>MUAA02000098.1:0-1379221 GCA_014180765.2 Marchantia paleacea
ATTGCACGCCGTCGATGTTATAATTACTACAATCCGTTCGGCAGCTTCAAACCTTCTTAACAACTCATTCGTCTTGGCCATCTTCGTACTTATTTCACCTATTCGTATTCGGAGGCCAAACTTTCTCCGAATATCATTCGCTTTTATTCCAAAAACAAAAAACCCAGGCTCTAAACCTCTAAGTAGGGTCCTACACGTGCTCCGATCTTCTATTTGGTGTTGGTAGAGGTTGTAGTAAACCTGCTAGTTTCTGATTGCTAGCCTTGTTTTGTTGACATGCCATACAACTTCGTACATAGCTTGTGATGTCCTACAATAGTCTTGGCCAAAAGTATACCCTCTAGACGCCTTCAATGGTCTTCTCCACTCCTACATGGCCAGCAATAGCAAAATCATATGCCTCCTCTAACATTGTTGTACGGAGAGCAACATATGAGGGTATCCAAATCTTACCCTTATAGAACGCCAATCCCCATTCTAATTATGCTCTGTCTTACTGAAGGGCTTGTGCAATCTCCTCATCCTCCTTGGTAGCTCGGTTCATGTTCTCCCACCATTCCGAGTGAATCTTCACCTGCGTGATGTGATTAATGCACGGCATCCGTGTCAATGCATCATAAGCTTCTTCTTCCCCTCCACATACACGATCTTTATATTGAAACTTTGTCACCATTTAGTACGCCAATCTACCAATTTGAGAGATCCTTTTGAGTTTCTAAATAAACCAAAGGCTTGTTATCAGTCTCAACCGCAAACTCTTTATCTCCAAGATAGTGCTTCCAATGTTTAGTAGCCAACACAATGACTAACTCCTCTCTCGCCGTGGTGTGATAATTTTGCTCCGCCGGCAAAAGCTTTCATGAGAAGAAGACAATTGCATGCCATCCATATTTCCATTCTTGTTGTAACACTCTTCCAACTACCACACTTGATGCTTTAGCAAGTTTCAGTCTACTTGGTTCATACCATTTAAGGATTGGAGCATGTAAGAGCGTATTCTTCAAAGCCTGAATTGCAATCTCTTGAGATGTACCCCATTTCCAATTCTACACTTGGTCTAAGAAATTTGTTAATCTTGAACAATACGAGCAAAGCTTCCACAAATCTTCTATACAAACTTGGGTTAAACCCAAACTATGTAGTTGAATCTGATTCTGCGGAGCACTCCAATTTTGAATGGCTTTAATTTTGTCACACATGACTTGGATGCTTGCTGCACTAACTTTTTATGTAAGTAACTTACTTCACTTTTTTGCAAACTCAGATTTTGACATCTTAGCATATTGACTTATTTTCTCTCAACACTTGGAGTACTTCTTGTATATGTTTCTGATGATCTTGTAAGGACTTGCTATATATCAAGATATCATCTAAAAACAGAATCATTGATTTATCTAGATATTTACAAAAAATATCATTCATCAGTCCCATGAATGTGACAGAGGCATTGATTAAACCAAATGGCATAACTAGATACTCAAAGTGTCCATATCTAGTTCTAAAAGTTATCTTTTGTTTATCTTCATCGACTTCTTTGATCTGATTGTATCCACTTCTAAGATCAAGTTTGGTGAAATCTTTAGCTCCATGAAGTTGATCGAACAAATCATCCATTCTCGGTAATGGGTATTTATTCTTGATCGTTTGTTGATTTAGAACACGATAGTCAATGCACATGCATGGAGCCATCCTTCTTCTTCATGAACAACACAAAGCTCCATATGGTGACACACTAGGTTGGATAAACCCTTTCTCAACAACTCTTCCAATTGTCTTGTACATTCCTCGACTCATTTGGTGCAAGTCAATAGGGACTTTTTACAAGGAGGACTTCCTCATAAGATCTCTATCTTGTTATCCACCCTCCTTCTTGGTGATAAACACGGAGATAGATCATCTAAAAAACATCTTGAAACTCATTCAAGAAACAAGTTAACTCCTCATGTATAAAAGATTGCTCTTTTGGAGTGCTTACATCTCTTATTCGTCCCAAAAAATATACATCTATGTGATTGATAACAGTTTTTTCTATCACATATAGAGATAAATTTTTTGATTCCGATCTAAGTCTATCCCCAAATATCCTCCAATTTATAGTTTTTACTATCTTTCTTCGCCAATCTACCTCATGATTATATTTTTCCATCCAAAGCATAACCAAAAAGCATCATAGCGAACTAATCAAATTACTCTACATTCCAACAATTCCTTGTATTGCCCAATCTTTAACTCCACTTCCCTAGGAATACTCTCAATGCTCTTTGTTTGCCCGTTTGGCAATTCTACTTCTTCACTCTCATCTTTCTCTAAAGTTAATCCCAACTTTATAGCAATAGATCCAGATTAGAAAAATTTTTAAGCTCCTAGATCGATCAATACTCTCACTTTTACTCCTTCTATGTCACCATCCGTCACAATCAAACATGTTTCCTTCTTTCTCAAACCATTTACCTCATGTTTTTGCTTCCTTTACTGCCTTTTCTCCTTTTCATCAAACCCGGTAAAACCGCGAGGTAAAAGATTACTTGTGCTTGTTGTTTATTGGTCTCTTCATCTCCACCTTCAAGATTGTTGAAGAATGTCGATTGGAAGTCTAGCTCCTCTTGCTAGAACTTCGAGATTCGACAATTTATGGTATTATGACCAAATCTTTCATAATTATAGCATTGCCTCATTTCTCGTCTCCCCTTCAATCCGTCTCCTTCTCTTGAATTTGATTCTCAATGAGGATTCGAGTTGCCATGATCTTCTCCTTTTGTGTTCACTCCTCTAGGAATAAAATCTTCTCTCCTCCTTATGTTCTTTTGTTGAGAAAGCCGACTCTTCAGGAATCACTCCAAGAAGAGGGAGAGCGTACCAAAGGGACAAAGAGAGAGTGTACATGAATGAGATGGGGAAGGCTTCGCCTTCCCGTATATATATAGGGTGATGCAGGGAAACCCTAATCTCGGGTTAGCCCTAAGCGCAGGATTTGTACCATCGTGCGTAACAACCCCTAGATCTACGACTGTAGTCATCAAGCACGGATCGGCCTATATCAACTCGATGAGCTTGGGATATTAACACTCCCCTTCAAGCTCAAGCGTACATCCTCAACTCCAAACAATGTCGAGGAATTTAGCAAACGACTCTCTAGGTAAAGCTTTGGTGAAGATATGCGCAACTGATCTCACTGTATGTATATATCTAAGATCTACTACACGAAAGGGACCTTCTCCCTAACAAAGTGATAGTGCCTTATCAATGTCTTTGTCCTAGCATGAAAAACAGGATTGTTAGCTAACATCAAGGCGCTAATGTTATCGGTATGATAGCGTAAGGACTAGGATAATCTACTCCAATATCGAGAAAGCAAATACTTGAGAAAAATTGCTTCACAAATGGCATTCATAGCACCACAATACACTGCCTACATGGAAGACCTACTGCGATTCGGTTGCTTCTTAGAAGCCCGACTCACGACCCGCACTCCCAAGTTCAAAGCGCATATCCGGATGTGGATCTCGCACATCGGAAATATCTCTTGTCGGCATCGGTGTAGCCATGCGGGAGTTGGCTCACCTCCAAATGCGTATCGAGTCCAAAATGAAGTGTGAACACCACATAGTGGAGAATCCCATTTCAACACGCCATCATATGCGGTACCCGTGGAAACATCTTGAGGATTTGGTACTAGACCAATAGCATAAAGCTCAAATCCGTTCTAGTGATAGTCGGATAAATCAAACTCCCAACCTTACGTTTTATGCAGGCGAGGGGATCTGCAAGTAACTCTCCATCGTCTAACTCTAGCTTTAGACCTTGTTGGAAAGGAGTGTCTATTGGTTTACAATCACACATCTTGAACTCCTTAAGCTTATCTAAAGCATATTGGCGTTGTATTAGCCACATATCCTTTCCCTCTGTAATAAACTCCACACCAAGAAAGAATTTAAGATACCCTAAATCTTGTATCTCAAATTCGGAACATAAGACTCTTCTTGATGCGGAAATCATCTGCCGTCATGGTTCCCGGTGACAATAAGATCATCGTAGATGGAAATCATCATTACATGAACTCACGATCTCATGCGGTATAGCGATGAGTCGGAATGACAGAACTACAAATCCAAGAGATATGAGAAAGGAATTGATCTTCTCATACCATGCTGGGAACTGTTTTCAAACCATAGAGGGATTTCCTTAACTTACAAGGGAAAGAAACTTGGGATCTTCGTAACCGGTGGTTGTTGCATGTAGACTTCCTCGCCAGATCTCCATTGAAAGGCGTTCTTGAAGTCCATTTGATGCATTCGCCATCCCTTGTTGGCCCAACAATAGCAACCACCGTGCGAATCGTTGCCATCTTGGCAAGCCCCGGACTAAAACGTCTCTTCGTAGTCACTTTCCATGTTGTGCATGGCCCAGCTGCAATCGAGAATACTGGTGCCATCAGAGTTGCGCACGATCTTGAAGGGCCTATACGCAACCATTTTGACACTACAGCCGAAAGGTATGTCCACCGCTCCCATGTTTGTTGGTGACGAAGTGCGACAAGTTCTATCTATATGCTTCCAATCCACTCATTTTTGTGCATCGTCTCCTCAAGCGTACTCGGTTAAACTCGGCAAGAACATGGTCATGTATGCATGATGATCGCAAGGAAACTTCCATGCATAAATCTACGAGACGAATGCCGAACTCTCTGATTCGTAGAAGGCCGATGGGCAGATGTATTGTTTATGCTCACCTTGCTTGGATCGAATTGCAGCAGCGTCGTGCAGGGCGCTTCATCAACGGATGAATATCGGTAATCGTGGTGATGACATCATATGTTGCAAAAATAACATGATCCTCAAGACTAGAATTCGGTATGGATGGTGCTCAATGGTAGCGGCTCGAGGCTTAGACTCGGCTCTAGGCTGTGTGACTCCGAGAAACTCCACTGTAAAGGAATGCAGTGGAGGCGACTCCTTAGTGCGATTTCGGCGGGGAAGAGCAATGAAGAATCGCGAGTGCATACCAAGATTGCAACTCTTCAAATACAACATCTCTTGATATAGAAATGCCTAGAGAGTTTATAGCATCTATAATATCCTTCGTATCTAAGGCATATCCAAGAAAATACACTACCGACTTTCGGATCTAGCTTCTTGGCTTCTCATCAGGAATGTACCTCTGAATGTACACAAGATCGAGAATGCTTGTTGTGGCTTCTGCTGCCGGTTGGAGTTTGATTCATTAAGTACCCCCATAGCGAACCGGCTTTTTACTTGCAGCGGTTTAGCGAGGTTCTTCGCGTTCAACATATCGCGAGAAGTAGCCTGTATGTGATGATTCTTCTCTCGCCATTACATTTAATGAGTATAAGTACAAGTCTTACGGCGTTGTATCTTATGCTTACGTAGGTAAGCAATGAATTCTCGGTGGCTTCGCCTCCTCCCGAACATGAGACAAAGGATAGATTGTTTCTCCAAGGTGTGAAAAGTCTTTCTCCTCTTGCTCTTAAGGAAATAGCCAGTGTAAAGGAGAAATCATCAATGAAGGACACGAAGTACTCAAAACCATATAAACTTGGTTGAGAAGAGTCCATATCGTATTACTGACTCTAGAAGCTTGGTCGCTCTCCTCCCCCGATCCCTTAAAGGAGTTGGTCTAGCTTGCTTGCCAAAGCTGACAAAGCGGAAAATGCTACTGATGGGCTCATCGAAGCCCATTTGGGCAAAACGTGACTAGATCCGAACTTCGGAAGAGTCTTTAGTTTCTGAAAGTTCATATGCCCAATTTGCTTGTGCCAAATATCTATGTCGAGATACTACAAAGCCACTTTTCGTAATGACATGAGTTGAGCTCGTTTCTTACGACATTAACTATAGCATCTAGTTTGAACGGTCTACCACTCACGCTACCTCGAAGCTACGGCGATAAAGAGCCCGAGTCTTCAACAAAGCATCCATCTTTGTTGAAGCGCATGAAAAACTTTGTTCTACCATACGGCCCTGCGATAGCATTTCGAGTCGAGTAGGAACATGTAAAAGCGTTTCCGATTCCGAAAAGATTAGATCTGGAATATCAAGCGGAATACCCTTATGCTTGATCTGGGTGCTTCATTATCATCTCCGGTCACCATGAACGAGGAGTCTCCATAGTGTCGGCGGCGCCAAATCATTCTTGATGCGGATTGTCATGTGGCTTAGCTCGAATCGATCATCCAATCGTATCGTGTGCGAAAGCGGCATAACTTCAGTGTGTCACAATGAAAGTAGGCGATTTCTTGACGGCTACATGGCCCCTGTTGGCTGGCGAAGCGTGCGAATCGTTCGGCCCGCTTGTAACAATCTTTGGCATAGTGGCCATTCTTGTGACAATAGTTGCGTGTTAACCTGCCGGGGCATTCAGTGGCGCACTTGGTGGTTCGGCGCCCATTCTGCGCACTACCTACACCACCATCATATCCGGCTCCTCCGCCTCGATCTCAGAACCTACAAAAAACACCTTCTTGCAAGTTGGACAAAGACTAGTACGCCGAGTCGCACTTCTTCTCCCAACATCATTAAATTCGTTTTGTCGAACCGGAAGAGGTTCTACAGTGGAATTGGCGTAATGAAGCTGCTTGTACTGGGAGGCAATCTTGCAATGTCGCATCGATAATCACGGTCGGATCAAGTTGAACATTGACGGATACTAAGCGATGCCGGTTGCTTGATGTGATTGGCGTAGTCAGCGACACACACATGGAGCCTTTCTTGGCCCGTATTGAATTGCCGCTGCGCAAGCTTTCCAAGCTTCTCGTTCCCGAATGGAACATACGTGACACGCGTCCCAAGCTTCCTTGGGTGTCATCATAGTCTTGAATGTGACCGATCATCGAGCCTGAAATCGTGAGAGTGCAATGCTTAGTGGATGGAACGTCACGATCGCTTTCTCCACTCACGCCCGCCCGCTCCTTTGCGAAAGATCACAGCCAACCCACGATTGGTGCTTTCTCCTCGCCGGTCACAAGCTCCATAGCCCCGGCCTTGAAGGAAGGTCTTCATTCAAAATTTCCACGTTTGGAAATTGTTCTTGTCGAGTTTCTCTCTAGTGATCATGCTCCCGGATTCTGCCATGGTTGTGGTCACGAGCGGAAATCAAGACCCCAACACAGCAAGTACCTGCACAGACACAAAACGAACACAAAGAACACCTCCGCGATTACGGCGGAAAATAGCTCCTCTGCACCTCGATCAAAAAACATGCAAAACATCAAAAACTGGCTAAATGCGCCTGTCTTGACCCGCAGATGAAGAAGGAAATGTGTTCACGATTCAAGGCTTGCTTGCAGACTTAAAGTTTTAAAAACAACGAAGAAAGCTCAGATTGAGCTGAAATTTTTGTGGCAAGAGCTCTGACAGAGGCAAGCGAAGTTCCGTTTCTTTATGAGCCTTGGCTCAGGTAGAAACCCTCAAACCTCTAAAAAACTTTGTTTAGGCCTCCAAACAGCTCCTCAAAGATTTTTGGAAAGGCGATAACTATCACCAACAACTTCAAATCACACGAAAACTTCATGGCTACCAAATTTGACCATTCCGCGCAAGACGACTCCCTTTAGGAAGTTTGGCGATCAAAAATAGGTCAAAAACGATCATCTTGACCTCCGAAAACGCGATTGAAGATTCTGAGAAAACACGAAACGGTTCCCCAACAATCTAATCACTTCAACGGGACAGCCTCCACCCCGAGGCACACTCCTCATCGATCTCCAAAGACTCCTCTATGTCTAATCTACAAAACTAATGCTCCCATCAAACTCTGATACCATGTTGAGAAAACGACTCTTCAGGAATCACTCCAAGAAGAGGAGAGCACACCAAAGGGACAAGAGAGAGTGTATAGGAATGAGATGGGAAGGCTTTGCCTTCCCTTTATATATATATGGTGAGTAAAGGAAACTCTAATCTCGGGTTAGCCCTAAACATATCTGTACCATCGGTATGTAACAACCCTAGATCTACGGCATGTAGCTATCAGGCACGGATCGACCTATATCAACTCGATGAGCTTGGGATATTAACATGTCCAACTCCATAGGCATTGGTCCATAGTATTGATTCATGGGAACTGATACCTCTCCACTGTTGTGGTAGACATTGGCCATTTGTTATGCACAAGCAATAGCCTCGTTCAAGTTGCTTGGATTGTCCCGAATCACCTCCTGTTGAATCTTTTTCTTCAACCCTCTCTTGAATAAATCAAGGGCTTTAGCTCCACTCATATCTCGTATCTAAATTCGAAGATCTTGAAATTCCTCAATGTACTACTTCACACTTCCCTTCTGTTCAAGTTTCCACAACCTCATCCGTGTCGTGATTATGGGATCAACTGCTTGAAAATTCTGAAAAAGACCTCGTTTCATTGCACTCCAAGTAACTTGTTGGCCTAACTCATTGAGCTCCATCATCCAACCCTAAAACCAAGTAGATTCTTTCTCCAACAACAAAACGAATAAAAAGACTTGCAATATGATCGTTGATATTGAACAAAGCAAGATGACACTGTGATCTCCAGTTTGACTCTCACTCATGTTTACCTCCGATGGATTTTAGAAGCTCATCATGAATCTAAAAGTACTTGTTTCCACCCTATGACCATCACCCTAATGTACACTCTTACACAAACTCTCAAATTCTAAACTCCATGATGCAAATTCTCACAAAGAGTAAGATATCACTCAAAAGGAAAGGATCCTTTAATGATCAAAAGTCTTCATTGAATCAAGTCTCCAATCTTAACATGACTTCTCAAAACCAAACTTCCCAAAACAAGGTCTCTCCGAACTAATATTACAAAACTAACTTCTCTCCAAACTAACTTGAGAAGTGTTTCTCAACCTCTCTATTTATATTACTAAGAATCTTACCCTACTAATTATAAGTAGCCATCATATAACCTTCTCTTACCAAGTTTAATCAAGGTAGAGGTCACAAACCCCAATGAAAAGGGTACATGGCAACATGCAATTGCTCCACTTGGATCTTCTAGAAGTCCCAACTACTCTCCAATTGACTTTAGTGTACCAAGTCAATCTCGCCCCTAGATTTAAGGGTCTTCACCAAGTCCAACCGATGAAAATTAGTCCAAGTCGAGGAAAGTCAAGATATCCATATGATGGAATCTGTTCCTTGATTCTTACTAAACAAAAAAATAGTTGTTCTCATCTACCACACTAAGAGCTATTTTATATTTTCCTCCAACTTAGCCATAACTAGCTAAACATAGTCATGACTAAGATAGATTTAGTCACAATTTAGATATATTCATATTTCATCATATATGTACAACCATGGGTCTTACAGTACTCCATTCTCTCAATCCAACCTTCCAAAACTCCCATGGCCCGACTTCCTTGATAAGGTTCTATCTTACAAGCTTTTGACATCTTCAGAATCATGGGTGTTTGAAGATCTAGCTCTCTTGATCGTTGTGTCGCTTGGGCTTTAAGAGCCTGGGCTCTCACCATTTCTTCATTCTCCACCATTGATGGTGATGTCTCATTTTCCATTCTTCTCGTTTTGAGTGATGTCAATTCTTGAGCTAACTCTTGTTCTTGAGTCTAGCTTTGCTCAAATTTGTTTCTCAAATCTCTCAACTCCTGAATCATTTGTCTCAAAATGTCCTCCATGATTTGTCTCCGTCCACTCTCTCTTAGTATAGGATTAAGATGAATACTCTCCAATTTCTCAAGATTGGCAACACAAAAGGAATAGGTGATGCTATCACCTCTTGGTAATACTCATCTCCAAAATTTCTAACAACTAGGCTCCGAAACATAGCTTTAGGATGATACACACAATAGATTTTATATCATGTGTTGAATCTCACAAGTGGTGGTCTATTGAGCTTCATCTATAAACTAAAATGTATATTGTGAGATCCCAAGCCGCGTCATAGGTTATTATAGGTAAGATAATCGGATCTCGAGATCTCATCACTTGCTCCATGAAGTAGGCACCAAAATAATAAACTAAATATTGAGTCAATCTTGCTCTCTCAATATATAATAGTTTTACATGAAAATGATTAAGAAATGGGAATCTCTACACTATTCTATCTCCCCCATCCATAACTTGCACCCACAATACCCCCTTCCACTACTTGCAGCTCAATGGGCACTGCTAGCCTCTAACAAACATTGTGTCCTCAAAGGCCATTGCTAGTCTCTAACAAACACTCTCTCCTCAAATTATCATACCAACCAACATAACTCTTCCAAGAGGGGTGATCCACACTCATAGGAACGATAAGTCTGCTCCGATACCATTGTAATACTAAAGGTAATGAATCCCAAATGACTTTCAAGATGAGATGTCTTCTCAAGACCTCTCATTGCTTTATATATTGTAAGACTAGGAAAATCCGAAATCCAAACTATGCAACATGGCTAACATGGGGTAGCCATCTAGTCATTGATACATACAAACCAAAATTTAACTTTTGTTTTTTGGATCTTGCACACCACTATCTTGTTTTTTTGTGATCTAGTGACCAATCTAAGCTTTGGCTAAACTAACTATAACTAACCAAGATTGATTACAAGATTATTACATAAGGTTTTTAATGAGTGAAGCAAAAACCATCAATAGGATTACATTTACTTATTCAAAAAGTGATGTAATCTAGTTTGTAGATACAACAATCAAATGTATAGTAGGTTAATGAGGGAAGTATTACAACATGTATGGACAAGTGTTTGGTAATTATATTTCAGCTCGAGATAACATGTAACTTCAAAGCCACTCACTCAACCTCTTGTGAGAAAACAATATATATAAAAACAAGGTTATATCGAAAGGTTTTTTTATTCAAATTATCAAGTTTATTTCTTCAGATTTTCTTAAAGTGTATTTGTGCATAAGATTTTTGATGTAGTTTTACTTTGTGCAAGATATTTGTAATCGGAGTGTTGCATATGATATTTGTGGATTTCAATTCCATGTTTTCACTGAATTTAGTGACTTTTTTGAATTTATTTAATGTGTTAAATAAGTGTCACTAAATAGTTTACAACTTTAATTTCGAAGGAATATATATTTATGCGTTGGTCAGTTCTTTCAACGATGTGTATAACTTTAATTTGATTTTTTTTTTTATTTGGTATATTGTGTAAAAAGGATTTTATTCTTTTTCTTACGATTTGGTTTTTTGAGTTTTCGGTATTTTATTTTCTTGATAGTTTTTCCAATTTTTTCCTCCACTTTTCATATCAAGTTTTTTCATATTTTATTTTCAGATTAAAAGTTTTGGTTGATAGTGTTCTCGCCATACAGTATATAGACTACATATTTCGTTCATGACAATGTCAATTAAACGCATTCCAATTTTTTTTCCTCCACTTCTCATATCAAGTTTTTTTCATATTTTATTTTCAGATTAAAAGTTTTTGGGTGATAGTGTTCTCGCCATACAGTGTATATAGACTACATATTCCGTTCATGACAATGTCAATTAAACGCATTTGAAGTTATATTTCTATCGATTAGAAAATCCGCACAGTGGTGCAGTGTTTGGCATAAGCCAACCTTTCCAAGACAGATTCAAGCGTATGAAATTATTGGAGTTGAATCTTTTTTCGAGAGCCGGCTACTATAAAAGGATCGGGAAAGAGCTTCAAAGATTTGAAGTATTCTCCATAGACTTCATGGCATTTGAGAGTGATTTTTCCATATGCATTTAACAAGTGTTATTTTTCACATTCATATGAACGCAATGAGAAAGTTTTAACTCATCTTTCATCAAAGTGAGCAAAATAGTTGTTTCGGTGTGTCATGTAATCAGTAATAGATTGGGGGAAAAGAATATCCAAAGAATATACAAATTTGTCTTGTTTTCTCTACTGAAAATGTCCAGCCTACTACATTCATTTCATGTAAGTATTCGGAGGAACTCAGCCGCGGTTGCAATAGCCCCACCAGTAATGGCTGATCTTAGCATTTTCTCCTTATCGTACGAACTATCTCCGAATGTCAGCAATGCGCCCGTCAAAGCTCCTCCCAACATTGCACTTTTCTGCAATTAAAGTGATAAATTAATCAGTGTTAGTATTTGATGACCTCATGCTTATCTCCTTCATGACTGCCATTCACGACATATTTACTGTAAGCTAAAACTAATCATCGAGCTCATCTTCGATTCCTCAGGAAGATCGAGCTTCTCTCGAATTTCTCATCTTCATGTCGCGAAATTATGATTTCACCAAAACGAATATAATTGCAGTATTTATATTATTGAATACCCAATCGTGTCGTCCTCGGGTTTGTTGCATTCCATACTCCATTCCAGTGTAGATTCCGGCCACCACACCTGTATATTCAGTCCAGCTAATAAGATTCGTAACTTCATGTCAAGGCAAGCACAAATTCCAAATTCTTGCCTATTTCCCTTTTTCGCTGCAGGGATATTTCGCCCAACATGCTGTTTCTTGGCTGTCTCGACTTCACTCATGTACGTAAGGAAAACGTGTTCATGCATTCCAGGTAAATATGAAACTGAAGTGCATACCCCATTGCACGCCTTCGGCAGCCATCTTCTTAATCTGCAAAGGAGAAGAACAGTCGACGTAACAGTCTCACGTTAGAATGGCTTTCCTTACGTATGAGTGCCAGTTGATGTGGAGAATAATAAAATGCGCTGAAACGCGTTTATGAAGCTGTGAATAATGATCCAGATAGTCAAATGATAGTTTCTACTCTTGTTAACCCATCCTTCTCCGAGCTCTCGCATCCTTCACCTCCATCGGAGTTTCACTCGGATATTTCCCTACAATGTCAAGCATTCAATGGCAAACTATAACGACATTCACCTCCTCCCGACTCCAGGAAACATTCTCAACTATCAGCTACCTACAAAGTGCCACGCCCCTATACAAAGACCAAATTTACTTCGAAGTAAATCTCCTTTGAATGGCGTAAACGAACAATGCACTGTATCACTCTAAATTGAGATGTCTAAAGGCAAAAATACAGCATTCAAGTTCAACACTCTCAGTTTGCTTTATCCATCTCTACCGGAGCTAACGAGAGTGTGACTTAGATCAGCTTACCCCTTTCTCGATATCCTTTTGGTGACGCTTTCTGCAGATCCAACGACTCAATGCTCAGGTCATTGTCAGGTAAAGGAGGTACAGTACTCCCACCCCGCCCTCACTCACTCATCAATAAAAGACTTCTGCATTCGATCCAGCCTCCAGGAGAGCACGCAGGGACGGGATCCACTGACTTGTGTAGAGTTTACACCATAAACATGGGAGAGAGACCGCTTATTGGATAAAACAGTACCTCTGACCAATCATGGGCGAGAAAAAGGTCGATCCCATGGTGAAGGTGGACTTGAACTGGACTGGACTGGACTGGATTAGGCACAGCAAACGACGTAGACGAATGTGCCGAAGCCGTAAGCGAGCCACAATCTATGGAAGTCCTGGAATTCTTTCACGGTATCAATCAGGCACAGCCAAGCAGGAAAGAGAAGAGAGGAGTAAGAACAGTGCACGTAGGACTGGCTTGTCCCAGGCAGACAGGCAGACAGATATGGACAGATCATGCTCAGCTCAGATCTGTCCCGTAGTAGGAGCATGCATGGACCTGACTCGCAACTGTTTACCTTTCCTCAACATGCCGAAAATCTCTTGCGTGCCTGCATGTGCAGCGCCGACCTGTTCAAAAAAAACAACAACAATTTGTTCAACACCTTTTCTCCCAAGAAAGTCCGCTAATCATGTACTCACTTGCAAGGTGCGGGCGCACTACTCCCCCCTTCACCGCCACTTTATCTGTTTCTTTACCAGGACCTGGATAGATAAGACTTTCTGGACGCTGTTCCCGATCATCTAACCTCGCAAATGCTTTCCTTGCCCTCGTCAACGATCAGACAGGGTCAGGTCTAGTGCCTCACTACCTCCCTCTGCTCTTGAGCAAAGTGGAGGCTCTACCAGAAACATGCTTTGCATCTTCAGAAGCTCAGGAACAGGCCCTGGATCTATGGACACATTCCTCCGTTACCCTCCCACCTCCTCCACCACCTCCACTACCACTCCCACTGTGAGTGTCAATATGGTTGATGCCAGTTCTGCTGGCTGACCAGTCCGCTCTGCTCTGTTCTGCCTATGCAGGACTGTGAAGCTCAGTTTGATGCACCAATTCGAGTATTCCAGAGGGCATCAAGTCATAGCCCTTTGCATGGGGGCTCAAGAGCAGCTGCTCCTACCGAAGGACTGCTGAGAGGGTCACCAAGCGGCAGCAGCAGCAGCAAGAGCCGGATTCCCTTAGATAACTAAGACTCCGACTCGCAAAAACGACGGGAGGAGAAAAGGGCCGAGCGCAGTGTTTGCGGGCGAAGCTTCACAAGACTTACAATGCCGATCTTGATGAAGCCATCGACCGTTCGGTTCAGGAAAGGATGCCCCATGTCGATCATGACATCGACGGTAGGGGACTCGAACGAGTGGGCAACTCTAGCGCGAGGCATGTTAACTGGCTACGGTAGCTGCCTGTGTCTGTTTCTCAACCGGGTCTCGAGCTCCTTATCGGACTACTCTCCCTGCATTAATTCATCAGAATCGATTCGTTAGCACCTTAAGGCAAACCTTTCCGCACACAAATCCAAGGAAAGAATGTCTTGTGCGGACACAAGACATTCTTCCTCGGCCCAGACGACACGGCCTCGATCTCACTCGGACCAGACGACCAGCCAAGCTTGGAAAGAACACGAGAGCGTACAAAAGAGCAGCAGCTTAAAGCTCGAAGTGAAGCGAGCGCTCGCATGCCTGCTTACCTCCCACTTCTCGACCACTCTGCTGCGGCTGCGAATACTCTGAGCTCGACCTCTCCGCACCTCTGCACTCGACACGGGTTTCTCAGACCCTCCGAAAGCCAGTCTTATGTAGTCTCTTATGTAGTCTCACACAGAATTAGAACTCCCACCACCCACGTGCATCAAGTGAAGCCCCGAGAGGGTCCAAATTGATTCAGGTCCGCTGAATTGCTCCGTGCGCAGAGTCAAGCCCATGCCATGCCATGCAGAATTCCGAATTGGACGAAGAAGTGGTGGCCGGAATATCTAGTCAGGATCCCCGTCTCGACACGTGGCTCCGGGCTTACTAATGACGATTTTAGTTGGTCGTTTCGTACACGTGCCTTTGAGCGAGGCGTTCCCAAGATCCTTGTCAGTAACAACCCATACTCTGCCGACACGTGGTTGTCGGAGACCTGTTGTGATATGCATCGGGCCCACCACTGGGTTCACCGAGGTTGGTCGAGGTTACGTTGTTTGGACTATTTTATTTCACCAGCCGCTCTCTTCTCCCCCCCCGGGTACACTTGAGGTACAAACTTTACTAGTCGTCGGTGGTCCTTTTTCAAATATCCGATGCTCCCTTTCGAGGACCACGAAGGGTACGTACTGCAGCGGGGTTGCCCATTCCCTTTTGGAACGAGCTCCAAAAAGGACAAATTGTGGTACATGCTACGAGATAAGGAAAAGACTAATTCCTTGAACATGTCTCCACTTTGTCTCCACTTTATTCCTTGAACATGGGGCCTAGCCCCATGTTACCGGTTTGGTTCCATCCTTGGGTCTTCCCTTTTGTTATTATACTTTGTCCATTGATTCCTTGAACCTTGTGAGTATCAGCGACCCAACATGCATCGTATCGATAACAATACATAAAATATTAACCAGGTTGTAAGTTTTGAAATGATAAACTATGAATTAACGATGGATACAATGATCAGGAAAGAAAATGTTTTTTTTTTTTTTTAGTAATTATAAAATTTAAAATATGAATTTTTGTCCATGCAGTCATTCATATATTTACATTTAAATCTTAAAACATAATTCTGAAGTTTTTTTAATAAAAACCTTTCAACAAAAAATTTTGGAAAAAAATCTGATATCTCATGATGAATTTAGTTTTGATGAATTCAAGTTAAAAAATTTAATACATATCGATAAATCCCAAAAAAAAGTTTTCCTACAGAAAAAAAAAAATATAGAAATTTAATTATTTTTAATTACAGATAAAATTAAAAAACTTCTTTCTTATTTAAATTTTTAATTTAAAAAAACCTCTTTTTGATTTTTAAAAAAATCATAAGTTTTCATTTTTTATTATCCCTTGAAATAATTTGATCATTTTAAACATATATATATATACACACACACATATCATATCATATCATATGAATTTTATTTTATATTTATTTATTCATTTAAATAATCATTAATGTATGAGATTCTAAAATTTTTTAATTCATCGCAATTATTATGCTAGAAATATTTCATCATAATTATATAATAAAAAATATATGATTTGCATATAAAATTAAAGGTGCTTCAAAAATATTAATATTTTTATTAATATTTTAAAATATTTTTTACAAATATTTATAAACATATTAAATCAGAAGAAGTCAGAAATGAGATATGCATCATAATAAAAATTTTAAAATTTACTTTAGGAGGAAAGGAGGATCAAATATTTTTCCAGATACAAGTCAAAATAATTTTTTTATTTTAAAGATTTAAAATTGGATAAAGGAAGCATCAGTCATAAAATTTAAATTTAAAATTTTACGTTTATATACAATGATGTGTACAAATTTTTTTCAAAAAATAATAAAATTTAAATTGACCTTTCAAATATATATCAATTTTAATATTTTTTAATGTGTTGAACATTTTTCTGACATTTGTTTCAATTTTTTTTGAATTAGCATAAAAAAAAAAAAAACCTTAGCTTTTTAAATAATTTTGAATATCAATAGATCAAAAATTTACAACATAACACTCAAATAAATATCTTTTATTTATTTTATGTTCTATAAAATTATAGATCTAGTTTATTCATAAAGTATCAACACACTTTTAGTTTTTTTATATCCATTTTAATTAAATTAAATGAATAAATCATTCTCATAAATGAACAAATATTAATATATATATATATAATTAATTAATTAATTTTTAAAATTAATTTTTTATAATATAATTTTAATTGAAAAATTTATAAATCATCTTCATTTAATTTTTTATGTATAAAATTTATTATAATATTAGATCATTTTTAACATGTATCCATTACTTGTTTTAAAATATAATAAACTATGTTTTCAAAGTTAAAGTTTTATATTATTCGGGATTCTTATAAAATAATATAAATTCATTTTTCTATAGAAAAATTCAAAATATGTAGTCACTTTTAAATAAATTTAAATAATTTTTTTTTTTTATTAAATTTTATGAATAAATAAATTTTAAAATTTTGATTTTATATTAATTTATTCAAAATTTAAGGGAAAGTCTTGCATTTGCATCTAAATGTTTAACAACATAATCACTTTGAGAAAAATTTTAAAAAAATGTGTTTGAAAACGAACAATTTTATTATGAGAAAAAGTATAAAGTCATAATCATTGAAGAATTGACACCAAGACTAAGCTCCATACCATAAAGTTGTTCTATAAATTATGTCACTAGTTATGTAGTGGCAGCCCTAGGTAGGTGTGCACATGCAATAACATATACACACAAAAAAATTGATTAATAAATTAGCACCGTTCACATTGGACTGTCGGTCCTAATGGTAGGTTAGGGTTAACAGCGTCGTTATGAGACATAGGGCTCAAGGATCAGAGTTTGAATTAGGGTTCATTAGAGTGTAGTTTTTGAAGTTGATCCTTTTAGAGTGTGGCTATGATGAATATTAGCTAGGGCGGAACTTGGAATCTTTGAAGCTTAAAGTGGATTTGGCTCCACTATAGTTTCTTGTTTATTATATATTTATGAGCAAAGTGTCTTGGAAGATGTTTTCAGGGTAGAAAAGATTAATTCAAAAACTCAAATTTGCATTTTTTTTTTTAGAATTGTAAGTTTTGGAGATCTAAAGGTGTTTTAGATAGTTTTGATCAATGATAGCTTCAATCTTTTGTTGTAAAGTGTGCATGGAGTTGATGGAGTAAAGATCATGGTGGCAATCTAGAAGTAAAGTTGATATGAAATGGGGTGTGATCGATTTCAAGTATCTTTATTTTTTGTTTTAGTGCTTAAAATCCAAATCAAGAATTTGGAGTACCGAAGCGCTATTGAAAATTGACCAAGTGGATCATTATAGTTATCTTGGTGCTTAGAATCGAGATTAGCCAAAAAAGATTTCACATAGAAGTGCTTGAAGTGCAAGATTTTGTGTTTCAAAATTTTTGGATCAAAAATAGGAGTTGCCAGCTATAGGATTATTTTAGAATGTCTGTTTGATCTAAAATTTTATAACGTCATGAAAGATGTAAGGTAGTTCATGTGGGCATGAATATATCAAGCTTAGGGTCTCTCATGTCATAATTGTGAAATTTTGATATTTGGGGATCAATTTAAAATCAAAGATTTTTTGAAATCCCATATAAGTTACAAATGAGTTTTTTGTAGAAAAAAATGTGTCTTAGGTAAAAAATTGCATTACTCAAAGTAATGCAAAATATGGCTAAATTAGTGACATCATATTATCAATCTAGAGAGTAGAAGGACTCCAAAATTGAGTTTTAGTATTTTTAAATGCCCTCATGAGGCTATGTAAGTTTGAGTTGGGTTGGTTTGATCCCTTTGATAGATGTTTTTCAGATGAAGGATTGTTATTTATGTTTCTTGTGATTGATACATCTCTATTTTGGCAACCCGTTTGTGCATCACGTTTGATTGTATTGATGTTTTGTTGTTTGGAGTGTTAGTGTTCATATGTGTTGACAATAGTGAGGCTGGATTTACAAACTAGTCAGACTATCTATGTTTCTCCTTGGTGAGATAGGACTTACGGACCTGTAGATTGGGTGAGTGAATATGGTGATAGTAGGTTTCAGGTTGCCCTTGTGTTAATACCTTACGGCGCTTCAGGTACCTTTTCTTGTAATTTTTTGTTCAAGTTGGGGACCCATTAATGATATGATTATGGAGATGATACATTGGTGTCAAAGTGGAGTTGTCTAGAGATTTTGAAAGAGATACTACTCGGTCAGTAGTGGGTGTACCCATAGTACAATGAGGTACCAACCTTGACCATTGAGGTTTACATAAGATTTTGATTTGGTGTTAGAGAGTGTTAGGTCTGAGATTCCCATTTCTTAATCCTTTTCATGTCAAATTGTTATACATTGAGAGAGCAAGGTTGACTCAATATTTGGTTTATCATTTTGGTGTCAACTTCATGGATCAAGTGATGAGATCTCGAGATCCAAATATCTTACCTATAGTCACCTACGATGTTACTTGGGATCTCACAATATACATTTTAGTTTAGAGATGGACCTAAATAGACCACCACCAGTGAGATTCAACACACGGTATGATCTATTGTGTGTATCATCCTAAAGCTATGTTTCGGAGCCTGATTATTAGAAACTTTGGAGAGGAGTATTACCACGAGGTGATAGCATCACCTATTCCTTTTGTGTTGCCAATCTTGAGATATTGGAGAGTGTTCATCTTAACCCTATATTGAGAGAGAGTGGACGGAGGCTAATCATGGAGGACACTTTGAGAGAAATGATTCAGGAGTTGAGAGATTTGAGAAACGCATTTGAGCAAAGCCAGACTCAAGAACAAGAGTTAGCTCAAGAATTGACAGCAGTCAAAACGAGAGGAATGGAAAATGAAAGAATGAGAGAAACTCAAATGGAGATAGAGACGTCACCATCAATGGTGGAGAGTGAAGAAACAGTGAGAGTCCGTGCTCTTGAAGCCCAAGCGGCACAACGAGCGAGAGAGTTAGATCTTTAGACATCCATGATTTTGAAGATGACAAAAGCTTATAAGATAGAACTTTACCGAGGAAGTCGGACCATGGGAGTTTTTGAAGGTTGGACTGAGAGAATGGAGAACCATCTTGTTTTGTTCAATATCAACGATCACATTGCAGGTCTTTTTGTTCGCACTTTGTTGTTGGAGAAAACGTCTACTTGGTTTCAGGGTTGGATGATGGAGCTCAATGAGTCAGGCCAACAAGTTACTTGGAGTGCAATGAAACCAGGTCTTCTTCAGAATTTTCAAGCAGTTGATCCCATCATCACGGCACGGATGAGGTTGTGGAAACTTGAACAGAAGGGAAGTGTGGAGGAGTACATTGAGAAATTTCGAGATCTTCAAATTCAGATACGAGATATGAGTGGAGCTGAAGTACTTGATTTATTCAAGAGAGGGTTGAAGAAAAAGATTCAACAGTAGGTGATTCGGGACAATCCAAGCAACTTGAATGAGACTATTGCTTGTGCACAACGAATGTCCAACGCTCTACCACTGCTTGGTGGAGAGGTATCAGTTCCCACAAATCAATACAATGGACCAATGCATATGGAGTTGGGCAACATAAGGAGGAGAGAAGATTTCATTCCAAGGGGAATGAACCCACAAGGAGGAGATCGTTGCAACTTGAATCCTCATCGAGAAGCAAATTCAAGATGAGGAGACGGAGTGGAGGGAAGACAAGAAATGAGGGAATGCTATAATTGTGGAAGATTTGGTCATATTGCCATGAATTGCCAAACCCCGAGTTCTAGCAAGAGGAGCTAGACATTTCTATCGACGAGCTCTCGACAATCTTGAAGGTGAAGACGAAGTGACCGATGGCAACCCGAGAAATGACGAGCACCATTAACCTTGCCTCGCAGCCTTACCGGTTCGATGAAAAGGAAGAAAGACGAGGGAAGGAAGCAAAAACATGAGATAAATGGTTTGAGAAAGAAGAAAACATGTTTGATTGTGACGGATGGCGAGATAGAAGGATTAAAAGTGAGAGTATTGATTGATCCCGGAGCTATTGAAAATTTTCTATCTCGATCTATTGCTATAAAGTTGGGATTAGCTTTAGAGAAAGATGAGAGTGAAAAGGTAGAATTGCCAAATGGGCAAACAGAAAGCATTGAGAGCATTCCTAGGAAAGTGGAGTTGAAGATTGGGCAATACAAGGAATCGTTGGAGTGGAGAGTAATTTGATTAGCTCGCTATGATGCTATTTTGGTTATGCTTTGGATGGAAAATATAATCTTGAGGTTGATTGGTGAAGGAAGATAGTAAAAACTATCACTTGGAGGATCTTTGGAGATAGACTTGGATCGGAACAAAAAAACTTACCTCTATACGTGATAGGAAGAACCGTTATCATTTACAAAGATGTATGTTTTTTGGGCCTAATAAGAGATGTAAGCACTCCAAAAGAGCAATCTTTTATACATGAAGAGTTAACTTGTATCTTGAACGAGTTTCAAGATGTTTTTCCATATGATCTGCCTCCAGGTTTACCACCAAGAAGGAGAGTGGATCACAAGATAGAGATCTTACCATGAAGTTTTCCTCCTTGTAAAAGTCCTTATCGACTTGCACCAAACGAGCTCAAGGAATGCAAGGCACAATTGAAAGAGTTGTTGGAGAAAGGGTTTATCCAACCTAGTGTGTCATCATATGGAGCTCTAGTGTTGTTCGTGAAGAAGAAGAACGGCTCCATGCGGATGTGCATGAACTATCGTGCTCTAAATCAACATACGGTGAAAAACAAGTATCCATTACTGCGAATGGATGACTTGTTTGATCAACTTCATGGGGCTAAGTATTTCACCAAACTTGATCTTAGAAGCGGATGAAGATATACAAAAGATAGCTTTTAGATCTAGTTATGCCATTTGGTTTAACCAATGCCCCTGCCACATTCATGGGACTGATGAATGATATTTTTCATAAATATCTAGATAAATCAATGATTGTATTTTTAGATGATATCTTGATATATAGCAAGTCCTTACAAGATCATCAGATACATCTACGAGAAGTACTCCAAGTGTTGAGACAAAATAAGTTGTATGTTAAAATGTCAAAATGTGAGTTTGGCAAAAGCGAAGTAGATTACTTGGGCCATAGAGTTAGTGCATATGGCATCCAAGTCATGAGTGACAAAGTGAAATCCATTCAAAATTGGAGTGCTCCAGAGAATCAGATTCAACTACGTAGTTTCTAGGGTTTAATCGGCTTCTATAGAAGGTTTGTGGAAGCTTTTGCTCGTATTGCTCAAGCTTTAACAAATCTCTTAGACCAAGGGCAGAAATGGCAATGGGGTATAGCTCAAGAGATTGCATTTCAAGCTTTGAAGGATGCGCTCTTACATGCACCAATCCTTAAATGGTATGAACCGGGTAGACCAACCAAAACTTGCTACTACGGATGCATCAGGTGTGGCAGTTGGAGGAGTGTTACAACTGGAATGGAAAGATGGATGGCACCCAATTGCCTTCTCCTCATGGAAGCTTTTGCCGGCGGAGCAAAATTATCATACCATAGAGAGAGAGAGAGGAGTTAGCCATTGTGTTGGCTACTAAACATTGGAAGCACTATCTCGGAGCTAAGGAGTTTGTGGTCGAGACAGACCACAAGCCTTTGGTTTATTTAGAAACTCAAAAGGATCTCTCAAAGCGGATCGCATTTTGGTGCGAATGGCTTACGGCGTTTCAACATGAAGATTGTGTATGTGGAGGGAAAGAAGCAGCTTGCCGATGCATTGACACAAATGTCGTGCATTAATCACATCACGGAGGTGAAGATTCACTCTAAATGGTGGGCGAACCTTAATCAAGCTACCAAGGAGGATGAGGAGATTGCACAAGCCCTTTAGCAGGGTAGAGCACATTTAGAATGGGGATTGGCATTCTATAAGGGAAAGATTTGGATACCTTAGATGTTGCTCTCCGTACAACAGTGTAAGAGGAGGCACATGATTCAGCTATTGCTAGCCATGTATGAGTGGAGAAGACCATTGAAGGTGTCCAGAGGATATACTTTTGGCCAAGACTAAGAGAGTACATCACCAGCTATGTTCGAAGTTGTGTGGCATATCAACAAAATAAGGCTAACAATCAGAAACTAGCAGGTCTACTACAACCTCTACCAACATCAACTAGAAGATGAGAGCACGTCAGTATGGACATTGTATGTGAGTTACCAATGACGTCTATGGGTTATGATTCGATAGTCGTTTTGTGGATAAATTGAGCAAGATGATCCATATTAGACCCACAACAAACATAGTTACTGCACCTGAACTTGCTGGAATTTATATGGATGCAGTTTTTGCTAAAAATGATTTAGCTACAGTTCTCATCACCGATATGGGCACTCAATTTACTAGCATGTTTTGGAAAACCCTATTTGGGCTATTCAAAATAAAATGAGCCATGTCCACAACTTATCATCTTCAAACAGATGGGCAAACTGAAAGAGCAAATAGAACTATTGAAGACATGCTTAGAGCTTTCACTTTGGAGGAGCAAAAAGGTTGGGATGCGCTTTTACCCTTGATTGAGTTTGCTTATAATAACTCAATCAATGCATCCACAAAAGTTAGCACTTTCTTCCTGATATATGGAGAACACCCCATCACACCATCTAGCTTGGTGAGTGTAGGTCACATGCATGAACCATCAACCCAAGTTGAAGTGGTGAATGAGTTTGTGGCACGAGTCCAACATGGAGTGCATCAGGCAAAGCAAAAATTAACCATTGCCCAAATCGGCAAAAACAATATGCCGATGCTCATCGACGACATATGGAGTTTCAAAAAGACGATCATGTGTTGTTATCTACTACCAATTTGTCATTAATAGGGGTTCAAAAGTTAAGTCCATAGTTTTTTGGACCTTTCTTGATTGTCCAACGGATTGGAGAAGTTGATTACAAGTTAGAATTGCCAACACACATGAAAATACATCCCATTTTTCATGTGTCTCTCTTGAGGAAATATACTCCACGATCTCCTTCCTTTGGCAATGCACATCAACCTCCTCCTTTACCAACCATGATTGATGGTGTAGAGGAATATGAGGTTGAGAGAAATCTCAAGAAACAGACAAGAGGTCAACGGAACCCAAAAGTGGAATATCTAGTCCAATGGAAAGGTTATCAACTTTATGAAACCCCAAATGCCAAGATACTTGTAGAGACTTTTGAGTCTTCTTGCAACGAGGACGTTGCGTTTTAAATGGGGGGAGGTTTGTAACCAATCTTGGTTAGCTATAATTAATTTAGTCAAAGCGTAGGTTGGTCACTATATCACAAAAAGACAAGATAGTGGTGTGTACTATCCAAAAAGCAAAAGATAAATGACGAGATGGCTACCATGCATTGGTGGATTAGATTGTGTACTAGACGTTTTTTAGGAATTGGTTAGGATAAGATAACGAAACATGCAACCTACGCATGTTAGCCATGTGACATAGTTTGGATTTCTGACTTTTCTAGTCATACAGTATATAAAGCAAGGAGAGGTCTTGAGAAGACATCTCTCATCTTGAAGTCATTCTAAAGTCATTGACTTCGGTGTTACAATGGACCACATCACAAGAAGAATTGAATTTAAGGTCGAAGAGTGGATCCTAATGAATCAAAATCATGTGAGCATTATAACATACATGATTGATCATTGTTTTGATCTCCATTTGGAACTAAGATCAACAAGAGTTTTCATAATAGTCCATAGAAGAGGACGAGAAATTCAAGATATCAAGGGTGGTACTTGCTACTAGAAGATAGCTAGTATGGCTATTGGCCAGCAAAGGTCAAATTCTTGAGCTTATGCCTCTACTACATATGATAGAGATGTTGTACAGTTCATGTAAATTGCGGCACAAACATGTGCAGTTGTTGTGACTCATAGTGCAAAACATAATATTGAATCTAGAGTAGAGTGAATGGAGTTGGATCCACAAAAAGAGAGATTACCGACAAGTTAGATTTGTCGGTCAGCCTCACTCTAAGGCATCGGATACCTCATCCATGACTCCTAGATGATCTATTGGAGGGATGAGGGTGGAAGTAAATGTTGATGTACTTGGAGCAAACAGGATCAGGCCATCAACATTATCTAATGTAACATCCAACGTAATGTTGGGGACGGCAAAGACTCTTGTTTTCTTCGTGAAGGATAAATTAACATTGGGGGTTCATCATCCCATGTATTACGATTAGTAGCCACACTTTGAGAAAGTAAAGATGATGTGTTGATTGCTTTTGGTATTGATAGCACTTGTAGTGTTGATCTTGAAATTACAAATTAATAGTTAGTATGGATGTGTCTTTCAATAAATGCATATCATTGAAAGAAGGTGAGAAAGCTCAAACTCTTGCTACTAATAAGGCAAATCTCATGACTTAAACATAGTTAAGGGGGAGATTAATCTTGATACTTCTCACTATGGGCAACAAGGAGAGTTTTCAACCATAGTGGAATAAGAAATGGATCAAATTTAGCCATATATTGAACTAGCACAGTTGAATCACCCTCACTCTTCAACTATGAATAACCATGAGTCTTCAATGAGAAGATGTAACCAATTTTGGTTAGCTATAGTTAATTTAGCCAAAGCTTAGATTGGTCATTAAGTCACAAAAGGACAAGATAGTGGTGTGCACGATCCAAAAGCAAAAGGTAAACTTTGACTTATATGGATCAATTACGAGGTGGCTACCATGCATTGGTGGATCGGATTGTGTGCTAGATGTCTTTTAGGAATTGGTTAGGATAAGATAACAAAACGTGCATCCTACCCATGTTAGCCATGTGGCATAGTTTGGATTTCGGACTTTCCTAGTCCTACAATATATAAAGCAAGGAGAGGTCTTGAGAAAACATCTTATCTTGAAAGTTATTCCGGAATCATTGCCTTCAACGCTACATAAGACAATTGATAAGTGTAGTTGAACATCATGCTATTGAAAGGTATGATACTTGGTTTCCTTCAAACCAAGTGATTGAAGCTATTGAAGTTGATGTTGACAATTCAGATAATGCATTGAATATAGAAGATGGAGATCCATCTTCATTTTCTTAAGCTCAAGCTTCTAGCAAGAAACAAAATTGAGATGCATTAATGCACTAGGAGATGAAATGACTTCTAGACAACAAGACATGAAAATTCATAGATTTGACCACATATAAACAAATGGTGGATTGTAAGTGGGTTTACAAGATGAAGGATGGAGTTACCGCAACATATAACAAAGTTTTCAAGGTCAAGTTGGTGACTAAAGAATTAACACAAAGGAAAGATGTGGATTACAATGAAGTTTTCTCTCATGTAGCAAAAGAATTCTACAATATGTTTGTTAAATGCTCTTGTAGTTCATTTCAAACTTTCCTTGATTAGATGGATGTTATCTTAATGTTTTTATATGAATTACTTGATGAAGTGATCTTCATGCGACAACCGCAAGATTTTGTGGTGAAGGATAAGGAGAGAATGATATGCATGTTGCTTAAATCCTAATATGGATTAAAGTAAAGCCCAAGATAGTGAAACAAACGATTTAATGATTTTATGTGCTCATAAGGATTTAGATGGATTGTATATGATCCATGTGTGTATCTGAAATGAAAAAGTAGTTCAAATTTTGGACTCATTATACTTGTATTGTACGTTGATGACATGCTTATTGCGGCTAAGATCAAATATAATGTTATTAAATTGAAGGGTCAATTTAGTTCAACTTTTAGCATAAAAATAACTTCTAGCCATGAAGATCTTAGGAATGAATATTCATATGGATTAGAAGGAAAGAAAGTTGTAGTTGATACATAATAAGTATGCAAAAAAATTATGTTCAAGTTCAACATGGCAAGCATTAAGGCTATGAGTACTCTCTTGGCTACTCATCTCAAGTTGTCTATTGCCCTTTGTCCAACAAATGTGATTGAAAAGGTTAGGATGTCCAAGATTCCTTATGAGTGCGGAGTGGATAGTCTCATATACTTTATGTTGTACACCAGATCCGATTTAGCATTTTTGTAGAGAAGGTGAAAAGATACATGTAAAATCAAGTCAAGGTGCATTAGGATGTAGTGAAGTGGATACTTAGATATCTAATCTAAGTATCCACTTGATGGAGATCTAGACCATCAAAAATCTTCAACTGAATATGTTTTCACTATCGCAAGTGGATGCATTAGTTGAAGATCTACACTTCAAAAGTGTATTTCTCAATCATCCACATAAGTTGAGTATGTTGTGGCAACATAGGCAACAAAGGAAGCAATATGGTTGAACAAGCTGATCACACAAATAGGGTTGTCACAAGATACCATGAACCTACGTTGTAATAGCTAGAGTGTGCATCATATTACAAAGAATCAAGTGATGAACAACAAAGTGAAGCACATTGACAATAGGTACCATTTTATCAAACATGCATTATCTTATAATAAGCTTAAGTTTACCAAGATTGATGGAGAGCTTATCTCAGCTAATGCATTTACCAAATGATTACTTTCTATAGAGGTTTTCAAGTCATTATGAAAAATTACAAATTTTGCATCATTGAGTTATGTTAATAGTTTATGTATATCTAGTCTATATACAACATATTATTAGCTGTTTTAAATCTATTTAACTCTTGTTCATAGAGGGAAAACTATTTTCTTAGTTTTACCTTCTAGGACTTCGCGAGCTACACATAGACGGTAGAAATTGTTGACCTCTTATATTAGAGTTAAGAGAGAGTTTGTATGATTAACTCTTATCTTGTTAAACATAGTTAGCTTAATCATGATTATATTAGACTAGTTAAGTTAGTTATCTAAAATCCTCAAGGCTATATATCTTGGAGTTTGCTCCCCTTTGGGAGATTAGTTTATGGACTCTCCTTATGGAGACTCATGTACTTTGAGTTTTTTGGGTGAAATGTTGGCTCTTGCCCTTGGATGTAACATATTGTTGAACTATGTACATCTATGTTTGTGTTTTGTGTTGTGTTGGTTGTGATTATTAATATGTAGAAATCGAATGATCCTCACAATATCATTGCTCTTCCTAAACTGCATGATCAATCTATCAAAAAATGTCAAAATAGCAAAAAAAAAATGTATCAAATATGTCAAGTATGCCTTTAATTCTCACATATATTTGCAAGTGAGCATGATAGAGGCTAAAGGTTAGATCAAACCCAATCAAAAGCACATTGTTATGATAAATGTGGGATGCGGAAAGATTTCATATAGGGTTAGACAATCAACCATAAGCCTTAAACCATTTGACATTTGAATACTCTCAACATATAAATATATTTCATAATTTTTGAAGAAAATAAATCAATATATTATTTTTTTAATAAATAATATATTAATTTAAATTTAAATTATTATTTTTTACAATTTATGTTATACAGTATAAAATTTTAATTACAAATTTTATAAAAATATTTTAATTTTTTTATAAACAATTATATATACATGATAGTAATTTATGCAATACATAACATATGTAGGTAAATTATATCATATATAAAACTTGTGGAATTTTTTATATTTTTACAATTAAAATTTCTAATAAAATTTTCATAGTATTATTTCATTTGAATACTCACAACATACAAATATATTTTGTAATTACTTGAGAGAAATTAGAAATTTACAAAATATATTTTTATTTGAAATTTTAGTTGATTATTATATTCTATATAACATTGCAAAAGAAATGAATATATTATTTATTGCAAAAATAATATATTGATTTATTTTTAATATATCATTTAAATTTTTATTTTATTTTTTCTGTAATAAATTTTACAAGGAACATTTATTTTAATTTAAAATCATACAGAAATTTACGTAAATATACATGATTAATGTATTAGTATCAATAAACAAATTATTTCAATATCGGTGAATCATTTCTGATGGTTATAATTTGTTATCTTCAGTATAATTTTATCCACATATCATCATGATAGAAGAAATATATATTTTTCATAAGTTTTATTCTGTTAATTTGATTAAAATTAAATTTCTTTTTTTTATGATAAATATTATTAAAATATAAATTAAACATATCAAATTTTTCATTATTTTTTTTTTCTAAATGGAAATTTTTTTACATTCATGTTAAATATGTATTATATTTCCAATCAGTATATTGATTTTAGTCATTTAGATTTAAATGACGATCAAATTTTTTACTTTAATTAAAATTTTGGAAATTTATTACATATATAGATTCAAGAAATTTTACGATTCATAAAATTTAATTTATGAGAAAATTTTATATTTTACACAAAAATTTAAAAAAATTTGACAAATTTTTTTATTGGAAAATTATATTTTTTATATTTAGATTTTATGTTTATGTATGCATTTCCTCATTTTATAGAAAAAATTGTTGTATATCATTTTTTTTAAATTTAAGTTATTTATTTATTAAAATATAATTTAAAATTATAGTTTCTGAATTATATATATTAATTTGAAAAATATTTTAAAATAAAAATATTTATTAAATATTTAATTAATTTCAAAAATTATGTTTTCTTCTATTTTATGTGA
The DNA here is from genome assembly GCA_014180765.2 of Marchantia paleacea. Taxonomy (NCBI): domain Eukaryota; kingdom Viridiplantae; phylum Streptophyta; class Marchantiopsida; order Marchantiales; family Marchantiaceae; genus Marchantia; species Marchantia paleacea. Next base: position 29,348 of record MUAA02000098.1, read on the forward strand.
AATTTTTGTTTTCTAGTATTTAGTAATATTAAAACCTAAATAATTTGATATATTATGAATTTTCTTAATTCTTGTTAATATGCTAAGAATGATGATGAAAAAATGCCAAGTAATTACTTTTCCTTTAGTGCATACAAGTTAAGAATTTAGATCAGAAAAGGTGTAAATAATAGTCTTTAAAATATATTAACTTTTAGAATGTATATTTCAAGGGCCATTTAAACCAGTGCTAAGGTTCGAGCTTTTATCTTTTTATTTCTAACTAAATGATGTTATATTTGAATTCATATCATGATTTCTAATATGAACCCAGTTACAGCTTTTACCCAAGAAGAAGTAACCAAGGTTAGGATTCTATCGATTATTAGAGCTCCGGGATTTAACTTTTAAAAGTAGGCTTGAGAATGAAGTCGGCATTTCAGTTCCATGTTCTATTACGCAATTCATGCTGCAAATGATTCCCAAATTTTATATCAAAACTAGCATGAGAGTTGATAAATTATATATATATATATATATATATATATATATATATATATATATATGTTGAAACATATAAAAAAGATACTTCTGGTGGAATAGAGTTAGAGTTAAATCAGGTAATTTTAAAAGGAAAATAATGGTTTGGAACCAGGATTTTGTTTCTTTTAAATATGAAGAAGAAAACATATTCCGTGTATGTTGAATATTAGATACAAAATCTAATATAGTTGCATGATTTGAAAAGATAAAAAATAAAGTCACATTGTATATCTGATGAGGCCATACCTACATGTCTCACGATGTCTTATCTTGGTTCACGTTCTTCGCCAAAACGCTTTGTTTAAGAGAAGATCCACTGCATGCCCAATCATGATGGATTGATCCCAGTTTTTTAATAACTAGTTCATAATACTTTGTGTATTGCCCCTCAAACTATTGAAATTATATTCCAAAGATTTCATGGCAAGATGCGAGTAGCTTTTGATCTTTTGAACGAACAAAGAGGTAACTTGTTCTCGAATAACTCGAACAATAATCCTTATATAATTCTAGGACCTGTCATAGCTGGGACATCTCATGTTCTTTACTTACCTGTAATGTAACGGGCGACAGGCATGTTTTCCTCCAACTAAAATAACGGATGAATCCTATATGCTGATGAAGTTATGACCACTAAAACTCTAGTGAAGGTTCAAACGTGGCCGGTATTTAGAGTTAGGTACTTGTGGCCGAAGAAATGGAGTTGGGATTGAGGTTCACGCAGAAATTCACCTGCCGATTTTACCAAAAAATCGATCGGGAAATCCATCGACGGTCACCATGGGATGATCGGGTAAAGATTCCAAGATTCCCCATCGTTTGTGGCCCGTGAGTTCCCGTTTAGTCCGCTTCTTGTCGTGTAGGTTGTTCTATGGCCAATCGTAGACGGTTCCATTTGCCGACTGATCCGCATAATAGAATGGAGGTCAAACCAATCACAAACCCTATACAAGATTGGAGAAGAGGAAAATAAATAAACATTTATTGTAACCACTTGCATCGCGCTAAACGGCGACGCGTGGATAAAAAGCAGCTTAACAATTTTACAGCAAACCATTTGTTCTCACCTGAGATAAAAGGGTAAGGCTGAAACAAAAACACTAAAATAAGTGTTGGATTCATCCATGTACGACTTAATGGGGTCTTACCATCCTTTTTGCTATACTACTTGGTGTCTCTACTTGATGAGAAATAAGTGAACGAAAGTGCGGTGGAGCATGAGAGCAAACTATATTAAAATTTCTCTTAAGGAAATGTTTAAACACGAAGCGAATATAACTTCTAAGGATTGGGATAGTTAATAAATTTGTCATAGTGTAGCATGCAAATAATATGTTTCCCATCCCTTTTGTTATTTTACTGCGTCGCCTGTCCAAATGATATGTTTGAAAGGTTCCGAGAAAGTACCAAATAGTACGGGGAAACGATAATATATGGCGCTTCAGAAGAAATAGCTTTAAATCCGAATTCAGCAAAAGGACGAAGCACGGATTAGCCAAACTAGCGGAGGTCTGGTATCCTCAAAAGGCACCGGCTACAGTTTCAATAAAAGATTCAGAAAGAACTCCGTAAGCAGCCCATGCATCTCCGTCCGTAACTTCTTGTGGCGTAGACCGTTCCCAGGAGCGAGTCAGTCGGTCCGTCCACCCGTGGGACGTGGAGACCGCGGCAGTGCGAGAAGAAGGAAGCGGAATCTGGAGGTTGCTTGGCTTACAAGAGGAAGAAGAAGTGGGGGGGGGGGGGGTTGGGCGAAGTGGATGTCGATCGCGGCGGACGGGACTTACAGACCGACCGACCTGCCCCAGACGAGGGCCGACTTGAATCCGAGGGAGGGAGCGCCGGGCCCCGGGCGTGAGAAAGAGAAAGAGAGTGGGCAGCGGGGGCGAGAAGAGACAGTGCGAGGAGATGCAATAGAAGAAGATCGAGCGCTAGAGCTCCAGATCGATCTCATCGCACAACAAATCTATAAGCACCAGCACCAAAACATCATTGCAATAAGTTGCTGTTGTTGAGGTCGTCATCACCTTCTTTGTGGCTTGCGGAGAGGCGCGGGCGGTAGTGGAGGAGCAGAACAGAGCAGAGCAAGTGCAAAGAGCTCGCGTGAGATTGATTCCTCGGTTCTAGGTATGTTCAGCGTGCGCGCCTTTGGGTGTGTTCGTCGGGCGTAATTGTCCTGCCTGGCGAGAGCCGTCGAATCAGTCCAATGCGAATGTGATGAGGTGCTGGTGTTTGTAATGCCGTGTTCTGGGTTCGGGGGTTTGAGGCTATCGGGGTTCAGTATGTTCTTTCGAAATGTGGTCCAGTGCTGGGTTTTGTGCTCGTTTGCGTTGAGGAATTTTCGGTTTGGGTCTACGTTTTGTCACCGGGGAAGTTATTTGATGTGCCTCTGGATCGCAATGTGGAGATCTGGTTGTGTTTGTTCCATTGCTGCTAGCTGGAGCTCGGTCGTTTGCTAGTACGGTGGCATTTTCTTTATTTGCTGCTTGGAGGCAGAGATCTCAATTGCAGGCAGTTCTTGATATTCCCTTTCGCTTAGTCGCGTCAAAACCCTCAATTCATTGCAGGTGGTTGACGATAACTGTAACTGTTCAAGTCCAGGTATATCCTTTTCGAGCTTGTGGTAATGGTTTCAGTAGATCTGGTTAGAAAATTACCGTGCTTGTTATTTCAGGTCAATTTTTCTAGATTGCGGCCTCATTGTTGAGAGATTGTCTTTACCACGTTCATCCTAGTGATTACTCTATTCCGCGTTGTAGATGCAGGAAGTTGTGCACAGTCAGAGCAACCTATGTTCGTATTATGTTTCCAAACTACTGTGTTAAGTGTTCACGCTTGTCTAGGCGCGTTTATATAACTGATCGTTCATTCAAGTTGTATGAACAATAAGTTTTGGTAATGTAGCCTAGACCGAATTTGTGACTTGAGAAATATTGGGCACTTTTGCTGTACATAACATGATTGCTCTTGGTTGCCCTGCTGCCTACACCTTTTATCCTCCAACCCTGCGAGCTCACGACACTGTTCCGTTCATTCCCTTCGAGTTAGCATATACATTTGTCCGAAAGAAGCGGAGCACACACTTAACGAAAGTCAAATCTACGGCAGACCATTCAAGTTACAATAATGGCACTTGTGAACTTGCACTTGGTGCGCAAGTTTCGTGAAGTAGCAGCTGGTATTGACGTTTCTTTGACTGTGTAATCTTTCCGCGGAAGGACTGGGTTTCTTGGGATTGAGAAAGTACATCCACCCCTAACTGTTGCCGAGGAATTTTTTTAGCCATCATCATTCATATCTAACTTACAACCTGTTCATTCGTGGAGGATTTGACCTCCATCCAAGATACATTTCAAATCTTCAGTTGCTGGTAATCAGGACCATGCTGCGCTTCTCTTCAAATTAGGTCAGAGTCCAGTTTCTGTGTATACCCGGACGTGACATTCCTTGTCCATCTTTTGGTATTTATATCCATCTGAGGGAAGCGTTGCGGATTCAAAATACCCCTCCTTGGATCTGGGACAGATGAATCTCTTTACGTGATGGAAAGATCTTCACGTTGGATGTTAAGCTTGACCTGAGTTTTCAAACCTGGTTTCACTCAATACTTCCTAGTGTGAAATCTTTTAATATTCTTGTTGGCTCAAAATGGCTCTGCATGTCTTCTACGTTTAGATTGTTCAGACTGCATCCCCCCAGCATGTGTTATGGTATCCAGTTTTAGTCTTCTCGTGCTTCTTTATTAAAAGCAGCAGTGTGCTGTTTGATGTATCAAGAGCCATAGTCTTCCGGCAATCATTCATTAAGTCATCGTTGACCGTCCGTATATATTGATAATTCACTGTAATCGATACAGATATCTTAATGATTGAAGTCTATCGCAGTAATGAGAGCTATATATGATTAATTGAATGATAATTATAATCATTCAATATACTTAATTGCAATGTTAAAAGCCATTTACTTTTCAGAGCTGTGATCGATTCGGGCGACGAGGTACTCGTACTCATATTCTGCCACTTCTGATTAGTTAATAGTGATCTGAACACTGGTTCTTGGTAGAAGTCAGTGGACAAATATTTCTGATTTTCCATCTTGGATGGCCACTGTCCACTGTCAAATTCCACGTTGACAAACCATCACCAATGTTATATGCTTTCTGGTATTATTGTCTTTCTTTTCCAGCTATCTCATGCATTTAAAGAGATTTTTGATTTACCCGTTATTCCATTGTACAGTTTGTCTATGTAACCTGCACCTAATTTAATCTTCTAGTTGAGGTGGAACTTCTTTTGATGTTTACTCCCGATCTGCTGGTCTATCAGTCAAGTTGAAACGTTTCTTGGTCGTAGTATTTATCTTTTTCAAGGAACAGTAGGTTACAACGACAAATAGCTTGGTAGTGAGATGTTGGACTGAACATGGTTCTTGTAAAACACTTTCTGCACATTTCATTGGAGTCGTTTGTACTCTGCCATTTTGGAGATTTATACCTGGGGTTTTAATGAAGCCCATGAACCCTCCAGTTGTTGACAATTAACAGCTTTTTTTTTTTTTTGCAATACAGATATTTGGGTCTCAAGATGGCGGCTGTTACAGTAGCAAGTCACTCTGAACAGCCGGAATCGCCAGGTTTAAGTCGTGTAACGCCGGATCATCGGACTCCTACTGCTACAACTCAGAAAAGAGGCCGGGACGACGATGCCGGGTCTGGTGGTGAGAAGAAGTGGGCGGGGTGGCCTGGAGACAATGTCTTTCGCCTTGTGGTTCCTGTGCAGAAAGTTGGTGGTATTATCGGTCGTAAGGGTGAATTTGTAAAGAAAATGTGTGAGGAGACCCGAGCCCGGATCAAGATTCTTGAGGGTGTGCCTGGAACCTCAGAACGCATTGTAATGTTTCTTCCAAAATCCAAACTTTTTTGTGATCTGCAAATCTGTACTCCATACTTCAACCCAAGTTTTACTGCTGGACGTAGTAAAGTTTATGGACATTGTTTGTGGTAGAACAGCAGTTTTTAGATGGTTCACAAAAAATAAATCTTTGAACCAGTTATAACATTCAGCTAGTGGCTCTCAAAACAATATTTAGAGTCAATAAATCTAGATGAAAGCATACGACTGTCTGTGGGGCCTGCGTACGTTTTTGTTTTTTGGCACGAGATGAGTCATGCGTGTGGTAAAATATTCAAGTTGAGGTATAAAGTATAAACTAGCCGCAAGTGATTGAAAAAGTTGCAATGTAAACCTAAACTCTCACTTATCTCATTCATTTCTTCGATATTCGGAACTAAAGAATTCTTATTCTCTCTGATGAGATCTGCTACTGTTGTTGGGCTCTTGAACGTCCACTTTTTGAAGCCTTGCCGCTCATCACTAAATTTTGTGTCAATGGGCTTTCGGTCTTGCACTCTGCAAGAATCAAGAATTATGCTCACGACATGGAAATATTGGACTCGCTCCAGGTGCTGGTGTCAGCGAGGGAGGATCCAGATCTGGCTGTCTCACCTGCTATGGATGGACTTCTTAGAGTTCATCGGCGTGTAGTAGAAGGTTCTGATCCAGAAGGTGAAGATGGACATTCGGAGCCACGAGCGGGTGGAGGCACCATAGCTTCACGATTATTGGTAGCAGCGACACAAGCGGGTAGTCTTATTGGGCGTCAAGGAGCCACTATCAAGTCTATCCAGGATGCATCTGGTGCGACTGTGCGTGTCCTTCCTCCAGGTTAGTAGTTCTCATAAAATTATCTCCATGTATTATCAGTTTTGGAGTCAACTTACAACAAGTAACAAAGCTTTTTAGCTTGGCTTAGTCTTTATCATATGTTGCTCTTCTTATGTTTTTCGGATCAAGAAACTTAAACTTTCTGTACTGGAATGGATCACCAAAAACTCCTTCAGTTTACTGCTATTGTCAAAACAGTGGCAGCAAACTTAAACTGTTTATATAAACACGAAATTAGACATAAAATCAGGGATAAAACCTAATAAATCACGTAATATATTTTAGGAACTAACATTAAAACTCCTGAGCCTCCTGAGCCAAGCTTTATGCAAGACGATATAGTTTTGTCCTCGTCAGCATATATATGCTTCTCGGAACTACATACTCTGACATGGACAAGGGTTATTAGTTGTGATTACTTTAGGTCTAAAACTGTAACATTCATGAGTAAATACTTACAGTAAAGTCCACTAGCTGCAAGGAGGCGAACCCAAGTAAATTTCAGCGGGTACTCGTTTAGCTTTTAGTTCAGTCTAGGAATAGTAGAAGTTAACGATATTTACGCTGGAACTTCTGGACACACCCTTTATTTTTAATCTTGTATGTGCATGAATACATGTGCTTACATGTCTTTCAGTTTTCGGTGCACTTCTTGTAAAGAAAATATACAGGGAAAGATAATAATTAAGCACCTATCAGAGCTTATCTGCCGTCACTACATCAGCTTCTGAGCCCATCTGAGCCCGTAGCATCGCAAGTGATTAGTCTGTTAGAGCGATGACATTTTGGCTCTTCGAGACTTACCATCGAACTCAATTACTTTTCGAACTTGCTTCCTAAGCCTAGTTCCTCTTCCAACACTATTGTTGTGCTTCCTTTTCTTTTGACAGTTTTCGCCCCTTGGTTTCTTGTGGGGAGTGATGTGGAGCTCTCCTTTTGTCGATCAATAGAGAATACGTTTTCTCCATATGTCCTCTTTAGACTAGGATTCAATGATCAAGGTCCATAAATTGATGTTGACTTGTCCAATCCATGTTGTACAGTGCTGTTCGTTAATAGTCCTTGCTAAAGTCAAGTAATTGTCTGTCTCTTAGTGGCGGATCATTTCTTGTTCATTGGGTCACAAACTCTTAGTTTCTATGTGCTTTTTGGTCGTAGAATAGAAGCTGAATACTTTCTCTTTCTTAATTCCTAGAGTGTTCAGTTTTTTGACTTCAATCTTTATACCACTTTTTGACTTGAAGTTATTACTCATGTGCTTCTTGGACCCACTCTCTTTGGGCTTTTGTAACGCAAACGGGAAATTTCTTGACGAGTACATCATATATCATTTTTCTCGGTGGTGCAGAGGAACTTCCCTTGTGTGCACTGTCAGATGATCGAGTGGTGGAGATTCAGGGTGAGGCGCGCAACGTTCACAGGGCAATGGAGCTGGTCGTTTCTCATTTAAGGAAATTTTTGGTCGATCGAAGTGTCCTAGCATTATTTGAACTCAACGTAAGTTTCTCCTCTTAATAGACGCTTCGTTTGATTTCGTTCCATTATCTTACGGATTTACAAAGTCAGTTTAACAAGCTAATATGAATCTTTGAGATTATGTTGAAAATATATTCTTTCTAAAGTACATCTCATGCGTTTATCCATGTTTGTGCCTTTCATGCTATTGGTCAATCTGGTGGACTTGACAGCGAGCAGTTACAGCCAATCAATCGCAACAGCAGCCCAGTGCAGGTTCTTGGGCTGGGCATTCACCTGCCAATGCTCTACCCAGCAACGCGGGAGGACCTGGACCAATGGGCAACAGCAGTCATTACGGAGGAGCCTCAGTACCTAATGACAACTTGAACTATTATCAAAGTCCTCCTGAAATACATCATCATGATACACATCACCATCATCATGGTGTTTCTTTGTACGGCCGGGATCCAAGTATCGGATCACTTACCAGTTCTGTCTCTGCACCCCCTCCTGCTCCGGTGATTACCCAGGTACCGTTATGTAGCTGTCTCTCATCACGTCAGATTCTAATATTGGTATTTGTCCGTCGATTTGATTTCTAACGTTAATTAGTGTGTGCCGGCGTGTCTCAAGTATTCATTCAAGAAGTTAATCCTCTTTGCCGTTACCTTTCCGTTACCGTCTATTAGGCTTTTGCTTTCGAACAGGATTTTGTTCTCGTAGACTTCCTCTTTGGATTGTTCTATGCTTCTCATCGCTTCTTCATCAGTGTTGTGTTAGAAGGTTTCGTTTGCAACATGCAGGAGGGAAGTCAGGACTTCAGCCTAAGTTTTTATTTTGATATTGTGCAGATGACGCAGCACATGCAAATTCCTTTGTCATATGCTGATGCAATTATTGGTACAGCTGGTGCGAACATTAGTTACATGCGTAGAACCAGTGGTGCCACAATAACTATACAGGAAACTCGTGGTGTGCCGGGAGAAATGACGGTGGAGATTCACGGTAGTGCAGCTCAAGTGCAGACTGCACAGCAACTTATCCAGGTAATTGGCATGCAACATTCTAGTCCTAGTCTATTACAGTAATATAAGAATTACCCTTTAGATTTTCCTTTAGTAGTCGACTGATTGTTTCACTCCACTTGGTCAGTATGATCAAAACGAAATTGTAAACCTTCATTCGCCCAAGTTTCATTCTCACTGGGGTCCAGTTTCTCCAATATTTTCTCTGGGTAGTTGTAGCGTGCAAGTGGTTAGTACTGATTGGGTTATCTCGGTCAAGAAGTCATATTGTGATGTGTTTTCTGTGTATCATGCGCTTGCACCTCTGTTCAAACAGAGGTTTGACTGGAGGAAATTGAGCGAATGATTTTTCTTCTGTATGAACTTTTGTCTAATTTCTATCTTCTGTTGCTTTCTTGGTGTAGAATTTCATGGCAGGTGCAACCGGAGCACCAGCATCAACCTATAACTCAGTAGATACAAGTTACTCATCATATGCGAACCAAAACTCTTTGTACTCGTCAGCACCTAGTAACTCAGGACACGCGACAACAGCAGCTTTCACAACACATTTCAACAGCAATACATATGGGGGCTATTGATATAATCCAGGTGCGCTGTGAAGTTTTGCATTGTGCCCGTCCCTTTTATGAGGATTTGGCCTCTCGCATCCATTTTGTAATGCCAATTAGTGAATGTGCTATCAGGGACTCTTGACAGAGAGGTTCAAAAGTTCTTTGTGAACAGGGCGCCCTGTATTAAAACATAGTCAAAAGCCCAAAATAGGAATTTATTTGGCAGTTCTCTAAAGTTGCACTCAGCCATGTTCGTCGCACAAGACTCGGCCTTTCACTTGTATCTCTACCCAAGTTCTGACATGGGTGGGCCACTGCACTGCTGTGGCCCTAATACTCCTCGTCAACGTGTATCATCAGAAGATCATGTCCTGATTTCAGTTTTGTCAACCAAAATAGATATGGGGTGAAGCACCCTCGCGGTAACCAAACGGGGTACGATAGCTTAGGCATTCCAGGATAGAACTGCTAAGTCCCTCATTAAAATTAGGATTGTTGTTAAAGATGCTACTCCTGGATCATGTTATTGATGGTATAAAGTGCTCTTATTAATCTGTGATGGAGTATGACGGTGTTATCATTTCGTCCCCAAGTTCAGATGTCTCTTTGTCGCATTTATGAGTATATGGGTAAGAACCAGAAAATTTATGCCTATTTGTGACCTGCGTACTGAACTCGTAGTAACCTACCTAGAAATCATGACAGCCATTCCGGATAGGGGAGTGTTTGCGAGGAAATGCTCCCTATACGACATGGCCAACAAGATCATTCATTTCGCAGTATTTGGAAGACAATTTGAAAATCATACAAGCCACGTCCTGGAGAACGCCCTCATAGATATCTTGTGTCTTCTAAGTTATGTGTGCATTGTGCATGTGTGTAGTAACATGCGTGGAGTGGTGATGGGCCACGAGACGGTTTCCAAGCAACGTTGTTGTTAATGTCGAGCAAATACGTGTCATGAGTCAACTATTTGCTTCTAGATGAGTTGGTTATGAACCAGATAGTACACGTGTAGCGTGTGGAAGATTACTTGAATCGACTATGATAACTGCCTCTGGAAAATGTTATAAGGTCCACGAGGCGGACAAGCAACACTAAGAGACTGAATGCCGTCTGATCTTCATATATAAAATAATCGACTACAAGTTGGTTTCAAGCGTAGTGGGAACCCAAGGTTAGTATCGATGGCACGACTCTCTGATGATGTAACCTGGGGCAGTGCGTGAGCTCATGTCTCCATCCCACCAAATGTGGGGAGAGGTAAAAACAGAGAAGTCCTGGCAAATACAAAAAGCTAGGGGCTAGTTGCAGAATGTGTAAAGGAGGGCAGAATAAGGGGCTGGATATAATTAATGTAGAGTCTTAATGTAATTATAGTTTGGAATCACATTATTGCATGAATTCCTGGATGCGTAGACATGTATGTGTCTTGGCATGATGACGAATTTTGATAGTTTTGCTCCTAGTGATTAACTATGGATTATAGTAGATTTTATTTATAATTGATAAAATAAAAATCCGTTCATAATGAATATTTCAAATATAATTCGATAGTAAAAATTTAAATATATAAAAGTTTGAATTTTAATTATATATAAGACTTAATATAAATTAAAGTCAATATACATATTTTTGTAAATAATTAAAATAATCAAATTATGTATTTATTTTAATCAAATTGATAAAAAATAATTTTTTATTCATCTTATTCATGTTACTTTTAATGAAAATCTTTTTTTTTATAGTTACTAGATTTTATTACATATATGTTAAATTTAATTAGATTTATTGAAATTTTTTAGGATTATTTTTTGATACATAAATTTAATTTATGTAACATCAATAATCAATAAGTTTTACATTTGTTGATTTACAAAAATTTTCAGGTTTCAAATCAAATTTATTTTAACAACAATATTTAAATTAAAATGATGTTATTTTTAATTTTATATAAAAGATAAAATTATAATTTTAATAAATTAATAGATTTTGTATACAAATTTAACTTTATTGTACAGTTGATACATATAAAGATATATAAATGAGATTTATAAATAAAAATATATATTTTAAAAAAATTACTAAATTTTAAAATCGTAATTTTAAATATATGTAATCAATTTTTGTATTGTAAATATACTTAACAATATGTAAATATATAATACATCTAAATTCCAAATTTTTTTATCTGATTTAATGTTTTTAATGAAATTTTTTTCTATAACATAATTTTTATTATCATAATAATTTGTGGATATATGATGTAATAAAATTTTTTATAAATAAAATAAAAATTTGATATTTCTATAGAATTATAAAAATTTATTTTTATATTTTTATGATATCATTTATAACCATAAAATAAAATTTATTAAAAATTAAAACACCGTACATTTTGGTATTTGCATATTAGAATGAGACATACAATACTTTGTTTAACATATCAACAAATTCAAAATTGGAGATAACCAAAATAAAAAATAAAAATATTTAATAATAAAATTTTAAGATTTATAATTATTTAACGTTGTTGCTTTTAAAAACTTATATATCTTAGTCATATTTTTTTCATAAATTTTAAATTCATTATAAATTTTTTAATTTTTTAAAAAATAATAATTAAAAGAGTACAATTTAAATATGATTAAATATAATTTTTCAAATAGTTTTATTATTAAAATAGTTTTATTTAAAAAATTATTTTTAAATTAAAAATATGATTTTTTATCTAAATTATGATTAAACTGGTTAATGAAAATAATTTAAAGGTATCATGAGTTGGATTTTGAAAAATTATTATATTTTCAATCACTTTATTTATTATATAAACATGAAATATGTGTGAGTGATGAAAATATGAATCAATTAAAATGTAATGAGTAATTTTTTTTTCTAAATATGTAACAATAGTTTATGAAGATTGTTATATATTACAAAATTTTATTTAATATTATCAAAAATATTGAACTTGAAATAATTTGACTGATTAAAAATATTTTTGATTTAAAAATTTTACATTAAATAAAATTTTTAATTATTTATAAAAAATTATTTTAAAAATTATTTATTATTTTAAAATAAACATAAGATTTTATTAGGGATAAGTCAATGTAAGCTTCCCTTACATTGGCTTTGTACTCAAGTACTAAGTATTCTCTTTGCTCCATTTTATTAAAACAATGTTCTCTAGGTCTGTAAACAATGTAAAGTTTAACTGACCAATGGTAAAATTTTGAATGAAATTACTAGTATATACACTTTTCATTAATGTAACAAATAATTACAAGATATTATAAAATCTATTCTCAATTTATCCAAAGTACATAAATTAGTAATTGATATCGGAGTAGTGGTTTTCACAAACATTTAAATTAAGATTTGGCACACATAAAGAATTCTGCAAAATTTCATTTGTTCACATCTTCAACTTGGGTGGATGGTTCAAGCATATGATCCATTTTAGCCAAACTAGACATTGTGGGTAAACGTTCTTCATACATAAGAAAAAAATGACTAATTTTGTGGATACATTGATTGAGTTATTATAAATATACTCAATCAAGACTAAAGTTGCATCTTAGTCTTCTCTAAATTAAAAATTCTAAGCAAGTTTTTAATATTTCTATTGGCTCTTTCTATTTGTTCATCCATTTGAAGATGATAAGCTGTGGATATAACTATTTTTGTTAATAACTGAAAGAAAGTTATCCAAAATGACAAGTCTTGCTCAAAGTAAAAACTCTAAGCATGTTCTTAATAGTTCCATATGCTCTTTTTGTTTAACTAGTGACCCATTCAATAATCCAAAAAACAATATCCATATAAATACAATCAAATTCATATGCAATGATTATCTTTGTTGTGGGCCTAACATGAATCATTTTTCTTAGTTTACTTTAAATTGAGAAAAAATGTACCAAAATAGAATTATATGACGAAAATATCATCACCAACTTACAAACAATGTCCATATTGATGTGCTGCCATCTTTTATTTGATGTTGGTAGAAGTTGTTATAGTTGTAGTAGATGTTGTTAATTTATGATTGCTAGTCTTATTTTGTTGACATGTTAGGCAACTGCGTACATAGTTGGTGACATCATCTTGTCGTCTTGGCCAAAAATATACCCAATTTAATGAAGAAAGCATTAGGAAAATTATCAGAATTATCAGAAATTAGCTATTGTTCAAAATAAAAAAAAATATTGATCTTCATCGATAATATCTAGAAGTTCAAAAGAAAGATCATGTGTGGTTATCTATCACCAATCTTGCCTTAACATGAGTTTGAAAGTTAAGTTCAAAATTTATTTGGCCCTTTTAAGTAGTTCAACGAATTCGAACAATTGTATATAAGTTAGAGTTATTATCACACATGAAAAAACATCATATTTTATATATGTCTCTCCTTCAAAAATATATTCCATGTTTTTCCTTTGGCAACACATATCAATCATTTCATTTATCAGTGATGATTGATGGAGTAAAGAAATATGAGATGGAAAGTGTCTTCCAAAAACATACTAGAGGTAAGCGAATACTAAAGTGAAATATCTAGTCCAATAGAAGCAATATCCACTTTATGAAGCTAACTGATAACCTTTGGCAAATTTTGCAAATGCCAGAGACTGTGAAGTCTTTTGCCAACAAGGATGGTGCATTTTGAATGAGAGAAGGTTTGAAATCAAGCTTGATTAGCCATAGTTAGTTTAGCCAAATCATGAATTTGTTATTGAATCATTAAACAAAAAAATAGTGGTATACATGATCCAAAAAGCAAAAGTAACCTTTGGTTTGCATGGATACAAGATGAGATTGCTACTATGCATTGGTTGAATAGATAAAATTATTTGATATTTAAAAAAAATTGGCTAGGATAAGATAATGAAACATGTAATCTACACATAATAGCCATGTGACATATATTGAAATTTGCAGCCACTTAGTCTATATGTTTGCAAGTCATGTCTCATTGAGAAGAAACATAGAAGTTTGACTTGTACGCAAGTCCAACCTTACTATCAGTAGAACACATAAGTACTAACACTCCAAACAACAAAGCACCAACACAAATAAACATGATGCACAAATAGAAAACCAAGATGGAGGTATATCAATCACAAGAAACATAAATAGCAATACTTCATCTCATAAACATCTATCAAGTAGATTATTTGAAATAAAATATGACTCAATTTTTTTCTATCTTCATCAACACTTGCTAATATTGTGGATTTTTATTATATCCAAAAATATATGATATATTAAGATCATCAAATATTATATCAAATAGATTTTTGTTAATTCAAAAATATGCATAAGTTTTATAATTGATATTAAATATATTTTATTTAATATTTATCAAAATCAAGATGTATTTTTATTAAATAATAAATAAATAAATAAATAATATTATTATTTCATATTATTACACAAAAATAAAATTAATTTGTATTTTTTTTTCAATTTAAGTCTTTTTTTTGCCTTAAGAATTATACAAAAGTTAATTAATTTGTTTTAATTCATATTTTTTTTATGCAGTAATTTTTCAAAGAATAAAAAATTTACAATTTATAAAATTTATATTTTATTATTAATAATTTATTTTAATTATTAATATTATTTTAATTAAATTATTTATTATTAACAAATTATTTTAATAAATAATTTTTTATAATTAAAAATATAAAAATAAAAACAATTCTTTAAATTAAAATAATTTTTTGTTACAATAAAATAATAATTTGAGGCCTATTAATGCATAAAAATATTCAAAATCATAAAATTTTATTACTTTGTGTCATGAATATTCGTTTTGATTGAAATATTATATTTTTAATCTAAATGACATAATTTATGACAAACTATTTAAAATATTCATTGACATGATTATTATGTATTAAGATTCATCGTCTTTAATAAAAATATGATATTTTTCAAAATATTTCTTTTATTACAAATAAAAAATATCAAATCAACCTTATAAAATATTTTATTATAAATAAAGTAAAAGATTAGTTGAATGAAGAAAGGTATGTTTATTTTTTGATGTGGATTGTAATACAAATTTAAATCAATATTTAAGTATAAAATATTTTTTAATTTTATAAAAAATATTATAGAAAAATATTTTATTTTTTAAAATTTTTATTAAAAATATTATATGATATTATCCCAACAAATTGATATTCAATTAGACATTAGAGTTTATATATGATCAATTATATTACTTAAAAGATGTAAAGTTGGACTTTAGATTTTTTTAACACAATATTAGTTTGAATTTTTTGTATATTTTTCGAATTCAAATCAACCATTTGATTAAATAAATGTTTTTTTTTTCATTTCAATTTTGTTCCTAAATTTTTAACTTGAATGTGGAGAATGAATTTAATGAGATCTTATTTAATATCTCTTTAATCATTATATTTTTTTGATAAAAAATTTATCTTCTGAATTTATAACAGTTTTAAATTAAATAATTATCAAAGTTTTTGTTTTATTTGAATTAATAATATTTTTTTGAAAAAAATCTAAAAATTATTAATATGAGTTGATATTGTTGTTTAAACAATGCAACATAAGATAATACATCTTGCATTATTATTTTATACGTAGATTATTGATTTAATATTCAAATAGAAATATAAATAAAAATTTGAGTATGGATTACTCAAACATAACAGGATCACTAGTGCTTGACAGATGTAACGGAGACCTCCAACCAAAAAAGATGTTGAGTCAAAGATCTAAACCTCTAATGGTAGATAATGCTTGGGTTTAAGGATTCTTAAATGGTTATTTTAAGATTACCCAAATAAATTTTTTCAACCTAGTTTGGCTATAGGTCTAATATTTACGAATTAATGTTTTAAATAGGTAAATTCTTTTTGCAAGAACTAACAAAGTATTTGGAATAAATTGTAAATAATATAGTGATGCAACTTGAGCAAATTTTGTATAAATAAAAATTTTTTTGATTTTTGAATTGGTTTCAGAAATTAAAATATTTTTTAAATTAAAATAATTCATTAAATTATTTTATTTTAATAATTTTTAACAAAATATGAATCTTTTGAATGTATGACATTTTGTGATAATCTCAATAATGATGCATGTATCAATGGATGAAATGCATAATATCTTGAATAAATTATTGGTTTAAAAATATAATACTATTTTTTTCTTGAATAATATCGTTCATAATCATTGTCATGACCTTCTTGTGTAACCATCTTTAGTTAGTGAGAACTAAAGTAGAGGTTACGCAAGGAGGAGATAGATAGTCTTGAGTTGACTATTAATGGTGTATCTGAAGGTGCCACATCAGCAATCCGTGTGCTCTTTAGGTTGTGTTTCTTGTGTGTTAGTTAGTGTGTTAGTTGGAAGACACGTCAGCAATCCGTGTGCTCATAGGGATGACCGCCATGTCATCGATCCTTGAGGAATTGAGTGGATGGTGGTTGTGTAACCTTATCTAGTTTATACCTTTTTGAGGACTATATATGGAGGAAGAGAAACCATTGAGGATCTCTCAACTTCAAAATTTCTTGAGCTATTCGAGTGGTCTCTCCTCACTTCCATGGTGTTACAATGGTATCATAGCAAACTTGCTATTTCCTTGAGTGTGGATTACCCCTCTTGGAATAGCAAGATCATGATGATAACTTTAACTTCTTGAGAGTTGAATAGAGATTGGCAGAGGTCATTGATCTAGATGTAGGGTAAGGGGGAAAGGGAAAACTGTGGGCTGCAGGTATGGATGTGCCTAAGAGAAATCATGTACCAAACTTTCCATTTCCCAATCTATTCAACATCCATATTCGATTCATGGAGAAGGATGTTTTCAGAGTGTACCTTGTGGTGAATTGGGATGCAGATTTTATGGCTCGAGTGATGGCATCATCAGTACCAATGATACTTCCGATTTTCAGTTATGGAGAAACGTGGGATTATACCATTTACATTCTATACTGAATGTTGGATGGATTTGAATTGTGAACCGCACGCACCGGTTTTGTTCAACACGTATGTAGAAATTAGAACAATTTACCGACAGAAGAGAGTATGGAGAGACTTTATTGTTAGGAATTATGGTGAAGAGTACTAAAGAGCTGTAATAGGATCGCCTCGGCCTTTTGTGATTCCTATTGTATTTTTATTATACTTACATTGTATTAGTTTGAGTGGTGGGGAAGCATGGAAGCATCAATTTCTATGAAAGTTCTGAACTCAATCATGATAGAAATGAAAGAGTTAAGAAAAGCTATTGTAGATGGACATACAAAACAACAAGCCATGGAGTACAAGATCTCTGCATTAGAGAGTGAGAAGGTAGAGAGAGAAAGAGTTGGTGAGATGGAAGTGGAAACTCCAATACAAGAGACTCAATCCCAACCGCAGTTTAATCGCTATTGCCAACGAAGAGTCAAATAGGAGACGACTTCAAGAGATGGAAGATCAAGCCAATCTCTTACTTCGTATGCGAAAATCATGTAAGGTGGAAGCCTACAAGGGCAGTAGAGCCATGGGAGTTTTGGAGGAATGGATCATGAGGATGAATATACATCTATCACATTTTCATGTTTCTGATTTTGCTGCATGAATGTTCATGCGGTCTTACCTCATGGACAAGTCTCTTACGTGGTACACTCCATGGGAACCAATACTTTCAGAACGAGACGCTTCTATTTCATGGAGTGGGATGCAAGAGGGGCTTCTTCATAACTTTCAAGCGGTGGATTCCCTTCAAATCGCGAGAATGAAGGTGTGGGATTTGAAGCAGAAAGGAGACATACATGAATACATTGAAAAATTTCGTGATCTTTAAGTATCCATCATGGATATGAGTGGAGCAAAAGCCTTAGATGTCTTCAAACGAGGTCTGAAGGAGAGAGTGCATAAGGAAGTAATGGTGAGTAATCCATCCACAGTGAATGAAGCATTGGCATTGTACGATAAACCATCAAACAAAAGACCATAATCCTTAGTACTCTTGAGGTACCTAAGCATCCACTTCAAAGCTTTCCAATGCACCTTCCCTGGATTTGACATGTACCTGCTCACCTTGCCCATAGCTAGAGCAATATCAGGTCTAGTGCACACCATCAAATACATGAGGCTGTCTACTGCTTTGTCATAGGGAATTGACGACATCCTTACTCTCTCAGTTGCATCAATTGGACATTGAGCTCTGAGAGCTTAAAATGTGCCGCCAAAGGAGTCCACACTCCTTAAGAGTCTGTCATGTTAAACCTGTCAAGCACACGCTGAATGTACTTACCCTGACTTAACCATAGCTTCCTCTTCTTCAAATCCCTGTGAACATCCATACCTAATATCCTCTTGGACTCACCCAAATCCTTCATCTTGAATGCAGATTTCAATTGCCTCTTGCATCTTTCGACGTCGGATTGTTCCTTTGCCAAAATGAGCATGTCATCCACATAGAGTACCAGAATAATGAGGCTAAAGATCTCATTATTCACCTTCTTCATGTAAACACATGGATCAAAGACACTCCGTGAAAATCCTTGTGCTTTCATGAACTCATCAAACCTTGCATTCCATTGCCTATGAGCTTGCTTCAATCCATATAGAGATTTGAGCAATCTACAAACTAACTTCTCTCGACCTTTCTTCTCATAGCCGTAGGTTGTCTCATGTAGATTTCTTCCTCCAAATATCCATATAGAAAAGCCGTGACAACATCCATCTGATCCATAACTAGACCAAATATCTCAGCAAGTGCACATACCATACGAATTGTAACATACTTTGCTACAGGTGAGAAGACTTCGTTGTAGTCCACACCTTTTCTCTTGTGTGAAGCCCTTAGCCACCAACCCGGCTTTGAAGATCCTCTTCTCTTCATCCATTTGGATTATCCTTCAACTTGTACACCCACTTGCTATCAACCAAAGGTTGACCCTTTGGAAGCTCCACCAGCTCCCAAGTCTTGTTCTCAACAAGCGATTGCATCTCACGCTCCAAAGCAATGTCCCACTCAAGCTTATTGATAGAGGCTTGAGCTTCTCTATATGAACAAGGTTCTCCTTCTTCCAAGATCAACGCATTGCCCTCATCATTCTCAGCTTCAATATCATGATCCTCAAGAATAGATGAATCAGCCCATGTTTCATACCTTTCGGGAGGTCTACTAATCCAATTTGATGATCTCCTAGTAGATGGTCTTGGTTGATCTCCATCGTTTCGTGCTCTGTTTTGAGGCTCAGCAACGACAACTTGCTCCTCAAATTCCTGTTGTGCAGGAATTTGCTCCATCTGTTATGGAGCTTCTCCTTGTGACGCATCATTAAACCCATAATGATCAATCTCCCCCTCAACAACATCAGTGAGTGGAGATTTGCCCTTGTGTCGACGGGAACCTGAGATATCTCCCCCTCTTTCAATGATCTGGGCTCATCGAAAGAAACATCCCTACTGACAATCACCTTACAAGCTACAAGATCCCATAGCCTATAACCTTTCACACCACTTGCATATCCAAGAAAATGACACTTCTTGGATGTAGGATCCAACTTGGTCCTATTCTCCTTAGGTATGAGAGGATAAGCCGTACAACCAAAAATTCTCAAATGACTATAATCAGCCCTCCGTTTGTGCCTCAATTCAAACGGTGTCAAGAAATCGATTGCACTTGAAGGAGACAAATTTACCAAATACACTGCAGTATTTAGAGCTTCAGCCCATAATTCATATGGTAAACCAAATTGGCTCAACATACTACACACCTTCTCCAATACTGTTCGGTTGAGCCTCTCACATAAATCTTGAGTAATCATCAATAAACGATACATAGTACCACTTCCCAGAATGTGAGGCTTTAGGAGAGGGTCCCCACACGTCACTATGTACATACTCAAGTTACTCTTTGGAACTATGAGTTCCAACACCAAAGGCTTTTCTATGTTGCTTGCCCATGACACAATGCTCACAAAATTCCATGTCAACTTTACCTAAACCAGGTAACAAGCCCTTATCTTGAAGGAAGGTCAAGTACATGTTACTCATGTGTCCCATTCTAGAATGCCAAACATGAGCCATCTCTGGCCGAGATCTGGTAAGATTGACTTCACCACAAATGGTATTGCCCTCTAGCACATACAGATTTCTATGCTTTTGTCCTCTTAAGATAGTCTTATCACCTATTCTCACCTCAAGTACTCCTTGTTTAGAACTCCACTCAAGACCTTTTGAATCTAACACTCCAAGAGAGATAAGATTCTTTCTCATTTCAGGTATAAACCTGACGTGAGTCAACGTACGTTTGACTCCATCAAACATGTGAATCTGTACATATCCAACACCTTCAATTCTACAGGGTTGATCATTTCCCATAAGAATTAAACCGTTTGATACTGAGAAAGTATGAAAAAACTCTCTAATGTAACAAATGTGATAAGAACAAGCACTATCCAGAATCCATACATCACCAACGCCCTTTGATGAGTTGCATAGGGCATACCTCTAGCTTCATAGTCCATCTTCGAGCAAGTCATCCTCATCAAAATCTTGAGCCACATTGGCCAAAGGAGGATCAGTAGCCTTGGTCTTCACACGGTAGTCCTTCTTAAAGTGACCACTCTTGCCACACTTCCAACAGACCACCGTCTTCCTGTCTTGGGATTTACCCCTAGACATGGATCTACCTCTAGATCCAAACTTCTTCCCATCCTTCTCAATCCTTGATTGTGACCGTCCACGGGTCACATTCAGTGTCGTACTAGATGAAGAGGATAGAGTAGAGATCATCATCTTCTGATGTAGGTCATTAGTCACGAGAGCACTTACAACCTCATTGTAAGTGATTGTTTGTCTATCACAATGGAGCAACACTCGTGACAATGACTGATATGATGCAGGTAATGAACTTAACAGATGAAGGGCCTTCCTCTCATCAGTTATCTCCTCTCCCAGATTGTGAAGATCAATAACAAGATCACCAAAGGCATCAATGTGATCTTGGATCTTCGTACCTATATCTTTAATCTTGAAGCTCATCAGCTTCAAGGAGGTGTACAACCTGTTTGACAACTCTTTGCGATGAAACCGTCGCTGAAGAGCCTCAAACAACAACATAGAATTGTCATACTCATCTACTTGCTTGTAGCGAAGGTTGTAGATGGAGTATAACAATACTCACTGCTTGCTCCTGAAGGTCCTTCCAGTCTTCATCATCGAATGTAGAGGGTTTAGGCCTCAATGACTTGCCCAAACCGGAAGCCTTCAATTTGCCTTTGACTTGCCTCTCCCACAAAAGATAGTCACCACGCCCATCGTATTTGACAATGTCAAATCCGGTTCCTCCTGTCTTCATGACTGACATCTCGCTACGTCTAGGTGAACTCGTCCCTTGTGTCGTTTGATTGTTAGATGGAACCTCCAAACTTGACTTCTTCCCACTCATATGAGAATAAAGGAAATTTACCCTGGATCAAAATCCCTAAACCAGAGGAGATACTGCTGCTTTGCTTGCTGTTGCTACTGTCCCAAACAAAAAAGTCATGAGCTCAATCCTCCGAAAACTCTAAACTCTTCCTGCATTACAAAATCCCTGGCCGTGAAACAGACATCGATTTTGGAACTCAGATCTCAATCAGCGCAGCCTCACGAACACCTCCAAATTCAATGGGTTCAAAAGTCGGCCACAGAACGTTTCTTCGTCTCGATCATGGAAGAAATCTGTATCCAACAAAAGCTTAAATAGATGGATTGTACATCACAACTCGAGGATAAATCGCCTCAAATTCGTGGCTCCAGCTTTGTTTACGCACGACTATTCATCAACACAGGCAAATTCTCCCTACTTCTCTCGGTTCGAACTAGAATGGTGCTCCTCTCCTCTACAAGTCCAGTAAGAACAGTCTACGGCCCACTAGTGAAACCAAGTCAGAAAACAAAAACTACCTCCAACGAATGTTAAGAACACCCTGCACATGCATGTCAATGCGATTCAAGCTAGAAATCCTCCTACACGGTCTCACCGACCAGAATCTAGCAACCAGCTGGCGGGGACCGGGAAAAAGAGTCTGTTGAGCTTTTCAAACACAAGCCAAGATCTACAAATCAGCTACTGCACAAAAACTTCTCGCTCCTTCAGTCACTTCCCACATTCACCGTAACAGTTGAGAGTCAAGGTCCCCAATTGCCCTACACAACCTCCTCCACAAAAAATATTCCTGCCCTCTTGTCACACCAGTTCTGGCGTCTGACGTCAGCCTCCCCTTCCTACCTTCCTTCATGTCCTTGCTTGTCCTTGCCTGTAGGGGAGTACTTAGACGAATTGATAGGATTTTTTTTGTGTTTTGTGAATAAAGTGGTATATTCGGGGAAATGAGAAGTGTATTCTGCCGAATATAATCGTATTAAGAGTGCACGAGTATGAGTTGAAGTCACAACGGGAGAGATGCACGATACAAAGTGCGTTAGGGTTGTTAGGGTGGCGAACGGTCTGCTGTACATATCCAGAGCTCATATAGGTGTGTGCCAAGAACCCGCCGAACTAGAGAGAGAGAGCATGGAATTGAGCAAGAGTACGATGTCAAGACAACGAAGGATACGAGTTCCTGTGATGCGTAAACCAGCGATGGGGAGAATTCGCCCTCTCATCCCAATGGCGGATTGGACACCGACAGAATTGCTACGGTTGAGGGAATTGGGCGGAGCTTTCCTATCATGGAGTTGGGACTACGTATGCCCTGAGTTGTGTGAGGAGCTTTGACGGGTGAAACCAATTGTTTCAATCGGAAAACGCGCACAACCGGAACAGTGGGATGCCCGCTTGTGGGCCAAAACACTTGGGCGCAACTATGACGAAGACTAAGATGGTGTAGATCGGGGGGAAAGTGCGATGCATACCGGGTTCAATTTTGATGAGCGTAAGTGGTTTAATCCCAGAGAACGGAAGGGGACGAATGGGTACAAACTTGATCTCATCAAGGATGGGTTTCGAAGGAAAGTTTCGTTTACTTTGAATCAGTTGTTTTCACCCCAGCAAACCACGTATGTAAGTATGCATAAAGTAAGAATCGTGGAGGGATTCGTAGGCGGGTCTATTCGAGTTAACTAGGGAGAGATTTTTGCACGGAATGTTCAAGCGATGGCTGCCAAGGTAAAGGAGGAGGAGAAGGGTGTAGTTTACATCTCTTCTTTCTGGTGAATTTATATGGCCGATTGGGTTGGTTGGCCTTGAAAGGAACGACGCGTCTATTTCGCTTGGAGTCGGGTTATCAGACCTCGTTGCAGGAAGCGACAATGACAAAGCCGGTGGGTCTACGAGAAGTACAGGCGGCCTTGCTACACCTCGCACCCGAGAGGCGGCGCTATTGGAGGATTCGGACTCGGATGCGTAGCATTGGAATTTGTAAGACCACGGAAGAGACAAGCAGAAGAAGGGGTGCTCACATGCCGGTCCTCCGAAGAAGAAAGTAGATATGGGAAAACGAGTGATCGGCGTAGTTTTCCCGCAAGAGCGTCTCGACCCAAGATGATGGCGATGAAACCGGGACCGAAGCGTCAAAGGACATAGCGGAACCTATGGCCCGGGTGCCAAACTATCCCAAGTTGGAAGCGATGGTAGTGGTACCGTGTTGTTGGAATTGAATGAGATGGGACCCATGTATATGCGGGGTTGGGACCCTCAAGCCGACGGATATATGGACCTAATCCAGATGATGAATAGACTTGAGTTGGGGAAAGATGACCAAACTGACACTATTCGTCACCGACCGAGAATGTGGACAAGTTGTCCAAGCGTAAGGGTGAATTGGAGAAGAAGACAAAGAAGCACGGAAATGAATATGCGGAGATCTACCGTATTCGGGTGTGAAGTGAAATTGAGAAAAGGAGAATGCTTACAGCCGTGAAACGGTGCAAGACCGAACGGGCGGTTGAACAGGTGGATGTGGAGACACCGTGTAGGTTGGAGACTCTTGCCAACAGGTGTGCACAACACTTGTTTGCGCGTTGTGACAATTTGGAGGTGGCCGGTTGGAGCGGTTGGTGAAAGTAATGGACAACCGGGAGACTCTAAGGAGTGACGTAAAGAGATGTACCGAACTCTAGGACGAGATTTCGGGGAAGCTTTAGCACTTCATCGACGGAGATCGCGGATATCCAAGAGATGCAGTTGGGAATCGACTTTTTACGCGAGGAGCGGAAGTGCAATCGGCGGCTTAGAAGGACAGTAGGTTTCGGAGAGAGAGCGATCGTGTAGGAAACGGTTAGTTTTTAACAATTAGGAATTCATGTATAAATAGGAGTAGAAAGATTAGTCTCGGATCTCTCATTTTTCTTGCAAGTGTTCAATTCGATTGAACCGCAAACTCGACAGAGGATAGAACGAACACAGAGTGGAATTTGAGTGCGGCGAAGAATCAGCCTTGAGTGGTATGAATACTTGAGAAGTTACCCTGGTATTCGACCATGAGCTGTGACCACGTAGCGTGATCAGAAGGACTTCACCAGTGTTTCGCCTCGTCTGAGGCTTGTAAGAAGAGAGATCCCCATCTATTAGTAAACGAATTTGCCAATGTATACCGGTGTCTTGTGAATCGATGGGATTGTGACCTTGGATTGGATTTCATTCGAACCTATTCCTTACACTCTTCGGACTCTGCAGTTCAGAGTCTTTAAAGATGACTAAATGCATAATTCCTCTTCCTGGACAGTTACTTGGGTACCTCATTCTCTTGGGAACGAACTTTACCCTACAATTTACTCCAATAATGTCCCTTCATGTCATTACACTGCCCTGTAGCTCGGCCTTTTGCCAAACATTACATCTCTGCATCATTCACCTTCGTCCCATGGCATCTAGTGTTGGAATTTGATGGGAATAAGGCACCAGGAAGTAAGTTTGAAACTTGGCGTGAGTTCCCTGTCTTCAGAGAACATCATTGCAAGCTCGCCCTCTATAGCAGTGCCATCGATATGCACAAATTGCTACAACACATGTTCCTTCTCATACACACACGCCCGGTGTTTTTATTTGGGCTCTAGTTAGCAGAACATCAAGAACAGGATCCCACCTCGAGCTCTGAAACTCCCTCGAGATACGTACAATGATGAATTCTCTCTTCCATAAGCTAGCTAGCAACGGTGTGCATCCCCGTTGTGGCCTACCAGGGAAATACATTCCAATTCACAAACCGCAACAATGTGATTCATGAAAGCCAGACATCAATGAAAACCTGTAATCAACGTGGTTCCTTATCACATATTCTTACGACATGATCTGAACCACCACATCATAGCTTCATGTACATGATCCTCGCAGGACCTAGTAGCCCCATCGAGCCTAGTGTGAAGACAGAATCACAACAAATTCAACCATCGGTTCACCTCAAGAGGCCGGTTTGTCGGTCATCTACGTGCGAGTCTCGAATCTTTGGACTCCTGCACGCCCAACAAACGATGGATGGCTCATGAAGTCGGCTCGCCAGCGTCCGGATATCTTTCACCCCGTCCAGCTGAAGCACTCCAATTCTTGCTCGATGTATAGTCCACAAACCGTAAGCGCACTCAAATCCACGTAAAACTTCAAATCTCGAACCTAGATGGCACGAGATGTAGCTGTGAAAACGCTCTGATACCAATTGTTGGTCCAAAAGACAGGAAATACACAGAGAAGCAACATGCAATCAAGAGACGAGACTTGAAATATGTGGTTCACCTCCCTGAGGCTATGTCCATAGAACACACAGAGTCACTTTACTAAATAACCCTAATTTGTGTTATAGAGAGCTCTTGTGAGCCCTCTTATATACTAGTACCAGCCCTAGCCCTAGTCTAACTAAATATAATCAAACTAACTAGAGTTACTCAAGACCTGAGTTAACTCCTAACATCTTTGTGATTGGTAAGACTGCCATTTCTAGAGGTGATGTATGTTTCTTGGGACTCATAAGAGATGTTGCTAGTTCTAAGGACAATCTTTACATTCCGGAATCATTGAGCGATATTATTACGGAGTATCAGGATGTCTTCCCAAATGATCTACCTACAGGATTGCCACCTAAGAGGCGTGTAGATCACAAGATCGAGGTGCTTCCTGGAAGTACGCCACCGTGCAAAGCTCCATATCGACTCGCACCCAATGAGTTGGAGGAGTGCAAGTCTCAAGTGGAGGAGATGTTGGAGAAAGGATTCATTCAACCAAGCGTATCACCATACGGAGCTCCGGTACTATTCGTGAAGAAGAAGGATGGGAGTATGAGATTATGCATTGACTATCGTGGGTTGAATCAACAAACGGGTGGAAAACAAATATCCATTACCGAGAATGGATGATTTGTTTGACCCCCTTCAAGGGGAGAAGTACTTCACCAAATTGGATTTGAGGAGCGGGTACAACCAGATTCGAATTGCTGATGAAGATGTTCACAATACAGCTTTTCGTACTAGGTATGGTCACTTTGACTATCTAGTGATGCCTTTTGGTCTCACTAACGCATCTATCACATTCATGGGAATAATGAACGATATTTTTCATCCTTATTTAGAAAAATCTGTTATTGTCTTTTTGGATGATATTTTGGTATATAGTACAACCTTAGAAGATCATAGGCGACATTTACGAGAGATACTCTAGGTTTTGTGAGAGAATGGTTTATATGCTAAAGCTTCCAAGTGTGAGTTTGGCAAATCTGAAGTAGATTACTTAGGCCATCGAGTGACTGCGAAAGGAATCCAAGTCATGAGTGATAAGATAGAAGCTATCTGAGAAATGGACAGTACAAGAGGATCAAACTCAGCTAAAGAGTTTTTTAGGTCTTACAAGATTTTATCGCACATTTGTTAAAGCTTTTTCACGCCTTGCCCAAGCCTTAACATCTATGCTAGGAAAGGGTCAAAAATGGAGATGGAAAACCACACAAGAGTTAGCATTTCAAGCATTGAAAGATGCTATCTTGCATGCACCTATTCTCAAGTGGTATGATCCTAATCGACCAATCAAGTTGGCTACTGATGCATCAGGTACAACAGTGGGTGGAATTCTTCAACATGAGTGGAAGGATGGTTGGCACCTGGTTGCTTTTTTTTCCCGAAAGTTTGTGGCAGCTGAGCAAAAATATCACACAACTGAACGAGAAGAGTTAGCCATTGTTCTGGCCACGAAACATTGGAAGCACTACTTGGGAGACAAGGAGTTTGTGGTAGAAACTGACCACAAACTATTGATGTATTTGGAAACTCAGAAAGATCTCTCCAAACGATAAATTTGATGGGCAGAATGACGTCAACAGTTCAACATGAAGATAGTGTATATGGAGGGCAAGAAACAACTTGCAGATGCTCTCATGCGGATGCCGTGTATCAACAACATTATAGAGGTGAAAATCCAAGTTGATTGGTGGTTTCAAATAATGGCTGCAACAAAGGAGGATGAGGAGATCATGAAAGCACTTCAGCCAAAGACGGCAAGGAAAGTTCGAGGTATAGCATTTCAAGAGTAGCGTATATGGATCCCACAAGATCCAGATTTACGCACAATGGTATTTTCAGAAGGCCACGATACAGCCATTGCGGGGCACGTGGGAGCTGAAAAGACTTTGGAGAGCATACAACGAGTGTACTATTGGCCAAGGATGCGGGAAGATGTGGAGGCATATGTTCGAAGCTATGTTGCATGTCAACAAAATAAGGCGGGGAATCAAAAACCAGTAGGTTTATTACAACCCCTTCCCATTACCAAACAACGATGGGAACATGTTACTATGGATCTAGTATGTGAGTTACCAAAAATCTCTTTAGGGCATGATTCCGTTGTGGTCTTTGTGGATAAATTGAGTAAGATGATACACATCCGACCTACCACAAAGACAGTGATGGCACCACAACTTGCTCATCTGTATCTAGATGCAATTTTTGTGAATCACGGATTAATCAAAGTCTTAATCACAGATAGAGGAACTCATTTTATTAGTTTGTTTTGGAAAACCTTCTTTGGTTTATTCAAAACAAAGCTAACAGTGTCTACAGCATATCATCCTCAAACTGATGGTCAAACAGAGAGGACCAATAGAACAATAGAGGGTATGCTGCGACCATTCACCTTGGAGGAACAACAAGAGTGGGATACTCTTCTGCATCTAGTGGAATTTGCATATAACAATTCTGTTAATCCATCCACAAAAGTGTCTCCATTTTATATGATGTATGGTGCTCATCCTTTGACACCTTCTAGTTTGTTGAGAATTCCCAAGGGGCAGGAGTTTTCAACCAAAGTTGCGGTAGTCAATGATTTTATGGAGCACATACACAAAGGACTGCATCAAGCAAAGGAGAAGTTGGTAATTGCTCAAAATCGACAAAAGAAATATGCAGATGCTCATCACATGGAGGTGAATTTTCAGGAAGGAGATCAAGTTTGGCTATCCACGACCAATTTTTCACTTGTAGAAACATCAAAATTTAACCCTCGATTCATCGGTCCTTTTGTGATGTTGAAACGTGTTGGCGAGGTGTCTTACAAGTTAGAGCTCCCTTTGCATATGAAAATACATCCTATATTTCATGTGTCACGATTGCAAAAATATGTACCACGTCCCAAGCAGTTCACAAATCCATCAACCCCTCCGCCTTTACCTACTATGGTAGCATATCAAGCAGAATTTGAGGTTGACAAGATTCTCAAAAAACGGATTCGAGGTCACAGATACCCAAAAACGGAGTATTTGGTCAATGGAAGGGATATCCATCATATGAATTAACTTGGGAACTGGCAAAGAACTTAGCCAATGCACCTTTGATCGTTCAAGAGTTTGAACTTGTGAGCAACGAGGACGTTGCATCTTAAAAGGAGGCAGATTTGTAACCATCTTTAGTTAGTGAGAACTAAAGTAGAGGTTACGCAAGGAGGAGATAGATAGTCTTGAGTTGAATATTAGTGGTGTATCTAAAGATGTCACATCAGCAATCCGTGTGCTCTTTAGGTTGTGTTTCTTGTGTGTTAGTTAGTGTGTTAGTTGGAGGACACGTCAGCAATCCGTGTGCTCATAGGGATGACCGCCATGTCATCGATCCACGAGTAATTGAGTGGATAGTGGTTGTGTAACCTTATCTAGTTTGTACCTTTTTTAGGACTATATATGGAGGAAGAGAAACCATTGATGATCTCTCAAGTTCAGAATTTCTTGAGCTATTCCAGTGATATCTCCTCACTTCCCTAGTATTACATCTTGTTGTTTTTAAAACATACTTGTTAAAAATATTTCATTTTATTATATATATATATATATATATATTAATAATATAAAAAATTTGGATAAAATTTAATAAAAAGTATTTGATCCAAGTTTGAAAATTTTCCAACATTCTATATAATAATTATTTATTCATAAAATAAATTTTATTAAATTATTAAAATAAAAATCATATAAAATTATATAAAATTTGAATTTTAATATTTAATAAATAGTTTTTTATACTATTTTTGTTAAAATTAAAAAATCAGTTAATGCTAACATCTCTAGAAAATCATGAATTTAAGTATTAAAATTTTTTTTTATTAATATTTTTATAATATTTAAAATAACTTAGATTTTATATTTAAATTAATTAATTCATTAAAAAATAATATAAATAATTATTTTGTAAAAAAAAATATATATATAAATTTTAATTTTATAATATTTTTATAAATTTATTATTAAATTTTGATATTTGATGTTGAGATTATTTTGATATTTTAATTTAAATTATTGATGTTATATTTGTGCATCAATCATTATCCATTATTTTTTCATCCAAGAATTTATCTTCTAGAAATCAATTATCAAATAAAATGAGCCAGTTGTGTATTCATAGTACATTTATGCAAGTAAAGTTGTGTCAATTGGTCCAAAATGTACAATGTCTATGTATGGATCAAAATATTAGATTGAGGTATTGATACAAGTCAAATAAGCATTGAATTTTGAAATATCTTTTACAATAATTAAAATTAATAAGATAATCATTTAAATAATATTTTAATTTAATATAATTGATTGACATATTTAAATAAATATGTCAATCAATTTAAATCATATATTTGAAAATATTATAAAATACATGTAAAAAATATAAATAAAAACATAAAGTGGATTCTAAACTTATATACATGAATTTGAATTTCAAATAAAAAAAATATTTATACAATCATCAAGTCATAAAATTTATCAAAAGAATAATTTATTGATTTTTCACTCTATCTAATCTAAACATACTTAAAATTTTATGTATATAAATATATACAATTTTTTCATGATTTTTTTTTTGTATGATATGTTTTCAAGATAATATTTAATTTAGTAGATTTGATATTTCAAACAAAGTTTTAGCCATGAAATAGTGCTACAAACATAATGATTATATATTGTTTTCCTATGTTATGGTCCATGTGTGAAAGTTTCATAGCTTCAAAACTTTTCCTCATTAGGACAGAATCTCCAACTGAACACTGAATATATCGTATCGATATAGCACTCGTTTGTGTGCTAAATTAAATATTTTTTAATATTTTGTTATTTTTATTTTCAGATGACTTTCATGAAAATATGATAAATTTTTTATTTTAAATAAATATTTTTAACAATATCATAATCTGAATAAAATTTATAATAATTTTAATATATAATTATTAAAAAAAAAATAAAATATATTTTTTGGTCAAGCGATTTTAATGGTTTATTTGATATTCTCACCAATTGAACTTGAATATTATCATATGAGTTTATTAAATTATATAAAATATCAAGTGTCAAATGATCTTATTGATGATTTAATATTTTATTTACATATTGGTACTCTATTTGGTGTACAATGTTACAGTTAATTCATGTTAGCTGCAATATCTTGATGATATGTCAAATAGACAATTTATGACCTTAATCACCTTTATTTACTTCATATTATTCAAAGTCTGAAATATTTGGAGTTAAGGTATTTCTCTTCTTAGATTTCAAACTTATCCCAAATGCTTCACAATAAGTTTGCATTTTGGTTTTTCCTTGTGTAGGAGTTGATTCAAATTGGAACATATACAACATATGTAAAAAAAATAAATATATTGTTAATACTTTAGAGGGGATTACATATTAAAATAACAAAAGAATGGGAATACCCCATCAAGGCACACATGGATAATACGCCTTGGATCAATATATCTAATACTTTAGATATATTGATAAGTATAATTTTTTCATCAACATTCTATGTATTGATAGCAAGTTTCTTCCACAAAGATAATTTTATTATATTTTCATGTTTAAAATGATATGAAACAAAAATACAATCTTTTTTTTTATCAACAAAGTTTTTTTATGAGTTTCATTATCAAGGAACCAAAATTTTACACCTAGAAATTTTTTTAAAATTAATTTTTTCAAGTTTAAATACATTAATGATATATGTTATTGTGTTTAAACTTTATTTATTTGAATTTTATAAAAAAAATTTTATTGTAAAAAATATGATTAAAATTATAAAATTCATATCATATGTTAGTTTAAAATATTTATTTTTTCCACATTATACATGAAAAATATTTTTACTTTTCATTAGCCATAAAATTCAGATTACAACAATTTTTTTGAAACTTTTTGCATTTTAAAAATTATTTTCTAAGGATTATTTGCAAATTTATGATTGAAAAATTGATGATAAATATTCCATTTTAACATAAAATGAAATGATCTGAAGATAAGTTTGCATATTGTGTCATTTGATTCTAAAATATTGAATTTATACATGAAATAATTACAAATATTACTGGAAAAAATGTAAAATTTATTTAAATTAACAAATTTTATAAAAAGCTTTATTTTTCGTAATATTTATTCAAATTTAACTTTAATATCTTAATTTAAGATATTGCTTGCAATCATCATCACACGATAGTTTTTTTTTTTTTTTTATCAAACTGTAAACTTGTGAAAGATTCATGAAAATTTTCATAGGATTGTAGCTTGACATTGTTTATTAAATCTGAAATAATTTGGATAAATAAAATAAAAGTTATAAAACTGTGAGTTTACAGAATTTTTATTTAATTTTATGTAAAAAATAATATAAATAATTTAATTAATATTATTTTTGATTAAATTTGTAAAAATTACAAAGTCTTAATTTCTATATGATTGAAATTGAAATTTTTTAATGAATTATTCGTATTTGTTATCAAGTAGAATTTCAAATAACTTAGAATAATTTTATTTCTTACAGTGAGAAATAAAAAAATATATGTGGACATCATAATTTTTAAAATCATTATAAAATTTTTTTTGTATAGAAATAATTTTTTAATTTTTTTAAATTAAGTTCAAATTTTTTATTTTGTAAATAATTATTATCTATTTAATTATTTAGATTAACATATAATCTTCTTTATGATTTGTGTTATCATTATAAAAAAACTATAATTCAAATTTTTTTACTAAATATCTTTAAAATGAAAGTATTGTATATGTATACGAGTATAATAATTTTATAAGTATAATATATATATATAATAAATGTTTAATTTCAGAAAATTACTTAATATTTCAAATTTATTTATTTATTTTATTATTTTGATCAAATTAAAAAATATTTATTTATTTTTATTCAATTATTAATCTGAAATTTTTTCTCCTCATAATATATTTTAACTAATGAAAATTACTTGTGATTTTTAAAAATTCTTAGTGCTTTGTATTTAAGTTTCTAGAACAACAAGTATAAAATATATTTTATATACATAACATCTTTGAGAAGTGCATACATTTCATAATATTATGATCACTGGCATTGGTGAAATTTCTTTTGAATAACAGAAGTGGAATTTATGTAATTTGTGGACTTGAAAATGATTTTTTCCCCACTTTCCGAAAATCAGTAATGAAGATTTAAATCTCATTAAATTGTATACTGGAAATGAAGGTTAAATCATATGCTGGTAGAAGCATTTATGTAGAATCAGACACAGGAAAATAACAAAAAGGATGGGAAGACCCATCAAATTGTACAAGGATGAAACCAAACATGTAACATGGGATTAGGTCCCAATAGCATCACACTGGGAAATATATCATACTGCACCTAAGATATCCCAACTATCTAGTTGAAATGGTGTATAAACAACACAGCATCTGAAGAAGCATCACATAACTGGATTGCATCAGCTCTCCGCATAACAATGTAAACATGTTCACTAAAAAAAATTGGGAGAGGGAGAGATAAATGCATTGCAACCAAAGGAACAAGGTTTAGGAACTACTGCTAACTTTTGCTCTGGTTCGATCCCAACAAGCGAAACTACAAATGAAGTGCTTATCCTCCTGTTCGAGACTCAACAACATCAAGTCTTGTTCGGACATGGTGTGTTATGCGCATATCCCGACAAAACCGTTATGCCTATCAAGCAATCACACATAGACATAGGTTAGCAGTGTTTCTTACATCCGATTGTCCCTTTGTAGAAATAATAGTAGTAAGGCGCGCGTAAGAAATAACCACAACAAGACTCTTGAGTCGTTATCATTTCCGCTAGTAAAGGACAAGCAGAAGGAGGCTTGGCCGACGCGAGTACACATCCTTTTCATTTTTCAGATCTGCAGGAAGTCCACTTAAAACTACAACATATCTAATCATAGCCCTTTGACTTCTGAATGCAAAATGATGGCTTTAGGCTGATTCTGGTACATTCTACATTCGCTCTGCATAAACTTTGCATGGATAATGTACCAACAGGAAGGTGAATCTGCCTGTGGAAAAAGGCAACAAATACAAGAACATTCTACATCCATATATGAATAAATCATAACAAACTATCCTCATTGTGTATCATGATGACAAAAGATAGTTGGCTAAGAATTTAAGATGAGATGTACAATTCAAGAATAACTACACTATGTACCAAATGGAACTAAGCCTATGGACATATGTGGAAGTAAAAATTTGAGCAAGAGGACAAAAGTAAATGATATCACCGAAGAAGCTAGAGTCTGCTAGATTTGATGGAAGAAGAACAGGAGGTGCGAGATTTTTGGCTTTGAGTGAATCAGTTAGAGAGAGAAGCAACATTCTCCTCTGCAAGCCATGCAAGGGGCGTAGCAGAACATTCTTTCTTTTGTCCTAATCTAAGGACCCGTAAGAGAATGAAAATCCGGTGACCGGTCAACCCAGAAGACATAGCAGCTTTGTCCTTAGGAGCTCAGACCATCCCAGTCCTCATGTCGTGGCCTTCCTTACACTTCAATCCCAACGGTACACCGTGCAGAAAACGAGATCCAACGCAAGGAATCCCTACACATCTATCTCTCTTCTGCGTTACATGCAAGGACTGGACTAAAGTTGCTCAACTGGCCTGCCCGTATCGACATATATAAAAATAAATATTTTTTTATTAAAAAAACACACAAATTTTTATCAGAATTTTACTGATGATTTGGAAAGGCAAGGATCTTCCCCTCTTACAAATCATCCTGAAGATGAACGGATTTAGGGTCAGAATCCCAAGCAAAAATCCAAGTCTTGGATTTTTGCTTGGGATTCTGATTTCTCTTGGTACTGTACTGCGTATTAATTGTGCAAATGCCAAAACAAAAAAACGAACTCAAACCTACCGATCCTATCCCTTTGGTTATGCTTATTGATATGACTGGTGTTATTGGAGCAACCAGGTTCATGTCTTTCATTCCCCTTACCCTCCTACCTATTGTTGGAATCATATCTGGTGTGGTTGAGGCACTCCATCTTCCATTTTAAAATCTAGTTACTGCAATCCTCCATCATAGACAGGCAGGTAAATTGCAACTGTTGTTGGCACGTCTTGTCCTTTGTGTATTTTCACTTTAAGCTTCTTTCTCTTCATTGAATGAGCCTCCTCGTCAAATGGATATCTCCTCTTATTTATCCTATAATAATAAAAGGAGACGCATGGAATGAAAAGCGCGATGAAAACACCATCTACTAAAGTACAAAGCAAAGGCAGTATAAAACCCTAACCCAGGGGGAAAAAAGAGAGAGCTAATTTCTCTTGTGATAAATCACTAT
This sequence comes from Marchantia paleacea, assembly GCA_014180765.2. Lineage (NCBI taxonomy): Eukaryota > Viridiplantae > Streptophyta > Marchantiopsida > Marchantiales > Marchantiaceae > Marchantia > Marchantia paleacea. The sequence continues at coordinate 64,670 of MUAA02000098.1, forward strand.
AATAATCATCATGCTGATGAGTAAGCCCTTTTGCCTTGTTGCTTTCTTCATTCATCCATGCTTTCCTATGGTAACCTCTATGCTGGGAGACTATGTGGGTCTAACCTTCGTTAAAATTATCTCTCCTCTTCACTCTCAGTATTTGCTCTCTCCAGCGAGATCTTTTGCGATAGATGAGGGATCTATGCTCTAAGCTGTTATCATCTTACATTTGTGATAACCTGAGATCCTTCACGTTTGCTTTCTCACTTTTCTTGGTGATCTAGGAATTTATATGCTTTGTGCCAAAGGATTTGTTCAGGGTATCATCAATTATACCTATCAATACTGTCATTGATGTTTTGATAATTTATTTTCTTGAACTTTGCATGAGTTATCTTGAGAGTTATCACGACTTTGTGTTGCAATCTGTTTTCAACTCTAAGTATATTCCAATAGGCTGGATAGCGATGTCAGCTTTTTATGCATCTCTTAACTCCATAAGCTAAGTATCTACAACCCCACCGTTTGTGTTGCGTCAAGGACAGTCAAAGAATATATGTGATATATTCTCTAGTTCACAACTCGTACACTCCAACATGCACAAAAAATTCTAATTATAGGCTGTCAAAAAGTTATGATGGTAATTTATTTGAATGAGTTTTTTTAAGCTTGTATGATAATGGCAATTTTCACAACCTAGTAAACAAAGGTTTTCACAGCTTTTTACAATTGTTCGTGTCTCAATTCTAATTTTGTTTCTATTCTTCTGTATGTGGACATCAAACAACGCTTTTATCATTGAGATTTCATGAGTTTACATTCGTTTGATCCCATTTTTATTCTAAATACATATTCTATTACACAAATTATTTACTAAAGGCAAATATTTTTAAACATTTGATCATCTCCTTTTAAATAGCTCATCTTAAATAACATAGTATCTTCCTGTCTTCTGGCCCAATTCTCTAGTTTCTCGATATACATTAAGTTGACTTACCTCATCAATTTGCAAGATGAACCTACTTTATTTGGGATCCACTTATCTTTATATCAATTTCAAAAACAAAACTCTTTTATATTTGATTAGATTGTTGTTGAATCCAAGGTTAAATTCTTATTATTTTTCAATTTTGACAAAAAGGAAAAATTTGTTTGAAACTTTGTTTTACAAATCTGACAAGCTCACATCATGACTCAAAATGAAAAGAAGAATGCATTTTGTCGATTTATAGTATTGAAAGGAACAATATATTTGTAACCATCATATTGCATTTGACAAGTACACATTATGAAAAAAGAAGTGATGTGAATATCACTTCTTCTAATAATTTTGTGCGAGACAATGATTTCAAAGAAAGTTATGTCATTGGATTTAAAACGTTGAATTCTTAAAAATAATAATATTTGAGGCATTAAAAATTCTGATACTCTTATCTTAAAATGGCTCACCAAGGAAATCTCCATTTTAAGATTGAAAAAATTTGCATGAAGGGAAGAAAAGTCCTAAATGTATCACTTCCTCTGATAATCTTGTTGAAAAAAGATAATATTAATGAAAATTTTATTTCACGATATAAAATATTTAATTATTTAAAAAGAGAAATGTTACTAGTGTTACAAATTTTAAGACTCTTGTATGGAGATGGCTCCATGAAAGATATCTGCATTCCAAGATTGAAATAACTCGCATGAAGGGAAGAGAAATGAGATATGTTTCATTTTTTTTGATATTTTTCTTGAGAAACGATGATGTTAAAAATATTTTTGTTTTGGATTAAAAATATTAAAGTCTTAAAAAGAAAAATATATTTGGAATCACAAATTTTGATATTCTTGTCCGAAGATGGCTCTACCAAGGACTTTTCTATTTTAAGATTAATAAAGTTCACTTGAAGGGAAGAGAAGGGATACTTGTATCACTAATTTGGATTCACTTCTTGGAACTTTACTCTAGATTTTAAAACTTTATTTGTTGACTTTAGAACTTTGACTTAAAAAAAAATAAAAATGATATAAGTATCAATGATATGGTTGCTCTTGTCTAAAGATATGTGCATTTATAAAATTTTTATTTAAAAATGAATATTAATTTCCAAAGAAGGGAAAAAATGACAATCACCTTGAAACTTACGCCATGCATTGTGAGAACTGTCATGAAATTATTAAATATTACCAAATCATTGAATGAAACATGAAAAATTTTCCACTAGATAAAAATTTGGGATTACATTTTAAAAAATATTAAAAAAAAGAAGGCACATAATTTCTCAGGAACTTTTGGAGGTGTCCAAATCTCTAAACTATTTTTTTTTATTTTCTTGTGAAGCGTTGAAGGTGATTACATTATTTCACAAAATAATGCGAGAACATGCAAACCGCAATCAAAGTGATTTATTTGTTGTGTTACATGCAAGATTGAATGGTGGAGAAAGGAAATGAGAAATATATGTCGACAAGTGAGTGATTATAATTAGATTGCATAAATTTTTTTTAATTATAATTATAATCTAATTATTGATATATTTGACGACATCGAGGAGTATCAATTATAATCAACACTGAATTGTGATTGTGATAGTTGTAAAAGGATGGATGTTGCTAGTATTATCACAAAGGTTATGAAAATATGCATGGATTCTACTTTAAAACTGAGAAGGGCAAGAGTTTTATCTATTATACTTAGATGAATGGACTAGAATTGGTAAAAATCTAACAAAATTTCAATAAGTAAGTATGGGTCTTATCTTACGTGGCAAACACATTAGTTGTTTTAGGTCCCCTTGCAAAGTTGATGTGAGAGCAACTTGAAGTTGTGCATAAAAAAACATGTTGACAAAATGCCAATTAGCAAGTTTGTGTATGACCATACTTAAGAATTTTAAGTAGAATTTTATATTTTTTGAATAAAGAATGTCATATTCAACATAAATAATGGATTTTGAATATGAATAAGCCTTTTAGTCCAGATATATATATTACAAAGGAGTGTTATAAAGTTTGTTCAAATGAGTAGAAATAGAGTGGAAGCTAGAAGTGTTCCCACATTTGGGCTGACACAATTTGCGAGTTGTAGTTGAGAGAAGAAGTAACGTAACATATGAGCAAAAAACTCAAGACTTTGTGATGAAGAAAAAGATTCAAACTTGAGCAAGAATATTTGAGCCAATTTCATTTTCTTAGCTCAGACACTGATTCAACCCTTGGTGTAGAAGCTTGATAAGATTGCGGAAGAGCTGCAATATTTCAAGAGCCTTGTCAATATATTTCAAGCATGGCAGTGGGACTATGTGTGTCTTGAGTGATGTGAGAAAATCGGAGCAGAGAAAATAGCAAATCTGATAGGATTGAAATGACATCCATATACCTAGGATGTCATGTTATGGATGGAAGGATTGGATCAAGTGTACGGTGAAGAGAAAGATGGAATTAATTGGGAAGAATCAGGCCTACACATAAGGTTTGATTTTGATGAAGTTAAGTGGTTCAAATCCTCAAGAGCGCTGTCGTGTTGTGACGCGGCTACTATGAAAAGATGATGACATGTGTCATCTACAGAGCTGTTGTCATGACGGCAATACTTTAGGTTAGGATAACCAACGGCACACTGTAAGGTTGTTAAGAGTCCACCGTTGGATCAACTTTGTAGGGTCAAGATGTTGAAAAGGCTCCAAGAGATATTAGCTTGGACCTTATCATATATAAAGCGCAGTCAGGATGGAAAGGGTATGGGAGAGTGCTAGACACATCACTTTGCTGACTAAGGAGCATATCTGATCGAAGTGGAGCCGACGTAGGACATGGATAGAGGACAACATGATCCTCCAAATGTACCGATGCCCAATCCATTTGTGATCAACATCCGGTGTCTTCATCGTGATCACTTTCAGGCGTGGTTAGTGTATCATTTTGGAGATTACTTTCTGCAACAAGTGATAAACTCTCCAGACCCGATTATTCTTCCTGTTGTTTCCTACGGCGCGATTTGGGACGTAACAATGTACATTTTGATTTAGTTTGGACGCTATGGATCTGAACTTACCAGTAGTGTTGGCTTTCAACACATGAGTTTCAATCCATCACTATTGCTTATCGAAAATAAGCCATAGGGAGTTGATTGTCAGGAACTTTGGCGAGGAGTATTATTTTCAAGTTATAAACTCCCCGGTTCCGTTTGTAGTTCCGTTCATACTTAGCCGGTTTCGAGTTGTCATTTTGACTCTTTATTAGTGGCAACTCGTATTGTGTATAGGATGGCTAAGTAGTGTGTTTAGGATAGTTGTAAAGCTCTAAGTTAAAATGGAGCTAATTTGGCCACGCTAGAGGTCAAAATAACACTCTTCATTCTCATTGGTCTTGGAGTTTGGACCAATGAGGGCACTTGGGTAACTTCTTTGAGGTTTTGAGGCGTTTTGAAGACTTTCTAGGGAACATTCAAAGATCTGAGGATTGGGTTAGAGAGCTGACGAGACGAGCTACGACGTGGGCTCAAGAATGGATGGATTTGAAAGATTTGTCACTCTGAAATAGTGATTCAAAGATAGAGTGAAAAATTTAGACCTTTGAGTGTATTTGGAGTATTTCTGAGAATCTTATGAGAGTTTTGAGTCAACAGAGATATAGTTTTTGACTTGGGCGTGTGTTTTGATCAAAGTTTTGACTCGATTGGACGAGTTTTGAGTACAGAGTGATAGCTTGAAGTTTGTGTATACAGTCAGAATTGCAGGACTGCACTAACTGTCATGAAGTAAGTACGGAGATTATATCTTTTGATATCAGAAAGTATTGTCAATAAAACTTTGCATAGTTCAAGTTCTGATGATGAGTGACCTTCTCATGAAATCTAAATGCAATTGAAGTCAAGGATTGGGATGTGTGATGAGTACACAGGGGTCTGCATATCGTCTTGTGATACAGTGTAGAAATCAACAATTGTTCTGAGAGATTTAGAGGAGAGAAACATATGAAACTTTTGTGAGAGATTTAAAGGGTCGTGGATAAATTTTCTGTGTAGTTGAAGCAAAAGTTATCAGTTAAATCATCGGATATCATAATCTTCTTCCGTTTAAGTTTTACCGGTTGTTATGTGGAGTACTGAGGAGAAGAAGAAGAGATTGTCAACTCACACGAGGTTCTAGAGGGTTCTTTTACAGCCAGATGCTCAGGCATTCTCAGAGCAAAGAAATGTCCATGCGACAACGCAAGGGGACCGATGGATTCAAGATTGTTTTAATTAAAGATGATTTCAGAAGGAAGATGATGTATATCATGAATCAACTATTCTCACCAAATGAACTACATATGTAAACATGCATAAGCTGAGGATTGTGGAAGGCTTCGTAGGTGGATTGATCAATTGGGGAGAGATCTTTGCAAGGAACGTGGTGGAAATGACTAAGAAGCTTCAAGGAGGAGAGAATTTTCAGTGCACATATATTTGCCAATGGTTTGTTTGACTCCTTAGGAGTGGAAGAAGTATCAACTTGAGTCAATAGTGGCATCCAAAGTGCCGAATATAGAAGTAGATAGCAGTGGGTTAACACATAGTCCACATAATACAACTAGAAAGGATCCTTAACATCTATTATGGAGATGAATAAGGATGAGATGATTTTTGAAGAGCTCAACAAAAAAAATGCAAGAGATTGAAGGGAATGTATTCAACACAAAGGATTTAATGGAATATTTGGGGAAGAGAGATAGAAATCCTAGTGTGGAAATTGTCAAATAACATATGTCAAAGAGACAAAAACTTAAGGTGATAATTAAACCAAGAGTTACCTATCAAAATCATCACAACCTAAGGTAAAAGCTTCAAAGGTTGATGGTGGTGAACCACTCTCCTTGGTATTATAATTGGTAAAAAGTTGGAGATTGTGGTCATCCCAATGATTATGAAGTTGAACGAGATGGTTCCTAACTACATTTGAGATTGGGATCTTCAAGAAGATGGGTAGATGGAGTTGGCCCAAGTTATGAATTGAATAAAAAATGGGCATAGAGATTAGATTTAGACCATTTGGCTACAAAGACGACATGTTTAGATATCTGCAGAATCAGAGGAGCAAAGGTGGAGAAACACATTTTCAAACTCAAGTGAAAATGTTGAAACGATAGCTACACAAAATGGATGTGGAGAAACATGCTTGATTGTAAACTCTAGTGAGTAACTTTACTCAATACCTTTTTGCATGATGTGACTAAGGATGAGCCATGCGATTGGAGTGATTGACAAAGCTAATGAACACTTGACAACTCAAAGGAGCAAAGGTGAAATTCACAGAGGTGGAGAATACACAACTTCAAACTAAAGTGAGAATATTGAAACGATAGTTGCACAAAGTGGATGTTGAGAGATATGCTTGATTGGAAGCTCTAGTGAGTAAGTTTACTCATTATCTTTTTGCATGATGTGACTAAGCACAAGCTATGCGATTGGAGTGATTGACAAAGCTAACGAACACTTGAAAACTCAAAGATAAACAAAAGGAGATGTAGAAAATCATGGGTCAAAAATGTCAAGAAGTGATGCAAATCTATTGGCAAGAGATTGCTGAGGATGTAAAAGAATTACATGTGAGCGTGGATGCATTCACATGGGAGCTCAAAAAGCAATCAGATGCTATGAAGGCTAGTCAAATTTGTAGGAATGAGTGATCAATATAGACAATGATAAGTATATTTGCTGTAGGATTTTGTATAAGTAGGCTCAAAATACTGTGATGTTAAGAGTTTGTTAAATATATTTAAAGTCATTTATTTGCCTTCCTCGCGACAATCTAGCACTTCATTCCTTTGGAAATAATCTAAATTGCTATAAAGTGTATTTTTCTTGTTTAACCTTGATTGTTATAGTCTGGAAGGAGGCATTGTGTGGAAAAGATAACTGATGTAAAAGTTGAGGACATCACTCATGAGGACTTGAAAAGGTCAGTTAAAAGTGATTGTTTTTTTGATAGAGCTCATGGAGAGAGAAAAAAATTATCATACCATTCATAAGGAGATTTTGGATTTGCACTTGAATGTTAAACAACATACATTCTTTGAGAAAATCATTCAAGGATGTGTTAAATGGAAGACAACTTATATTTGTGACCAATCTTGATTAGCCAAATCGTAGAATCATCACTAAATCACTAAATAATAAAATAGTTTTGCACATGATCCCAAAAAAAAAGTAATCTTTGAATTGCATGAATATATGAGGAGGTGGCTTCCATGCATTGGTGGAATAGATAAGGTGTTCAATGTAGTTTAAGAATTCATTAAAATAAGATAATGAAGCGTGCAACCTACACATGTTATTGGTGGAATAGGTAAGGTGTTCAATGTAGTTTAAGAATTCATTAAAATAAGATAATGAAGCATGCAGCCTACACATGTTATCCATGTGACATAGATTGAATTTTGGATTCTTTCTAGTCCTATAATATATAAAGCAAAAGGAGGTATTAAGAAGATATCTCATATTTGAATATCTTATCAAAACATGATTATTATTCCTATGAGTGTGGATCATCCACCTTAGAAGATTAATGTTGGTTGATACTATAATTTGGGTAAAGGATATTTGTTAAAGGCTTTTAGTGACCATTGAGTTGCAAGTGAAAGTAATGAAAGGTGGTTATTATGGCTGTAGATTATGGATGGAGGAGATAGAATAGTATTAAGATTTTTTTTTAATAATTTTATATTATATATGGAGAGACCAATGTTGACTCAATATTTAGTTTATCATTTTGGTGCCAACTTTTTGGACCAAATGATGAGATCTCAAGATCCAATTTTCTTATCTATAGTCATCTATGATGTCAATAGGGATCTCATAATCTATATTTTAGTTTAAATATAGACATCAATAGACCACCATTGGTGAGATTCAACATAGCATGTGAAATTTATTATGTGTTTCATCCTAAAGCTATGTTTTAGAGCTTAGTTGTAAAATTTTTGGAAAGGAATATTACCAAGAGATGATAACGTCACCTATTTATTTTGTGTTTCTAATCTTGAAAAATTTGAAAGTGTTGATCTTAATCATATATGTAACCAATCTTGGTTAGTCATAGTTAGTTTAGCCAACTTTTAGATTGATCACTAGATCATAAAACTACGAGATACTGATATGCATGATCCAAAAAGCAAAAATTAAACTTTGGTTTGTATGGACAAATGACAAGATGGCTGCCATGCATTGATGGATTGGATTGGATGCTAGATGTTTTTTAAGAATTGATTAGGATAAGATAACGAAACATACAACCTACACATGTTAGCCATGTGGCATAATTTGAATTCTGAACTATCCTAGTTTTATATTATATAAAGCAAGAAGAGGTCTTGAGAAGTCATCTCATCTTGAAATCCATTTTGAAATCATTGCCTTCAATATTTTAATGTTTTCATATCATGCTTATTTTTCTTATGAGTGTGGATCACCCCTTTTGGAAAAATAATCTTGGTTGGTACTATAATTTGAGGAAAGAATGTTTATTAGAGGCTAGGAGTGGCCATTGAGCTGCAAGGAGTGAAAGAGGGTTATTGTGGATGCATGTTATGGATGGGGGAGATAGAATAATACAGAGATTTTAATTTCTTAATCCTTTTCATGTCAAACTATTATGAGAGAAAGAAAGATGACTTAATATTTAGTTTATCATTTTGGTACTAACTTCATGGACCAAGTGATGAGATTTCAAGATTCGATTATCTTATATATAATCATAAACGAGGTTACTTGGGATCTCAATATACCACCACTTATGAGATTCAACACATGGTGTGAAATATATTGTGTGTATCATCCTAAAACTATGTTTTGGAAACTTTATCAGAAATTTTGGAGAACAATATTACCAAGAGATGATAGCATCACATATTTATTTTGTCTTGCCAATCTTGAAAAATTGGGGAGAGTTCAACTTTAATCTACACTAAGAGAGAGTGGATGAAGACGAATCATGGAGGACACTTTGAGAGAAATGATTCAAGAGTTGAGAGATTTGAGAAATATATTTGAGCAAAGCCAAACTCAAGTACAAGAGTTAGCTCAAAAATTGACATTAGTCAAAGCAAGAGGAATGGAAAATGAAAGAATGAGAGAAACCTAGATGGAGATAGAAACATTGTCATCAATGATGAAGAATGAAAAAATGGTGAGAGCTCAAGCTCTTGAAGCCCAAGCAACACAACGAGCAAGAGAGTTAGATTTTCAGACATCCATGATCCTCAAAATGACAAAAGCTTGTAAGATAGGATCTTATCAAGGAAAACATGCCATGGAAGTTTTGGAAGGTTGGATTGAGAGAATCGAGTATCATTTTGCTTTGTTCAACATCAAGAATCACATTGCAAATCTTTTTGTTTGTACTTTGTTATTGGAGAAAACTTCTACTTGGTTTCAGGGTTGAATGATGAAGCTCAACAAGTCGGGCAATCAAATTACTTGGAGTGTAATGAAACGAGATCTTTTTCAAAATTTTCAAGCAATTGATCCCATAATCATTGCATGGATGAAGTTGTGGAAACTTGAACAGATGGAAAGTGTAGAGGAATGTATTCAGGAATTTTAAGATCTTTGAATTCAAATACCAGATATGAGTGGAGCTAAAGTCCTTGATTTATTCAATAAAGGGTTGAAGAAAAAGATTTATCAAGAGTTTATTTGGGACAATCCAAACAATTTAAATGAGTCTATTGCTTGTGCATAATGAATGATTAATGTCTACATAATGATGGAGAGGTATATGTTCCCACAAATCAGTACTATGGAGCAATACCTATGGAGTTGAACAACATAAAGAACAAAGAATTTTAAAGAGGAGTGAATGCCCAAGGAGAATATCTTCATAACTTGAATACTCATCGAGAAGTAATTTCAAGAGGAGGAGGCAGATTCAAAGGGACACGAGAAATAAAACAATGCTACATTATGCAAGATTTGGTCATATTGCAATGAATTGCTGAATCTGAGTTCCAACAAGAGGAACTAGACCTCCCTATTGACATCCCCTCAACAATCTTGAAGGTAAAGACGAAAAGACCAATGACAATCTAAGAAATAATGAGTACCACTAACCTTAACTCATGGCCTTATTGATTTGATGAAAAGAAGGAAAGGCGGAGGAAGGAAACAAAGACATAAGGTATATGATTTGAGAAAGAAGTAAATATGTTTGATTGTGATGGATGGCGATAAAGGAGTAAAAGTGAGAATGTTGATTGATCTAGGAGCTACAAAAAACTTCTTGTCTAGATCTATTGCTATAAAGTTGGGATTAGCTTTAGACAAAGTTGATAATGAAGAAGTGGAATTGCCAAATGGGCAAATGATGATCATTGTGAACATTGCTAGATGAATAGAATTGAAGATTAGGCAATACAAGGAATCATTGGAGTGGAGAGTAATTCGATTAGCTCGCTATGATATTATTTTGGATATGCTTTGGATGGAAAAATATAATCATGATGTGGATTGACGAGGTAAGATAGTGACAACTATTAGTTGGAGGATCTTTGGAGAGAGAGTTAGATCAAAACAAAAAAATTACCTCTATATGTGATGGAACAAAATGCTATCAGTCACAAAGATGTATATATTTTACGATTAATAAGATATGTAAGTGCTGCAAAAGAGCAATCTTTTATATAGTGAGGAGTTGATTTGTGTCTTGAATAAGTTTCAAGATGTTTTTTGAGATGATCTACCTCCAATTTTACCACCAAGAAGGAGAGTGGATCACAAGATAGAGATCTTACTAGGAAGAACTCTCTTCTTTGTAAAAGTCTCTATTGACTTGCACCAAATGAGTTGGAAGAATGCAAGACACAATTGGAAGAGTTGTTGGAGAAAGGGTTTATTCTACCTAGTGTGTCATCATACAGAGTGCTCCAATGCTATTTGTGAAAGATGATTTCATGGAGATGTGGATTGAATATCGTGCTCTAAATCAATAAATAGTGAAAAAAAGTATCCATTATTCCGAATGGATGACTTGTTTGATCAACTTCATGGAGCTAAGTACTTTATCAAACTTGATCTTTGTAATAACCCAGTTTACACAAAGGAATACCAAAATATAATAAAACTCAGATTCGTTCCCAAGAGAACTAAGTGATAGTCCATACTTAGAGGTGAAATGGTGAGATTATTCTTCTTTTCTACACTTTGGAAAATCACAATCAGAAGAGCAGCCAAGTGTGATGTTTTACAATTCAACATTCATTCAATTCAACTCACACAACATCGAACCGACACATTTGAGTCAAGATCTGACATGAATACACTCAATTTACTACTTGAAGGGTTGATCTTCTTGATTACAAGTTGGAGTCTAGGCGGAAAATTGTAAGAAGTCCTATTGGTGTTCCCAATCTACTCAAGCTTGTGGAGGTATGCTCGGATAGCTTTGCCATCCCGTCTAGGTAAGGTTAATTGGATGACACACAACTTCTCAAGTTCATGTTCTATCTTGACTATACTTGCGGTTAGACAAGAAACTCTTGCAATTTAACAAAGAAGATCCTTCCTTCCTACGTCTTCTCCTATTTATACAAAAAATATCTAACTGCTAAGATTAACTAACTCTACATAGATCGTTCTCTCCGTCTTTACCGGGTGCAATCAACGCCTATCATTTATGACTCTACTTTCATTACAAACAAGTTGACACTTAACTGCAACTCACTGATGTCCTTTGCGATCTTCTTCTTGTGAATCCGCATTGCCTTCTAGCATTCCCGACCCATCGCTTTATATATTTCTTTTAGTTTCTTCTTTGAATCGACAAGAATGTTCATGATCTCGTTGAGTCATTCCAACCGTTTTGCTTCTACTTCATCACATCTCGTCAAGAGATACTCTTAGCAAATCTCAGCCAACTCTTCCAATCTTGGCGGCCGCTTCACCTCTACTTTGTACAAGTGTTGTTTCAGCTTTCTATTCTCCACTTCTACGAATTTAGCCTCACTATTCTTGATCTTGCGCAATTTCTCATAACTTTTCTTTGCCACAATAGCTTCCACCTCCTTCTTTACATTCCGTTTCTCCAGACGGCCCACTGCTTCAGTCAGTTGTTGGATTTTCTCCTTTTGATCATTTGCAATGCTGTCCACCACATGGATCATGTCGAGGTATCTGTCCATGTGTGGGTTCCATCCTTGGATGTATCGTCCCCCCATCTCATTTAATACGATCAGCACTAGCATTAATATATTCTCCAATTTCATGGTTCAGTGGAGCACCGAGACAATCGGCTCTGCATCCTCCTTGTTGATTTTGATTCTCGGACAAAAGGCTTTCGGCGCTGGACTAGACGAATGCTCAACTTCTTTCAATTTACTCTTCTTCGCCATGTGACCATGATAATCCATCACATATGCACTCTTTCTGGTTTCTGATATTGAGGCTTCCTTCCCAAATATGGGTTCTCCCATCTCCCAAATAACTCCATTTTGCACCTCCACAGGTACTTCGGAAGGTCCTTCTTCTCCATCGATTACTCTTGGCAATAGAAGAGAATCTCTAGTCCCAGACTTCAAGCTTTGTGTCAATCCACTTCTACTCGGAGTGGCATTGGGCCTCCCTACCAACTTCTCCTCGTCAATTTGATATTTTTTTTGTTCCACAGCCGTCAACCAGTCCATCCGGGAATCCGATTGTTTGCTAGATGTCTTTTAGGAATTGGTTAGGATAAGATAATGAAACATGCAACCTACATGTGTACCAAGAAGGAAAAAATGTAAACGACGATCTTTTCTCCAACCCATAGCTTTTCACCCATAGCTTGCACATTTCTAGCAAAGATTTTATCCCAATTGATCTTGACAGTTCTTGTCACGAAGCTTTTTACAAATCGTACCTTGTGCAACCTCACATATGTGGTTCTCTGCGGGGAAAACAACTAATTCAAAGTTTACATGATTTTGCTTCTAAAATCATCTTTAATCAAATCAATTTTGTATCCATTTGTTCCTTTCCTTTCTTGAGTATCAAACCATCTGGTCTTATCAAAGTTAAATCCTATGATCATCGCTGAATCTTGTCAATCGAATCTAGTTCTTGAAGTCTCAATCCAACACCTTTGCCCACAAAATAGCATCCCTCAAATCGGGATATCCTCTCCAACCAATTGGATTCCTTGTCTTCTTGGCTCAAACTTCTTCGCATAACTCTCGGCATACGTAACATTATCGTCACGTCAAGAATGATCCACCAATCTTTTTCAATCGTGCCAAGTCCTCTGTCGTCCAATCCGGACTTGACACCAACAGCCTATACATGTCAATTGGTAATTTCTGATCAGGAGTCAACCGAATAGCCTCTCTGACCCTCGTCCTCATAGTCAAACGCTTCTTCATCGTGACAGACAGCTCCATTTTGCGCTAATTACTCATGACACTTATTTCCATAGTCGACATTTGTTCTAGACATCTTGTTTCCTCATCCCCAATCCTACACATAATGGGATTACTGCCATTTCCTTTAGTAGCCTATTCCTATTCGTAGCCTATATTCCTCAAATCGGCCTCCTCATCTTCATTCCCTCTTAATTCTCAGGCTTATTCGCGTTTCTAGGCATATTCGTAAGTACTAGGTCTTTGCTTGCCACGAATATCCTTGTTTTTATTCAAAAGAATGAAAAAAATAGCTCTAACATACCTAATTATGGTCTTACAATCCTAGAAACAAGTACAATCAGATCATAATAGCTCATGAAGATATACAAAAGAAAGCTTTTAGAACTAGATATGGACACTTTGAGTATCTAGTTATGCCATTTGATTTAATCAATGCCCATGCCACATTCATGGAACTATAGAATGATATTTTTCATAAATATCTAGATAAATCAATGATTGTGTATTTAGATAATATCTTGATATTTAGCAAGTCTTTACAAGATCATAAGAAACATCTATGAGAAGTACTGCAAGTGTTGGGAGAAAAGATGTCAAAATATGAGTTTGGCAAAAGCAAAGTAGATTACTTAGGCCATAGAATTAGTGTAGAGGGCATCCGAGTCATGAGTGACAAAGTGAAAGGTATTCAAAATTGGAGTGCTCTGGAGAATCAAACTCAATTACATGATATTTTGGATTTAATCAACATCCATAGAAGGTTTATGGAAGCTTTTGCTCATATTGCTCATGTGTAACCAATCTTGGTTAGCTATAGTTAGTTTAGCCAAAGCTTAGATTGGTCACTAGATCACAAAAGGATAAAATAGTGGTGTGCATGATCAAAAAAGCAAAAGGTAAAATTTGACTTCTACGAATAAATGACGAGGTGACTACCATGCATTGATGGATCGGATTGTGTGCTAGATGTCTCTTAGAATTTGGTTAGAATATGATAACAAAAAATGTAACCTACGAATGTTAGCCATGTGTCATAGTTTGGATTTTGGACTTTCTTAGTGCTATTATATATAAAACAAGGAGAGGTCTTGAGAATACATCTCATCTTGAAAGTCATTCTTGAGTCATTGCCTTCAATGTTACAATGGTATCAGAGTACGCTTATTGTTCATATGATTGTGGATCACTCCTCCTGGAAGAATAATCTTCGTTGGTATGATAATTTGATAAGAGAGTATTTGTTAGAGGCTGAAAGTGGCCATTGAATTGTAAGTAGTGGAAGGGGGTTATTGTGGATGCAGATTATGGATGGGGGATATAGAATAGTACCGAGATTTTCATTTCTAAACCCTTTTATGTCAAACTATTATATATTGAGAGAGCAAGGTTGATTCAATATTTAGTTTATCATTTTGATGCCAACTTCATGGACCAAGTGATGAGACCTTAGGATCTGATTATCTTACCTATAGTCACCTACAACGTTAATTGGAATCAATATACATTTTAGTTTAGAGATGGACTTCAATAGACCACCACTGATGAGATTCAACACATAGTGTGAAATCTATTGTGTGTATCATCCTAAAGCTATGTTGTAACATACAAGTTACATCAGAAACGTGTAATTGTAATATTTATTGATTCGTTCCCAAAGGAATGGGGTGTTAAATGAATATCATATGAAGAATATATCAGTTTAGTCTTCTTTAATCAACTTTGGATGATCCTTGTCCGAAGAGTGTCATTAGTTCATGCTGTAAATCCATCAGAATATTAATGCAGTAAGAAATTTCAAAGGAAATTCTTTTACTGAAATTGGGCGATCCTAATTACAAGAGACAAACATTTATCAGGCGTAAGCTCGCAGAAGTTCTTCTGGAAAAATCCTCGATGACCAAACTTGTGGGACGAATTCTTGGATAATTTCATAGGAATCCAATCTCTAGTCAGGTAGGCCACCGCGAGCTTTGCTTGGCTTTGAGAGTTTCCGTTCTATCCTGGATACATAGGAACAATTCCTATCTTTCTCTTGCAAATTGAAGATGTCTCCACTAACTACTCTAGTCCTATTTACACACAATCCTAATGTCCTATCCGAATCGCTACCTACACAGATCGGATCCGACTAGAACTTTGGAGATTTGCTGCATCCTTCGATGATCTCTCTTCCCTCCATGCAAAAGCATCAACGCTGATTTGCAACTCTCTGATGTCCTCTGCGATCTCCCTCCGATGAACTTGCATTGCTTCTTGACATTCGCGACCCATGGCTTTATACATCTCCTTTCGCTTCTCCTTCAAATTGCAAGAATTATTCATCACCACCGTCAATTTCTCTAATCGATCAGCCTCAACTTCATCACATCAGGCAAACAGTTACTTCATACATTTATTTGTCAAAATTTCTAATCTAGCTGGTCTCTTTACATCGACCTCGTGCAATTGTCTCCACTTCCACAAACTTCAACTCTGCTCCCCGGATTTTACATATCTCTCCATAGGCCTACTTTACTGCCGTCATTTGCTATTGCGCTTCTGCCTTTTCCTTCTCCAAACGTCCCACTGATTCTATTAATTGCTTAATTGTCTGCGTCTGGTCCTTCTTCCCTGTTGCGGTGCAGTTCATTACCTGTATCAGGTCCATATAACCATCTTCTTGAGGATTCCATCATTGAATGTAGTCTGTTTCCATCTTGTTCAACTCCATGAGAACAGGTACAACTACATTTTCTAGTTTCTGGGCTAACTGCAATATTGAGGAGAGTGGTTCTTCACCATCTACTTTGGATGCCTTCATCTTAGGCATCGATACTTTCGGTACTGGACTTTTTGGCTTAGCAACCTCCTTCAACTTTGGCTTCTTACTCACCGATGCTTGAACTTTCTCCACGCTCAGACTTCGCACTCTCTTCCCCGAAGTTCCTTTTGAATCATCTTGTCCGAATACAATTTCCTCAATCTCCCGCATCACCTTGTCCAACTCTTCCGAAGGCATCTCGTCTCTTTCTCCTGCAACTACCAACTGCAAACTGCCTCTTTCACCCGATCCTAGACTCCTTATGGATCCACTACTCATTTCACTCATATTTGGCTTTCGTAAGATATCCTCTACATCCAACTGATACTTCACTCTTTCCCTTTACTTAGCCACCCCATCCTCGAGTACATATGTACCAGAAATTAGAAAATGTACACTACTCCCTTCTCTCATGCTCTCAACTTCTGTCCCATAGCCTGCATATTCTGAGCGAATATCTTTCCCCAATTGATCTTGATCGATCCTCCGACGAATCCTTCCATTATCCTCACATTGTGCATGCTAGCGTAAATAATTCTCTGTGGTGAGAACAACTAATTCAATATATACATAATCTTCCGCCGGAAATCGTCCTTAATCAAATCAATCTTGAAACCATGAGTGTTTTTCCTTCCAAGAGGATCAAACCACTTAGACTAATTGAAGCAAATCCCGTATGTAATGCCGACCTCTCCTAGTCGATATCGTCCTTATCTTTCACGTAATCGCGACCCATAAAAATCTCAATGTCCTCTCAATCCAATAGGGTTGGCGACCTTCTTGGCTTTTACTACCTCACATAGCTCTGGACATACGTAATCCCATCATCATGCTAAGAACACTGCATCCAAGTTTTTCAATCTCATCAACTCGTCCACCGTCCAATTCGACTTCGACACCAAAGGTCAAATTAATCCTACTGCCATCTTCTGCGTGGGAGGCAATCAAATAACCTCTCTTGCTACGGATCGAATTTCCGTTTTTTTCTTCATCGCGTCATCTTGAAAGTTTTGTGCTCGCAGCTGCTCGTCGATATGATTACAACACTACCCTTAACATCAGAACTTCTTCCGTCATATTTAAGCTACTCAATTTCAGACATATCATTTTCATTTATTTGGCAGACATATTCACCCTAAGAGACATATTTGTATTCGTACTTACTCATTTCCTCTGAATATCATACTTTTTATTCTGAAAAACAAAAAAACAGGCTTAAAATTCCTAACATAGGTCATATATATGTTTAAGAGCCTAGTTGTCAAAAATTTTGGACATGAGTATTACCAAGAGGTGATAACATCATATATTCCTTTTGTGTTGCCAATCTTGAAAAATTGGAGAGTGTTCATCTTAACCCTATACTAAGAGAGAGTGAATGGAGACAAATCATGGAGGACACTTGCAGAGAAATGATTCAGGAGTTGAGAGATTTGAGAAATATATTTGAGCAAAACCAGACTCAAGTACAAGAGTTAACTCAAGAATTGACAGTAGTCAAAGCGAGAGGAATGGAAAATGAGAGAAACCCAAATGAAGATAGAGACATCACCATCAATGATTGAAAATGAAGAAACGGTGAGAGCTTGGCCTCTTGAAGCCCAAACGGCACAACAAGCAAGAGAGTCATATCTTCAAACATCCATGATTTTGAAGATGACAAAAGCTTGTATGATAGATACTTATCAAGGAAGTCGTCCATGGGAGTTTTGGAAGGTTTAATTGAGAGAATGGAGTACCATCTTACTTTGTTCAATATCAACATCACATTGCAAGCCTTTTTGTTCATACTTTATTGTTGGAGAAAGCGTTTATTTGGTTTGAGGGTTGGATGATGGAGTTCAATGAGTCGGACCAGCAAGTTTTTTGGAGTGCAATGAAACGAGATCTTCTTAAAAATTCTCAAGAAGTTGATCCCATAATCACGGCACGGATGAGATTGTGGAAACTTGAATAGAAGGGAAGTGTGGAGGAGTACATTGAGGAAATTTGAAATCTTTAAATTCAGATACGAGATATGAGTGGAGCTGAAGCCTTTGATTTATTCAAGA
The DNA here is from genome assembly GCA_014180765.2 of Marchantia paleacea. Taxonomy (NCBI): domain Eukaryota; kingdom Viridiplantae; phylum Streptophyta; class Marchantiopsida; order Marchantiales; family Marchantiaceae; genus Marchantia; species Marchantia paleacea. The sequence goes on from MUAA02000098.1 coordinate 82,859, forward strand.
GATGATTGAAGAAAAAGATTCAATAGGATGTGCTTTGGGAAAATCTAAACAATTTGAATGAGGCTATTTCTTATGCACAACGAATGGCCAACATCTACCACAATGGTGGGGAGGTATATGTTTCCACAAATCAATACTATAAACCAATGCCTATGGAGTTTGGCAACATAAGGAGGAGAGAAGATTTCTTTCCAAGAGGAGTGAATGCACAAGGAGGAGATCGCTGCAACTCAAATACTCATCGAGAAGCAAATTTAAGAGGAGGAGACGGATTGGTGGAGAGAAAAGAAATGGGACAATGCTATAATTTTGAAAGATTTGGTCATATTGCAATGAATTGCCAAAGTCGAGTTCGAGAAAGAGGAGCTAGACCTCCCTATCGACGTCCTCTCAAACAATCTTGAAGGTGGAGATGAAATGACCGATGACAACCCAGGAAACGATGAGCACCAATAACCTTGCCTCACGTTTTGATGGCATTGCCAAGTTCTCATTCCTTGTCAACACTCCTCTATCGTTGACATGTTAATTATTAATAAACCTATATAGTTTCCAAATAATAAACACATTCAGTTGCAATTTACAAGTAATAACAGGGATGTGTCTAGCCCATTCTATTGTTTTGTTATCCAATTTGATTAACATATACATGCATTTTTCATATGCTACTTGTTTGCAAGCTCAAAACTTATTGTTATAAGGATAGGTATATATTTATTTGTTATGTATATGTCAGTAATTTTTCATCTTAGATATGTATCAAGCATGCAATCCGTACAATTTATTGTTTTTAATTGTTATAACTGATAATTGTTTACTAGTTTGATGAAAAGGACTAAAGATGGAGGAAGAAAGCAAAAACATGAGGTGAATGGTTTGAGAAAGAAGGAATCATGTTTGATTGTGACGGATGAGGAGATAAAAGGAGTAAAAATAAAAGTGTTGATTGATCCGGGAGCTACAGAAAACTTCATATCTCGATCTATTGCTATAAAGTTGGGATTAGCTTTAAAAAAAGATAAGAATGAAGAAGTAGAATCATCAAATGGAAAAACCGAGAGTATTGAAAAAATTCCTAGAGAAGTGGAGTTGAAGATTGGACAACACAAGGATTCATTGGAGTGGAGACTGATTTGATTAGCATTGATTATCGTGCTCTAAATCAATAAACAGTGAAAAATAAGTATTCATTACCGCAAATGGATGACTTGTTTGATCAACTTCATGAAGCTAAGTATTTCACCAAACTTGATCTTAGAAATAGATACAATCATATCAGAGTAGCTGATGAAGATATATAAAAGAAAGCTTTTAGAACTATATATGGATAGTTTGAGTATCTAGTTATGCCATTTGGTTTAACCAATGCCCGTGCCGCATTCATAGGACTGATGAATGATATTTTTTATAAATATCTAGATAAATCAATGATTATGTTTTTTGATGATATCTTGATATATATCAAGTACTTACAAGATCATCATCAAAAATATGTACGAAAAGTACTCCAAGTGTTGAGAGAAAATAAGATATATGCTAAGATGTCAAAATGTGAGTTTGGAAAAAATGAAGTAGATTACTTAGGTCATAGAGTTAGTGCAAAAGGCATCCAAGTCATGAGTGATAAAGTAGAAGCCATTCAAAATTGAAAGCTCCAAAAAATCAAACTCAACTACGTAGTTTCTTGGGTTTAATCAGCTTCTATAGAAGGTTTGTGGAAATTTTTGCTCGTATTGCTCAAGCTTTAACAAATCTCTTAGGACAAGGGCATAAATGGCAATGAAGTACGACTCAAAAGATTGCATTTGAGGCTTTGAAGGATGCGCTCTTACATGCATCAATCCTTAAATGATATGATCAAGGTAGATCAACGAAACTTGCTACATATGCATCAGGTGTGGCAATCGGAGGAGTGTTACAACAAGAATGGAAAGATGGATGGCACCCAATTGCATTCTTCTCACGGCAGCTTTTACCAGCGGAGCAAAATTATCATACCACGGAGAGAGAGGAGTTAATCATTGTATTGGCTACTAAACATTGGAAGCATTATCTTGGAGATAAGGATTTTGTGGTTGAGACAGATAACAAGCCTTTGGTTTATTTAGAAACTCAAAAGGATCACTCAAAGCGGCAGATTTGTTTGGCTGAATGACAATAACGTTTCAATATGAAGATTATATATGTGGGAGGTGAAGAAGCAGCTTGCCGATGCATTGACACAAATACCATACATTAATGACATCATGGAAATGAAAATTCATTCAGAATGGTGGGAGAATCTAAACCTATCTATCAAGGAGGATTAGGAGATTACACAAGCTCTTAAGCAAGGTAGAACACAGTTAGAAAGAGGATTGATATTCTATAAGGAAAAGATTTGGATACCCTCAGATGTTACTCTCCATACAATAGTGTTAGAGGAGTCACATGATTAAGCTATTGTTGGCCATGTAGGAGTGGAGAAGACCGTTGAAGACATGGCATGTCAACAAAACAAGGCTAGCAATCAGAAACCAACATGTCTACTACAACCTCTACCAACACCAAATAGAACATGAGAGTATGTCAGTATGGACATTGTATGTGAGTTATCAATGATATATAGGGGTTATGATTCGATAGTCATTTTTGTGGATAAATTGAGCAAGATGATCATTTTAGGCCCACAACAAAAATAATTACTGCACCTAAACTTGCTCTTATTTTTATGGATGTAGTTTTTGTTCAACATGGTTTAACTATAGTTCTCTTCATTGATAGGGGCACTCAATTTACTAGTATGTTTTGGAAATCCCTATTTGGACTATTCAAAACAAAACTAGTCATGTCCAAGGCTTATTATCCTCAAACAGATGAACAAATCATTATGAAGTCATTGCCTTTAGTGTTACATCATGCTTTAGCAAATTTCTTAGGCCAAGGTCATAAATGACAATGAAATACAACTCATGAGATCGTATTTTAGGCTTTGAAGGATGCGTTCTTGCATGCATCAAGCCTTAACTGCTATGACCAAGTAGACCAACAAAACTTACTATAGATGCATCAAGTGTGATTTTGGAGGAATGTTACAACAAAAATGGAAAGATGGATGACATCTAGTTGACTTCTTCTCATAAAAGCTTTTGCTAGTGGAGCAAAATTATCATACCACGGAAAGAGAGGGATTTTTCATTGTATTGGCTATTAAACATTGCAAGCACTATCTTGGAGATAAGGAGTTTGTGGTTGAGACGGAAGACACTTTGAGAAAAATGATCAAGGAGTTGAGAAATTTGAGAGATACATTTGAGCCAAGTCAAATTCAAGTGCAAGAGCTAGCTCAAGAATTGACATCACTCTAAGTAAGAGGAATGAAAAATGAAAGAAGCACATATAGAGAAAAAAACATCACCATTGATGTTTCTATTTCTATATACAGTGAAAGGTCAAGTTTTAAGGCCCAAAAAACACAACAAGCAAGAAAGTTAGATCTCCAAACATCCATAATCTTGAAGATGGCAAAAGCTTATAAAATAGAACCTAATTGAAGAAGTCACACCATGAAAGTCATGGAAGGTAGGATTAAGAGAATAAAGTACTAATTAGCTTTGTTCAACATCAATGATCACATTGCAAGTCTTTTCATTTGATTATTTTGATCATTTGATCAAAATTCTAGATTGTTTGGAGGAAGTCAAAACCTCGTTCAATTAAAAAAAAATTCATTTTTAGATGTGATGAAGGTTTATTGTTAGGATACATCATATCCAAAGATGGTATAGCGGTGGATCTAGAAAAGGTGTAACACATCTTTGACTTAACTTTTCTAGTGACGTTAACCAAGTTGAGTCAGTTCTTTGATATGGTGGAATATTATCAAAAGTTCATCATTTTCTTCTCCAACAAAGCATACACCTTGATAATTTATATGAAAAAGGAGATGAAATATGATTTAATCTGCAAGGATGGAGAGGAGGTGATAGTTTTTAAACTTTTTAAGAAGATGTTGATAATGACTCCTATTTTAGTCAAACCAAATTGAGATAAACCTTTCATTGTCTACATAGATGCATCAAATACTGATGTAAGATGTTTTCTGAGCTAGTTAAAAAAATGATAAGAATTTTTGTATTTTGGTCACATTTGATATACTTTTGTTACCAAATCAGTAATCTAAATCTTTCTAACCATAGTTTGTTGTTGTGAAAAAAAATAACTCACATTGACATTGGACAATGATATATGTATCACTTTTGCTTAGAAAATTTTCCAACTTTTTTGTTCAAACATTAGGAAGTCTGAGAAATGATATATCTATCATAAAATTTACTCTCAGGATTCTTTGACTAAAGAAGGTCAATTGCTTTGACCTCAAAAATAGATATTTCAACTGTCATATTTCTCTCATCATCAATTCTCAATTTATGCAACATGTAAAAAAAATGCCACATTTGATATACATTTTTTAGAAAGATCTAATTTCAGATTGTTTTTCCAAATTTTGACACTTAAAATAAAAAACAATGATTTGTAAGAGATATTTCAGAAAAAATAGTCTTTGTGTTAAAATTTTTGACAAATTTTATTGATTTTCAAGCAATCTTCCATTTCATGGTCACATTAATTGTTTAATCTATCATCCTATTTGAAAAGTATCACAATAATCTCAAACTTTTAAAACATCCATAAATACACTTCATTCATCATGTATATTAGCTAATGCAAGAGATTAAATTCTTTTGAGCATAAAAAAAATTAAATCTCTTGCATTAGCTAATATACACCATAGCTACAATCTTGATGCTCAATTTCAAAAATTGTACTGACAAGAGTACTAATTGAAATTCTACATCTTGAGCCCAAGGTTTCACAACAGTGTTATCAACCCTAATTGCATTTCTAGAGTAAACTACAGTACCAATCTCATTGATGAATCTCCTTCTACAAATGCATCTAACTAACCAAGATGCCATTACATAATTTATGATTATAATTTTTTTCAAATTTGATTTTTATTTATATATATTATAAAATATAGATATATTTTATATCAAAAAAATTTTAAAATATTGAAAAAATAATTTAAATAAATTCAATCATTTAATCTTGATAAATAAAAAAACAAAATTAAATATATTTGCATTTTAAAAAATCACACATACATGCTTTGCAAAACAAAAATTCATAAATCATTTTCAAAACAAGCATGAAAAATCATATCTTTATATTATTTTTAATTTTTTAAAAGTTTACACATGGTTTAATATGTACAATTAGATTTTTATCTAGATTAAAATTAAAAATTATTTAAAAAAATCAAAGATAGTCAAATACTCCCTTTCTATAATTGAATAGTTTTTTTTAGCTTGCACCATCTCTCTACTAGCATAAGTAATTAGATGATCATGATTATGGAGTCATCTCAGGCTCCTAGTATAGTGGAGTCGTCTTAGCTTCAAAGCTTAGTACAATCATTTATGGCTTCTAGCATTGTCAATTCAACATCCTCCCCTACAACATTTCAAAGTCAAAGTTTCAATATGCTAGAAGAAGCGTTGAACTGTTAACATCAATATGGTAGGGGAGTGCAAATTTTATTTTCGGGACCATTGCAACTTTCTTCAAGTTTTTAGTCTACTTTTCATGTTTCTCCTTCTAAGCCATTTAAACAAAAGATTTTGCATTTCGATAACTAAAAGTGTAACTTTGTTTTAGAGCATGTTGACTCCTCTTTAGATAAGACTACTGAAAATAAAAAGAATCAAGATGATTTGATTGTAGAAGTAGGAAGTGATACATGTATCATTTTTCAAGGCTCTTTGTGTGATGAGTTGCTTGCAACATCCTCAACTTCTGATGGATGCGGCATTTGCAGTCAAATGGAGAGGGTGGTCATGAAGACAACGCATGTATTTAGTGAGAGAGACAATAAAAGGAGGGAACAAGTTACAACAAAGGAGTTGAAGAGCAAGAATGGTGGGAGTTATTCACTAGTCCAATGGCAACATGAAATTGTGTAATGATACGGTAATCTGAATGTGAGCAGAATAGTAGTCTTATGATTTGTTCCCAAGGGAATAAGGGATCCGAATAAGCTTTTAGGGAAGTGAATGTGAGTTTAGACTTCTTTATGGACGCTGGACGTCACAGTTCGAAGAGCAAAGTGGTAGATCTGTCATGATTTCTAATCCACCAATAACAACATTCCCATCCAAACAAAGACACAAGCGTACAAGCGACACCAATGCATAATTGTTTCTTGAATCGGTACAATCACCGTTTACTAAATGATGGGGATCTCTTCATTACAAGCTGAAGTCAAGACGAAGCTCTCATCAAAGTACTTCTGGGCAATTTTATGCAATATTGGCTCTTGGGCGAATGTCTGGGTATCTTCACAAGTGTCAGATACCAATCGAGGCCAACAACACAACAATCACACCAGCTTCCCGAAGCTCGTTCTATCCTGACTATAATTGCGGCTCAATCAATTGAACACTTACAATGAAAGAAGATCCCACCACTTTATTCCTACGACTATTTATAATGAATTTCCTAACCGCTATTCCTAACTGCTACCTACATGGATCGCTCTCTCCTAATTCTCCTTTGCCTATCTAAGTCGCTCGATTGTACCTCCGCTACTTGCATTAATGCGTCGATTCCTAACTGCCATTCTTGTACATCAGCCGTGATCTCCTGTCGATGAAGAGCCATGGCTTTCCGAAAATCTCGACCCAAGGCTTTATACATTTCCTTCCTCCGATCCTTTGAATCTCATGGATTCTCCATCGTAGTCACCAACTCCTCCAACCGATGCATCTCTACCCTATCACACCGAGTAAACAGATGTTGCGCACATCTATTGGCAACTTTGCAAATGCCTCCACATCCACTTGGATCAACCGTCTCTTCAAGTCCTACACTGTGTCCCGAAGATGAGCGTTTTCCTTCTCCACGAAGTGGAGTTCTATACCACGAATACGACAAATCTCTTCGTATGCCTTCTTCGCCTCTTGAACCTTCTGTTCTAGTTCGATCTTCTGCTTGGACATATTGTCCACACTCTCCGTCAATTCCCGAACAATAACAGATTGGTCTTCCTTCCCTAGAGCGAGTCGATTCATCATCTCGACCAAGTCCATGTACCCATATGCTTGAGGATTCCACCCTGGCATGTACATCGGTCCCATCTTGTTCAGCTCTAGTAACACCGGGATCACCACTGCCTCCAGCTTCTGAGACAGCTGCAACACCGAGGCCATATGTTCAGTGATCTCCTTCTACGCTTTCACCGGACGAGACGTCTTAGGAAGTACTACTTCCTCCTCTTTCTTCTTTCCTTTATCCCCCTTCTTCACCGTCAAGGCGCGAAGAGGACTGTCTTCCTCTACTACTGTCTTCCTCTTTCGAGAGGTACCGATGACTTCCACATCCAAATCCGAATCAAGCTTACTCTGCGTCGTTGGCCTGACTTCTCCGGTCCGTCGTGGTTTAGGTGGCAAACTGATCCCCAAGCTCCTCGTAGATCCGTTACTTGCATCATCAATATCTACATCAAGGTTTGAGAGCCCAGATTCCAATCGATATAACTGCCTCTCCCTGGGAGTCAGCCACTCCATCTTTGCATACAAGTGCACCAAGAAAGACGAGAGATATACCACACTCTTATCGTCTTCCCTCAATTTGATGGCCATCGCTTTTACATTCTTAGTGAAAATTTCTCCCTTGTTCACCCAAATGGTCTAGCCAATGAACCCTTCTGCAATCCTCACCTTGTGCATACTGACATACGTTGTGCGCTGAGGAGAGAAAAGCTGGTTCAAAATGAGAGCCAGCTTCCTCTTGAAGACATCCTTAATCAAGTCAAGCTTATAGCCATTCGTCCCCTTCCTCTCTTGGGGATTAAACCACTTGCGTTCATCGAACATGAAGGCCGTGTGCATCGCTGATCCTTCCCAATCAACTCCACCCTGGTCCTCCTCGTAAGACCGTCCTAGTGCCTTTGCCTATAGCATGGCATCCCACTTCTCTGGTTGTGCTCTATTGCCAATTGCTGGCGAGGCTTTCCCCCGTCGGACTTCATTGCATAGCTCTGGGCACACATAGTCCCATCGCCATGACAGAAACGCCCCGCCTAGGTTCTTCAACCTCAGCAACTCCGCCGGAGTCCAATCTGCCATCAGAATAAGCGATCAAATTCTTCCTATGGTCACACTTTGCCCTGCTCTCACGGTTTGACGCTTCGACATTGCATCTACTCTTCTCTCAAGCCGCACTAGTTTCGCAGGTTCTTGGCATCAACCTTCCTACTCCACGCTTCTACAATCCACCGACCGATTTCACAACCTAAATCCCTCGCAATTCACTCATGTGAACTCTCTAATGGTATTCATATGTAACTAACTAACATATATTTGGACAAATACCCACATAAGAACCCAAATATAGCTCTTTATTAACGAAAACCAAAAAAACTCCTACTTATCTTAAGAACTATGCTCATACAAATTCATAAAAATTCAATCCACCTACGCATTTTGAACTATGCGACAAGGAGATTATTTAGGGATGACACTAAGGAGGAAAAATTGGGAGAGGAGATAGAACCTAGTCTAAGTTTGTCATTGGAGGATTTCATGAGTTGTCAAATAATGTTGTGAATGAAAAGGTTCATGACAACTTAGAGATGAGCATTAATGACTTTCATTAAATAAAAATAAGAAGATCACCTTTTCATGTCAACCAAGAAATCAACAATAAATCATATGTTGAAAGTGACAAGTCAAATTCAGCCAAATTTGTCATTGGATTGGAGACTCCATCAAGAGATGATGTATAATTGCTTGAAAGATCGTCAAAAAATGACAACTTATTTGATGCTCAAAAATTGAGAGAATTTTTTTGCTTAAATTTTATCTAAAAGGATGTTTTTTTGTTTCTCTAAGAGCCAGGGTGCTCAAGAAATATCAAACAGAATTCTTGTGTTTGAAAAAAAATGAGTAGTTTGTCTTTCTCATGCAACACTATAGGAAGAAAAGTGAGAGAAATTTGCGGTTGTAGGTGTAGGAGTGACTCTAATGTCATTACGCTTTCAAGACGTTATAAAACTTGAAAAGTAGTTGATTATCAAGATTTTTGTCAGTCGATGATCCAAGGGTTAACATGGACCATGTCATCTAAGTGTCAACGGAAATATTATTATCTGCAAAAGAGTGGTGTCAAAGTTTCTCTCAGAAGAATGTGGATCCGCTTCCATATAAAACATATTTTTATTTGTTCAAAAATTACACAAAATAAAAAATTTATGAATTTTTTTATCCAAGAGAGTGGAGGGGTAGACAATTAGGGGGTGACCCTAATTAACTCTCATATTTATATTTTTGTTGCATCTAGATTGAACACTTCCAAAAAGTAAAAATTTCAACAAAAAATTGATTTTTTTCATGCACAACTTATACTTAATTAAACATCAAACGTGACAAAACATTCTTATTTCAAGAAAAGATGAAGACCCCCCCTTGCAAACTCTTAGACTGTGAAAAAAAATAAAGCATATTGTGACTTAGAATAAAAATCTGATTGCATGCATGGGAAATACATGCATGTAATGAAGGTGGATACATACTTGTACCATTATAGCTAAGCAAAATAAACTTAAAGTTCAGCGTCTTGAGTAGCATTATGTACTTTGCAAGTGATACATGCCCATGTTGTAAACAAAAAATACTCCTTTTATTAGTCAATGTCTTTGTGTTGGAAATTTTTTAATGAAAATGCCTTTGATTGTCTCTTCAAAAAAAAGAAATCAATTTGTTGAACCTTCATCAAAACATACAAGCTACAAAAAGGAGAAGTTGATGAAACATATGAAAAAAATGCAGAATCATCAAGTATGCATTTCTTCAGATCTATGGCATGGATCAGAAAAAGATGAATATGCCTCATTTTACTCAAACATCAAATAACAAGGATGATACTTACTTCATACCGATTCATGTCATTATTTGATAAAAATTTCATGAGACGATTCAACCGATTGTGTACAATTTTTAATTGAATACACAAAATCACTCCAACCTCACAGTCACTATTCTGCACAACATAATCACTAAGTGATCTGGGCCATTTCATGAGGTTTTGTATGTACAACTAGATAACATAGGAAGGGAGAACAAGAAAAAATTTGTGCTCCCCTAACCGAGCATGTTAGTAGAGAAGAACATCTTTAAGAAAGTGAAATTAGGCTTCTTGCTTATAGGTTATACACACGATTAAATTGATCAAATGTTCAGTTATTTCTCAAGAAGTCTCGCACACAAGAGACAATTCCGGTTGAGCAACTTGCATGAAATATTGGAAGAATCTTACATCCTAAGCTAGATTGTAGGGTTTTACAAGACACATTGGATTTTCGAAGATTCATGACAAATAGCTCAACTTATGCAATTGAAGATCTGAATGACAATAGTTTCATGACCAAATTTGCATACAAGGAGTCGACAAATGATTACCATTGTCTAGGAAGAACTTGTCTACATTTTTTGATTGGGGAAAAGTTTAAAGTTTTTGAACTATGTTCCTTAAAACCTTATGTTTGTTGCAATAGCAGCCTAAAACCTCATACGGCAAGTGATGTTAATGAACATGGAAAACTATTTGATAAATACAAAAATATCATAGTTGAAGCAAGAAGTACATACTTAGAAGGAGAAGATGTTGTGTGGTGGGAAGAATTGTTTCAACTTCAAACACAGTTTTAGAGACTTGATGAGCAATAAAAAAACAAGGAGGTAGATTTTTGTTGGCCTCAAAGAAGAGCAGAAAAAGATGATGGGCCAATAGAAGCAACTTGCTTTGCAAAAAAGACTGCTGAGTTGAAAATAGAACTACAAACACAAGTGTTTGGAGTATCACACCCTTTGTAGGTTGAAAAGAGATGTGATAAGCAAGTCATGGATGCACTTGATGACTTCAAGGATCTCCAAGTCAACAATTTTATTGCGATCCCTCCTTGCGAGGATGTTAATAACCGATCATTTGGATAAGCAAAAGTCTGCAAGATGCGTCAAAAGAAACCAAGAGAGGTTGAAGATCATATGCTACATAACTACAATGATATATTTGTTTGAGGGATCTTACTGTCTTGAAAAGCTTAGTGCAAAATGTATACGAGGTGAATTTTTTAAAATACAAATTTTTTAGGCTACAAGATAATCTTGAACTAGAATAAATCAATTAGTATGAAAGACACCAAGCTTTGAAAAAATTTATCTTTGATGAAGAATGTGTACTTTGAAATTAAACAAAATATTTTTCATTTGTTTTGGAAATTTTGAATGAAATAAAATGTTGCATGTAACACCAAAGAGCATGAATTATTTTTCAAATAATCTATTTTTTTTGAACTAGACTTTTCATCTTAGACATGTTATTAACGTGATGCTTGTAATAAACATTGAGAGAAATGATACTCATGTAAAGTGTCAACTCGGATTATCTTTATTTTTTTTATCCCTAATTTGTGTGTTCTTCCACAGAGAGTGTCAACTCGGACCACACTATAAATAAATGATTTATTTAAAATTTATTAGTTAAAAAATGATACAAATTAAATTTCTCTATTATTCTAGAGAAAAATGATACACATATCATTGCTTTGTTCAACATCTTAGTTCCTTGGCAAAGAAGTGTAATATGGAGTGATAAAGACATGTATCAATTCTTTGCAATCAAATATTGAAGAACTTTGTTATATGGACATTGCTTTGCTCTAAGAACGCATCAGCGCATAGTTGTAAAAAAACCTTTCTGACCCTTGTGTGAGCTGATATTCTCTATTACTCCTCCTCATTGATCCACAATCGAGTTTATTGTAATCAGTAGAATTCCAGCATAAGAAGATAGTGATATTCATCAATTAGACCAATAACCTTTGCCAAAACTCACAAATAATTACTTTATCATTTGTTGTTTTTTCAAGAAAGTTCCTTATTTTTCTCTTATCCAAATCTGTTGAAATATTTCTCTAATCGTATTCTATATCACAAGACAATATGCATACCCCTATGTTCTAAAACCATTACACATTCTAATTCTTTATTCCGATTACTTTCAAATTTAAAAAAAAACTCTTTGTAATGCAAGCTTCAACTTTGGAAAGTTTTATTGATTAAAACTATTGATAGCAAAAGTTATGATCCTTTTACTAACTTCGTAATAGTTAGTGCAATCATATAACTTTTTTTGTATGTACAAATTTCAAGCTATCTCTCTGTATTCAAAACTCATCCAATTGAGTTTAAATTACAATCTAAAGACAAGCTTGAGTTTAAGCTATATCTCTATTGAATCAGATCTATCAAAATCATTGTAGCATTCTCACAATTAATCCAAACACACTCCAAGATACGAATTTCACTCATCAACTTCAAATCATCACAATATAGTGACAACCCACTCAATTACATCCATTCTTGAGCCCAGCTTATAGATCTCATTGTCAGCTTTCCAATCCTTTCTCCAAATCTCCAAATGGTCCTTTCAAAGATTTTTCAAAACTCCTCAAAACCTCAAAGAACTTCATCAAGTACATTCATTGGTCCAACTCTAGTACTAATGAGAATGAAGAGTCAATTTTTTGACCTCTTGTATAACCAAATTAGGTCCATATTAACTTAGAGCTTTACAACTAACCTAAACAAAATACTTACTCATCATCAAAATAATATGATCCGTCATTAATAAAAAATCAAAATAATAATTCAAAACCGGCTAAGTATGGACGGAACTACAAATGGAACCATGGAATTTATAACTTGAGAATAATACTTCTTGCCAAAATTCCTAACAATCATCTCCATATGACTTACTTTTGATAAACAATAGTGATGGATTGAAACCCACATGTTGAAAGTTATCACTACAGGTAAGTTAATATCCATAACACTCAACTAAAATAAAATGTATACTGTTAGGTCCCAAATCATACCATAAAAAAATTTGGAAAAATAATCGGGTATGGAGAGTTGATCACTTGTGGTATAAAATTATCTCCAAAGTGATATACTAACCACGCTCAAAAATCATCACGATGAAGATATCGGATGTTGATCACAAATGGATAGGACATTGATACATTTGGAGGATCATGTTGTCCTCTCTCCATGTCTCATGTCGGCTTCACTTTGATCAAATAAGCTCCTTACTAAGCAAAACGATATTCTAGATCTCTCCCTTATCTTTTCCACGCTTACCATATTTTATATTCGATAAGATTCAAGATAATATCTCTTGCAACCTTATGAACATCCCCATCCTACAAAGTCGATTCAATCGTGGGCTACTAATAATCTTATGATGAGCTAATAGTCCTCTTGACTTAAAATATCATCGTCATAATAACGTCTCTAAAAATGACACATATCATCATTTTCTCATAGTAACTACATTACAACATGATCATATTATTCAAATATTTTTATGAAAAATAAATTTAAAGAATCAGAAATTAAAATAATGAGCATTCCAAATGTATCAAAAGCTGGTAATTAATTCACAAAAAACAAGTATTGCATTTTTTTTCAACACATGGGTCACAAATGTAGTCATACATTTTTCATAACAGTTTTTCCTTTCAATTAAATCAACATTATGATTATTCATTAAAAAAATTCATCTTTATTGACTTTTTATTATTTAAATTCCGCATAAAAAAACTTAAATTTTAAAAATATGCTTTTTTTATATTAAAGCGTGTATTTTAAAATATTTACATCTTGTTTGTTTTTTAATTGAAATTAAATAGACTATAAAATTCTTAAATAATATTATAAATGTCAAATACATGTCAAATTATTGTAAAAATGTGATAAATTATTTCCAAAATTTTGTTTGTATTATGTTGATGTAACATTTTAACGTTTTAAATTTGACTTTTTTGTATTTTTCATTCTATAATGTGAAAATCTTACAATTTAAGATACGATATTTTTTCACATTCATGCATAATGAATTTTACAATAGTTTAAACCTAGACAGACTTCATGGACAATTGGATTGCTAAGGGGGCAAATCACTATCAAGGATCTTGGAATCTGGAATATAGGAAAAGTCTGTTCCAAGTCACCAAATGACTTGCTAATATTGGGTTATGCGCAACCATCCTAAGTGAAAAGTAGAAGTCAGAATTAAATGATGTTAACCATAACCAAACAAGACCTTAACCTTGACGCTCACGGTCAAGTGGGTGATATTATAGGTTAGCATTGACTTGCAACCTGTAGTGTGTCTAGAGTTAAGTTCTGCTACAATAAAGACTCATAAGTGCAATACAATACTCTCTAGAATCTTCCACTAGAACTCCTATAAGCCTCTTATCTTGTTTGTCCTTTATATGCTTCCTCTGATAGTATTTCCTCAACTACGCAAAGAACTTCAAAATAGGATTAAACATTGGAACTTCTTAACTCTTTATAACTCGATTTTTTAGGGTTTGACAAGAAACTTGAAATTCATACTTCACATCGGCATTATCTTTCTCCTAGATCATGTCAAAGTTCAATTCATCTTCTAACACTTGTAATGTTTTAACCATGATCGAATATGCATTCACCAAAAAATTAACATTTTTTGTATTCGTTGATTTTAAAAACTACTTCCACTAATGTGTTGAGCAATGATCTATCCTATCCTTAGTACTATGATTAAAGATGGCATTGAGTATCACTGTTGTACACCTAATCAAGTTACTTTGTGTTATATTTTACATTTCATGAAGAAAAATGGTCATCATTGTATCCATTGTGAGTGGTGACAATTGCAACATCTTATCTCTTTGTTGTTCAAAAGCTATAATAAGAAAAAAAATTCATTTATCACTGTTATTTAATCTAAGAATCAATCTTTATCCCTATCTATTTGTCATAATATCTTTTGTCCAAAAGTTCACCTGATGTGTTATTATTTCCATTTATCTTGTGATGAACCTATGTTTTAAGAAAGATATCCGGTTCAGAGTGTGAAGTGCATATGCTTGAAATTTCACAATCTTGTCTTCTTCTTTTCTTGGATGATGGATGTCATGCACATACTTATTGTATTTAAGCATATATTGTTGGCACATTGAACATCACAATACATAGATTTTTATACATACACACAAGAGTTTCACAAAAGTCCCCAATCTTTTCTACTTTCAAAACGTGTACAATGACACTCTGTTCATCACCATAGCATATAAAAAAGGATATAGTTGAACTCACTCACTTTGAACTTCAAAGAATCAAGGTTCATGCACAAGGAAATGTTCCATGATATGCACGCTGTATAAGGCTCAACTTAAAAAACTGCTTCTCTATTACTATTTCAAACTCTATTCATTGAATCCTAGGTCTCCTACGGCGCTACAGGTCCGAACAGCTCTAACTGTCGTACCTGCTATTACATGTGCACATCTATTTAAATAAGGGTGTCGCTACATTACTCGTAACTTGTATCTAAAGATGGATTATGGTCTTGCCTTTGATTTAGAAAAAAAAACACAATATTTTTTAGATGCTTGCTATTAAGATTGCTAAAAATTAGCCAACGTGATAGCAATGTCTAGCTTCTCCCTTCTCTGTTTTAACTTTGTTGTTTCATTTTTTATTCTGAGTTCGCCACTTCGGGAAGAAGTTTGTGCCAAAGCTCTTACTCTATGCGTTTGTCGTTGTGAAGTTGTTGCAAGTTTGGTTGCAGCTGCACTGGCTAATGCTGCTTATACTCTTCTTGCCCAGTCAATGTCTGTTAAGGCAATCCTCTGTGTTGTCCAAAGGTCTGTTGTGACGCTATTTTCAAGACATTTAAGCCTCCTTGAGTTCATTTCTATCATTTCTAACTTTTGCCATTTGTTCAGTTCTAGCTTTTATCAGAGCTGGCTTCGACTTTGCTCCTTTTTGCTTTCTACTTAGTGACGATGTTGTTGTGATAATGTTTGACACACCACTTAGCGTCGTTCTTGCTGCTGCAGCAAATTTAAAAGCTGCATTTTCTATTCCAGCTGCCGACTGCTCCCCAATTGAGTAATCTATGTAAGTTGTTCCAAACATTCGTATCAGTTCTACGAGGTTCTTCCTTGGCAACTCTCCCCAAATACGCTTCTGCAAACTCAAGGATAGTGGAAGAGATGAATTGTAATCCTTAACGTTCACTAGATTGTTTCCGTCATAGCCAGAAGTCAAAATTTATCTGAGTGTGAAAGTGCCCGCTTATCCCACTTAACAGACCCACGACAAGAAAACCTCCTTCCTCATTTGCAGTATATATTAATTAATTAATTAATCTTCCATATTTTCAAAATCGTTTATTTATCAGGACTTAAAAAAGATTAAAAAAATCAGCAGAGCTCAGGTGGGACAACTCTTTGGCTAGTCTGCGTTACATGCAAGATCTATGCCATCCATTCTCTGGTCATGGAAATATTTTAGCTTTTAAGGAGTTTCAGGTTTAAAAAGAGAAAAATAAGAATCCAGGACAAGCAGTACGAGTTGTAATAATCAGCAAGTGTCATCCTGATAATGGACCAAATATGACATCAGTTTTATGGTCCTATTTTCCTTCGCTTAGATTTATAGGGGATGGAAGGACCATACGTCCACCTTCAGTCGCTAGTTTCGAGAAAAGCTCACCTTCGACGGGTACAAATTTCGGTGGACTACTCTAGAATAAGGCTAAAGATAGACAAGTGATTTTATATATTATCACGCCATGTAGTTAGCGTCTTTTTTTTTAATTTCCTTGCAGCTAACTTTATGAATTTCTTGAAAATCGTCAAATTTTTGTAGTCAATCATCCCTACATTGAGACACAGATGACATCATTTTTCTGAGCTGAACGTTTCACTGATATATCAGATTAAGACCAACAACAAACTTGTACCTCTCGAATTTGATTACAGTTGTTTGCACATTTTTAAAGAGCAAACGTTTTCACTGAAAACCATATGTTCTGTCTTGGGGTTCAAATATAGTACCGTCAGCACGTCAGCAGGGAAAGAGAGATTTGTCTAGAGCGTTTCCTAACAGTTTTGAAAATTTCAAAATCAATTATAAAGCAGATTCTTTGGATAGCGGCAAACATAATCGAGTGGATTCTAGGAACCAGTGTTATTGATTCGTGATCCTAAGGTATAATCTTCAAGGTCCGTTAGCAAAGTATGCAAGCCATAATCAAACTGGAGAAGCTCCTACTGCCTCTCTCTAGGCCCATAGCTTAAGCATTGGTTCAGACAAAACCTTTTGACAGACTTGAGGACATCGATAGCTGATGGAAAGAGAAAACAGGCTGTACAGCGTATATTTCGTTGGGCACATATACAGGAAAAGTGATGGCCTGTTTTGCATCTCCTTCAAAGTAAGGCGTGAGAGGAACGATGGGAGCACGAGTGCTCTTTTCGCGGGAAGGATACAATTGCACCAGGACCTTGGTGCCAACGAGGCACCTGGACCTGGTTAAGAACTCATCTGGAAAATTAAGTGCAGTCAAACTATGTTTAGGTGACTGTTTACACACGTGGACACGTGAAGAACTCGGTGGCATAGCAGCTGCCGAGAAGAAGCAAAGTCAGAAGCAGCCAGTGACTGGAACTGGTGCAGAGATTTCCCAAATAGCTAATGAGTTTTAGTTGTCGTGAAGTGACGTGTTGCTTACCAGTAAAATCGAGAATTTGACAAACAAACGACGACGTACATCTTACACCATACTTGTCTGAAGATTGCTCAAGTCACATTACATCACACCAAGTCGACGCAGACATGAAAGCATAGGATGAAGAACTACTTTCGAGGCAGGGAGGGGGTTCTTTGTATGTGGCTAGAGACTGACTGTGTTCTTATTTCTGGCTAAATGTATCTCACTTTTGGAAGTTTCTGGAGCGAGAATCTGGGCAGAGTGGAAAAAGCTGTTGTAGGATGTCCCAATCATATGTTATAGTTGATCTGAATGTACCTTCAGCTGAAGAAAACCTCATCATCAAACAAGGAGGATGGGGCCGACCCCCCGTAAGAAATGAGATTTTCATCACGGCAGATTTCTCCTCCCTCCAATTTACAAAAGTTAGTTATCTTGTACCCCCGTTTATTCCTATAATATTTATAAAATCCACCTTCTGCTCATTTGCTAGTGAAGCAAATGACGTTTTTATGGGTTTAAAAGATAGATAGTCGCCTCGGTCAAGGATGATTTGTAATGATAGCTTGGCACTTTGGCTTTTTTTTTTCCCCTCAAATTAACTATCTTCGGACCTATTTTTGGATCCCGTTCGGCCAGTTTAAATTCACTAGATTAAGATTTCTATACAATCGGAATAGCATAGCTGTTGTTTGAGTAGGGATTGTTTCGAGTTTAGGGACTCGGAGCAATACCGGCAACAATGATCTTTCGTCAAACGGTGGACAATCAGAGCACTTAAACCTGTCCAGATCATGGTTAGCGATGTCTGTTCTCTTCCAGTTGATAAAAGCGCTAATCGTCATGTCGCATGGCAAAGGAGGAAGCTATCATTAGAGAGAAATCTTAAAATAAAAATAAAAATCAGAGTCGTAAAGTGCTGTGGTATGTATTGTACAGTTATGACGTCTCTCCACCTGATGAGTCAGATATTAAGAGTAACCTATACTTAAAAAGAATAGATACACCTGCGCTAAGGGTAGGATAAACAAGAGAACTGGGGTTCAGAGAGAGTAATAGAGAGAGGAGGGCGGGAGCAGCTGCTGCTGCTGCTGCAGTGGACATTGTCTTCGATAGTCGAGGGACTGGAAGCTTCAGCGTGTTGTCTGGCCTGTTCTGTGCTTCGAAGGAAATCATTTTAAGAACTTGTTATGAATTTGTATCGGCTACCTTTCATCAGGTCACTACGTCCCAAATTCCGATGAACTCTGGACCCTCCAATGGCCTCTGTGCCCTGCGCATACTATCATGTTTGGAACATGGTATGGAGTTTGTCTCAACTACCTTCCACTTTATGCCAATCATGAATATTTTTGCAGGCTGCCATACCCTTACACTGAAGTCATCAAATGAACCATGAACTCATTTGACCATTACCGAATATTTAACTTGAATCTGGATAAGATTTGGTGTTGAACTCCCGAGCAAACCAAACGTCGTCATCATCATGACTTCTGACTAGCGAAATTCTTCTCTAGTATCTTTTTCACATGACTCTAGTTTCAGTATGACTCAAATGCAAGAATTTGGATGTCTAGCCTGAAGGCCCTGAACATGCCGTTTGTTTGCAGTTGACTTGGTCGGACTCAATCGTTAGTGCTCATAAAATAGACATGATAACGGATTACAGCCAGAAAAGGTAAGTGCAGAAAAGAACATCAAAGTTACCAACACCCTCCAAATGCAATTTTAATCATTGAAATTGCTCCAGATGGAGTTTGTGAGAAGGAAAATTCACCTGAGTTTGAAGGTCACGAGAAAACAGGTTCCTCTCGTCAGGTGGGAAGAAGGGGTCTACATTGGTCAGAAAGTAATTACTGGAAAATGGAGAGAGATTGACATCCCAGATCCCGATGACAAAGATTCAAGGAAATATATTCTACACGAGTCCAGTTTCAAGCACCATTGCACCTTGGTTAGTCCCGTCGAGAATAGTATGTATTTAACCCACCCTGACCTGCTATTGCCAGTTTTCGTCACCTGACCTCGCCGGCATTTTATAGCATACTGTCCTCGTCTATCGACAGTGTGGTTTCCATGCGGACGGGTCACTCTCACGTAGCCTTCAGGCTGCCTGAGTACTGCCACAACTTCCCGGCTGGCTTGGCCTCGCCCTTGAAGTTAGAGCCGTCCGTTCGTCCGTCCGGCTTGATTGGAACAAGACATTGTAGGCGCGAGGGAGGAGGGAGCACGATGCGCCGGACGGGTCACCGGAAGCTTCCCATCCGTCCGTCTCGGTTGATACTTCAGCCGGACAGAACCACACGCACGCCGAAGCCGGAGTGTATAGTATTGAATTCCAGAAGAATACGAAAAACCTAACGATTATAGCTACACTACGCCAAGTGCTCGAATTAATGCAGGATTAAAAACATGGTGTTATCATTTGTAAGTGTCTCCATTAATAGGTAACCCAATCAACGGGGATATAATTTTTGACCAAACTTGACCAGTATTCGGTGTGAGATAAATTTCGAAATGTTATCCTACTTCAAGAACTGAACTAGCATTTCTAGTCCTCGAGTTGAACATAATGTTACACTGTGATTAATGTTAAGCTAAACTTCTAATCGTCAAGAAACAGTCTAACACTATCTCAGAAATCAATGCACGGTACTGCCAGTTGCAAAAGGAAAGCAGCCGACCTAATAAAGAGCGTAAAGGAAGAAAAATACAGAGACAGAGAAAACCCAAAGCATGAATCTTTAACAGAAGTAGAAATTTCAACCAAGAGGAATATATATCAACAAAACTTTCTGCAGTCGAATACTGTAAGTGGGTACGCTGAAGTATGTGCACCGCAAGAGCGTTACCTACCCGTATTTTGCGGTGACGGTGGTTGTAGGTCACCTTCGTGAAAGTAACTGGAAGGTGTCCTCCCGTCGCTCTCTACCGCTTGTGTCACTGACTTCGATGCTTATTACCTCGGGACGAAGCAAAGCAGGAATTGATGATCCAGTGCAAAACAGAATGATTCGAGTCAAGAGTCGACTGCTTGGAATCAAGGAGTAACTTTTCGTTGCACAAGATGGAATGTTTTTTCGTCTCTGTCATGCGTATGGATCTCTCTCCGATGGGTCGCATCAGTCACCATCAGTAAACTGAAGTGAAGCACCCCTTGATAATATGATTACTATACGAAGTACATTACAGAAGCGGTACCACCAAAAAAAGCTGAGAGCTCGAAACATACAAAACTGGAGAAACGGCAAGAGGAGACGCATGGAACCTGGAGAGGACCTTCACACTGGATTTGGTGACGTGCGATAACACAAGAGTATTTACTCAGTGAAGAATGAGAGCCGAATTGGTGTATCACTGGAATAACAAACCAAAAATACTCTCAAAGTCCTCGAGGTTCGCCTCTCCCGCAACTTTTACGTGCATTGGAGGACCTGCCTCCCCCAGTGGAAGTTTAAGGAACATCTCATACGCAGACATTTGAACCCTCGACCAAGGTCAGAGGTTCTCGGGAGTTCGCTTGAGGCCAGCTTCCAGAACCCATCCCTGAAGAAGGGTGCATGGCTCGCGGACCGGGTTCTCAAACCCAAAACTGAGCCCAAATTCACTTCAAGGATCTTTTACCCGGCGGGACGTAGCCGCCATCTCAGACCCTTTTCTGATCCTAAGATTGGTTTTATCTATCTAATGGTTCTAGCTAATGCAAAGCAGTCTAATGGTTAAGAAAAAGTAATTTATTCTGCACACCTTAAGCAGCTTTGAGGGTAGAAAAAGTGATATTCACACAAATATCTTCTATGATTCATGCAGACATTATCTATGATTCAGACTTCTGAAGAAAGTTGGAGAGCAAATAATGTAAGTGACAGTCAAATGCTGAAAACATAGCTCATATCTAGAGGTTCGAGACATGGAGGAAAATCCTTGCATTGTTCCGACCTTCACACTGGCTCTTTTATTCTCTACTTTACAGTGTTTGGTCGGTCCTCTCTTTTCCCTAGCATGATTCTAGGGCCATAATTCAACATTGTTCAATTTTGTATCACATCTTGTGTGTAACCATAAGTATATTCGACTATTAATTTAGAGAACTTCTCAACTGCATAATGGTCAAACCTCGGGCTCGTAGAAAGTGAACTCTCCTCTTCTTGGAGGACCATAAAATAGTCCTCCAAGCTAATGTACTAAAGCTGGCGTACAGTACGTTCGTTAGTCGGATATCCGCAGTTCATGTACAAGGTTTACAGTGATTGTTCCTACCCATCCTGAAGCGTCAGACTATGTGAGCATGCCATGCGGGCACGTGATTGATCTCCTATCAGAGAAGGGCTCGTTTGAGTGCCCAGATATAGTAGCAAACAGCCAGACAGCCGAAAGCATCTGGATTTCGGGGTAATGCGACTGGCGGCACTTACCTTAGTAATTTGCTGGCAAGCAAGACATTGTGGAACGTGTCATGTATTTATTGGAGGGAATGGGAGTAGCAGATGGGTTGTGTCCTACTTGGGGACATTCCGTCAGGAATGGCCTAGTGGCGTGGCCAGGTGTGAACACTTTCAGCCGAACGGTAGTCGCAGACGCATCTCTCAGTAGTGGAAAAGAAGAAACGTGGTTCTCTTGAAGACAGAGAAGGGGGGGGGGGAGAGAAGAGAGAGAGAGTCTGAGTCTCTGAGACCCGTGGGCAGGAGCTGCATCCCATCTATAAGAAGTAGACGAGTAGGGGGTTCTATTGCATTGTCATCCCAGTTTCCTTCCTTCGATCCTGCCATCAGCCGGTTCCTGATATCTGAATTTATCTAGCACTCAGCTCCTCTGAGCTTTCTGAACCTCTTTTCAATTCCTTAGAATCTCTACATGTATGTATTGGACGTGAGTTCCGGATCCAGTCAGTCCAACTATTCTTCTTTCACGTTCAGAAATTCCTACGGTTGATCTGATAAGTTTGAATATTTGATTTTACTGTTCCTTCCAGAGGATAAAGGAGCAGGTTGAGCAGCTTTGACCAGTGTTTGCCCTGGAAACTGGGTTCCACAAAATTCTATGAAGGTTTATATCACATTCCAGTGGGACCAGAAACTAGGAGCACTTTTTCCATTTTGAGGTCCGGAGCAGTAGAAACTGAAACACTTCAAATAATCTTTCAGTATTGAGATACAGTGTCATTCAAGCTATTCTATAAGTTCTGTTCTCCCTCTTCCTGTTTCAGCCTACCTACATAGAAGCGTCTGACGTTCTTCTGGCACAAGAAATGACAACGAGTGTCATACAGCAAAAAATGAATGATGAATATTGCAGAAATGCAAATTCTATTAAGGCGATGGTAGACTCGGGAATCACACATATACCTTCAGATTTCATACTCCCACTGAATATGCAGCCACGTTTCACGAAAAGTGACAAGTCCAGGGACGTCCCAACAATTGACCTGAGCCTGGTGAATGATGAGTCAGAGCGACAACGAATAGCAACATCAATCACGGAGGCTGCCAAAGAATGGGGAGTGTTCAAGGCAAGCTGAACGAACTTTGGCCACGACAGCTCACCTTGACTGATTCCAAACCCAGGCTTGTGCTTGATCAGATACAATTTGCCGATGGTTTTGGAGCTCACGTCAGCTTGGCTAGTCTTAACTCTGCTTGTTTTCCCTTGTGATTGCAGGTTGTCGGTCACGGCATATCTGTAACGTTGAGGAAGAAGTTGATCCAGGTGATCCGGGAGTTCTTTGACCTACCGCTATCAGAAAAACTGCAGTATCTGGGTCCCTCAGGGGATACGTCCACTCCCCGGTATGGGAGGACCAGGAGAGGCAAGACTGGACACCAGAGCTGGCGAGACCAATTCCATCATAGAACTCCTCCTCTCGACCTTGCAGAACTACAATCATGGCCTGAAAAACCAGAAACTTACAGGTACAGGTACTCTCGCATGTCTACAACCGTGAAGCGGAATTCTCTAGTGGCTGCAAGCAATTATCTTCTGAATAGCGTAATATAAGCCAGCAAAATTGATTTTACTGAGAGCATTTTTCTTGCAGGGACACTATCCTTGAATGGACTAAGGAGATACAAAAAGTCACAGACACTCTGTTCAACTTACTGGCAGATGCTTACGATTTACATCCACGACGGCTTCAGAATTTGATGGGAACTGCAGAAAGTGGAATGGAGGCAACTATGCTGACTGCATACTATCCTCCTTGTCCTCAACCAGATATGGCATCGGGAATTATTGCTCATACTGATCCGGTCAGTATGGTGGTTAATTTTGAAGACTTGCCAGGGTTAGAGGTCATGAAAGATGGTACTTGGATACTTGTAGCCCCAGATCCTGCTAGCCTTATTATACTTACGGGAGACGCTATGGAGGTAAGCACCTTGACGTTCACATCATTTCATTCAACTTCCAGTATCTTAGTTTGAAGAGACATAGAGTCTGGAGTCCATGATTACATGTTCACTAAGTAGTGATGTTCAAACGCGTACAATCGTAGAGCAGATTAGAATGTAGAAGATTTTCAGATCTAACAGCTGTCTGGTGGATTGAATATATTAGAAATACCACCTGACAAAATGGTGATTCCGAAACAGTCACCTTGGTTGTGTCATGGTATGACAGAAAAATGTTTTCTGCAAGGCACTCGCGCATATCATGTGTCGCAGACAGATAACGGATGGACTCGGTTTGTGCTGCAGATAATTACGAACGGGAGGTGCAAGAGCTGTGAACATCGAGTGCTCCTGAAAGAGAAACAGGACCGAGTATCTGCCCTGGTTCTTATGAAGCCTAGTTTGGAGGCGAAGCTTTGTGTGGCTCCAGAGTTCATCACAAATGGGGCACCAAGTCGATTCATGGGCATGGACATGACGTATCGTGAGTACCTCCAAACGTTCAGGAGGAAATGTTCATACGCGACAATTGATAGCTAGATTCTAGCAACGTGCATGAGATCGTCCCTAGAATATGTGCCTATATATAGACACACACACACGTTAGCAAGCTGCAGCCGTACTCTTGCTGCTGCTCAAATATATGTACACAAATATCTCAATAAAAACTGGAGAGGTTTTGTGTCAAGTCTGATGAAGACTGGGAGTAGAATATTGAGCTTCTTACCTACGTCATAGTCTGAGTTTAGTCGCAAATTTCACGAAGTCGACGAGATAGAACTAAACAGATACAAAGAAGAACCTTTGTTTAATAGTAGATCTACTATATCAAGGACTACGTGACTCAGGAGTGATATGGATACAAGGAATCCACATCTCTTAATGCATTTCAAGGTCCAGTTGATTGCATGAAGCTCTGGGCCAGGCACAGAATTGTAGACTATCTACAGTGGTTGATAAACCCAAGAGTTGAGCTTAGCAGATACAGTTTTCTAAGGTCAACACCCGGCCCAAGCAGAATAAACACGTAGTTTTCCATCTTACAATGTGCTCACACATACTGAAGGATCATCAGCCAAATCTCTCAAACAATTTCGGACGAAAGTCGAAAAGAACAAGGGACGTAAAAAAAAACTGAGAGCAAGCATGTACAATCCCACTTTACTCAATTCATTATTGACTTGAAAACCAGAATCCATGCCAGTTGCCCACAGCATATGGTAAGATGTGACAGTTACAGTCACGTACTTGATCTGGAGTCAGTGTCAGAAAGTGAATACCAGGTACCGAAGGTCCGACCCCAACGATTATCGGATTGAAGGTCCAAATACAGTAGGCTGTCCTGCACATAGACGTCCACCTTGGATCCGAGTCCAGATCTCAATGTGAATCTCGACGTACAGCATACAGAGACCTATCCATCCGTGGTCAGTTCTTATTACATTGTTCTAGAATGGACCCTGAAGTTCCCCTAGATTTTGGCCTTGACTGTACACTAAGAGGTAAGGACGGAGGGATGCTTAATCGACTTCACAAACGAGCTGCAGCCCCATGACATGCCCAAACGCTTGGAGCTTTCTATTACCCTTCTGAAGACTCAAAGCCAGGTAAGTACATACGTAATTGGGCATGTACGAGTAGGACATTGAGCTGGAAGCACCAAGTAAATATTCAAAGGTTTAGATCCACTCAGAGTCACGGGGTTCACGACATATGGATCTCTGATCTTAGAATCAGAAGTCTACATACGGTACAGTAATTGCTCATGCTCTCGTGACCTTCATTCATTGTTTCCAGACTCCTGAGAAACTCCTGAAGTCGAACGCGTGATGAATTCAGATGAGAACAGAATGCACACTCCAGCCTTCTGGCATGGACTTCCTCCACCTGTACGGCAGAATTAATAGTTGTTGAAGAGAATTGAACCGTTGTTGAATTATTATTGCGGATGTAAGGTAAACGCAGCACAGGCGGACATGAAAGCACCGCCCAATTGCTGCAAGGTGAATTGGTCTGGAATGGGGAGATTATATGGCCTAAGCTATGACTTGACCATCCTGCGATTGGTCGGAAGATTAGTACTTACCTAGCCACTACTAACTCTTTTACAAGGCGGTGTGTGGGTTCGGTGGCTGGTACTTTGACTTCTAAATCCTTCCGGACCAATCTCATGGGTTGTATAAGTTCGACGCAACGCCAAGGCACCTGGGTTTGCTGTCACGCAACGAGTCCTCCCACACCCGTTCCTTACTTAGGACCAGAATCACAATTGTTGCCGTGGTTTGGTGCAGAGTATTCATGTCAACCAGTCAACTCTTGTCGTGATGACGATTGTCACGTTGACTGCAGTCTTGTTGCGGCGTCCGAACGACAACTAGCTCAAGTTTGCCGTCCATCTACGAAAGGCTCATAGGGAACAATCGGACACTCGATCGAGCTTGCCTTACTAACTAGTAGTCTGCTGAACACGTAACTGAGACTATGTTCCAATATCTTGAGCTCGATACTAATGCTGACGGATGAATGTTGGATATTAGGACTGGTACGGTGTTGAAAGACTTTGAAGGACATTTGGAATAGTCAAGGGCATGGTGGAGTAAATCACGATATCCCACTACAGACAACTAGAGAGCAGAAATACAATGCCCTAAAAGCGTATAATGGAAGTAGTCTCCAATAAATACACCTTAAAGGCCCACCCACTCACTGCATGGATCAGTGACATATCTAAGACCGAACAAGTGGCGCTATTCTGTCTAGGAGTCTATTCAGAGGGGGGGGGAGGGGGGTAATGGGGGAGTGCAATACGCTTTTGTTGCAAGACGTCTTGGGAGGATCGACCTTGATTACAGAGCTGTTCAGGCAAGGCACTGCCGACCCCGCCTCCCCACTCTCACAAGCCTCACACGCCGCAGAGTAAAGCTGTGGAACTGAAGCATGGAGTTAGGACGAAGACAAGCAATCTGCTGCCAGGCAAGTTACAGCTCCTGGGCACGGAACACCTAATGATCACTTAAGCCAGAAAGCTTCTAAAAGCAGAGTTGGGGTTCGGACACCACTGTAGTGTGCAGCTCTGAACTTCTTCACGTCTCGAGGTGTCATCCAGGCACTGTACCTCCTCCGATCGAGCTGTTGTTCAAACACCAGCGCAACTGTACCAGCCTTCTGCGGCTGGGCTCAGAAAGCTGAAGGATAGTAGTTTGATTGAGGTCACCGTGCCATGCTCATGCAGGACGTCAAACTTGGTCAAATGGGCCCGGAGCTCTAAAACTATGAATTTAGATATCTGGAAATCACTTTGCATGCCTGGTCTAAAACATCTGGACTCTACTGATTGTTCCTGAGTGCTTTGTGGGTGCGCCTCACAGCAGGATACTGAATGGTTTTAAAAAAATATGTACTTGGCTCTCATGATAGATCCAGTACTATTTTCGCAACTGTTGTGATATCGAAGGTTTGAGTCAGAATCCTCTGCTCAAACCTACCGCAGTTCAGAAAATCTCATTTTCAGTAGTATACCCAAAGGAGAACATTATATTATTTATGTTTGCAAAAACCAACTCTGAGACCATCGAAGAGAAGAAGATCATGAGAATCTAAGAGCAAAACCGAGACCCAAACCAGCTCGAGTAGCAGCTAGGTTCAGGGAAAACCAAGAATTGGAACCGATAAGAAGCAATGAAGTGACCGTGTTTACTTAACTGATCGGCCGCGGCTAATTCTTGTTAGACCATAAAAAATACAGGACATGAGATAAAATATGCCTTATGCCTGGTCCCAAGGCACTGCTGAATTTCCGTGAACATTGATTCTACTTTTATTCCATTCTATCATGATAGTCGTTGAATGATTGTAATCATGTACGAGAGATGACAAACCATTACATCAGCTTATACATATTGACCTTTACTGCATGAATATGTTTCCAATTGCAGTCAGGAAAATCAAGTCTGCTTCGATAAGTTGCTGAGTCACTGCAGGCACTTGCCTCATCATGTCCTTCATATGTATACAATCTACCTTCGGCAGAAAAGACGTGGACTCTAAACATACAAACAACCTGATCTCGTATGAAATCGTAAGGCGATTGTGACAACAGCAAAACTTACATGCTGTTGTCGTCATATTATTGAGAAGCCGGACGATGACCACAGTCTTACGCTGGGAGCTTATATATGACGAGCGAAAGATTATTATGACCTGGATGTATCCCTTCCCTACTTCAAGTCCTCGCTGGAAAGAAGGTCATACGTGAGGACTTCCTTCACTCGAAATGCCGAGCAAGTTAACATAATGAATGAAACTATTCTGTCAGGCTAGGTGGTACCCACTATCATACCCACTTTCACGTTTGTAGAGACAAAAGACATTTTGACAGAAGACCTTGTTGGCCCCAACATGATTATAAAAAATAGACATTTATCTTCCCGCTTGAACAAGTAGTACAAACTTCACATGAACCCGTGCACTTATCTAGACACGAGCAAATATCCAGAAACAGCACATATGTAGGCTTACTGCCAATTTAAGGTCATGTATACAGTTTCACCTATCTGCCAGGAACTGCACTTCATTTGTTCATATTCACGTTTATCATTCGTATGATAGTGAGGAGCACAAAATTCTACTGGACTGATAACGGACTGCGTTTTAGTGTCAATGGCTTTGGTCTGGTGAATGCACCTCAAAAACGAACGGATTCATTCAACGTCCTACTGTACTGCCTGAAATGTCTGGGAATTGCAGGAAACTAGGAAACTAGTTTCCTGCAATTACCAACTTGGGTTTGATATGATGGCAGTTCTAGTGTTGTCCTGACTTTGCCTCTAAAGAATAATGAGCATTCCGGGTGATCAAGTGTCGAATTGGTAGTTCTATACTGAGTTCCATGTTTTGATATCTACCTACAGCTTCTAGTGGCAATCAATATATATATATATATATATATATATATATTAATTATAGCACGGTTGGCAAGTAGAGGTCTATGGTCTTTGCACAAACTTCTTATCAGACGCTTCAATCTTCGAAAACTTGAACGGAGAGTTTCATGCATGAAGTCAAAATGTAGAAAGACTACCAATGACTGCTCTCATCTCTCATGTGTTTAGGTAAGCTTTCAGGAGCACCATGGACTATCTCCCGGTATTGTATCTACTGAGATTACATAGACACTACCAGGGAAACATTTTATTCAAAGTCTAGTCAACGCCTGGATCACTCTCAGTACCGGTCACTCGTTTTACTATTTGTGTCCTGTAATAACCACAACCGTTTTGTCCTGCGTTAATTTCTTGGGCACGTCCTAGGTGGACTAACATTGGTCCACAACGAAGATTATACACTGAGTTTCGCAATTCGTATGAGTGTACTCACGTGGAGAGATGTACGTAACACTTCAATGGTGCAAGAGACTCGTTTGCAATGAAAACTTGTAAGGGTGAATTTGTACGAGACAGTAAATCGTATTGAAGATTAAGAGTTTCAATTGATATAGCTTAGCTCCCTTTCCTCTGCGTTCCTTCACATCACATATCATGCCAAATATTTCACGGCGACCCCACCCTCCCAGCGTGTAAAATGACATTCGATGTACGAGATACGAGCCACCATACGTATACTGTAGATCTTTACCTAATGGGCTTTTGCCTGCGATCACTATTAACACCTAAGTCGTTTTGGGTTTGTTGAATGCGATAGTCCTCTCCAGAACTTATGAATATAAAAAAGCATGAATTTTACAAAACTTGTCCCCTTTCAAAAGCGTAGGGGACACTGAGATCGGTGTCAACTCGATGCAGAAAGCGAGCATAATCTCACTGAATAAAGCCAAAATGTACGATTATTGCACATGTGAAGATTAAACTAGTCCAGTTGCGCAGCACAACCACAACACATTGCACTGCACTGGTCCCGTTAATCTGGACTGCCACTGCTTCATTGGCAGCTCGGGTGCAAGAAAATCGGCTATACATGCAGCTCTTCTTACCTGTTAAGACGAAGAATCTAGCACAAATTTGCTGAGCACAATACCAGCTTTATTATCTACTCCGTGCAATTAAATAATATTCGAGGATGGAGGCAAATTGCATGTCAAATAGCACATGCACAGGGACTTCGAATACAACGACATACCTACTCGGAGAGCTCTACAACGGCCCCCGGCCACGACGCAAAAGCATGCCTGTTCGATATGTCTCGGGTATCAGAGTATTGTTATACTGTGGAGCACGTCCATGACAGAAGTTAGTACGCCCTTCGAAGACATCAGACAAGGTTTCCACGCAAGGGCTCACTCGCGTTCGAGTCCCAAGGATATACCTACTTTTTGATAAGTTATCATTCGTCATCCAAAGCTTTTTAATAGCCTTCTCTTGCTCTCCATCCTGCCAACTCGGTTGGTGCAAGTTAACGCTTCTTGCCTGCTTCACTTTCTTGCGAAGTTGAGGACACAGTCGCGATGTCGTGGGTTTGAGTTTACCGCAATACAACCCCCTTAAGATATGATACAATTTTCTTCCTACTCAGCTCAACTTTCAGGTACAGATTCAAGAAGATCGTTGCCTTTTGTGGTTAGCATTAGAGTCGTCATCAGAGTCATCTGAATCCTGGATTACTCTGGACCTCGATGGACGCCCAATTCTACTTCGGGATTTCCCTTCGTGAATATTCACCGCTACTTCTGTGTCTTCTTCAGCTGTTTCATCACGGTTTCCTGAGGTTTCTTCATCACGTGCCTGAATATCTTCTTCTCCCTCGGATTCCTCCGGACACGCTTCATGTTCGTCCTCATCCTTATGTTCATCTGGCTCTTCGTTCTCAGCTACCTCAGAGCGGGTTTGCTTTCGCTTTTTGCCTGCAAGAGAGATACCTCAACTGTCAAACTGCGCTGAGCAAGGGTAGAAAAACGTCAAAGTAAGCAAGTCGACGTCCTAAATTGTGGCAAGAAGTGCTCAGAGGATGCTAAGATCGCAGTTTGTAAAGGAAGAACACCATACCATGTTTTTCGACTATTTTGAAGTCTCGAGCAGTACTCCGCTTAGCTGCCCGTAATAAGTTTACATTCGAAACTTTACTCAGCTGGATAAGATAGCGTTCA
Organism: Marchantia paleacea; assembly: GCA_014180765.2. NCBI lineage: Eukaryota > Viridiplantae > Streptophyta > Marchantiopsida > Marchantiales > Marchantiaceae > Marchantia > Marchantia paleacea. The sequence goes on from MUAA02000098.1 coordinate 113,996, forward strand.
CCTTCCTCGATATGGTAGATCAAATTTGGGATTGTTCGGCCCTCACGCTTGATTTGTGATACTGTTCCTCTCGCCTTTGAGATAGAGACATCTTGCTGGTCCTGCCAATTACAAGTTTCTGTCAAAAGATGATCGTGGGAACTCTTATGACGAAACCCCAAGTATACCATTTTACACAGCGAGACCTTTACAACTCAGTATCCTACAGAGGCATTGGAACATAGAGTGACTGAAAGTAATTGGGAGGGAAGAGTTCAATACTGTCAGTCGCCAGATTGTAAATACAAGGGTAGAGTACGGGAATCACGTACTCTTTGCATTGCAGACATGAATGTGTAAATTGGAGCGGTGAGCTTCTTGCAGGTCGCCTCTGCAAGCTTTTGAAATCGAATGCTGGGGGGCACTTGCATTACGCCTTTAGGTGCAATGAGGAGGCGAGTGGCAGCTGCCAGACACTTGTAGAAGCGAGTGGCTGACTTGAGCAACTGCTCCGCGAGAGGACCTTTAAATGGCCAGTGAGTCGGATTAGATATGGAGGCATGCATGTAGACAAGCAGCATCGAAGTCACATTTTTCAGTCAGCACGACATCCAAACAAAAGAAAAATTACGTGTGCTCACCACTTAGTGTCATGGTAGTGAAAAGGGAGAGGACCGATACAGTTGATTCCAAACGCGTGTACAAGGTTTCCTCCAGAATAGCTCGCTGAGAATTTCCGGGGCGTTGAGAACCTCCAGGGTGTAGAGGGGTCTTTTGATCAACTTCTAAACATGCTTGGATCTTCAATTTTGATACTAGCCATTCCAAATCGACAAGAGCAATCTCTGCCCGCTGAAGAAGAAACCCACCAACAGCAGCTCGTGTCGCCTTGTTTATGAGCGGGTATTGTTCAGAGCTGTCAACTGCCTCATGCTCGTCGGAGCCCACAACCATCAACAATTCGGCAGCGAAGCTCTACACGTGAAATAGAATTTCCACGACAGTTAGGTACTATTGGTGCAACGCATGACTGTTGAAGCCTTAACGGGAAGCGTCTACAAGTGCATAAATTCTTTTTCCCAGGAAGTATGTACTTGAGCTCCTGGTTTTGATATAACGCGTAATAAACAAGCAGTGGTGGAGTGCAAGCAAGGTTAGGCTCCACAAACAAGAGCCCAAGGTGAGATATCGACCTGTGCCACAACAAGATCGTGTGGTGCTGTGTTCAGGCAGATAGCCAAGCTTGTAAGACTGCGAGCAGCACCTACATGGCGTACACCTTGTTCCTTGCATGTCAGATGTGCCCAACTGCCATGTCTCTTCATCAATCCTTGAGGTAGCTTGCTTCCGAGTCTTTCATACAGCGATGCAAAAACCTACAAAACCAGTGCGATTGAATCAATCTACGACACTCACTTGCATTTTGGTATGGTGGGAACTCAGATAGATCTGAAAAATGCAACTTCAAGGACAGGAAGTTGACACCAAGATAATAACCTCAACGTCCGGATAATGAGCACGACTTAACAGTGCTTGTAAAATAGGACGAAATTCGTTCAGCAGCCAATTATGAATGAGCTTTGCTTCTGACTCAACATATGTCTCCCCTTGATAATTTGCAGAGAAGGCAGTTTCCTCATCAGATTCCTGATTCTCGTCATCTTTATCATCAGCAACTTGTTCCTCAGAAGATTCATTGCAGTCTATGTTGATCTGCTTAATGATCTCGAGAAGACACCCTTTACGAATCGCAATATTCATCAACTCGTCAAGGCATTTGATCGCTGTGGGCAGGAGACCCTCGCACATCTCGTTATCAGATTTCTTTCCTCTAGCAGGTTTGCCCTTCCCTTTTGTGCCATCTTGTGTCCCTTGCGCAGTACTTTTGCCTGACAGGCTCAGTGCTCTTACAACTCTGAATAAAGGACTTGCGAGCTGCTTCCAATCTGTATTTCCAACCCTCGTGGGCTCTTGCTCAAAAACGTCACAACCTATAGTCTTGAAGTGTCTAGTACAGGTGTGAAGAGCGAAGCTAGCGATCCTGCTTTCGTTGCCTTTGAATTCTCTTTGAGATGCCCCTTCGGTACCAGCTTGTCTGCCAGCCGACTGACTACCCCTTTCTCCGATTCCAACAGAATTCCTTGGGTGCAAGTAACTAGCATACCTATTGAGAAGGTAAACAATACAAACACTACTAAGCAATGGCTTTCGTTTATCAACCAAGTTGCGAGGGGCTGAGAAGTTCACACTCTTTCCCACATTTTGAACACCGGGATCTTTGGATGCAGCTACTTTTCCACGTCCTTTGCTTCCCACTTTTCCTGAAACCTTGGCTGCACTCTTTACTTGTTTCTGAACCAACATCTGAAACAATGAGTCGTGAAGATCTAGGTAAGAATGTAACTCTTTTTCAATCTCCACACGCCTAGTTATAGATGATTGACGTAAACAGTCCTGGACAGCACAGTCCATGAGAACCTCCAACACTCCGAGCAAAAGCCAAGCCTGTTCTAAGTTTTTTTCGCCCTCAATTGTGTCTGGAGAAAATTCCAAAGTTTTGTCGCGATAAAAGTCTGCGCAGAAAGTGCGGGTGTGAGTTGCATTTGAAATAGAACGGCATCTGACAGAAAAAAGAATCCATCGCTACGAACTGCTTGGCCCCGGTTGGGAGGGAAAGCTGAGGTGAAGCATCCTGGTATTCGATTTTCCAAAGTCACATGTGAAGGCCGCAGTGTCCATTATACTTGACAACACTAAGCATAAAGGAGTTAAACTCCACATGCTTAAAACTTCGCACTGTCAACCTTATCAGGCAGTGAACAAATTTCTCACCTCCCAAAGAACTCGTGTTCACTGTTTTTCTGATGCTGTGAAACGCCATCCCTAAAGATTCTGCCGAGGACGGTTTCGATGCCTGCACAGCAAATGGACTTAGATGTGAGGGTGTTCAGCTTGGAACAAATAAGGTTAAACCATTTCAGAATATTCTACGATGTGCAGGCTATAACGGACTGAAAGATATACCTAGGTTCTTCACTGGCTTTACCTCTTGTTCTTCAAAGGCCGCCATCGAATGCGCAGATCCAGTTCGTTGAAGAACCAGTAGTTGATGAATGCAGGACAATAAGTGGTCAAGTGGTTCAACCACACGAACCTTGTCGTTTTGAACGACAACGCACAAATCCAGTTCGAATGATACTGTGTTTTCCTGAACCGTTGCAGGGTATCAGTGTAACATCACAACTCAAACAGAATACGCTTAAATCATCAAGCCTTCTAAACTGCGCAGGGAATCCTCAACCTAAGATTGCTCATACTGTCTCACACCCAAGAATAGTGATCAGATCGGACAGTAAAGTGCATTAACTGTATCTGAGCTTACAGCATGTCTCCGAAGCCCACAGAGTATTCTTGTTGGTAAAGTGCAAAAAATCTATCTGGTCTTCTCCGTTTAAATTTGTTGATGATAGGTCGTGTGACGTACCGGTCCAGACAGATAAAACCGAGAGAAGTGGGGAAAGATAAGATCAAATATATTCTCCGCTGCGTCTGGGTCAACCTGCAGGAGCTTTGGTAGACCTTGATACAGTGTTTCTCTTACGTTTACCTGCAGATAGCAACAGTGGTTTGAACAAGTTGGTATCAAGTATTGCGCATTAAAAACTCACGATCAGTATTTTTTAAGAGAGAACAGATATTTCATCCATTGCTCTCCTTCCTTGCCTACCTTACTTCTTGCGCTCATTATACTCTGTATTAGGCATAAGTACCTGCTGCGAGAGGCACCTTCTCAGCAGACCCAAGAGATCTTGGAGCAGATTAACATTAGTCTTTCCAGACAAGCGAATTCTCTCAAGCTGGGATGAGCTCTGACTGCAACTGGCTTCACTGTAGCGGTTCCGGTAATTCACTGCATCCGAATCGTACATGCGAGCTTGTTTCTCGGCTATAATAAGTTCCAGCAGTCCTTGTACTGCTGTCATTCTAGCAGATTCTTCTCTACCGAACATGGCCTTACGTAACACCAAGATAGTGTAATCCTGCAAACAAGAATTTGCGTATTTTAACAATCAAATCGAAGGAGATATGGAGCAGACTCATGGAAACTGCCGGTACGTTTACATCCTCTGGTAGTGAACAATTTTACTTGACATACATATGGTTTTTGACAGCTCAATCGCCACTAGTACAAAAGTCAGGAGTTGATATTTATTAAACCGTAAACATCCTTGATATCGTTCCCTGGAGTCGGTTGTTGCACCCCTGATATAAAAACCTATTGCACTGGGAAAATTTCACTCGTTGGTCCTGCAAAGAGAATATTGATGGAAGGACACATGGTAGGTTCTGTTTGCTTACCTGCAGGTCACGGCTTATCTGAAAGAGAGGGCAGATAGCTTGAAGAAGAGATGATGCAGCGGTAGACGAAAGAAATGTGAAGTAGTCCAAACATTCCTTCAGTCGGGAACTGTGCTCCAGCATCAGCTGCGGGCAACCTTTCACTAGTTGGACAATGACCCTGAAAACGGTCAAAAGAACGTGAGATTATTGCTATTAGTCTGATGTTGTACCCTAAACATCGTACATCCTCTTTACACTAGAAAGTTATGACCTTTACACAAGGGAGATCGTATAACGCAGCTGTCTGGGCTTTGGGACATATTATATACACATTAGTCACTATCCCTCCTGAGCTTTCGAATATGTGTGACAAATTTGCGGACCACTAGGTCTAGAAAATACCCATCACTTGCCTGATAATCGGTGCACTGTGCTGAGGCCTGAGTCCAAGAATTCTGCACTTGCATTGCTCAATTATCTGCAAAGTAGGTAGCAAATGTTGTAAGTACAACTTACTTATGGTGAGAAAGTTTAGAGTAAGAGGAGTAGGTTTCATATGATCGAGTCTCAGACCACATTCCCAAAACCAACAAGTCTTACTATTGGTAGGATAGGCAGACAAGTAGAAATATGAAATAACGAACTGGTGTCTGAACTTCTACAGTTGTTTCATTAATTTATTTATCCAAAATCATTTAGGGCACTCTACTCAACAGAAAAACACAATACGTTGGTCGGACAGTGAAATATACAATGCAGAAAACAACCTCATCACGGGCCATTTCATGCACTTCAAAGGCCGCGGTCAGCACACGTATCCCCAGTTCTTGTGTCAAGGAAACTTGGTCTAACAATCGCGAGCTTTCGTCTAGTCTTGGTCGTCCGACCCCTACGGATTCAATCAAGCAGAAACCCAGGCGTACAACACTGGGGATGATATGATCCCAACCAAAAGAACTGCTTTGTACCTGCATACGTAAAGACATTTCAATTTGCAAGTTACACAACCTTTCTGAGAAACAGGTTCAGATTGCCCTCTGTCGCATGTGTTTCTTGTATTGAAAAGGACAGCACGCTCCTCAAGGAACCTACTGAAATAACACCTGATCAACCACAAGGCTCGAACACACAAGGGGACCAAATAGTACAGACCCGGGAGGTACAACCAGAGGGCCTCTCGCTATTGCATAAATCGATGCATTTTAATTGACAAGCAATAAAGAACAGAGCAGAAGCATGGAATAGCATCCTGCTGAAAGAATAGACAAATTGAATGGACAACATTCATAGAGTACCCAAAACAGAAACCTGCATGCGAGTTGCGGAAAAGGGAAGCAGGCAGTCAAAATCCATGGGAGCAAATGCACCCATGGATTAAACCATCGAGAGCAAACGCACTGTCAAAACAAAGTCAGCAGTGTCCTCAAGAAACAAAATTAATCAGACATCATACTCGAACTTCTAAGGTTTTAGAAATCGAATTTCAAATATTACCGTCCGCATGAAAGACTGCTCCATCTCTTTAGCGGCCTGCATGCATTTTGCGCCAAGTATGGACGCTGCCAGTCGAGAATCTCTGAAAAATACAAAAGGGCAACATGAAGGACAAGATAAGTTAGGGGACCTGCAAGTCTTTAAGCAGGCCCCACATATACAAGAGGTACTGAACAAATACTGATTTGTTTCGTAAGCACCTGCACTGCTGACAGTCTTTGTAACACTTAACGGCTGCAGCCTTCAGAAGGTCGAAGGAAGCTTGCTCAAATCGTTGTATGCGGCCTATGGATAGCAACACCGAGACCAAGAACGGTGTGGAAGGCCAAGCATTCGTTCGAACAAGATAAAGCAACTCCTGTCCTAACGCTGGATCTTGCTTTACTGCAAAATTAATGTGCAAGACTACGGTGCCTTCAATCTGCCGGAAAGCATCAACAGACGGCTTCGGTCGAAATGCTTGACCTTTTCCGGCCCTATTCCTCCTGTTGGTCTCAAATGTGTGCAACTTGTTGAAAAAGTTAATTAGTCCGATCATCACGATCCGCTTAAATCCTTTTGAGGCCAGTAACAGCAATTGATAGGCCAAAGAAGGAAGGTCTTGTGGCTCGGCATCTTTCATATGGAAGAAGAGTTTACGTACAAATCCGTCCATCTCTCCCGTTTCGAGTGGAAGTTCCCGAAGTAAACTTGCCATTTTTGTTACGAACTTTTTCGACCAACACATAGCCAGTAAACGTTTCAACATGACCTCTCTATATTGGGCTCCAGACATTGAGGTAGAATCCTCTCCTTCGCTGGGTAACAAAACTGACTCTGCAGAAACTATCAAGCCCAAGCACCTAGGCAGGAACTCGAGAAGATGTTGGTAGCGACTTTCACCGGAATCCAGCAAGTCTTGATCAGCTCCGTTATCCAGATGTGAGAGAATGGACTCAGCGATAGTTGGAAGGAGCTTCAGTGGAAGCCTTTCCATTTCTTGAATCAAAAAATTTACACAGTCGCCTATTCTGTTGTCCACAGCTCCGTGTGAGTGCACTAGATCAATGACTGTCACAAAAATGGAAACGAGCAATCGGCCAGATTTTGATGAGTGACTTTCCAGAGCCGAAGGTCCCAATGCATTAAAAATGGCTTTCAAATACTCCAGAGTTTCTTGCCATGAGTTATTCGACCTCTTGATAAGAAATGAAACAATATCATCACCAGGCCTGGACAAGATTAAACGGGCTACACGCTGTCTAGTTGGGCAGTTCTGTGAAACTCCAGCAGCCTTCATTCCCTCGACTATTACTTCATCTAGATCCTTCTGCAAGGCATTTTCTTCCTCCAGTTGTTCTGATGTCATACTATCACTATTCGTATCCTTCGGCATACCGTCTAATTCCGACAAGTCCATTTCGGTCCGAGAGTCAACACGGAGATAGATTTGCTCTGAATCTCCCCCTGAATTCTCAAGTCTGCAATCAACCAAGTGAAGCCATTACTGAAACAATGAGTACATAACTACGACTGACCCCGGAGACAACCAACGAAGGGGTACAAGATCAAGAAAAAAGGAAGTGGAGAAGAATGTCCAGAATATCTAGAGCTCGACTGAGCATCGCAAGAAAAATTTGAATTCAGCGATCGGCTTACCTCCGACAGGTCTAAATCACCAAAGGGACAATCATGGGTTTCCACCCCGAGAATGCAATGCATTGGCGCATCTAAAGCCACATGGAAGCAGAGGCACTCCAAGATGCACTGTGCAGTACGAACTCAAGATCAAGCAGACCTCTCTGGTACTGTCACATTTCATTTGCATCGCTTTCCTGGATTCCTTCAATTACACGACTGAAACTGAGCGCTTTCTTCATATTCGCCAGATGTGTACAAATCGATGTACTCTCGAAGGTCGTGTGTCGAGAACGAAGCTGTTATCGTAATCAAGGGCCTGCTCTAGTGTCCTATGATCAGTTTTGAGCGACATTTTTTCGAACGACAGAACATTGAGGTGGCTTCGTTTCATACAGTCCGCTCCGAAAATTTCTCGAGAAAAGGCGCCAAACCATTGCACCGGAAGTGCCGGTACAAGCAACTTGTTCTGTACTCTACAGTACAGAACAAGTTCTGTATTGGGAAAAAGGTACATCCGGATTCTGGACAATATGCAATAGTATGTTGGGAACCCAAGTGAAAAAGGATGGGAAGACCCCATCAAGTCCTATGAAACCAAGGGGTAGGATGGGCTAGTCCCGAATAGCACAACATGGGAAATATGTACTCTCCACCTAAGATCCCATAAATATATGGATAGTTCCAAATACTATTGGAGCACCCTAAGAAACATCTCATTACATAACGAGATGGCTCTCCTACTTATTGAAGCTAGTGCTCTTTGAACCTCCATGGATATACATTGCATAAAATAGTATTCAAAATATGATAAAGAAAGTGATACCATGTTCACTTGTATTCTAGGCTCTATTGCACTTTCTCCCAAAAATGTCTAAGTCTATGGGCGCGGGCCCATAGGTTCATATAAGTCAAGGCTAGAGGAACAAAAAGGTGACATCTCTATAAACCTCTATTCTTGGATACCTTGGCGGTTGCCGCTCCTCTTTGTGGATAATCACCACAAAGAAATTGTGTCATGTGTAGAATTTGTAACCACAACGTTTACTACAATAACATGATACTCCCAACCAATTATAATTCCTTCCTGACACGGGTCAACTACAACACCTATCAACGTTCTCTCCATGTGATGTAACCAGTATCTAGTGTTATAGCAAATACCACATCTCTAATGGCATCATGGGTAGATATACTTTGTCATTCGAATGGCCAACAAGTCATATGGATCCCTGTTACATATGAGGTAATACCACACTCACAGGTGAGTAATGAATATGTAGATGGATGGACCAAGCCAAGGCGAAACCTCATTGTTTTAGACAATGTAGCTTGTGCAAGTCGGAAAGCCCTAATCCATGATTAAGCCAAGATCCATGAGCCTACATCCTTGCTAGAACAAGAATGTAAACGAACCCTAATAGTATGAGGATTGGCTGGATCCACTTAGAGAGAGAGTAGAGCATGTTCAAATTATTGGTCCATCATGATAGAGTGTAGGCCTCTAGTCCAATTGATGGGCAAAGATGTAAATTCATTTCAATCATAAACCGAGAGGATAACAAAGTTTTGAGAGTGACCAACTATCAAAAACGCTACAGGTGTCATCTCCTCCATCCATAATAAGCCTACCCATCCACAAAAAATTGGCAAAGATGTATGTCTCCATGTCAAATCTCCTAACACACACGCAAAGGTCCTTTGAATGATTATGTCACCAAAGAGGTTCATGATCATACTATCAAATGTTGTCAATCATGATACAAATGCAAATGAAAGAATAACTGTGTGAAGTACGAAGATTGTTTGCAATAAGACCTCCCCAATAGCAATCGGTCTAATACGACCATTATACTTCTCCATCAAAAGGAGCTGACACTTGGCTAATTAACAAAAGAATCTCCCCTCCGCAACTCATGCACCCACCTTAAACATTCTATGATACCACTAGAGAGATCATCTACCTGAAATCAATCTCTAAATTGCTCATAAATCATCCCTGAAAAGCCCCTTGAGGATAAAAGTGTGTATGTGTTATCGCGTCCTACATTTCTAGAGTCCTCAGTACAGCGGAAATTCACTCTATTGTAGGTAGCGAGTCAATACCAAGCTGCAAGTACATCCCCTTGAGGTTAGCAACAAGTTCCACGTCTCATTCGGTCATGTTTAGCGTCTCTTAGGTCTAGTACTCCCCTAGTATCTTAGATTATCCTTTGTGTTGAAAATAGTTGCTCCAATCTTGATGGCATTGGAAGCATCTCTTCAAGCTCGAACCCAAAGTTGCATCTGGACCCAACACTTAGAAACTTTCTAGGTTACTATCTAGGCCCTAGAGACGTCATCAAACATAGAGCCTTGTTTATAGCTCCTCTTCTTGTTCATAAGATCTCGTTAGAATCGCTTCATCGAGCGTATTAACGACAACACAGTAAAACATAGAAATGAACTCGGAATTTGGCCCAAAAAATGAATTCCAATAAATCCTTAACCATAGCAAATTGAGTTCATAGTTTAAATGCGGTCAGATATCATCCAAACATGAGCTCAACCCAAACTTGGACTAAGATCCGGGATTGCTCTTTAAGGTCTAGCAAGCTTCAACTTTATGGGTGTTGCTCTTGATTTTTTTGGAATCATCTCATCAAGAGCTTTCCAACAAGAGTTTAATCATTTTGAACATTCATCAATTGCTACTAATATTACTTGAAACATGCAAAATCATTCCACACCTAGCCATTTCTGAGGATTGATAATTGTTTCAAGTTCCATTCACTTGACTCACTATCTATCGTAAGTTGCTAGAATCTTTAGGCATTGGTCAAATGATTTAAATTTCATAATGTTGTCATGTTGTGTTGTGGCTACTATGAGATGATAATGACATGTGTCATCTTCAGAGCTGTTGTTATTATGACGATACTTTAGGTAAGGATAACCGACGGCTCATTGTAAGCCTATTAAGAGCCCATGGTTGGGTCGAATTTGTAGGACGAGGATGTTGAGAAGACTCCAAAAGATATTATCTTGGACCTTATTAGATATAAAGCGCGGTCAGAGTGGCAAGGGAGTGGGAGAGATCTAGAATATCACTTTGCTGACTAAGGAGCTTATCTAATCGAAGTGGAGCCGATGTATGATATGGATATGGGACAACATGATCCTCAAGATGTACCCATGCCCAATCCATTGGTGATCAACATCTGTTGTCTTTATCGTGATCACTTTTGGATGTGGTTAGTATATCATTTAGGAGATAATTTTATGCAACAAGTGATAAACTCTCTAGACCCAATTATTCTTCTATTTGTTTCCTACGGCACGATTTGGGACCTAACAGTATATGTTTTGATTTAGTTTGGGCGCTATGGATTTAAAATTATCAAATGTGGTGATTTTCAACATGTGAGTTTCAATCCATCACTATTGTTTATCAACCCATATGGAGTTGATTGTTAGGAATTTTGGCAAGGATTATTATTCTCAAGTTATAAACTATCAAGTTCCATTTGTAGTTCCATTCATACTTAACTCGTTTCGAGTTATCATTTTGACTCTTTATTAGTGTCAACTCATATTGTGTATATGATGATGATGTGTGTTTAGGATAATGTAAAACTCTAAGTTAATATGGAGTTAATTTGTCCACACTAGACACTAGATGTCAAAATGACACTCTTCATTCTCATTAGTCTTAGAGTTTGGGCCAATGAGAGCACTTGGTCAAGTTTTTTGAGGATTTGAGGAGTTTTTTAAACCTTTGAGTGAGACATTTGAAGATTTGGGGATAGGGTTGGAGAGCTGATAGGAAAAGCTACGAGGTGGGCTCAAGAATGGATGCAATTGAGTAGGTTGTCACTCTATTGTGATGATTTAAAGTTGAAGAGTGAAATTCAGAATCTATAGTATATTTGGATTGATTTTGAGAATATTACAAGGGTTTTGACATATCTGATTGAACAAAGTTTACAACTCAAAGTTATATTTGGATTGAAATTTCGACTCAATTGGATGAGTTTTGAATATAAATTGATAGCTTGAAGTTTGTACATACATTCAGAGTTGCAGGATTGCACTTACTATCATGAAGTTAGTATAGTGATGATAACTTTTGCTATCAAAAAGTTTCATCAATAAATCTTTTTCGAGTTCAATCTTGAATAATAAGTAACAGTCTTATGAAATTTGAGAGCAATTGGAGCAAAAGATTGAGATATATGATGGTTTTAATACACATGGGTCTGCATATTACCTTGTGATATAGTGTATAACTCGACAATTGTTATGAAAGATCTAGAAAAGAAAAACATAAAAAAAATTTCCAAAAGGATAAAAAGGTTTTAGAGCAATTATCTATGAATTTAGGACAAGAGTTATAGGTTCTATTGTTGAATATCATAATCTTTTTCCGTTGAAGTTTTACTGGTTGCAATAAACTCGAATGTAGAGTGTTGAGTAGGAGAAAGAGAGAGTGTTAACTTACATGAGGATTAGGAGGATTCTTCTACAAGCGCTCAAGTGTTAGCAAAACAATGTTCATGCAACAATGAGTGAGGTTTGTGACATGTGTATAGAAAATGGATAAAAATTGATCTTTCAACACATAATGGCTCCTTCGGTTAATACTCCAAGACCTCTAATAATACTTCTTCATCCATGGTTGGATGCAAAAGGCATAAAGAGTAAGTAGTCTTTCAAATAGAGCTAGTCATATACAAAGGATGTAAGGCTTGTGTGGCTCTGCTATAATCCTCCGCCTCTCCCAAAATCCTATCTCATCGCAATCGAGCATAATATGGAGTATCACATGGCTTAACCTAACTTTTAATATATGGGACATATAAATGTAACCCAGTTTGCTCGGAATCTTCAAAATCTAGCTACCATTTCTCTATGTCTAGCACACCCCCCAAAAGCCAATCAAGCGGCACAACAAAATAAAAAAATAAAATACCATCAAATATTGTCAAAGATCCTACAAAATCATAAGAAGTGACGATCAAGGTAAAAGATACCCAACACAAAGTAGTGAGAAATAATAAGAATAAGAATGTACTTGCGTTGCAGTTTGATCACTTCCGAATAAAAACAATGATATTTAAAAAAGGATATTACTAAGTTTCTAATATAAGTTATAAATATAGTAATTATTATATTTTGAAATATTTGTAAATTATATTTGAATAATCATGATTATTGAATTTTATAAATATTTATCTACAAATAAATATGAATACATATTTTAAAATTTAAATTTTTACTATATTTTTTTCTCATAAATATCAATACAAACTTTAACTTTCAAATAAATTTAATAATTTCTACATATAAAAAAATTTCAAGGAGTTTGAAATTTTGTACCATTTGTGATCAATATGTTTCTTTTCAATAAAATTATTATATTCAAAAAAAATCATTTCAACTTCTCAAAAAAATTAAACGTACACATATTTCTAAATTTATAAATCTCAATAAATATTTTATTTTGATCCTCTGATTTGTGTCATACGAAAACATGAATTTTGACAAAATATATATCATACTATTTTTTCTTCAAATGATTAAATATAATTAAAAAATATCTTCTATTAAATAAAATATAAAATACGTATCATCAAAAAAATATTTTTTTTGAAAATTTATGATAATAAATCATAAATATTTATCTCAATAATATGACATTAAATAAGATTAAAATCCAGTATTATATTGAAAATCTTATGTGTAAATCTTATTTCATGTAAAATTATATAAAATCAATTAAACTCCAAATTTTTATAGCTATTTTTTATTTAAATCATTATCATGAACACATTTTATATTTTTTACAAAAATAAAATAATCAATAAGCAACATCATAAATTAATAAATTAGAAATATTTTTCATATTCACAAGGTACAAATATATGTCTGATTTGAAAACAAAAAAATCATGAAAAAAATTTAAAGTTAAAATAAAATATCAAATATATTTATAAATTTTATAAAAATATTTGATATTTATAAAGTTTTAAATTTTTGTGATAAACACTAAAATTTTATTTTTTTACCTTTTAAATATTATTTTAAAAATGATTTTGATATTTTTATAATGATTCAACAAGCAAATAAATTGAACATGTTATTAGTGAGGATAAAAATCTATCGGTTATCAAAAATAAAATCCATCAGTTTTTTTCCATAAAAATTTCTATCAGTTGTAAGTTTTATTTCAAATATTCAATGAAGATTTCTTCATCTTTTAATTATAAGTTTTACAGTTATTAAAAAATTCTAAATTTTTTTTTATATTTTTAAAATGATTTCATATGTATTTAATTACCACCTGTTATTTAAGATTTTGATCAAAATTTTTAATTTTTTATGAATTTATTATATGAATAACACCAGTGAATCTTAGATATTAAAATTATCAATCTTATCTTTAAATTCAAAAAATAATTAACTGTTCTTAAAATATATTATTTAATTATTAACCATCATGAACGTATTATTTTTTTAAAGATGAAAATTTTATATATTTCAATTAAAATAAATATTCCTCAATTTCATTGTTTAGATTTTAAATTTAGCCAGTCATTTAAAAAATATAATCAATTTTATGAAATTTAAATAAGATTTTCAATTCATATTCATTTACAACCTTCACAGATTATCATAAAACAATGAAATTTTTTTTATTACTGATCAAATACTTGCTAAAGCTAAAAGTGTGTTCTGTGATAATTTTTGTATAGAATTGAATTTAATCAAATCTAAATTTATTAGGAGCAAGAATGTACAATGCAAATTATAATTAAATGTTATCTGATCAAGAGATGAGTACATCATTATTACTATGATATGGTGAATCAATAAGATCAAACATATTATTGTTCTTTGTTAATATGTGAATGAAACCTTCTTAATAACGAAGATTAAATTCACAAACTCTTTTCGAATGTTCTCAAGTCTCATTATCAAGAGTATTTTTTTGAATGCTCCAATAGAATTTATCCACCAAACAGTCATCTTGCGATTCACTTCTGATTCAATTATCCCAACCAGTCACTACAATTGCATCAATCCATCCGTTGTTATAACTCACCACATCGCTAATGATTGCCATTCCCTTATGGTAGTTTTCAGTTTTATTTTGTTTTTTTAATCTAACATTAAACATTACATGGCGTTGGCAACCATGAGTATAAATTTTTTACTCCTCATGTAGCAATTAATAATACGAATGCCCGGGTCCCGGGGCACTATATATATATATATATATATATATATATCCGAGTCCAGGGACGGCTGGACAAACTGGAAATATCATTCCCGCCATAACTCGACATTACCCATTATAATCTTTATTTTCAGAAGTGCGCAAAATCCTGTGATTGGAGTCCCTATATACCAAGTTGTCAATAATAAAGTGGATCTGTTGATCTCATTTAGTCCTCGTGCATCTTCATCTCGCAGAATGGACCCAACCATACATTTCTTCAACTGAATTTTAGATTTTGAAAAATGCACTGGTTGGTAAAGAGGTGCTTCAAAAGTTGGACGAGAAGTAAAATAACTGAGTAAAGCCTTCTGGATCAGCTGTTTGAAACCATATGTTTTATTTTCAGGGAGAAAATTAAAGTGAATTAAATGAGAGATGCGCTTCAGAAGGAGCTAACTGAGAATTGAATTCCATCAAGAATCTTATATGGCGATCATTAGATTCAAACTGCATTTTTTCGATTTAAAACTAAGGCCATATCCAACTTGAAGTGACATGCACATTTTATAACACGATGAGGCAGAAGTCACGCATGGCAGAAAGTCTGGATGAAATCAATGAGAATGGACTTCAATCTGTCTTAAAAATGATCATTCCTGAAAGACCAAAATGTTGTCATCGTGACTGCGCCTTCTGGGCAGATCTAGTGCTTGTATGTTTGGAGAAAGCACGTTTCCTAAAATTTCATGCATGAGTAAAAGTTTATACTCATGCTAGATTACATTGCATCAATCTCTACAATTAAATCGTAATCGTCCTGGATATAAATTGTATATTATATAGGAACAAATTAAACGTTTTACTTATTATGTGCGGGTTTATGTAACACTCAGAAATTTTTTATATATTGAGACTGGTAACATTGTTGTAAGATGCATATATTGAGAACACAGGCGGATTGACCGCAGAGGTCTAAGAAGGAGCACTATGGCGCTAATTCCTTTGTCTGATATGGGAGCTGTTTATAACAAGAATTACAAGACCTGAACAAGATCATATCTTAAAGATTTGTTCTTGCTAATGTTGAAAGGAACTTGGAAATATACACCGGCAGGCCTTTGAATGTAATTAATGTTCAAAGACCTGCAGACGGAAGATGAAACTGAAAACTTGTAAAATCTGAATACTTGTAAACTCACCACGACAGAAGGCATGATGCAGTTAATACTACTATCAGTCTTCAGCTGCAAGCAAGCTTGATTCATGTAATACATACCTGGGAGTTGGTCACCACCCACCGCCACCACCGACCCAGGAGATTCACATTGCTAGAACACACTCTTTGCATTGTCCCCAGATTCCTTCAGCAACTTTATTAAAGCATTGTCCAAGAGAGATGCATGGATTTCTTCTCTCCCATAACCTGCTTTGAAGTTATCTATGCTTACCAAAAGCTAGTAGTGCTATATAAACTTGACTCACTAATCTTTCGAAGTTGTCATCCCACATGGCTAGTGAGCAAGCTTTACGTACTTCAAGAATTCCTTGATGTTGATGCGGATTGTCTTTGGAAGCTGCTTCTGCAGAAGCAATTGCAAGAGCTTGTCTCGCTCTTTTCAAAGATTCCAACATGGGGTACATATTTGCTGAAGTGCTGATAAAACGATTGAACGCTGGATGAAGCTTGGAAGGCAAAATGGAAGTACAGGCATCTGACGCCTTCTGGCTCTCCCCATCCTCATTCGCTTGCCTGAATGATATTTCCGCTTGGTTTAAAGATTCAAGTTCGCTGTGGGATGATACCAGTGCAACCATTGTTAGACGCATACGAGCAAGTCCAGCAACAATCTGAGCCAAAGCAGCTCGTCCATGATCAGGTATTTTCTCGTATCTTCGAGTGCATTCATCCATGATTTTCGCCGCCTCAGAGTAACTCTGTTTAACAGCTTCCTCTCCTTTTGACCCGTCACGTACCTCTTCCTGGTATCGAGAGCTTAAGAGAAATTTCATTCCTGCATGAAGATAAAGATCTGCCACAGCAATCTCATCCTTAAAACCGGACATGCTTTTCAAGCCGTCTGCAGCATTTTTCAGAGCATGTGCTTCCATCCGGGCATTCATAATAAAAAAGGAAGCTTCTTCTTTCTTCAAAGAATTTTCAACTCCACCTTCCTTGGGCCTGGAAAATTGATACATATACCCTCGTTTAGGGGACATAAGCATGACTTGCGCATGCTTGACATCCTTGTAATCAATGTCTCCACATGACTGGAGGTTGTCATCGTCCTTGGAAATCTCGTACCTGTGTTGCTCTTTGGGACCACTCTCTCCGAAGACTTGGAGTTTCTCTCTTTCCTTGAAGCTCACAGTGCTGTCTCCAAAGTTATCCGGTCTCAACAGCTGCCACTTATCAGTACCATGAACCCTTTTCAAGATCTTTTTATTTCTTCCTTCTAATCCCACCGTCTTCGAACATTTCTGGAGTCCATAGACTCTAGACTTTCCGGATTCCGGAGTGCTTGTTTCAAATTTCTTCTTGGCCAGAATTGGCTCACTGATTGCAGATGCATTCTTAATTTTCTTGTTGATAATCTCCCTGTTTCCAGATGTAACTCCGATCTTTCTTGCTATCCCCTTGACTTCTTTACTTCTAAGGGGAGATACACTCAAGGGGCTTTTATACGTTGGACTCAAAGCTGAGGGAGGTTCAGGTGCATGACCATTACCATTCAAAATTCCAGTATCACTTGAGACTGGCCATCCAAGTAACATATGAACAGCAGCTGTAGTTTCCTCTTGACTAAACTTACAGTGGTTCAGTCCGGGAAGCCATGCCATCTCCCGACACTGCCAATCTTCAGGCAAATCTTCTACTGTAATGTGGGGCATGCAAAGTCTCCATTTTTTGCACTTCGTGCATTCAACCCAGTCATCATAAGGCTTAGGGCTCAACTGAACAGAATGCTTTTGTTCTTCTCCAGGACCTATTTCTCTCGGAGGACTACTTCGTAACCCCGGAATCTGCTCCATTTCCTTCCACCAACCTTACACGAGACTGAGCTAGCAATCTTAATCGCCTTCACACCATCAGACCCTTGGTATCTGCCCTGGAGTATAATGCGGTTGCCTCGAGCTTCTTCATCATTGGTAAGTCTCGATCTTCAGCGCATTTCCAGCTACAAAATCGAAACAGCAAGATTAACTCTTGAAGCTGCATAAGCCAACGACAATTCAATGCGATATATTCAAAGCCTGTCTAAACCTTGAAACTCAAGAGTTCCATTTGTAAAGCAAATCGACTAATCCACTTACCGATGGCGAAGAGCTAACACCTAAGATGCTTGCGGAAGGCGGTGAACATTCTCGTGTAGATTAACAGTGACAGTTTGAAGACATTAGAGCTGTACTAGATTTTCCTCAGCTAGTCAGGGGTCAGTTCCTAATACAGGATAATCGTGCCATGATTTACAAAGACAAATCTTGTGCAGTTGATGTGTTAGTGCCAAGTAGTTATTTAACAGGAAGTGAAATTTACAATTAGCGCATATAAACCATTTCATTAAGCCAAATTGATAAACAAAATCATTTAATTTAGTAACTTGTTGTAAATCTTTTGAATAAATTATTTCTTCAGTGTAAGAAATTTTAAATGAATTTATTAATGATAACGTGATATGCAGTATATATTTCATCAAGTTTACAAAACATTGGCTCATATCAAAGAAATCCAGTACTCAGAAAAGCTAAGCCGCATACAGCGAACATGAGATTTGTGGGAATTTGGATTATAATTTGATTGTTCTACATTGATTTTGCTCTCGAATTCTGGGTAACCGTTGTAATCCAGACAACTTGGGATACTTTTTTCAATATTGCACTTTCAAAATTTGTCAAAGCTTCTCCGGATCCAGCATTTGTGTCCGCACATTCCCACACGTACGATGCCAGTCCAATAGATCATCCTTTCCGGAATCACGTGGTATGTCTAGAATCGGATTCAAGCCTTCCGTACGATTGACGGTGGTGTCACTTTTTTCTTGCCTTCACCATGGAACGTAAATGAAGTTTCTTGATTTTTCCGTACGGATCAAGAGCCTTCTTGATAGTTTGTGACAAGATGTCGTGCTTAACAAGTAAGTTTTTATTGAAATGTAAACCGTCCAGATATACATCACTATCTATCGGTTGGTACTGAAAGGCCAGATTGATGATATACACCAACTCCATCAATGACCTAACCTGTCATATCTGAAACTTTTAATGAATGTTCGAGTATTTCTTCTTCTTATTCTCTTTTTTTTTGTAAATCTGTGGTAACTAAAAACGGAAAACTTTGTGAAAGTGAATAGACAATCTTGTAGAACTATGCAGATTCAACATATGTTGCTGTAAAAGTCACTGACGCCGTTATGTTTTATGAAGACATGCTAATTGGATGTTGTCGAAGACGAGGGTTAATAATTAACTTAACAAATCTTAGAGGACATATTCTATCGATTTGTCTGACTTTGTGTTGAACTTTGCGTTCTATCAATTTTGTTCAACTATTCTTGATTTCAGGTGGATTCATAAGTATTACAAAAATACTGAAAATATACCACAAAAGGTACGAGAGTTGAATAATCAGGAAACGAAGTTTTAATATCGAAAAAAATTCTGTTTATAGCTTTTCCTCAGTGGTGATAAATGAAAAACAGCTTACCAGAGGTTCTTCTCTCTTTGCTTGTTTTATCCGAACATATACAATGAAACTATATTAATGATATTATCCTTCAATCAACAACAATTACCAGTATATTGTGGCTCACATTGACATGAAACCCTAAGGCCTTGTAAGACAGAAGCAAACCAGAAATAAAAACCATAAAAAATGGTGGGAATGAGTGGTAGCAATTAACGGAAAAGCAAAAGGAGGTAAACCTGGCTACTAAAAAGGATGAAAGAACTAGAAGCCCTTTTAAGAAAACGAGCAAGTTTGAATAAATGGCAAAAGAATACTCTAGTTGCCATCCTCTGTATTACACACCAAGACAGTATGAAGTTTTGTGCCGGAATTTATCAGACAGTTGATACTCCATGGTCTTCTCAAACAACCCTATCTGATTTTGTTTAGGTTCAAGCCCAATATATTATTCCAGGTGTCGAATCCCAGATATTCAATAATAGTCAAACACTTCTAGCATTTAATTTTCATTCAGACTAGATTTGCTTCAAGAACTTGCTGCTGTTGACGATTCAACAACAAACTTTGCATTTTAGATAGAAATCGTTTCGAAAAAGGGTAAAAAACCACAAACTTCTAAACAAGAGAACTGAACATGGGTTCACTTCAATTCCAGTATTACTTGCTTCTCCGATTCGACAAGTTGTGAGAGTAACTGTTACCAAAGTTCCGTTTGGCACTCAACTAGTTGTAAGACCATCAAACGAAACTTGGACCCTTCCACTTGCTTGCGTACAGCACCTAGTCTGTCCTTCTCAGAAAATTTTGCAGTTGTTCATACTTCTCTTCCTGTAATACAGCTGTAGAAAATTTCCAGCACTCAAATAAATGCCTCAGTTCATGAAGAAAAGAAAACATGGCTCGATATCTAAAGGTTGAGAAGGCATGAATTACTGCAGATAAATATCCCTGTTCTTGAAATCCTATATCACAAATTGTATCCAGTCTTATTACTTGAATCCTCTGGAATGTACACAAGTAACATGCATTGGAGATAAGGAACGTTGATGTTGAAGCTGAAGCTGAGTAAGTCTTCATCAAGTCTTAGACTATATATATTTGTCACCCTCTCAATCTTGATCATCATGGAATTTATTCCCATTGACATGACTAGCCAGCGCTGTGTATATAAGCATGGGCCAGGACTAGATGGAAGTCTAAAAGCTATCTGTGCCCTTCCAGCACATGCTCCATAGATGTACTTTCTCTCTTCGTCGGAGGTATTGTATAGTACCGGTACAAGGATACATTCCACTGCAAGGGGATGAAGTTCAAGATGAATCCGTCGAAAGTTCTGTATGTACGCTACGTAGCATCAGAGGCTACGAGGGATAACCTTCTAGACCTTGTTGCACCGTTCGGAGTGGCTCAAAAGTTCGTTATCATGGAGAAGAATCGGGCCTTAATTCAGATGGGAGATGTCAAAGCTGCCACTGCTGTCATACAACACTATTCTGAATCTCCAGCGAAGATTAAAGGAGGAGATGTGCACTTACAGTTTTCCTTACATCAAGAGCTAAGGAGACAGTCAAGAAAAGAGAATGATCCAGACCGGAGATCCCTACCAAGCCGAGTTCTTTGGACTACCATACACAAGCCTTTGCATCCGAATCCTCTCTCCATCAGAATGTTTCACGACATATTCTCTCCCTTTGGCTTTGTCGAAAAGATCATAATGTTCGAGAGCGTGACTGGACCTCAATCTCTTTTGCAGTTTGCAGCAGAGGAGAGTGCAGTTCAAGCGAGGAACTCTCTCCATGGACGTGACATCTATGATGGTTGCTGCACTCTAGACATAAAATATTCCGACTTCCAAGAATTGCATGTTGGTGTTAACAGCAATCGAATGTGGGACTTTACAGTCCAATTCGTGCATCCTAACAACCGACTTTTTATGGAGCAACGAGCTGCTATTCAAATGTATGGATCTATGCCAATTAACCATATTATGCCGTCGACGTTTCTTGGTGATGATGGAGCTGAATCGTCTGGATCACAGGACGTACAAAGTGTCCTTGAACCGCATGGGAGGAGCACCCTTCTGGTTAGCAAACTCAACCCGGATAAAATGGATGCAGACAAGCTCTTCAACCTCTTCTCGAACTATGGACATGTTGTGCGAATCAAAATCCTGGATACGAAACCTGATCAAGCGCTGGTTCAAATGGAAGATGGTAGTCAAGCACAGATGGCACTAGAGTATCTGCATGGTGTGATGCTGTTTGGAAGGTGTATCCAGATCCTGTATTCCAAACATGATTATATCACGCCTTCACAAGGCAGCCGTGAGTTCAGCAATAGTTCGAACCCGAATGGAGTTCACCGCTTTGTCTCACCCCAATTCAACTACCGCCATTGTTGTGCTCCCACGTCCATGCTTCATGTTGCTCGAATAGCCTCAGATGTCGATATGGGCGACATCTCCTCTCATCTTGCAGATCATGGTACCATCATCAAGTCAAGGCTGTTTGAGTTCAACGGTAGGCGTCAGGCTCTAGTTTTATTTAAATCGGTGCAGGAGTGTACAGAGGCTCTCGTTTGCAAACATGCAAGCATGTTAAAAGGGAAGGCCATATGTCTATCCTTTTCTAAGCAAGCCTATTTGTAGAGGACAGATGTTACTGTACTTGTACAAGTCTGCAGCTGAAGGTCAGCTGAAGGTGGTGAGCTTTCTTTGTATGTGACCAATCGAGCGAAATATGTGTTCTGGTGTTTTTGTATATTTCAGTATAATCATCATAATTTGAATGCATACTTTTGAAACTCTCTAGTTGTGCTTAACAACTTGTAGCAATGTTCCATCTTTGTATTGCATTTTCTTACTCTGGCACGATCAACAAGTTGTGTGTTATCTTTTGACTTTGAATCACTGTTTAACATTCACTTTGTCCATGACAAACATAAAAAGAGAAGTTAGAGCTCATGATCAACTTAATCGATGAGGCGACTTACACCCGGAATACCTTTTGAAATAGTAAAATATGATATTTATTTGCTGGTTACGTGTTTCATGCAATAAAATCTGCAGGTCAAGAAAACCTGATAGTGAAAAGTCTGAGCCTACAGACTGTATCTGGATTCCACCTCTTGAACTAGATTTGTTTGAATTTCAAATCGAAACCGAGAAAGCCTTCAGCATGTAATTTACCTTTGTAGTTTGTTGACCGAATAAAAATTGACTCAAAAGCGTTCAGCTTGGATCAAGGCTTCGAATTTTGAGTAATTTTATGGTCCCACCAGATGAGCAAGGTTGTGGTACTCTGTAGTTTTCATTCGGGTGTTGCAGGTAACCATCTTATGGAGAGTGGTATCATCCTCTCTAACACAATGTGCAAATAGTGGGGTGTTTCCCAAGTTTTCGTGCCTAAGAGTTATTACTCCTATCCTGCACTTTAGCTTCCGTAAGGACTGTTACTTCCGTAACTCGTGGATACTTTGAGGAACTCCGGAAGTATCCGGAGTTCCTCAAAGATTTTGATTCAAGACCAGAAATTCTGGCTATATTGTGGGCAAGGAAAGTTGAACTTTGTGATTAGCTTCCTCCATGCTTTGTTTCTCTGGTAGCTCAATTGTTGCTTCCGAAACAAAGCTTCAAAGGGCACTATCTCATTCTCTCACAAACCGCAGCTCAACCCAAAGTTTGTGTCCTTCCCATTATCTTAAGCTTGACACAAAAGCTTAGTAGTTCTCCCTTCTCTTTTCAGAGTCCGGATATAGAATCCAATAACACGAGTGTAACAGAGAGTTGGAATATTTTCTCCATCTCAGCTTGGCCAGATCGCTGCGAACTTCAAGGGGACTCCCTCCTAACTCCAGACTTTGCCTTACGAACGAGAAAGACTCCCCGCTATACTGTTTCCATCCCTCAAAGATATGCGCGAGGTGGGAAAATAACCAGTAACGTCCCGCAAGATCCGACATGTCGCGAGAAAGGCGTAATCTTTGTCTCCGTCTCGCACATGACACACTGTCACTGACAGAGCTTGCAATTCTTTGCAATTTCCGTATTACTTTCCTTTTCATTGAGATTCGCCCACGTCCGCAAAGCAGCATAGAGGATATCTCTTGATTAAACCAAGAAAAGTATTGTTTGTCTTGCTCCTCAGCATTTCGTTTTAAAAGCAAGATACCACATTTGGGCATGTTTGCTCCATGCTTACACACATCTCACAAGACTTTATTATTGATTTTTGTGAGCGTCTCTTGACGCTTCTCGCTGTTTATTTTTTAATGTACCACCACAGCATTATATACTTGTCCGATTTGGGGAAAGAAAGGGATTTGGCTTAGAGAAAGATCATATAGGAGACTTTGACATCCAACTACCATGGTTGACCACAAGTTATCGATTTAGTTTTCCAAATAATGATAATATCATGGATCCAAGCCTGGCAATTGTGCAGTAGGCTTGAGATGTATGTTATGTGGATCAGTTGGTGATGCCGCCAATATGATGATTTGTGATTCCTGTTCGAGAGGATGGCATATGTTATGTTTGACATCCTCTCTTTTAATTCGGTACCCCGTGGGATGATGGAGATATCCTCAATGCCGTTAATATATAAGTTGGTTTGACCATTACATGGTGTAGATTGTAGACATATGACTAATGATGGGCATTGTAATAACTGTACTCTTGATATTAGCCCCATTAAGGACATATCATGATAATAGACTAGATGGTTATTTGATGTTTGAGGGACCTAACCGCATGTTAGGGGCGTGATTGTGATACACTTGTGATGATGTATGACAATCTATGTATTGTGATGTTTGATGTGATATCAATACATGTTGTGATACGATATGTATGTGCATGACATGTGTGTGTAGGTGCGTGCATGCAGGAATAGATATATTATTTAGCGTCTTTCATATTGGATTGGATGTGTCATTAGCGCCTATAGTGCTATAAGAAGACCTAGGGCTCAAGGGCTAGAGTATGAATTAGAGCTCCTTGAAGCTAAAAGTAGGTTTGGCTCTAATGTACTCTCTCTTTTATGCTATGATTATGAGTGGAATGTCCTTGTCAACGTTTTGAGAATAGAAAAGATTTAATTGTGATACAATTGTATTGTTGTATGATGTTTGATGTATCATGATGTTTGATGTGACATCAATGTATATTGTGATGCGATATGTATGTGCACGATAACCTTGTTGTGACAGTCTTATAATATTAGTCTTTTTCAAGTCCACACAAGCTCGTTGTGACCATAATAGACATTGAATTTTTTCAGATCAAGACAAACAAGAGGAGCAATGTGACAACAACTATTTAAAAAAATAAAAAGATCATCTATCTTTCATGTACGACTAAGAAGGTGTATGTAAAAAAGCTAACACCATCATCAATCACTCAACTTGTAACACAATAACATTTTATGCATTTGTGCACTACAGAGAAAGTATAAATCATTTTCAAAGATAAAGAGTTTATTGGTTGTTAAAAATGGAGAGAGGTTGCAAGAAAAGCAAAGGTTGTCATTAGAGTATACAAGGTAAAAGTTATTTTTTTTATTTTTTATTTTTATCTTGATATTAATTTATGTGTTGCAAATCTATGACTAATCACCATCTCAAATGTAATAGATTTTTTAAAAACTCATAAAGATCTTTTGTTTGATGATATTTTTCATTTGTCACGTATAAGAGGTATGTGTTGAACTTCAAAAACCATCAATATTAGCTCTCGAATAGTTCACAAAATTTATGCTTAGAAAACAACAAGTGAGGAAAAAATGAACCATGTTCAATCAAGAAGAGACAATCATCAAGAAGGAGTGACAAGTAGATAACTTCTTAGTTTCTTTTTAAAATAATAACACACATGTTACACTTCTCTCAAAAATACTCTTCATGTAGCAATTATATAAAGAGCATGTGAAAAGTGATACATATATCATCCATGTGAAGATCAACCAAAAAGTGATACCCATATCATCTCTCTCAAGAGCAATTAAGGAGAAGTGATACATGTATCACTTCTTCGGAGTCTGTTTGGAGACAACACTTAACTTGACACAAGTTACAATTCTAACAAAGCTCCTTCACAAGTATCATCCCACTCACTTTTCTTAGATGATGATTACAATGACACATGATAATATAATCTTTGGTAATTCATGGATCACTACTTACCATAGTTGCAATAATTGGTTAAATTTCAAGGCAATAATTGATTAATTTCCAAGGTATACAACATCTTGAAAGTATAAAAATAAAATCCCTTTGTCTTAAAG
This sequence comes from Marchantia paleacea, assembly GCA_014180765.2. Lineage (NCBI taxonomy): Eukaryota > Viridiplantae > Streptophyta > Marchantiopsida > Marchantiales > Marchantiaceae > Marchantia > Marchantia paleacea. The sequence continues at coordinate 139,593 of MUAA02000098.1, forward strand.
GAGAATAACTCTTTTTTTGAAATTTTTTTCAAAAAAACGCCATACTCAAAAACTATGTTTGACATTTCTTCAACACTTTTGCTCCTTAATAAATAAAATATCGCACAAATAACATTTAAAGTAAAAAATTCTTTTACTTTTTCAGCATCAATTATGTACGTCAGAAAATTATCTTTTCTACATTATTCTTGTAAAATGACTTTTTTGACCGAAAATCCATTTGAATTTGCATAGAAGTCATCTCTTGTCAAAGTGTCCACACCAATGACAAATTCAACTAAGTTGAATTTGTTGCTTTTGTCTCATAATCCGTTATTAGATCTTGTTATCTTTTATGTGAAATATTTGCATGGTTAAATTGAAGAGATATTATTATATTTTATGTGAAGTGAAAGATATTATCATTTGTTCTTGAGTAGACATGATCATCAATTAGAAAGCTTAGACATGATTCAATCTGCTTTGTCAATTCTCCATCCTTGTTGTCGTCTCCAATAAATCTTCTTGTCTTTTGTTTAAAATATGCATGTGAATTAAATTAAAACAAATTTTATCTTAATTCATCATTCCAACGACTGTGAATTATGTGCACAATTTTTGTTCTTCAATTCACTATGTAATATGTTCATCATCCTTCTTGTCCATATGACAAAGTCCTTGCTTTTTCTTCATGATCACCCTCCTCATTTGATTGTGGATCCTAGCATTTTTAAAACTTGAGGATGTTGCAAGTGGCCTATTACCCAAAGACAGTGGAGAAGTGATATGTGCCAACTCATATGAACTGGCTTTGAAACTGTTCATTGTCTTCATTATATTTTGAAGTGGAATTAGTATATTTAAAAATAAAGTTATATTTAGCTTAATAAAAAAAATTTGGCTTAAATTTCTTTGAAAAAAAAACATAAAAAATGTTTTCAAAATTTGGAAAAAGTTTTTATGGTCCCCAAAATGTGTTTTTTCCTCCCTTATCACGTTTATGTAAACAATTCAACATTTTTTGTGATATGATAAAATTGAGATTTTAGAATGGTGAAGGAGAGGGAATTGATTAAACAATACAAGGAGCCAAAAATGACTCTGCATCATTGTGAAACATAGTAAGATAAAAATGTTTATGCCATCTCATTAACTCTCAACAAAATCTCCTACAAGCTCGACCCCACTCTACTTCGCTCTTCAATCTTGTAAAATTTTTTTGACTTTTTTTTTATATATATTTTGAGCCACAAAACGAAAAAAGGTGGTAACCTTAATCTCCCAAGTGTGATTGCTTATCATCTTAACAATTGATTGATGGTTGATGTCAATTTCTAGAATGAAGATACTTTTGTTCTAGAATACCACTATGTTGTACTAAAGGTTAGTGAAAATATTGACCTTTATAGAAATGGTTGTTATTTGTCACTCTCAAGTTAAACATGAGTTATAATTGGAGCTATTTGTGAGGTTACTCTCATGGATGAATTCCACTATAAAATTTATTTTTTATTTTTTATTATGATCACATGATAAGTATTACGATTACTTTTAATTAACATTTGTTGCATGAAATAGAAACTTCTATTGACATTGGAAGTGATACATATTTTACTTTTTCTCAAAATGATTTTTAAGTGTTCTATTTTTTTTCTGAAATTTTAGAAGTACATGTATCACAAAAATTATTTTCAAAATTTTTTACAAAAAGAAGTTCATTTGCTTTGACATTCATAACATGAACTTACACTTCAACTTTCTAAATTCATTACATCTTAGATTTTCAAACATTTTAGAGGAATCTTACATACAACCATCAATCTTCTAAATTCATTACAGCTCAGATTTTCCGACATTTTAGAGCAATCTCACATAAATCATATGTTGGGCATCATGTCAAATTGAGGATGTTTACTTTCTTAATGAGTTTTTTTTTCATGCAAATGCAACACAATGTTTTGTCCTTGTTAAGATAAGTATCATTTTATGGTTATATTACCCATTTAATATGTCATAGTGTTATTAAAAGGTTTATGATAATTGAAATATTTGTAAGTATATCAATCTAATTTTTCTTCTTTTAGAATAAGATTCATACAATTTAATGATAAAAAATAACGTAAATTTTATCAATTTAATTGTATATTTATAAATAATAATTTTATAAAAATTGAAATATAAGTAAAAAAATTATAATTAATTAATTAATTAATTTTCAATATATTTTTTAATTATAAGTTAAAAATAATTCAAAATAATTTTTTATTATTTTTTATGATTATTAAAAAATATAATTTTATACAGTTTAATATTTTATTTATATATAGTTTTTAAATTTATAATATTTTCAACTATTTATATTCAAATACGTAAATATTCTGAAGTCAAATTCTTAATTAATTTAAAATTATTGATATCCAACTTGCTTTTTAATAATATTATTTTTTTATATTATTATTTTAATTTCATGAATTTTTTAAAATATAAAAACTATGAAAGATTATATATACAACACAATGTATAATAGTAAATCCTTACTTTATATACAAGGAAATAAATGTTTCAAATAGAAATTTAAATAAATATGAAATTTTTATATTTTTTATGAAAACTGAATTTTAAAAATTAGTTATTAATAAATAATATTTCAATATAAATAAATTTTTAAAAAATTAACTCATAAAAAATTCTTTTTTAACATTAAATTTTTAAAATTAAAAAACTGAAATCATATTTAAAATTTATTTATTAATAATATTATATTTTAAAATATGTATGATTTTTTTTGTTTTCTGCTATATTTTTTAGATTAAATGTTGATTATTTAAAATATAATACATAATTTTTTTTCATTTAAGATGATACATAGTTTTTATAATAAATTTAATATATCTATACATATATTTTATATTTCAAAAAATGTGTTACTTAAACAAACAAGTCACACAATAAAATCAATACTTTAGTATATTCATGAATTTCTATGTATGTCAAGATATTAACCATGAGACCATGAAATAAAGATATTTGATAAATAAGCATATTTTCAAGGAAGAATATGAGTGATGTTTTTTGATATTTACTCAAAACTTAATTTTATTTAGTGGACTAAATTCTTAAAAAAGGAACACTTTAGATCCTTAGATGTCTAATAATTTGACAACATTCCACATTTCTTTTAATCATTCAATTATGGGTACTGTTTAATGTCTTCGCTTTCAATGGAATTGTCACCAATATTTCATTCTTGGATTGTTAATTCCTAAGGAACGAGTGGTTAACAATTTTCTTACGTAGGTTATATGTTTTTTATATGATGTAGAAATTCCTAAGATTCAGCCAGGGTGTTTAAATCCAATCTAAATTTGTACTTCATCTTCAAGAACGTACTCAGCATATTCACTTAGCGAATCAAATCAGTTTTCTTATCGTGGTTTTGTAGAACTAGTCCGTCAAATCTAAACAGACTGTAGTCATCAGTAGATACCTTGTATGACACGATATTAAAGATACAGGTAACTTCCGTTGTCCAGCATAATTGCACGAAGAAATTTGGATGTTTTTTCAATCTGTAATCCAAACAAGATGGTAATCAATGCACCTAGTTCTGTAGGATGTGCGCAACGATTTTTGAAATGTAAACAAGAGGCATGAACAGATCCTAAAACAAGAGTGATCTGATAGCGCCGCTAATAACGAAATCATGAGTTTGTTTCATAATTGAAATTGATAACAAAGGTCAGTCGATTTGCTGCTTGCAGCAACTCAGTCTGAGCTGAGAGATAATTACCTCTAGTAAATCAGTTCTATGAATCCTCCCAGGGACAAAGTATAATAACAAAAGGGATGGGAAGTGGTCAATTTGCGCCGGTTCTGACACTCTATTCGATCCGTCAAATACAATCCTCACGACTGTGTTCCCAGCGCATACGATATTGGTTTTGTCGAACCGTTTTGACTTGATTCCTCTTCGATCAGTTTTACCGTCCTTGGTTCCGGATGCCAGACTTGCCAAGTCCATCTGGTTTTGTCGCTGTTCCTTTCCAGTTTCCAACTTTTAAACTTTCCATTCCTGTCTGCAGTGCTTCAATTTGAACATACAGATGGATGGAATTTTGCAAGAAGTTATAAAACTTCATCCATCCAACAGATAATGTCTCCAATATAGTCGGTATTTGGCAGAGAGCCAGCTGCCCTGTTAAAACGATTCAAAATTCAAATTATTTAACAGTTTAGTGAGGCTCCTAGGAAGAAAATGGAAGACGGTCCGACGGAATCTTGGAGGATGAATGGGAAGCTTCTTGGGGAAGGAACAGAGGTTGGTGGCGCTCCTCGCTGGTGGGGCCTACAGGACACATTCGATTGGGCTGTCTGTGTCCATATACTGTCGGGCGAGAATGAATGCAGTGAGTAAAATTGGCGTCTATCTCAACAGATGGCGATACAGTAGAGAGGAATTCAAGTTTCTAACCGTCTGCTCTGCAAGCATTGCCAATTGTTTGTTTGAAACCCTGTAGCGTGAGCGCGTACAAGCCTCCGAAGCGATCTTCTTCGCCAATTGTTTGAAACGCCGAAGTGCGAAAATCTGGTCTTGCACGTTGAGGAGCGTAGGACGTTGCTGTTTGGAAATTGCTTGAAGCTTTCTTTCCTGTCTGTGTGTTAGTGGAGCTGGTGATTTGTGGGTATATCCTCTGGTGATCTGTTCTAGAATGGAAGGTGTTGATGTAAAGGAGAGGAATTCTGGAACGAGGCGGAGTATCGGAAGTGCGGAAGCACCTGCAATTATGCCGAGGAGGAAATCCCGCAGGTTGAGCTTGTCAAGCCAGGAGGGTTCGTCTGTGCTGCAAAGCTCGTCTAAGGGAAACACCTTCTGTCTTGATCATGAGGCAACACGACAGGAGGAGATTGCGGAGTTTCTGAGAAGAAACGTCTCTTCTATAATTGATATAAAAAGCTTCGCAGACAGCACAATGCGTTTGTTGTATGAAATTTACAGGACTGCAGATGCGAGAGGAGAACGAGTGAATGTACAGATTCCGTCCCCTGATGTAATTGCCACCATCACACATGCGATTGATGGTCTGATTGAAGATGTCAAGGAGGTGAAGATGAGAGTCCTTGGCAGGAAAAAGATGACTTCCCAAGATCCTTCTGTCCTGGCTGCAAGGAAGGTGCATGGGTGTGAAAATGGGGATTCTGTGGTGCATAAGATGAATGTCAATTTAAAGGAGGATGAGCTGAAATCTCAGTGGCAAGAGGCAGAGGCGAAGATCGAACAAGGAATAGGTGTTAAGCGGCCGGATGATGTTATTCAGACAGATATCATGATAACTGATCTTTCATGTTTCGCAAGTCAGTTGGGTAAGAAGAAGACTCGCTTGAGGAGAAAGAAAACTCGAGTGATGTGTCAGGCTTGCCTGAACAAACCTCGTAATTCTGTTATTCTTGGCTGTAAGCATTCGATGTATTGTAGCCAGTGTCTGAATGATCCCGACATGAAGATCAACAATTGTCCAGGATGTGGAGGGGAAATTACTGATATTGTCTACTGCAATGTAAGATAAGCGGTTGAGACTATCTTCAGTTTCTCTCACAACCTTAGACGAAATAGAGCTTTTAGTATCATCTTTCGCGCAGAGGTTAGAGAATGGGACTCGCAGTAGTGTACTCTCAGTGGTTGGCACAGAGGTTTTTTGTATAGAATTACAGGGCTTATGATACCGGGTAGATCATGAGGAAATTTGTCTAGATATGTACAGAATTTTGATAGAACTCGATTATCAAAGGATTTGTTCGTAGGTGTACAGAGCATTCTGGGAGATCTTCCAATTGGTTTAGTTAGCAAATCGATCGAGATAGATATTAACAGCTTACGAACAGCATGACGAAATCAATGACTTTCTACATATGCGGCACTAAGCAGCGAGTTGCAAAGAGATGAGTTCATGGCAAGAGAGGATTGGGCCGACTTTTCTTGATGACTTGTAACGAAGTAAGCTGCCACGACGGCTTGTTGTGATCTGATGGATTTCATCTGAAAGTTTTGAGTGCGGACGTTACTTAGTGTCTCATATTTGCAGAGTCCCATCTAAAGCGCTTGACGGCTAGTTGTCAACGTATCGAAGATGGTGATTGTTCATGAGTAGACATGACAACAAGCGATCAACATCTTAAAATCACTCAATGACGAATCTTCATAAGTACGAGTATGGACTCTGGACAGCGCACCAGAATTGAGCCTAATGTCGTGAACTTTTCCCCTATATGTTAGCACGTCGGGTAATTGCTTATCGTAAGACGGAGACTAACGAGTTCTGGAATCTTATTCAATAACTGTCTCCTGATAATTAAACTCAGTGTAGTACTATCATGATACAAGAGAAGAGGGCAAAATTTCGTAATTCGTTCTAAGAACACCGAAATCCTCGGTTGAAGAGAAGATTATGGGGTACTAGGTAGTACAGTATAGAATCACTTAAGAGACATGCCCAGTGTCCCATTTTCTGCCAGCAGGCAGGCTTGGGTTGGTCCCCTATAACGGCGCACTAGAGAACGGATAGTTTGTAGAGACGCTGGAGGCTATTTCTACACTCTCTAGAAATAGGCTCGAGTTTTCACGTTGGCACTGGCCAATGAAATTGGTTTGGAAGAGAGAGAGAGAGAGAGAGAGAGGGAAAGTATGAGGGCCTCTAAGCGAGCAAGTGAAAACTGTTTTCCCTTATACACGTTACCCCTAAAACTGCTCTGTTTTGCTATATTACATCCAGGTGTAACTGCTGAAGCGAAACCGAGTAACACAAGGTGTTGTAACACCCCTTCCACAACTTGGTCACAGAGTATCGTTCTACTGTAGTTTAGAAGTTCATTCAGAACCCGGACTTAGAGTCAGTTAACCATCAATGCACACTGTACTTAGAGCTGAAACCCGTGTCAAACGCTAGATTCCCCTGGAAGTTTGGCAGCCCCTTTGGCACCATAGGATCTCTTTAGCAATGAAGACAAAAAGCTTGTTCTTAGTCCATGTGGCGGTTTTAGAATACCAATGGGGAGCGCAGGACGTAAAACGAGGGCCGTGGAGCGGATTGGGAAGAGGGAGGAGGTGGCAGCCATAGCCAAAGAGCCACTGGCGACGCAGAATGAGGAAAATTTTGGTTCAAGTAAGTCGGGACAGTTGGAAGCAATTGTGGAGAAATGTTGCTGATTGTTTGACATAAGGAAGCCTGTGGAGTGATTACCAAGATATGGTGGCAGATTTTTCTCGAGAAGTCTATTCCCGGTTGTAGTGAGGGCACAATGCGCTCATGTCAATTGCTGCACCTGCGCACCGCTTCTCCTTCGGCGCTGGAGCTTTTGACATCTGCGGGCGCTCGGTCCTTGAATTTTGCTCCTGGACGCATTGTTCTGCTACGAGTGAGTATGTCTGCTTTGTTGTTGGATGTTCTAGTTCTGGTTGGTTTCGAAGGCCATTATTTTAGGACGACGTGTGGTTTCCTGACTAACAAACGCAATAGCATGAATGTTGAAATATTTACCACCTCCATTTAGAACGACCTGCTTCTGAATTTGCGATTGAATTGCAATTACACAAACACACACAAGGTAAATATCATAAAATAGAAGGGCGCGATGCTGTTTCTTGCCATCCTTTAGTCGGACTGACAGTCATTTGCAAGTCCTTCAATTTCACGAGAAGAATTCAGTTTTTTGTGCTTCCCAGCTTTTTCTGATATGAGTTTTGACTGTAGATACTGCTGTAATTAAATTTGATAAAGAACGTGCCTTGTGCTTTTGAGGCAAACTCTTTTTGGCACAGCGAGTAGTCTTCGTCTTTTATAAAGAATTGTGTACACTTGACGGAAACATTTATCAAACTCCCAGACGAGATTGTTTCAAAATTTCTTTGAAGGATGATATTGTAACGCCTAAGGAGTCTGTTGCAGCGGGATTGTTACAGCTGTGGGTGATAGGAATGGATCATACGTTGACATTCAAGTCTTGGATCCTTCAGCTGTAGTGTTTTAAATTGAACAATCTAGCTAGGTTTTTAGCAGAGGTTATGCTCTCGCCGATTCCTCGCCTTGTCTGTGAAATCTTGGTGAGAATGTTGTTTGGACATACATGCTTATCCAAATCGTTGTTCATGCAATCTTCTTTCACGACATTTCAAATACTTTGAATCTTTGGTTCTATTTGTAAGTCCAAGTCTGGTCAATCTCGTAGGTCGTAGGTTTCGTTCACACTTATATTCTTCAGATTCGGGTTTTATGTCAGGAAGAAGGTATTATCATCGTGAAGAACCTGAATCAGGTCGGGATCAGACCTATGTCATGTCGTGCAACTTGAAAGTCTGGTTATTAGGAGTTAATATTTTATATCAACAATACAGATCTCAAAATGGCTGATGGTTTAACTTTATGAATACAGCCGACCTGCCAAGATCGACCTTGCGCTCACCGTGTCCGCCATAAAGCTTGAGTCCAGTTATAACTTTTCACCATTTTTTGCCTCTTTATGTAGGCACCATCGTACCACGTTATAGATTCACATATCTCAAGTAGTGACGGCTGGAAGTAGGTGTCTGGCTTTGTGAACAATGTGTATTATAAGTATTTACCGCATGCAATGTCACAAAAAATTTGTTTCAAACTGGGAACGGCAAGTACTGGCAGCATTGGACATCATTGATTATGTGTAAACTGCGTTGTCATCATATCGAGCCAGTGGTTCTCAAGGTGTGCATATCACGATCTGAGACCAGTCACTTGTGCGTGCAGAAGGAGCAAGTGCTATGGAGAACGAGAATAACGAGAATGTCAGCGAAAGTGCCAGGATCAGCGGATGGCAATAATGGATCCCATCACGGTCCAAGAAAGAATACCGACTTTTTTGTAGAGGAGGTATGCATTTTTTCAACCTATATTCTAGGTCAACTGAGCTTGGTTGTGAAAAGTATTTAATGCTGTTTGATATTTTCTTTCCTTGGACTTTTGTTCATGCATTGACATACGAATCTCTTGCTAACAGGCCATCGGTGCGGAGCACGGGGAAGGATTTGCTACGTATCGGCCTCGAGGCCCACTCCATGTGGATGTTGTAAGGAGCTTCTCCTCCGATTTGGCAGTTCGCCTGTTTCTCATTAACTGTAAAATACTTGGAGTCAGTTGAAGTATGTACGTTCGTTACTTCATCTGTGAGCAGATTCATTTCCGCCTGCAGAGAATCAACTCTGTGGTGATCCTTGGTTCAGAGTAGGAGACTTCGAGGAGGTTCATATATATTCCACAATTCCCCCCGGCTTGATAAACGATAGACCAATGCGTTCATAACCTTCATAACTCAAGATTGTCTCGCCTATTGTCGATTGAAGAAGACAAGTACTGGTTCATATGAATCATTGTATAAAGATATACATTACGTATTTTAATATGTTCATGTTTGGATGACCGTTTTTGTGTTTCTGAAGGTGAAGCTCTCATTGATGTGACAGGACTATTTGAATGATAGAATGCGAGAAAGAGGACTTCAAAGAATACGATATGCTATGAAGCCCGATGAAGCGTTTGGGCTTATATATTCCTGGGACAATGTAATTGTAAGTCAGTAGCCAAAATTTGCTCGTAGGCATGTGGTAATGGAGAAACTACCTTCTGAGCATGCAGATAATCAACCTGCACGTATCTGTATGTTTGAAAGCCATCTTAGTATACATTAAGGCACCATGTTTTCTGCATATAGGTTTCGGGTTTGAATGTTTCATCTTCGAAGCAGAAGGTTTACCCATGTAGTTTATGAGCTTTGCTGAGACGTTTCAAAACTTTTGCAAGTTTTACAAACAAGTTACTAAATTATCTCTCATCTTTCTGCAGGCAGACACGAGGGCGCTAAGGATTGAGTCTTGGAACCGGCTTGCCAGTGAAGAGGGTTGTTTACCGACATCCATCTCTTCTGTCTTTTTAGTTATGGGATCTATGGTCTGAAGGCTATGACAGGCAAATACCTTTGAGTACAGTTATCAAACAACTTGTGTTCGTTTTTGTAAGACTGGTCTGGCAACTGGGATTTTGCCAATATGAAGGCACCTTTAAGGATGTTAACAGCATATTTGTTGGCTGATTGAATGCGTAGTATATACTCATGAGTATCTATTTTTTAAAAGTCGGACGATCAAAGACGCCTGCTCATTGTTTTCAGCTCTCTAATCTGGATGTTATGATTACTGTCTTTAACCCTTACAATTGTAAAGACAGGAAGTGACTGGGACTGCTTGTAAACTGTTCATAGGTAAAACTATTGACAATGACTTAGAGAGTCATCGACAGCTACTTTCTATGACTCCTAGCCGAGCAATGGAAAAGGTTGGTTCTGATTATTCTCTTTCAGTTTGTTTTAATCTTATTTCATTAGAAATATATGGGTTTGCTGTTCATTTGGAAAGATAATGAACCATTGTTCAGGTTCTCTGTTGGGGGGAGACAGGAGGCGACATTGAGCGCTTGACCAAGCGATTGGCTGTTATCTATTCCGAAGCACTAGCTAGGGTGAGGTCTCTAGCGCACTCACCGTTGTCATGTCTTCAAAGTTGTTGTGTACACATTGTCCTTGGTGTAACATGATGATATCTAATATTCAATAATAATGTGATCGCTTCTCCATTGTTACATGTTTCTTAGTACCTGGTCGTCCAGATTAAGTATTCACAAACTTACTAGCCTGGATGGCCTGTAAGTTTGGAAGTTCGTAGTTTCTCAATGATACACACTACTACTGTGAGCTCTATCTGCTTGTCTATTCTCAAAATTGTTGAAGCGGATGCACATAGGTCAGAACTCCCATGGAGGGAGTGAGGGAGTGGTTGGAGGCTTTGGATACTGCTGGAGTGCCATGCGCTGTGGCATCATCATTGGATCGTTTAACTTTATTAGCAGCCCTGGAAAGAATGGGCCTCCGGAAATACTTTCAGGTATGAACAGTTGATTTTGTTTTATCGTCTTGCATTACTTTGTTCAACTTATCCAAATCCGCAGGTAGATTTGTTCATTCCATTGTCAAGTTATGTCATCAGTAAAGATATGGTTTTCTTGTTTTGTACAGGCCGTCGTATCTGAAGAAGATGGCATGGATTCCATAGCTCATCGCTTTCTATCTGCAGCTGTTAAGGTTTGTACTACTTTGCAGACAATATGCCTCTGCTTTGATGGTAGTAAGGCATCACTCGAAACAACTTGAGTCCATCTGTAAGAGGGTATCTGTCAAGTTCTGTCCTTTCGCACAAAGTTGCTGTTCGTCTTCAAGCTTACATGTCTTATAAGAAAAGGAGGGAAGTAAAGAAGATCTGAACAATTGAATTTTCTGTAATCACAGCTTGATCGCCCGCCTTTCAAATGTGTGGTATTTGAAGACGATCCAAGAGGTATTACAGCCGCACACAATTGTACAATGAAGGCAGTGGCTCTTATCGGATCTCATCCTGCGTAAGTTCTCACTCAACAGCGGTGTGCTTCCATTGATTAGAAAAATTATTGCCCACGTCAAGGGATCCACCACTTTGGTCTCATTCTGAGACCAAAGTGAAGACACACACCAGCGATTTTTTCAATCATAGCCTTAGGGAGCCCACGAAGAGTTTTGTAATCTCTGTATCTGTTACGTGTGAAAGCCTCTCACTTGTATCGTAATTTTCAGTGCCTATTCTACGTGCAATATATATTCTTAACTTTGCGTTTATGATGTTTTCTAACGGGCTCTTGTGTGGTGATGTTGCAGATATGATTTAACTCAGGCTGATCTTGCTGTGAGCAGTTTCACAGAACTGTCTGTCATAAACTTGCGCAGGCTGTTTGCAAACAAAGGAACAGAGTTTATGGACTTGCAAAAGCAACCTGAAGAAAAAAAGCCTCGAAAGCGTAAAATAACCAACGATACACTCTTCTAATTCAAAACACCTCTCAACGTACTTTTCATTGGAAAAATACCAGTTGATGGTACTCGAGGAATATTTGCAATTAGTCTGGACTCTCATAATCCCAGAATGCTATCGCACTTAGTCCATCTGTCAATATTGAGTGGGACAATACATTCCGCACTGCCATCTCCACCAGAATAGCACGAGCACACTGTAGCTAGATGTATTCTTCAGCTCTAATTCCAGAGGCTCTCTTCATTTTACCGAAGTCAATCTACTTATGGGAATGATTGTAAGTCTGTGTGCGGGGTGCATTAGAAAGCATCTAAAATAAACGGTTGAAGAATCAAATGAGTGTGATTCATTCATGCTTCTTGGATTAGCACGGTGTGCGTTCTAATGCGCGAGGTTACTTTGCTGCAGCGCGAGACACAGCCTGATCTTCAAAAAGACGCCTCGAATGACAGTCATATGTGTCAGTGCGCTGAACCAGGCTGTTGGCAGGGTGTTTGCAGCTGGAAATGTACACACAATTGTCAAAATCTTAACAATAATCACAATACGCGATCTCTGAGGCCTTCGTTGTAGTTTACTTTCTTCCGTCCAAAGCATGATGACGTGTTTGTAGCTACTAAGTATTACCAGAGAGACATTTCCCCCATCTAGTACACCAACGATATATGTGGATATGAAAACGTTAGTTAAAGCGTGAGGGAGCTGAATAGAAAAAAGCAACTTGGACCTCCGTACAGTCCGTCATGTCCATTTCATATTTAACCAGAAAAGCAAATTAGCACTCATTTTGAAGAAAGAAGCACAAAAATTACAGCATCAAGTGCTACGTTACCTTCTTGCGTGCATCACTGAACAAGATACAGTAACAACCGAAATTTATTGATTATTTAATTAGGGATTCGCAGCTTAAATTAATAACACTAATAATAATATTCTTTTTCTAAAAGATTATTGTAATTTTAAAATTTTTTTCGGATTCACATTTTTATCAATTGATATTTTGAATATAGCTATTTTTGAATATTATAATATCCAATTTTTGATGTTAATTTAAACTCCAAAATTGTTTATTTATGTTCTGAAATTGCAGACGCTCTATTGCCGTCTTATACCGTCTCTTTGCAAGCGCTTGGTATGAGTCCAAGGGGTGTTGTGAAAATTGATGTCAAATCACGTTCTTCACTGTCACAGTTTGGTACAGGTTCCATTACACTAGATTAAAAGTGCCAATTAGTAATCAACCTATTCTGAGTAAAATCGGTCAAGAATCTAATAATTCATATACATTGGTGAAATCTTGAAAAGAATTCATCGCGAAATTTCATACTAAACGCATCAAAGTAATGGTACATGGTTTACTACAATTAATCATTTTCAAAATTGTAAATTAATATTTAAATCAAACCAAGCAAGCAACAAGTACAGTTTTATACCCCGCTAAGAAAATGACATCCTCGGAGAGATAACAATGAAAGCCCGAAGATAGCTTAGAAAATTCAAGAAAAAGGATAGGAATATCCAATCAAGTAGGTATATAGAAGAAACCAAGGGAGTAGTAGGGGCTGGGCCCTAATAGCATCACAATGGTATATATTAGATTTACTGCAACTATTATATCCCAACTATCTATATAATATTTGAGCATCCAAAGAATCATCACATAACGTGATTGCTTTCCTATTGCACTAACTAGTGCTCTTTGTAGAACAATGGATATTAATTATCTGAAATAAGTAACACAATATAATAAAGAGAGTGATACCCTTGTTGCCTAATATGGTAAGCTTTTGCGTACTCTCTCAAGAGAACATATCGAAATTTACGCCCATAGCTCCATATATAACTCCAAGGCTAGAGAAACAAAGAAATGTCTTCTCTATATACTCTAATATTTTGAGACCTTGGTTGTAGCCACTCTATTTGTGGCCCATCCATGAGGATGGATAATCATCTCCTCTTAAATAATATCGTATGTGTGATCTACAACCACGACATCCGCTATGATAACCTAGTCCTCCCTACCCAAGTATAAGTCTTCCTTGATCTGAGTCGACTGCCACGCATACCAACGCTCCCTCCATGTGAGATATCCACCCTCTCATAATAAACACCACATCAGTAATGATATCATGAGTAGCTATCTTTTGTCTAACGAATGTGCAATGAGACATATGGACGAAATTGCATCTAACCTAGAACCACATATGATTGTAGAGAAGATTTGGCACCAAGATTGACATCCTGTCAATATGTTTATTATCTATGGATGAGATTGTAGTTGCAATATTTTTGGATAGTTGGACACTTTTGTCACCTTTGCTATATGCCCGATTTGTGATTATAGACATGTCCATCCTTGAGATGTATGGGAGGGATGTGGAGGGGGTCCATTTTCCCTTTTGTGATACTCATATGGAAATCCATAAATACGGTGTCCCATGGATATTTTTTTGCTCTGAGAATGTCTAAGCGTCTGGGTGTAGAAGAGCCCTCTTGAACCTCGTGTGAGTTGACAATCTCTTCTTCTTCTCCTCAGCACTCCACATTTGAGTTCACTACAACCGGTAAAACTTTAGCGGAAGAAGATTATGATATCCAATGATTGGACCGATAACTCTCGCCTTAACTTCACAAAAAATTTCTCTACAACCTGTTTGTTCAGTCGGAAAAGTTTCATATGTTTTTCTTTTCTAGATCTCTCAAAATAATTATCGAGTTACAAACTGTATCACAAGGCGATATGCAGACCCCTGTGTACTAAACTCATCACACATCCCAATCCTTGACTCCAATTACTTTCAAATTTCATGAAAAGGTCACTTATTATCCAAACTTTAACTGTGGAAAGTTTTATTGATGAAACTTTTTGATAGCAAAAGATATGATTGCTGTACTAACTTCGTGACAGTCAATGCAATCCTGCAACTCTAATTGTATACACAAACTTCAAGCTATCACTCCGTACTCAAAACTCATCCAATTAGTCGAAATTTCAATCCAATCACAAGCTTCAGTCATAAACTATGTCTTAGTTGAATCAGATCTCTCAAAACCCTCGAAGGATTCTTAGAAACACCCCAAATACACTCAAAGATCTAAATTTCCCTCTTTCTTTGAATCATCATATCAGAGTGACAAATCCCTCAAATGCATCCATTCTTGAGTCCACGTCGTAGCTCTTCTTGTCAGCTCCCCAATCCTATCCCCAAATTTTTGAATGTCCCCTTGGAAAATCTCCAAAACTCCTCAAAACCTTGAAGAAGTTGCCCAAGTGCCTTCATTGGTCCAAACTCCAAGACCAATGAGAATGAAGAGTGTTATTTTGACCTCTAGTGTGGCCAAATTAGATCCATATTAAGTTAGAGCTTTACAACTATCCTAAACACACTACTTAGTCATCATATACACAATATGAGTTGTCACTAATAAAGAGTCAAAATGATAACTCGAAACCGGTTAAGTATGAACGGAACTACAAACAGAACCGAGGAGTTTATAACTTGAGAATAATACTCCTCGCCAAAATTTCTAACAATCAACTCCTTATGGCTTGTTTTCGATAAACAATAGTGATGGATTGGAATCCACGTGTTGAAAGCCACCACTATTGGTAAGTTCAGATCCATAGCGCCCAAACTAAATCAAAACGTATATTGTTAGGTCCCAAATCGCACCGTAGGAAACAACTGGAAGAATAATCAGATCTGGAGAGTTTATCACTTGTTGCATAAAGTTATCTCCAAAGTGATATACTAACCATGCCCGAAAGTGATCACGATGAAGACACCGGATGTTGATCACAAACGGATTGAGCATCGGTACATATGGAGGATCATGTTGTCCTCTATCCATATCCTACGTCGACTCCTCTTCGATCAGATAAGCTCCTTAGTCAGCAAAGGGATGTGTCTAGATCTCTCCCATACCCTTTCCACCCTGACTGTACTTTATATCTGATAAGGTCCAAGATAATATCTCTTGGAGCCTTTTCAACATCTTGACCTACCAAGTCGATCCAATGGTGGGCTCGTAACAACCTTACAATGTGCCGTCAGTTATCCTAACCTAAAGTATCACCATCATGACAATAGCTCTAAAGATGACACATGTCATCATCAGAGCTGTTGTCATGACGTGAAGAGATACTCGTTTATGATCGTTAACAATATGCACGTGAAGATAACATGAGATTAATTATTAAGAATCTTGCTGAATCTAAACCTTTCTGCACTAGTAGCATATTTTATTGTCGACGCCGAATATTCATAAGTTATCTAACGACAGCTTGAATCAATTCTTTGCGTCAAGTAAAACTTGGAAAAGCGAGATCGTGAGTGGATTATTCCCAATTTTTACCTCTATGAGATTTGAGAAAAAACGTGAGAATGACAACTAGAACCAAGGTTCTTTTTGTTTGTCATAAATCTGGAAATGGAGGTGCCCTACTGGGAAGGACGTAGATCAATGAATCTACTGTGGTCTACCTTTTTGACATGATATTGGGATTTCAGAATTTCCTTGTTTGGATCTTTCCCCAAAAATATGAGAGAAAGCTAATTAAAGTGGTGTAGACTTTTGGAATATCATGAACCAAAAGGTTGTCCACGCAGCTATGCATATTGAGAGGACTTAGCAAATTTTGCTGATCGAAAGTAACTATAGAACTAAGTCTCACGTAGGAAAAAAAAATTCAAGGAGATTTGATTTTGTCTTCATTTGTACTTCCATGCTCTTGCAAAAATTCAAAAAATTTGATCTTCAAATTATTTAGTAGATTTCCTATGAATTAATTGATCTGCTCCTCCAAAATCAATCTCCATAATAGTACAGATTTGTTGTCTTGTCAGAATAGACACACAAGCAACTATCGTCCATATAATTCATTTTACAAAACAATCCTTCATATCAACTAGGATTATGTATCTAAACTGCATTGTGAAATTACAACACGTGACTAAAGTGATGATAGGGATTTCCCTACAGAACTATTGTTGTCAAAGCCTTGGACAAAGTGGGCCGTCCAGAACCCCAAAAAATAGGAGCAGTAATACTCTATACCCGATCTAGTGAAGGGTGGCTGATCTGATTGCATTCACTAGAGGAACAATAGATTTGTATTCTAAGTCCAACTGTGTAAATATCAGTCAAGTATGTGTGTATCCGAAAATAAGGAACATGGTTTAGAAGAGCTCTTAGTCAATTATCAGCCCATAAAGACAAATGTTACCCTTGATAAGTATGATATTGAAAAATTGTAATTGTCTTGAATAGTAAAAATTATGTGGATAAGAGTTGAAGTGCATTTTCCGATAGCTTGACTGAAGTTGAAGAGTCTTGCAAGTTTAAGGAGTGCGACGCATGGAGAAAAGAAACGATGGCAAAAACCATCAGAAAAAAGTGCAAAGAAGGGCCACCAAAGGCCAGTAAAACTGGGTCTGAAGGCAAAAGAAAGATTAATGAAAAAAGAAGATTGTTAGAAATCCTATCCATATAGATGAACATTAAGAAGTGGGTAAAATATGTAAGTTGGGAATTATCTCATGTGCACAATGTGAATATTTATATTCTATGTCCATATATTCCAGGGTATACGTCGACTAGGCAGGGATGTATAAGAAGGAGAATTCGCTGGATCCAGCGTGGGTATCCCAGCTTGAATGATTGCAAAGATGAGCTCCCAATTGCTTGTAGCCAAGTGAATGCCATCCGAATAACGAACAACAGACGACATTAAGGATCAATGTCGTTTGTTGTGATCATATAACTGCTTGCACGACACGGAGTAGTATTTCTTTGGCCGTCTTGACTAAAGACGGCCAAACTTAGGAGATGTGTACTGAACATAACTGTCAACGAACGAAAATAAAAAAAATTGATAAAGTGGGCTGGATAACTCTTCCCTCTAAACTCTAAAAGTTCACTAAGCAGAAGACGAGTTTTGTAAATCCCTCATGTGAATCTACGGCACACGAAACAGATTTCTTTAGAAAGAACACATGCAAGTGTACCGACACAAAGAGGTTCAAAATCTCAAATATAACAAAATATCATCTTTAGATGTTTTAGAGCACGTTTCTGCCTGGAGATATTTGCTCTTACAGTAATTCCGTCCCCTGCACTGCTTGGAAGCAGCCGGGTCCGAGATACATCACACACCAGGGACTGCCCCGAGGTGTGCAAAGCTTGTTAAAACACACAAAGATATCATTCACACGGTGTAAGGGATAACGAATTCGGAATTTCAACAACTCCAGAGGACTGCCGCTGGATTGTGTCAACTTTCAGTGCTGTCATTCTTTCCCCAACACATGACCTGCTAGACCGTAGTGGTTTCAGAAACAGAATATGAGATCAGGATCTCCGGAGAAAGAGAATCATGAGTGATAATTTCTCCCCTGTTCCTCGACACGTTCAGACTGGTCAGTCTTTAATCTCACAAGTCGCATAGCTTTTAGCCAACATGAAGAGAGAAGAGGGCTGGTCAAAGCCGTCGGATGTTTAGACAAGACAAAACAATTCTCAAGAATGAGTCACGATGTTTTCAGGTGCAAGTCGATGAGTACAGGTAAAGCGCGCACAGACGTTGACTCTCTTGGTTTTGTAGTGAGCACGTTGGATATCTTCATGCACATGACCAAAGTCGCAGGTCAACTCCCACATATCTGATCGGAAAAGAGAAATCTAGAAACCTTAAACAAAACCGCAGAATGTACAGGGTATCAGTTGTGCCAATTTCAAATGTTTGTACTCAAACTGTTCCTTCAAAGGAAATAGTCTTCTCATGAAAAATGGAAGTCTTCTTTTTCAAGACTAAGCAGAATGTTCAGAATTGAAATGTACAAGAGTAAGTACAGTGTGATCATATTGCAACCTCGGCGGTCCATTCATCTTGGAAGCTTCTCAGCATTCAACCTGATATCTTATGGTTAGTCGAACCAACTTGGAGAAATATGTCACTTTCTCCAAGTCGGTGAATCTCAATTTGTGAGACCAGTATGTTACAGTAATTATGCTGGTCCATCATGATGGTTTTTATTCTTGGAATTGAATCAAAAAGGTTTCGTGTGATGTTGCATCTCGATGTGACGATAAATAGATACAGTTAATTAAATACTTGAATATCTTTATATTCTCATATATATATATATATATATATATAGACAAGGTAGATATTTCGCCTCATATGACAAACGAGCTGGTTGGACAGATTTCGATTCGTTTTTTACTCCCCCCTGACAAATTGTTAAGCAGAATACGGATCAAGCTGTGCAGTGGTTGGTCAAGCTTTGCTAGTAGACATGGAGTCAGTCAAGGGCTTTTTGATTTGGGTTCTGATCATGGACGCACGATTTTTCTTCAAAGCAGAGATGATTGAAGAAAGAACAAATTGCTCTTAGAAGGTCACCTTTTAACCATTGCATAACAGGGTTCTTCATCCCTCATTTGCCAGGTTTGATCCAAGGCAGGTCGTGCAGGGTCACACTCTATTCCATGGCACCTTTTCTCTTGGGAATGTCACAGGGAATAGTCAAAAGAGATGAAGGTCAATAATACATAAGCAATCAAGACAAAGTAGTTTCTACAGTTACCCACTCTCATCATCAAAGTATAAAGGGGTCAAGGCGTCAGAGGTCATGCTCTTAGCAGAATATTTAACTCTGCACAAGATGTATGAGCAGCAAAGATAAATAGACCTATGTGTTCGTGAAAAGCTGAAAATCCTCTCCTGTGGCTGGCGTTATATTTACGATATACTACAACATCCAGTAGCACGATGCTTACAGGTTTTTTTAGAAATCAAACAGTTGCACTTCCATTTTAGGTAATATTTTGAAGCTTCAAGGAACCTTTGCCGCTGGAAAATGAATACGTCAACCAAATCATGACATCGTGTGTATCATGATGTTGTGGGAACTTGTGGCCTTCATCCTCTTTCGCTCTAGTCGCTCGTTGACCAGAATAACTGCTAATTCTGTCATGTCAAATGTACTGTGGGGAGTCGCTTCAAATTTCAGGTGCCCTGCCCGAATGTCCTGCAATGTACAACCCTAAACCCTAGTTATACGTAATTCTCAACGTTGTTTTCGTTTTGTTCGCCATCAGAGGGAGCTGGGACATTAGGTGTAACGTGGAACAGATGTCAACTTTCTACAATAATTCTCGCCCTTTTGACTACCAAAAATAAGTGCTCTCTCACCCAAATACTTGTGAAGCTATTGTCTAGCTCGCACATTTGGCTCATGATCTTCAGCCCCATCTCTTGTACATCAATTATTAGAATCACACCTTTCTCACAAGTGAGCTATGTAGTTTCTCGTAAGATGGACCACATGCACGAGTTCCAGATAAGGACCAGGCCAGCACTGGTTGTCTAGCTGTATTCTCGATGATAGGAGGGTAAGGACAGTAAAACTTGAAAGTTCCCTCCCTCTTTCACATTTACGACCATTTTGGTTCCCACGGTATGTACAGAGTGAGAGTGCTGTCACACCTCACTTTTGTATAATTGATGAGATCCGAAATGAACTGACTGGGTCTAAACTGAACTTCATGTCCACAGGCTACTTTAGCCGTGCATGAAGATGAAGGTTTCAATCTGATCTGGACCGGTTGGATACGGGGCTGAACACTGAACTTTGAAGTACTAGCAGTAGCTGGCTACACTGGCTTCAATTTGTATTGTAGTTGGTGTAGGTCTGATCACTGAGCAGTTAGCACCCACTCTTGCTCTTAAACATTATTATGATGTACGTACATGTATGCATGACTGCGGTATGTATGCTTGCATGGATGTGTCCACAATTTGGTGATTGAGTGATGATGGCAGATGACATTCTGATTTATTAAGCGGTGGTCTTTCACATTTTCTGAGATTTGGGACCTCAAAAAGGGTCTAAGCTCGAATCATTGGCCACTATCATCTGTCAGGATGACTCTCCTTGACAGCTCCACGGGGTCCACTTGAGCTGGTCATCACAATCCACCTCCATTTGCAAGGCAACATCGATATATTACTCGTAGGTATTCCGTTAGTGTGCCGTTGGCCAGTGAACTGAGACTTTGGAGACACCGGCATGGGAAACCTGATTTTATCTTCTCATGTGCATTGTAGATTTCCTCATCCACTCTTATCTCCTTTCTCGTAGATGAATGTTTTGTGGTGGTAAGGTAGCCATGTATTACATCCACTTTATGCATTGTTTTTTAAATTCGATCCTTATCATGCTACCCGAAGCACTTTGAGACGCAACAACTTTATTGAATGTCAACATTATACTCCAATTATCTTCACCTCCGTACGTTCTCCTCGGGTTGTGGGTTTGTGCAATGTAATTCGAATGTAAGCTCGTATCTACATCTTCACCTTATTAAACCTTGAGTCCCTTATTAAATCCCTTGTAACGCATGTGTTGTTGAGCTCATATGGATTATAAAAGTCATATGAGCTCACTTAAGGAAGCTCATGTTTTCTTAGATTTCTAGTCGAGAACACTTTTGAAGACACTTTCTGAGATAGTGGTGAGCAAGGGAGAGGCTCCATTTAAAATAATCATATCCTTCTTTAGAAGAAACGGCGACGCATGTCCACTTTGTCCTCATTTTGCCACATTTATTTCATGAAATTTGTGGACTCTAAATTCAGACAACACCTTTTTGCTGAAACTTGGTAATTTATTATAAATACTTGCCATTTATAATCAGCTGCTAACTGAACCTTAAGTATCTCCGGATTTTGCTCAGGTCGCTAACTGATTGCTATATGCTTATCACATCTTGAAACAGATTTCTAAATTCTTTCCAAGTTATTTGTTAGATGTTCAAAAGTTACATAGTTCAGTTGAGAAAGTCGTAGTTTGCGCCAAATCACAACGAAAAGCTTCCTCATCTCCATCAGGTTCAAAATTAGCTTCTTTGCACCAGAGTTTGCACTTGTACTTCTTAAGCAGTCTCATGCGTGAGGCGGCAGTCGAAGCCAATTTTCCAAACCCGTAGAGCTTGACCTGGTACGATCCCAATCGAAACCACAATGCAGTGGATTGCAGCGGATTGTGGAACTCTTGCGGGAGTTCTTGCAAGAGTTGAAAGGTTACGATAGAAGTGCATGAACAAAGTTTAGAAGAGGTCTTACTCTTGCAAGGATAATTTGTCACTCTTCGAACATGTGAAATAACCCCCTTAGTCTCCTATGAGTTGCTCCGCTCCTCATATTTCAACAATATAAGACTTTATTGTCCACAAGCAGTTAAGATGTAACTTCAATCTCATGAAGGAGCTCGTTGCTTCTTTCAAATGAATTCTTAAAATCTCTCTAAACAAGTTTATAAACATTTTCTATGACACAAGGTGACATGTACAATCCCATGTATAAGAATTGCTGCATGTTGTGTCCATCACTCCACATGAATCCAAATGTCATCTACTGTACTTTTGAAAATCCAAGCTTCAACTCTACAAAGTTTCTTTGATTAGAAATTTTGGAAGAAGAAATTTATAGTTAAAATATTAACATTCTAATCGTTAGTGCAACCTTGCAGCATTTATGGTAAATACAAACTTTGAGTTTTCATACATTAAGACAAATGTCATTAGATTAAACTCAAAGTGGAACCTATACATCAACTCAGACCAACCATGTTTGATATGATCATTTAAAACGCTTTTAGCTAAAAGAATAATCTCATATACACTTTAGGTAACAATTTCACTCTTCTAATTTCAAATGATAATAATTGATTGAAACAAATTTTAAATCATTTCATCCTTGCATTCATCTTATACTTCTTATTGTGGATTTTTTAAACATATATTTGAATCCTTCAATGATATTTGAAAATAACTTCAAAACATGTGAAAATATTAAAATAGATGCCCAAAGTACCTTCATTGGATCAAATATCACGATCAATGAGAATGAAAAGATGATGTTGTATAACTAAAGTGCTTATTTTTTTAAGCTTATCCAAATCAAATCACTTTTCTCAAGGCACCCTTCTTCTCTCCTAACCTGCATACTAGGTTCAAGTTCAAGGATTTATGAGTTCCAAGCTTTGACCCATCATATAAGTTTAGCATCACTCCAAATTTAGCACACTTGTGTGAAGTTTTCTAGATTTATTTATCTTGCAACTTGAGACAGAATTTCTCTCAAGTCCAAGAGCCTTAACAATGACTTAGTTATCTTCAGATCCAACCATCCCAACACTTTATTCATTAAACTGATCTCATTACAATAGCAGCATAACTTTAGTCAATCTATCTTTGATCCCTCTCTAGACAAATATGTAGTCATTTCAACTATCTTGTTTGACTCTACTTTACTCATCTTAAACTCTTCCAAGAGATTTTAGGCATTTTCCATATTAAACTCAGGTATCCAAGTTATTTTTTTCATATAGTATCCTCACCATTTCATTTGATAATCCTGAAGTCCCTGCCTTTTTCATTATCAAAGAATATTTACAACTTCATATTCAAGTTTGTCTTCTATCGCATCGAGTAATGATCTCATAATTTGCTTTCATCTTGATCACAAGTCATCTGTGCGGTAATTTTTTAAGAAAAAAACCTGGAAAGTCAAGTCTACATTCATCTATGGAGGAAAGTCCAATGTGTAGATGTTTTCATGACCGTTTGATTTCATTTCAAACATTCCAACATACTTAAATGCAAACTTGGGTGTGAATATTTTGGGTAGTGTGAAGTTTTTACACTTAATCAAAATTATTGACCTATTAGAATCTAACTTGACAACGTCTCTTGTTGACTTGTTTGATATATGTTACTTGCGTATTTTGTAAACACTCTTTTATTCATGTCTCAATCATTTAGACCAATCCAACTCGTATGCGCTCACAAAAGTTTAAAGATATTGGTTGAGGATCGAATTCACTTGTTGGTTTGTTCCTCTGTTTCTAGATGAAAGTACAAATAAAAAAATAAGCTTAATTTTTAATTTACTTAAAAAGTATTTTCAAAATATGGTTGTACAATTTTCAAATTGATCCAACACAATATGTCAAGGTAATCCACGTGAACATCATCTCATATGAAAGAATAAACACATGATTTGAAAAGTTATTACCATTTCAGTGGTAAACACAAATCTCATCAGTTTGTTGAATCTATCTAGAATCACCATTATATCTCTCTAAAAGTACCAAGAACATAATGAAATTCATGCTTATTGATATATTCAACTTATAAAACTAATTCAAACCATTGACTTTTAATACCTTTACAATCAACCACAAAACTATCATAATTCAAAAGTGTCATCCTATGGTAAACGGTGCAAAAATGACATATGGTATCATCTTTTCATACAATCCACATCACAACACCACACCTTTGGAATGGCAAGAAAACATGAAGTTTTGGAAAAACTACACTTTCTTCCAAAGATAGATGTCAACATTTTTTGAAATGATTTAGTCAAAGAAGGGTGCTTCTTTTACTAAATCATGAGAGAGTGTAGCCTGGGGGTATACCAACATCAAGAAAGATAGTATTCCTACTAAGATGCAATGTATTTGACAGGTTGGCACATTTCAATCATGCACTCATTTTTTTATTACTCATCACTAATGTCAAGCTATCTTTATCGCCCCATAAAGATAGCATGACATTGATTTCAAAGCTGAATACCATGACTAGCTGAGTTAGAAAATTGTCGTGAATGGACGAAAAATGCTTGATACCAAGCGAGTTGCACAGTACATACCATTTTTTAACAAGAGATGTGTGAATAGTCATCATGGAGTGCACTTCACGACATGGCATTTCATGTTTCCTTCTAATTACATTTGCTGCTAGAACTTGGTATTTCCATTGACTTCTAACACAAACATAGAATGCAATGGGCTTGTTATCCAACAACTTGCTGCACCTTTTATGCGACACATGGAAGGTAAATTTGACTTTTGCAAATTCTCATGCACAAGGATGATGATGATGTAGAAGTGCCAAACTCAAATGCAAGGAAACTAGTTTTGGACACGATAAGGCGGAGGATATATGAACTGGTGAGAAAAAAATATTATAGATTGCAATATATTACTATATTTATTACTGTTATATATTGCAACCTATAATAAATTATTTTTTAGATGCATACTTTTTAACATGAAACTCCCAATGTTGTTTTTACAACATCTGGAGACGAATGATCAGCTGAGTAGGCAAAGCTGGTCTTCTGTACTGTAACACACTTCGTGAACGTTGCCCAAAGCAAGGCGAACTTGGCGAACTTGGCGAAGCTCACGTTCACTGGATTGTCTGCTATTCAACCCACCAGAAGACTGTGGCCGCCTACAGTACCTGGTCATGCTGTGTGACTCACTGACATAGGTACGATGCATGTGCTGGTATTCGATCAAATACGCGCCATACGATTCTCATACTACAGTCGTGCATCAGGTGTACAGGACCGTATAAGACTGCGTTAGTACAGTGTGTTCCTGTGTAGTGCTGTACGAATAATTTCGGATAATCCTTTCCAAATATGTGCTGGTTTTTTACTTTTTATCAAAGTCAACTTAGGGCCACAAAACCTTTAAAAGTTTCATTTTAAGCATCCTATTAGAAGTGGAAATATTCAGTTATCAATCAGTTGAAAGAAAATTAATATGCATACACCTAAAACTAAATTTTGATATATTTTTCTTACAAGTAAATTTTATTTCATTTAGATATCATAAAAAAAAATTTATTATGGAATCTAACTTTGTTAACTTTTCCTGAATTCCAATTTTCACCCGTTTTTTATATAATATTCATATATGATATAGTCAAACATGATATAATGATTTTTTATATTAATTTAATACATTTTTTATACTGCAGAATTCATAATATTTTAATAAAATTAATTTTAATTAATATTTTCATATTTTATAATATCTAGTATATAATTATCAAATATTTCCAATTTACTTCATATCATTCATAAATCTTTTTTTGTGATTAAACTATTTTTCAAAGTACTGTCCTTTTAATTATTGGAACTCATCATTTTGAAGAGAAAATAATCTGGATTTTTTTTTTTACTATTTGTAGTTTTTAACATAATAACCAATCATTCTATATATACTAAGAACTGTTGAGTGCCCACGATCTGTTTGAACAAACTCAAGGGCCATAAAAAATATTATTAATATTATAGTGAAAAAATTTTGATTACAAATTTTTTTAATTTGATTTAGTACAATATAGATATAACATTATGTAAATTGTATGTTTATATTATATTATAACTTCAATGAAAAAAATATAGTCCTAAGTTAAATCTATCTTTTATTATGAAACTAATGTGACATTCATATGTATGTTGATTTTATGTTAAATTATTAATTAAAACATTTTTATATTTAAAATATATAATTTTAAAATTATGCTGAATATAATTTCATTTTAAATAATTAAATTATTAAAAAAATATTTTTAAAAATATCTAACATTAATTTTTTAATTAAAATAAATATTCAAAATAACACAACATTAAAATTGAAGTAATTTTATGATAAATTCAACTCTTAAACTATATCACTTTCAATTTTAAGGATTAATCTTCATGCAAATATTGTATATAAAAATATACGTGCATACATATTAGACCTTGTATGTTATTTGGAGTAATTTTGAAACAATGTGAAATAAATGGCTCATTTTTTGAAAAAAATTACTTTTTGAAGATATTATAATTTTCAAAGTTTAGGAACTTAATATATATTTATGTAAATTGATTTACACAGAGTTGATAAGCACATTATAATTTATATATACACACTTCAAATTAAATATGTAAAAATCACTGATTATAAATTAAAAAAATGGTAAAAAAATATTTATACTTGTTACTATATATTAATTATATATTATTTAGATGATATGTTACAATTATATGAACCAAGATCCATGAAACTAAACCCTTTTCGGAGCAAGAGTGTAGACCATCCCCAAATCTAATAAGAGAGATATTCTTTTGTATTTTATAATTTGAACACATTTGACATATATTTTTGAAGTATAATATTGATCAAAAATATCATTTATATAAAAAAAAATTGATTGATTTGGTCTTTAAGAAAATCAGTATTTGCAAATTACTCTTTGAAAATAATTAGTCTGTTCACATATTTGAATATGAGGTATTGTTGAAACTTTTCAAATTAAACTTTTTTTTTTATAAATGGCATTAACATATGATAGATGTTATGATAAGCATTCCAATTAAAAAAAATTATTTGGATTAATTTGTACTTGATATAGAAACACAAAAGCTTAACATCATATGATCAAATCTATTGTCACACAAAATTCATACCAATTAGCAAAAATTACTCTTGTGAGTCTATTTGTGCTATAATGATATATTATATGAGTTATTTATTTTAAAATTTTTCATTGATTTCATATAAAATATCAATCCATGTCAATTGTATTGTTGGATTCTTCGATCCAATTTGACACAAGTGAAACTGAGTAATATAGCAAAAAATATGTGAAGACCCCATCAATTCATACAAGGATGAAATCAAAGGGGTAGGATTGGACTAGGCCCCAATATTATCACAATGAAAAATATGTACTAGTGCACCTAAGATATCCGAACTGTCTAGTTCAAATCATCTACACATTACATGACCATCCGAAGAAGCATCAGCTAACATGATTGCTCCCATATGAATTGCACCAATCTGTGCTCTTTGTAAAGCAATGTATACATGTTGTATAGACTACACAATATGCTAAAGAAAGTGATATCCATGTCTAGACTCCCGCGCACTCTCTCACGAATGTATCAAAGTTTGGCGTCCATAGCTCCATATAACTCCAGAGGAACAAAGAGATGACCTCTCTACATACCTATATACTTGGGAAATCTTGGTTGATGGCGCCCCACTCGATGTCCATCCACAGGATGGATAATCACCCTGAAAAACTATCATGTGTAGGATATATAACTATAACGTCTGTATCAATAACTTGATCCTCCCAAACCAAGTATAAGTATATTCTCACATGAGTTGACTACAAAACATATCAATGTTATCGCATAGACATTGCTTTGCTCAAAGAACTCTTGAGCACTTGGCTTTAGAAGAACCTTCCTAATCCTTGGGTGAGTTGCAATCATCTCTTTCTCCTTCTCATCAATCCACATTCGAATCTATTACAACTAGTAAAACTCATGCATAAGAAGATCGTGGTATTCAGAAATTAGACCATTAACTTTTGCTCAAACTTCACATATAATTGCTTTACAACTTTGTTGTACTTTCATGAAATTTCCTCATATTTCTCTTTGCAGATCTCTTGAAATAATTTTCTAATACACAATGTATCACAAGGT
Organism: Marchantia paleacea; assembly: GCA_014180765.2. Lineage (NCBI taxonomy): Eukaryota > Viridiplantae > Streptophyta > Marchantiopsida > Marchantiales > Marchantiaceae > Marchantia > Marchantia paleacea. The sequence continues at coordinate 167,840 of MUAA02000098.1, forward strand.
AATATGCAAACCCTTGTGTACTAATACCATCACATATCTCAATACTTCACGTCAATTACTTTCAAATTTCAGAAAAAAATATTTTATTATCCAATCTTCAACTCTAAAAAGTTTTATTGATGAAAATTTTCAATAGAAAAGTAATAACTTCATGATAATCAGTGCAATTCAGCACCTCTAACTATGTACACACCCTATACTCAAAACTTACTTAATTGGGTTGAAATTTGAATCCAAACACAAGCATGAATTCTTAACGATATGTCCGTTGAATCTGATCCATCCAAACCCACATAGATTTTCAAAATAACCTCAAATATATTCTATTGTCTGAATTTCACTCTCGAACTTTCAACCATCAGAATAAATTGACAACCCATTCAATTGTACCCATTCTTGCGGCCACCTCATACCTCTTGCAATGAAATTTTTAATTCTCTTCTCAAATCTCGAATGGTTACTATAAAGGCTTCAAGAACTATTTAAAACCTCAAAGAAATTCACTTGAGTGCGCCCATTGGTTCAAACTTCACTACCAATGAGAATGAAGAGTGACTTTTTTGACATCTAGTGTGGCCAAATTAGGTCCATATTAATTTAGAATTTTACAATTAACCTAAACACAGTACTTAGACATCATAGAAATAATATAAGCTATAATTAATAAATGATCAAAATAACAATTCGAAACTGATTAAGTATGAACGGAATTATAAGCGGAACCGAGAAGTTTATAACTTGAGAATAATACTCCTTGTCAAAATTTCTAACAATCATTTCTCTATTACTTTTGGTAAACAATTGTGATGGATTGAAACCCACGATTTGAAAGTCATAATTACTAGCAAATTTATATCCATAGCGCTAAGATTAAATCAAAATTATATTGTTAGGTCTAAAATCGTTCCATATGAAACAACTATAAAAATAATTATGTTTATCACTTGTCGTATAAAGTTTTCTCCAAAATGATATCTAACTATGACCGAAAGTTATCGCGATGAAGACACCTGATGTTGATCACAAATAGATTTGGCATCGGTATATCTAGAGGATCATGTTGTCCTCTATCCATGTCCCATGTTTGCTCCACTTCTATCATAAGCTTCTTAGTTAGCAAAGTGATATTTTAGATATTTCTTTTCGAATTTGTGCCCAGGCCACACTTTATATTTGATAAGGTCCAAGATAATATCTCTTGGAGCCTTATCAACATCCTCATCCTTTAAATAGATCCAACTGTGGGATCTTAACAGATTTACAGTAGTCGATTATCATGACCTAAAATATCATCATCATAACAACGGCTCTAAATATGACACATGTCATCATCTTCTCATAGTAGACATGACAACCCTCCCTCCATGTGAGATAACCACTTTCTTGTGCCATAACAAATACCATATTTCTAATGACATCATGGGTAATTATACTTTGCACTCGTTCATTCCATGTGAGATATCCATACTCTTGTGTCATAACAAACACCACATCTCTAATGATATCATGTGTAATTATACTTTGCGCTCTAAATGGGTAACGAATCATATGAACCCTTGCATATGAGGTAGTACCACACTCACACCTATGAGTAATGAAGATGTAGATTGGTGGACCAAGCCAAGGAGGAACCTCATAGCTGTAGAAAAGTTAGTTGGTGTGAATTTGACTCAATTTGACCACATTCTTATGTATCAATGAGTAGATAGGACAATGGGACTAGACTCCGCAAAAGATAATGTGCAGATTTGTTGCTTGAACTATGTGAGACCATTAATATTCATTCCACAAAGTTGTGAAAGATGTATCAAAACGGAAGGAATTATGGTACAGTAGACCTGGATATGTTCAAAGTAGTAGCAAATGAAGAGGGTCTAAGTGATTTCTAGAGCACAAAAAATGAAAGATCGAGCGTGAATTGAAAACTTGCAATCTGGTGTTTCTAAGATGAGTAGAATGCACATGAACCAACAAAATGTAGTTCAATCGTTTATTCATGGGAGTGTTTGTACATAAACTTCATATCATTTTTTTTATGACTTAAAGGACTGACAGTCAACAAGTATCTACAGCTATCGAAGTTTCACTCCATGAGGCCCCGTTGTATCTCGAGAAGGGAAACATAGACTCATAACAATAAGGAGATTATGCAGTACAGCCTTTGGCAAGGATACAATACTAGATACAAATTAGAAATGGAATGAGCAGACATACTGGGCTCACGATGATTCAATCTATCGACAATCTGACCAAACTTGATTGAGCAACAATATCTTCCAATCTGAGCGGAAGATTGGAAATGGTTCAATCCAAGGTACATTATGAAGCCAATTGCACCTATGTATCGGCCAACAATTTTTACGTACTTTGAGTGGAGATGTAAAACTAGATCAAGGTGACCGACATATCTAAGAAATTATCCTGAATGCTGTCACCTCCTTTCATTTAAGGATGAATACTTTTGTGATAAAGCTTTGATAACATGTAAAGGAAAGGTGGGAAAGCATATTCAATAAAGTTCGTACACCACTTAATCATTTCCTGGTTGCATAGGTGGTTTCACGTTACATATGCTTTGCTTTGAACTTTTTACTTACTGACTGAAACAACAAAACTAACAACCCAGTAAATCGTAAGATGGATGTAATGCTCATAGAAATGAATCGTTACAAAATTTACGTGAACTCAAACAAAATTTTAACAATACTTAACAAGCTAGTATAAAACATTTATTATTTTAAAATTTTAATTTATATTAATATTTAAAATCCGGAAAGCTGTTACCAGCATTTTCAGATACAAAATTTACTGGAATTATGTGGAATCATATTGTTTCTTTTGTATTTTAAATATATTGGTTGCTTCATGCTCTCTAAAGCATTTTTGTTCCTTCCTTTTGCCTATCAATCAAGTGAGATCAAGAAAGCGATTACTCTTCAACTAAGATATGTGGATTTTCGAGTGATCCACTACTCATAATGCCATCAAATAATTCAACGTTTTGAAGTAAGATGTCTGAAAATGGCAAGAATCTGGAAATCAAGATAGATAAGGATTTTTTCAAGTTTTCTGTGGAAAGAACCGACCAATTTGGTTGAAAATCTTGTCATGGTCGGCTTCCCACATAGACACAATGCCCGTTTGCCATACACTTAGAGCACTTACACACATGCAGCATTATGGGATGAAATAAGAAGGATCGTTTCAAACAATACAAGCAAACAGACCAATACGAAGATTAAATTTTTTGTAGAAGAGAACTACTACCTAATCAAGTTCTTGAGTAAGATCTTTCATTAGTGAAGATCAAATTTGAACAAGGAATGGGTGGAGTAAGACGTTTACGTATTAATGAAAGTGTAAAATAATATTTATGCATCTAAGGCAAATTGAAATGGTCTAATGAAATATTGATCTTAACATCTGTCTCATGGAATATGTAACTTACTTGATCATTCTACCATGACAGTGATCAAGTAAGTTACATATTCCATGAGAGCATTACAAAAAAAAGCAGCATCCTCTTTCAACACTTCACAAAATCAAGCCTCATGCTTGCACCAGCCAGTATCCGGTCATTCCAGTATCTCGTAAGCCTGGCTGAGTTTCTTTGTAGAATTTAGTTATGTCTAGCATTTTGAGTTCATTTGTCCGGTAAAGGTAAGTGCGAACTCTATTGAAGATCTTGCTCTGATTCTTTTAGGCATATACCATAACCGCTCGCAATCGATTGGTATTCCTTTAAATACAAACCCACAGTACTTTAGCATTGTGAGAATTTATTGCAGAAAAGTCCCCGACTTTGACTTCTGTTTTGTTGGCCGAGTTTGTGAATAGTTCACTCCAAGGCTTGAGTATCGATAAAGGTCTCCTTTTCTCTTGCCTTGTACGCCACAACGAGGGGTTATACCTTTCTCACTTGATTTGTTGTACACATTCGAATTAAGCTGATATGCTCCTTCTGGAGGGATGGTGTTATCACGCTAATTCAGAGAATATCGATAGTAGGTCAATCTATCTTCTTTAATCTTCCCTTTACGCAAGCTTCGGTAAACGCCAATATACTTACGCTAATTTTAAAATGCGATGTTTAACACTGATCATTTATTTTGTTGAAACTGAGTAAATCTCATGTGATTTCTTTGAAATATACCATTTAAAAAATTTACTCTATGTCTTACTTTCAAGCGAAAACTTTGCAGGGTGAAGATCCATGTAATATATCTGTGGTGTTATTTGATAAACTTTATGCAGCTAGATAGTTGAATCTAAAGAGCAAAAAACAGAAATTCGATATTCAATTTTGTAACCCATAAGGTTACTATGCTAAATTTATTTGATCATTATTTAGAGTGTAAAATTTTCTTGATTCTCATTTTAGTTTCAAAGTGTCCTGGTCAGAAGCTCCACGAATCGGGCATGCGTCACTGAACGGAGTAGAAGAGTGTTTTTAAGAACATAACCACCACAGTGTGAACACAACACACACCGACCAGATACCCGCTAGAATGTGACCGACAGCTGAGCGGTTACCGTATTTACAAGTCCAGTTCCATGCCCTGGGGGTGAATAAAGTAAACCTTGAAACTAGAAGGGGAGTTGAGTAGATTTTACGTTCTGAAGGGATAATCAAGTAAATTCCCCCATGTGAAGAATGCAATTGATGTAACAAGAATCCATGCAAACAGATTTCCCCTAGATACAAGGAAGGATGGAGTTTGGAAGTCAAAAAAGGAAAGAAATAATACATTCATTTTTTGATGAATTTTTGGCTAAAAAATTATCTCATATTGTACGTATGAATATATATAGATTTTTTTCTAATTTTTTATAATGTTGAAGCCTCTGTTAAACATATTATTGTCTAAATAACTGATTCTACTTTTCGAAAGATAGAGTGGGTATATCTTTTCTTGTAATGATATATTTGAGCAGTAAAGATATTCATCTCTTGACTCAAAGCACCAATATTTTAATTGCTAGAAGAATAGTCATGATCATCCTGCATATCCAGGTACTTTTTCAAATTTACCTGCAGCACTAAGTCCAGTAGCCGAGCCAGGTGAAGGTAATCAAGTATAAATTTAATGAATAGTGAATGTTCTTCAGATAGTTCTTGTTGCGATTGGCAAGGAATGAATCTACTGAAAAACACACGCTGCTAGGTTTAGTGAGAAATCCAGAAAATAGATTAAATAAAACATAATAGAAATACTTTAACATGTTTATGGTGTGTGTGATAAATTTAACAACTCGTCTCCGGGGATGGTGAAGTGGTTTAGCCCGACGACAAGGAGAACCAGGTCTAGAATTCAAGTTCTACTTGATATACCCCTTGGGTGGGAAGTTCCATTCCAGTTAACAATTATCCGGGAAGCGTGATGCTACATGTGGGGTAGTAGACATTGTAAATGCCTGTTACGAAGGCCAAAGCAACTTTGGGATTAGGTAAGAGACCGCGTAAGTGCCAATCGCCATAGCAACAACAACTACAGTATTGATGTGGCCGTGCAACCGACCCAGTTTTCCTGAAGCTAAAAGCTACATAGGGAAGACCTTCTAAAATCTAGCTGCAAAGGCAAAAAGAACGAATGTTCTTCTTATTACATTTTGTTTTCACATATGATAGAATGCAGCGGTGAAATGCTCGACCCTGAGATGTGAAGAGTTAATTTTTTTCCGGAAGCTGAACTGGTCTCGAAGGATCATCATGTGAGACCAAATGAAATCAAATTCTTCCCACTTCAAAGACTACAGCACCATCGGGGTACTCCACGCAATTCCGGTTGATATGGTTGCAGACAAAGTCTATTTACCGTGAGAGATAAGTCAACCCTTTCCTCTCCATATCCGCTGGTGGACTGTACATCACACAAAAAGTAGAAAGAAGGTTGCTGGCTAAAAGGTTGTTGGTTTCTGATGGAGCTGGCTAGGATATGCAAATGATGGCAGGTATGAAGGTGCTGAAGGAATAGGGATCCTAAAGGGAATGAACCCTAACCTGTTATCCTATAGTTGCTGTGTCATATATAAGCACTCTGCGTCTGGACAGGAGTAAAATTCAATGATACGCACATCAGTAAAGAGGGAGAATCGATCACGGAAAAGGTTTCACACAAACAATCGTTGTTTTGGATTCAGAATCAAGCCAAATTTCTCTACCACGCTAAAGGTAGAGAGCAACCTTCGAAAAAATCATGTGTTACAGAAGTTGTAGATATTGTAGTTTATGTCATCATAAACTACAATATCTACAACTTCAATCCAAGGCAAACAATTTAGAGGTGTGCGTTTTTATGCCCTTAGGCACAGTGTACTACATGTATTGCCGTTGTGATGCTCCTGTAATGCTAAAAGTTAAAACAAAGATACAGTTACTCGGGCAATTCGACCGGGGGCGACGAGCAAGAATCGAATACGAGTCAGAGCATTAGAGCATTAGAGCATTAGAGCCCGGTGGCAACTCGAGACCGACCAAGAGAAAGAGCCAAACGAAAAGACTGATTTCCAATGATCAGGAAGATGTGTCCAACGCACACTCTCCGAGAAACTGTGGTCTGCGAGGGAAGAACACGAATAGTCCGCAAGATGACTCCCTCGTCCCAATACGGAAAAAGTCTGCGAAAGGTCTCTCCGGTTGAAGGAGGTCGGCTGTGACAGACTTTTGAAGCATGAGCGATTAACACGGACTCCCCGTTAGTCTCTCCCCGCGGGACGTTTAGCAGAGAAACATTTTCGGCCACCAATGCTCCAGATTCTCAACCAGCTGCTGACTCGGCATAGACTGGAACGTTTCGCCCTGCCCTGCTTTTACGGGTGACGGGCAGCTCCTTGACGATGAAACCTGACACAGACGAGCGCCAACCGCTCCAGTCCCTCCAGTCTCCTTTTCTACCTGTCACCCCCATATTCCATATATTTTACCTCAGGTTTTCCCGCATCCTCTATCCTTCCTGGGAACAGCGGAATGTCCTACTGAATTTGCCATGATCTGGATTTGGACTCACTACTGAAGAGCCCCCACATGCACACAGAGACCAGAACATGGTGTCTTGTCATGTGAACATGAGCAAAGATTCAGACATAGAGCTATTACTAATGCAGTCTTGTCACACTAGCCGGGAAAACAATCAGATCTACTAAGCAGAATCACATGCATGCATACAATCGTAGTTATTCTTTTTTTCCTACTGCAGCAGCCATGCCTTCCAAAGTTGATGATGACCACTAGATTTTCAGCTCACAGGGAGAGGAGAGAAGGGGGCCCACATCCAATCACTTCACATTCCGAATGTCATGTCTTTATATGGTAAAGACATTCCATTCATTCGGGCAAACAGCTCCGAGAAGCAGGCAAAAATGCTCGCATTTCGTGCTCTAAAGCCAGTAAACTACAATGTATATTTGACCGAGATGCAATTTTAGAGGTCTATCCAGGAGATGTGAAGATAACTTCATACATTTTACAGTATTTGGGAAATGAAACCGAGAAATATGCACCGGATGGATGAGATCAAGACAACACCTGACAGCTGAATTGACCACAATGTGGCAGAAGTGGACGTAGGGACTGGACTGGACTGGACTGGACTGGAAGGAGCCCAGAGAGCCGGTCCCGAACCGGGACGGGGACGGTCTTCATCAGAGTCCCAAGCCACAAGTTCCGACAAAGAGCAAAGGGCGGGCTGGCTGGCTGAGAGTGCGTAACGGGCTCCGGAGTCTGTAGTCTGGATCCAGGCAAAGCATTAGAGGACAGGGATTCTTTAAGTTCGTGCACTACGAAAACGTTTAATCAGTCGGATCAGTCCGGTCCCAGCATCACACGGATCCGCGGAGCGGACTTTGACGTAGCCACAGTCGTCGATGCGCCACAAGCCTCTGTGGAAACCAACGCAATGCAGGTCAATGGACGACTCGGATGTACCGATATCCTCATAGGGCTTACACCACCATGATCAAAGTCAAATGATCATGTGTATGGCGAACTTTCTCGTCCCATTGTCTAACACGAGCGAGCTAATTACAACAACGAAAAGAACTTGGGTCTGGTGAACTAAACCACGGTCAGGCCAGTAATCGAGCAGTAATAATGGAACTGACGCTACATGTTACAGCGGTTAGGGTGGCGTGTGCTGTCGGCCCCGCCGCTGTTAGACCCAGTCCAGAAACGAGCTAAGGAGCCCCTGCAAGCCTACGCCTGCTCCCTGGGAAATTAAAACAACCAGTCCCCAAACCAATGAGAACCGCTTCTCTCCCGCTGCGTCTAACCTAGTCCCGTGACCCCGTCTCCCCGTCGCTACGCTCGTATAGGCAGGCTGCCTTGGCGAAGGGCGTAACTCGAGTATTACGCCCAAGTTACCGAACCGAGCCACTCCTCCGCTGCACGCGCTGTCTGACTTCGCGTTGCGTTTGGTTCAGCATGCATGCATCCATCACTCATGCTCCATGGCATGTGGATGCGGATGCCATGGAATCGAATAGAATGGTAAAGGGATGGAATCTGTCCAAGGCAGCGAGGGAAAGGGTCGGGCCCGAGGGAAGGAAGGAAGGGACGCCGTGGGAAGACGGGTAGCGAGGGGGACCGGTGACGGGAATCGGGATGGACGATCGGCGAGCTGGAATCTATAAAGTTGTCGGGGTGCGGACCGAGGGGAGGTGAGAAGGCCGAGCAATTCGATTAGCAGCAGCAGCCCGCTCCAGTCGAGGAGAGCAGAGCAGAGAATCCAGAGCTATTGGGGTGCGGCACGTTCGTTGGGACTCGGGGCTGCTTTTGCAGCGACGCAGGGAGGGAAGACAGGTCCGGCGGAGCAGGTTGTGGGAAAGTGTTGGAGGGAGATTTCGGGCGCAGGGAGCGGAAGAAAGCGAAGATCGTGAAAAGAGCAAGCGATTCTAGGAGGGGGCGCTGGCTCTAATACGCTGCCGTTCGCAGACAATGCGGGACCGAGTAGCGGGGCGTGTTGTTGTGACCGCGTGAGCGAGCGAGCATCGAGAGAGCCTCCCTCAGAAACAAAAGTCCCTCGCTGCCTCTGGCTCTCGCACTCTGTCTGCGTCTGTGTGCCGGCCACAGAAAGAAAAGGGAGCCTAGCGGGAACGGGATCTCAGAGACGGTTCTCTCCCGACTGGCCGACCGATTGATTTTTTCGGTGTCTTTTGGTCGACATACTACACTACATACATATGAATTGGTGTTTGCGTTGCTGGTGTGGTTGTCTTTAAAGCCAGAGCAAGAGGCCCGAGCGAATTGCGAGTTGCAGAGCGGCGGACGGGAGGCCCCAGTGAGGGTGGTGGGGGAGCGCGATGGCGGAGGCTGCAGCGTTGGAGGGAGTGAGACAATGCACGAGTGAGCTGGACAAGTATGTGTACTTGCGGCACTTGCAGCAGGAGAGCCCGGCGTTGTTTTACAAGCTTCTGATCAACAATGCCCAGGAGCTGCTGCCGGTTGTGTACACGCCCACCGTGGGGCAGGCGTGCCAGGAGTACAGCAAATTGCCCATCAAGATGCACGGGCTCGTGATCAGGCCTGAGGACAAGGGCCATATTCTGGCGAAGCTCCAAGACTGGGCGGGCGTTGAGAGAGTCAGAGTCATCGTGGTGACTGATGGCGAGCGCATTCTGGGTCTAGGAGATCTGGGATTTAATGGCATGGGCATCGCCGAAGGTAAAATTCTCCTCTACACCGTCATGGCTGGTGTCAATCCAGCTGTGTGCATGCCTGTTTGCCTCGATGTGGGTACGAACAACCAAGAGCTGCTGGCTGATCCGACGTACAAAGGTCTCAGACAAAAGAGGCTGCGCGGGCCTGAATACGACGATCTGGTCGACGAGTTCATGAGCGCTGTACGGGACTTGGGAGATCACACGCTGCTACAGTTCGAGGACTTCGGGAACTCCAATGCATTCCGTTTGTTGGACAAGTATGCTCCTCTGCAGTGCTCGTTCAATGACGATATCCAGGGTACAGCGTGCATCACGCTGGCTGGTTTATTGTCAGCTCTCAGAGTTACAGGAAAACCCTTGAAAGACCAGAAGATACTGTTTTTGGGCGCGGGCGAAGCAGGCACGGGCATCGGCCAGCTCATTAGCAAGGCCATTCAGGCCGAGAGCAACTTGACAGAGGAGGAGGCATTACAACGGTGTTATTATTTGGATTCCAAGGGTCTCGTATGTCGCTCCCGCACCGATCTCCAGCACCATAAGCTGCCGTTTGCCCATGATGTGCCTTTCCAATCCAACCTTCTTGATGCAGGTCAGACCTTGAATTGATTCTGTCAGTCTTTGTCCATATCCCTGCCTTCGAGTCAATTCTGCTGTAGCTTGTTAGTCGTGCATTTGCCAAAGCTCCCAAAATGCAGCACAAGATGTTGCCGTCTGCCCACGTCACTCTGCGACGTGAATTTCTCGGTACGGGTCCCTTTTGTTACTTCATTGTCCTCGTTGTATTCTCTCTTGTTATCCTCGGTCTGCTTCGAAGCTACGATCGAATTGTGCTTCTGTTCGAAGTGACTGATATGCGCCATGACGATTTCTTTCTTTGAGATCTACCTCCTCTGCTCAGCTTACACCGCTGATCGACTGTCCTGCAGTGAGGGAGTTGAAGCCCACCATGCTCGTGGGAGTGTCCACCCAGCCTGGAGCCTTCAGTAAGGAGGTTTGCGAGGCGATGTCTGAAAGCAATGATAGGCCAATCATCTTCCCGTTGTCGAACCCCACGTCCAAGGCGGAGTGCACGTACGAGGAAGCATTTTCATGGACCAATGGCAAGGTCGTGTTTGCCAGTGGCAGTCCCTTCGACTCCCTAAAAGCTCCGAACGGAAAGATTTATTTCCCGGCCCAAGCAAACAATGCTTACATATCCTTCATCATGCGTCTCTGCAATTGCATGCTTTTTCGTTTCTAACACTCGAATCGTAATCTCGTAAGGGAAGTAATGTATGAAGCATCTCTTAGTTGTCACAGTCTACAATTTCCATCACGATTTTGAGGTTTGCCTTAATTCTTGAGAGCACGTCTTTGGCCCTATCGGTATGGCAGCTCTGTTGACCCACTGCCATCAGATCACCGATGAGGTGTTCCTACAGGCGGCGAAAGTTTTGGCTGATTTGACCCCAGAATCCACTCTGGAATCCGGCATGTTGTTCCCCACCATCTCCGACATGAAGGTAGCTGCTCAGATCTTCCTTTTGTTCGTCGTTCAGGTCCTTATCTCCGAGATCGAGTTCTTGGGACAACATTGTTAACCAATTTTCGTGTTCAGGGAATGGTGGTGCCTCTCATTGCCGGCATCGCCGATTTCATGGTGAAGTCGAAGTTGGGAAAGAGACCAGGAGGTGTGTCAAGGTGGGAGGATCACGTCAAGGCTCAGATGTATCAGCCCAAGGTATACGGACGAGCTCTGTCTGTAAAGGTTGCGCCCACACCTGTTCCAGAGGTGCACCATGAGGACATGCAAGAACTGATTATGATTCGCCACATGTACACTGATATCCAACGCTATTTATTCCTTCGATACCTCCAGGTACTTTGATTAACGTTCTAATCTTTTCTGTGAAAGGGCTGTAGATTTGCATGTGCGAGCTCCACACTACTGACCATAAGCCACTATGAGCCCTATAGAAATGCAATGCAGCCCACACTTCGGCTGATATCGCACTAGTGCCCCACGTTTTATGGCCCGTTGATTTCTGCATCTGCAACCTTTGATGTTCTATACGATGTGCAAGAGCAGGATTCACAACCGGATACCTTCTGGAAACTCATGATCAACAACGCCCAAGAGCTTCTGCCCTATGTCTACACCCCAACAGTCGGAGAGGCTTGTGAAAAGTACAGTAATCTCCCCATCAAGACTCGAGGCTTATACATAAGAGAAGAAGACTCTGGAAAGATCCTGGAAAAGCTAAAGGCTTGGCGACACCAGGATATTCAAGTTATTGTTGTCACTGATGGGGAGAGAATTCTTGGGCTTGGAGGTAGGTGTGAGGTTTTGTGAACAATCGGAAGCCAGTTGCTTGTATTTTGACTCTCCAACGCTGTGACTGAAGTAGTTTTTTACGGCTCTTGTGTATCGCTGAACTTGGGGATACATCGTGGAGATGTCAACTACCCCCCTCATATGTAACTAGTAGGCGGATTGCATCTACCAGGGTTCCTTTCACTTGTAGTGCTATGTAGTTCGTCCATGGACATCATGGAAATCAGAGATTTAGTTCGGAGAAGTTTATACCAATGGACACAAATATTGCTCCTTGCATCATCGGACAGGATAGCACATTCTTAGTGAACTAACACAAACGCATAGGAATGAAAGCATTATTTTTTCTGTAAGATGTAATATCCTTCCAATCTCATGTTGGTAAAGTCAAGACAGTCAAGAAGCTCTACCACTCATGCTCCTTCACAATCTTCCTTTCTCAAAATTAGTCAGCTTGTGATGTAATTTAGTATTACCGGTGTACAAGCATTTTAGTGATCTCGTACGGGTAAAGCAGTCTCCAGATTATGTGAACTCTGACTTTGACTCTTTTCTAGTTCCAAAGTAGCAGGAACGCCTTGGACCCTCTCATTTTCTGGCTTCGAAGCTGAAAAAAATGTAGACGATGTGATCTTTATCCTTCTTCATGTACTAATCGTTTTCTATTTTCTTCTGTACCACTCCAGATTTGGGAGCTGGTGGTATGGGCATCAGTGAAGGAAAGATCATACTGTACACTGTTTTTGGTGGCGTGGATCCCAAGCGCTGTCTACCTGTGTGCATAGATGTGGGTACAAACAAGGAAAGCCTCCTTCAAGATCCTGAGTACATTGGTGCTAAGCACAAGCGTTTGCGTGGTGAGAAGTACGATGCGCTTGTAGATGAGTTGGTCCACGCAGTAAAGGAGTGGCAACCTCATCTGCTCTTACAGGTAAATCTAGATACTTTATTATAAATGACAGTCGAGGTAGGCCAGTGTAGGTTATATTCCATATGGTCAGCTTTTTCCGGTCATTGCAGCTTATGAAAATGTTAAGTGTTCAAAGTGAATCTGTCAAGATCTCTTCGTTCTTATCATCTGTCTATGACTTTGTTTTGTGTTTCTTTAACTGATTAGTTTCCTATTAAGTTTACTCTCAAAAGATCAATTGGAGCATTTTACGCGTTTGTAAGTAAGAAGAGATGCAGTTTTGCCAGTTTTGCATATTCTTAGGAAATTGCTCACCTCAAAGTGAGCCCTGCGATCAATTCGTGACATTCTCTTCTGATGTACAGTTCGAAGACTTCGGCAACACCAATGCCTTCCATGTTTTGGAGAGGGCCCAAAACGTAGTGTGCTGCTTCAACGATGATATTCAGGGAACTGCTTGTATCACCCTCACAGGCCTTCTGTCCGCTCTTCGAGTTACAGGTATTTGTACCTTCCATGAAAATTAATTTTTAACACGGAATCCTAAGAGCTTGGGATTCGTACGTTTTTGCATCCATAACTGCCATTGTGCTCAGGACAGCTCACAATTATGACTACCTGTGATTCGTTTTGACCTCATTGATGACCGGACACCTGATCAGATATATATAGAACAGAAAGAATGAAAGATTATATTAGAGGCCCAATCCGAGTTTGTATTGAGTTTATATGACTATGAAGGACTTTCTGACGTAGAAGCCTTTCCTTTTACAGGGAAGAAGTTAGACGAGCAGAGGATCTTGTTTTTGGGGGCCGGCGAGGCAGGCACAGGAATTGGAAAACTTATAGCTTTGGCTATAAATCAGACATGTGGAGTGCCCATGGAAGAGGCCCTGAAGTTCTGTTTCTACGTGGATTCAAAGGGTCTTGTCTGCAAGTCAAGAACGGGACTGCAGCATCACAAGTTGCCGTTTGCCCATGACGTACCCTTCCAGCCGGACCTTCTTTCAGCTGTGAAAGAACTGAGGTGGGTCTTATTGTCCTCTAGGATGACGTATCAGGTTTGTTCTCACATTGCAACAAATCGTTTTTCATTCACCTTCCATCATGTGCAAAGCCCCGATGGAGAACCCGTTAGGAGTAGCTCAACTCATGATTGATCTTACTGTTTCTTGTGCATTTTGCAGACCCACAGTATTGATTGGAGTCTCCACCATTACAGGGGCTTTCAGTAAAGAGGTTCTGGAAGCCATGCGCGAATACAATGAGCGTCCAGTTGTATTTCCTCTTTCTAACCCTACTTCGAAAGCAGAGTGCACTTTTGAAGAAGCTTACCAACATACTGGAGGAACTGTCGTATTTGCGAGTGGAAGCCCCTTCCCTCCATTTGTTACTAATGACGAGAGAACGTTGTTCCCGGCGCAAGCAAACAATGCTTACATATCCTTTCAGTCATCCTCTGGGTTCCATGTCGTTCTTGTTTCAGTTCACAGTTTTCTTTTTCTCTCTGCTGCATTTACTGCAACATGCATATTTTGGACGCTGTTCACGCAAAGAAAATGAAGGAACCTACAAACTAGAGAATGAGCCCTTGCTTCAGTGTCTAAGAATTGAGACGTCTTCTTCTTGAAGCCGTCATTCGGCTTAGAGTCAAATTAGGAAGTGATGGAAGTCAGGTTGTTTAGTGGTTCGCTGTCTCAAGTCTCATTTCCCTCTACTGCACAAAATCTGTCGGTGGGATGCCTTAACCACAGAGCACATTTTCGGACCAATCGGCATGGCGGCGGTTTTGACCAAGTGTAAGACTATCACAGAAGAGGTATTTTTGATAACCGCGGAGCTCCTTGCGGCAAAAACTCCAGAAGCTCGACTAGAATCCGGAATGCTGTTCCCAGCATTTTCAGATATGAAGGTATCCTCCGATCTCTGCTCCGATTTCTCAACTGAACCTATAGTTCTGTATTATGTACAAAGATCAAGATAAATATGCAAATTCACTTTTGGAATTCAGAACACTTCAGGTTTTCATTTTAGAGAGCTACTTGTAGAACATCTAGTCCCGAATCGGAAGGAATGTGCTGACAAAATGGGATTCTTGTAAGATGGATGTTAACTGCTTCTTTGTCAGATTGATAGCAAAGGTCTCCGACGATACTCATAATGTTTGGCTGTATGGACTTTGCAGGAGGTTGCACCCCAGCTGATTGCTGGAATTTGTGAGTACATGATGAAGGTTGGTCTGGGAACACAGCCAGATGGAGTGACTGACTGGTTAGAATACGTGAAGGAGCAAATGTTTAAGCCTCCTGAAGGAACTTCAAGTCGTCTTTGAATGTCGTCCTGATCTTCGTAAGGTGTCAACATCCCCTGGCGTATTAGCAAATGGCCGGGTTTGGCCAGGTCGAATGTAATTTATTAGAAGATAGTCCGTTTTTTTCCATCTGCCCATACTTTTTGTTGGGTGCATTTATTGCGATTGTCTTAAAATTAGACACTTCGATGAGGAATATGATCATCGCCATCCGTTTAGAGTTTCGAACTCCCACCAATTCAGGTTACCAACTGGTTTCATAGGTCAAGCCACATCGCTTTCACTGTCTTCCAAGACACACCTCGGAATCAGTTTTCAGTTTTCCAAATCCGTAATTTGGCTACATTCTGGGTAATTGCTACACAATTCCAGAGTCTTATAGAATCATATGAGTAGAGCAGGTCGAAGATCAAGAGGTTTCAGCTTTCCTGCCTTAGTGAAGTTCGACATGATGTCGAGAGAAAGGTAGCACCTGGACTGCGTGTTGTTTCGTACAATCTGATCCTGTCCCTTGATTGTTGAGGTACAAATTTAAGTTCGGCCTGCACTGGCATCTCCCTGACTTGAGAAATTTCAAAAGGGATTACTACGCCGTCAATGACAGATTTTCAATCATCCATTCGTCCTAGAGTACTCTCTTCGTCAGTCGTGACTGTGCATTCCTCCTCAATTCTGCCAAGTTCTCTGAGCACTCGCGTACCTAGAGCAACCGAAACGACCATTCTAGTGTCCAACGGCGGATTGCGAGCATGGACTTTCTCCGATAGCTGTGTCAGAGCACGATCCTGTTGTCCTCCGAAAGACTGAGATGTGTCTCCATCGTGAGCTGGTCGGAGTCCGAACGAATTTGCAAGCTCGGATTTCATTCTGCTGCACGCTTTGTGTAAGCGGTCCTAAGCACAAGTAAGAGTCATGCGTGTTTCGTGCTGTACGCTTACTGCGCTTTAATTCCTGCACATTGCACGCAATCGTTTCCTGTCGCAATGCGAAAGCTCTGACTGACGCAGCGGTCACGGAAGTCATGGAAAGAGCGGGACATGCTCTTTCCATGATCATCTCATTAGAATCGACGTGCTTGCATCGCGCCTTTTATTCCTTGTGTAGTAAGGCACGCTACCATCGACACGCTCTTGATGGTAGCGTGCGGGAGAAGCGAGAAGCACGATTTGCGAGAAGCACGATTTGCGAGGTATGTAAAGTGAACTTCAAAATTTAAATTATGATCGAGTAAATGTGAGTAAGTAAATACGCGTCAATCAGAACGTGCTATATTGCAAGGACTGAAGACTCGACCTTTCAACCCCGCGTCCATCCAAGGCTTGTCGTGCAGTGATCACCAGATTAGAAATATATCAAAATTAATTTATTTTATGCGTAAATATTATGTTTAGTTTAATTCTAAAGCTCTATTTTAGATACACAATTGATTAAAAAAATTAATTTTTATTTTTATTTATCATAAAATTTATATCAATAATGACATTTGGTATTAATTTTTTAAGATTCTACCAAGTTTTGAATGCTTGTATGGTAACAATTCTAAAATTGAGAGAGAATGTTGGAAACCTTGGGACAAGAGCTACAATATGGGCTAAAGAATGGATGGAGTTGAGTGGATTTTCAATCTATAGTGAGGATTTGAGATTTAATAAAAAAATTAGAGCATGGAGTGTATTTGAAAGTATTTTTAGACTCTTATGAATTTCTAACATATCATATTAAATTTTCATATAATTTACAACTTGAAGTTGTGTTTAAATTCAATTTTTGATTCGATTTGAGGACTAATAAAGTTGGTGTACACAATCATAATTACAATATTGCAATAATTATCACAAAGTTAGTATAATGAATACAACTTTTGCTATTGGAAGTATTGATTAAGAAAACTTGAAATAAATAAAACTTGGATGATAAAAAAAATTTATTTTGAAATTTGAGATTGGATTGTGTGAGAATATTATTACACATGAATTTGTACATCACACAATGGTTAAAAAATTTCTTCTTTATTCATATGCTCTTTTGTTCTCATAATGAGACAAAGTCCTTACTACAACAGTAAACTTCATGTGACATTGAATATTTAAAAAATAAATTGATTCATAATTTTGGTAACAATAAAAATTATTTATAAGATCCACTTATATTAGTTTACACATGTATATAATTATTTAGTTATTCACATCTAATTGACAATGTGAAAAATACCACACATGTGAACAATAATTATCTTCATTCATATGAAGAGTCTTTATAGTTTGGACTTCCTATCCACATAAACATTATTGCACAAATCTAAATCTTGCTTGTGAATGTATCTATGGTGATATTTATAATATAAATAAATTTTCATTTTTGTTTGTTTAAATTTACACATGTCAATTAAACATCAAGTTTATAAAATCAATTTACATAAAACAAAAAAATCATACAAATATATAAAGAATATATAAAATCATCAAACATATATACAGCTTATCCATAATATTTAAAATTTTCAAAATATTTTAATTATTACATTTTTGATTTATTTATTATAATTATTATTTATTTAAATAAACAAAATAAATTAATATTAAACCAAACAGATATTTGAATTTAATTTATATCAAGTCTATATTTATATCTTGTTTCATAAAAAATCAAAATATTTACATTGACATCAATGTCATTTTTGCTCAAATTCATGTTATTTTTATTTTATCATTATATGTATTTAAATTGATACATTATTATCACTCTTTATTCATGGATGAAATATATGTATAATCATCATATTTCTATGTATAATTTTTTTATTTAAAAAAACTAGAAATTTAAAATATATGTTTTATTTTTAAAAATATATATTTTTATGAATAAAATATCATAAAATATAATTTTTAATTTAAAAAAATATATATTAATACGATGGATTGATTGTAATCAAATATTAACTTAAAGTGTTCATGTATATTGTGATTTAATTAACTATCATGTCTTGTGCAAAAATTTAAATTTTCATCATATCTTATACTTTACATTTAGAAGATATTAAAGTAGTGTTTGGCAATATATAAATTATTCTTGATAGAATTAAGTTCTTGTTTTGTTATGTTGACAACATAGAGACCATTGTTCAGAAAATAAAGCTAGCACTAATTTCAAATGCAAATGGGCTAGGATTTCTTTGGCACATTATGTCTTAAATTTTTTTTTATATATGGTTTACACATCTTGTATTCTATTGGATGTGTCAATTCTTTTTACTTCTAACAACTAATGTAATGTTGAGAATGATGTTAATTGATCTAAGTAAAATATGTCAATAGCCTCATATTTATGGACCAGAAATGCGTAAAACATATCCTCACACAACGGAAATAGAATACAATGAGTCATATATATGCAGCTATCAATTAAAATCTCATATTAGGCACGAAAATAATTATTTTTGCTTAAAATATTAAAAAAATTTAATATTTTAAAAGTACATGATTTTGAAATTATTTTTATAACTATAAATAAATTTATGATTTAAAAATTCATGTTGTATGGAAACAATATCAAAATTATATTTTCAGCTGATTTTGTCTATTTACACATCTTGCTTTTATTTGACTCACCTAATTCTACATTCATAACAAATTTATTTAAATGTCCTCACCTTTAATAATGATACATTGCACAATGTTAATAAACTCAATAAGAGTTTATGACTTTTTTGTTATATTAAAATCACAATTATTTGAAATATATCAAAATTTCAATACATTTATTGAATCATACTACAAGCTAGCGTTCGCAATAAAATTGAGTATTTTTTACATGTTCACTATATGTTATCTACATATATTACTTATGATGTATTTTTCAAATCATATTATGAAAATTTTCAGTGTTGACCCACTTATCATACAAAAGTTATCTTTTTAATGTATTTTGGATCTCAAATAACTAATTAAGACACATATTATGTTTTTAATTGCATTATTTTATGTATTATGTGTTCTAATCTTTAAAAACTTCAAATTATATGCAAAAAAACTTAAATTCAATCATATAGTTTGTTCAAACAATACTAATTCTTAATTTAATAGTTGTAATATTTAAGTTTTTGTTGATATATAGATTTTTAATTATTCAGATAAAATTAAACAACAAAAATCATAACATCAAATTTTTAAAAATATATTTACATCAATTTTTAAATCTTACATCAAAGGTTTATCATTTGTGAAAATAACATGTCATTTTTTTGTAAACCCATGAATATAGTAATTATCTTTGCCAAATATTTTTCACATGAAAAAAAAACTTACAATAAATTTATTTATTTAAATATTATATATTTATTTCATCATGAAAAATTTCAAAAATTATTTTATTTATACATCAAAATATTATATAATATATATATAATAAATTAATAAATATCAAAAATTTATGATCTTCAAGTATTAAAATGAATTAATTAATGTATTATAATTATTTATATATTTATTTATATATTTATCAATATAAATAAAATAAAATAAAAAATTTATGTGATCTAATATGAAAATATTGAAAACTTCAAACAATAAAAATGAAAAAATATCCTTAGATGTTAAAGTAAAATATAACCATGTAATGTAAAAAATATTGTATGCATAATAATTTATATCAAAAAATACTGTTTATTATTTGTAATTTTTTATACAATAGATTGTGATATTTCATTTGATATATTTAAAACATTAAAAATTAAATATATAAATTTTATATCATTATATATAAAATTTTATGATCTTTATATAGATTAATTTTATTGAAAATGCATTATATAGCTATTTAAATGTATTTTTATATATATGATAATTTGTCACTAGTTGTTATGACAACAAAAATATTGTACTTTTTTCATGTGTAAATGATAATATTACATCTAATTTAGATATGTAATCATACATGTATAGGTTTATAAAATTATTAGCTTACCCATCTAGATTATCTACATTATAAATAAAATCATAATGCATTATATGTATGCATGGTATTTGTAATTTTGATAATTTTCCATTCATAATTTTTTGATATATATATTATTAGGATTTCAAATTTGATCAAGTGAAATCTTTCTTAAATTTCATCTTTTTTTTATTAAAAATCCATACCAAGAACAAAATATTTCAACGTTGCATATTTCAACAAAATATTTTAAAATTTAAATTCCTTGCTTGTAATTATAAAAGTGAAATTAATATGTATATGTGTAACAAATATTGGCTAGTTATAGTTAATTTAGATTGGTCACTATATCATTAAAGAACAAGATAGTGGTGTGAATGATTACAAAATAAAAGTTAAACTTTGGCTTGATGTATAAATGATGAGGTGGCTACTATGCATTGATTGAATGGATTGAGTGCTAGATGTCTTTTAGGAATAGGTTAGATTAAGATAATGAAACATACAATCTACTCATGTTAGCCATGTATCATAATTTTGATTTTGAACTATCATAGTCATATAATATAAAAAATAAAGAGATATCTTGAGAATATCTCATCTTAAAAGCCATTCCGGAGTCATTGCTTTAGTGTCAAAATGGTATCAAAACATACTTATTGTTTCTATGAGTGTGGATCACCACTTTTGGAAAGTAATCTTGGTTGGTACAATAATTTGAGGAGAGAGTGTTTGTTAGAGATAGACAATGGCCATTAAGGTGCAAGTAATGAAACGGGGGTTGTTGTGGGTGCAGGTTATGGATGACAGAGATAGAATAGTATTGAGATTCCCATTTCTTAATCCTTTTCATGTCAAACTATTATATATTGAGAAAGCACTGTTAACTCAAATATTTAGTTTATCATTTTGGTGCCAACTTCATGTACCACGTGATGAGATCTCGAGATCTGATTATCTTACCTATATTCACTTACCTATAGTCACATATGATGTTACTTGGGATCTCACAATCTATATTTTAGTTTAGAGATGGACCTCAATAGAGCACCACCAGTGAGATTTAACACACGGTGTGAAACCTATTGTGTGTATTATCCTAAAGCTATGTTTGGAGCCTAGTTATCAGAAATTTTGGAGATGAATATTAACAAGACGTGATAGCATCACTTATTCCTTTTATGTTACCAATATTGATAAATTGGAGAGTATTCATCTTAAACTTTTACTAAGAAAGAGTGGACGGAGATTAATCATGAGAAACATTTTGAGATAAATGATTCATGAGTTGAAAGATTTGAAAAATGTATTTGAGTAAATCCAAACTCAAGTACAAGAATTAGCTCAAGAATTGACACTAGTCAAAGTGAGAGGATTGGAAAATGAATGAATGAATGAAAACTAGATGGATATAGATATATCACCATCAATGATGGAGAGTGAAAAAACGATGAGAGCTTGGGCTCTTGAAGTCCAAGCGGCACAACAAGCAAGAGAGTTATATTTTCAGACATCCATGATCATGAAGATGACAAAAGCTTATAAAATAAAATCTTATCGAGTAAGTCAGGGAATGGGAATTTTGAAAGGTTGAATTGAGAGAATAGAGCATCATCTTGCTTTGTTCAATATAAACGTCGATTCTTGGCAATGGCAAATTAGCCATTGCGAAGAATCAGCAAAAACAATATGCTGATGTTCATTGACGACATGTGGAGTTTCAAAAAGGAGTTCAGGTTTGGTTGTTTACCACCAATCTATCATTAACATGGATTCAAAAGTTAAGTCCAAGATTTATTGGACCCTTTTTGATCATCCAACGGATTGGAGCAGTTATCTACAAGTGAGAGTTGCCCACACACATGAAAATACATCATGCTTTTCACGTGTCTCTCTTACAAAAGTATATTCTATGATCTTTTTTCTTTGGCAACCCACATCAATTATTGATTACATAGAGAAATATGAGGTAGAAAGGATCCTCAAGATTCGGACTAGATGTCAATGGAATCCAAAAGTATAATATTTAGTCCAATAGAAAGGTTATCCACTTTATGAAGCTACTTGGGAACCTTTGACAAATCTTACAAATGCCAAGATAATTGTAGAGACTTTTAAATATTCTCGCAAGAAGTACGTTGCGTCTTAAATGGGAGGAAGTTTGTAACCAATCTTGGTTAGCTATAGTTAGTTTAGCCAAATCTTAGATTGATCACTAGATCATTAAAGTACAAGATATTGGTGTGCATGATCTAAAAAGTAAAAGGTAATCTTTGGCTTGTATGGATAAATGACGAGGTGGTTACCATGCATTGGTGGATTGGATTAAGTGTTATATGTCTTTTAGGAATTGGTTAGGAGAAGATAACGAAACATGCAAGATACACATGTTAGCCATGTGGCATAGTTTGGATTTTGGACTACCATAGTATTGAGAAGATTTCATCTTGAAAGTCATTCAAGAATCATTGACTTCAGTGTTACAACATGTGCTTGCATGACATGTTCATTCTAAGCAAAAATAAACATTCAATATTAAAATTCAAAAACTTCAAATACAAACGTATACTATAATTTTGAATTATTTAATTGTTCACATCGTCTAAAATTATGATACTTTATATTTAATTAGATAAATTAGTTATAATAAAAGTATTAACATGACACAAAAGTAATGTTGTAACACAACACATAAAAAAAACTTAAATTTTAATATGTTCAATAAAGTTCATTCGTTAATTTTACATGCAAAAATTCATAAAATTAAAACCACTCTTCATGAGCAAAATAATTATAATATGATTCATCTTTATTTAAGTCACAATGTTGATGATATGAAATATTTAAATTTTGTAAATATATTTGTTAAATTTAAAATTCAAAATAAAATATATTATAAGATTTTTGATCTATTTTTTAAAATAAAAAATATAGATAAAACTTGATCCTAAAAATACAATGATCAAAACCTATTGTTGGAGATATATTCATTTATCTTAAAAAATAATAATTATTCATATGATGGTCAAATATAATCAATTGTAACAATATTTATATCTCATTACATAATTCATACACATAAACATAGGATTGATTTCAAATTTTGCAATTTCATATTTGAAAAAAAAAGAAGAGAATTTGAATGATATTAATTATTTATAATTTTAAACATTCATTATTATGCCATGTAATGAATAACAATCATTATATTATTGAATCATAAATAGACATGTTTTGGAATTTTGTATTAATATAATATATTATAATATTATAAATTTTTTTTATCATCATAGTTTTTAATTTTTAAATTATAGATATTGTTATTTTAATATAAAATAAATTTGAATGAAGTATGTAAAATTTATTTTATTTTAAATATTTAAAGATATTTGATTGAAAACGTAGACAATCATGTAAAAGTGTAATGCATCTGATCACGTTAATAATATTTTTTGATTAAATATTATAAATAAAAAACAATGTTTTTAATATTTTTATATTAAAAAATCTAAAATTTAAAATATATATTATATTATTTATTTAAATCCTGGTTTTAAGATATTTTACTTTGTATTTTAAAATTAAATATATTTTTAAAAATAGTATTTTCTATTTTTTATTACATTCATGAAGAAAATTCACATATTTGACATGAAAAACTTCAAAAGATGTTGGATCTAAATACATGTTCTTAATTACATTCAAAATTTGATATTCTAACACTTTTATTCATTAATAATATATTTATAGGTTTATTTTTAAAAAATATTTTTTATTTTAATTTTTTATAATTATATGATTTTATATGTTAAATATGTTTTAAAGGATTTTTTGAAATATTTTTTATTTTAATATACATGAAAAAAATTACAAATTAAAAATAAGAAAAAACTAGGCAATGAAAAAAATATGTTTAGTTTAACAAAATAACAATTATGTTTGAATTTAATAAAAAGATTTACATATGGTTGGAAATATAACAGTTACACAATTTTGATATTTGTCAAATATCTAAAGTAATTATTTAATATAAAATAGAAATAATATATTTCACAAGGTTCATATTTTAAATTATTCATATTATAAATACAGTTAATGATATTTAAAAAATATATATGTTTGATTAATGTTCAAGAAATCATGTATATAATTATTTGATAAAATGATATTATTTTATAAATTTAATTTAAGATTACATTTTTAAAAGAATAACATCTTATAATAGATATAGATTTTCCGTTATTTTGAACAGATTTTTTCAACTATACTAAAAGTGTTTGCGAAGACGGAGAGGACCCTCTTATGACAAGGACTGAAACTTCATACTGGAGGGTTGTTTTTTGATAGAACGACTATGTTATTATCTTCTTAGTGCTCTTGGACTATGTGGAAGTGGTGTCTCGCATGGGGTCGGTTGTGGAGGAGTTGAGAAATTGAAGGGTTTGGTCAATAGTTAGGGTTTATCTAGATTCAACCATCCTTCTTTCAGTCACATTGATTGGTGAGCTTTGAAAATTTTCCGTATCTGAATCTCCCCTTGTATGTTCTTTGAATGTCTTTCCCAAGTGAGTGAGTGCTCTAATGAACGTCTAGAAGCGGAAACTCTTCTTTGTCGTTCAATGGGTTGATTCAAGAAAATGCAATGGACAATTGTGATTGTCCGTTGCATTTTCTGTTGCTTGTGGACGGTAAGTGCTTTGGTTTGAGAAATAATCGCTAGAAATTTGTATGTTTGTTCAAGGTGTGCAAGTTGTATGATTAATTTCCAATCCCGTCAAGAAACAGAAACACTTTGTTGTTATTTGAAGCGTTGGTTCCCGTGGGACTCTCTCGTACGACAGCTTAATTTTTTATTATCCATTGCATATTCCATTGCTTTTGGACAGTCCGTGCTTGGTTCGCCGTATGATTGTCCAAAAGTCCATCGTACATATCGTAGTTCAAATCCATGTGACTCTCGCTGACGAAATGTAGTGTCTCTCGATGAGTATGCGTCAAGTTTTACTTCATGTTGATCTTGTTCATGCGTGAGTCAATTACTTTCAGGAGACACATTCACCCTGCATATACGATTTAATCAAACCTGAGGCGGATGAAAATGGTAACATCGGAACAAAATCACACATTAAGCTATGGTCCTAGTATAAGGGTCGTGGGGCCCTGCATACTCCATTTTAAAGAAAATTATCGTTTGACTTTTGCCATGAGAGTATATCCGCGCGAAACTTTGGGTGCTTGATTTACGCTAAATATAAGTCGTATATATTGTATATTAGGGGATTCAAAGATATGTTATCCTTGCATCGGGCGATAAGTTCACACGTGATGGGGATAACGGAAAAGGCGAAAGAAAAATTGGATGATGTGATAACGTTTCATGTACAGGGTGATAACTTCTGATACATGTTATCACCAGTGGAGGTAACAGCCGGTAGGCCACGTAGCTCCACGCGTCACATTATAGGTGGCTACTGGGACTACTGTCTACGCAATGTAGTCACTGTTTCGGACCAAAATGAAATGTGATTGAACTCCAATATTTACCATTGTGATGCTATTGGGGCTAGCCACATGTAACACTTTGGGTTTCATCCATCTATTACTTGATGTGATCTTCCTATACTTTTTGTTTTTTTATTGTTTGCTCTATTTCATTGAACTCAAAAAATAAAAAATACCGCATCAAGTCAAGTTGTATATGGATAAAACCAAACGGGTCACATGGGACTAGGCCACTTCTACCCGTTTGTCTCATTGTGATGATATTGGGGCTAAATATGTCATAGTGCACCTAACATATTCAAACTAAACGGTCTACATACAACACATATGAAGAATTATCATCTAACATTATTTTCTCCCCACGGATTGCACCCGTTAGTGATTTATGTACTTAAATTTTATCTATACTCAAACATGTGATTGAACTCAAATTGCACTCCCCAGTGCGAAGGAGAGAGAAGCTCACAGTCGCCCATCGAACTCTCCACATAAGTCCTCGCAGGTCATGCTCGCCCGCGAGCGTCCAATCTCAAATCTCTCAAGCGGAATGGTGAGAGACCAAGCGAAACAGGTGATAAGTTTGGTCTTTATTCTTGTTATCAAAAAGCCAAAACGTAGACTGATAACCCAAAGGATAATAACAGTTATTCGGGCATAAAAACGGCCGTAGCGAGAAATAGGTTGCAAATAGACGGTGATAACCAGAATAGGCAGGGTGATAGTTTCACTTGTGATCCTCAATAACTCGAAGTTATTTCTCAGGGATAACTCAGAACAACATAACTTTGAACCCCCTATTTAGTCATAGAGAATGCAAAATGCAATTCTCTTGATCTCAAACCGATCTGAAATTAGAGAGATAAATGTAAAAAATGTTACAGGGATATTCATATCAAACTGCAATCCAAAACATATCGATTTGGAGTATCCCACAAAAGTCTTTGTACTATTGCCACGTCGGACCTTTGGCACGCCATTTCTTACATATAATCCTACATGTGGATTTAGTCATGATCTAAAATCAACACCCAAACTCCCATTTGACTGATCTGTATAAAAATCTGGAAACAGTACGACTCAACCAGTGAGAAAGCAATAATGAACTGGTTCATTATATCCAAACAATATGTTCTTTGTGTATTAGATCACAAGCATTAAGATTTGTAGTGCGACACTTTGATTTGAGTTTAACAAACCTACGACTCTTGTTATTACTACTGCCTTGCATATTGCATTCTCAATTGTGTTTGCAGTCTGAGATGCAGAAGGTTGGAGATTTTGCAAGTTTCCATGTTAAATTGTCTGTTTATATCTTCTTTCTTCCTTAAACAAAAGTCAGATAAAACATCTAATGAAATTTTAATATACATATTTTTTTCTAATTCTACAGGAAACTGTTTAGAATTAAATGAATTGCCAACCTTCACACTCATCTCACTTGTATATTTTACTCTAATCGGCAAAAGACTGATTATAGACATAAAAATAGTGCAATCTTAGAGCTCTCTCGTGTTCGGCAAGTATCTAGCAAAGCAATCTAAGAACTTTGTGAAGTACCGGACAAAAGAGATCACTACGTGCGTTATATCCAAACTATCTCATAATTTTGTATTAGATTACAAGCATTAAGATTTGCTGTCGGACATTGGAATATAATATCCCAAGAGATTAATAATCAGTGAAATTTGTAGGAGAAATATTTATATAAGAAGCCAAATAATGATTTAAAGAAAAATGATTTAATGTGGATTTTAATTATGTTTTATATTTATTATTATTTGAAAGCTTATATATGATTCATTTTATTCATATAAGTTTCTGTTATAGCTGTTTAGTTTCTGCATGCATACATCTAAATTTGTTACTTCGTTTCATGTTGTATTCAAGCCATTTCACCTTCTCTTGACACAACTCACATTTACATGCATGAATATAGAGGAGTAAAATCTATGGAATGTTAGAAGGTTATTTCAAAAATTATATCAATCAAAATCATTAGATGAAACAATTGATTGGGATGTTGATTTAAGAATAAAACTCAAATTTTGGAACAATTAAACCATTTATTCAGAGATTTATAACACTAACATCATATGATATTGATAAATTTATATTTGCCTTTTTGGTTATCAAATATATAAAGAAATAAACAAATCATTCGAGCATGTATGCACAAGGAAAAAAATAGAAATATCTAAAAAAGGAGAAATCTGATTTATTTACCTTAATTTATGAATAAAAAGAAATTATGATGGATTTTTTTTATAATAAATTGAATTTATAAAAATTTTACAAATGAAGATGATAATATTTTTTTAATTACAAAATGTAAAAGCTGTGCGTAAAAAGCTCAAAAAATTGTCATCCATTTTCATCACATTGTACTCAACATATTTTTCGTTAGATGCTATTCTGTTGTTTTGAACGGAGTTTCCTAGTACATATAAAGCGGATACAAAGTACTCCGTAAGGAAATATCAGACCTCAAATATCTTTCTGTGTTTGTTTTCTAAACATAGAGGTTATGATAGCCTCATGGCTGACAGAATAGGAACTTACCTATGGTTCGTCTAGGGGAAGAACTTCCAGATTTTTAAGAGGTTCAATCTCCGTCGGAGAAAGCACGTCAGAAAGACATGAAAAGACACAAGGTACTTGACCAGTACGGTATGGAAATATTTTTTCAAGCTTTGGACAACAAGATAACAAGTCATTGTCAGCCCGCAACTCAACTCGAATCAATCTGATCAAAAGTGGGAACAAAGACCCATATACGGTTTATGTATTTTTGGGAATCTGATTATCCTCAGCTGGAATTTCCTGAAATCAAACATGGCGACTTTCGCGACATCGATCACCGTTTGCAGCAGGAGCAGGAGGAGGCGCAGCAACGAAGGAAGGAAGGAAGGACGAGGAGGAGGATGTGCAATGGGAGCGCGCTGTTGACACGACGACGACGAGAAGACGAACGCAATGTCTCCGTGAGGACAAGCTGCAGCGTCAGAGGGTGAAGCCGCTGCCCCTTCCGTACGGTACGCAGTCTACCACGTAATATTATTTCGAAGTATTTCGTGAGGTGAACACAGTCTTCGAGCACCCCGTACTGTCTGGAGCTTGGGAGCGGGAGGAGGTGTCTCAAAATGCGTTGCCTATCGCTTTCAGATATGGTGGCGCACTCTCGTTCCCCGTTTGCGGCGACTCTCCGGCCCCTCCATTTGGAAACGTTTGTGTAGCGTATTTTCCCCGCCTAGCCTGCGACTTTGTCAATGCGCTGTTTTGAGCTCTGTGACCGTCTGTTCTTGTAACCTCGGCCTCCGTAGAGAGTGTTGGGAGAGAGTGCGAGCAAGTGGATGCTGAGCATTGAAGTGTAGACTCACTGTTTGGCGCATGCCGCTCTTCGTGCCCTCTTGGTGGTGGAATTTCCATTCGAAAAACTTTGCCTTTTGTTGTTCTTATCTCGGGGAAGGAACCTCTGGGGGAGGTCAGTGACAGGCGCGCTTGCGGACTCGTCGACCCATTTTTAGATCAGTTCAAAGTCTGCGCTTGCTCATTTTGTTTGGATGATTTTGAAGGCGAGAGGGTTATTCTGTTTCTTCTGTCACAGGCAGATTGGCATTTGAGACAGGACGACGTTTATGTTAGAATGTTTCTCCGACACGAGCGCATTCGATCCGTGTCGGGTTTTAGGTGAAGGAGCGGAAGAGGACGTGAAAGACATGCATGGATTTTCGGCGTCTTCGTTTGCTCGCAGCGGGAAGCCTCGGTTGCGGGATTTGGCACGGAATAGGATTGAATTCAGCGCGTGATATTGAATTCTGACAGAAATATTATTGTCACTCAGATGGGAGGATCAGACAGGAGCAGGAGACCGACGGGATATAGATAGAGGATCGAAAAGGGAGTGCTTTCATTGAGCCCAGCAGGCATGCTTGGCTGAGAAATTTTAGGTTTTGTTGCAAGGAGCGACGGATTTTAGGGATTCTCGTTCAGGTGTAGTTTTAGGGAAAGGTGATGGCATCCTCTTTGTATCAAAACAATGCTCCGGGAAGGCCTCCAGGACCTGGAGGACCATCTGGAGGAGGATTTCGTCCGAATACGGGGCCGCCTGGTCCACCAGGACCTCCCCCTCTGCCACCACCACCAGGTGCCTATAATCTCAATCCTTACCCTCCACTACCACCACCACTGCCCGGTGGTTACAATCCAAATCCCTATGCTTCTGCTGGTGCACCACCACCACCGCCAGGCCCTCCGCCAGGTCCTCCACCTCCTCCTGGACCCCCTCCTTACGGTGGAGCACTTCCTCCTCCCCCACCAGGTCCACAACAGCCTCCTCCCCCACCTTCTCAAGGTCCGCAACAACAGCTTCCCCCTCTCCCACCACCTGGTTCACAGCAGCACATTCCTCATTATCCACCTTCTCATCCACACGCACATTCCCATTCCCATTCACACCCCCATTCACATTCTCAGCACCAGCACCCCCACCAACCTGGCCATGTACCAATGAATCAACCTCCTTACCCAAATCAAGCAAATGTCAACCAAGGTCATAATATGGGATATGCCAACAATTCCTCATTAAATCGCCCAAATGTTCAGCAGGGCCCTATCCAACCCCATCGCCCTTCTGGCTCATCTCATGTCCATATGATGGGAGCTGTTAACCCTGCACAAGGGAGGAGTGTCGGCGGACCAGGTGCCTCTTCGTCTTCGAGAGGAAATAGTTTAGGCTCTGCAGTACCACATGGCAGAAGATTGGAGACTCCAGAAGAGCGGCGAGAAAGAAAAATGAAGGAGTATGAGAGGCATAAAGCGGAAGAGAGACACAAGGATAAGAGCAGAGTGCTCTCACATCCTTCGTCATCCAAGTCAGGACCGATCAATGGAACTAAGGACAACAGGATTGAAAGACGATCTATTCCCGCCGCTGACAAGATTGAAAATCGGCTCAAGCGACCATCGACTTTCTTGTGTAAAATAAGGTGAGTTTTAGGAATTTTTTCATTATGTTATAAAACCGTCTAGGATATGAATAATTGAAACCTACAGTCATTGCCAGCACAATCCGCGTGATCAATGCAGCCTCTTCTTCATATTCTTTAACCATCGCTATGCGCTTGTTTTGGATTTACTGTGAGAAAAATCAACAAATAGATAACTGCAAAGTGCAAGCCATGACGTACTCTATCTTCTAGCATTTTGTTCACTAGAACTTCACAAATAGAAACCTTTCAGCACAAAACTGGTCCCACCTATCACAGCTTTACTTGCTTTAAATCCAAAACACTAAATTTGAGCTTGAATGTTGAGCTCTTTAATGAAAACATATTTTTCTCTCTCGAAACTGTTTCAAGTCCTTTTCGTAAAATCAAATCCTTTTCTGCAAATATGAACTTATTTATGGATGCAATCACAAGGCTTACTGCACTGCCTTTGAAGGGTACTTGTAGCGTGATTATTTTCTTTTGTGTATTTTTTTGGTTTAAACCGTAATGTTTGGTTCCAAGAACTAAAGTCAAGTATTACATTGCCCACATCTTCGTTCGAATGCCCTTCTGGAAAACTGTCACTACTCTTGTCATTAATGGACGGTTAACTTTAGAGTTTAGTTTTCTGTGCTCTGTAAGTGTTGTCCAGTGCAAAAACCTATGCACCTCGGTATCCACTGACAAAGCAGCTGAGACTACGCGACGGAAATTTGACGTTTCCCTTTCAAATATTGTTTATGGTCACTAGAGGACTTCATTGATTGAACCTAAATTTTAAGGTACCTGCAGACTCTGGGTTAAACAAGGTTAAAATTACGCCTTGAACTTCAAACGAGGCAGACCTCAAGTAAAACCCCTGTTACGAACCTGGCTAACTTTCCCTAATCAGTATACTCACCCTTGTGTCGATTATCCCCACCTTTTTGTTAGCTTATTTGGTTTGATTTCGTTTTAAGGATGCGTTCGACCTTACCTCCACAGATATCTTTTGTTCATAGATCCATCATAAGGTTCAAGTTTACACTACACTATCGGACAACCCAGCTTTTTACAGATCTGTTTTATTCACCATATACTAGCGATGCCGTGTCTAGATACGGTTCATAAATAGTTCACTGCCAGCATTATCCGCTAGATGCGTACTAACATGTAATGTGGACAAGATCACACCATCAATTTAAATGAATGCAGCAAAAATCCTGAGAACGATGTTTTCCCGTTCCTTGGAGATGATAGTAAAAAAGAGGTTTTACTCAATGTTCTGCATGATCTACTTTCATGTTGATTAAGGATTTTGGGTATGTGCCTACATTCCATTTATACCACTCTGCTCATTACGCTGTCTTCATTATTCAAGCTCATTTGCTCTTTAAACTGTTTTTTCATTATTTATACACGTAATTTTGTTTGCGAGGGTTTTTCTTTGACAAATCCTGTCTTTTTTTGTATATCATCTGTAGATTTGGCCATAGACAAAGGACGAGGAAGAGTGGAGCATTTTTTGATAGGGATATTTGTCCCGTTTTACCACGTTAGCAGGAAGTTAGCAGGAAGTCCAAGTCTTAGTCAGGAGTTTCCTCAAATGAGTC
Source organism: Marchantia paleacea (assembly GCA_014180765.2). Taxonomy (NCBI): domain Eukaryota; kingdom Viridiplantae; phylum Streptophyta; class Marchantiopsida; order Marchantiales; family Marchantiaceae; genus Marchantia; species Marchantia paleacea. The sequence continues at coordinate 200,046 of MUAA02000098.1, forward strand.
GTCAAGTCCTTTCTCCTTGTCTTCTGTGGACCCATCTGTAGTCTCCAGAGAGTTCCGTCAAAGTAACTTTTGGGGAAATACTAGTTCACAAGGAGTAATAAATCAGAAAGTGGGACGGGACTATCTGCTTTACTTTTGTTTAGTGGAAAGCATCTAGCTTCTCTTCATCCCAGGTTCTGTGAACCCATTTGCAATGGAATAAATTCTGAAAACCCAGAACGTGGTGTCGGGAGAAGATAACAAGCTGAATTTGAATTAGGACCTGTGATCTATAGATGGATCCACTTTCCGCTGCACCACCATGGCTTTGTGTTTGCCCTCAGTGCCAGTTAGGAATCTACTACGTGACTTGTTTATACAACTTCGTGACTTGTTTATACCAAGAATCTGTTTCGATAATTCCTGAGTTTATAATTAATAGGGGTAAATTTGTGAGTCGTTGTTCGTGTAATTCTCTCCTTTGCAGTTTTCTTTTTCTGAAGTACACCATGTGGTGAGTAAAGTTGATGTAGCTTCCTGAATTGAGAATTTACTCGTCTAAATTTTTATTCAAATTGCTACTTTCACCAGTTTTGCTTGTTCATGATTGCTTTGATTCTACGTGCAGATTTAGGAATGAGTTACCAGATGCCATCTCACAGCCGAAGTTGATGCACATCAACAACGACAAAGATCAGTGCGTATCTTTTCCTGGTCTTCCTGGATAGGAATTTGATCTGTTAGTTATTGAGTGACCTGTCGTAGGGTCTCTACATTGTTCGGATGCTTTGTTAATTGTATCTTGTTTTTCCCTGTGATGGTGTGACCTTTTCAAAGTTTACGGTGATAAGTAGCTACAGAGGTGAAGGACGATTCTTATATTCTGAAGAGGAATTCTTTTGAGTGTTTATGGTGATACTCGACACCCTGATGAATAAGCAGCGGTCTTTAGCTGTTGCTCTTCACTGTCTTGATGTCTGTTTGGATATCAGTCTTGGTTTGCGGATTGAAGATACAATGTCTAGGTGGTTGCAGATATACAAAGTATACTATCACGACGTTGGAGAAGAACTACAAACATAAGCTTTTTGTGGAACCTGATCTTGGCATTCCACTAGATCTTTTGGATCTGAGTGCTTACAAGTAAGAGCGACTTGCGTTTCCGCTTCAAATATTTTTTTGGTCTCATGTTTCGTGTTCTAGAGTAACTAAGTGTTGTTTTCCTTATTTAGTGTCGTTGAATTAGTTTTTATGATACTAAATTTGATCCCATATTTGCACAGTGCACCGCGGGTAAAACCTCCCATGGACCCAGAAGATGCAGTATTGCTAGTGGACGATGAAGTTGTGAACAGAAAGGAGCCACTATCCATGAGGAAGAAGGATAGACCAACTGACAAAGGAGTTGCTTGGCTTGTTAAAACCCAATATATTTCGCCACTCAGCCTTGATCCGGCGAAGCAGGTTGGTTTCATTGAACTGAACTGAAGGTCAAATCTCTTGTGTAATGATTTCTTGCTCAGTCATTCAGTCTCAGTATGAAGAAATCTGACATGTCGATGTTGCTTTTATTTGCATTGCAGTCCTTGACTGAAAAACAAGCCAAGGAGTTAAGAGAGCAGCGGGAAGGGGAAAGGCTTCTTCGAGATCTCAATGACAGGTCTGTTCCTTGGGCTTTTCAGTTGTAATCCGACTTCTACACATGCCTCATCTATATGAGATATTTTCATTGACTGTACAACTATCATTGGTGATTACACGTACTTAGAACGTCCCAGTGACCTAGGTGTTCTTTCAGAAAAGAATTGCACAACATTACTGATGCTTGACTGTAAATACACAGAGACCAACAAATCCAAGCTATTGAGGAGTCTTTTAGAGTGTCCAAGCAACCTCCTGTACATCAAACAAAGCCGGAGTTGGAGGCGGTTGAAGTTTGGCCACTCTTACCGGACTTCGACAGGTAGGGTCCAGTTCGCGGTTAGATTCTTCATTCAGAGTACAAGGACTTGGGCTCAAGTTTGCTGCTTGGTGAATTGGTTCAGGATTACTTTTCATTTTGTGGTTGATGCCTTGCATCACACATGCCAGTACAGTTTTGATCACTCCACTTCAGCGTACATTCTGTGATGTGTATGAGTCTCCTCATAAAGATAATCTTTTGCAGGTGGGGTGATCAATTTGTCCACATGATCTTTGACACTGATCCAACTGGAGAATCAGCTCAGTTATCAAAGTTGGATATTGAGATGAGAGACGAGATCGAAGCCAGGGTGGGTCTCATAACTCCTCGGGTCCTCAAAGCAGAGATTGTAAAATTTGCCCAGACTCAAACATCGTGGAGCTGTTGCTTTGGCATACTTTTCGTATATTGTGTCATAAATGTAGGAGAGATAGGTCATTGAAGGCTTACTCTTGTCTAGTTAATATGGATATCGGTGATTTATAGGGTCGCGTCGGAAGCCGATTAATTGTGTCAACGCATGTAACCTGCAGGCTATCGTGAAGAGTTATGTGCTCCCTCCTCCTTCTGAAGATCAGAAACCCGAGAAGTTTGTAGCCTACCTGATTCCAAAGGCCGAAGAGGTAAGACTTCCTAATTTTTTTTGGTGATAATTTTGTGTTGACAAATATATCCATCTGCTTGTTTCCAACCTCCAACATTGTTTATTTTGTTTTCCCTGGCTATAGTTATGTTTTGCTTACATGTTCCTTTTGGCACCTCCACATCAGATTATGTGTAAAAATTCATTTTTTGGTGGGTGCGATTCTCTAAATTGTTGAGGCGTTTTAATGGCACGCAGCTGGACAAAGATATTTATGAAGAGGACGATGATATACAGTACACGTGGGTTAGGGAGTACCATTGGGATGTAAGTGATTACTTTCAAATTACACCTGGGCACTAACTAGCCTCTACTGCCCCATTAGATTATGTTAATTGTCAGCTTGCTTTTTTTTGGTACATCGAAGGTGAAGATGAATAAAGTTGTGTGTGTACTTTAACAGAATGATACTTACCTCGCTTGGTTTAGTGGTGGCGTCACACACATATGTCAGAGACATTTTCATGATTGAATTCTGTGTGGCCGTGTCCGATTGAGATGTGCTGTACAGACATTAATAGTCTTGTGTTGATCTTTGATTTCAGCTTAGGGCCGACCACCAGGAAAGTACTTACGTATTCTGCTTTGGAGAAGACTCTGTCACTTATCTTGTAAGTTTTCTCATTTTTTTCGCCGATTGGAACATTGCCTCACTGGAGCAGTCTTTAATAGCTTCTTTGTATAGACCTGATTGTGTGGAGTATCATTTCAATGATTATCTTTTTTTAATCAGGGCTGGTAATGAATGTAGGAAGAACATGCTGTAGAGCCACTTCATAATTGGTTGGTCACATCCTTTTGGCTCTTAGGTGGATTGCTCACTCTTTTCGCCTGAGTTCCGATATAGCTTTAAGAAAATGACGTTGAATCCATGCTCGGAGGTGACAAGTGGTCTCTTCTTAATGTTATGGGTATGATAAAATTTGCTGTGTAGCCTCTTCCTTCAAAACTCATCTTACAAAAGAAAAAGGCGAAGGAGGGACGCCCCAAGGAAGAAGACTTCGACAACCAGTTTCCTGTGCCGTCAAGGGTAACGGTGCATAGGAGAGATTTGACCGATGAAGAATTGAGAGCGAGAGACGAAGCCAAACACGCTTTCATGGAGGTTCGATATCTTACTTTTGGAACGAAATGAGTATTGGTATTAGGTCGGGACCTGAAAGCGTCAAGTAGCTGGATACATTGAAGGACATTCACTAGTCTCTTCGGACTTCAATAGACCCAATTTTACGACATACGGGATGTAGTCCTCATTTTTTTGCTTGCCGGCATGCTTTCAGATACAAAAGGAAACTAACTTTTTTTCCACTTGCACCAATACAGGGACGTGCTCGAGGTGACCCCGATGCCGGTCGAAAGCGCAGGAGGTCACCAGAAGCTATGATGACGTCCCTCAAGAGGAAAGCTGTGCGGGAGGAGGCCGTCCTAAACCGGGAGGATGTCAGTGATGATGAAATGTCAGTCTGAGGCAAACCTTTTGTCCCGAGTACATGTGTTGTCCCACAAGCAAATACTGGATGGATGAAAGGCTTTGCTGCTTAAAGTAAGAGCTCCTTTAGCCCTTACATATCTACATCTCAATTATCGTTTCTAGCTTGAACAGAAGTTATTAGTGCGAAACGGTTGTGAGATAGTTTTGAGGGTAAAGACATTCAGTTGGCCATTTTAATGAATTTGGAATGACAGCCATGTATGATTATGCAGGTGTTCAGTCTCACATGATGAAAGAGACTGGACTGCCATGCAAGGATTATCTGCTGTGGACTGTTGGTGAAATGTGGTCGTTGAGTTGGCTCACCCAGCCAGTTGATAGCAGTTGATTTGTGGAAGATTACTGATTGTAACAAAACAAGATGTGTGAGTTTCTTGTGATCTTCAAGAAGAGCAACCCCTTCCGAAGGAGGGTGCTGTGAAGATTCTCAACGTTTATCGTACAATAGGTTTCAAAGAAACTCGGAATTCAACATAGATAGATTGTAGGCATCACATGGGTTGGGTGGTGTTCTAATTTTTTCCCACCAATGAGGGGCTCATTTCACAAGTCGCAAGTCACAGGCAGTAAAGCTGTAAAGAAAATGTTCAATCATATGCTTGTACTTGTTCAAATGTTCAATCATATGCTTCTCAGATCTTAATGTGTGTGGCTATTCTGTAACAATGTGGGCCATCTTCCACATTGTTTGTGGTGTCTGTTCTCTCATTATGATGCCAGCTCGCCATCATTACCTGCACTTACCTGCATTCTCTTCTTATTACCATGTCTACATTTTTAGGTTTGCCGTGAGTAATATTTCACTTCCTCTCTAGCCCAAACTGGTGCCCTTAAAGAGCCGTTCTGAAGTTCGGGACAAGAACATTTTTATGCAAGAATGATTTGGTCGCGATGATTCTGGATTTTGGAACCAGAGCGAATTCGACGAAACCGGCCGCCCTCAATCGAATCAGACAAGGTAAATTTATGTAATGAAGCTTTAAGCTAAGGCGACGTCTCAAATAATCTCTCTAATTCACGACGTAACGACTTCGTAGTGAGGTAATTGCGGACACGTAGATTTCAACTGAAGCGGATTGTGTGCGGCTCTGAATCTCACAGGTTTAGGACATCCTCACACCCTCTTTCTCGAATTTGAAGTCAACCCCTGCTATTGAATAATTACCGAGAGGAAATAAGCAAATGTTTCTCCAGAAGCTACGTACACTGTATTTGTCCCCGTGGAATCCTGTACGAGCATTAAAAGCTGAAATAAATGGGCACCAAGATATCACACCCAAGTCCTAACAAATGAATGAGCGGCACCTCAACAACTTCCAACAACGTCTGGGTTGACGACCGAAAAGCTTGGAGTAAGAAGCCGTTGTCCACAAGGATAAGACTCAGTAAATCTGCTGTCGAGTTGGACTCTTATGCATTACGCCATTGCTGATGGGTCAACACGCAGAAAGATTCTGTGCATCTGTATGGAACGATCTGCCGTTCCACAGTTTTTTGACTTCTTTTGGACTTTCGCCGGCACCTGAAAAGTAGCTGGAGATTCTTGCCTTGAAGAATGGAGAGAGTCGCTGCAAAATGACAAGAAACTTGAGCTCGATTCTCGTGCAAGCGCGACTCGATTCTAGAAAGTCATTAGCTCGAGTCAAGCAACGCGCCCTGCTCTCCTTCACCACTTCGTGCAAACAGGAGCTAGTTGACATGAGACTCCTGCTGTCCTTTGTAACAGCAGAGTGATTTCTGTTATCCCCTTTACGGATGCTGGAGGTAACAATACTGTGGACAGCAATTCATCTGTAGTCAAGCTCACCTGCTCGCACTTTCTTTCTGTGTCGGATGAAGCACCAGAGTATGCGGAGCCATCGCTGATTCAAGTACGTATCGACACGAGTCGAATGAATGTCTGATTTGTTTGTATGCCTTCGATCCCCAGTATCGCTAATCGGAAAAGAAGTAGGCCAAATAATCAGCTCATGAATTCGCAACAGTACAGAAGACATCTATCCGAACACCACAAGCTCAAACTCTCTTCCAGTTTCTCTTCAATTGCTTCAGCTTGTCTTCGTTGGCACACATGTCTGTACATCAGCTCTCTCCCGAATCCATGCCTCCAAAGTCCAAGTCTCGAGTTGTTGGAATGCTGGACAATCTTTGCCAGCGATAGCTCATTTGTGTCTAGTGCAGATGGGACCCTGGGATCATCAATTGTCTGTCTGCCTCCAACACTCGATCGTTGAATTAGCTCCGGCCTTACCATGAATCTCGTTCATCCTGGAATCCATGAGTCAACCTGTAGACGTGTGATGTTTCAGGCTAGACGAAGGGGACTCGCAGAGATTGTGTTTGAGGATGGGAGGGACGCAATAACCAAGTCGTTAGGAAGTAAAGATACTATGCAATGCATGTAGCAAGCTGCTCTAGTCCCGTTGCCACGTTGAAAGAGATCGTGCATGCTGTATATTCGAGGTTGTCCATGTCTGATGTGATCGGATTAATGGGACATAAATCTCACTAGGCCAAAAGTTGCTGTAAAGAAGTTGATATAGGCTGACAGCTCTGTTTACTTCGAGTCTGCCCGTACAATCATGACGATCGATCGTCGTCGCGGGAAGCAGTGCTCAACTGCTACTTACTGCAAATTATGTCTTTCCAGGAAGCACAGCGTGCTCAGAAAACAGGAGCAGCCACTGGAGGCAATGTTTCCAACGGACTGGGGGAGTTTTATACAATTGTGTAATGTGGAGACTCTGAATTGTTCAAGGCTCGGGGACCGATGCATGGTTTGGGAGAACACAACCAACCGATCGGTGGAAGCTAGAATCGTTCCGTCACCCAGGATACTGGATTAAATCTGGAAGACAGGGAAGCACTCACGTCTCCAAGAGCCGAAGAATTGGAGTCGAGAATTGGTGGAAAGGACAAGCGAGTTTAGGGTTTAGAGTTTAAATGATGGATCCTTATCAGTTAACTAAATGTTACTAAACTAAATGATGGATCCTTATCAGTTACGACATAACACTCTGAACTCGAGCGAGAGCTCCAGTGTGAGCTCCGAGGATGCCAGCACGTCTCCAACCATGGAGGGATCCTCGGGCCATCTGCGAGACGATGCAACGCAGGTCGAGAGAAACGTGGCAGTAGCAGGTGGAGCGCCAAGAGGGTTCCAGGACGAGCAGAGGGATGTGTTCTACTCTACTGCTCTGAATGGCAGCTCATGGCTGGGTTACACTCCCGACCCGCCCGCTGGCCGAGTCATGGATGGCCACTGGGCACAAACTCTTCTGAGCGAGTGTGGCAAAGCTGTCTGCGCAGACATCAAGCCCCGGGTGCAGGAGCTCATGTGGATGCTGAACGAGCTCTCCTCTCCCTATGGGGACTACGATCAGAGGCTCGCATCCTATTTCCTGCAAGCTCTCTTTTGCAAGATTGCAGGAACCGGGCCCCGTTGCTACCGCATCCTCTGCACAGCTGCAGAGCGCAGCTACTCGTTCGATTCCATGCGCAAGATGATTCTGAAATTCCAGGAGGCCAGTCCATGGACCACCTTCGGGCATGTGGCATCGAACGGGGCGATTCTGGAAGCGTTCGAGGGAGAGATGAAAGTGCACATTGTCGATATAAGCAACACGTTCTGCACTCAGTGGCCGACTCTGCTGGAGTCTCTGGCCACGAGGCCCGAGGGAGCTCCCCACCTGCACCTGACGACCATCATTCTGTCCATGGAGGCCTCGGCTTTGAAGGTGATGAAGGAGATCGGGCAGAGGATGGAGAAGTTCGCCCGGCTGATGGGTGTCCCGTTCGAGTTCACCGTCCTGCAGCAGCCCGAGCTGGGGAAGCTGGACGAGAGTGATCTGCAGCTGGACCCGGACGAAGCTCTGGCCATCAATTGCAATCACTCTCTGCACCGAGTGCCGGACAGGTCTCCAGGAAGCAGTCCCTTCATTCGCAGCCTGCGGGATGAGATCATCTCCACTCTGAGAAGCATGAATCCGAAGATCGTGACGGTGACAGAGGAAGAGGCGGACTTGCTCTCCACCGACTTCTCGCTCTGCTACCCCGAGGCCCTGCGATTCTACTCCCTCTTCTTCGAGTCCCTCGAGGAGAGCTTCCCCCGGGCCAGCAACGAGAGGCTGATGCTGGAGCGTTCGTGCGCTCGGACCATGGTGAACATCCTCGCCTGCGAGGACATGGATGACTGCAACTGCAAAAGGCTCGAGAAAGCAGCCCAATGGGGCTCCCGGTTCGCCAACGCCGGCTTCTCTGCCTGCCCCTTGAGCGACGACGTTGTGGATGACATCCGAGCTCTCCTCAAGAGGTACAAAGACGGCTGGGGCCTGGAGGTCCGGCCCTCCGGTGTCTTCCTCTCGTGGAAAGTGCAACCGGCCATCTGCACATCCGTCTGGAAGCCCGCGGGCTCCAGTCCTGCCATCTGAGGGGCATTGCCTTGAGGCAGCAGCGGCAATCAGCTCCCTGATGCAGCTCAGCTCATCAGAGAGTCTAAAGAGGTCCTAGGAAAGTTTTGTACCGTAGTTCCATAGATGGGCACGTTCTGGCCACCGGCAGCCTGGAGATCTCCTGATCATCTCCAGCCTTTTGTTGAGACAGTCTCCTTCGTTGTAATCGGCACCACCCACGGACTTCCACTAATGAATCGTTCATGCGAAGGAAACACAAGAAGAGAACAGAAGAAAATAGTCTACTGCTCAAGAGGGTATGGAAGAGAGAGAGAATGAAGGAATGAAGGGAAGAGTGTAAGATACCTGCACAAACACAAGTTTGATGCAAGCTACTTCCCTCACACAGTTAACATGGAAAACAGTGAATAAACTTGAATTCGGCTTCCGAAGGTTGTAAGCGTGTTCCTGGTTGCCACTTATTGCTCGAACGTAGACTTCGTTAGTTGAGGGCTCAAGGCATTTTTTGCGAAACACCAGCACCAGAATCAAGTGATGAATGATTCCTCTCGGGAGGTAATGGTATTCACGACGTGTTCTTCGTTGTCACACATCTTCCTTCCCAAAATTGGCACGGTAGATTTCATGAGCACCGTTTGAGAGCTCAGCTGAATGGATTCCATCCCAGTACTGCACTGCAGCCGGTGTATGTCAAAGATCGTCTTCTTTGTGAACGGGCTCACAGCTTATATGATTTGGCACCAATCCTTCGAGGCAAAAAGCACACGGGGGCTGAAGAAATCAATCGAAGAATTGATTCATCAAAGTCACAGACTACTCTATGAGGTAGCTGCCAGATCACTGAACGTGACAGAACTTCTGTTAAAACCTGCTCCCGCACAAAAAGCTAACACATACATCCACCCATTACGGTTCTCCTCATGCTCAGTTTCTCATATTTTAAGTCTTCCAGCAGACACGAGGTTTACCTTAGTCACGGGGTCAGAAATTCAAACTCAAGTGAGCTGACTTACAATTGCTGCGAGCTGCCGAAGGCTCTTGAAAGCATCACCGATGGTCAACATCTTCATTGAATTGCTTAAAGCTTCAGGAGGCTGGCTGTAGCAAACGCTGTAGCGAAATTAACTTGCAAGGCTGCTGCTGGAAGGAAGTGTGCAACTGTCTGTGAGAACAGTTAAAACCCATCGAGATTATGCACGATCACCGCGAAGGGAGGGAGTGAGTCAAGACGTCTTGACAGACAGGCCTTGACTCCACGTTTGGTCAGCGAGCGAGGGGGTGTTTTCCACTTCCCTGCTGATTGTCCTTCGTGTTCATGATTCTCACCCCAACTCTCGAGCCAGTCGCTGGACGTGCTAAGTTCACGAGATTTACACTTCCATTTAACAGCGAGTTCCATTTGACAGTGAGTTCGTCAAATCAGATCTGATCATGCCGAAGTGCTTGCAATGCGTGCATGGCAACCGCCATAAAATCTACGCGGATCTGCAGCCCCATAAGCAAACCGCCTTGACTCCACTGCCACTTGGCATCGGCCAAGTTCTACATTCATGTTCATGTCGTCGGCAGCCCATGCTCAACCAAACGCCGAACGCCCGAATCTGTAGCTCGAATCCGGGTACAAATCAGGTTCAGTGGTGAAGGAAACCTACCCCACTTCCCCTTTGCCACTGGTAAGAGCACAACGTCCGTCGAGGGCCCTCCCGCCTCGAGCAAAACTGTCGGGTCGGAAGCCCAACCGTCGAGGAAGGGCCCGTTGAGGCTGTTGCACGAAACGGTCACAAAGAGCCCGAGGCAGCATAGGAACGGAAATCGGAGCCGGAACTTCGTCACGACAAGTTTAAGAAAAGGCTGCAAGTCCGGGATGAGGTCGGACGGGCACAGGTTTTTACTTGCTCGTAAATCTCGCTCATACCCCAGACCTTCAAATTTACTTCCTCAAACTCGGGGACACCGGCCTTGGCAGTCGCTCATGTTCTTGTGCTTGTGTTGTCATTGTTCCACCGAACGACGAACGTGTCTGTAAGTACAGCGTGTGGCACGGCATGTTCTCTTTTATTTGACGGGGTAAAATCTTGCTCATTGCTGAAGCGACTACTCGAGCTGTCACCTCTACGAAACTCCTGAGAATGATTGGAGTTGCAGTCTCTTCCATCTGAACCAGAAACTCATCAGGTCAGTCTTAGATATCGCCCTTTCGAGATGTGCACCCTGTCATGACCGGGACGGAGGATATGCTCTCTGAATTAGTTTACGCGTGCAGATTCGAGTACTACATTTGCTTGGAATCTCGCATCTACTGTGAATTGTGGTCAGACGGCACATTCCCATCTGATTCCTACTCTCGTTCACTACATCTTCGTTTCGAATCGCGAACGTTCTTACACCTGTTGGTGGTCGACTCAGCAACTTCGCATTTATCAGAGCAAGAGGATATTTCAATTTTGCTGTACTGGAAGATTTAGAGAAATGAAGATATGGAATTCATTCAAAGCCAAGATTCAAGACACTAAGGTCCACAGGAGGTTTTAGAAGAAATCAAACACCCAGACAAATTTCCACCGTAAGAGCTTCATTCTCCTCTAATGAATGGGAAAAAAAAATTTCCTTTATGGACACATCTGAAGCACATCGTGCACCACCTGCAGGCGCCCAAGTCTGTCAGAACTTTACTTCCTAATACCCCCGAAAAATGGTAGAAGCAATTCCAGTTTGCTGGAAGCTTGGAACACAGTCGAACGTTCGAACTATGTTTTTGAAGTTCTAGTGAGGACTCTTGTCCCAAACCGAAATTCCCTGCAGTGACCTTTAGGGGTTTGAGGTACGAGGAAGCAAATTTACAGTTTTCGGGGTATGAGGAAGCGAAATTCTGGGTCTGGCAAGGACCCTCTGAATCTTCTAGTTTTCACTATTTTAACTAGTGAGTTGCTGTTTCCACAACCGAGATGTCCTACTGACTGTTGCTGGATTTGTGAACGTGTACACGAGATTGAATTACTGCAGTACGGAGAAAAACGGAGAATACCCGGGGACTTGAACTTGTATAGGGAGAGAACAGAAAGTCGGGTTTACTCTCCTAAATGGAATGACCACGAGTGGATTTATTCGACTTCCTGTTAGGTGTTGCATTTTCACACTTAGTAAACTCTAAAATGTTTCTTACTTCAGATTTTTATTTTATTTATAATGTCGCTGAAAGTGTATTCTGTAAGATTCGTTTTACACGATCAGGATAATATTATTTGGATCAGGACATATATCACTTCGTTTTATGTAATCTTATTGTAAATTTTTTATTCAGTATTGTATGTATACACTATTCAATACTAGTAACACAGAATCTTAAGGTAATAGAATATAACGTTTTAAAATATGCAGTATTAACTTTGTGAAGATAATTTTTTGTAAAAGTAATTTGAAATATCATTTAAAATCTGTATTGTAAGTTATAGTGACTTAACCTCCCAAAACACACCATGAAATTGATAGTGATCACTTTTCCCATAATTTTAAACAAGAAATTTATTTTAGAGAATATTGCATAATTTTCTTAAGTGTCTATGCTAAAATTCAGAAATTACTTATAAAGTGGGAGATTAAATTGAGTTTGACGGTGAAAATCGAATATCAGAAAAACAAAGGATATATTATGTTGTTCCCAGAATGTAGGATAATTTAGCCTAGGACTTATTACCTTGTGCATACTTTTCTTTCATAGACAAGTTGCAACCAGTTCACATAAATAAAATTGTTCCAATCACTCAAATAAAGACATTGTGGTGGAGTGGGATTTTGTAAAAAATTGGATGTGAGGATAAAATCTCAAAATTATATCTTCAAGTAAAAATATTCAAACATTTCAAGCATAAGTTACAATTTTTTTTTATAAGAATAGTGAATGTGTGAATTTAAGAAGCATGCATTACGAAATCAAAATTTTGTGCAATCATACTCAATATTCACATGTATAACAGTGTGTAAAATATTACCGCAAGCAATAGATTCGGAATGTCATTAGTGTAACAGTGACATGATAAGCAATTCATGTTTGTAACCCCAAATGGAATAATTTACACATCAAATTTGCATGAAATATATATTAAAATACACACTACTATCATTCATTGTACATCCTAATTGCATTGATTAGACTTCATGTGTACTTTAGATCAAAACTACTAAATAATTCTTGACTTAAATCACTATTGATTGATTTGTTATTTATATTTATATCTTGTGTGTATTTAGTTACAGTGATCCATACTTTCTACCCAAAACTCTATTCATACACTTTCAATCCATAATGAAGATGATCAAAATTTTACTCTTAAAAATCTCCATAACTCTAGTGGGTTAAAACAAAAAAGAATTCTATAATTTTTTTCTCACTGTATTTTTCATAGTGATTTCACCAATTCATTGGAAGTAATCAAATATGCACAAGATTTAAAGGAGTGAAGGCCCTTGTCATATATTTATAATAATGAACTCAATTTGGATCAAAATGCCTATTCGGCACATCCATTCTGATTCAATTTAATTTTCTAATATAAACCAAAAATATGAAATGAAAGCCATATTCATGATTGATTGGTACCTCAATGTCATAAATTTTGAAATTAAATCCTAGTTTCGCACCATCTATCTTTTCTACGTCAATGAGATTCCGCTTTGGCTCGGTCCACCCATCTACATCTTCATTATTTACATATGAATGTGATACTACCTTAGATGCATTAGTAGGGATTGCCCATTCGGAGGGTAGAGTATAGATACCTATGATGTCATTAGGGATGTGGTTTTTGCTATGGTATGAGAGTGTGGATAACTCACATGGATGGAGTGACTTTCGATATGCATTGTAGCTAACTTAGGACCTAAACTAGGATAGACCTAAACTTGATTCGGGAGAACCTACCATACTGACGATATGGAGTATCACTCTTCAACATATTGTATTTTTGACAACGTATATCCATTGCTCTACTGAACAGACCTATACTGGTCCTCCCGAATCAAGTATATCGCGCACTTCTCACGAACGTGTTGAAGTAGACATCAATAGCTCCATAAACATATAGAGTAACAAAGATGTGATCTTTATGCATACCCATTCTCTTGGATGGGCGGCGAGTGAAGCGCAAGCCAAGGTATCTAAGTATATGGTTTCTGCATATCAACACTCACCTATCCATGTGAGCTATCCATACTCTCATGCTATAACAAACACCATATCACTAATGGCATCATGGGTAACTATACTCTAAATGTACAATGAATCATATGCATACATGATACATTTAAGGTAGTATCATACTCATAGGTGAGTAATGAAGATGAGTGGACCAAACCAAGACATAACTTCATCATTGTAAAAAAAATAGTTGGTGTGAGTGGAAAAGCCCTAGTGCATGATGAGCCAAGATATGTGAGTTTGCAACCTTTCTAAAGCAAGAGTACAAACTAACCCTAGTAGTAAGAGGAAGAGAGAGTGTAGAGCATTATGAAACTCTTAGTCCACCAAGGTAGCATGTAGTACTCTAGTAAAATAGGTGGTAAAAGATAAAAAGTATATGAGGTTATGTGGAACCTCATGGGACAAAACATCTCCTCTTATAACAAAAAAATACCAGATCCACATCCCTAGCATACATATAAAGGATATATGCAATCGCACGAGAAAAACTTAGAGAAATCACAAATCATTTAGAGAAAAACCACACGTGCTGAAGATTCAAATATAACCTAAAAGTAAGTACGACTTATTTGCTCCGCGAAGGGACCAACTCGGTTTTGACCAGGTGCCGACTGTCCATCGGATCTTCCAACACAACAAAAGTACACAAGTAAACTCGAGCAGGCGAGATAGACTAATTTACCCTTCCCTCCACGTGTATAGCGAAGCTTTCAGTAGAGTTACGGCCCCCTTGCACCAAAGGTGACGTGTCCCTGCTGGTGTGATTGGCTGTCAGCAGCAATACTTTGTGTAAATGGAAATCTATTCGTCGATGCTGTCAGATCAGCGCGTTGCTCCTTTGACTTGTACAAGTAAGCCGGACTTAGTAACTTGGAGTAACTGCGCGTGGAGGTAAAATGGCCCAGGATTCTCTAGTCTGGAGGTTTCTGTGGTCGTCGTCCTTGGGAGTACTTGACAGCACTTTGGGCCGTGGAATACAGTACCGTCTTCTGTTGTATCGAGGCTCCCAACAATTTGGAAAAACTTTGGGATATGTTTTCTTCGAAAAGATCTGCCATTTGGATAACAAATGTGCAGCTTTGTCTTTCCTTGTTATGTTCTCACGTTTCATGTTGGGTCCAGGAACCGATTGACGAAGCATGGAACACAAAGTTCTACTCATAGCTGCCTTTTGACTTCTGATCACTTCAACTTGAACAGTCTTTATGGAATAATAATATTTCGATGTGAAATGCATGAAAGGGCAGGATAGAATATAATCTTCTACAAACTTTTTGGAGATGCATAGCCACCTACTATCCTGGCATACACTATCTCGTCTGTGCAGCTACTGTATCGTAATGCGAACAACTTGTTTCCTCTCCTGGAATCCACCGGCTTTAGTCCAGTATCAAAGTTCGATTTACTGTAAGGTCCCTTAGGAATGGTTATATAGGTCTTGCTTCTTGCTTACAGCCCTTAAAGAAAGAAACATATATTATGATGATAATGACTTACGAGAAGAATAAATTGCGAGCCATTACTTGTTCGAAACTCTTCCGTTGTTGGGTCATGTGAAATTGCAATAATTTGATTATTAAGCATTCGTTTCAATGTCCTTCACCACCTTGTCATTGATTGCCCAAAAGATTGCAGAACCAGAGACTTCCTTCACTTCGAAGTTTGTTTGGAGAGATCTGTGAACGGGTTGACAATCGTTTTAACATATTGTTCTTTCTTATCATCTTCTTGAGCTTCACTGAGATTGTGACTACTTTTCATTGTCAAGCCCAGCTTAGGAAAGTGTATTCTCCAAAGGCATTAGGAGGGTGTCTTGCTGGTTACTGAATTGTCATCAAGCTAGCACAATTTCTATCACCTACGTCACACTTTACAGGGATATTATATGACCAAACACTACCTCACTTTGTTAGCACCAGTAATACACAACTGGACACAAATTCTCGATGTTTTTAACTGGATTCAGGACCAATCACAATACTTGGCATACATGACAGTTGTTGTTCTGAAATTATTAGACCTCAAGAGATTTAATACATTCAGAATTTGGTTGAGTGTGCAACTGTGACAGGTGTGATAGGTGTGAATCATCTCCTTGTGTCTCTGTTGCACACTCGACCAGTGTATGCAGGGTAAGCACAAAGGGCTGTTTCGGATGGTTGATCCACTGCAGATCTGGGTATAAAATGGCCACGTCCTCTATCCATTCGCGCTCGAAGAGGCCAAGAGAAGAATAATCGAGAGGTGTTTTCGGAGGGACAAGGGCAAAATATCAATAATGATCCGGGTGGCAAGAAGCAGACACAAAGTAACACCTTCACTTCGAATTTGATTTGGAGAGATCTGTGAGCGGGGTGGCAATATGAAAGAAGGCTCTAAGTAATAGATTTTGCCTCAGGCTTAATACTGATTCTACGGAAATATTCTACTGGTAGAACACTCATAATACGTAGTTGAGCTACTAGGCTGTTCTACCCTTGCCTTCGTCCACATCTCCGTACCACCAGGACAAACAAAGCTGTGCAGTTTGTGCTCCTAACGCACGTAGCTCCCGTTATTAATTTGGATTATGGCCAAGAATCTAGAATCTAGAATCCCAGAGTAGGGGAGCGAATCTGAGCACTGGTTCCAGAATTTGGAGGAAGGACCAGGGGACAAAGTCCTTGAGTAAGAATGAGGCGAGTAGAGCCAGAAGTGGAAGCCAAGCTGCCGGAACGGAACGCGGGCCAATGTCGTAAGGGAACAGGATCACAGAATGCGGTCCGAGAATTGCGTCAGAAAGTGCCGCGAACTGGCGCTTTGACCAAAATGCCACAAGTTGACGACTGACTACGACTATCGCGCTCCTCTGTTAATTTAGTCGCTGTCGAATGCGGGAAGCGACCAAAGGCGCCTCAGTCACCGTCTGGATCCGTCCCGTCCCGCCCCGCGCCCCCAGCCCCGCCCGTCCCGTCCCGTCATCTCGTCTACCGGATCCAATGTCCGCAGGCCCCGACCCCCTGAACAAGAACCCACATTCATCCGCTCGTCCTGCCATTCCATCTCTCGCAGTCCCCATCCGCCGATCGATGGTCACGAAATGGTGACCCGTCTGCGCGAGTGAGCTGGCTTACCTCATCTCACTTTACCTCGCCTTCTTCTTGCTTCGGATCGGACACCGGGAGCTGCCGTCGTAGTTCGTTCTTCGATCAGTTCAGTTGATCTGCTCTTTTGGTTGTCTCCAAGATGAGCGCTCCGGCGCTGCTTCACCTGCTGCCGCTCGCGCTCGCTTTGTTCTCGGTGCGGGCAGCGTGCGAGGTCATTTTTGAAGAGCGCTTTGAAGGTTAGAGTTGTCAGATTGGATTATGCTTTATCTGTTTTGTACGGTTGCGTTTTGGTTTGATTGTTGTAGTTTATTGTAATCCGAATGCTGGATATGGATTTTTCATAGTTGTGCTCGGTGCAGTGAAGTGATGGATGTGTGGGTGAGAAGTGTGATAAAATGCATCAGTTGCTTGAGGCTTTGCCTGCATCTCGAAGATCTTTGTTGTGTGTATTGGTGGTTTCGGGGCCCGTCCCAATTTGCTTGACAGTTCTCTGAGGATCTTTCTTCAGCTTCTTGTGCGATGGTTGCCAGCTGCCGGATAGAGAGACGGGCTGCTTCTGGCGAGCTGATGCATAGAATATAAATGTATCTCCTCTTGTCGAGGGCATGTCGCTACCTTCTGTCATTGTAAACATTTATCCTCATTATAAGTATTTCATTTTGAGAGGCGAGTGCTGCCGCGGTATAATTGCAACCTGGTCTGATTGTGAATCAACCTGCACCTGCCGCTGGATGTAAGCATGCCGTATCGCAGCACCGTGCAGGCCCTTACTTCCTGGTCGGAAGCGTCCTGCTCCTATGCACTTCTTTGCCAGGCAAAAAGATCCTCAGTGTAGCTCACTTCAACTTGCTATCATCTGTTGTCAACTGAACCGGACATTCTATCGTCTTTGGATTATATCCTCTGCCTCCTTGGCTTCATTAGTGGTTACTGCGTAGACATTCTTGGCTCAATTTCGGACTCTGTTCAGGGCCTCCTTCTCTGCCGATGTAAGCATAAGCTGAATCTATCAAGCATAAGTATCAGAGATTCGAATGTGAACTGAGTTGAGCCCGCTCTTGGACCTGACGCACCTTACTTTCAACAATCTCAGAGCAGTTACATTCCCAATCCGAGTCAAGTTCGTACTGAGGTCTGCGCAGGGTTTCTCCGGTACGGAGCAAATCGTTTTATAGATTGACCGTACGCAGCAAAACCCCACCTTGGGTTTTACTCGTCAGTCGGGAGAAGTGAGTATATATTCCAAGCCGAACGTTAATTGGTGATAATCTCTTTCTTTCTGAGGGCTTCGCTAAGGCTCAGATTCAGATGCGTCTTAATCACATACACTTGCGAGATAACGTAATTCTGCAGTGGTTCAGCCGTTCCTTCTTTTCCCCTGGACGATTAGAGCATTCTGCTCTCTCCTCTCCATCACATATCGCACTTAAAGTGGGAGTTACTGCTTTCGAGGTTTCAAATTTCAGGGTCTGGACATCTCGCCTTTCCTTCCCAAGGAACTATTAGGGAACAATTGGTCAGGGCAGTGACTTCCTTCGGCGAGAGATTCGTACGATTTGGGGGTCACATTGTTTTAGCTTAGTCGAGCGAGTCTCTAACATCTTGATCTTTAGCTGAAATTTTATTGAATAAGCTTGCTGACTTTCGAAGAGAGTTGAATGTGCCTAAGTTTGAGCTCTAGTCTAAACCCTTGGTAGTTTTTCGTTTGTGAATAGGCACTGGGTGAAGAAGCAGGGTCAGGCTTCACTGGGTTTGCCTTGGTTCCATTCTTGGGCTTCTTGTCTTCATTATTGTTGGATGCTGTACCCGTTTCTTCCATGGATGTGTATAGCAGCTCCGTAGTTTTTTTGGTGCTAGAGTCGTGGCTCCGTACCGGAAACTATCTGCGGAGCATCCTGAGTCTAATTGGTCTGTTTTTGTTTAGATGGATGGGAGAGTCGCTGGGTAAAATCGGACTGGAAGAGAAACGAAGGGCTTGCTGGAAATTGGATCCACACAGCTGGGAAGTGGTTCGGAGATGACACGGACAAAGGTAGGTTGCGAAAGTTGTACATCGATTACGTTGTGAATTTTGAACCTTGTACTTGGAAATGTGTACAGGGTACATTACTGACATGTACGGCTTGTATTGCAGGTATTCAGACTAGTCCAGATGCAAGGTTCTTTGCGATCTCAACAAAGTTCCCGCAGGAATTCAGCAACAAAGGCAGGACTCTTGTGCTGCAGTACTCGGTTAAACACGAGCAAAAGATCGAATGTGGCGGTGGATATGTAAAACTCATGAGCGGTTATGTGAATCAGAGGAAGTTCAGTGGAGATACACCATACAGGTTCTGTGATTTTCATTGTTTTAAGGGACTTCCTATATGTGTTGTGAGGTTTGGCAGGATATTTTTTCCTCGTTGAATTTCTAAGAGTTTGCAACTGAGCTTGGGGGTTCGTACGTGGTGCAGTATTATGTTCGGACCAGATATATGTGGTACACAAACAAAAAAACTCCATGCAATTATCCAGTACAAGGGCCAGAACTATCCAATCAAGAAGACGGTTGCCTGTGAAACAGACCAGCTCACGCACGTCTACACTTTTATTATAAGACCAGATGCCTCTTATAGCATTCTCGTTGACAACAGAGAAAGGGAGTCTGGAAGTCTGTACAACGATTGGGAAGTTCTCCCACCAAGGAAACTGAAAGATACCAAAGCGAAGAAGGTATCATGAGTTTGCTGTCGAGTTTAAGGTGGCTGGTGTCTACGTCTTTCCTCTGAGAAGAAGTAATCTCATTGAAGGCTCTGAGCGTTCGACCTTCATGTCATCTAATGATGAGGATTATTATTAGCACCGACATGCTCTGAGGTTGTTTTTTTTTTCTTGGGAATTGCAGCCGGAAGACTGGGATGACAGAGAATATATCCCCGATCCAGATGATAAGAAGCCCGAGGTAAGCTCATATGTAGATTATTCCTGATGTTGATCTGCGCATCGACGCTGACATAGAAGTTCCCTTTTCTCTCCCGAAGCTTGCTTTACCGTCGTGCCCCCAACCCTAGGGAATGATATTGCCAACCACCTTCTTGTTATCCCGTATGCTATTCCGATTCTTGATACCAATTTGATATGTCCTTTTCTTTACGCAGGATTGGGATTCTATCCCCGCCGAAATTCCAGACCCCAAATCTAAGAAGGTGAGTTTCCTGTGAGCACCTATCTACCTTAGTCAGCCGGGATTTTTGAATGAATACGGCTATGAGAATCTATATACATGGAGTCACAATTATGTGCACTGTTGTTTCCTGTTTGCGAAGCCGGATGATTGGGACGAGGAGGAGGACGGAGAATGGTATCCTTCAACAATTCCAAATCCCAAGTACAAGGGACCATGGAAGCCCAAGGTAAGGTTTTCAACTTTGAATCTTAGGTACTACTTCGCTACTTTTTAATTTATTTGTAAGTTTTGCGGGCTGTCGCAGATTGCATGCAAGTTTCTTTTCGCCTAATGGCTTGTTGCTGCATCTGACTTTTGCAGAAGATAAAGAATCCAGCTTACAAAGGAAAGTGGAAGATCCCCTGGGTCGACAACCCAGGTACATGACAAGCAAACTCTCACACAAGCAGAAATTTTAACGTCCTTTTAAAGTATACATCCATATTCGGAGTTTGTTGTTAGCCTCTTTGATACTGCTAAGGTTACCGATTGATTTACTCTCCTGCCTCAGAGTTCGAAGATGATCCAGATCTTTACGTTTTTGCGCCATTGCAGTACTTCGGTATTGAACTCTGGCAGGTATGATGAACGTGTATTCACACGAACTAAACAAGCTTTTGCAATTTTTTATAAAGTTTTCATGTTTACATTAAGTTTTCCGCTAATATGACTCCATAGCTCCTTGTGTATGCGTTAGCCTTGTTCTCTCTACCTCTCG
This sequence comes from Marchantia paleacea, assembly GCA_014180765.2. NCBI lineage: Eukaryota > Viridiplantae > Streptophyta > Marchantiopsida > Marchantiales > Marchantiaceae > Marchantia > Marchantia paleacea. The sequence continues at coordinate 220,741 of MUAA02000098.1, forward strand.
AAGGCACAAGTTTCTTACTGCAACTTGAAGTAAATGTGTGCTAATTGAGATAACAAACGTGCAGGTTAAAGCAGGCTCACTTTTTGACAACATCCTCATCACTGACGACCCTGAGTATGCTAAACAAGTTGCAGAGGAAACTACTCTGAAGTACAAAGATGTGAGTTTCTGTTTCAATGTTGTGTTTTCTGCTCCACTCGTAGGATAGTTTTGCGATACTTGACATGTAAAAGCCGCTTTGGAGGAAGAAGTCAAAACGATTGATCCATGCACGGATCGGTCTCTGTAATTACACAGCCGCAGATACAAAACAGTAATTCTAATGGTCATCTCTCCTGAGTTGCCTTCTGTAAGGGATGCCATAGATGGACATGGCAGCAATTTGGAACCGTAACAACAAGGGGTGTTTAATTTTGCGAATATAAACTTCCCAATAAAATCCATTCTACTCTACTCTTCATGCTGTCCTTCATGTCGTTTTCCTCTGAATCTGTGCAGGCCGAACTGGAGTCTTTTGAAGAAGCAGAGAAGAAAAGGGAAGCGGAGGAAGAGGTATGATTCTGATGGCTTTGATCATTGTCTATGTATTTCACGCAGACTTCCTAGTTTGGTCTGAACCTTGTTTAGGAGGTGAGGAGAGGAAATTTGTGTGACTAAGGCGTCAGCTGTGGATACAGTTTCATTGGATTGTCATCTCGATTGTCAGTTTAAAAGCCACAGGTTTCGAATCAGTCAGTGTGGGGAATGACCGTCTTCCAAGCGATGAAGTCCTTGCATCTCGTTTTTCAATAACTGCACTCTACGTCCGGCATGATTCTTCACCTGTTGTAGACTGGGATACGTCTAGGGGCTGAGGTCCCAAAAATAAATGAGAACCGGGCTGTCAGAAGAAGAGTCTATCAGCGGACACTTGTGATCTTTTGTTCGTTTCCACCCATGACGGACATCAGTGGAGCAAGACTTCCGCTTCACCTGCAATACAGTTCCGTAACCTCGTTAACTTTGTACGAAGAAGTTTGTCCTTTTATAAGGACCCCAACCGGGACAGGCAGCACTTCTGAAGTGAGACCTGTGGTGAGGTTCCACCTTTTTTTAATATTTTTTTATCTTCTCTCCTGACATTATAGAGGGAGGCACAAGCAGCAAGGGAGGAAGGAGAGAGGAGGAGGCGATCGAGAGACCATCGAAGGGACTCTCACTCAAAATTACGATCAAGAGATAGAGCAAGAGATTACGATCGTAGAGCAAGGTCAAAGTCTGCTCGACTTAGGGAAGACATGAAAAGCAAGTATAGCCGGGTATGTGACACTTTTTCTGCCATAAAGATTGTCCTACACAGGTGGATTTTATTTTCCAAGGCAATTGGTAGAGTAAGTGTATACTTTATAGTGTTTCCCTGTGCTAAAGGGAAGCCTGTTTACCTCGCCCACCCTTTCAGTACCTGGTCTACCTTCTAAGCCTAAAAGCCAACGTGCTTGACATGTCTTTACCACGCTCTTGCTTCAGTTCTCACCCTGTTGAGCTTAGTTGAATACGGCCTTCAGTGGAAGGTGTATGGTTGAAGATTCAAGAGCGACAGACATCCTCAAATTGGGTGTCTGTTTCCAGCGTTTGCTTCTGTAGAGGAGTGTATACGGCTTTCTCCTTTGCTTTCATGTCTTGGAAGTGACTGGGTCTGTGCAACATAAAAAGACTTCTATTTTACTCAAACCGAGACCCTGCTATTTTGTGACCCTCGTGGTTTCACCCCGGCGCGAGGATCGAATTCAGCATCATCGGGTAAGCGTCAAAAAGGTCACGTAAGCAGTCATTTGAGCCATTGAGACCTAATGAACACTCCATATGTTTTGCAGGGTTACGATGATGATGATGATGACGACGATGACGACGATGATGATTACTACCCGGTAGGTCTCGTTTTCTCTGCAAGAAGGATGTTCGGTGTGTGTTGTACTGTAGTTCTTCCCCTTTTGATCCATTAACTTTTAGACTTCATGACCCTGAACTACATCTTAACTGTGAAGTCGATGGTTCTGTTTTTGTGTGCAGGATCACGGACACGATGAGCTGTAGAAAGTATATCCATCCATGGCAGAAACAGAAATCCTTCTGGCCAGGATTGCCATTGTCAGTCTTGAGCATCTTCTTGCATGCTCAAAGAAGCACTGCTGACCATTTATTGAAATTAGCTTTCAAAGGTCAAGGACGGAAGGACTTAACAGAACTATGTCAATGGAGTAGAATTTAGTTATCAATGTAGTACAATGGCTCTTATCCTAGCCAGGTGAACCACGTTTTGCATATAAAAATAGGGCACCAACGAGTTGGAGTGCCCTTCTTTAATGATTGATGGGATATTGGTTCGGTCGTGTGCTCTTTCAGTTTACTCCCAGCCGGGAGCGTTGATGCCATCCACATCGTGTTATCTTCGACTTCCAATTTCCGTCACACCCGAAACAAGTACATCAAGAGGAAATGATTGATTAAGAGCTTTAAGATACCAGCGGACTTCATACATTTAGACTGCATCAGTATACAGAAGGTGGAGTACGAATCTGCTCGAGTTTTTTCCTGAAAAAGAAGAAGATTTCTAATGTTAGATAAGATGTTGTATGCATATTTCAGTAACTGAGGACACTGGTAGTTCTCATACTGTGTTTCAGTATATTGTCTTAAACAATTGTAATAAGCTTCCTTGAACTTACTTTACCACACCGAACCGGAATACCGGAACCGTCTTCTGGATAGTTTCACTACTCAAGCGTTACTATCTAGATGATGCTAGCGCACGTCGTTCGGGGATGTTGAGCCCACACTCTTAGTCCATTGTGATTGTATTACTCTGAGCATTCTCTCTCCCTGGTGCCCTGGGAAGTTGGATACTCAATCGATAGTGTTCCAGTTCCTGGACACTAACCCAGGTTCGAAACACACCGAGTAAAGACGCAAGGACCTCAGCTTGCCACCCACTTTATCATGATCCTGGCTAGAACATGGGGGCAGTTCAATATACAGGTTACAGTTTGAATAGGATATATAATGAATTTTCATAAGCATTGTGCACAGCTGTTTCCTGTCAGTGGTTAGAAGAGCATTAGAAACTATGAACAGAACAGAGTTTAATAAATGAAAGGAATCAGATATTTAAATACATTTCTTCGATGTGGAAATTCAATGTCTTATTAGGTGTGAAACAAAATATTAGATTCACATTGTGTCCGGCATTTCTTCATTTGTATTTCTTGAATGTCTAAAGCAAAGCAAGAATGAGAACACTTGTCTTGTGTTTACGAACTCCATCCCGGACGTGCCAAAGGAATCATGAGGTTACCACAATTGATATAGGAGACGAAACGACAGCGACGAGGGGAGGAAACCCGCAACCCAACCACGTGAAGGGGGAGCGCAGTAGTACAGTACGGTACAAGGTACAGCGGGGCAGCATCCGCCGGAATATCCGCAGGGCCCGTGAGGACCGAGGAGCATCGACGAGGTAGAGGGCGAGCATCGACGCATACAACGGCACCATGTGGCTCATCTGCGGGAGCACATCTCGAGGCAACCAGAGGCGACGATCGCTCCGTCGATCATCCAGATTGGCACTTGCGCGGACAGCTCCGCGAAGGGACTCTGGCTCTCACTGCGCGTCCACCACCGGAGACTCAAAACACGCTCCGAGGACGAGGGCTCGTTGCATTCCGTCCCATTCCATTCCATTCCCTGGCGCTAGAGATTGGATCGGTCCATTCTTCGATCGACTGAAGCCCGCGAGCGCGAGAAACGCACCGCATTCGGGCGGGGTCGCTGCGAAGCATGAACACCATGGCCGTCACCACCATGAGCATCGGCAGCATCGCCTCCAAGGTGACCGCCTCGCGCTGCATTGCCAGGAGCTCCCTGAGAAGTCTGATGCCCGCCACTCGTGTCGCTGGCGCAATTCTGCCCTCGTCGTCGTCCTTCCTTTGTGCAGGTGTGCAGAGATTGGCCGAGGTTGCTTCTGTTGCGGCTCCAGGAGGTGTGAGTGGCGTCAGGGCCGCGAGCTGGCAGAGGAGCGGCGTGCGGGCTATGGCCACGGACGCGGAGTACCAGGCGAAGGTGACGAAGAAGGTGTATTTCGACATCGAAATTGGCGGAAAGCCCGCGGGAAAGATCGTTTTGGGATTGTTCGGGGATGTGGTGCCCGAGACGGCCGAGAACTTCCGGGCTCTTTGCACAGGGGAAAAGGGTTTTGGCTTCAAGGGTTCAGCTTTCCACCGTGTTATCAAGGACTTCATGATCCAGGGTGGGGATTTCACCAAAGGTAATGGCACCGGTGGAAAGAGTATCTACGGCCACAAGTTCAATGACGAGAACTTCAAATTGACCCACACCGGACCAGGAATCTTGAGTATGGCTAATGCCGGTCCCAACACTAACGGGAGTCAGTTTTTCATCTGCACGGTGAAGACTCAATGGCTCGATGGACGTCACGTTGTTTTCGGTCAGGTCATTGAGGGCTTGGACGTTGTCACCAGCATTGAGAACCTGCCGACTGATCGCATGGACAGGCCCGCGAAGAACGTCGTTATTGCTGACTGTGGTGAAGTTGTTTGAGCTGGAGAGCTAGTTCAGTAAATATACACTTACGTAAAGCTAGATAGAGCAAGAAGAATCGCAGTTGCCGTCACTCGTACGATGGCATTAAGGCTGGGGCTGCTCTGTGCCTTTGACAGTGACCAATTTTGTCCTCGGAGAAATTCTTTGAATAAAAGCGCAGAGAAAGTGGAACCAGCCCGGGATGTTAGAGTTCGCATCTGCTTCTTTGAGTTGTCGCTGTTGAGCCAGTGCTGCACTCGTTTTTGGGCTCGTGGAGCCTGTGGTTGGCCAAATTGTCCCCGAAGTTTTCATCCTAATAAAATGCTTACATTCGACTTCACTTTTTCGACAACCATGTGGTGCGCCAAGTTTTGCTGGGCTCAGCTCTGCACCGTTTTTGTGGCTAGCCATCTCCGTCGTGAAAGTACCTCCGCAACGAAAATGCTAGTTCATCTACATTTTATTATTTTTTGGCTTTACCTAGATTATGGGTGAAAGTTGTTGTCACCTCATGCCCAGTCGTTCAAAATTAGCCTTTATCATTTTAGGATATAAAACGTGGAAGCCTTGTCACACGTGGGTGCACACGAAGGTCATCAACCCGTCTCCACCTTCATTTCCATTCTTCATCATTATTCCTCGGGATGATTCAGAACACTAGATTCATCATCTCTACACGAGTGTTTTGCACTGTCTACCGCCAGATTCACCACATCGCATGAGCGAGGACCGTGTCCAGTGTTCCACCTGCGTTGTTTCCAAGGGTTTATGGAGGGGTTGGAAACACAGCTTAGGGCCTGATCACTCCCAAACTGTTCTCAGCATTGGCGGGACGTTTCATTGCTGCGTGGCAGGTTTGCAGTCGTTTAAACTCCAGTCTGAATATAATAACAATCCTTACAGCTCTGAATCTCCCACCCGCAAGGCAAGATATAGCAGGTTGCAGGATAAGAAACTTGATGTCAAGTATCATCTTGCTCGAGATTGAAGAGGCGGCAAACTCATCCACTCGTGCACTTGTACCCCCAAGTCCCAAGTCACCCGAAACCTCGTACAAGTGAAATACGGTATGAATTCTGGGGATCAGGCTGCAGAATAAAGTCCTGTACCCTGAGAACACGCACGTTCTCCTGACAATGGCATAGAAGTATCTAGCATCTTGGGAATGAAATCTCTGTTTTGGTGCTGTCTGTAATGTTAGATACGAGCGCCTTTGGGAGCTTGAACCCCCAAACACTCATGGTAGTCCGTTTTCCAGGAGGGGGTAGGTGTACAACTCTTCAGAACTCAGAAGTCGTTGATTGTGGTGGACTCACCTCCTGAAAAAGCCAACAAACCTATGTTCCTCACTCATTCCATGATGGGCGGCGAGTGGAGCGGCAACAGCCAAGGTTTCCAAGTATAGAGGCATGCAGAGAGTCACCTATTTGTTCCTCTAGCTTTGGAGTTATATGGAGCTATGACACCGACTTTGACATGTTCGTGAGGGAGTGTGCGAGAGCCTACCTTACTAGGTGACATGAGGTATCACTCTCTTTAGCTTATTGTATAGCTTATTTTAGTCAACGTGTTTCCATTGCTCTATAGAGAGCACTAGTTGGTGCAATCCATAGGAGAGCAATCACGTTGGGTGATGCTTCTTCATATGCTCTGTTGTTTGTAGACCTTTTGACTTGGATAGATTTGATATCTTAGGTGTTGTTGGACATATTTCCCAGTGTGATACTATTGGGGTCTAGCCTCATGTTTCCGGTTTGGATCCATCCTTGTACAATTTGATGGGGTCTTCCCGTCCCTTTTGTTATTATACTTTCTCGGGCTTTGATGTGAGTTCTGTTCCGAAGCTGGCCTTAGGAGGCCGGGTATTTTGTGATCGGATTGGACAGAGAACAAACTTATGCATTGCAAAGCCCATCTCCATGTGAAAAAGCCAATGCTTGACTTTTACAAATGTCACTAAGAAAGGTAACATTCTGAAATTTATTGTTACAGTTTTTTCCTGATAAAGTTAAATTACTTTCAATATTATAAAATGTTATGGTTTTAAAGCTTTCGATACTTCGCCCACTATCATATGAATTTCTCCAAATTGCAAATGTAAGTCACAACTTTGTAAAAACTATTTGCATTTTGATTCATAATGTTCTAAGGTCAAAACAATGTCACCAAATTTACCAAAATTGCATTTAGATTTAGAATACGTATCACATGTAGATGTTAAGAATGTAAGTTTCATCAAAACTTGGAAACCTAAACATATTTTCACATGAATATCTTTGCTCCTTTGTTACGTTGATTATGATATTCACATTGTTGAATCAAATTTGATATTCATAACCTGCAATCCTTTCATATAATAGTATTTTTTTATGAAATTAAGAAAAATGATTGTCGTTCAAATGATTTATTAAAATTTCATATGAGCTTCATAAATTTCCCCTTAGTTCATGTCATTGTATGTTGATTGTCATCTATTGTGATCACCACTAATGACTGATTGCTTATATAAAATTGAATTTTTCTTTGTTTGCTTTAATATGGAATGAAATTATTAGAGTAAAATATTAAAAAATTAATTAATAAAAAATTATTGCTACAAATGACAAAAATAATTTCTTATCAATCTTACACACATATCTCATTTGAGATTAATAAAAATTTACAATGTCATTTGTAGTTATGTAATCTCTCATTATAGACTTTTGTTATGACCTCTTAACATTTTTTGTGAGATCAAAGAGATATAATAGTCAAAATCTCTTGTTAGTATCTAATATACATCGAATTGAATGTTGTTCATTTATCAAATTTGCTTTCTCAAGCTGCATTGCAATGAAATATAATAGTGATAATTAATTCAATTCTAAATCTAATTGATAAAATATTTTACATCATTTCTCATTTAAACTCTACATAATAGAAACTCATGCTCATTTATCAATATTTTTTTCCTCAAGTTGTATTATGATAATTAATTCAATTTTGATTCTTAAAATGTTTCACATCATCATCTCTAACATGAACTCCATGTAACACACATTTAAGCTTATTGAGATTCGTAAAATCAAGAAACTTTTTCTTCAAAATGATACTTCCATCTTTTATATCTTAAAAAATCAACAATAACGTCATTAATGTTATAAAATTATTAAATTGATTTTCCATCCATTTGATTGAAATCTGATCAGTATTTAAATGCATATACATATATAATCATTAGATTTATGTTATATTTGATCTTTATATATATATATATGAAATTTCTTGACTAAATCATGTTCAATTTATTGAAAAAAATTATGATTTTGAATATTATTAATGATTAAACTAGATATCATCAATAATTAGTAAATCTAAATAGTTCATTCAATCTCTACTAACATTTGTCACAATTTAACAAACTTACATTCTACAATAGCCATCCATAATCATAATTAATACCTAAAACATTCATTATGTCAAATTTTCAAATTTAAAAGATTCAATATTTTATATAAATATTGAATTCGAAACATTGTGCAAAATAGATGTAACTGAATTATCTGAATAATTATTGCACATGAAAAAATTCTTATGTGTTGGAATTCATTAGTCAAGATGAAAATTTTGCATTGAAATCAAAATGGGATATTTATGCAAATAGTGTGGCAAAATTATTACCAAATGATTTTGATCACATTGGTCATTAAACCCAACTTTCGACTTGCACTTGTTGGAATGTAAACTAATTGCACTAAGTTTAGGTTGCAATGAATTACTAACATTGTATATATATATATATATATAGTCCATGTTATTTTGTAGTTATCATGGCTATGGATATTTTAGTGATAAGTATAACATTGATATTCTAATACAAATTGCAGCCAGATATCAACTAGGATTGCAATCTAAATTACCTGTTATTAGATTTCGTTTAAACATAATTATATCAAAACATCTGTTAAAAATATGGAGTACCGTGGAACACACATGAATATAATTTTGAGTAAGTTACAAGGTGTTGCCCGTCGTCTAGTTCAAATAAACCTCTTGAAGTTGATTCATCATTCTCCCAAACACAGTTCCGTAATTATTGTTTATAACTAATCAGTATAAACCTCTTATTAGTCGATACCAATACACTAGATAAGAGATGGAAATTATTGATTAACTTTTTCCCACAATTTAAGTTTGAAAGGCGTTGTGTGAAATCCTCCAACACAGCAACTCTTCTCCGACTCTTCTAGCAACCCACTAGACAATGACTAGGTGTAATTATATGCATATTACATACTTCTAAGGAGTATCATGTATGCATCAATTCACTGGAGAGGCTGACTTTCATCCTCACAAGCTCTAATGAACACCCCTCAAGTATGTCTTCGTTGGCCACCGACGACAATTCATCCAATCGCTTTTCGTGGACCACTCTGATGTAATTTTGTCAAGAGTATCAGTGTCAGTGTATACTTCTTCAGTCAAGTATGTACACTAAAGAAGTGAACCTTCATTAGTGCATATGGCATTCCACCCGTATACTTTGAGTATATCACTGTTGTATACTAAAAATAGTATACTAATGTGGAGAAAAAACAAACTGCATATCCCCGTAATATTCACTAATTACATCTGCACTCCTTGACTACAGTCCATGATAATTCATTTCAACGGACATTAATTTCTCATTCGCGTCTATTAAGTTACGGTTTAGACGACAAGTCTTAAGATGCAACGGTCTCTGAGGGCTCAGACGTACGTAAACATCTTGTGCATATCCTGAATCATCTTCATCTCACGACATTGGCAACACGTTTTATTGATATTCAACATCCGACCATCCGACCACTGTTTCCGTAATCGCTGGAAGACTTTCTGGGCAGGCTAAGAGAACCATCCAGCTGCTGTAGCAGTCGGCAACTCGACGCATCAAAAATAATAACCTGCATCTGGAGATCTCTCCAGAAAATATAACTCAAGTGACAAGAAGTTGACATATTTCAACCAAGTTGGACTCTAAGCTTGTGCGAAGATTACCACACAGCTTGAAATAGGAGAATGTGCTCAATCCAGAAGAAGAGTATGAATGCTAGAGCGTGACTTAGATGACCTCGTCCAAGAGATTGGATGTTATGTATAGACATTACTGCTGGCACAACCCGATCCTGCTGCTTCACAAGACACATCTTCGATATTGCACTCACTACACTGTGATTTTCTCCTCCAAAATAATGCACCATCTATTCTCAATTTCGCCGGTGCTGCACAGTCATAAGAATTGTTGGAAAGACATCAAAGACATCTGATCCAGATGTCATCATCACAGACAGATGCAGAAGTCGCAATTGTGCATTTACAACTTCCCTTATCATCAGCTCCGTGTGAGGTGATGGTTGGATGGGAAATAAGCTTGATTTGATGCATAAGCGGATGTTCAAAAACCTGCCCCACTTGTCCTTGTACCCACGGTTGTACCCATACTCGGACCACCTGTGCGGTATTGGTACAGGTGCTCGATTGCGACTCCCGTTAATTTGCGGGGCCTGATGCCCAGATCCTTGAACGTCAGTGCTGCAATTTTCAAGAAACAGGGTTCAACATGAGTGTGAGGTCTTCAACATCGATCGATACAATGGTACCCTTGACCTTCTATGGAAACATTAAACATGACAATATTTATAACCTTTTAACAACACCCGACCTACCGTTTGGTGACACAAGGTAGTCAACTTGAAGTGAGTCGACGTTGTTGCGTGAAAAAGTCACCATTTTGGGTGTTGGGAAGGAAAGTCCTTTCAACCATTCATTTGGACCAGCCATCACCTGGACAGACCAGACAAGTGATCGCAAGTTACTCAGTATGTCGAAAATATTGACGTCAAACCATCACAGGCATTCTTTTGGCAAGATACGCCGCAACACTGTTCAACAATTCATGCTGGGAAAATTTCAGACAATTTGCGGCTCACCTTCGCAACTTGGAAAGGGATGTGAGTAACTCTTGGCTCCTCCCTGATAGACTCGAACACCAAGGCGACCTGCAAGGGCAGAGTCAGGATACCGAATCTTCATTGCAAATGATCCCAAATGACTTTTGTGACGACCAAATAGAAAGGACCATGAAAAAGACACTGCCAGGATAAAACGATAGACCGATGAAACTATAAACAACTGACTTCCTAGGTAATCCGGAAGTTCAATCTTGACATGAGGAATGGTGATCCTTTTACGATCACCATTGAGTCAACATCCTTACAAGTTCATTGACTGTAAATACGTCTGGTCCGCCGAGCTCGTATGTTTTCCCAATGCTGCTCCCATCGTCTTTAACAGAAGCTACAACAGCCGCTGCAACATCTAGAACATGAACTGGTTGCAGCCTGAAAACCGTCAAGTCAGATGACAACAGATAAGATGGCCAGATCTGAGAGTATGTTTTTATCCAAGAGAGTTTCAAGATATACAATCTTGTGTTTGTAGGTGATTTGATCATTACAGAGAATGATGATAAAAACATCCAATGGATGGAATAATAGTTGCATAGATAGTTTAAATTGGATTACTTGGATACACTTTGGTTGTTTCTTAGTATTGAGATTTTTTATATTGGAGAGCAAATTTGGATGATACAATGATAATATGCACTAGAAACTAATCCAATTTGGATTGAGGAGTTATAATCCTCCTCCTATTTCTTTGGGGTAAATTTGAAACTTCTATGTCGTGCACAAACATATCACATCACAACATAAATTGCTGTCACATCAAACATCACAATACATAGGGCGGTTCAATGTTACTCAGAGGGAAAAAACATCTACACGACATTAAGCTCTCAGAGAATTGCAAGCTCATTTCAAGAGGGATCTACGGTGATTACTTATTGTTCCCACTGCCGATGATGGGTACAGAAGGCATCTTCTTGGCAAACATAGCCCATTTATTGAGAAGGCGGTCCTCTGTTCCAACCAAAGCAGCCGGCTTCAAGACAGTGGCCTGAAAATAACTAGATATTAATCCATAATCCATCATCCATTTCCAAATCGATGGTAGAATGAGACGCGAAAAGATGTACTGAGACGATGAGACCAGTTTAAATAAACAAATAGAAGGTGCTAGAAATAGAACCTCTGGGAAGTTTTCCAGAGTCCACTTGTCTCCCTCGGCCTTGGTCCGATAATGCTTCGCTGGATTACCAGGGGAAGCACCAAGGCACGAAACTTGAATATATCTACTGATGTCACCATGCTCTCGTGCCAGCTGCAAGTTCAACACCACGAGGAACTTCGATCATCGGATTAAGCAAGACGGCTTTGAAGAGTACAAAACTAGCGACAGTTGGAACGAGGAAAAAAATCGTCACTACCTTTTGTCCACCAAAATATATATCAGCTTACACACTGGCAGTTACCCATAGACAACACTGGTTTGACGGCCTGGCTGACAACAATGGATGCATGTGATCATCAACAAGTAGTACTCGATCACCAGAACCAGAGGTGAACCGGCATAGATTGAAGAGTACTTTACCCTTGACAGACGCTCTGGAATAGCAACATTTAGTTCCTCAAAGCTGAAATTGCTGGTTTCGTAGTCCCTACCTGTGAAAGAGTAGAAAGACATGGTAAACACTTAGAGCTGAAAACGGTGATCATGAATCCGTTGATGTCAAAAATAAAAGCCCAAACCGGAATTCCTCACACAGGGCTATAGGCTTCTGTAGAACATTGCGGAAAAGAATGACAAGTGGTTAACTACAGGCCAAACTGCTCCGACCATACAACTCAACAAAACCTACCGATAAGATTGATCACGACATTAGAGCTGGCCATGGCAGCCTTGATCGAGTCTTCATCTCGAGCGTCGTACTTTATTGGCACAACCTGATTTCCAACCAAACACACGAGCCACAAATCAGCCAATTCTTGACAACCCAAGATGGGAACTTTTCGACTCAGCCAAATCAGTACTACCCGTTTCTTATCGGGCAAACAAAAGCTCTCCTCATACCTGCCCCAAGTCTCCCATAAGCTTCAAATGCTTGAACTCATCCTCCAATCCTCTGTAGGGGACAAAAACTTGTGATCCCATTCTTGCTGAAGCCAGTTCAAAACAAGACACAGTTACTCGATATGACCAACAGGATTAATGGTTCTCCATGATGATGTAGAATTTTCCTGAATAACCATCTTGACAGATACGATGAGCAATATAAATGATCTTAGACAAGTTAGATATCAACCCAGCATAGGCATCAATGGCAACAATTCTGTAGAGCACATAAGTGAGCGAGAAATTATCAGAGAGGTGAAAGTTTCCATCATTTTCTGAAGCAGTTTTCACTTTTTTTTGCTATCTTAAAAAGCACATACAGCATCAGAAAATGGTATAAACTTATGACACTTTCATTCATTCACTCAATCTCAGAATTTCGACATTCTAGTAGAGAACTGGGAGATATAGTACCCAGTTGCTGGACGACATAACGTCCAAGAAAACCCGTTGCTCCAAAGACTGTGGCCACATACCCACTAGAAAATAAACATTGAATATCAGATCCAGTCACCAAGTCTTCAAACTACTTCAAAAGCCACATGCAATACTAGAAGAGAAATGACAACGTATGACTAGATTCAAACACCGACGTAAAACCAAGAAGGACCATACATAGCATGCTAAACAGACCGAAAAAGGTCCAGTATATCTCGAGGAGAGAGAATATAACTTGGTCTGGGATACAAACAACTTAAACAACTTAAAATATGAAAACAGTATGAAGGCCACTCAGAGAATACACTAGTCAGTGTGCACATGGCAATATAAATACGTAGCTATGGTCCTTTCCGGACAGTATAAACTAACCTGACGGATGAACGACCTCCAGTACCCTTCTTAATTGGATTCGCAAGACTTGAGGAATGCCGAACCTCGCCGATGGGGCTTTCTGACATACAAAAACCAGCAATTTATAACTCTCCATACTCAGCAACCTGCACTTGTGCTCTTCATACTACAGTGATGTGAAGTCGCTACATTTGCCAGAAAAATGCGAATGCGTCCTGTAAACACCTCCCCGGAAACTGTAACCAGTTCGTGAGTAAAGTGGAGGCCAGAAATACCTCCTGAGCATCCCAAGAGAGGGTATGGGCAAATCTCCCTTGAAACGGAGGACAGGGCAGGTGTCACCCTAGGAAGCAGACGTTTGGCAATCATGTTGAAGCTCTCGATTCGCGACTCAGGTCGCTCTGCAATCAGGTTGCGGGGCATAATCAATATACTTCCCACTTAAATGATCGACATATCGTATGCTAAAATTCTACGAGCCCTTGTGAATGCCACGGGAGGCAACAGCACTAACTCTAAAATGTTCGTACCTTATATCACCGGCAGGAAAACACACTACCAGAACTCGTTCACTTTCCCCTGCAAATCGCAACATAAGAAAATTACCCCGATTCAGAAACTCTCCTCCAAGACAGTAACTAGATCAGGCCAACTCATAAGCAGCCCCACAGCTGGATTCCGAGGCCAAAACCTCCTCAAAGAGGTCCACAAATAAACGGAGCCCTCAAAATGCCGAGCGCATAATCCGGAACGCAGAATTAGGGTCCTCATCGACTGATCAATCCTCGCATCGTGAACTCAAAACAAGCGATTCGACAGGCGGAAGATCGCCATCGGAGGTACTGAAAAATCGAATAACGAAGGCAGAGGAGTTTTAATCGGAATGCACCACTGAAGCTTAATGGCTGGACGCGTACCAAGAGCCAGTCGTCCATGTATGAGTAGGTGTCCTCCCCCGGCCTGCCTGCACCGTCAGGCTGCGCTACGAGCCTCTGCTGCCTTGGTCTTCGTCTCGAGTTGTGCTGATCGTCTTGTGCTGCCGTTGGACAGCACCAGACGACGCTGTCCTCGAACAAAAGGGTTGTAAAGCAGCTCCTCCTCCTCCTCCTCCTCCAGTACCGCTGCTCTTTCCTGGATGGACAGACGGACGGCACTATTCTCCTTTCCGTTCGCAGTTTCGAACCAGAATCTCTCTCTTTGGGATCCTCCCTTTGATATGTCCGAACACTGCAGCCGAGTTGTTAATCAATTTCGAGGGACTCACCAAGAGATAAATATTGTACTTTTTGTTTAGTTTTCTTTGCTTCCAATTGCTATTAATAATCATAATAATAATAATGCATGTTAATGGATTATGTGTTACATGTTTTCCCAAAATAACTGTGTTCAGTGATACAGATCCTTGTTAGAACAGAGCATATGTTTATACACGAATGGGATTATAATGTTTAGAGATGTTAAGTATTATGCACATGGATATCTCTAATCATTAATAGAAAGTGGTCTCATGGAAATAAAAAGCACGATGGCGAAATCTTAGGCAGTACAAAACAAAAGCCAAAAAATGTCAAAAGTAAACAGAGAGTACTAGCACCAGAACAGCGCCAATCTCTCAATATACGGTTGGGAATCGAGCAAACAAAGAAATTTTACTCTATATTGCAAAGACATATGCCAGCCCAAGAACTATGATGATTTCATTGCAGAATTACTAGATGCAAAATGATAAACTAAGCGGGTTGTTTGTCTTCATAAAAAATAAAGCATTGCATACTCCTTAATGAAAGCAGCGGTCTAAATCCACATTAGGAAGCATCTACATACGCTTAAGTACATCAATTTCCATGAGGAAATCTTCATTCTCGAGAATGTTTATCATTTGAGGAGATAGTGGCTTAATCATTGTAGTAGACAACAACTTGTCATAGGTTTAATCATCCATATTGGTTCCTCTAGATATAATAGCTACCTCATAATGATTTTCATTTTTCTCCGAGGTTTTATCTACATTCAAAGCAATCAAAAGCTTCATTCTTGAATGAAGCTTTTGATTGCTTTGAATAATATCATACATATGCATCATGATATTATCTTTTTTTAATACACGGTGTAGTTAAATGTTGCATGTTTACTTCTCTTGGTGTGATCTGCAACTTATGAAATAGATTTTCATCATTAAAGACTCTTCATCTCCATCTCTCACAAATTGTTCATTTAGCATCAACACTCCACCACAATTTTCAAATTTTAGCAACCAAAACTTATATCTTGTCTACAAAGTATTAAAATTAAATAAAAAATATTTTAAGTACAAATTTTGAAAATAATATTTTTGTAATTTTAAACATTAAATCACATGAAACCTTCAAACTTAAGCTCATTTTAAATTTATACAACAAGTTTGAAAAAAAACTAAACAAACCATGAAATCAACACATTTCAAAAAAAATAGATTTCATCCATATCATATGCTAATGCATGAAGACCAAAACTAAATCTAAAAATCAAAATTCAAAATGTATTTACATTATTTTGACTCCACCTTATGAGATTAAAGTATGAAAGTAATTTTATAAATTTAATCATAAATATTAAGTTTATTAAATATATAATTATTAAAAAATTTAAATTTTTTAATGATTTTTAAGTTATTATTTTAAAATATAAAAAGTATTTTAATAATCTAATTTTATGACTTTGTAGGATAATTATGTTAAACTTTTATACATATAGTATCAATGTTTTACATAGAAGTACATATATCTTCATTTTTTCAAATTGAACAAATAGGGAGGTCAATGGTAAACAGTCACCTGATTGTTTACCATAAGTATCAATGGAACATTAACAAAAGTTTGTTTGATGCAGTCAAATGATATATTGTTTGCTTGATGTTGAGAATACAACAACGCAAGTCCTTAATAGAGTTGGCGGAAGCGGAGTGAAATAGATACAACAATTTGATCTTGCATTTGAGTGAAGTAATTTAATTCTTATAAAAAAGAAGGAGAGAGTAATATAACAAAAAGGATGGGAATACCCCATCAAATCATATTTGAAAATCACATTCTATAATATACTTGCGTGTGGCTCTACATATGTTGAGTCAATATTATGGTTAGTTAATCAATGTATATTTTCATGATTCTACCCGAGTGTGGAGGTTATTGAAGTATCTTAGCATATCCCGATTATATTATTCACTCAAGTTTATCATTATTGGAAGAGTCATTGTTAGAATAGCTCTCCTTCATGTCATGATTAGGTGACGGTATTTTTTATGGAAGAAAATATTTTTGCATATAAAATTAAATCATTAAAATTAAATTATTGAGAATTAAAATTTAAAAATATATATCTATATATAAATAAAAAATTTATATCAATGATTTTAAAAAATTAAAATTTAATATTTTTATTTTTTAATATTTTTTGCTTCATTTTTGTCACAACTTATGTAGGTGCACCCTCTAGTTCGATAAGTGCACATATGCAAGAGCAAATATATCAATTAGAGTCAATAGTGCAGTTAGTGTCATTTGCACTAGATCTACCGTTGGGACGATAGTGCCCATTCTGAGATCTAGGGCTTAAGGAGTAGAGTTCGAATTAGGGCTACTTGGAATGTAGTTTCAAAGTTGAATCTTCGAGAGTATGACTATGATGGATAGTAGGTATTGTAGAAACCTAGAATTTTTGAAGCTCAAAGTGAATTTGGCTTGACTATAATCTTTCTTTTATGTAATGGCTATGAGCGACGTGTCCTTGTGGATGTTCTGAAAGTAGAAAATATTACTTCAAAAACTCAAATTATATTTTATGATAAAAAACTATGAGTTTTTTTATTTTTGATCGATGGTAGCTTCAATCTTTTTATTGTAGAGTGTGCAAGGCATTGATGGAATGAAGACCATATGTTAGGAGTTAACTCAGGTCTTGAGTAACTCTGGTTAGTTTGACTAGGGCTAGAGCTGATATTACTATATAAGAGGGTTGGCAGAAGCTCTGTAACACAAATTAGGGTTATTTAGTAAAGTGACTTCGTGTGTTCTATTTAAGTAAACTGAATGAGGGAGTTCTCTTGATTGCATGTTGCTTCTCATTGTATTTCCTGTCTTTCGGACCTACAATTGGTATCAGAGATCGGTGCGTTGGGTCGAGTTGACGAGAATCGCAGCATCATCGAAAAGAGAGAGAGAGAAAGAGAGAGTCACCACCACCACGCGAGTGGATCTCGGATTAAGCTTGCGCTCTCTGGCTTGGTCGGCGTAGTGCGTGCACTGGACCACAAGATCTTTATATTGAGATCCTCGAAATTTACCAATTTAGTTTTTATCGGCGGAAGGAGGGAAAAGGCGAGGCATGGTTTTTTGTCTCGGGAATCTTCACCGGTTGTTGTAGTCGTCGCGTTGAAAAGGAGAACATTGACAGTATCCGAGGATTTTATTTTTTTTGGTTGCATGTGCGCAATGTGTGGGGAAGAGAGGTGGGCCGATGATGAGGATACTTCTTGAGCAGGTGTCCTGCTGCAACTTTCGATGATCCAAGCTTTTTGTAGATTGGTCAGTGATGATGAGGATTTCCTTTTGACGTTCTCGCTTTGTCACTGGCATAATTGACGTCAAATTTTGGGCGCATTTAATCGTATTTGTACCGAAGTTCTTGCCCGCCTCTCGGAGGCGAGGCCGGTGGGGGAAGCCAGTAAAGAGGAATTTCAGGGAGAATTGCTTGAATCTAGAAGAGTAATTGAGCCCCATAACTCGACGGAACAGGATTCTGGAACATTCTTACAGCAGATCATCATGAGTTGAATAATACGGAGCCCGACCTCTTGAGGTCTTCCAGAATGGCGTTTGAGTCTTCCTCAAAAGCTAGTGGTTGCGGCGTTCACCTTGCAGGAGACCACGGGAAAATTCGTCTCTTGATTGTTGGTGTGGAATCCAATTACGAATATTTTTATTGAACTACTCTGTTGGACAAGCGGAATAGTTTTGCGTTACACCAAAGCGATTGGACTTACATCTCATTATCCCACGGAGTCTTACATCTGCAAGGAGGTGGAAATAATTCTTACCGTTTCCTTGTGTGCATACTCTTGGTGAATTTTTGCATCATGTGACAGCACCACCACAAATTGGCGTAAAATCGTCATTGCGTCGTCGAAATTCATATCGCTTTCCTCTCGCATTATCTCCTGCCTCTAAGCCCTCTCAGTTAGATGTCAGGGATGGAGCAGCCTTGACGTGAGGAATCCGAGAGTGAGTTCTTGAGAGCGCGGATGACACATCCTTGTCGAGTCGATTGGTTGATCGATTGACTAACAGAGGAGAGGACAAGAGCGAAGGAGAGAGAGAGAGAGAGAGAGAGAGAGAGGGACAGCGGAAGAAAAGCGAGTCAGCAAGGGAGAGGGAGAAAGAGCGTTGTTAATGAGATGAAATAGATGGGCGAAGTGTTGACTAATCGCACGTTTTGCTGATGACATAGAGCTTTTCCCTCAAAGTTCTTGTCCTTTCTTATGTAGTAGAGCGGAGTAGAGATAGAAGCTTGCTACCTGGTTGGCTTGTTGTCTCTCTTGTGTTGCTTCGACAACGCAACCGCCGTTCGCTGTTGAGAGATTGAGAGTGAAAAGCTATAAGACAACAGTAGTAACAGCAAGCAGAACTGCAGGATCTCCTCTAGTTTAGAGATTTTTACCAAAGATAAATTTACTTTATTCTCATAATATGAGTGGGAATAAGTCAAGTTTGGAGGTTCCATCTGAAAATCGAACTACACAAGCGAAGAGTTCAACGTCTAGACGCAGCGAGATGGCAGTCATGAAGATAGGAGGAACCGAATTTGACATTGTCAAATACGATGGGCGTGATGACTATCTTCTATGGGAGAGGCAAGTCAAAGGCAAGTTGAAGGCTTTCGGTTTGGGCAAGTCATTGAGGCCTAAACCCTCTACACTCGATGATGAAGACTGGAAGGACCTTCAAGAGCAAGCAATGAGTATTGTTATACGGCACTGAATGTGACCCATGGACGGTCCCAATCAAGGATTGAGAAGGATGGGAAGAAGTTTGGATCTAGAGGTAGATCCATGTCTAGGGGTAAATCCCAAGACAAGAAGGTGGTGGTCTATTGGAAATGTGGCAAGAGTGGTCACTTTAAGAAGGACTGCCGTGTGAAGACCAAGGCTACTAATACTCCTTTGGCCAATGTGGCTCAAGATTTTGTAGTCCACACCTTTCTCTTGTGTGAAGCCCTTAGCCACCAACCTGGCTTTGAAGATCCTCTTCTCTTCATCCGTTGGATTATCCTTCAACTTGTACACCCACTTGCTATCAACCAAAGGTTGTTGACCCTTTGGAAGCTCCACCAGCTCCCAAGTCTTGTTCTCAACAAGCGATTGCATCTCACGCTCCATAGCAATATCCCACTTAAGCTTATTGATAGAGGCTTGAGCTTCTCTATATGAACAAGATTCTCCTTCTTCCAAGATCAACGCATTGTCATCATCATTCTCATATTCAATATCATGATCCTCAAGAATAGATGAATCAGTCCATGTTCCATACCTTTCGGGAGCTCTACTAATCCAATTTGATGATCTTCTAGTAGATGGTCTTGGTTGATCTCCATCGTTTTGTGCTCTGTCTTGAGGCTTAGCAACGACAACTTGCTCCTTCAATTCCTGTTGTTCAGGAATTTGCTCTATCTGTTCTGGAGCTTCTCCTTGTGGCGCATGATTAAACCCATAATGATCAATCTCCCCCTCAACAACATTTGTGAGTGGAGATTTGCCCTTGTTAGTATGGGGAACATGAGTTATCTCCCCCTCTTTCAATGATTTGGGCTCATCGAAAGAAACATCCCTACTGACAATCACCTTACACGCTACAGGATCCCATAGCCTATAACCTTTCACACCACTTGCATATCCAAGAAAACAACACTTCTTGGATGTAGGATCCAACTTGGTCCTATTCTCCTTAGGTATGAGAGGATAAGCCGTACAACCAAAAATTCTCGGACAACTATAATCAGGCCTCCGTTTGTGCCTCAATTCAAACGGTGTCAAGAAATCGATTGCACTTGAAGGAGATAGATTTACCAAATACACTGCGGTATTACAGCTTCAGCCGAGAATTCATATGGTAAACCAAATTGGCTCAACATACTACGCACCTTCTCCAATATTGTTCGGTTGAGCCTCTAAGAAACAACATTTTGTTGCGGAGTATAAACCGTGGTGAGATGACGAGTGATCCCCTCCTCTTTGCAGTAACTTCTAAACTCCTCTGAAGTTTACTCCCCGCCATTATCCGAACGTAGATATCTCATCTTGTGACCAGTCTTAGTCTCAACTTGGGCTCTTCAACTTTTGAAAGTTGCAAAGACTTCAGACTTGTGTGTGAGAAAATAGACCCACACAAATCTTGAGTAATCATCAATAAATGATACATAGTACCACTTCCTTTTAATGTGAGGCTTTAGGAGAGGGTCCCCACACATCACTATGTACATACTCAAGTAACTCTTTGGAACTATGAGTTCCAACACCAAAGGCTTTTCTATGTTGCTTGCCCATAACACAATGCTCACAAAATTCCATGTCAACTGTACCTAAACCAGGTAACAAGTCCCTATCTCGAAGAAAGGTCAAGTACCTGTTACTCATGTGTCCCATTCTAGAATGCCAAACATGAGCCATCTCAGGCCGAGATCTAGTAAGATTGACTTCACTACAAATGGTATTGCCCTCTAGTACATACAGATTTCTATGCTTGTGTCCTCTTAAGATAGTCTTATCACATATTCTCACCTCAAGTACTCCTTGTTTAGAACTCCACTCAAGGCCTTTTGAATCTAACATTCCAAGAGAGATAAGGTTCTTTCTCATTTCGTATAAACCCCGGCGTGAGTCAACGTACGTTTGACTCCATCAAACATGTGAATCTGTACAAATCCAACACCTTCAATTCTACATGGTTGATCATTTCCCATAAGAACTAAACCATTTGATACTGAGAAAGTATGAAAAAACTCTCTAATGTAACAAATGTGATAAGAACAAGCATTATCTAGAATCGATTTATCACCAACGCCCTTTGGTGAGTTGCATAGGGCATACCTCTAGCTTCATAGTCCATCTTCGAGCATAGAGATCCATACTTAACTGTAACTATTCGTTGAGAGTCACCTAAAGTCTTGAACTTTGGTAATCTTGGATTAGGTGTGTACTCAAATGGAAAAACTCTTTTGTTGAGTAATGCCCATGACATTTAAGAACTTGGTTATTGTTTGACATAGAAAACTTTGTATTATGTTACCATGCAAGGAGATGGATATTAATCTTCAATTCGTAGATTTCATGTTGGTGATTACGTTTAGTTGCAACATAATGCATCTATCACATTGTATGTTATTATTGATTGCACGATTCTAAGAGAAAATGAGATTTTACTTTCTAAAGTTTTGGTATTAGAGGATCGCTATGGTGTGATTTGGAAGAATCATGTGTCTAATTGTGCCTCATGTCACCTTCCAAACATTGATGGTTTTATGGATCCAAGCGTGGAAATTGTGTGGGAAGGATTGAGATATATGTTATGTGGATGAACTACAAAACGGCTAGTATGTTGATATGTGATTCTTGTTTGAGAGGATGTTATATGTCATGTTTGAAGCACCTTTCAATATGATGTGAAGTGGGCAGTGGAGATATACTCGATGCGATTAGCAAACAAGCTCATTTGACCATTACATATTAATTGATTAGATGGCTACCAAATGTGAGAGGACATAACCGCTAGTTAGTGGGAGTGATTGTGGCATATTTGTGTTGATGTATGACAATCTAGGTATTATGATGTTTGATGTGACAACAGTGAATGTTGTGATGCAATATGTATTGGCACGACAGTTGTCGCAACTTATATAATGGCACTCCAAGTTAGTTAGGTGAGTGCAAACAAGAGCATATACATCAATTAGAGCTATAATGTAGTTAGCATATAGCGTCATAGGACATAGATATATGCCTCAATGGCTAGAGTTCAAATTAAGTCTCCTTAGAGAGCATTTTTTGAAGTTGAGTCTTTGAGAGTGTGGTTCTAGTGGATAATAGCTAGTGCTAGAACCTAGAGTCTTTGCAACTCAAATTGGATTTGGCTCGACTGTAATCTCTCTTTTATGCTAGGGTTATAAATGGTGTATCCTTGTGGACATTTTAGGAGTATAAAAAATTATTGTGGTATACTTGTATTTGTGTATGGCAATCTATGTATTATGATGTTTGATGTGACATTGATACATGTTGTTATGCGATATGTATCTACATGATTTCGGAAATCCTTTAATATATTTTTACATGAGTCATTGCTCAACATTAAACTATGTAGAGAGTGTTCTAAGCTTTTACTCAACCCAAAGTCAATTCAATGTTGTACATTTTATTATAATCATTTGCAAAGCTACAGAGATACACATAAATTATTTATTTTTTATTTATTTTTTGAATGCAAACTCACTAAATCAAATTTTTGTAAATGCTAATCATCTAACTAAATCCTTGATAGAGTTTGTTAAGTCTAGTGATTTCACTATAAAAAATTGAAATTTATAAGTTTCAAATAAATAAATAAATTTTCAATATTCATTATTTTATTAAAAAAATACATTCATTTATTTTATTTTTTTATATTGTTAATTTTTAGTTTATGGAGTGTATTATTTGTTATCTTTTTTCTCACCATTTGTAATAACAACGTTGTTAACTTATGCAACCAAGTTTAATATCTTGGAGTACATTTGTGGTTTACACTTTTTATCATCACCTTTATATAACACAGAGAGAGAGAGAGAGATAGATAGATAGATAGATAGATAGATAGATATATATATATATATAAACTCATGATTGTCCCCAAAATTGTCTCAAATTATTATTTCTTTAATTAATGAATTGAAATTTCATCATACAGATCATTATGTGAGACCTTATATAACACAAATCTTTTTTTATTTAAACATGTCTGAACATACTTTTTTCTATTATGTTTTTCTCATAGTTTAATACCTTCATTATCCATTGCTGGTAGCAAAAGTACTCGATATAAACAAAGACTGATGATAGTTGCCACAATAGCAATTTAACTCATAGTGATACGAAACGTAATATGTTCCTGATAGATAAAAATGCATAAAACATAAATACTTTTCACTATGTTCAACTCCTCTTGGTTTGACTGAGTAACTCACGTTCACAGTTTTATTGAATTCATGTTCAAGTCAACGCTTTGGCTTCACTATTTAGTACTATTATTTCATATTTTGGCATCTTAGTCCTCATTCTGCATAGCCTTACCGTCAAAACAACAACAAAAACCATGTGTTAGTGAAAATTCCACTAAAAAAGTGTTAATCTCTCTACCTAAGGAGTCATACATAGATATGAGTCTGTATCCTCTCGCCCCGATACTTCTTTCAAGGGTACAGTCTAGGCAGCCTTCCCAGAAAGATGCCTCGCCACTAAACAAGAAAAAGTCGATTGCATAGGATCTGTAATCACCGCGTCAACCACCATCACCTGCTCCTCACGAGTGAGGTATAGATCTGCGCGGACTCATCGCTCCAATGGTATAGCATACCATCAATCTCTCTATGCTCCATGGCCGCTCTCATCGGCAATAGCATACACGACATCCTGAATGGGATCAAGTGTGGCTATGCGCTGGTATCCCATGGACATCGTGCGACATGCGTTTCTATTGTATCCAGGTCACTCCCGCACTCGTATGTAAGAAGAAATTAAGTTGTATTCTGAATCAAACGCAATCAAAATTGCATCGTTGTGATAAAAGATATTGGTCCAATACGAAATGGTCTAGATGGCAACCAAGAGCCTGCACCCTTGCCCCAATTCGCTGACAATTTCATATTGCACCAGTATCTTTTATCACAACGATGCAATTTTGATTGGGTTTGATTGTGTGCAGGCTCTTGGTTGATGTACTAATCGAAGAAAAAGTATGGAACCCACATCCTCTTCGTATAATGTCTTTCAATTAATCTGGAAACCCTAGGCTCCAATAAGAGCAAAACCGCAAAAGAAGGATGCTCTGTCTTGGCAGTTGTCTTGGCACTAAGAGGATAATGCCCTCCATTACACCGGAAATTAAGTCATGTAGTATGGCTACGTCCCGCCCTCTAAAATCGATAAACATCCTCAGCAAGAGCTGACTCGCTCCTTCTTACTCAGGTAATGAATGACAAAATCTGGAACTCCTAGAATGCCCAATCCATCAGTTGCAACGTCACAACCATCAGGTACCTGGAAATCATCAGGAATGCCTGGTGGATACCATACGATACTTTCATCCCTTGGCCGGCAAGTGCCAACTAGGTAGACGAAGTGTCGAATGCCTCTCTCACGAACGAAAAACCCACAATATAGCCATCAAACAACTCATCCGGTTCTTACATCCGCTTCTACCCAGCTGCACAGTTTTCTGCCCATATGTAAAACTGCAATTTGCGTGTACGGGATAATGCATAGCAAATGCATTATTTTTTCTTATGTATCTAGCAGTTGAACTTTGTAGGCAAAAAATTTCTTTATAAATGTGATTTGAATTAGCTTCCCTACAAAATTAAAATAATTTTTTTAATTAATCACTGGATTGCATTATCTAGAATGTGAAAAGAACAAGAAATTGAAACTTATCTTATAATTTGATCACCTTTGATACCTTCAAGAGATTTACAATCATAAAAAATATGAAGTTATGAAACTTTGACTCTAGATTGTACATGGAAGTATTATTAAAAATATTATGAATGTTTAGGATGATGATATTAAGTAAATATATAGTTTATAATACAAGCTTGTATTAAAATTCATATATTAATTTAACCTCAAAATTTTAAAATTAAATTATAAATTAAAATTTATGTTAGAGTTGTAGGATTTTATTGATTGTGACAAAGTTATAATAGTGATCATTATTTTTGTTTGTGACATATTTGATTAATAAATATTTAGGGTTGTAATTGTACTTCAATTTTCACAAAGTTGCTCATGAAATTTGGATTCATTTCAAGTAAAGAATTGATATTTGTGATCATTTTTGTTCACAAGATCTACATACTGTCTTGTTATATAATGGTTGTTTGAAAAATATTTCCTAACGATTTAGAAGTATGTAATATTTAAATATTGACGGAGAGTTGAGAGAGAGATATGAATGCATTTACTTGTTAACTTTGAGAAAAAGTTAATGATCGAGTTGTGAAAGTTAATGAACTTAATATAAGATATTTCAATTGACTGCAATCAACTAGCATCTAAATTGATGAATATGAGAGGAAAAAATATCAATTAGATGATTGTTCATGAGGCTTTCAATGAACCAAAGTTCATGCAACACTGACTTCAAGAAAGCTTTTTCTGCTCTCCCATACAAGGTTCCACTATTTTAGTGTGAACAACTCCAGCTCCTCTAGATGTAACCTCTTGAGTTGTATCATAAAGGTATGTAGTGGTAACCACAACTTGCTCCAAGCAAAAAACTCCAACCATACTTTAAGAATACTCTAACTCTCATTCTCTAACATCCCCATAAGACCAAGGATGAGATCTTGGGTACTTCTCACACTAGCTTTTGACTCCACCGTTGTCGTGTTGTGACACGGCTACTATGAGAAGATGATGACATGTGTCATCTTCAAAGTTGTTGAGATGACGGTGATATTTTGACGATATTTTAGGTCAAGATGGCCGGCGTCTCATTGTAAGGTTGTTAAGAGGCCACGGTTGGATTGTCATCCTAGGGCCAGGATGTAGATAAGGATCCAAGGGATATCATCTTGGACCTTATCGGATATAAAGCATGGTTGGAGTCGAAAGGAAAGGGGGAGGTCTAGAACGTTCTTCGATTAAGGAGCTTATCCGATAGAAGTGGAGCCAACGTGGGACATGGATAGAGGGCGGTATGATCCTCCAGATATATCGATGCCCAATCTGTTTGTGATAAGCATCCGGTGTCTACATCGTGATCACTTTCGGGTGTGGTTAGTGTATCACTTTGGAGATAGCTTTATGGAAGTTGTGATAAACTCCCCAGATCCTTTCATTCTGCCAATTGTTTCCTACGGCACGACTTGGGACTTAACCGTCTACGTTTTGATTTGATATTAGCATTATGGACATGAACTTGCCGTTAGTGGCGCCTTTCAACACATGGGTCCCTGTCCATCACTACTGTCTACCAAAGGCAAGTCATATGGAGTTGATTGTTAGGAATTTTGGCGAGGAGTATTATACTCAAGTTATAAACTCCTTGGTCCCTTTTGTTGTTCCGTTTATACTAAATTGGGTTTCGAAGTTGTTATTTTGATTTTGTATTAGTGACAACTTATATAACCTTTATGGTGGCTAAGTAGTGTGTTTGGCTAGTTGTAAAACTCTATGTTAGTTGTGGCTAATTTGTCCCACTAATGGTCAAAATGGCACTCTTCATTCTCATTGGTTGGAAAATTTAGACCAATGAGACCACTTGGACGAGTTCTTTGGGGTTTTGAGGTGTTTCAAGAGCCTTTGAAGGGAGTTTTTTCAGGATTGAAGTATATGGTTGGAGAGTTGACGAGGAGAGCTGGGATTTTGGCTCAAGAATGAAGGCGATTGAGCAAGTTGACACTCCGGTGTGGTGATTTGAAGTGGGAGAGTGAAATTTGGACCGATTGGAGAGTTTGAGTGAATTCTGAGCGTTCTATGAAGCCTTTGACAGATCGGATTCGATAGACACAAAGTTTACAACTCGAATTTGCGATTTGATCGAAATTTCAACTCGATCGGTTGAGTTTTGAGTGCAAAGTAGTAGTTTGAAATTTGTGTACACAGTCTGAATTGCAGGATTGCACAGACTATTCCAGATTTAGTTCGACAATCATAACTCATGCTATCAACAAGATTGGTCAATAAAACTTGACAGAGTTGAAGCTTGGATAATAAGTCGTTTTATTGTGAAATTTGAATGCAATTGGATCAAAGTATTGGAGTTTATAGTGGTTTTAGTATGCAAGGGTCTGCATATCGCCTTGTGATACAGGGTATAGTTCGACATTTGTAACGAGAAATCTAGGAGCAAAGAGCATATGAAACTTTCCCGAGAGTTATGAATAGTTGCAAAGTACTTTTCTGCAAAGTTTGGCTAAGAGTTAACGGTTCAATCGTTGGTTACAACGATACTCTTCCGCTGGAGTTTACCGGGTGCAACGAGTTGGACATGGAAAGATGAAAGAGATGATGATTGTCAGTTCACACGATGACGAGGAGAATTATTCTACAGCCAGACGCTCAGGCGTTCTCAGAATAAAACTCTGTCCATGCGACACCGTCTCGGTAGGCAAGGAGCCTACCAATAGTCTTGCAATCACATATGTGTAAGGCATGCGTTCTAAATTTAGGAAGATAGGTGGGGTTGAATGCTTTTATGAACCCCATATCACAATTTGTCAAAGGAAAATCGAAAAGACCTAAAAAGTCTCCGAGAATAGACGCTAGAACCGACAGGACTTCAAACCGTTGTCACCACTCATACAATGCGGTCATAATCAACCTGTCGCTCGCTCTCCTACATAAGGAATAGATCGTAGTGACAACGACATGGTGAAATCCAAAGAGGCGGAGACTGCAGAGGTAAAAAAGCCTTTGAACCTTAACATGGATGTTTGTGTTCTGGCCGCTTCTACAAACACGCGTCAATCGGAGGCTGGCAGAACTGTAGGACTCAGACAGAAAAACAAATAAGTATCAAAACAAAATATAAGAGAAAAAGACTACCATAAGAAAAGCGTGAAACTGAAACTAACTGCATGCAGCTAGAAAGCAATAAATCACATAATTCCATCAACGGAAGGTCTATAACTCAAAGTAAACTTAGGACACAAATTTACCATAAATTATTCTGGATAATAAGATTATATAAGAGGAATATTATACTATGTTACAAGTTACGTACTGGACTGCTCGAAGCAGTGTATAAGTTCCGCTCCCACACCAAAGGTGGTATTACAATCACATAATGATTTGTCTAAACTAATATGCGCGTTAAGATCCAAACGTTCTAATAGAATGTAAGCTTAAGTGTATCACAGGAAGACTAGGCATATTCAACTCTGCATCATTATAATGTGGTACACTATGCATGCACAGTATACCGTGCTCCCACTTTCTCAGCTTGTGGTGGACTATTCACAGTGGATCAGGCATCTATCAAGATTCGCCTGAGAGAATCGGTCACACATATCGTACAATGTACATACATATATTTTGTAGATAGTTACAAAGTAAGGTTCCCATTCTTCTTCCGAGTCTTCAAATTTAGAGTGAATCGTTGCTATTAGTGGTGATGAGATGATTCTCGCACGGCGCGAATTTCTAGTGAACATGCAGTCGTGGCAACAATCAAGAGCACATGATCAATTGGGATAAATCGGTGTACTTCGACAATTTGGCAATGACGATTGTACTTGTACTATTAAGTCTGATGAACAAAGAATTACGGAACAGTGAGGCGTTGGTTTCCGTTGGAATTGAGCTCAAACGTGAATAGATGTTGTCATTCATCTAGAGAACCCACATACTCAAGATACCCACAAGATACACTTCAACGTATGTGAGAGCTGCTTTGAGAAAAGTCATCAATCCGTTGCTCAGCCATACGTCCTGAGGTGAATTATACACCACAATTATAACCTTAAGAAACAGACGAAAAAGGCTATTGCCCCCCAAGCTCTGTGAAAAGCTTGAGCATTGTTGAAACTCATTCCAAATTGTCTCCTCTTTGTGGGTCAAGAAAGCCAAACTCTTTTGCACGCTAGCAAAGCATCAAGCAGATGATTCTGTGTATACACTCAAAGTAGACCAGACATTTTGCAAAAGAGGAGAACGTAAACCAAGCATTTCGCTATTCAGAAAACATAGATGCAAATCAAATCGAACTCCAATCATTTCCATTCCTCATGCAGAGTTACAGTAAGTTGGGATTTCGTAACCTTGGCCTGACGTCAACAAACTGTCGTGAATTGGCATGCTCTGGCCTCCTCGCATGACCCACTGAAGGGATAGGAATGTTCAGGTCAATCCATCCCAAAGGAGTTCCTGAACACAAAATGTACAACATCACTGCCCCTATGGGGACGAATAAGACTAAGTTTAAGTGAGATTCTTTCGAAATTAACAACAAAAATTTGACTTGCTAGAACATGCTGCAAAGGGAACAGATGCTGCAATGTAGCCAGCGAAGGGTGGCAACAATCGAAAGTTTCGAAAAATATTAGGCATCACAAAGACTCATAAATAAGCGGTGCGAAATATCTTCCACATTCACCAACCAAGTGAGGAGCTCCTTCAAAAGGGTTTGAATTAATGCAGTAAAGCGTGACGAATAGACATTTCTATTACAAGTCCACAGGATCTCACAGAAACCGCTAAAAGCATGGTGAGTAAGCTACAGATTTCGATTCCGAAGTACTCTATTCTTCTGAGCACTTACTGGGAACGTGCCCATTTGTGAGTCATCAGGAGGATTATACAGAACTCGAAAAGCTCCCGTAGTAATCCAAGCCCTATAATTCTGGTCTTTCAAAATTTTAAAAGGCACGACACTTCCCAGCTCCGCGTGGTATCTAATCAACAAAATTTAGGCCTAGCCATGTTACTCAACGGGTGCATCCTTCTCTGTGAAGCTCCGGTAGACAATGCGTTCATCCCGTGACTTGGTGCTTTCTGAGACAGCGCAAGCTACAAGATCCTGCCCACAACAAGAAACACTGGTGGTCAGTCAAAGAAGACATGCATCGAAGTTTGTTATATAAACGATCTACGAAATGCAAACAAAGAAAATAAGACAAGCAAAGATTTTCTAAGACACCAACAAAAAACTACAGCTCGTGTTCCCAATGCTTGCTCTTATTGAACTATTTGGCATGTTTCGACGATCTAAACATATAAGATAGTACAGATACCTTAACATTCCGCTGAGAGAGGAACTTCCCCAGTCCATGCAAGATCCGCCGCAAATCGTCTGCCTATTTAGTTAAAAACCGATCATATTCCAAAAGTTAACAACGCAGTTTTTATAACAATAATTAAAAGTCAGTAAAAGAATCTACTGAAAGTCGGGACCCTCCCCAACGATGCACATGAAAATCCTCACTTCCTGACAATAGTTCCACTCACCCTACACAATCTGTGGAACTACAAACGTATTATCTGATAAACTGAACAATGTGAAATTCCACTTCAAAAAAAGGAACCGAGAAAATTTAATACCTTCAAGTAGCCAACTCGGTTCCTATCAAAATATCGGTAAGCCTGCAAGTTTCATGTGATACCGGTCAACGTAAATTTTTCCCTACTGAAAAGACTGGCGAGAACCAAGCTTCTATGGAGAAATAAACATGATACTAAAAGCGGTAAGGGAAGGAAAAAACAACTCTTCGCCAAGACTGCGTTGGGTGGCACCAACCTGTAGAACGTCTCTATCCATTATGTGTTTCTTCTCAAGCTTTTTCTCATCTATCTTATCCTGCTCGACATAGCCCACGGAAGTCAGTGAGAAGCAAGTTGATGCAAAGTAGTGCAAGCTCATCTCAGTGTAGTGCACTGGTTAGAAGACCTTCAATAAGTACTTGACAATTAGTCTAGCTCTAATTTACATACTGGAAATAAAGAAAAAAGTTTTTAAAATATACACAAGAAGTCCATAGCTTCGTAGTTATTCGCCCTCTAACTAGGTGATTCATAAAGACAATGTAGAACGGTTGCCTTGTATGCCCGATTCAGTACAAACAGCTCGAGACTGCAGCTCGAGATTATTAAAAGCGGACCATCACCAGCTTGAGTGCACGTGTCTTCCTTGTATAAGATATTTCCTTAGGTTTTCCCAAGACTCTCTTGGATAACATCAACGCGTCCGGAGACTTGTTCCTTAATTTACTCTCCAGAATGTGTCACTTTCTCAACCAATCATCATACATAAAGTATCCATAACGACCAACAACTAACGAGAAGTAATCTCACCTCCAAACCTCTATCTTTACTTGCAGCGGCATCCTTCATGTCAACGTCTGAAGAAGCAGTTGTTATTGCTACATCCATGTCGTCCGCTATGACGGAATCTTTGCCCGCCTTAGCTCCCTCACCTTCTGTAGACAAATTTAATCCATCCTCTTTTTTCTCCTCTTTATGAACAACCCCGTTCTCTTCCGCTTTGTCTCCATGTCCCTCAGCTTTAGCTTTCTCTAATTCCATTGCGGCTTCTTCTCTTCTTGCTTGCAGTTTCCTTAGCTCTTCTTCACTATTCGCATTAAGTATATCACTTGCTTCTATCTCTATCCTTCCTTCGGGAACATCTTCCACCTTCGGTTCCGTGACAACCTCAACAAGAGGTTCGGGGACACTCTCCACCTTGGACTCTGGAACGGCCTCAGCTTTGATCGCATCGACCTTAGGCTCTGGAGTCCCGGCCCTGTCTGAGAACTTGCTGCGCTTCCTTGATGATGATCCCTCACCTTCAACGTCTTTGAATATTTCATCCTTAGCTTCTGAGCGCCCTCGTTTCCTCTCGTCCTTCTTACGAGCATAAGTTGTTTCACGCAGTATCTGAAAATCAAGGATACCCAGTGAAAGTTTGTTCAGAGTAAAGTTCCACCCGAACACCCAAGCCTCAATGCTTGGGGTGTTCGGGTGAGCGAGTTCGATGTCTAAAACCACTGCAAAACCTTTCCCTTAGAATTTTTCGCTGTTTTTCTCCAACAGCTCTCTTTGATCAAACATGCACCCACTTTCAGACATACGGTCTACAAACTTCGACAATTCTGACGCATCCGATTCCTTCTCTCATAATATAAAAGAAAAACTCCTCGTGAGTTCTATCTTTCGCCTTCCTCAAAAAGAAAAACGCACCTCTATGTCCGATAAGATAACACTGCCCATCTTGTACTGCAGCATTTCTTGGTATATCTCGGCGAAGACGGAGAGCTACGATACAACACGGAGTAACGTAAGTAAGCAAAAGGTATGGATCCAAGATACATGTCAAAAGAAAGTGAGTTCGACCAAATTGCTATTGCCTTCAACTCTACTCAGAACAACATCCTACATGGCGACTAATGTTGGCGTACCTCGAACGTGCATTCCTCTCTATCCTCTTCGTCATAGTCGAGGAGGCCATCCAAAGATATGGTCATCGACCGCATCTGTACAGCATACAACTTTTACGTTTAACTTTCCAAATTTATAAGTTGGTACAAAAGCATTTCATACGAACAAAAGCTCAAAAACCAAGATGACGTCCGGTAATCGACAAATACAAAAACACTTGAACAATAGCAAGTGACCAGTGTCATCTATCGGCACTAGTAAAGAAAGGTGGGGCAATGTGGCCTACTTTGGTGGTCTTGGTTCGTTGTGTTGTTAGAATGAAGCCAGATTGCTGAGGTAACTCCTCTTCGATCTTGACCTCCATTCCTTTTTCTTTGCCTTCTACCTCTTCTTCCTTGGTTTCGATCTTTTCTTCGACGTCCTTCTCCTTCTTTTCCTCTTTGTCCTTAGACTCGTCAAGAGTTTCTGTCTCACCATCTTTGGTGCTACCATTACTGTCACCTGAAGGACATAAAACCATGAACTGAGTATTCAATACAAAAAACACAAAATGAAAAAGCTGACCGCAGATAGTGATATGTTGCATCTATCAGTGGCCTTTGCGTCCCAGGTCAAGCAGTGGATGCGCACTACATCAGATATCTGAATCTTACTGTCCTTGAAAGCACCAAAGTCAAAAACTACCGAAGAGCCAAAGAGCTTCGGCACGTATGGTCGAACATACTGATTGTTGACCGACAGGAATCAAAGTTTATAGCATCTACCTTCCTTGACTGGAATTTTATTCTCGGAAGATTTTCCATCCTGCACCCAAGAGAAACGGTGAGAATCATGCTCATGCCAGACCACATTAGAATGACCATGTGACTGACCGGCTCCAAAGAAAAAGGAAATGAAACTGGGACACGACGTCAATCCTGCAAGGCCTTCACTAAGAAAGAAGTAGCAGCTTCACAGCACCTTCTCTCCTTTGCCTTGACCTTCACGCTCAAGCTTTGATTGCCGCCATAGAGTACACTGCTGGTGCCAATCTCCCAGAGACGGAAGACAGCTCGAGAGGTCAGGTACAAACATAACAGTCACTTCCCGGTGACTTGGAAGTCCATCTTCTCCCGGCCTTTCATAGTGTACCTGCAATTAGAATAAGAGTATTGTTGCATCATTAGTAACTACGAAGTTACTTTCAAACTACTTAACATGGGAGTTTGTTTGTCTTACTATAAAACTAGATACACTGGGTCAAGGGCCTTCTATTTACCTCCAGAAACCGAATCCAATTCTTGCATTCAGAGAGGTCTAGCTGGGTAGCTTGTTTTGTGCATCTGTTTTAGCATCACAAAATACAAATGGTAAATGCCGAAAACATTTAACAAAGGCAGTTAAACTTCCACTGACCATTCTGGGATCCTCATTTCACTCGACACTTTACGATCCAACAACAAATTATTGACATATTATCCCCTGATTATCCCAATAAACACTTTACAGTCGATTTTATATCAAAAACGCTTAGAGCTGCCGTAGATTGAAAAGCATAGGACTCTCCTCGAAAATTCAACCAAGTAAAATTACGCAAAAAGATTGATGACAGTGGAGACCAACGAAGAAGAGTCAATCTTATATGGCACTCACAAAAAATACTAGAACTACCCAAAAATAGCAACACTTTCACAAAGGAAGTCCACTGCGACACACCATTCATGGTAGTCTAAAGACTAAAAATCCACAAATGAAGATGTCTTAAACAAGATAAACTTTCTCATAACCTTGTAGAGAAACTACACAATCTCTCATTTGAGATCGTGCAGGACGAATAAAACCATCTTCCGAATATTTTTCCAACAAAAACATACATGTTAAAACTCAAGAAAGACGTGAGTCGTGCATTGCTCGCCTAAATAATATGAATCGGATATTTTCTCAAACCTTATGGCTGTGCGTATCAGGGCCTCCTCGTCTACAGCAGGATCTCCACCATCAAGTTCCTTATCCCAGACACCTCCAGCAGCCATGATTGCACTTCGGTCTTTACGAAGGGCCACAAACTTCAGAAGGTTATGAAGGTGGGCAGGCTTTTCGTCTGGACTGTCATCCACAAGTAACTCATTCAGAGCTGCTTCACTGGATCCACTCATCAGCATGACCTGAAAAACACAAGATCACCCGTTTATTATCTCCAAAACGCTCCACCTGAGAACTTCCGAAAATCACATCATCTCATTGTAGGAAAGGTGTCATGCGGCAAATTTGAGCCGGCTGGGACGCCTCATACGAGATACTCCGCACCTCGCTTGAAGCACAAGACAATAGGCTGACAGAAAACCTACGAAGTACACGAATTGTTGTGTTGCAAAGGCAACTGAGGGTCCAATGCTGTCCCAACAGACGACGCGGACGGCCAACATAGCTACCTTGACCAGAAAACTTACCTGAGTTTGCTATCCACTATATTCAGCTTGCTGATTATCGACTAAGAGACTCAACACAACGAGATAAAAGTTCAACTGGAAAATCTCCACTGGACGTTACGATTCCAGCTCGTCATCGTGCTCACGTACGTAAAAGGTATGATAAAAAACACATACAGGTCTGCTCACAATGAGCACAGCTGGACATCGAGCGTAAATTCATAGATAATGATCGAGGAAGATGGATGATACAGAAGAGCGACGCAACCGCCTAATAGCCTTCCAAGGTCATCGCAACTCCAGATTTGCATCTCAATTAACATTTCCCTTAACGCAATTTTGTCTATGAACTCCAGGAGCACGGGCTCAGTCAGACTGCCTCTGATGGTCGCCATCCAAACCTCCGTCGTGGTTTTACCTTGGCGTTCCACGTGGTAGTGCCCTTCGTCGAGTTAGTCGCTGAAGAAGGGAGAACCTTGTCAGAGGACTTTGGTGGAGCCTGCTTGGACTCGCCCTCATCCTCTACGTCTACAGCATCGTGCTCGAAGCTGTTGCAAATCCCATACCAGATCAACGTTGAATTTGTCATTCAAGATCAGGGTTGATAATGCGTACGTTGTCAGCGTTTTGGTTAGGTAACTCATTCAGCACCGGCCTCAGCAGGCTGCATCCCAAACACATAAAAGCTTCTCTAAAACTTCTCTGCAGAACGTAGAAATTCTGCCCATGGCCCTCACCATCTTAACAAGCTCAGTATTCGTAACACTATAACCTCATTCAGGGAAGTCTTTCCTCATGCATTGAAGCCTTACTTTAATTGATTACAAGACAAACAGTGTCAATATATTTTCAGAGATCTAAATTCATCGATTATCAAAGTTTCAAGTTCTCAATCTCAGAACGCACTATGTCAATGACACAAGTAAGAATACTGTTACAATAGGATTTCTTCAGCCATAATCCACCGCTGACGGTACACAAAACACTTTGGACTGGGACACAACTAACAGTGTTCAGCAGTGCCGGGAAGCTGACAAAATCCAAATCTCTCCCCCATGTGAACCAATATCATAATGCATTAATGTAGCCATAGATGAGTCTAGGTGAGAAGCACCAAATACGGAGTAAATCTCGCTAATTTTACTCATACAATGAATGACAAACATAGAAAAGGGGCTGGAAGGAGTGATGACAACAGACCTGATCGGCTGATTCAGACAAATTTGAGAGTCTTTCCCGGTCCAGCACACAACAAGCTACAAAAGGTTCCAATTTTCATGACGTTAAAAGACTGGTAAGGAGAGGGGAAATTTAATAACATGCTTATCAGTACTTCAAAGGAGCATAAAGAGAAGTTTGTAATCGAATGGAAGAAATGGTGTTAAAGACCATAAACACTGCTGGTTATACTATATACTGTGCTCACCTTTGCAAACTCTGGTACTACAAACAACTTCGAGTACCGCTTGCAAAGAGAGGTGTAGTCCCTCTCGGCTTCTCCAAAAATGTATGGCTCAACCTGTTAAACAACCATAGTGAGAGACTTGAAATTCAAAGACGAATAAACTCAGACCGTAGCAAACACCACGATCATCTATCACTTTGATGCTATCGACTGAAAGAGGGAAAAAAAAGCTATGCATCACAAATGCTTTAATCAAACTAATTTCATATGACGAAGGCCATAAAGTAAGTGGCTCCTGTTAATGAAGAAGAAACAGCTACTGCTAGTTAAACTAAATCAAGGGAGGGGAAAAAGAATAGCCAGACAACATGTGAACGGAACAAGAAACACGAGCACTCAGAAGTAGTGATTTCATTCACATCCATGGATAACGTCGTCAGTGAACACACCTTACAGAGGTACTCCCTCCTTTTCTCCTTTGCAGGAGAAGTTACCCTGCTAGATAAAATAGCACAAGATACAGATCAGCTTAGATACGGTGTACTTGGATAACTTTGCAGCAGAGCCGGTCAATAGTCGTATCATTGAAGAAGTTCAACATGAACGATGTGAAGTGAGAGCGGTGGAGAACATCTGGCTGCTACGCTAACACCCATGCTCTTCGGCGTCAACGAGTTACTGATAGACAAGGAATTAGCGAGTGTGATCTGTTTAAAAGAGCTCAGGTTTAAAAGAACAGATTCCTTACCTGTGAGGTTGATCTCGACGAGGAGATTCCTTCCGACTGCTTCTATCTTCTCGCTTGCTTGGCGGCAGCTCCTTGTGGTCTCTTACTGGTCTCACAGGGCTTCGCTCCCGCTTACGTTGCTCCTCTCGACGCTCTCTATCCCGATCGCGTTCTCTGTCTCTGTTTCCTCCCCTTGCTCTGTCCCTGTCTCTATCTCTTCCACCTCTCCTATCATCTCTCAACCCATCGCGCCGAAGAGGTCCTCTGTCTTCTCTTCTATCTTCGAATCTGCTACTGCCAATGCTTGGACGATCGGAACGACTGCCACCGGCAATGTAACCGCCACCACCCGTCCCTCGCCCTGCACTGTATTCTCTTCCTGGTGGCAACTGAACACCTCCATATCCCACTGCTGGAGGATTATGAGGATACATCTGACCTTGAATCCCTCTACCAGCATTTAATCCACCATACATAGCGGCTTGTTGTTGCTGTGCGCCATATCCTGTGCTGTTGCCTGCGTTACCAGTTGAACGCCCTCCGGCAACTCCATACTGAGAAACCAACAATCCAGGGTCTGTCTCGGATCTATTCACTCCGTAGGTCTGGCCCAGCAAACCCCTCACTTGTCCGCCATACTCTTGAGCCCCCGCAACTCTTGCAGGAACGTTACGAGAGGCAGCAAGATATTCTGCCTGATTCCTGCCAAAGAACCAGCAGATGTTGATGAAAGTTGCCATTCAGGACACAAAATTGGCAGTCTTATACTCAGCAAATGACAGCGTAATACAACAACATTCTCTTTCTCTGATCCACTATTTCTGAGGCAGGGATTGAACCTTACATCGTCAAGTTGTGTACAACAGTAGAGACCTATTCCAAATGTCATACCTTCCACCCGCATCAAGAACTGATGAAGCAGCTCCTCTATTCAAAAGTACTGCATTGGCCTGAGCCTGTTGTGCCTGGAGAACTTGCTGCTGTCTGAGGATCTGGCTCTGCAGAGAAAAACCATGCTCGGGTGTTAGCCATCCAAAAACTTTGACTCAAAACTAATTTACGATTCCACATTTGTTAGTTGTCCTTAGCTGACAAAAATCGTAGAAGCCAACGGTAATTCTCTCAAGTCAAGTATACCTGGCACCATGACGTTCAAGCAATAAACCTACGTTCTAATCTGCATCTACAATCTAATAAGGAGCTCCCGAAGAAGCTCGCCTAAAACACTGCCTCTATTAGATTCTTAGCAGACTTTGCAGGGCAATTTTGCAATTTTCTGTTCACAAATTGTCGGAATGGAAGTTTATTGAAGCGCATGTCAAGTCTAAAGACATTGATACTGTCAAGGTGACTGTCAGGTCTAATCTATATACAGACATTTGCGTTCTTGTTTCCTCCTCCATTAAAAATTCAAGATATAGAGCAAACAACAACCATTTGTACCCCATTGTGAAGTTTCCGGAGGGCGTTCTATTTCAATACTGGAACAAGAACGGCCTGTGGAGCACAGCAGCAAATCTAGGAGGTAAAACCTGCTAGATACAGCGCTATTAGGATCTTCGTTGCTAGTAAACTGAAACAAGTGCACTGCCGACTAGCACTGTACACAGACATAAGAAACCTTACCGAATAACCTTCATCTCCACAAAATTGTCATTTGGCCATTGTCATAACCGCTGGGCTCAGTGAACAGAAATTGCTAACCGAAACAAGAGTGGATGGACAAAAAGCACAGTATGAACGATCCAAATAGGGATGCGGTAAAATAAATCTCGCATTTCGCTATACCTGCTGGTCTTGGCGATCCTGCTGCTGATGTTGCTGCTGCTGCTGCTGCCAGGATCACAGATAGATCCAGTGTCAAGGACAGACAAGACAGCTGAACTTCTTATCGGCAATCTTACCCAGCAGAGTCTCGACATGTACAAGCCTCAAAGTGTATAGTTGTTACAAGACGGGATCATTCACGAAAAGCGATGAACACAGCTGAAGTTCTAGAAAGTATGGATACCGTGACCAGCAGCTTACACAATATCTATTATCAACGCTGAAAGTAACAGGATGTTTCCAACTTATAACGGTACTTTCTCAGCAATAAGATCGGTAGATTATTCTATAACTGAATCGGAGATGTTAAAAAAGATAAATGATCATCAGTGTTCTGAGGAAGACCGCGAGAGATGTCTGAAAAAAAACACACAGAAATAGGTCTGACAGCATATTCAGGAGAAGAAAGTAAACGAGAGGCGCAAAATTCAAACACTTATCGGTAGATTATGGCCGTAACTGATTATTACCATGGCGCAATTACTTTAAAACGAGCAGACGAATACAAACCTCAAGAACCAGAAGACGACCATAAGTAGGAATAAAAACATGTGAGCTAAAGATAAGAGGCAATATCCTGAACAATCGACATCATGCATCTCCAATGCAAGCGAATGCAGGAGACTGAAGTACGCAATGGCTGGGAGAAGGAAGGGTCACGTATTGACCGCTAACCAATCGTTGAGACAATCCAGAAAATCCAAGAGCGGGTCTTTGGGTGAAAAGTAGGTTCGAACGACTATGCATGTGAGCATCCTGGAGAAAAAAACCCGTGCGAGGATGGACGACAAAACGAAAAGTCCAAATTACGGTGAGGAGTGAAACTAAGTGCAAGCAATCTGTGCACTTTCTAGATGCCTTTACAACGAACTGAGAGCAATCTATAAGCTGTCATATTCCAGACAGAGATGAGATGAGGAACTAACAGCATAGGTTCCTGGTAGCACATATGACAGCTAGACCCATGCAATTCTCCATCATGCGAGTTCAGAGTGATGAATAAAGACCTGTCTTTGTTGAGCTTGTACAACCGCCATAGCGGAATGCGTTTCTTGATATCGTCGGGCTCCGACCCCACCTTGCGAGTCCGCCTGACCGTACGCAGCTTGATTGTGCCCATACTGACCTCTTTCGGATTGAGAGTAATCTGAGCTCTTGATGTTGTAATTGGCTCCATACTGATCAGCTGCCTTTTGATTGTAGGCTGAAGGAGATGACCCTGCTCCATAATCACCACCTTTCCCATCGTAGCTGGCACTCGATGCACCAGTTCCGTACTTGTCCGTGTCATCGTATTTGGCAGCATCGGCTCCATACACTCCGGACGCACTAACCGAAGCAGCCCCTCCAACTACATAAGAAGCTCCTGTATTCATGGCCCTATCTTGCGCCGCTCCGTACGCTGCTGAACCTCTACTCCCTGCAGCTCCTTGTGCCTGAAAATCAGGTGAAGCTACACCCCTTCCGCTGGGTCCAAGAAGCTGTTCAACGATAAAATAAGCACATGGTTGTGTTTCCGATCGATTGATACAATTTAGATCGATGAAAATGTACTCATCAGTATTTGCATGTACTACATGAAGACCATAGAGCTGAGCGGTGCTAGAACGGGCTAAGAAGATCGAGAGAGTAGATAAGGATGGTAAACTGGAGAAGCTCAATCAAAACTGTTGAGCACATTATTCGGATCTACGGATGACGGGAGAGATCATGTAAGAGTGGTTATCCTTGGTGATTTCCAAAAGCCTAGAGGATGGTGACAAAGACTTCATGAAACCTCATGTATCCGTGTCAATGCTTTCCCTACAAAGTCGTCAAAAATACACTATACGGCCATCAACGAGGCAACCACATGACATAAACAGAATATCACCAAGGCCAGTCCAGAAGCCTGCAAACTGAGTTACCTGCTGCTGTGTGTTACTTTGCGCAGCCGCTCCATATACACTCCCGTACTGCCCTCCGTACTGCCCAGCACCAACAGATGAACCACCCCCGCTTGCAGCAGAAGCAACACCCGTAGTGGACCGTCCATAGGCCCCTTGTTGTTGATCACTGGGTTGTGCTGTTGGGGCCGATGCTTGCTGAGACCATGGAACAGATTGTGGCTGAGCCGATTGCTGTTGAGAAGGACCTCCAACAGCACTGTAAGTTGAGAGGCCACCATACTGAGCGGCACCAACCGCCGGAGGCTGCTGCTGCTGCTGCTGCTGCTGTTGTTGTTGTTGTTGCTGCACCTTGAGACAAAATCGAGCAATCCAGGCGCATTAGCAAGCTTCCGCACGCCAGGAAGAACATAACAACACCCACTTCTACAGAACAGTAAACCTTAACAAATAAAAGTGCAGTTCCATGCTTTTCAATAAAAGCTAGATATGTAGGCATGAAACGTCTCAGCTGGGGGCCGACAAATATACATTGCAAAGAGAATGAGTAGAGTAATTTGAAGGAATGTGCTGGACAGAAATGCTCTGTGACACAGAGGGAGCCAGTCAGGTCCTTCGATGGAAAACAAATAGCTATTATAGCTAGCTAGATATACCGCAATGCTACCTGTTGCCCATAGTTTTGCTGCCCATAAGTTTGTTGCGTATACGACTGCTGTTGAACATATGCAGCACTGGCGGCAGACGACGGTGCAGCTCCCTGCTGTCCTGAGTATGAGTTGGATGAATATACATACTGCGCGGCCTGCTGATGCGCTTGCTGCTGTAGAAGACAAAAGAGATATCAACCTAAATGAGTGTCCAAGAGTTCAATACTTGTGGGCAGAACATGGTCATCAGAAGAACCTATCAAAACCAGAAAAAAAGCTTTGATTCTGGCCAAAATAGGGAATTAAAGAAAGGCCAAGCTCGGTGCTTGCCGTCTAACTGGATTAAGTCCACAAGAAGCGAGGAGCTTTGCAAATAGAGATCGATTAACGCACGAATTTACATTGACTCCTTGGATCAGTCTATATAGGCGGATCTGTCATTTCGCAAAATAAAAAGTTTTCTCCCCACAAAGTGTTCCGAAAAAACCCGTTAGCAGCTGCAGAAAATGTGCTCTAAGCCCATCCTTAAAATAATGGAGAACAGAAGTGAAATTCTTGAACATGCAAGTGATCTGTCAACGGCAAGACCTGGTTCCTGAACCACGTGAAATTCGTCACAAGAACCAGATCTTCGCCCAATGCCTATCCTCGAGGACTCCAAAAAGACCTTACTCTCAAGCTTCTGGGCTTTAGAATATGCTTCAAGTAGGTAACAGGTGCAAATTGATTTAAAAAGAAAAAATCAACTGGGAACTGATAACCATGCCGTAATTTAATACTCCGACATGCTCTAGCAACCCTAGAGAACTTACACTACTATAGAAAAACACCACATCAAGAATGGAAAGTAAAAGCATCTCGCACTTCTCCAACCTAACACCCGAAATGTTATTTTAACGCGCTCCTACTTATGTACGCCTCTCTATCCCTAGCAATTAAGATAAGACGATGAGGAAAAACCTAGCCTACTATTCAACTTATTTCCATTTGTACTGATCTCTTGACCCTGGCTGCCGGCGCCAAGATTGCAACCGTGTTCAGTTAAACCCCAACCTCAAGACCGGAAACGAGGAGGTACGATCAATTTACAGCCAAAACCTCATCGTTGATACATGTTGGTCAAATGTTCGGAGTCGCTGCCCAGAGTCACGAGGCCGGACATCTTGGCTCGAGATTGCGGTCGTTCTTTCCATAACTTCCAGATGTGAAACCTCCGTATATTCAAACAACTCCATATCTCGCCCTTCAGGCTTCACAGAACCATCCCTTTAAAAGACGCCAGCCAAGACAAGAAGAAACCAGTGACGTGTTCATAAGCACACAATTATCTTACCGGCTGCTGCTGCGAGAGATGGGACAATGCAGTCTGCTGAGATGCTGCCCCTCCTCTCTGCTGCATCCACTGATCCATCGCTTCTTGCACCAACAAAACCCCAAACAAAACCTTCTTTCAACACCTGCTGCTAAGCCCGCTTCAACCCCTCACTCTTTCCACCGATCGTTCATCTCTCACTAAACAAAGACGAGCTAAATCAAATTATCTACTTAGCTTCAAACCCCTTGACCAGCTCCATCCCATCAGCATCGCACAGCTTGCTCCAGCAACCATTCCATCCCATGCTCCCAGAATCGATTCGATGTCCCGCTCGTCCAATTCCTTGATCCTCAGCGTTTCTGTGTCTTCTCCTTCCCCTCCCTCTCTCTGTCTCTCTCTCCCTCTCACTGACGTCTTGGAGTCGTGCTTGTTGCAAAACGGAGCTCCACG
Organism: Marchantia paleacea; assembly: GCA_014180765.2. NCBI lineage: Eukaryota > Viridiplantae > Streptophyta > Marchantiopsida > Marchantiales > Marchantiaceae > Marchantia > Marchantia paleacea. The sequence continues at coordinate 263,963 of MUAA02000098.1, forward strand.
TTTCGAGTTTCAACTCGACGCAAAAACCGGGCACATCTCAGCCGTTCGATCACGTGCACCGACCGCAGATTTGGGTTGGGTCGCAATGCAAATTGATTCTCATCGTTGATGAATGGTTTGAAAATACCTTCTGGTCTCCGTTCGCCAACAAGTGGCCTCAATCGACTTTCTGCAATTGTTCACAGTTTAATTGGCGATGCTTCTACCAAGAAACCCTCTCAAAATAGGTAAAACCTTCTCTAAATTCCTTGCATTTTGTTAATGTGTTAAGTTTTCTCAACTTATTGGTGAAGGAGATCAGAGACCCGAAGAGATATGTATTCGTCTTATTTAACCACAAATGGCTTATTGAAAAAGAAAAAAAGGATCGCATAAAAGGAATTCATGAGAGTCACAAAAATACCTAATGTATAACAAATACAATAGAATGTGATATAAAAGAAGGTGTATTTTACGAAACAGCTTCATGCCCCTAGTAACAGTCATTTCTAAAAAGACGGGGTTTAAGGTCAAACCCCCTCCGTGTATAATCTGACTATGTGCTCTATTGTAAACCATTTGTTTGCTGGTCCTCTTAGTCCAGATATCTCAGGAACAGATTTTCTTGTTTTAGAATGTGACTGTTTGCTGTACACTGTGTACTAAAATTTGTGAGTTTCGTTTTGTGCTGCTGTTCGTCCAGAAATGTCGTACAAATCCTCTTGTTATAAAGTGCGACTTTGTCTCGCAATGTACAAGTTAATCACTACACATGTATAATCTCTCGTCAGTCCATCGCAAATTAAAACGTAACTGTGTACATGTACGGCGGAAACATATAAATAAGAAGAGAGTGTTACATAAAGCTCACGTAATATGTAGAGCTGTAAAAAGTAAGTAATTCACCAATATTTATTGAAAAAATAATTTATGTACTTTTTTATTCTCTTTTATAAAATAATAAACTTTCATTCATTTATAAAGATAATCAGATTTGTTATTTTATTCAAATGAAATAAATCTCGAAAATTATGTTTTTAAAAATACTCCCAAATACAAAATTATAAGATGAAATGTGTACTTAATATTCAGATTAGAAATAATGATAAAAAAAACACCAGAATCAGTATAAATAAAACAACAGTTTTTCCAATTAAACTTTTGGGTTAGAAAACCAGAATATAAATTTTTATTGTTGAAACCATTGCTATAAAATGAAATACTTGAAAAAAATTTACAAACCTATTAAATAAAAAAATAATAATCATTATTCTAAAATCTTAAAAAAATCATAATATAAATTATTATTGTTGATATCATTGCTATAGAAAGAAATACGTGAACAAAATTTACAAACGTATTTGATTAAAAAAACAATGATAATTAACCTAACATTTTTTTAAAAAATTAAATCTATATCAAAATTAATGACAATTTGAATTAATTTATTGCATAAAATAATATCAAATGAATTATTTCCAATTTTTATTATTAAAATCATAGAAATTATATTTTTTGAAAAAGAATGCAATCAAGTATATATTAAACAACCAGTTGTAATAATTTATAAAGTAAACAAAAACTTTGATATTCAAAGGATTTTTTTTATTATTTATTCATACTGATTTTTGTACATGATATAATACCATGTTCATTTTATAAACAAATTGTATAGAAAACTTATATGTACACATGTGTTAATGTTTATTTTTTCATCAAATACAATGAAACAAATTTCTAAGATTAACATTTAATTTAAATAAATTTATTTTCCAGTAAATAATTATAAAAATATGTATTTATATTTCAATTTGAAAAATATGTATTTAAAAAAAATCATATTTGAATTATATTCAATAAATATACTTATATTAATTCATTTTTTTAAAACAAAAACTGATCTATAATTTTAAAATCCTATATAATATGTAGATAAAGCTTTGTACATATCAAATTTATGGATAAAAATGTATATATACGTATTGCATATATAATAAACGCAGAGTAATTATTTCATATAGATACTCATATTTGAAATACTAAAATCATAAGGAGAGTGATTTCTTTCAATAATATTATTTTATATATTGCATTCACTTTTTAAATATAGCTAAAAATATTTTAAATATATTTAAACTATTTGATTTTAAAAATTAATTAATAATTGTTTTTTAATGTATTTATTTATACTTTAAATGTGAATTTTATAATTTATTTATTTTATATATTTTATATTTATAAATAAATTTAAGAAATATTTATATTTATAATCATTAATATTAAAAATATATTAATATTATGATTTTTTACTTTATTTATACTTTGTTGTTATCTTTAAGTAAATTTTTTGAATTATAATTATTATTAATAATAAATATTGAATGACTTCATATATTAATATTTTAGTATAAACGAATCTAAATATGCAACTTTATTTTATTTTTTTGTAAGTTCCTCTATATAGATTAAAAGTATTTATATTATATTTCAAAAATATTTTTAGATATGATGAAACCCAACAAATTGTGACAAACAAGACTTCTCATAAGTTTTGGTTAAAACTCAAAATTTTTTTACTCTTACTTTTTTTGTTTAACATATTTTATATATGTTTCATTAATCATTCATATGTATGTATATATACATTATAGATTTTATAAAGATATAAACATGTTTAATAAAGTATTGTACTACTCACAAGCAACCATGTTATTAATTGAATAAAATCTCATACTTTATATTGCTAATTTTTAAAAATATTTGCTTTTTGTATTTATTCAACATGTCAAGATTGATATTATCATCAAATAATAAATATAAGTATATATTCAAAATTGTGCATAATATGGGTAATAACATAATTTTGTTTTATAATAATATAAATATACTTCTAGATTTAGATGGTTTAAAATACTTGAGTTGTTTATGCACGAAATATTTGTATGATATAATTATTAAATAAAAAAATAGAACCTTCAACTAATAAATTTGATTTGAAACACTCTTTGATATTATGTGAAAAATATAAATTTAATGATACACAAACAATTTGTATGTAATTTAATATTAAATCAGTAAATACAAACTTATAACAAATCTATTATAATAAAAAAATAAAATTATATTTGATATATTTAATCATAAAGTAAAATAAATGGAAATTAATTATGAATTTTAATTTAAAAATTTACATTTATAAATTATTAAAAATTAAATCATCAAATTTCAAAATTAGCTCCATATTTTGTTTGTATAATATGAAGTGTGCATATTCATTTTGAAAATAATCATCAATTTTTTTGACAAAAGAAATAATCAGTATCATTTCTATTGTATGTATGCAATCTTGGTTGAAAAACTGCATATTAGATTTGTTTCAAAATATTTTAGAGGAATATACTTAAATATTTGTGAACAAAATCATCTCTATGTTTTATTCATATTTAATTACAGTTCTTAAAAAATATATTATATAATATATTTTCAAGACTTTGCAATTCAAATTATTATGCAATAAACGAACAATATCACAAAATTAATAACATAACATGATTAATTCATATCTCTAATTACAATTTCGAACACAAAAAGTTTTCAAGTTTGCATATTAAGGTATGATTTTTTATAAATAAAGCCATTTAATTTAAATGATAATTTTTTATATAATATAAGGACCTAATTTATTTCTTCAAAAATTAAAAATTAATTATCAAAATTTCGAAAATATTTTTTTATTTTGAAGTAAAAATTATAAGTAAAAATTAATAATTTAAAATATATCTTAAGAATAAAATATTTTCCAAAATTTTAATATATTTATATTTTTTGATATTAATAATAGTTGTCATAACTAAATTCATTGATATGAATACATTTTTATTACACTTTTATCTTAAAAAAATTTATTTTTTACCACATCATGTTGTTATATCATCAAAGCATTCATAATCAAACTTTGATTTTAATGCATACATTGCAATATACAACACATAATATTTTGTTCATGTTTTCAAAAACCTCAATTAGAATGAGAAAACTAAATTGAAATATACCCTTAATATGAAATTATTCAAAAAATTATTGAGTATAAATGTCTCCCGCTATTGAATATTAGGTGTTGGAGTGCATTAATCAAATTGGTATGATACAATCTTAAAATGAAACATGTAAAATATTAAGGATGATTTAATGTTTGTTGGGTATTCACATTTAAAAAAAATCTTGTACTCATGATTTTTCATAGTAAGAAACCTAAATTGAAACATTCCCTAATTATGAAAGTATTCATAAAGTTATTGTGAATAGAGATATCCCAATATTTAATATTAGGTGTTGGAGTGCATGAATCAAATTGGAACAAATCAATCTTAAAATAAAACATATAAAGAATTAAAGATGATTTAGTGTTTGTTGAAAATTGATTAAATGGATTGCATAAAGCATTATTTGATTATGTAATTTTTGAATTATATTAATCAATTATGTTGTGGTATGATTATCATCTCACATAGATTATATCTCATAAGGATCCTACTCTCAACAAGTTTTTGGTATTAAAGTTAATAATTGTTACAATCATATCATAAGTTCCATACATTAAAATTCAAAATCAATAAAATACAAATACAAAAATTTCATCAATTTCTGATATTATCAAAGGAATAAATTGATATATTAGTAATTCAAATATTATCATTAACCAACATACCAAAAATAAAATTTGGGTAAAAAAATCAATTATATTAAATATTATTATATATAGAAATAAATTAAATATATTTTTTAATTATATAAATAATTAATAATTTTTGAAAATTTTAAAATACACTAGATACCTTATGTCAAATGATCAACAAAGTACCTTGATCATTCATATAAAGTTTTATAATTGCATATCTTGATAATTTATTGATTTACATTAAATCATTGTCCATACATATCCATATACTTAGAATATATTAAAATTTTATTCAAATATATTATACTTAATTACTAATAATTATTTGTGATTATTTATATAAAATTAATATTTTATACATTGATTTTGAATGTGTAAAATGAAGCATATTCAAGCTTGACTTGTCCCAATAAATACGAATGAAATCCTTAAATTCAAATGTTTAGAAAATTATTACCCCATACTTATAATATTCTTTACTTACATGGCATATATTAATATTTAAATGGATTGAAAAGCTATATGTTGCTTTATATACATACAAATGTTGTCAAAAAATTATATTGATGATGCATAAATTTGTTAGCAACATTAATGTTAATACAAGTGATATTATTATATATGTTATATTTTCATAAGATCAACATTATAATAGTTTTTTTTCACAAAGTATTAAAAATTAGAATGAAAATTATCGGCGCCATTGTGAGTTCTATCTGTTCGTCATAGTTGAAGGATTTGATGATTATGCTTAGTGGAGCTTGAGCAGCGGTCATATAGGCTTCATCTTCAAGTTGGACCGGAATGGACTGGGGATTGGAGTACAATTCGCTTATTGTTGGTGCTTTTGTTGTTGTTGTGTTTGTTGCTACCTCTGCCGCTGAAGAGCAGCAGTGTGACTTTGTCTAAGGGTGCAAGGAAACAAATTGTCGTTAGTGGAGCTCTTTATTTTGACCTTTCAATTATAAGGTTTGATCGGTGCAGAACTCTTGCCTTTGGGTGGGGAGTGAACTGGATAGAGTCGCGTTGCTTGTGACAAGATTTTGATCCATGACGTCATTGTGACCATCGGGAGGAATAGTGAGGCTATTTGTCGGTTGATTGGAGGAAGGGGAGGTGGAGTAGGAGGAAAAGAGGACTGATTGATGAAGTAGATCTTTGTACACAGGAATTTTTTAAGACTTGTTTCGGCTACCGGTTGATATAAAGGATGTGTGCATCCGTGGATTACTTTCTTTTGTCCTTCCCTTCATAGAAGTTGAGTCCCGATGTCCTTGAAGCTATCCATGGAGCCCTGCCCCGGTTATGGAAGGAGAGGTTAATGTTGCGGCTCGCAGTGTTCTATATTCGAACGGAAGGAGTGGAGAGTAATGATTGAAGTGGATGAGACAGACACTTAGTAGCTTATTGGGTCGCACGGTTTGCCCTTATCGAGCAACTGGTCTCGCAAGTTTATGAATTTGTGATCTTCGATCTCTATAGGAGCAGCAGCAGCAGCGACGGTGCAAAGCATTCGACCATAAGTCAACGTGTGTCACACACACAATTCAGAAAGGACTAGCAGAGTGCGAAGAAAGAATGAACGCACTTTGACCCTAATTGGAAGCAAGCAGAGCAGCGGTATCTCTTGTGGTTTAGGGATTTTTACCCAGGGTAAATTTCCAATTTTTCCTCATATGAGTGGAAAAGAATCAAACTTGGAGGTTTCATTTGACCAAACGTCACAAGGGACAAGTTCAGAGGCTAGACGGAACGAGATGACAATCATGAAGACAAGAGTACTCGGATTTGATATTGTCAAATATGATGGGCGTGGTGACTATCTTTTGTGGGAGAGTCAAGTCAAAGGCAAGTTGAAGGCTTCCGGTTTGGGTAATACATTCAATGATGAGAAGTGGAAGGACCTTCACGAGCAAGTAGTGAGTATTGTTATACTCCATTTACAACCTTCAGTTCTGAAGCAAGTTGATGAATATGATAATTGTACTTTATTGTTTGAGAGTCTTCAGAGATGGTTTGATCACAAAGAGTCGTCAAACAGGTTGTACATATGCTTGAAGCTCATGAGCTTCAAGATGAAAGATTTAGGATCATATTGATATCTTGGTGATCTCGTCATTGATCTTCATAATCTTGGAGAGGAGATAAGTGATGAGAGGAAGGTACTCCATTTGTTAAGTTCATTACCTACTTCGTATCAGTCATTGTCACAAGTGTTGCTCCATCGTGATAGGCAAACAATCACTTACAATGAGGTGGTAAGTGCTTTATTGACTGATAATCTACCGTAGAAGATGATGATGTCTTCTACATCATCCTCTTCATTTGATAGGCACTAAATGTGACTCGTGGACGGTCACAATCACGGAATGACAAGGATGGAAAGAAGTTTGGATCTAGAGGTTGATCTAAGCTTAGGGGTAAATCCCAAGACATGTGGTTTGTTGGAAATGTGACAAGAATGCTCACTGTAAGAAGGACTGTCGTGTGAAGACCAAGACTAATGATGCTCCTTTGATCAATATGGCTCAAGATTTTGATGAGGAGGATAACTTGCTCAAAGATAGATTATGAAGCTTAAGGTACTCCATATGCAACTCACCAAAGGATGTTGATGATGTATGGATTCTAAATAATACTTGTTCTTATCACATTTGTTACATTAGAGAGTTTTTTCATACTTTCTCAATATCAAACGGTTTAGTTCTTGTGGGAAATGATCAATTTTATAGGATTGAAGGTGTTGGATCTGCCAAGATTCACATGTTTGATGGAGTCAAACGTATGTTGACTCACGTCTAGTTTAAACTTGACATGAAAAAAAACTTATCTCTCTTGGAATGTTAGATTCAAAAGGCCTTGAGTTGAGTTCTAAACAAGGAGTACTTGAGGTGAGAGTAGGTGAGAAGATTATCTTAAGAGGACACAAACATAGAAATCTGTATGTGCTAGAGGGCAATACCATTTGTGGTGAAGTCAATCTTACTAGATCTTGGCATGAGATGGCTCATGATTGGCATTCTAGAATGGGACACATGATTAACAGGTACTTGACCTTCCTTCGCGATAAGAGTTTGTTACCTGGTTTAGGTAAAGTTGACTTGGAATTTTGTGAGCATTCTGTTATGGGCAAGCAACATAGAAAATCCTTTGGTGTTAGAACTCATAGTTCCAAAGAGTTACTTGAGTATGAACATAGTGACGTGTGGGGACCCTCTTCTAAAGCCTCATATTATGGAAAGTGGTACTATGTATCATTTATTGATAATTACACAAGAGTGTGAAATCTTTGCAACTTTCAAAAGTTGGAGAGCCCAAGTTGAGACTCAAACTGGTCGCAAGGTGAGATATCTACGTTCGGATAATGGCGTGGAGTATAGTTATGAGGAGTTAAGAAGTTACTGCAAAGAGGAGGGGATCACTCGTCAACTCACCTTGGTTTATACTCCGCAACAAAATGCTATTTCTAAGACTCTCAACCAAATAGTATTGGAGAAGGTACTAAGTATGTTGAACCAATCTAGTTTATCATATGAATTTTGGGTTGATGTAGTACCCTAGTTAGAGAATTTGAGACTATTTTTTATTTTTGGAATAAAAGTACGCGATATTCAAATGAAGTCTGGTATGCCGAATACAAATATGTGAAATAAGTAGGAATATGACCAAGACGAATAGGTTGTTAGGGAATATATGAAGTATCGATCGGATTAGGGTAGTTAATAATAACATCAACAAGTGAGACGAGCAGCGGGAAAGCAAGAACGAGCCGACGGAGCAATTAGACAACATGAAGAAAAGATCGATCATTAATTTGGGAGCTCGGGAGGCTATTCAATTGCCGATGAAAAAGATGCCGATAGGAGTGTGTCGACCATTGGTGCCAAAGTCTGTTTGGACAGCTGAGGAGTTGTTACGATTGAAGAACTTAGGCAGAGCTTTCCTAGCATGGTGATGGAACTATGTGTATCCGAAGTTGTGTGAGGAAGTTCGAGCAAAGAAGACAGCAAATCCGATAGGATGGAGAGGGCATCCGATTCTCTAGACTAAAGCGTAAGGACGAGATTACTCCAAGGAGAAAGATGGCATCGGGGGGGGGGGTCGACATTGTATATGGGCTTTAACTTTGATGAATCAAAGTGGTTTGATTCTCGAGGAAGGAAAGTCACGAATGGATTTAAGATTGATCTTATTTGTGATGACTTTAGGAGTAAGATCATGTATACCATGAATTAACTATTCTCTCCGCAAAGAACTACATATGTAAGTATGCATAAAGTGAGAATAGTAGAGAGATTCGTGGGAGGATCGATCAAGGTGAATTGGGGAGAGATCTTTGCCCGGAATGTGCAAGCGATGGGCCAGAACCTGAGAGTGGGAGAGAAGGGAGTGGTATACATCTCCTCGTTCTTGGTACACATGTATTCAAGAATGGGATGGTTAACACCGCTAGAGAGGAAGAAATATCAACTGAACGCTGTGGATGTAGGTGGGCCAGAGGAGAATGACAGAAGCAGTGGATCAACAAGAACTCTGGGACCCAATGGAGGAGAGAGCTTGCAATTGCCTACAGAGGAGAACAAGGATGAGATGCCTTGGGAGGAGCTAGACAAAGCAATGCGGGACCGTATTCGGACGGGAAGACTAAGTGGGGATCATAGAGAGGAGAAGTCCCAGTGTGGAAGTGGTTCAAGAACCCATCAGCAAGAAGAGGAAGCTGAAGGAGATTGTTAAGCCAAGAAGCCCAGTACCAAAGGCATCACGGCCTAAGGTTAAAGCGTAGAAGGTTAATGGTGAAGAATCGATTTCTTCGGCGTTACAGTTATGTCACGACTTATGTAGTGGCATCTCTAGTTAGGTAGGTGCACCTATGCAGAGCAGATACATCAGTTAAAGCAGGTTGTGTAGTTAGCGCCGTTTGCACTTGAACTGCCTTTAGTGCCGACAGCGGTTAGGGGTCCTAAGGCTCAAGGGGTAGAGTTCGAATTAGGGCTCCTTGGAGGGCAGTTTTTGAAGTTGAGTGTTTGAGGGTGTGGCTATGATGGATAGTAGATAGTGCGGGAACCTGGAGTCTTTGAAGCACAAAGTGGATTTGGCTTGACTGTAATCTCTCTTTTATGCTATGGTTATGAGCAGAGTGTCCTTGTGGATTTTTTGAGAGTAGAAAAGATTACTTCAAAAACTCAAATTGGATTCTGTGGTGAGAATTGGGAGTTCTTGGAGTGTTGAAGGTGTTTTGGCGAGTTTGGATCGATGGTAGCTTCGATCGGTTGGCTGTTGAGTGTGCAGGGCATTGCTTGAGTGCAGCTCATGGTGGTGATCTAGAAGTACAATCGATTTGAGGTTGATCTTATCGATTTCGAATTTTTGTATTTTCTGTTTTAGTCTAAATCTGAATCGAAAATTTTCTAGGGCGAAAGCGATGCTGAAAATTGACAAAGTGGGTCGATGCTTATAGTTGTCTTGGAGCATTAATTTGAGATTGGCCGAAAAATATTTCGGATAGAAGTGCTCGAAGTCCAAGATTTATTGTTTTGAAGTTTTTGGGTCGAAAATAGGAGCAACAAGCTATCGGATTATCAGATAGTGTCCGTTTGATCTGAAATTTGGTAGGGTGATAGAAAATGTAAAGTTTATCACGCAAAGGTAGAGACATCAAGCCTGAGGCTGACGGTGTTAGAATTGCGAAATTTTGAGATTTAGGGGTCTGAAATCAAAGTTGAAGATTTTCAGAGTCCCGTAGAAGTTTCAAACAATGTCCGTTTGCGAAAAAAAAATTTGCGTTAGGTAGCCAATAGGATATGATCCAAAGTAGATGTCAAGACCTTCTTGAGACTAGATTAGTGGAGATATCATATGGAGAGTATGACTTTGCTGTGGTGATGCCAGTCAAGAAGGATATACATGACAATTATACAGATAGACGCATGTGTGGTGACTACCGATTTATCAATCGACATACAAAATCTGATCGATATACTATGCCTACACCTGAGGAGATCTTTGATGCAATTGGGCATGCAAAGGTTTTTAGCTTTATTCAGCCGGATTACCAGTGTCAGTTTATCGATATGGAGAGCAGAAGACCTCCAAAATCGAGTTTTTGTATTTTTAAATGCCCTTCTAAGGCTATGTCAGTCCGGGTTGGGTTGGTTTGACCCCTTTGATGGATATTTTTGAGATGGAGTATTGTTTTTTTATGTTTCTTGTGATTGATATACCTCCATCTCTACTTCTTGTTTGTGCACCACGTTTGTTTGTGTTGGTGCTTTGTTGTTTGGAGTGTTGGAGCTCATGTGTCTTTGCCGATAGTGAAATTTGGATTTTTGGACCAGTCAAACTATCCATGTTTCTCCCCAGTGAGACAGGACTTGCGGACCTGTAGACTAGGTGAGTGCCTGTGGTGATGGCAGGTTTTAGGTTGCCCTTTTGTAAGCATCTTGTGGTGCCTCGGGTACCTTATGTTGCGGTCTATGGTTCCAGTTGCTGTTTATGGTTACAGTTGGAGACATATTTTTGTACGGTTGCGGAGGTGATATATTATGTGATATTCGGGTATAATTGGCACTATTGAGTTGGATGACTTCATCCAAGAGTTTGACTCATAGTGTGCTTTACAGCAGATGCGCAAGTCTACGTTGTTCAGTCCGTTTATGGCTTGGAAGGGATTATTCCAGCATTTGGAGAGTCCGCTGATGGATGACTATCATGATTCCGGCGTGAACACCTTGAGGAGATAGAGTTTTGGAGACACTACTAGTCTCCAAACTACATCTCTATTACTTCGGGTACGGTGTTTGGAGGTGCGAGTTCATCCTTTGTACCTGGCACTGATGATACGGTTGGAGCTAGTAGAGTCGGGAAGAGTTAAGAGGTCCCAACCTTTAACCCTATTCTGGAGTTCTTCGCACGGTTGAGGAGAGACTACTAAGGGATGAGAACTGACAAGCTACGAGGCTTGCATGAGTTTCAACAGAAGACTGGGGAGAGTCTTCGAGAGGCGTATACCCAAATACGTCTGTTGATCAGTGTTACCCATGGGGTGACAGAGGCAAAAGCTGTCCAATATTGGTATGGGATATTGGATAGGGAGTTGAGACGTAGAGTGAGAGATGCTACCTTACTACATAAGACATCACCTACATTGGCCATTGTGTTTTGTCTTGCTGAGCGTATTGAGCTCAACATGCAAGAAGAGAGGGTGGTGGATTCTTTGGGTTCGGCAAAGGATTCACCATCTTCATCAACTTCTTCACGTTACCAGTCTACAACACAAACCCATAGTGGTTATGGTAGACATGTGGGACAGTCTCAACCATCTGGACATAGTGCTGAAGGTGCAACATCCAGACCATTGCCATCCTTTTCAGGTCAACAATCAGTTGTTGGGATGGTGTGTTGGACATGTGGTGGACCTCATCACAAGAAGGATTGCCTTCAAGGTCGAAGGATGGATCCTGTTGGATCAAAATCATGTGAGTATTGTCACAGACATGGTCACATGATGGATCGATGTTTTGATCTCCATCGAGAATTACGATCAACAAGAGTTGCCATGACATTCCTTGGAAGAGCACGAGGAGTTCAAGGTGGTAGGGGTGGTGGTAGAGGACCAGCCCCTACTCAAGTGTTAGCCCATGAGGCTAGTCATGAGGTGAACATGGCATCTCGACTGGAGCAGTTAGAGCAGAAGATAGCAAGTATGGCTATAGCCCAACAAAGATCAGATTCTGGAGCGAGTGCCTCTACATCATATGATGGAGATATTGTGGAGTACATGTGCTTGTGGCACAACCATGTGCGGGTTGTTGTGACTCGTAGTGCAACACACATACTACTTTCTATCAGAGGAGCATCAGTGGAGTTGGATCCACAAAGAGGGGAGGCTAGCCGACAAGTTAAACTTCCTCAGTCTTTCACATTGTCAGAGTCATTGAACACCTCATCCATGGCTCCTAGACAACCTATTGGAGAGATGAGGGTGCAAGCCAATGTGGATGTACTTGGAGATGGAGCAAGTAGGGACTTGCCATCAACATCGTCTGAGGTAGCATGCAGCGCAATGTTGGGGACGGCAAAGACTCTTGTTCATTCTCATGTTTTGTCAGCTAAGGATTTATTGGCGTTGGGGGTGTCATCATCCCATGTACTACGATTGGCAGCCACACTTTACGAAAGCAAAAAGGATGTGTTGGTCGCTTCTAGTAGTGTTGATCCTAGGATCATGACAACTATTAGTGGAACTTGGCAAGCTGTTGCCGTCCGAATGATGGAGTTATCAGCGAGTCCGAATGATGGAGTTATCAGCGAGGTCGGCATACGAGCGTACCAGGTGTCACCAAGTGCAGTGATGTTGGATAATAGAAGTGGTGTATTCTGTTTGGTTGGACCTTGAGGAAAGGTTTATTGACCTCAATGCGTGTTGTTGGATTCTGGTGCACAACCCCTTATGTTGGATAAGGATGCACTGCTTGGTCTTGGTTTGTGAAAGACCGATGTGGAGAGATGTCCATTCCAGATTTAGACATCTCTTGGAGGTTCTAGTGATGCCCCGACACCATACATCACCCATGTGGGGTTGACTGTGCAAATGCAACCGGATCATGTCACGGATAGCTCTACAACGCGAGCACGTGATGTGGTTACACTTGCAGAGTCCTATGATGTATTGGTGGATGCGGCAGTGTTATACCCGATGGGGTTTTGCATTGATTATTGGGAGGAGACAGCCTTTTATTGGCCAGGTTGGCAATCTGGCAAGGGCCGAGTGAGTCGATTACTTGTACGATTCATTATCGGTTCTAGATCTTTACCAAGTGGAGGTTTGGCGTATGTTGCAGCCTTCAGTACTTGTGTTACTTGGCATGGTGATTTGTCGGAGGGTAACATGGATGCTCATGATAGTCATGGTCGAGAGGATGTGGCTATCATGCCAAGTCTTAGTGGAGTAGTGTCATCCACGTTGGATGGAACACTAGGTACTTCATGTATGCAAGAGATGGCTGATCAGCTCATACATCAGGCTTGGAGTGAGTCTTTTGCTTCGGAGAGGGAGGAGACGAAGGAAGTTATTCCCACTTCCACTATGTTGTCCCCTTTTAGATACAACGCCTATTGCTTGGCAGTATCCAGAGGAGAGTATATGTGTGTTGGATCTGTTTGGAGGGATTAGCACAAGTTTGGCTACTGTTTTGCAGTCTGGCATACGAGTAAATCGATACTTGTTTGTGGAGCGAGATGAGATTGCAAGGTGCGTCTCATTACGCCATGTGGCACAGTTGGTACGGAGATATCCAGATCTTCTACCAGTGTTGGCAGTTCAAGGATATCAGCAGACCTTGCCGTCAAATATTTTGTTGTTGGAGGCGCAAGACCTTGCTCGGCATGACATCATACATTTGGTAATTGCTGGATGGCCATGTCAGGGACACACACGTGCTGGTAATGGTCATGGGCTATAGGATTCACGTTCTGGCATGTTTTGGAAGATGTTACGTTCTCTCCAGTCTCAGCAAACCTATTCTCCGGCATACATTTTGGAGAATGTTTCCTTGTTGGATGATCCATGTGCACGGGTGATGACGTGCGGTCATGGATTGGACTAGCGGTATTGCTGGATGCAGCAAGAGTAGGATCTCGTGCACACCGTCCACGTCTATGGTGGATAAACCTTCTTTCAAGGGAGGTTTTATTGCGAGCATATGACGGAGTGGAGAGGCCCTCACATCTTACAGTGGAGAGTATTTTGGATGTGGATAGACACTCCCAGGCAGTGGTCTATGCTGACAAGTCACCCATGGTAGTGGTGAACCTTGTGGGTCAGCCAAGAGCTGCATTATCCACGTTGTTGAGTTACCCAGCTTCCCATGCTTATAGAGAGGGAGGACCTAGACTTGTATGGGATTCTCGCTTACAGCGGTTGGTGGAACCCAATGCTGAAGAGAGAGAACGAGCTATGGGATTTTGTACCGGTACTACAGCAGTACCTACATTGTCAGAGGCATCAAGACGTCATGTGTTGGGTCAGGCTATGGACCTGAGCTATTTGATATGGATTGTGAGTCTTGGATTGGCTGAGCAGAGACGCATGCTATCCACATGTATGATTGCAAGACCATTGGTAAGCTCTTTGCCTATCGAGATGGTGGAGGCAAAAGCTGGGGGCGAGAAGTGTCCAAGATCTCATCCTTGGTCTTATGGGGATGTAAGTGAAGGAGAGGTAGGATCTTCTTCGAGTATTGTTGGAGTTTTTTGCGCGGAGCAAGCGGTGGTTATCACTTTAGACCTTTGTGATACAACACAAGAAGTTACATCTACAACACCATGAGTTGTTCACACTAAGATAGTGGAGCCTGGTATGAGAGAGCAGAAAAAGCTCTTTGCTCAAGAGGTTATCATTTAGCAACCAGATACTACGTCTTCTATCTCTAGTGTTGATGGAGAGGAGATTTAGGATATTGAGATTGGTCCCAAAGTGACAGGAGAAGAAAGACGTAGGGTGTGGAGGTTTCTGAGGAGTTTCAGAAACTGTTTTGCCTTCAGTATGAAGGATTTAGGCCATTTGAAGGGACCTAGCATACGGATTGACTTGACAACAGATGCACTAGTCTTCCGTCGTCCCTATCGATACAGTGATATGGAGAGAGATCTGATCCAAAGTAGGTGTCAAGACCTTCTTAAGGCTGGATTAGTGGGAATATCATATGGAGAGTATGCCTCTACTGTGGTGATGCCAGTCAAGAAGGATATACATGGCAATTATACAAATAGACGCATGTGTGGTGACTACCGATCTATCAATCGACATACAAAATCTGATCGATATGCTTTGCATACTCCTGAGGAGATCTTTGATGCAGTTGGGCATGCAAAGGTTTTCAGTACATTGGATTTACGAGCAAGATATCATCAGTTGGGGATTCGAGATGAGGATAAGGCCAAGACATCCTTTTGGACAATTGATTCGCATGGCAAGGATGTGTTGTATCAGTGGAAGTTCTTACCATTTGGGTTGAAGAATGCACATGCTGAGTTCCAAAGAGTGATGGATAGGATCCTAGCCGGACTTGATTGTGCCCGAGCCTACATAGATGATATTCTAGTGTATAGTGCTACAGTGAGGGAGCATGAGATACATTTGCACGAGGTATTTGAGCGATTGATTGCTCATGGCCTCAAGTTGCATCCTGAAAAGTGCAAGTTCTTTCAGGAGCAGGTAGAGTACTTGGGTCATACCATATACCCAGGAGGATTGGGAGTTCAGCAAACCAAGGTGGAGGCAATCTTGCGTATTCCATAACCCTCAAATGTGAGTAGGGTGTGAGCTTTCCTTGGACTTGCAAACTTCTATCGTCGATATGTGCAAGGATTTAGCACTATTGCCAAAGCCTTGACAAAGCTGACAAAGCTAGATCAAGAGTGGAATTGGGGAGATGAACAGGAGAGAGCTCAAGGAAAGGTTGACATCTGCCCCTATTTTGAGGAGACATGTGAGAGGTCGTCCGTTTCAAGTACATACCGATTGGAGTATGTTGGGTTTGGGAGCAGTGCTTACCCAACATGATGATGAGGGGAAGGAGTTTGTAGTGGCTTATGCAAGTCGTTCCAACAATGTCGCAGAGTCAAAGTATAGTTCTTATGAAGGAGAATGTTTGGCAGCTGTTTGGGCGGTGGCACATTTCAGATGTTATTTGTTTGGAAACTCCTTCACTCTCATCACTGATCATCAACCATTGAAATGGTTGATGGAATCAGACAAGCTTACATGAAAGCTTGCATGATGGGCTCTTATCCTACAAGAGTATGATTTCACGGTTGTTCATAGACCTAGAGTGGTGAACCGTGATACGGATGGGTTAAGTCGAATCCCATGTACAAGTCAAGTTGATGAAACCGGGACTCGATGGCACGGTGATACTAATGAGGAGATGGTGCCGGGTTGGCATGCATCTATCTTTTTTAGTATGTTGACGCTTGAGAGCAATATGACATCTCTCTTGGATCAGAGAGCAGATATATTAGCCTTGGACGCTGAGATTAAGGATGGTTTGATGGTAAACCGAGACATCCATGATGACATGTTGATGTTGGAGTATCTTCGTACAGGTACTTTGGTGGGCACCTTGAGTGCAAAGGAGCGGGATCGAGTTTTACAGAGAGCTCGACGGTTCGGATGGAAAGGTAAATTGTTTCTTCGAATATGGAGAGATGGCAGCGTTCGTGTTGTGCCACTTCCATCTCAAAGAGCACAATTGGTTAGACATGCTCATGAGGAGTTAGGTCATTTTGGAATAAAACGGACATATAACTTACTTCAAAGTCACTATTGGTGGAGAGGTATGCAAACTGAGGTGCAGCAGTTTGTGACTAGATGTATGGTATGTGATCGTGTTTGAGCATCATTCAATGCCCCTACACCCCAACTACATCATCTATCGATTATGGGACTTGATTATCGTTGGAGCTTGGATTTTGCATGACCTTTGCCATTGACTATACGACATCATTGATATGTGTTGGTCATGGTGGAGCATTTTTCCAAGTGGATTGAGTTAGTGGCATTACCTGACAAGTCAAGTGAGGGAAACATTTTTATGCATTCTTAGCTGCAGTGCTTAGCCGATTTGGTGCACCAACAGAAATGCTGACTGATTAGGGTAATGTGTTTTTGGACGAGTTTCAGGCTTTGTGTGATCGAGCGTTGATCGATCATCATACCACCTCAAGAGATCATTCCGAGGCTGATGGTATAGCAGAGAGAGTTGTTCAGACGGTGAAGAGAGGACTGAGAAAGTTTGGTTTGGAGAAAGGTCATCTGGGAGACTGGGACATCCAGCTACCATGGTTGGTCATGGGTTATCAATTTAACCTGCAAGCAACTCTAGTGTCATTATCACCGTACTTTTTATTATATGGTAGAGATCCAGACTTACATGCAGCTATCCGTCAAGAGTCAGGTGAAGTACTGGACTTGGATAACCCTGATGTTTGGATTAGGGTGTGTTCACAAAGGGCAGAATTCTTCCGTACAGTCATGCCCATGGCATTTGAAAACATGGCTATTGCTCAGCATAGAGATACTTTGAGTTATGCTACCATCCGAGGAGGTGGATGTCGACCTTCAATTTGCAGATTTCATGTTGGTGATTACGTTTACTTGCAGTAGAGTGCATCGACCACATTGGATATTACGGCTCGAGGGACAAGCTTCCTCCATATCGTGATCAGGTGGGAGAGGTGTATCAGGTTTGATACATTCTCTAGCCAACCTCTTCAATGAGAGTCCTTCGCAAGAATCCTCCTCTTCCCTCCGTCTCTTCTCTTCCACCGATGCTTCATATTGAGTCTTAGCAATATAAGCATGAACCGACATGGTTTCTACTGGATCTTCCCATCCAATAGTAGCACGAATTTCCACTGCTGTTCTCATAAGAGTCTCCCTAGCTACCTTCCCTTTCTCCATCGTAGCGACAACACTTGACCATAGGCCATTAAGCGGTACGTGGCCTTCAAACTCCTCTTCTGCTCCTCTAATCTTAGCACTATAGCTAAAAGCTTCAACTGATGTCACTGCATGTGCACTATGATAATCATCCACCAATTTTCTCATCCATCCTTTACCAAAATTGGTTTGGATGATTGCTCCAGTGTCCTTGAGGGCTACCTTCCCTTCTTTCCAAAAAATTTCTCCACTTTGCAATGTTTGTGCAAAGTTCCCACAATCCCTTCGTGCATGATTAGTGCTGTCACACCATATGCACCGTTGCACATACGCAACACGACACCGCCAATTAGGGGGACGATTGTGGTACACTTATGTTGATATATGACGATCTATGTGTTGTGATGTTTGATGTGACAGCGATGTATGTTGTGATGCAATATGTATGTGCACGACATCTGTCACGACTTATGTAGTGACATCTCTAGTTAGAGATGATATTGCAAAAAACTGGAAAAACTCCACAAAAATTGGAAAATATGATAGTGTCAGTTCTCATGGAACTGAACGAGATGGGGACCCACAACATCCAAGGGTGGAATCTACAGAAAGACGGTTACATGGACTTGATTTAGTTGATGAACCGCACAGCTCAAGGAAGGAAGGACTAGACGCAGACCATCAAGCAGTTGACAAAATCGGTAGAGCGGCTAGAGAAACAGAAGGCGGAGACGAAGCAGGAAGCCACAATAGCAAAGTAGGCCTACAGCAAGATTTGCAAGATCAGAGGCGCTGAGGTGAAGTTTGTAGAGAGGGAAAATGAGAAGCTTCAACAACAATTGAAGACGATGAAGGAGCAGTTGTACGAAGTTGATATTAAACGGCCGGCTAGATTAGAAGTTTTGGTGAATAAGTGCTCGCAATATCTTTTTGCCCGATGTGATGAGGTTGAGATTGAGCGGTTGGATTGATTGACTGTGGCGATGAACACTCCTTGCGATTCGAATGAGAAGCGAAAGAAAATATACAAGGTCATGGGTCGTGAATGCCAAGAAGCGATGTATGTCCATTGGAAGGAAATCGCAAAAGACATCAGAGAGTTGCAGATGAACGTTGATGCTTTCGCTTGGAGAGAAAAGACATCATCTAAGGAACTAGCAACTTTTCAAAGAAGTAGTCGGGCGCGATCCGTGTAAGCAACGGTTAGGAATAGGTGCAAGTAACTGTATAAATAGGAGTAGAGTTAGAGTAGGATTATCTTTTTCTTTACAAGTGTTAATTGAGAACCGCAAGTGCAGTTAAGGTAGAATGAAGTGCTTGAGAAGCTGATGGATGTTGTGTTTGATTGGCCTAGATTTGTGTGTTATACCTGTGAAGATACCCGGGTATTTGTCATGAGCCATGGTCGGATTCACCTCAACAGTAGAACTTCATCGAGAACATCGCCTCGACTTCAGCTTGTAAAGGAGAGATCAATCTTCCATCAGTAAATCAGGAGTGGAATTTCATTTACATGTGTAATTGCGTGTGTAATCTAATGGATAGGTAGTCATAGTGTCTTACATCTTGTAGCAAATCAAGTGATGGATAGCAGGGTGAAGCACATCGACATCATATATCACTTTATCAGAGATGTAGTTTTTGATAAGAAGGTTGAACTAATCATGAATGACAGTAAACTCAATCCAACTGATGCATTGATCAAAGTTATTCCTTTTGAAAATTTCATGAGGCATTATGCTACTATGCAGATTTTGCATAATGAGCACTAGTAGATTTACTCTAGCAATTGTTTGATTCTTGTATATGTTTTACTACTTCCTAGTTAGGCTACGACTTAGTTCTAGTCAATACTTGTTTACATGAGGGCCAATGCTTCAATGCTGAATATGTTCATAACTCATATCTTCAGTAACTCTAGTAAGTTCGACTATAGTTAGTTAAACTAAGGCTGGTACTACTATATAAGAGGAATGGTAAAAGCTCTTTGGGACATAAGTAGGATTATGCAGTAAAGTGACTCTGTGTTCTGTGGACGTAGCCTCATTGAGGTGAACCACATATTTTCTAGTGTCGACTCTTGATTATTTACGTTTCTCTATGAATTTTTGTTTGAGACTGATACTTATAATTCAATGCACAAGTTTGTGGATATGACACTATTCATTAAAATCATAACTTGACTCTCACTTTTAATCAATCTTGATTTTTATTAAATGTACAAAAAAGGAGCAAAAAATATATAAATTATCATTTATATCTAACAAATTTATGTTCAAAAATCAACTTTGAATATTTTTTAATACATCATTATTCATATATTATAATATTAATGATTATGAAATATATTGTATTTTTTTATGTATATTATATCATTTTTTGTCAAAAAATATAATATAATATTTTATATGTTATTTTAGATTAAAAAAAATATTTTTTGTAATTTTATTATTATATTTTTTAGTAAATTAAACAAATAAAATTATTTTTCATTCTAATGCATTTGATTTTTAAATTATTGAACATATATGTATAAATTTTGAAGCATAATTGACTAAGAATGTTATATAAATGTCATTGTTTATTGAAATAATTATTAATAATACATATTTTATATCTTATATAGTATGTATGGATCCAACAAAATTAATTAAAATGATTTTTATCAAACAAATTTATTGGGATGTGATTGCATATGTTGAAATAAAATCATCAACTATTGTATCATTACTTGTTTTAGATCTAGATATAAACATCATGTAGTTAATTTTTTCTAAATTCAAAAATAATGAATGGCAAAAAATATCACTTGATGTTTATGTTTGAATGTAATAGTAAAGGTTTTGAAGTCAAGCAATGTGGAAAAAAACTTGATGACATAAGAAGAGTCAAGCAAATATAATTAAACTTAATATAATTTTTTATATATTTTAAATTAAATTCATCTTGAATTAAAAATTTTCATGCAACAATACATATGATTCATGGCAAAGATAATATGATAAATTCAGAAAAAATAAAATTTAGAAGTCATGTACATATAATTATTGTTGTATAAATATTCTCAAGGTAAAACGACATTTCTAAATTGTTTTTCAAATAGTGGCTATTGTTATATTGATAAACACAAATATAATATTGTTAATTATTTTGTTGAATTGCAACAAAGGATGATGTATATTTTGTATATCCTGAATTTGATCATGTTTTTATTTTTTATAATTTTTAATCTTTTCAATTTAATTCTCATATCAAAGATTTTAAATAAAAATATTTGATAAAAAATCAAATATTTGTTTGATCTTTTATCAAATAAATATTTGATAAATAATATTCAATAAACAAATATCAAATATCAAATATTTGATATTTGATATTTGTTTGATAAGCGTTTATTTACATTCATGTTCGAGATTGTGAATTTAATAATACAAAATCTCTTCTTATTTTTGAAGATAGGGAATATTATTTTAAATAAATATCCTTATCTTGAATCGTCAGTTTTAAACACCAATTATCTTGAAAATATTAATAAAAAAAGGAGCTTAAATACAATGATAAGAAGGAATTTGTTAACAAATAAAAAATTATTGATAAACCAATTTTTTGAAAATTAAATTTTGAAAAAAAATTGTCACATTATTTATGAATTTTTTATTACTTACAAATATCAATAAATTGATTGATGTTTAAGATGCAATAAACAATGAACATCTTTTTTAATTGAGATAGCTATGCAATCTAAATATGAATGAAAATAAAGATGAAAACATTGAGATTTTAATAAATTACCTTAATGCCAAAAACTTGATGAATGTTAATAGATATTCAAAATAAAATTGAAATGATATATTTAAGGTTAGACTTGTGCCACAAGGCTATTCACAAGAAGCATAATGAAACTATCATGACAAATTTTTTCATCTTATTTAAATCACATCTATTCGATTTTTGATGGCTTTAACAACAAAGAAGTATTATGAAAATTTTCAAATGGTTGTGAGTCATGTTTTTCTAATGAATTTTACATGAAATAATTAAATTTTTTTCAATATGAAAAAAATTCAAAGTTGGTATGTTAACTTAAAACATTACTCTATATATTAAATCAACCTCCTCAAATTTGGTTTTAGTGTATTAATGAAAATCTTTAAGTAATTAAATATATAAGAAATGATGGTGATTCAAACACATATTGTAAAAGGATAGATGAATCTATTGTGATAATAACATGATTTGTTGAAAGAAATTATATGATCAAAGTAAATTTGAAATGACATACTTCAAACCTTTATAATATTGTTTGAGTATAAAAATTTAATTAAATAAAAAATTAAAAAAAGTACAAATATATCAAGAAAAATATATTGAAGTTTTGTCAGCCAAATTGAATTTGTTTGTATGATTATAAACTTATAAAAATTCATATGGAAGTAGATGTAATTTTTTTAAAAGATCAATGTGTTTGAACATAAAATAAGAAGGAATAGATAAAATAAACATATCTTATGAAAATGTAGTATGCAGTCTCATCTATGCCATGTTGTGTAGAAAACTATATCATTTTAGAATTTTTCATCATACAAATTTAAACTATTTGACTCATTTTTCAAATATATTACGAAATATAGGATATTCTAATTATGAAAATGAAAGAGCATGAAAATTTAATTATCATTGCATTTTGATGATGCATGTATTTACAGAAAGGATTATGAGTGTTGTCATGTATTTTTTAATTGATTTGCCATATGACATGTATATATGTTTGAATTATATACATATTCCAAACATTTATATATAATTTTGTAACATTTGATTATTTTTAAATAAATATTTTTTAAATTATGACATATTTGATATCCTTTGTTATGTTATTCATAAAAAATATTATTTTAATGAAATTTTTTAATCGAATATTTTATGAAATATATCTACACAAAGCATAAAAATATTTTATTTTACATTTCATTTATTTATGTGATTTTTATTCATGTCATTTTTTAATGTAATAAAATTTCCATTTGTTAAAAGAAGAATGATGTATGAAAAAATCATAACAACAAATCATTATTATATTATAATATTTTTTATTTTACATATATTTAAATATGTGACTCATTATTTAATATTCATTCAATTTTTTAAAAAAATACCATTTTAGTATCTATACTCTGATTGAATCAGAAATTTTTTAAAGATTGAAAATTTGAGATTTTTGAAAATTTTGAATTAAGATTTTTAATTTTATTTATATAAAAAATCTGATGATATTTGTTGAAAAAATTACAATTAAAAAATATTAGATATATTTATTTCCTGATTATTGAGAATATATAATTTTTATATATTCAATTATATATCATTCATTTTTTATTTTATAATCTATATTTTGATTGATAATATCAAGCAACAATTATCTCTTATTTTCTTAATAAAAAAGATAAACATGCAATAAATATATTGATATTAATTATTGAATTTTTTTATAAAAATATAATTATAATTATTTAATGTCAATGAGATGTCCACATTTCACATATCAATGTATGGACTTTATACACCTTATAATCATACTATTAATACTTTCCATATTTTGTTAATTATAATTTATTAGTATTTAGTTGTCATTATTTTCATGATGTAATTTATATTTTTTTGATACATGTAAAATTAAATCATTATTTTATCATATGTTTAAGTTACAAATAAGTTTGTGATGACGAGATCAACATTAATCTCAAATTATTTTGACACTAATGTATGTGATATTTGTTGGTATGCATATGATGAAATGCATGATTTAATATATTTAATTATCTTTATTTTAAATTATTTAATTTGTTTGAATAATATCATAAAATTTAATGATATTTAAAAATAATTTTATTTTATTATTATAAAAAAATTATAAAATATGTAAGATTTTATGGATATTTGATTATATAATGATAATTGTTTATTTAAATAAAATTTCAAAGTTATGTTTTAAAAATGCATTTTTTGGTGTGAAATCATAATTATGTACAAAATAATTTTTTAAATAATTTATTATATTTTGAATTAAATAAATTTTATTTTAAAAAAATTCATTTAAAATAGAAATAAAAAAAATTTATTTATTATCTTAAATACTTATTTGAATATTAATTATGATGTATCTTAGTTTTACTGCTTATGTTAATATCAATTTTATTTAAACTAATTTGACATGTATATAGAGTAACATGATTATTATTAAATTTTTAACCATCTAGAGAATTATATTTTATATAAAGATTTTAATCAGTTATAAATATAGTATTTATAAGGAATTCATAATAGACATAAAGGCTTGTATTCTCAAAGAAAAATCATGAAACATATAAAATATGTTCAAATTATGAGTTCATATATTTACTTATAAATACATACCAGAATTAAAATGATTTATATTTATATACTGATAAAATATTGATAAAAATATACAATCATATTTTATCTCATTATAAAGCTTTAAAAAATATGTGATATTATTTAAAATATTTTCAAATAATTAATTAATTATTTTATATAGTTACATACATCAACATAATGCATATAAAAATAGAATACATACAAATTAATGATAAAATTATGAATTATTCATGGAAATTTATCATCATACATTCAAATACAGTTTAAATTGTAGTTCCAAATTTTGTTATGTATATTAATGGAAATAATTTTAACTTGGTTTATCAAACAATAAAAACCATATTATAGTTTGTCTCTATCATCAAATTTTTGTTCATTCTATTTATTATTTTTGCTTTTAAAAAAATGTTATACAAAATGTTATGTTAGTTCAACGTGTAAATCCTGCAATAATATTTTTACCTAACATCAAGCTTCATTGATGAATTTAGTAATCAACAATTGATGTGATCATCACCAAGAACAAAATTTTATTCTCCCATGACATGACAAGTTATTATTTCTTGGGTGAACAAGTCGGTAGAAAAAATAAGAGTCAAGTAGATTCAATAGAAAGCTAATAGAACACACTTATGCAAATAGAGTGATAAAACATTTGACCATGTATGAATTCAATAGATTAAGTTTGAAGACAAACCATTCCTCACATAATGGAAGTAACACAAAGCAAACATTTGGAGTTCCATGAAATTTAAGGTGTTCTTTGTACTTTTTTGCTCCAGAATTTCTTCCTTATGACGAACATTTTCATGATGGTCAACATTCCCAATGATGCTCTAATAGCTTTTACCATTGAAACTCTTTATAGCATGTAGCATATGCCTAACTTGTACTTGATTGTGGCAAGGATTAACAAGCATATCCCCAATTGTACAATGAATTTCACACCAAAAATTATTGTATGTTGATTGTAAACATTATTCAAAGATAACTTTACCATCATTAATGGTATTCTCTTGAACCTAGATTTTGTATAGACATTGCAATTTTGTCATGTTTAAACCTCATGAAGTAATATTTAGAAATACTTGAATGAACATAAGTATTCTTTGAATTTTTAATAAGAAATAAAGAAGACATTTGCAAATTGTGGATATGGTGAGTAAAAAGACTCTAAAGTAAAAGAATAAAAAGGATGGGAATACCCCATCAAGTTGTACATGGATGAAACCAAACGTGTAATATGGGGCTAGACCCCAATATCATAACAATGGGTAATATGTCATACTGTTAATATTCCAAGCTCATCTAGTTGATATAGGTTGATCCGTGCCTGATGACTACAGGCCGTAGATCTAGGGTTGTTACGTACTGATGGTACAGATCTGTTTAGGGCTAACCCGAAATTAGGGTTTCCCTGTACTCACCCTATATATACACAGGAAGGCGAAGCCTTCCCCATCTCATTCCTGTACATTCTCTCTTGTCCTTTTGGTGTGCTCTACTCTTCTTGAAGTGATTCCTGAAGAGTTGGTTTCTCAACATGGTATCAGAGCATGGTGGGAGCATTAGTTTTGTAGATTAGACATAGAGGAGTCTTTGGAGATCAGTGAGGAGTGTGCCTCAGAATTGGAGGTTGTCCTGCTGAAGCGATTAGATTGTTGGGGAACCGTTTCATGTTTTCTCAGAATCTTCAATAGCGTTTTCGGAGGTCAAGATGATCGTTTTCGACCTATTTTTGATCGCCCAACTTTCTAAAGGGAGTTTTCTTGCGCAGAATGGTTGAATTTGGTAGCCATGAAGTTTTCGTGTGATTTGGAGTTGTTGGTGATATTAATCGCCTTTTCCAAAATCTTTGAGGAGCCGTTTGGAGGCCTAAATGAGTTTTTTTAGAGGTTTGAGGGTTTCTACCTGAGCAAGGGCTTAACCTCCCTAGACGGAACAATGCTCGCCTCTGTCAGAGCTCCTGCCACGAAAAATTTCAACTCAATCCGAGCTTTCTTCGTCGAATTCTTCTTTGTTCGCTTAAGTATTGTACATGCGCAGAATCGCGAACACATTTCCTTCTTCGTCTACGGGTCAAGACATGCGCATTTTGCCAGTTTCTGGAGTTTTGCATGTTTCTTGATCGAGGTGCAGAGGAGCTTTTTTTCCGCCATAGTCGCGGAGGCGTTCTTTGTGTTCGTTTTGTGTATGTGCATGTACTTGCAGTGTTGGGATCGTGATTTCCGCTCGTGACCACAACCATGGCAGAATCCGTGAGCATGATCACTGGAGAGAAACTCGACAAGAATAATTTCCAAACGTGGAAATTTCGAATGAAGATCTTTTTTCAAGGCCAGGAGCTACGAGAGCTTGTGACCGGGGAAGAGAAAGCACCAATCATGGTTCTTTGGTGATCTTCGCAGTGGGGGAGCGCGTTGCGTGAGTGGAGAAAGCGATCATATCAAGCCATCCACTACATTGCGCTCACGATTTCAGGCTCGATGATCGGTCACATTCAAGACTGTGACACACCCCAAGGAAGCTTGGGACGCGTTGTCAAAGATGTTCCATTCGGGAACAGAAGCTCGGAAGCTACAGTTGCTGTAGCAATTCAATACGGTCAAGAAAGGCTCGATGTATGCCATTGACTACGTCAATCACATCAAGCAACTGGCAGATCAGTTAGCATCTATCAATGTTCAACTTGATCCGACCGTGATAATCGGTGCGACATTGCAAGGACTGCTTCCCGAGTACAAGCACTTCATTACGTCAATTTCGACTAGAGAACCTCTTCCGAAGTTCGACGAACTGGTCCCAATGATATTGGGAGAAGAAGTGCGAATTCTGGGCAGTACTAGTGCTTCGTCCAGCCCGCAAGAATGTGTGTTTTTTGCAGGTTCTGGAGGTCGAGGCAGAGGAGCCAGATACGGTGGTGGTAGAGGTCATGTGCAGAACAAGGCGCCCAACCAACCAGGTGCGCCACCGGCTGCCGCGGAAAGCGGGTTAAACACTGCAACTTCTTGTCACAAGAATGGCCACTATGCCAAAAATTGTTACAAGCGTCAGAACGATTTGCGCGCTTCGGGCTAACAAGGCCATGTAGCTGCTGAAGAACAACTATCCATTGTGACACACGAGTTATCTTTGCCGCACTTTTGATCTGAATTGGGTGATCGATTTCGGACTACCGGCCACATGACGCCGCATCAAGAATGGTTTGCGTCGCTCGACCTTTGTGGAGACTCCTCGGTTCATGGTGGCCCGGAGATGATACGAAGCACGAGATCAAGCATAAGGGTAAAATTCCGTTTGATATTCTAGGATCTAATATTTCTGGAATCGGAAACGTTTTACATGTTTCTACTTTGACTCGAAATCTGTTATCAGTAGGACAGATGGTTGAACAAAGTTTCCAAGTGCGTTTCAACAAAGATGGATGCTTTGTTGAAGACTCCACAGTCTTGTCGTAGCTTCGAGGTAGCGGTGAGTGGTAGACTGTTCAAGCTAGATGCTACAGATTAATGTCGATGCTTGACCAACTCCCGTCATTCTGAGAAAGTGGCTTTGTAGTATCTGACATAGATATTTGGCACAAGCGAATTGGGCATATGAACTTTCAGAAACTCAAGACTCTTCCGACTTCAAATCTAGTCACAGGTTTGCCCAACTTCACTTCTGCTGAGTCCACTACAGTGTGTCCCGCTTGTCAGTTCGGCAAGCAAGCTAGACAACCCTTTAAGGGATCAGGTAGGAGAGCGATCAAGCTTCTAGAGCTGATGCACACAGATGTATGGACTTCTTCTCAACCAAGTTTATCTGGTTTTGAGTACTTCGTGTCCTTCATTGATGATTTCTCTCGCTACACCTGGGTTTACTTCCTTAAGAGCAAGAGCTCTTCATATGTGTTGTCGACTTTCAGGACTATCCACACCTTGGTGGAGAAACTTGATGCTGGACAATCTATCCTTTGTCTAACGTTCGGATGGAGGAGGCGAGTTTCTGTCCGGAGAATTCACTACTTATCTACATAAGCATGGCATACAGCGCGAGAAGACTTGCAGTTATACTCCACAACAAAATGGCGTTGCGGAGAGGAAGAATCGTCACATAGCAGAAGTTGCTCGCAATATGTTGAACGAGAAAAACCTGCCTTGACCGTTACAGGCGAAAGGCATTTCCGTTGCGGTGTACTTGATGAATCGAACTCTGCCTGCAGCAGTTCACAACAAGACCCCGATGGAGGTATTCACAGGCCACAAGCGATTACTCATTTCTGAAAGTTTTTGGTTGCATCTGTTATGTACACATTCGGATGAGAAGCGCAAGAAGCTAGATCTGAAAGTTGAGAAGTGTATTTTTTTTTTATATGCCTTAGATACGAAAAGATATAGATGTTATAATCCTTCCTCTAGGCAATTTTATATCAGTAGAGATGTTATGTTTGAAGAATTGCAATCTTGGTATGCACTTGTGAGTGTTCGGTCATACCCACTCTTCTGTTGAAACCGCACCAAGGAGTCCATCCATTGTACCTTTACAAAGTGGAGTTTACGGAGTCATCTGGTCTAGAGTTGAGTCTCATGTACTTGGAGCGCTACGGATGAAGTTCATCGAGCACCATCCGGACCGACTCCTAGTTCTGAGGATCACGTTATTTTGCAACGTATGATGTCCTCACCACGGATTACCAATTTTCATCCATTGGATGAAGCGTCCCCGAAACGACAACTGCCGGGTACCTCGGATCCGAAGCAAGGGGAGACAAACAAAGGTATATGATACGCCTACGTAAATCAGAGAGAGTTCGGCATCCGGTTGAGAGATTTATGCATGGAAGTTTCCTTTTGCCGATCATCATGCATACATGACTCACGTTCTTCCGAGCCAGAACCGAGTATGCTTGAGGAGGCGATGCACAAGAGTGAGTAGATTGAAGCCATGGAGATAGAACTTGCTGCTCTACATCATCAACAAACATGGGAGTTGATGGACTTAACTCAAGGTAAGAAAGCGATTGGTTCTGGATGGGTCTTCAAGGTCAAAGCGCCTTTCGGATGGCACCGTATCTCGATACAAGGCCGGATTGGTAGCCAAGATCGCACAACAGCATGGGTGGACTACGAAGAGGCGTTTAGTCCGATTGCCAAGATGGCAGCGATTAAATCTGATGGTTGCTATTCTTTGTCAACAAGGGATGGCGAATGCATCAAATGGATTTCAAGAACCTTTCTCAATGGAGATCTCAGCGAGGAAGTCTACATGCAACAACCACCTGGTTACGAAGATCCAAAGTTTCTTTCTCGCGTTTGTAAGTTAAGGAAATCCCTCTATGGTTTGAAACAGGCTCTGAGAGCATGGTATGAGAAGATCAATTCCTTTCTCATATCTCTTGAATTTGTAGTCTATCATTCCAACTCATCGCTATACTGCATGAGATCATGTGTTCATGTAGTGATGATTTCCATCTACGTAGATGATCTTATTGTCACTGGAAACCATGAGGAGATGATTTCTCACATCAAGAGTATCTTATGTTCCGAATTTGAGATACAAGACTCAGGGTATATTAAATTCTTTCTTGGTGTGGAGTTTATTACAGAGGGAAAGGATATGTGGCTAATACAACGCCAATATGCTTTAGATAAGCTTAAGGAGTTCAAGATGTCTGATTGTAAACCAATAGACACTACTCCCAACAAGGTCTAAAGCTAGAGTTAGACGATGGAGAGTTACTTGCGAGATCCCTTTGCATGCAGCACGGATGGTTGGGAGTTTGATTTATCTGACTATCACTAGACTGGATTTGAGCTATGCTATTGGTCTAGTTAATCAGTTCCTGCATGCTCCATGTGTATCGCATATGATGGCGGTGAAACGGATTCTATGCTATGTGAAGTCCACACTTCATTTTGGACTTCGATACAGATTTGGAGGTGAGCTGAACCTGCATGGCTACACCGATGCTGATTGGGTAGGAGATATTTTTGGCAGTGATCCACGTATGGATATGCGTTTGGACTTGGGAGTGCGGATGTGAGCTGGGCTTCTAAGAAGCAACCGACCATGGCGCTGTCTTCCACAGAGGCAAAGTATCGTGGTGCTATGAATGCCACTTGTGAAGCAGTTTGGCTTCATTCCTTGCTTTATGATATTGGAGTAGATTATCCTAGTCCTACAGTTATCCTAGCTGATAACATTAGCGACATGATGTTAGCTAACAATCACATTTTTTCATGCTAGGACAAAACACATTCAGTGCACTATCACTTTGTTAGGGAGAAGGTCCTTTTCAGGTGTAGTAGATCTTAGATATATACATACGAGGAGATCGGGTTGCGAGATATCTTCACCAAAGCTTTACCTAGAGAGTTGTTTGCTATATTTTGATATTGTCTAGAAATTCAGAATGTATAGTTGAGCTTGAAGGGGAATGTTGATATCCCAAGCTTATCAAATTGATATAGGTCGATCCGTGCTGATGACTACGGAGACCGTAGATCTAGGGTTGTTACGCATCGATGGTGCGGATCTGTTTTAGGGCTAACCCGAAATTAGGGTTTCCTTGTACTCTCACCCTATATATGGGGAGGCGAAGCCTTCCCATCTCATTCCTGTACACTCTCTCTTGTCCATTTGGTGTGCTCTCCTCTTCTTGGAGTGATTCCTAAAGAGTCGGTTTCTCAACACATACTATATCTAAGATATCAAAACAATGTAGGTCAAACGGTCTACATACAATAAAAGTATATGAAGAATCATCACCAAAGTGATTGCTCTCACATGGATTGCATCAGCTAATATTATATGTAGAGCAATAAGTATCACTCTCTTTAGCTTATTTAGTAGCATACTTAGTCAATATGCTATGAAATAACTAAAGAGAGTGATACCCATGCCGATAGTATGGTTAGCTCTTACACACTCTCTCACAACAATGTCAAAATCGGTGTCCATAGCTCCGTACAACTCCAAAATTAAAAGAATAAAGAGGTGACCGCTCTGCATACCCATATACTTGAAAAACTTGGCTGTTGCCGCTCCACTGACTACCCATCCAAGAGGATAGGTACTCACCGCTCCAAAATTATATCTAGTGTAGTATCAATAATCACAACATCTCCAACAATAACATGGTACTCTATAACCAAATAGATGTATGCTCTAACTTGAGTGCACTACAAGACATACCAATTATCACTCTATGCCATATATCTACACTCTCGCGCCATAATAAACCACACATCCATAATTGCATCATGTATAGCTATTTTCTCCACTCTGAATTGACAATAAGTCATATTGATATTTGCTGCATTTAAAATAGTACCACATTCAAATGTGAATAATAAAACCGGAGAATTGTGGACCAAGCAAAGGCATAAGTAACCTAGTCAATGTAGAAAAATTACATGCGGGCGAGTTGAAAAGCCTATAGAATGTCACTTGGCGATTAAAGTATTTCTCTAAAGTATTTTACTAAGACGTGTGACACAATTGGTCGGATCCGAACTCTGAAGGGATGGGTGACCGGTCATCGCATTGGCCCTCCATCGGCTGACCCCTTTCGCAGGTTCTTTCCTCACCGGCCCCGCACGAGAACGTCGACCGGGCTAATCTTTTCTTCCAGTCATAGGCTGGACCTTCAACTTCTTCCGATCTAGGCCTGGGTAGGGAGGGGCAGGGCCGGGCAGTGAAATGCAGTGCAGGGCCCGGCTACTTTACAGAAAGAACCGGTAAACGGCCGGCTTTACTCCCTGGACTTTTTACCAGCAAATAGTCTCCGTGCGTTTACTAAATTTACACACCCGGCAGAACGAATCTGCTGTCGGTCAGCGAAACAAGGGATGCCAGTATTGCAACCCCGGGCAGGGGGAGGCAAACTGAAGCGCGAGAGACGGGGAAAGGCAACGGTCAGCCGCTGCCCGGGAGGAAAAATTCCTTCCTTCAGCGGGGAACGTGACAGAGGCTAGAATCGGAAAGTCGTCCGGTCACTTCCGGGGACGGTGGACGTGGGGGAACTGGCGACGGTTATATCGAGTCTCGCGCCCTCGGCCATCGACTTCTCCTGCCATGTTCTACTGAAGCTACGAATTGAGACGGTGTTTCGGGGGATCCGCTCCTGACCAACAGTAGCAGCAGTTCCTACAGCAGCACTAGCACCCATCGTCGACTCGAGGTGGGCGGACGACGACGACGACGGCTAGTAACTCAGCCATTCTATCATTCACTCACTCCCCTTCGCTTTCCAAAGAGATCTTCCTCGGTTGCTCATCGAACAGGAATTCTGTTCCCAACCCAGCCAAAAAAACGAACCTCGATTTGACTTGACTCGTGTTGGGCCTGCACAGCAATGGACTCCGATCGAATAGAAGAATTTATTCCGCTGGAACAAATCGCTGCGAAATCTATTGGCAGAGGGAGAGGGAGGAACGGGGGTTGAGAGAGAGAGAGAGAGAGAGAGAGAGAGAGAGAGAGAGAGAGAGAACGTCGGATGTGGGCACTATGCTATGCTGTGGATGATGGTGGTCTTGCTTGCAGGCATCGAGGTGCGCCGTCATGGGATTCATTCACTGATTCAGTGATCTTAGATCTTTGCCGGGGGCCTCTGTACAAGTGTACATAGATCCAAGAGTTGAAACTCCAGGAGTTCGGGTTGTGTTGATCGAAGTGCGAGCGCCTGCAGGTCGGGCAAAAGTTTCCAATTTGGAGAAGGCGTTTGACTGTTTGAGTCGGACAGAAGACGGAAGCAGGGAACTACGAGGGACGAGAACAGGGCAGGGCTCCAGGCAAGGGAAGGGGTAGAAGGAAAGAGAAGGGTCGCTGAGTGAAGGGAGTTACGAAGGAGCAATTGCTGTGAAGTTGGAGTTCAGATCCGATGGACGAAGGAATGTCTGTCCAATTGCTGTGTGCCAGGGAATTTCTCAAGCTGATGGTCATGACGATGGAGGGACAGACTGACTAAAGTAGCTTTCCTACGTCGGAATACGATTTCTTCTGTTTATTGGCCTTTTGAACCTCTTGCTTTCGGGCCTCAGGACTTTCGTGACCAGAACTCCACCTCTGAACGATCGGACGGGCCATCAGCCGGAACACAAGGTCCTCCACTGCATTGGCATGTTGCAGGTACGCAACTCGTCTGGAAAGCCAGCGAGGGCTGCTGATCTAACGGGAATTCTGTTTAGCAGCTCGTCGGCAGGCTCTAGCAATCTTAGTGCTCCTGGCTCGTAGAATCCATGTGATCTCGGTAGGGGGCTCGAAGAGGCAATTGAGGAAGAAACGAAACGAGGAAGAGAGGAAGGAAAGGAAAACGAAGATGATGACGAATGGTCGCAGTGGAAGGAAGCCCAAGCTTTTATCGGTGGTGGCATTGGCCGCCATACTCTTCTGCCTCGTCACTGCGAGGCTGCTCCGGGTGCCTTACATCAGTGGAGACTACGCCAATTCCCCGGACATGGCGACGATTTTCCAGACAGCTCTGTCAGTCTCCACCTCGTGGTCTGCACTGGACGAGGACTCGATGCTGAACGGAGCAGCACAGGCCACGAGGCCGTCCGTGGAGGACCTGATCAGTGCACTCAGAGAAGCCACGCAGAAGGCTGCTAGGGGAGAGTACTTCCTCATGGATTTGACCGGGGAGGAGCGCGAGAGGTGGAACCGAGAGAACTCATGTAAAAGCCGTCTGGAGCTCAAGGCCATGTACAACCGCAGGAAATACGCATCGGATGTGGAAGAGGACGACGGGCTCTGGGACGTGGTGCTGGAGGAGTACGCCAAGCTGCACCGTGTGTGCATGCGCAGAGTGGGTCGGGAAAATCTGAAGCAGTACTTCGAGAACAGAAACAACAGCACGGGTTGCACCTTCGCCATCGCAGACTACTCGACCGGAGGAGGATTGGGTAACAAGATCCTGGCCATAAGCAACACCGTCCTCTACGCCATCCTCACGCAGAGGGTGGTGCTCGTTCCAACCTCCACTCTGCTGCCGGAGCTCACGTGCGAGCCCTTCGTGGGCTCGTCGTGGGTCCTGGATTCCAACCAATTCCCCGTGCCTCCATGGGAAAACTCCTACCGCCACCTCTGGACGATTCACAAGGACGTGTACCAGGAGCTGGACAAAATGCCCTCGTCCCGCTTCGTTAAAGATCCTCCCCGCTCCAAGCTCTACTCCTCGTCCATGGAGGAGTACCAGTACCAGCCCGGCAGCAGATTCTTCTGCGACGTGGAGCAGGAGATGTTCAAGGGCGTGACTTGGCTCTACTTCACGGGGTGCTTGTACACGATCCCCAAGCTCTTCGCCATTCCTGCGTTCCGGGAGACTCTGGAGGAGCTGTTTCCCAGCAGGCTCGTGCTCACTCGGATGCTCAGGTCGGTCATGCTGCCGAACGATTTGGTCTGGGACAGGGTTGTGCGCGCAGATGCCGAGCATTTGAAAGAGGCCGATCGTCGAGTGGGCTTGCAGATCCGGTACAGGCACAACATGAATGAGTATGTGGAGATGAACGCCGTGGTGAATGAACGAGTTCTCAAATGTGGACTCGACAATGGATTCCTGCCATCGACCGTCGATCAGGATGGCACCATGGAATCTCACCTAGCACAGAAGAACTCCGTCCATAATTCGAAATCCTCTTCCTCCGTCAAGGTCTTCGTGGCCTCGTTGTACCCAGGGTTCGCAGACTTCGCCAACGAGAAGTACTTGTCTCATCCGAAATCGACCGGAGAGGTGGTGAGCCTCGTACAGCTATCGCACGAGATGAGTCAAACTTATGGACTGGAGATCGACAGGCAGTCTCTTGTGGAGATTATAATGTTGAGCTTCTGCGATGATATCGTGGTGACTCCTCTCTCGACCTTCGGAGGGCTGGCGCAGGCTTATGGGAATTTGGTTCCATGGATTTTGGAGTTTAGGAAAGAGGTTTCTCACCCTCCTTGTGAGCGAGGGCAGACGGTGGATGTGTGCTACCAGGAAGCAGATCGGCTGTATTCCTGTCCCTACGACCGTAGACTGGACAAGAAGCAGATTTCCGATGTGGTCCCTTACATCCAGAAATGTCTCACGGTCGATGCACTGGACGGATTGCAGCTGATCACCAAAAACAGCAGCGGAACGGAGTATTTCATATCGTCAGATTCCACCATTGATCTTCACGGATGAATCCAAACATCGATTGTCCGAGATATGAATGAAAGAATGAATGAATCCAGAAACATGACGACCTCTTTAGAATGCCGTCTCCATTCTTCCCTTTCCTGCAGTGGAGGCCTCAAGAAATTTTCAAGTGGTTGCGCAACGCGCGCAGTCTCTGAGCTCCGACCTGCATACTGGGGTACCGATGGCTGAGCTCCACGATCATTGTCGTCGAGCTGAGCTGAGCTGTATTTATGTACACTCCGTCCCATTCTAAGATCTTAGCCTCGACAGCAATCGCTGAGAACAAATCTACACACAGTACGCCTTTTCTGCACTCTGCGACATGGACTTTCAACGGAATTGAGTTGAACTCAGCGACTGTCTAGCATATTCATCTGCCAATACGGCCCTCCTTCACTTTGACGAGCAACCTGCCACTCCTCAATATGCCACCGAAATTTCCCCCGCGTGGCCATGAGTTCACCAGGTCGCTTGGAAATTGTGAAGACAAATTGTGAAAATTGTCAGGGCTCTTCTAGAGAGAGAGAGAGAGAGAGAGAGAGAGAGAGAGAGAGAGAGAGAGAGAGAGAGAGAGAGAGAGAGAGTGTAATTATAAAGACCAGTGACTGTCATAGCTGCAGCTAAGAGAGATTTTAGCGCAGAGTTTTGGAGCTTCTAACACTGATGAGTATTGTACTCATATGGCCTTCATGGCTGTAGGACCGAGACCCCGTGCTCCTATTGAGCAGAGCGCTGCAGAGGACAGGGCCTTGTTTGAAGAGAGGTTCCACAGAAGTTTCGCAGCTGGAAGAGGAAGCACGGAAGGATTTGAGGAACCGGGGCTGCCGCGGTGGCTCTCCTGATATCGACATCAGGCGCGGTCCTCGCATTGAGAGGAGCACCGGGCTTTGCCATGTGAAGAATTGCTAAGGAGGAAGCGAAGTAGGAGGACGGAGGAAGGAAGAGATTGTAATCATAGAGGAGGAGTGCCTGCCATTGACTCCCCACGAATTATTACTGGTATTAGAGGAGTAAGAAGTCCTCACAAAATTGTGAGCCTATCGAAGTCTGTGCGCACTAGATTTACGCGCAGGGTAAACGGTTGGGTTGAAATTGGGAAGGAGTGCCACATGAGAGAGGGGATTTCTGCCATGTATTGTGAGTTCTCACCATGACTGACATGACTGTAATTGGGCCTTCCAGTTTTCAGCAAGGAGTGTCCGCATTACACGATGGACTCTTGCTTGCATCAGACAGAATCTAAGGCAGGTTAAAATGCGCTTTGGGCTCTGTCTGATGATAGAATTGCACAGCAACAGAACTGCACGATATCGTAGCTTCTGAAGTTTAGAACATTCAGAAGCTTCGAGTTTTCAGCTTTGAATAAAGAGCCACGCTTTCAGTCTCGATCCAAGTTTCAGCGAAGAGGTCAACTTCGTGTTTGTGTACGTGATGTATGCCAATGTGACTTTTGCCGTCTTAAGTTCTGAGGGAAGCCAGTAGTCAAGCTCTAGGATGCTAATCACCTGCTGAATATGACTGTCCATTGAACATCATTCAGGAGAAACTGATTCAGTTGCTTCAATTGCATCGGGCATACCTATACGGTACCCGCAATTATGTAATGGATACTTCCTTGTAAATCAACCCCCACGCGCTGAGAAACGCCTGAAGCCGCAGGCAAAAGATCAAGGATCACGGATTTGAGAAATCAGAACCTCCTAATCCGAGGTCCTGTACATTGCTCTTATTTTGTGTTGTAGATACTCATTTTTTCTACAGAATACTGGAATTGAAGAAACAGAAAGCCGCTCATTCTAGATTCTTGACAAGAGCCCAACTAAATATCCAAGAAGATTTGCACAGATTTGACATGGATCAGATTCCTTGAGCTTTCCTGGACTAGAGAAATGCTGGGATCTGTGCAAGGCTGTCGTAGTCAGAGTACAATCGTGGGCCGAAACCATGCTTTCATTTTTTATTTTGAAACATCATTTGAAATAAAATGCTCAACCTCCGGATAAGTAAAGTTCTGCTGAAGGGGAGATCTCGTCAGACAATATTCTCACCTGCTTTTCATCAACAGAACCTTACACCGTCATCCGAGAACCGATCTTCTTTCAGATATCTGCCGCTAGTAAACTGCTTTTGTACTTGAGGGATCATTGCGATCTGTCGTGTCAAGTGAACACTCTTTCCCTCACACTTGTGTCAATGACTGCTCCTTCCTTCCCTTGCTAGAATTTCTTTCCAAGACCTGAGCAACATAATCTGTAACGACGGGATGATCGTTTCATCCCGTCGTTACAGATTTCGTCTGCGGATGAAGTCAATGTTGCTTTTGAGCTCGACACGATCGTAAGAGCAGCTAAAACTCGGTCAGAGGACTTCAGAGCACGTAATGATAGAGCCAGGGTTATTCTGCAGTGGAAGACCACAATGCCACCGGAGCAGCATAAGATCGTCCGGATCTGGCCTAAGAGCGAACAAATGTACCTGAAACAAATTTCTCCGTGGTATATTCTGGGTTATAGACTTAGATCTGATGATCATTGTTTCCCCCAAATGACGACCACCTCAAATGGTGATACCGTGATAGACCGTGACTCCATCATATGCAACATTCTCCACATACTGACAGGTCGTCAGACGGCACAGGATATTCAAGTGTTTTCCGCATGGTTGCAGGTCATGTGGGCCTTCCTTCATCCCCATATAAAATACTGAAGAAAGCGTGCCGGAGCTAGGTTCTCCGTCATCTGTACATCCACTTTCTCGTTTCGCACTGAAGGCAATCTGATCCACTCACAGGTCTGTCCTCCACCTC
The DNA here is from genome assembly GCA_014180765.2 of Marchantia paleacea. Taxonomy (NCBI): domain Eukaryota; kingdom Viridiplantae; phylum Streptophyta; class Marchantiopsida; order Marchantiales; family Marchantiaceae; genus Marchantia; species Marchantia paleacea. The sequence goes on from MUAA02000098.1 coordinate 302,403, forward strand.
AGTGCCGGGTGAAGACGACCTGAGTCACTCGACAAAAGAGTGTACAGTTGGTGCACCTACAGTATACTATACAGTACGTCTCCCTCTGACAACGGAAGGTGTATCTCGTCCTAATGTTTTGTAAAAGAATCGCCGCTATTACCAGCATGGAAACATGTGAAATTCTCCACACCTGAAATGGTCAAGACCTCCCTGCTTACTACTGTTCTACAGTCAGATGTATTATCGTGGGGTCTACATTATACCTGTTGATTGTTCATTGCTCACCCGTACACGCCTCGTGAGAAAGGTCCGGCCGTCTGGACTTCGTTGCATGATCAGATTTGAAGTAACATAGTTTCATCTTCCACACACCTCGGACTACAGAGGAGTACTTTTTTATTTACCCACGTCCGATCCTTGTGCGATGCCGTTTGGGTAGTTTGGGGGAGTGTCTTTGATCAAGATAAGAGATACCCATGCTTCAGATAAATCACACGGAAGGGTCAACACTCTGGCACGGAGTTTGCGTGACAGTAATATTCTCACCATTAAGTCCAGACTGCAAAAGGTTTTGGATTTGTCCATGAAACAGCAGCTGGAGGGCAGAAAGACAGTCCGGTGCCAACCATCGTACTCTACGTGATGTTGACTAGCTGTACAGAAACGTGACTTCTCCCATTGTACGGTGGCTTGCATGGAGTCAGCCTTTACAAGTTTGGGGATTTGAGAGCCTTTTCAATTTCTGCGCTTTCCGCCGCCCTGAGTGTTACTGAGCTACTGTATTCAAGGAGGCTCGCCGAATTTGCTACCCATCCCGGAGACCTGAACTCTTCCCACATTATTCACTGGGTAGGCGCCCGGCAGTGGTCTGAATGAACAACAGCCACATAACGCCAGAATTGCATCACCTTGCTACTATGTCCAGTAACTTGCTCTGAAAAGTGTACCCAAAAAGCCTCAAAACTTGCTGCAATACATTTTGTTATATTTAGGCTTGGCTTCCTCTTCTTTTAGCTTGCATCCTTTTCTGTTACTTTGTACAAATGCCTGCTCCTCTATATATGGCACAAGTACCATGTATTTCGGAAATATGTAATCAGGAAATATCAAATTTTGATGTTATAGATTAATTCCAATTTTAATCTTCGCACTTTTTCCAGGTAGAAAATCTAATAAGTTACACCTTTCAGTTGAAAATAGAATCATAAACATATTTATTTAATCTTTTTCTTCTAAGTATGACTTCCTGTTCTCTCATCTCATAAGTGTATTGGAAAGACTTACTAAGATTAAAAAAAAATGATTTTCATTGGATTTAACATGAAGCTCCAAGTGAGATATCATATGATATTTCTCAATCATCTTATCAAAATTTTAAGCCTTCATTGGAGTAATATCATCACTTGAAAAACATATTTGTCATTGATGGATATGTTGTACACCCCTAATCTAATCGATTACACCAACATGAGTTTTATTCTATTTATCCAAATACACAAGACTAAAACAACTCCTCAACCTTGAAAATCAGTTATTTTTATAGACTTGTGTAAAATACATCAACATCATATACAATCTCAGACTTATGATTAAATTTATGATGAGTTTCAATCATAAATAAAAAACATGTCTCAATACAACAAGAAGAGAGATATGTGAAAAAAAAAGTTTGTAAAAATCATCAATTCATGTCATAATCCAAAAAAAGTTAGAAGAAACCCAAGTGGAGAACCAAATTGGAGAGAACTAATCTTTCTTATTTTAACTTGTTATATCTTTAACTGTAATTCTATAATCATTTGCATCCAACTCTTGACTGCGGTTGATAATTGATATTTTAGGATGAGACATCATCAATCAAATTTAAATCTTTTACCTTCAAAGGCTAAAATATATTTTAAAATTATTCAAATATTATGCTATAAGATTAGATGATTAAATATATGACTAGATTTGTATAAAGACTTGGTCTATAGTATTGCATATTTAAAAGTTTAATATTTGATATAATTTATAATATTGATATATTTATTATATATAACTAAATTAGCTCATATTAATTTTATTTTTTATGATGATATATCACATATATTATTTATGATATATGTGATATATCATAAATATGATATATCATCTTTGGGATTATTTCATTCTTCTAGGTTTCATATATTTTATATTGGGTCATATCTTATCTCAAATTTCATATTCAAATTCAAAGTGATCCTTAGAGCTTGCATGTCTCCCTCTTGTGTATGAGTTTATTTGAATTGTCTCATGGTATAAGAACAAATATAGTATAAAAAAAATTAGTCATAGTACTATATAGACATAACATAGATAGAGAAGAAATAATTCAGGAAAATTCTAGCAAGTGAAAAAGTTGAAGATTGAAGTTAATTTATCAAAATTTCAAATTCTTGAGGACAAAATTGAAATTTGAGGATGCAATGATATTTTTGAGTAAAATTTATCTAAGGTTTGCTATAATTTCTACCTTGTGCATCTCAATTTTGTCAATAATTCAAGAAAAATAACCAATATTATGAGTACATATTTTTATACATGTTTGCGTTTGCATAAATACATCATTTTGCTAGATTGTGTGTTTTAAAAATATGACTATTAAATATTACAACTTAAAAGATTAGCAAGTATGTTAGACTTGTGCTATATTATCTTGTGAGTTGGTGTGTATGAAATAAATATGTATTTTGATGTTTGATTCAATTGCATTCCAGAAATTACATAGACATAATTATCTAGCATTAAATTTTTTGTATGATGAATTGTTTGAAGTACATGCATTTGTGATAATTGGAGAGTCAAGAAGCTATCAAATAAATAGATTATTAAAATAATCAATCAGTTCAAAATTATATGAGTAAAATTTATTGATCATGCATTATATTTTGATGACTATTTAAGATTTAATAATTGGTAAGCTTTAGAGTGTTGAAAGTTTGTAAGAGGCATGGAATGGATTACCTAACTTGTTTGATAAATCTATCAAGATGAAAATGATGGAATTGTTTACAACAATTAATCATATTAAGCAAAAATTTTATAGTTAAGATGATTTTGCATTTTCATATCAAAATAACTGGTCATATGTTAGGTAATAAAGGGGCAAAAATTGAAGATGAAATGATTATCATGATCATATTAAATGGATCAAGAGATGAAAACAATGACTTTTAAACTTTAATTGCCTATTTTTATTGGGAAGTCATTGTTGGCACTCGAATGACCAATTCTAAACACCTATTTGTTTCAACAATCTGAGGTATCATATTTTTTGAATTTTTTAGATATCAAAAATTTAATATCATTGTTTGTGGTTGGAAAACAAAGAATAGGCTCTTTTGCACATATGTGGGGATACATTTCAAATATTGTCAAAGTATTAACTCACACAAGTTTGAGATACTTTGGACAAAACATACTAATTTCACTTAATAGAGTAGAGTTATACAAAAAAATTAAAATAATAGCCTAAATAATTAATCAAATTTTAATTATAATTTTTTTACTCAAAAAATTTAAAACATAAGATTTTAATAATGATTTGATTTCAGTTAATAATCTTTGTTATCAAATCATATATGGAGATTTAAGTAATATTTATGAAGTATTTCATGAAGATTTTCTTATATGTTTATATAATGACTTCTCTATAATAATGTTCATATTGATTGTGATCCTTGAGTTTATCTATTGGACTCTATTTTGAAATAATATTCAGATTTTTTTTAATTTGGGGGTATATTTAGTATATTCAATCTTGTAAGTGATATATTATGCAATAATCACTAGTTCTGAAAAATAGGTGTTAATAATATTTATAATCTATTAGAGTTATGATGTCCACTTTGGTTATAAATCACCTTATTTTTAGTTAATTGGGTATATTTTTGACCTTAAAATTCATCTATAATCTTTTTTAGCTCAAAGTTCGTCTCTGATACCAATTTCATCATATAGCATAAGTAAAAAAATCCAAATTTTCATCCTAATTCACATATTATCCAATCACAATCCACACACTTGGTTTATAAAGATAAACTAATAAATAATTTTTTCTTGAAAATTTCAAGATTTCATAGATTGATTAACTTTAATGAGTTACAAAAACACAATGTACTATTCAAATCCAACCCTTGACATTCTGGTCCCCTTGTACAACCAAACGTCTAATTTGGTTGAGTTCATACCCCCAAATTCCTACACATAAATGAAAAAAGTAATAAAAAATAAACATCATTATTAACTTACTCGTACTTCAATCGAACTTATTGCTCTTCAATAGGTAAAGCATTGAGTTGATTGAAGATATGATAGGGTTTATTATGAGAGATACTATCATAATCTACCAATATCAGTTCGAACTTGCTTCCTCATTAAAAATCACAAGTACTAATCTACTCATCTTTTTCAAACCTATTGAATATCTTTTCATAGCTTCATATTATAAAAATTGGAAGAATATGGACTCCCATCTCCTACTTTTCCTTAAGTCAATTGATTGTCCTTCCATAACCTCAAATTATAAAAATTAGAAGAAAATTGCATATCCTAGTTCATTCAAACATTTTTAATGATATCAAGATACATTGTGCCTCAAACAAACTTAAATATAGAATATTATTTCTTATACTTCTTATTTAAAAATGAGTCTTAGTAATGATATCAAGATGCATTGTTCCTCAAATAAACTTAGATATAGAATATTATCTCCTAGACTTCTTGTTTAAATTGTACCCAAAGATGTGTCATGTGCTATTGTAACTAGAATTAGTGTAACTTTTCATCTCTTGAGTTGATCTGACCAACAAAATAGATTGAGTATAAAAAATCAAGGAGAAGAAAATGTTAAGGAAACTTAGAGTGGAGTGATATATATGAATAAATAAAAAGTCAAGTAAAAGCTATAGTGATGTCATTTCAAGGGGTATTAGTCTTTTGCCACTAAGGATAGAGAGGTATGTCAAGAAATTAAAAGTAAGGGATGATGATTTTTCAAGTGGAATCATGATATATACATCTATCTTTTTTAAATATGGTTAGATTTATGTTTAAACTCGTCCAATTGAGTCAAAACTTTGATCAAAACACAAGCCCGAGTCGTAAACTATATCTCTGTTGACTAAGATCTCCCAAAACCCTCATAAGATTCTCAAAAATACTTCAAATAGACTCAAAGATCTAAACTTCTCACTCTAACTTTGAATCACCACTTCAGAGTGACAAATCCTTCAAATCCATCCATTCTTGAGCCCACATCGTAGCTCGTCCCGTCAGCTCTCCAACCCAATCCTCAGATCTCCGAATGTCCCCCTGGAAGGTCTCCAAAACTCCTCAAAACCTCGAAGAAGTTGCCCAAGTGCCCTCATTGGCCCAAACTCCAAGACCAATGAGAATAAAGAGTGTTATTTTGACCTCTAGTGTGGCCAAATTAGCTCCATTTTAACTTAGAGCTTTACAACTATCCTAAACACACTACTTAGCCATCCTATGCACAATACGAGTTGCCACTAATAAAGAGTCAAAATGACAACTCGAAACCGGCTAAGTATGACGGAACTACAAACTAAACCGGGAGTTTATAACTTGAGAATAATACTCCTCGCCAAAGTTCCTAACAATCAACTCCATATGGCTTGTTTTCGGTAAGCAATAGTGATGGATTGGAACCCATGTGTTGAAAGCCACCACTATTGGTAAGTTCAAATCCATAGCGCCCAAACTAAATCAAAACGTACACTATTACGTCCCAAATCGCACCGTAGAAAACAACTGGAAGAATAATCAGGTCTGGAGAGTTTATCACTTGTTGCATAAAGTTATCTCCAAAATGATACACTAACCACGCCCGAAAATGATCACGATGAAGACACCGGATGTTGATCACAAATGGATTAGGCATCGGTACATCTAGAGTATCATGTTGTCCTCTATCCATGTCATAAATCGGCTCCACTTTGATCGATAAGCTCCTTAGTCAAGCAAAGTGATGTGTCTAGCTCTCTCCCATACCCTTTCCATCCTGACTGCGCTTTATATCTGATAAGGTCCAAGATAATATCTCTTGGAGCCTTTTCAACATCTTGACCCTACAAAGTTGATCCAACGGTGGGCTCTTAACATCCTTACAGTGCGCCGTCGGTTATCCTAACCTAAAGTATTGCCGTCATGACAACAACTCTGAAGATGACACATGTCATCATCTTCTCATAGTAGCCGCGTCACAACACGACAACGTCTTTTATAAAATTGATTAAATATGAAAAAAAATATAAAGTAAATTTTCTCAACTCACCTTAATGATCATTTAAACTCATAAGAATATTTCAAGAATATTTTATTTTTATAAAATAAATTTTTTGTACTATTAACATACATCATTGAAGTAAAATTTAACAGATTATCATGATTTTTAAAATAAATAAAATTTTTAATTATTTTTTATCGAAAAAAGCTCAAAATTATATATAGGGTTAGTGTTTGAGTTAGGGCTCAAATCACTTCAATTTTTAAAGTCGATTCTTGGGGAATGAAATTATGGTGGTTAATTTGTAGTGCGTAAGCTTCTAGAGCATGTAGTGGATTTGTTTTCAATGTATTATATCTTTTATGTAATGTTAATGGTAAATTGTGAGTGTGGTGGTTGTGAAAGAAACATATTTGTTTATGATACACTCTAGTTAGTATCTTGAAAGATTATGTGTTGTGATGTTTGATATGACAACACTAGGCTACAACATGATATTTTTATAATTTTTTATTTAATAAATTATAATTTTTATAAAATAATTTTAGGTTTTATTATTTATTTATTTATTTTATTAAAATTAATTTAAATAAAATAATTTTATTTTTTAGAGATTTAATATTTTAATTTTTAAAATGGAGATAATTAATTTTATATTATATATTATTTGAATTAAAGTATTTTTTATCACATGTTTGCATGAATAATTATAAATAAATGAAATTTTATTATAAATAAATAGATTTTTATTTGCTTTAACTGATTTTTTGATTAAAACTAAAATTTAAAAAATGATGATTTAGATGTAATTTTTTTTGATGATATGTGGTTTGTTTTGAATTGTTCATTAAAATAATAGTTTTGGATTATGTAGCAAAAAATATATATATTCTCAAAATAATGGATTCTATATTAATTTAATGGATTTTTGAAAGTATAAAGTATGATATTTTTAGCAAATATGGAAGATACAACAAAACTATATGTGTTAATGAGATAACTTTTCTAACTGAAAAAAAATTTTCAAATCATGAACATCAAAGCTTTAATATAATAAGAAGATGCACTAGTTCAAAAACATGCGAATGTCTTAGTTTTTGAAACAACCTTGTGAATATTGTGAAACTTTTTTTTTTGTTTGGAAGTTACATGTAAATTCAGAGCACATAGTAAATGATTGCCGCCATACATCATTAAAGTTACCGAACTAAATTACTTTATTTAAGTAATCATGAAAGTTTGTATTCAACCGTCTCACTCATATGTAAGACACATTAATTACACTAATGACATGTTTAGCACAAGATATTCCAACTGAAATTTCCCAAATCTTGGTCCAGTGTAATGATAAAATACTTTGAAGAGCAACAATGTAATAATATTTAGTGTATGCTCTCAGAAAGTACTTCAAATAAGAATAGAGGAGGAAGAACGTAAAGAGTCGGGCAAAACATTCCCACAAGTAAGAGCAAACCCATGACAAATACTAACAGAAATGTAAAATTGTAAATTCCTATCTGAGCCTTAAGATTTAATATCCGGACGTATCAATGATACTCTAATACAACTAGTGAATATGAGAGAGAAGCCCGAGATAATCCGACAAGGCTAAAGGTAAAGGGAATCAATGTCGGAATACTCGCTAAGGACTTTAGCGAGGTTTATTGAAAACGGGAAGGAAAAAAAAATGCAGCAGCGGTTTGGGTTAGTTAGACTCGTCGCGATAACGTGTTTTACAGTTAACAGAAACATCACATTCACATCTGACAGTGACTCCACAAACGACGTATAAATTCTCAAAGAAAAAAATAAAATTTAATAACATTCATAAGCATGAGTATCAGGATTGAATTCTTGAATCTACTACTCACATTATAGGGTATCTCTTTGTACAGAATACAGTAACCTTATATAATCACATATGATGGTCATTTAAAACTTGGATTAGCTAACTTATTTCTCATTCCAACGCGTAAATTTTTCACACTAAAATGTGTCGATATGACAAGAAGGCATTTAAGAGTGAACTTTTTCTTATACTTTTGGGCCAAAATTAGCGTAACGCCAACACACTTTTTTCCATAGGAATAAATCACATTATGAATAAATAACTGTACGCACTGATGCAAAAGAGAGATATGTATAATCTCCGTCAAGCCGTCCGTCCGTCAAGATCCAAAGACATCCGTCAAGGTCAGATGCCCTGGTGTCCAAGTCCCACTTTGCACAGTTCTCTGAATCTCTACCACATCCATCGATGATCGATCGATCTCACGAATTGCTCTCTGGGACTGAAGCCAAGCAAACAATTGCAGCAATTCCAGTTTCCCTGCAAACGCCTTTGGAAATTTGAGTGAGTGACGAGGTACAGGAAGTTTGTGTATCAGTTGCTGCCAGAGTACAGATTCCGCTGTGCGATCCAGAAATTGAGTGCTTTGCTGTGCAAAGATGGTGGGCGCCAATGTGAAGCAAGAGACCTTGACATTGATGGAGAAGAAAGCTAGCATTGAGGCGGAGATGGAAGCCATCATAACTCGTCTCCAGCCTCCTGCTGGCCCTGGTCTTAGTGGCAATCTTTTGGACAAAGATGTAAGTCGTCAGCTCAATTCTCTTAAGTATTCTGATCAAATTTTATTTATTATATATATTTTTTTGGTTCAATATCTTATTCTGGTGTACGTGTGTGCGTCCGTTCGTCCACATTTGGTTTCCAGCGAGTTCTCGATATAGATTAATTTTATTTCTCGCGTGGGGTTGGATCATAAATTCGAAAAATTGCTGGTTGTTCTGCAATTGCAGTCTTTTAGTTCTAGACGGCTGGGTTTCCAATGTCTCCTGAGAAATGCTTTGACGCTGTTAGCCTGACTCTAAGACTCATGTTTTTTTGCGGGAAGAATTTGTTCTCATGAAGGCATTTGCATCTGAGTAATGTAGATAACGAAGATGTGAAAGACGTGAATAATTAGGTTTCTTCTCCATTCCATTCGGGAACCTTGATGGACAGTAAATTGTTTTGGATTGGAATGACACCGTTTTTTATACCTGTCGGTTTGTTTCTGTCTTGCATATGTCTTAAGCAGGCAGTAACACACGAAGGAATGATTTGCAATTTAGCTTCTATGAATTCTAAACAATGCTTATGCCATAAACTCCTTCTGTATTCATGTCGTATAACATCTGCAATTTTCCAATTTTAAATGATTCACTTGATGCTTTCTTTCTTCCATCTCCAGTTTCATGTAATTGGTGAAACAGCCTGTACCTCGAGTGAATATACTTTTCTTTTCGTAAAGTCTTTCTCAGGTGGTCATTATAAAACATCATTTAGAAGAATGAACTGTTACAAATAGTGAATTTCGTGTCATTTACGTTTCAGTGTGGGAATTTGGGCATCTTGACATCAGTTGATTTTTCTGTTGCAGGGATTTCCCAGAGCAGACATCGATATTGCTGCTGTTCGATCAGATCGGCAACGTGTAAATGGTTTTAGTTTTCAACCTTACTTTTGAGTTATATGGTTTTTGCAACCAAATGCTTAACCATTGAATATCTTACACGTGGCAGTAGTTTTTGACCACTTCCTTTTCCGAAATATTGTTCAATTTGGAAAGTTGAACCTTACTTGATCCATTTCCTGTTTCTGTTTCACCTCCTGCAAGTTGCATTCTCGTGTCATGCGTAAAAGTTGGTGACAGGAACCGTTATAGCACCCCACCTTTGCCATTATTGTCCTGAGTTTTTATTGGGTGAGAAGATCGATTTTCTAACTATGGTGAGCCATTTTTTTCTAGATTGTATCGTATAAGTAAACTTTGTCATATTTGGAGTTACTTCATTGGAGGACATTGCACCCAAGTATGATCATAGATGTGGAGCTTCTTTTACCTCTTCTTGTGTTCATTAGAGGTGGCTTGGGCGAACTGGTTGTTGCTGACTGAGTTCATGTTTAAATAGAAGAGTGTCATGAATTATAGAAACAGAACAAAGATTCTCCGTGTCATGGTCACTCGGACAGGGATTTCGTGGCTGATTGTGCTTATCAGTAGGAGCATTTGGCAACTGAAAAACGAAGTGAGACAAATAAGAAATCGCCCCATGGACTCTCAAGAAGAGAAATTTCGTACAAGGGAATATAAGATACTGCCTGTTTGCAGCCATAAACTTCTCTTGTACGCGACTTTTTTACTTGTAAATTTTAACCGACGCTATTTTAGAATTCAAACTGTACAACACTGGACAGTAAAGTAGGAGATTTTATCACATGGAGAAGTCGCGAGTTAAAGATTGTTGATATTGGCCCACATCTGGTACTTGACAATCTTTTACACTTCCTATCACTTGTAATCTGTGCTGGTTAGGTGATGTTCAGTCCAAGGTCGTTGTTCAATTTTATCCTACTTCTGTTGCTTGTTATGACATACCAAGCAAGTTTACGGCAATCCTATAATTTTTATGATCACTTCGTGTAACATCCACTACATTTCTATATTTTCTTATTCTTCTCTGTCGATGGTGTGCGAAGGTTCCATGTTCTTGAGACAAACTTGTTGCTTTATGGTCTCTGTTCTTTAATTGCAGTGCTCCAAAATGATCACAAGGAGATTACCAAGAAGATTGAGCAGAACTTGCATGTGCTGCATTCCGGTTCATTAATGAGGGATTTATCCCTCCCTCAAAAACGTACAGGTATAGTACACTCAGCCTCCTAAGATTTCATGAACTCTTTGGTTTCACTCTCGTTACAAATGGCGTGAGATTAGAGCTCCTAAGGCACTTTGTGCAAGTTATCTTCACTTCAGTTCGGCAAGTAACCTGGTATAGCTGTGCTTGAACTGAACATATAGCTCTCTACGTTAGCATGGCTCTCGTTTATATCCTATTTTGAAAATCAATGTGAGAATGTGATCCTTATAGATCATTTCTAGATGATGTTTCTACCACAGCAGGTCCTGTGGACTCCCTTCCACTTGCCATAGCTTGCCTACACTCAATCTAACCCTCAGGTAGATTTAGACAATGCTCTTGAGGTCAGAACTCTCAATGTAGCACTCCCCACCCTGAACCAAGTCCAACTCGATTTCAGCTAGATTGCTATCACCACCCCCACATCTCAGTAATCCAACAGCTAACAGGTGTGATCAGTACCTGAAAGAATGATCACTGGCAAGATGAATACTTTGACCTGATTGCTTTACTAACTCATCAGTAATATATACACTTATAATGACCAGGCTCAAAGCTGAGCTTTGAGCCTGGTCACACAAATTCGAAACCCTAAACCATGGTGGCTGCAGACTCTTTAGCCACAAAGGTAACCCTAAAGTAAATTTCTATTTTATGTCAGTCCAAATTTACACTTTACTTCTACTGAGTTACTAATCTGGTCTGACTCTGAGATTAATTCACAACATCCTACATTTGTACGTGAGCATATATTGTTCACTGCCTTAAATACTCAGCTTTTTATACCTTGGAAATTTCCATATTTCATGTATTTCGTTTTATTGACTGTCGTTCAAAAATCTAAATCCAGCGTTTGGACTGTTCTAATAGCTGCCGGTGAAGAAAGTCGGCCACAAAGAACAGCGTTTTCTCCCTCTGTAGCAGTAGCCGTGGGTACCTCGTCTTCACAAAATGGAGATGAACCTGATGAACCTGTCAACATGGAAGTGGAACAAGCCTCTCTTTACACACCATTTGCTGTTTTTGACGAAGTGACCGCTGGCTCACCGGCGGAACAAGATGGTATAAGATTGGGGGATATGCTGGTGAAGTTTGGAAGTGTGGAAGGAGACACGGACCTTCTTCAGAGGCTTGCCGCCGAAGGGCAGAGAAATCAAGGATCTCCAGTAGAGGTCGTGGTTCTGCGAAATGGAGTAAAATTGGACTTAGCCATCACTCCTAGACAATGGGCAGGTCGCGGTTTGTTGGGGTATGATTTCTACTTCGCTCTGAGTTGTAATTTTCCTCCTAGGAGCTGTGTGACTACCTGCACATCAGTCTGTCAAGTTATTCTCCCAATGGATCGCCTTTAGAATACCAAAGTTGCGCCTTCTATCTAAAAAGTTTAAAAGTTGGGTGTTTTCTTGCTCATGTTTTGAACTAGCTGGCCTTCATATCCTTTCAGGTGTCATATTCGCCCCCTTGCCGGCAGGAGGTGAGAGGTTTTGTGAGTGCTGGTCAAACAAGTAGCATCTACAACAACTACTACCATGCACCATAGCATCGGATCAAGTTCTGATGGTCTACAAGATTCGTAAGTTTGGAAGTTAGCCCCGCTTGAAATTATGTAGAGAGGTTGATGGAACAGGACTATACTTCACGCTTGAAGGAAGTTTGATCTCGTGGCTTTAGAAGAATGGTGACGTTTTTACGTTCAGAAGTTTGTACATACACTCTTATGGTAACCTTCAGATATGATCGCTGGCTCACATATGTATATGTAGTGGGATACCTTCTTTACGATTTTGGGTTCTCATAAGTCTTGATCATAATTACACTGAGTTTAGAAGATTTTACCTCCTGCAACTAAAAATCAGCTGTAAGACCCTCGGATGACGGTGAACCAAGTTGGTGAACGCTTATGTATCCGAGAAACAGAACATCACGATGAAATGTGAACGGTATTCTGTTCGCTTCTTTCCACTCTCCTCGGAAGTTTTGTAGCATGAGTGTTATGTACATTATACTGTCCAATGTCCAATGTCAGCTCGCCGTGTTGCTGTTTGTGAGTTTGATGACGATTGTCTAGTAGGAAATGCTGGTTTGCGGGTCTTTCATGAAGTGACTTACGTTCTTCGAGATCGAAGTCTGTCAGAGGATTGCTGAGATCGTAAGAACTGGCAGTTCCTGTAACCGTGCTTGCGGTTATCACAGCGTCTCCTCCCCTTTGAGGAGGTCAGTCTTCTAGCCGGAACTTTTGCGTTCTTTACGTGGTAGGAGATTCTTTGCCCATTGACAAAGTACGGATACATGTTTGATTAGTTGAATGCAATTCTTACGCTTATGTTTCATTCGCGAAAGTCCGGGATGATGTTCACCTTCCGAGTACGCGGGATTCTACTTTCCGATAATATATCTGAGACTCAGAGTCACATTCTGGTAACTTAAGGCAAATTCTGAATAGAAAACAACGATGTCCAAACATTTGAGTGTGGCACAAATGTATCAATGCATATGTACAAGAGGAACATCCAACCCGCCCACGACTAATGTGACAAGGAACAAGAAAGATGATAAACGAAATAAGCTGCAAATAACAATAAGCAAAACATTAAACTGTTATGTACAAGAGTTTAAGTTCTGAAAATTTCTCGTATCCAGTATCCATTCGTAAAACTTATGAAGCTCACAATGATAGTATTTTTCAATAACCTTAAGGTGAACAGGATTCTGCAAGTTATACATCCAAATCTGATTTTCTTGTGGTTGATATCTACTCCATATCCTTAAATTAATATGCTTTAAAAAAAATAAACAATCTGAATAATACGTAATTGCAATGAATATTCATAAAATTGGATAAAACTCTTTACTATATTCATTTCAACATAACCACTATTTTTAAGATGTCTTCGATCAGCGATTATAATGAAAAAATTACTAACTTTTATTTTAGTTTACTATGATGTATATTTTACTCAAAATCGATTTCAGAAGTGGAAGAACTAATTAAAGGTGTCATGAAATTTAATACAATCTGGTGCTTATACTGAATATTTTTAAGATTTATGGTTACTGTCTCACAAATGGCTTAAGTAAGAGTTGGACTTACAAGGAACTCTATGGTCGCCATATGCTAAAGACATATAAAGTTAAGTTTAGTTCCATCCTTGTACGATTTGATGGGCTCTTCCCATCCCTTTTGTTATTTTACTGCGTGTCATTCCCAGTTTAGTGCTCATACCGCTCATTAAGAAATTACTCTAATGCTTTTCAATCATGTCAGCACACAGGGTACATGACTACTCAAATAAATGTAAAATGATATTTAGTAAGTTGCATAAAACTTTACTCCTCGCGGTACATAGATCAGTTTTCCTTTTTGGTTATCTTGGGTCTGTGTTCCAAGACGGATGCAAATCTGGGTCATACGATATAGACGACCCGCTAGGAATTGTTGAGCTTCTTGGATGACTTAGGAGACCAGACACTGGAACAAATTTCTCATTAGCATTACTTAAATTTGAATAATCAACTTTTTCTCCTTCCATCTCCAGGGCTTCGATTAATCCTTGAACAATATCCCTCATCTCTGGCCTCTCTGCGCCTTCAGGAAGAACGCATGACAATGCACTTCTGGCAACCCGGAACATAGATTCTTTATTGTATCCACCTCTCACAACAGGATCGGCAACGGACTCGAGCTGATTGTTGGTCCCTGCGGCCTGTACCTGACCGTATGTTCAAGATGGCAATTATGTTCAATTCAAAGTTCATTGCAGGTGATAATGTAAAGTAAAATCAATAGGACATGCAGGGTACAAATGTAGAGATGAGTGATTAAATTCTGTGTGTACTTGTAGGAGGTTTACAACATTTACCAGGCTGAGCTATGGTTTGAATGATTAACGATATGGTTTTGCCTATTCTTTCATTCTCAGGTCAAAAACAAAACGTTGATGGAGCAGGATAATCGGAAATAAGCTGCTTACCCAATCTATCAAGTTTGTCTCGGCACTGTCGGGGAATTCTTGGGCTTTGAGGCCGCTTTCCAGTGATGATTTCAAGAAGCAATATTCCGAAACTGTATACATCGCTTTTTGTGGTCAACTTTTGTCTAAACAAATACCTGGATTCGGTACGTGTTACAATCAAACATTCACGTTAAGAAATTAGTTGCTCAGACTTGCAGACTTGACAGCTTGATGGAAGCATAAGGCTACTTGAGCTGCATGGATACAAGAATCAAAGACAAGCGTTGATGGATAGAAAGAGCCTATTCTGGATCTAGATAACCAAAGGTGCCCTTGATTGCAGTAGAGACTCCGCTGACAATGAAAGCTTCTATTAAACCTGGTTCAGGGATTTGTTTTGAAATCCTCAAATCCGCTACCTTTCCTTGTTGGTTTTTATCTAACGGAATGTTAGATGGTTTTACATCATGATGTATGATCATCGGGTTGCAATCCTTGTGCAGGTACTCAATTCCTACTCAATGGCACAAAAGGAAAGGATTAGATCGGCAGACAAACTGATAGTGAGCTTCAGAACTATGTCGTGTCTACTTGACTGCTGTCGTTTTCGAAGCTTCAAACGAGTAAAGTATCAAATATCTAGAATGATCACCTCTTGCAGCGTTGACAGCAATATTGTGCTTCCAGCTTAGATTTTGACGTTTGAACTTGTCTGATTGAACATGAACTTAAAGTCGGGAATCAGTCAATGTACGAATCAAATATAAAACATAATATTCAAACAGGCTCCCATCCAATGTCAGGTCAGCTAAGGTCAAAGTTTAGTATATCACCAGTTTCAGAAGTACGACATATTAGACAACTCGGGCTGATATGGATGGACCAATTTCATATATAACACTGCAAGAATACGTAACCTGAGAGATGAAGATGATCATGCAAAGTGCCTTGAGACATGTAATCGTCGACGAGTATATGTTGCCTTGCTTCCAGACAATAACCAACAAGAGTTACAAGGTTGCGGTGATGTAACCTTGATAGAAGTCGGATCTGTCTCCAGTCGAAAACAATCAAAGAAGTATAGTTTATCCCAAGTTTCTGTTTTTGAGGCATCATATCACTGATAAAGCGAAGCATCGAGTCTCTGCAAGCGCTTATTGAGTCATCAAAACTGTACGAACATCCTATATATGTTGGAAGCAATACTCCACTGGGTCAGAGAGCTGGGATCATATTTGGTATCGTACCTCGTTCAGAAACTCTTGCGCTCCTTGTTTGGAATCATTGGCCCTGAACTTAATCGCCACTTCCTTACCATCTGACAATTTGCCATAGTAGACTGGTCCAAAGCCTCCTTTTCCAATCAAAGTTTAATTTTTCTCAGTGAAACGCTAGATTTCTTTGAATGAAAAAGCCAGATGTGTTCTGGGCATATCCTCTGTTTCACAAAAGATAGTATCTGCTTCAGTTGATATTCGAACTTCATCCACTGAGATCATGAAAGCAGATGGAGAAAAATATGGACTATCCACACATTTGACCAATTAATACCGTTTGATAGCTTGCTTTCATGATTTGTTTTTCTTTTGCTCTTCGTATAGAAGAGGATGGCTAAGACTGCACTGCATGCACCCCCGGCACCAACAACGACTCCCACAATTCCTCCAGTAGAGAGTCCAGATGACGCATTGCTATTTTCACTTGTTATCTGTATATGATTATTTACCTCAAATCTTCAAGATCAATCCGTAGATATACTTCAGTCTAAGTAGTATACATTCCAGTATCTTCATCGGGAAAAAACTAAAGAGACTAAACGTGGTTTGAAATCTGCAGACTTACGATAGATTCACGCCTGAGGTTTGCTCAGTTATAAGAGCTTATGGTATTCCTTTCAAGCTGTTATTGTCCAGCCACCTGCAGCAAAAATCGGTCTGGAGTTTCAAAATTTTTGTAATGGAAGATTTAACATCAGACCTATCCCAAATTATCCTTCAAATAAAGAAGTTATGGCTCACTCACTTTAGTGACTGATGAGAGATATACTTAAGCCTTGCATCACATCTTATGAAAAGAACTCTCAGCAGTTAACCATCAAAATCTAAGAATTTGATATTGATTTACACTTAGAAATGTTGGACTATATATCTATAACTCGCAGGATCTTTGATATAGAATCTGAAAGTCATTGAAAATAGAAATATAGATTCTAGAGGTTTTGATCAATCACTTACAGCTGTGTTAATTTTGGTAGGAACGCCAGCGTGTCAGGTACAGTACCATTAAACTCATTATTTCTGAGGTCTTTGTGACATTAATACTTCCCAAAAGTAAGTACTATCCAGATTTTTTCATCTGAAGTCTTTACAGTGCTTTGGTGAGCATTAAATAAATCACAGTTAATGCTGTAAGAGTAGAGCATAATCATATGAAAGATTCATCACTTACAGGATCTCGAGGTTCAAAAGCTGGCCGAACTCTTCTGGAATGGGTCCTGAGAACAGGTTAAAGCTGAGATTTCTGCAATTTAGGAAATATTTTTGCATGTCTTAGATGATAAACATCTTTTGCATGTACTTGCATTTTCAGCCTGGGAAGAATATATCGTATTCAAAGCACTTGTATCACATAATTTTAATATACAAAACAAGAACCACACGTCAGAAAACATACTAATGTTCCATTCCAGAATTGCTGGAGGTTTAATTGAACGCAATTGGATTTACTAAGGACATCATGCACGTGTGGAGGAACAGGTGAGCAATCTCTAAAGAAGAATGTAGAACCAATAGGGTATATTATGGCAACCATTGTTGTTTAAACTAAATGGTTCGCCATCTATTAGCGCTTCCCCTCCATGGTCCTATGCATAAAGCGCCGGATATGGCCAGCAAACAAAAGTAAGAGAGGACTTACAGAATCTTCAAGTTCGTGAGACCTGCAATTTCGTTTGGTAAGACTCCGCTGAGATTATTGCGATCAAGGATCCTATTTAGACAGTACAAATCAAAGCATCCACTGAAAATCAGCAAATAACGCAAATGGACATCTGGATTACTCAGTTCTTACATGAACTCCAATGACTATCTCCCAATCATTGATGATACATCTGTGTAGGAAATTCAAGCTACCAAACTGAATTGAAAACTTGAGCTGTATGACATTCAACAGGGTTTGTGAACTTACATCTCTTCCAGAAAACCAAGTTCATTCCAAGATCTTGGAATGCCTCCAGAAAAATGTTTGTTGCTAAACAAGCTGTTGGCCAAGAATCAACTTGTCAACCTAAATATTTAATTCTGCTGGTACACATAAAACTGTTATTGAAGGTGATGTTCCAAATCATAGAAGAATAACTATGTTGTGAAGTTTAGATGGTAAGCTTACAGCCACATTAGGTGATAGATAGCCCTCGAGGTATGTTTGACTATAACGCGGAGGAAGATCTGGTAAACCTCCCGTTATAAGTTTGTTTTGGACATTTCTGCGGTTGGTAAATTTATCTAGTGTTAGGTTCCAATGTGATGTAATTGTTAATCTCAAAGTTAGTTTCTTTATGTATTTAACAGTAAAATTATAAAAAATAAAAGTTAGATATTACCTTTTACCATAGTTAACTACTAATTTTCTTTAGAGCCTAAGTAGGGTTTGGTAGCCATAAGCCACCTTAAGATTAGGTTTTCGAGTTAGGTACTCAAGTTCAAGTTTGAGCCATGAACTCCTTATATATTGCTATCACATAGGTTAAAGTGCACACCTTGCCGGTGATCATTTGATCAGGTGCTGAATCACACCTTTGAGTGCTAGATTGCTTAGAAGTGAGGGTGGAGTTAGTATTCTAGCTGAATTTTGAGTTAATCTTAATTCAAGTGTGGGGAGTGCTATCTAGAGTATGATCTTAGTGTTGCTACTCATAGCCCATCTAAAGGTAAGGGGGAGTGGTAGCAAGCTATGGCTAATCCAAGAGAGTCACTAGGAGCATCAGGCAATGCTAGTGATACATCTAAAATACATTCATATCAACAGGTGCAACAAAATTCAAAATATCAAAAGGTGATGGGTCCTCAATGGGCTGGTGAGCTTGATACAGTGATGAAGTTTAACACTCTGAATTATAGAGAATGGGCACTTGAGGTTGAGGACGTTCTAAGGCTTTATGGCTACTGCAAGTTTTGTCAAGAATCTGAAAACATTCAGGAGTGTTTTGAAGATGAGATATTTACATTACAGCACATGGTGACCAAGAGGCTTTTGAGGAAGAGTCTAGATTAGGTCAACAAGGACCTGGTGACACATATCCCATATGTTTGGGACATTTGGGCCTAGCTAAAAGTTGTAAGTAAAATTGGGTATCTTTGCTGATGCTAGACTGAAATGGACAGAAATGATTATTTTGAAGATAAAGATATTGACAATATGATTGCATATATGGCCAAGTTGAGCTATGCTTTTCTAGGATTGGTGAGTCAAGCACAATCACTAACCCTTATTTCAAGGTTGCACATTTATTGAGTAGTCTATATGAGAAGTTTGAACCTCTTGTGCTCTTACTTGATGCTCTTCTTGAAGAGCATCAAGTGACTTGGATTACACCTATAACAAGATGATAACTTTTGCTATAAGGTTTGAGAGGGAAGACAAGGAAATAGCTATGGCTCCTACTCACTAGAAGAAGATATATAGAAGGAGCAGGTAAGGAAGGGACAAAGAATCTTCAAATTGCTACATGGTGATAGAGGGCGTTTGAGGTTTCAGTGTCCATTGTGGAAGAACAAGAAGAAGAAAGGTGGCTACAATTCTTCCAAGTTTGAGGAGAAGGAGAAATCTCAAGACCAGAGGAACGATGGCAAGAAGAAAGAGATTGCAGTCATGGATGAGAAATACTTAGACAATGACATTGACTATAGTTGTATGATGGATGAAAAAAGAGGAGTGAAGTTAAGATATCATGTATGGTATATGGATTTAGCCTTTAGCTCTCATATGAGTGATGAAAGCCATCAATTTAGAAAGATGAAGGAAGTGTTGAGGTATGTAGAGAATGAAAATGGTGCTAAATCTCAAATTCTTGGGATTAAAAAATTTCTTTGCATCGTTTTGGAGGAGAGAATAAGGACAAGCAATATATTATGATGCTGTAAAAAGTTTGGTATGTACTTGATTTTGTTAGAAACCTGATGTTAGGAAGCAAGCTCACTCAAGAATGGAAAGGAGATATGCTATTGAGTAGCTGATGGAAATCTATTTAAGCTGTTGGAGGTGAAGCACAAGAAGTTAGAACATGCTTACTTTACACATGAGCATCCAATGAGGTTGTGGCATAGGAGACTGGGACATCTCTTTGAGTCTAACATGAGACTCTTGGACAAGTGGAAAAACACTGAATCACCCCTTTAAATGCTAGATTGGTGAGAAGTGGAGGTGGAGTTAACACTCTAGCTAAATTTTGAGTTGATCTCAATTCAAGTGTGAGGAGTGCTCACTAGAGTTTGATCTTAGTGTTGCTACTCATAGCCCTATTTAGGGTAAGGGGGAGTGCTAGTAATCTATTGCTAATCCAAGAGAGTCAGTAGGAGTGACAATAGACAGTACTGGTGATACATTTGGAAGACATCCTAATCAACTGCTGTAACAAAGCTTAGAATATCAAAACAATATAAATTACACAATTATGCATCCTATAAATATGTCATTTTTTAAGATAATAATAGAGAATACTGTTGAATATTTGAATATCAACACAACCTGATGATATTCGAACTTTTTTTACAAATATCCTCATGAATGAAAATTTCTGAAAGGGGGAAAAATGATCAATACAAAAATATTACTCATATATATTGCAAATTTTTCAAACCTCCAAATTCAGAAGGTAACCTTGTAAATCGGTAATTCTGCAATGCTCTGCTCAGATTCTGTAATTTCAGTAAAATATATAAGTACAACCTACAAGCCACAGAAGAAGCATAAATTGCCTAGTGGAAATTGAGTTGGGTCATTTTACATCCACCTCACACGTCATAAAAATTTAGAATATATTGATTCGATGCGAGACTTGATTCTTGAACTCCTTCGCAATTGATCGGTCATGTACTCAATATAGCTGATTATCTACCACAGAACACAAAATATAATTAAATTTTTTTATAAAGAGTATATTGGATCTTAGTATCATGTTGTCTTTGATTTACAGCAAGATATCGCGTCCTAAGAGTACTTGAATGCTTACAAAATACAAATAATTTCTTTTATAGACATGAACATGCTATATAATTGGAATTTTAGTATTAAGTTCAGAAACATAAATTACGTTTGGACAGAACTAAGCTGACTTTATTTTCTATGTTTTCTTTGAGAATACGGTCTACATATATTCACTGAAATATATGGTCTACGTAAAATTACGTTTGGACCGAACTAAGCTGTCTTTATTTTCTATGTGTTCTTTGAGAATATGGTCAACATATATTCGCTGAAATATAAGGTCTACATATATTTCAACGTAGTTGTTTATCTAACAGCTCACACAACACAACATAATTATGTTGGTAAATTCTGTACTTGGTGCAGTCTTAGTAAGAACAGGTACAGTATCCCTGGCTTGTCCAACGACGTGATTCTTGTGATTGTTGTTGGCATTTATTAACTGCAAGGGACTAAGTCTTATAGATCAGTAAGTAGGCAGGACGTAAAACTTGCAAGTATCTGAGGTTTCTGATGTTCATCAAGGACGGAAGAGGTCCACTCAGATTACAGTCGTTCATACTCCTGTACAAGTCCATCTTTGCATGAGGAGTAGTTTAGTAGTTTACATATACTGAAATTTCGACACAACTGGTACCGGAACTTCCAGCATATGGAAAGAATTAGACGAAAGGTTGATATTTATGCTTACAGTGGTTCAAGTTTGTCCAGAGAAAGCATGGGTGGAACCTCTCCAGACAATCTAGGATTATAACTCAAATACATACAAGGTCGCAACACGCAAGAGGAATCTGTTTAGTGCGTAAAATGTGGTATATAGGGTAGAATGCTGGAAGAATATTGAGATTACGGATATTCTTTTGAGAACCAGCTTTAATGATAGACTCATGAGTTTAGTTTGATCTTACAGCCACTGGGGTTGAGGATGCTGAAACAAAACAGGGGTATGGAGCCACTGAAATTGTTGCTGCAGAGAAATCTGATGTTACGGCATCACGGAGTTAGACAAATCCGATCTATTTTGCATGCCTCCGGCTTTGATGGGATCTAATCACGGATTCTAAAGCTATATATAGCAGAGCCAGTTTCAAGTCCGAACATCTTCCAGTCGTGAATGTTTTATTTTGTTTGTCAATGTGAAAAACGAAGATTCTATAGATTGAGATCTATAATGCCCAGCTAATAGGGTCTATATCAGATCTCAATCTATAGTCCAGCCGTCAAAGTAATTATCTCTAGCCATTTCAATCTAGCATCAGCAAAGATACTGATCTTACTTACAACTTTTAGCTTGGTCCAAATGTCCCAAGCATATGGGATATCTGTCACTAGATCCTTGTTGACCTTATCCATAGTCATCCTCAAAAGCCTCTTGGTCACCATGTGCTGTAATGTAAACATCTCATCTTCAAAACACTCCTCAATGTCTTCAGGTTCTTGACAAAACTTCAACTAGCCATAAAGCCTCAGAACCTCCTCAACCTCAAGTGCCCATTCTCTATAATTCAGAGTGTTAAGCTTCATCACCCTATCAAGCTCACCAACCCATTGTGGGCCCATAATCTTTTGATATTTTGAACTTTGTTGTAGTGAGTAATTAGAATGTATTGGAGATGTAGTAAATCTAATTGTGACTTACACATGTAAAGTTCATGAACAAAGCTTCTCACATTGATGTTAGATGTGGAGGATTATTATTTATGTTTTTTTTATTGAGATATCTCCATCTTGGCTTTTTTTTTATGCACCAAATTTGTTTGTGTTGGTAATTTATTGTGTGAAATTTTTGTGATCCCCACACACAATGAAGCCTTAGACATAGGATAATGTCTAAAGAAACTATCAACTTATGCTAGATGGTGATTCAAATGGCTGAAACTTGTAAAAGTTACTAATTTTTAGACATGGTTAAGTGTAGAAAGAGTCTAAAAATTTCAAATAATAACATGAGCATTTGGTAAGCGTTTGGAATGATTAAAATCTCATTAGAAATCTTTTGGTGAGATGTTTGCAATGAGATCAAGAGTGTGAATAACATCCATGGATTATAACAAGAGCTTGACTTGGCATCAGTCAGATCTAAGGAAGCAATCTCGGATCTAAGACCAAGTTTGGATTTGAGACCACATTTAAGTAAACTTTGGTTGGTCCCAAACTCCTTTTGCAATGTTTAAGGACTCGTTAGAAAGATCTCAAAATAATTCTTCCGATGATATTTAAGTGCAAGCAACGTAACTATGAAAGAGGCAATATGTTTATTGCCTCTTTCATAATAGTACCTCCCATACCTAAGATAGGAGCCTATAAAATTTCTAAGTGTTGGATCCAAAAATAATTTTTTGACTCGAACTAGTTGCAATCAAGCTACATTAAGGCCAATTTAGATAATGTTGGAAAGATCTTGAAGAGATGTTTTAAATGATATCAAGATTGCAGTAAAGGCCCTTAGGATGTAGTAGTTATTACTAATTTCTCGGCTAAAAACTATCTAGTCACAAAAATGGTTGGGGTATAATTTTTAGGGACCAAGGAGGAGGGCGGGTTATGCATACCTCATAAGTATATATGAGGGAAGTGGTATTTATGAATGAATCAAGGAGCCATAGTGCCCTCTCTCATCAAAGGTTGGGAAGTGGCTAGGTTCAAAATGCCATGAACCTAAGATTCATATTTGGATCCAAGAACTTTACCTTGGACCTAAAAACCATGGCTGGATCTAAGGACTAGATGTTGGATCTAAGATCAAATTAATGCACCTAAGGATCAAACTAGAACCTACAAGTCAAACTCAATCCCAAGGAACATAGGAGGATCTAAGTGAATTAATCATGTTGGGATTATGAAATAACAACCACTATGAGTGTAGACTAAGAGATAGACCTAAGCAATGCTAAGTGTAACAAAATGGGACTTGGATCTAGACTTTAACCTTCAAGTGGATGTTCTTATAGTTTGACACTAATTTGCTTTCATACTTAATTGAATTTTTGCTACATTGAAGACTCTTGAAGAAATAAAACATTATTTGGATCTTCATCAAACCAAGGTGTTCACGAACAATATTTCCCTTAAATACTTTGACACATGATCAAGTGACATCAAAGCAGTCGAGATGATTTAATATCTTTACGGTTATGAATGTAGAGCTCATTCATAAACCATAACAAGAGAATATGGTCTCAGATGTGCTAAGTCATAAGGATAAATACATGCCATTATTGACCAAGTTTTGAAAGTGATGTATGCCCAAGAGAACAAGGTGGAAAGAATAATATGTGAAGGATACATAAGCAATCCTCAAGCTCTAGAGTATTTGGTTGGGTAAAGGAAGGGAGATAAGCTGGTCATAGAAGCCTAAGGCATGAACTCATCATGTTCAAATAAAGAAAAGTGTATGTTAGTCATGGAAAACTCCGAATAAACTCCTCAAAGAGTGTTATGACTTGGCAGTAGATGTACACAAGGAAAGAAGTCCATTATGATTTTGATGGCTAAGAGATATTTCTAGCCAAGCATGAAGAGTGATGTTGCTTACTTTGTGAGAACTTTAGTGATTTTTCAAGCCAATAGAGTCTCATGTGAGAAGAAACAAGGATTACTCCATCCCTTACCTATTCCAACTAGACCATGGAAAAGCATTAACATGGATTTCATCACATCTTTGCTAGTCTCGGAGGATTCAATAGGATCATGGTGATTGTGGATTGGTTGAGCAAGCTAGCAAGATTTGTGCCAACTACAAAGATGGCAATAGCATTTCAAACATCATGTTTGTTCTTTAGTAGAGCACTAGCCCCTAGTCAAATGGTAGCCCATGAGGCTAGTCATGATGTGAACATGACATCTTGACTCGAGGAGTTGGAGCATAAGATAGCCAATACGGTTAAATCCCATCAAAAATTAGATTTTGGAGCTTGTGAATCTACTTTCGATGATGGAGATGTTGTACAATTCATGTGTGCAGTGACACAACCATGTGCAATTGCTATGATTCGTAGTGCAACATAAACTATTGAGTCTAAAGGACTGTTAGTGAAGTTGGATCCACTAACATACCTGGAAGTCTGTCAAGTCATACTTCTTCAATCTTTCACACTATCTTTCACACTAAAGACCTCAACCATGACTCTTAGATGACATATTGGAGAAATGAGTGTGGAGGTCAATGTTGATATACTTGGAGATGGAGTAAGTAGGATCCAATCATCGACATCGTTTGAGGTAGCATCCAATCCAATATTGAAGACAATGGAGATCTTTATTCATTCTTTTATTTACTCAACCAAGGATTTGTTGACTTTAGGGGTGTCATCATTCCATGTATTATGATTGACAACCACATTTTGCAAAAGCAAAGTGGGTACATTGATTATTTTTGGTACAACAACACTAGTATTATTGATCCTATGATCAAGACCGCTATTAGTAGAACTTGGCAAGCTACCACTGCTAGACTGATGAAATTATCAGTAAAGCGGACATATGATCACAGCAAAGTGACAACAAGTGCAATGATTTTAGAGAACATGAATGGTGTTTTCTGTTTGGTTGGACCTTTAGGAAAGATTTATCGACCTCAATAATTATTGTTGGATTTTAGTGCACAACCTTTTATGTTGGGTAAGGATGCATTGCTCGATCTTGATTTGCAACAGTTTGATGTGGAGAGATGTCCATTTCAAATATCTTTTGGAAGTTCTAATGAACCATGATTGTGCAACTCCAACTAGATCATGTCATAGATATATCTACAACACATGCACGTGTTATTTTTATACTTACAAAGTCATATGATGTATAAGTGAATGCAACATTGTTATATCCGATGAGATTTAGCAATAATTATAGGTATGAAAGAACATCTTATCGGTTAGGTTGGGAATTTGGTGAGGCCGAGTGAGTCAATTATTGGTGAGGTTTATTATCTATTCTAGCCCTTTAGTAAGTGGAGGTTTGACATATATTGCGGCTTATTGTGCTTGTGTTACTTGGCCTTGTAATGAGGAGTTGAGGGATTGAGGAGATGAAGAAAGTTATTTCCACTTCCAATATGTTGTCATTTTTGGATACAACAGTTATTATCTCGCAATATTTATATGAGCATATATGTTTGTTGGATCTATTTGGAAGGACCAACATAAGTTTAGTTGGTGTTTGCAATTTGGCATACGAGTACACAGATACTTTCATCAGGAGAAAGATGAGATTACAAGTCATGTTTCATTACACCATATGGCACATTTGGTGCGACGATACACATATCTTCTATCATTTTTGGAAGTTCAAGGATATCAACATGCCTTAGTTTAAGATATTTTATTGTTGGGTTACATGATCTTGCTTTGCATGGTATCACACATTTAGTTATTTATGAATGGTCATGTCATGATCATGAATTAAACGTTCTAGCAAGTTTTGGGAGATGTTATATGTGTTACAATCTCTCTAGATCCAACAGATCTATTTACCAACATATATTTTGGAGAATGTCCCTTTATTCGGTGATGTGCACTTCAACATCAAAAAAGAACTTCAAGTCTACAAGAAGAATTAAAATTGACCAAAATATTTGTGCATGTAAGTTTATTACAAGTGAAGTATTCTATTTCTCAATTTTTGTCTATATATTTTTTTAAAAATATTTTCTAACATTTGATCCACTTGGTATTTTTTCCATTGTATGACATAAACTTCAAAAGTCGATTAGCATTTCAACCTCAAAAAAGAATTCCAAGATTGCAAGAATTAAAATTCATAAAATATTTTTTCTGGAAAATTTGTTGCAAGTGAATCATTATATTTCATAATTTATTGTCAACGTGTTAAAAAAACGTATTTTATAACATTTGATCCATTTGATGATTTTTCAAATATGTGACAAAAGCTTCAAAACTCGATGAGCATTTCAACTATAAAAGAAAACTCCAATACAACAAAAAGAAATAAAGTTCACAAAATATTTTCACTTGTAAGTTTATTGCAAGTGAAGAATTATATATCTTAATCTTTTTTTGTAGATTTATAAAACATATCTTGTAATATTTGTATCCACTTGGTGATTTTTCAAGTGTCTATCATAAGCTTTAGAAGTTGATGAGCACTTCAACCTCAAAATAGATTTCAAAATTGCAAGAAGAAATAAAATTTATAAAATATTTTTGCTTGTAAGTTTGTTGCAAATAAATCATTATATTTTTCAATCTTATGTCTACATCTTTATAAAAATATATTTTTTAACATTTGATACTCCCTTCATAAAGTTGATGATTTTAACTAAAAATTTGATTATCATCCTAAATGTGCTTCTAGCCTCCATCTTGATCAAGCTGGATTTAAACCAAAATCAAAAGGGGACTTTTATGCTTTTTATCAATGCACTAGATAGTTTAGCTTGAGTAATTCATACGGAACTCTACAATTTCAAGAAAAATTTAAAGTGACAAAATATTTATATTTTTAAGTTTTTTACAAGTGAATCATCATTTTTCTCAATTTTTTATCTTCATTTAAAAAAAACTTTTAAATTTGATTCATCCTATGATTCTTCTAATGTTGGACAAAAACTAAAAATTTGATGATCATTTCAACATTAAATCATCTTTATAAATTCAATTCCCGTCAAGAATTTGATTTATGGCTTGTATGAGCTTCTAAGCTCCTGCTTGATCAAGCTTGAATGAAACCAAAATGAAAAAGAACGCTTTTGGGTTCTTTATCAATGTGATAGATAATATAGCTCAAGTTATTCATGCAAAACTCCAAGACCAAAAGAAGAATTAAATTGAAGAAATATTTATAATTACAACTTAATCAAATATATTTTTTATTTAAATAAAACATAAAAATATTTTTTGATAACATTACTCACCACATATAACGTGTTGCATTGTACAATAAAAAATTGGACTTTAGGGTTATTTACAAGAATTTAGGACTAATTTTTTTTTAAAATATGATAAATTTTGTGGTGATATAAGTCTTGTCAATATTTTAAAAAATATATTTCATGATAAATATATATAAATTACTAGAAAAATTATTAATAATAATTATAAAGCCTCCTATATGGATTATTATAAATATGGATTAAACTAAAAATAACTAAATATCTTCAGTTCATAATAAATAGGACAGACATATTCTAATAACAATCAATTAACATACGATGACTGATTATACATACCACCCATCTTTGCCGTGCACATACATATCTATCACAACATAAATCACTATCACATCAAACATCATAATATAAATATACCCACATAACCCACATAATATAAATAATCTTGTCTATTGTCACAACATCCACAACGACACTCTACTATAATCAAACCATAAAAGAGAGATGATAGTATAGCAAAATCCACTTTAAGCTTCAAAAACTCTAGGTTCCTACAGTATTATCCATCATAGTCATATTCTGAAAGTCTGAACTTCAAAAACTGCACTCCAATGAGTCCTAATTCGATCCCTACCCCCTTGAGCCTTAGGATACCTAACGGCATTGTTGGTCCTCACGGCAGGTCCAATGCAAATCGCACCAACTGCACTATCCGCTTTAACTGATGTATCTGCATGTGCACACCTACCTAACCAGAGATACCCTTACATAAGTCATGACATCTTTTATAAACAATTGAGAAGGTCCATGTAACAAAGCCAACACAAACCATGAACTTGTAAACAAAATGTAGAATACAACATTTTTGACTTGTATATTGTAAAAAAAAGATGAATAATTTCTAAAAAGAGAGAATTTATTGAAGATCAAAAATGAAAATAGGGTGGAGACAAATGAACATATTTCACTTGTTACTTTTACCCTTTTTTTACATAATGCTATTGTGCGTGTTGCAAATATAACACTCATCACCACGTCCGATGCGATAGATTTTTCAACAAGTTATTGAGATCTTGTGTTTGATGACATTTCAGTTTCGCTATGCATTAGATAAATGTATCGGGAGTCAACAATCAGCAAATGCTAACGGAGAGTATTCATATTAATCATATACTAAGAGAGGGGGTTGACATAAAAAAAATCATGGAGTAAATTTTGAAAAAATGATTCATGAGTTAAGAAATTTAATAGCCATATTTGAGCAAAGTCAAACTCAAGTGCAAGAGCTAGCTCAAGAATTAACATCAATCAAAGCAAGAAAAATGGAAAATAAAATAATCACATATGGAAATAGAGATATCATCATCAATTTTAGAAAGTGAAGAAACAATGGAAGCTCAAGCTATTGAGGCCCAAGTGGCGAAATGAGCAAGAGATTAGATATTTGGACATACGTGATCTTGAAGATGACAAAAACTTGTAAGATGGAACCTTATCAAGCTTGGACAGTTAAAATGAAAGAATAGAGTACCACCTAGCTTTGTTCAACATCAACAATCACATTATTGGTCTTTTCATTCATACTTTGTTATTGGCGAAAGCTTCTTCTTGGTTTCAAGGGTGGATGATAGAGCCCAACAAACAGGGTCAACAAGTCATTTGGAGTGCAATGAAAATTTCCAAAATTTCCAAACAATTGCATAGATGAGGTTGTGGAAATTTATGGAAATTGGAGCTGAAAGAACTACATTGAGGAATTTTGAGATCTTTGAATTGAGATACAAAATATAAGTGAATGTATTCAAAAGAGGCTTCAAGAAATATTCAACATGAGTTGATTCATGACAATCCAAGAAACTTGAACAATGTTATTGCATTTGCATAACGAATGATCAATATTTATCATAGCGATGGAGAGATATATGTTCCCACAAATCAATAGTATGGACTAATGTCTATGAAATTTGGCAATATAAGGAGAAGAGAAGATTTATCCCAAGAGGAGTGAATGTTCAAGGAGGAAATTGTAACAATCCAAATATGTAAATGTTGGAGCCTTTTCGGGAAGCAGATTCAAGAGAAGAGAGATGTTGGGAAGGGAGATAAAAAATCAAGCAGTGCTATAATTCTGGAAGATTTGATCATATTGCTATGAATTTCTGAACTTGAGTACCAACAAGAGGAGCTAGACCAGCCTATTGGTGTCCCGACAGCAATTTTTGAAGTTGGAGATGAAATGACCAATGACAATCCGTGAAACAACAAACACCAATAACCTTGTCTCGTGACCTTACTGGTTCGATGAAGGTGGGGAAGGAAACAACGACATGAGATAAATGATCTGAGAAAAAAATAAACATATTTGATGTGATCTCACAACCTTGTTGTGGGTTTGAGAAAAAATGAAATATATCCTTGCTTCCAAGACCATATCGTGCAAGAGGTATTGCTTCTAGAGCCTATCTATGAATCAATATTCTCTCAAAGATCCCATGGTTGGCAACCTCAGCGTAGTGCGCACACGGCTCTACAAACCATACACATTGATTTCAAAGAAACTAATTGGATTGTAGCATGCATCATTAATAAATTATTCGACACTGGTAACCATGGCATTCAAGGATTGCGACATAAGAGTGTGAATTTGAAAGTACTTATTGACCCATGAGCTACACAAAACTTACTATCTAGATCTATTACTATAAGGTGAAATTAACTTTGAAGAAAGATTAAATTGAATAAATAGAATTTACACAAAAAGTCATAGGGATAGCATTGAGAATATTTCTAAAGAAGTGGAATTCAAGGTTATTGCATAGAATGTTTCTGATTGCTGCAAAGAAAATCTTTATCCATAGTTCCCGAGAAAGTATAATAACAAAAGGGATGGGAAGATCCCATCAAATCGTACAAGGATGGAACCAAACCGGTAACATGGGGCTAGGCCCCAATAGTATCACAGTGGGAAATATATCCTACAACACCTAAGATATCTGAACTATCCAAGTCGAAAGGTCTACAAACAACAAGAGCATCCAAAGAAGCATCACCTAACGTGATTGCTCTCCTATGGATTGCACAAGTTAGTGCTCTCTGTAGAGCAATGGAAACATGTTGCCTAAAATAGGCTATACAGTAAGCTAAAGAGAGTGATACCCCATGTCGCCTAGTATGGTAGGCTCTCGCACACTCCCTCACGAACATGTCGAAGTCGGTGTCCATAGCTCCATATAACTCCAAAGCTAGAGGAACAAAGATAAGGACTCTCTCGCATATCTCTATACTTGGAGACCTTTACCGATGCCGCCCACTCGCCGCCCATCCCGGGAGGATGGGTGATCACCCTCCGAAATCTGCATTCTAGTAGGACCAGAACCACCACATCGCCCAAAGTGACCTGGTCCTCCCGAACCAAGATACAAGTCCGCTCTCTAATCCTAGTCGAGTGCAAGGCATACCAACACTCTCTCCATGTGAGGTATCCACCCTCTCGCGCCATAGCAAACACCACATCCCTAATGGCATCATGGGTAGCTATCCTTTGCCCTCCGAATGGACAACGAGTCATATGAACACCTGCGCATCTAAAGTGATACCACACTCACATAAGAGTAATGAAGATGTAGATGGATGGACCAAGCCAAGACGGAACCTCATCGCTGTGGAGAAAGTAGCTGTTGCGAGTTGAAAAGCTATGATGCATGGTCGAGCCAAGATCCACGAGCCTGCACCCTTGCCCCAACAAGGGCATAGACGAACTCTAGTAGTACAAGGAATGGCCGGATCCACTAAGAGTGAATGTAGAATCTCCTGAAACTGTCGGTCCATCAAGATAGATCAGAGACCCCTCAGTCCAATCGGTAGCCAAAGAGGAAAAAGATGGGAACTCATGTCGTACCTCCCGTGGTAAAGTATCTCTCGTATGTCGTAATAATACATGTAAGGGAAATGATCCCGTATCGACGTCCCTCGTATATATCTCCAAAATAGGTCTATCTACGATCACAAATCGAGAAGATAACAAAGGTGCAACAAGCGTCCAACTCGCCAAGAAAGCTACAGGTGCCGTCTCCTCCATTGATAATAAGCCTCCACACAAAATTGGCAAAGATGTCTGTCTCCTTGCCAAATCTCCAATCATACACTCGAACATCCCTGGTCCGATGATGTCACCAAAGACGTCCATGATCCTCCTATCAAAGGCTGTCAAACGTGATATGAATGTAGGTGAAGGAGGAACCGTGGGAACAAGATAGGTGGGTCGACGAGCAATACTAGATGATAGTATATCAAACGCCACCTGCGGATCCCCTAGTAAAGGAAGGTCATCTACATGCAAAACATCCTCGGCCAATGCAACGTCAAGGTAGCGTGAAACAAAATCCTCAATCCCTACTGACACTCCTAGAATATGTAGGCCATATGTCGATATCATACGTCCCTCTGAAAGCTGAAGGTGAGGCGGAATGCCCAAAGGAGACCAAGCCCTGCACTTTGACACCTTGACTCTCAAGCCTACCGAATGAAGCTCGGTAGTCAAGTAATCAAAGGTCTGCCTAATGCTGTCTACAGGGCCCACAATGTGTGTATCATCCGCTAAGGAGGGGAACACACAACCGGACATGGCCAAAGCAGTAGACACAAGAGCTCTATAATGAGCCATGGCGAATAAGCGTCCTCCCTAAGGATCTCCCTGTCGAGTGTTGCGGCGGACTGTAGAACGGTGACTCCCTCCTCGGAAAAGCCATGCTGATAAAATAGATATGAATGTGAACCGTAGAAAGATCGTACGAAAGGAATGAGGCTTGATATGGGTCCACCAGCCTCTCTCAGCTCTCTAAAAATAGATGCACGCGAGACGCTGTTAAAAGCGTTCTCAACGTCCACTTGCAAGACAATCCAATCCAGATGGATATCTAGAAGTGCTCTAATGCCCAACGATACTGCCTCACAACCCCCTGGTGTGGCGACTCCAAACTAATGTGGACAAAGATGCTCATGGAAGTATGAGCGATGTTGCAAGACAACGGTACGGCTGACTAATCGTAATAAGACCTCTCCAATAGCAATCGGTCTGATGCCCCCCTTTGATCCTTCTCCATCGCGAGAAGTTCGACTAGCACCAAGAGCTCCCGACTAATCGACAACGGAATCTCCCCTCTCAAGAATCGATGCGGCCACGCGGACCAACTCCGTGAAACCACTAGAGGGATCATCTGTCTGAAAGCAATCTCGAAGATGCTCATATACGATTCCTGACAAACCCCCATTGGGTCTGTGCATAGAGAATGAGCAAATAATGATATATCAAGACATAATGGCTCCTCTACGTGATACTCCAAGACCTCTAATGGTATCTCCTCGCCCATGGGTGGAGGTAGAAGGCGTAAAGAGGAAATCGTCTCATCAGTAGGACTAGCCATAGACAAAGGATGAAGGGCTCTTGCAGCCTTGCTATACTCCCCGGCCTGTCCCAAGATCCTACACCGTAGCAATCGCGCCGAATCAGAAGTATCATGTGACTGAACCCGATTCCTAACCTGTGTGGCCCGAATAGACTCCTCCTGCAATGTAGCCCAATCCCCTGCTCGGAATCTCCGAAATCTAGCTGCCACCTCCCTATGTCCAAAGACGCCCCCTCTAGTATAACGTAGACACCATCGCGGAAGTAATAAAAATAAAAACCATGCTAACTCGTCCATGGGATCGCGCGCCAACCGATCGAGCGGTAAGTAAAAAGCACGTCTAGCCTCATCATGCAGTGCCTGAGGAAGCCTATGGAATAAGCGTGGACAAGGAAATCTAGTCTCAAAAAGCCCTAGAATCGAACGTGCATGGGAAGCTAACCACTCCCACGACCCAGACGGTATACCCGGAATGCTCAACGAAGGAGTCAATGTAGTGTGTGTGTTCCCCAAAGTGACAAAAACCGATGTCGATGTGACCGTCCTCCTCACATGCGCATCCCAAGTGGTCCAATCATAATCTTTGTGCATCTTTCCCACGTGGGTGAGAGACGATGACACACCGGACATGGTGTATCACGCACCGCTTTTGACGGTCCCATGAGAGAAAGTCAAGCTATAGCTAGCATAAAGGGAACGATATAGAAACCCAGCACTCCATCATGTATCTCCTCCCACCTGCAGAACCACAACCCCCTAACACACCACCTCACTTTGGAAAATGCTAACTATGGAAACCCTAAAAACTAAAAATACTCATAACTTTTTATTCAAATCTCCATAATTTTCCATAATTTTCCAGCTAGGTTCCAATAGAACCAATGTAGGAAAAGGAAGAGATGGTAACAAAAAAAACCGACCCATATGTCTAATCGAAGAAAAATCACTCAGAATACATTAAAACCCTAAAAAAATAAAAATAATCATATCTCACAATATCATTCTCCATAGTCTTCAATTTAGGTACCAATGGAACCCAAATTGAAAGACGAAGAGAATGGACTATTCACTCTCCCTGTTTGGCAAAGTATGGCTGAAGAATGGAACTAATAGTCTTGAGGCACTCTCAACACTTGCTCCCGCACATCCATTAGGGAGTTGGGCATCCGGAGCATATAGTAGACGTTATTGATTTACTAGAGGGTTTCATAACAATCTAACTTTATACCAGATGTCAATGTAACATTTACATTGAACGCACCATGGGCTACTGTTATACACACTACTTACAATCAACCAACATGCCATGGACAGATTTTTTATGTCCATCTCAAAAGGTCCTTATATTTTAAGTCTTAGGGTCGATTCCCTTCAATGGCATTGTTCGCTCCCTAAGCGTTGGATTCTAAATTTTACAGTAGCAAAGTATAACACTTATCGAGGACGTGGACGGACTACTAAATTTAGGTTAAAGAGTTAGGTTAACAATGTGAGTAAGACATAAAAGATTCTTAAGTCTAATCAAATCTCATGTAAATAAATTTGAAGTACTACGGACAACTAAGCTACATATAATGGACAGTTATTATAAGGTCAGAGATGATTCAGTATCGCCCATTGTTTTATGAACTTGTTTTGAAACCACCGATTAGACAGTTTCAATACTCACCGGTAACCTTTTGATGCAATCGCTTTAAGAGCTGTTTACATGTGAATGAAGAAATATTTCCGCAATCCTGAGAGGTTACCCTCTAAAACTTTACCAGGGAATTTTCATTAATGTAAAAATGTCCACATTTAAAATTCAAATTTTTCCTCAATTTTTTGGAATGCACTACGGTGAGTTTCTTTCCTAGATTTACCCGTCATTACTTTCATGGACCTGTCCAGATTAAAAGATAGTTAAATCAGTCTTACTGGGAATCGCATCGTCAGTTTGTTATAGGCCTATATTTTCAGACCTCGTGTTACAATCTTATCCTCCTCAAGGGTAAACCTTATACCATAATGGAGATTTTGCTACTCAATTAATGGGACTAATAGTTTTCAACTTCCCAGAAAATTAAAGTTCCAGGATTCATGGCTTTAAAACATGGACACAAATTTTGTCACATCAGCGTGTTGCGTTCAGCTCATTGGATATATAACAGCCTTGTAGGTGTGGTTATCAAACTTTGTTCCGAAGTCCAATCAAATTTGCATCTTAAACTCTTCTAATTTGGTACAATAGATTGTTATTACGCAAGACGCCGCAGTACGGTCCATTGACACTCGAGTGTTCTTGACCACGGTAAAGTGAACTTAAAAAATACCCAAGATTTCTCACAATCTCCCACTGAAGTACAATTCGGATAACATACTTCCTCTGATTGCATCTGCCCACTGATTAGAAAACTTTGAGTTTGGCATTCACCCTTTCTACTTTTCACTAAAATGTCCAAGTCCGTGCTTGTAGCCGGGCGGTTCTTGGTTTTGTACGGAACGATCTCGCTTGGAGCACATAACAAACGCGCTTTTTACGTCATGCGTGTCTTTCTTCCCCCATAACAAATGAACAAATTCTAGGAGACTGATGTACTGTTCCATTAGTACAGCACATCTTCGCAAACTACACGATACATGACGCATATCACAAACTTCTGCCTTAACTACTAAAGGAATAGTAGACACTTTCCCTTTCGGTACGGAAAGGGAAAGGGAAAGTTCTGTGAAAGGGCAAAGCTTTAAGACTAGTAAAACACAGAAAACTGATTCAGAAGACAAGATGGAACACCTAATATTCAGAAAGTCTCTGTCTTCTTTGACAACACATGTATGAAGTGGAACTCTTTTCCTAAATCGTGAGGGTTGACAAGGTAATATACTACTCGGATAATATACATGGAATATTACAGAGGCACTAAGCTTCTAACATACCCTGCAGAGGAGACAAAACAGATTCTGCGTATCTGAACGACAGTACGTCCTAACTACTCTCCAGACACTACTTCTCCAATAGTCCTGACGAACTCGCTCAATACTACAATCGTTACAGAGGGTGAATTACTCTTTTCTCCAATCCGTGTGCATTAAACATCTGCTCTAAGTTACGCTCATTTGATCTACTTAGCACATATTACATACACTTCCTTTACTCAGCCATATATACGTCGGTATAATCCAAAGCACACAGAATCCACTCTGCTTACTAATTGCCCTGGCGAGTGAACCTGACCTACTCGGTCGACACCGCCTGAATATGTGAACAAGATACACCACTACGAAGAAGGCATCCCAGCACTCACATTTCTGCTGTGATCTCCAATAGAAGCTCAAAAACATGCAGATAACCTCCCCCACCAAAATTCACAATTGAATGCACCATTTTCCCACAAGTACCATCCTGTTGACAATTGAGCATGTATACAGTAAGGTACCAACTGCCGCTAAGTAGCTATAAATGACCTGATATGTTACATTCTCAAAAGTATAAGCAAAACTTTCTAGTATACAAGTGAGGGACTAATCTGAGTTCAATATTCCGGTGTGAAGACATACTAACATAGTATACATTTGTGGATAATAGGGAACTCCTAAAGATAATCGGCAGCAATAGAGAACGTGGCTTTCTTTCAGACGAGACAGACTGACCGACTGAGAAAAAACTGAATAAATAGGCTGCAGCTTGTACAAGGCTGGTTCAAGGGGGTTGGTCTCTAGACGTGGTAGTAGACCTCAGAATTACCTTCAGCTTCATCTTCCGACATACTCCAATGTTGGTCCTGGAGTTTAACAACCAGTTAACATACAACCGACAAACGTCTCACTTCCTCAGAACAAATACTTTTCTGAACTTGTAAGCTGTTACAAAACAAGTCACAAGCGATGGTCTCTTCCTGGCCAGAATCAAGGTCCATTTCAGTTCAGAAAATCTACATACGGGTTAACTACCTACCGCCTAGAGTCAAGTGTTAATGCACGTTCTTCTTCTTCCTCCTTTACAAGCATTACTTTTGGATGTCCACACCTCCTGTTCATCTACAGACTTCAATTGTCGAAAGCAGCCAAAAGCTTGAATAACCTTTGAATATCCTCGTAATGATACAATAAGCATAGTATGCTGGGAAAAAATGTAACTTACAAAACCAGCCCATCCGACTACAACTCGAATCTATCTAACCTGAAAAGGAAAGGACACCTAAGGCCGCGCGATCACTGGCTAACCTCTCCAGGCTCAAAAATTCCTTTGGATGACCAAAGTGCTCCTTCAACACTCGGACGTATGACCTATTAATGGACATGGGAAAATTTAAGGGACCTTTTCTTTTAGTTATCTCGACTCTTCCAGCCCTTCGCTATCACAAAGAGAAACACAACATTTTGGACAACTGTAATCTAGATAAAATATCTTTACAAAACCTGAGGAATCCCAAATTGAAACAGGGCTTCCAAGGACTTCTTATGAGTTGAAGAGTTTTGGTGGTGTAGAGAGGCATTATCATACATGATGGTTTTGACCAAACGACTTCATTTTGCCAAAGAGAGCTTTTTTGAATGAGGGTTTCATCAGCTCCTCCAAGATAGTCACTGCCTGTACACGTAGAAACACAAAGGTAATCAGGCTCACAAGTCGCGATACTTACGGATACTTCAAAGACAGAGTATCCATATAACAAAACTCCAAAACCAGACAATATAACTGCGACAGCCAGTCTAACCAACGGACGACGTCTAAGGCTGAGGCTACTACACATGGAGAATGGTTCCTTACCTCATTAAACTCCGGCCTCTGCTCGGGATTTTGATGCC
Organism: Marchantia paleacea; assembly: GCA_014180765.2. Lineage (NCBI taxonomy): Eukaryota > Viridiplantae > Streptophyta > Marchantiopsida > Marchantiales > Marchantiaceae > Marchantia > Marchantia paleacea. Next base: position 340,530 of record MUAA02000098.1, read on the forward strand.
AACAAAGTTCGGCAAGTCCAGCGAGCTTGGGTGGTACCGAAGGAGGCATTACTGGACGCAATCCCCTGCAAAATACATCAAACAAGTTCCAAAAAACATTTAAGTTCTAAACCATAGTCTTTCCAGCGGTTACTTCACGTGATTTACACAATCCTAGAACTCTTAACACTCACTACAACTATTAAATAGACTATATATGACTAAAACAAGCGAATACGGTCGGCTCCCACCTTTGAACAACACCAATTGCGGCTTGCAATGGTGTAAGACCTGCGTAAGGTACTTCACCAGTCAAAACTTCCCTGTTCGATCAAAGCAAATGACACAAAGTAAGGACTACGCGTGGGTCACAGTTGCGAGGCCAATTGTCTCAATTGAGCGTTCAAATCTTATCGGTGAAACGAATCCAAAAGCCTCACCATATCATGATTCCAAATGAATACACATCGGCTTTGTGATCATAAGGTTTATGCTCGAGTACCTGCATTCAATCCAGTTGTAAGAAATCCATACCAAATATATTTTTTTTAAAAAAGATGAGAAAACGACAACCAGATGGTACATAAAGAGGAGAGATAAAGATATCAGTAGCAACTGTCCGATGTCCCACCTCAGGTGACATCCACCGGTAAGTTCCGGTTTCAGCTGTCATTTCGGCTGCCCAATTGCCAACTCCGTGGTTGCTCGAGACAGCTGGCTTTATACGTGCAACTCCAAAATCACATACTTTAACAACCTGCGAGTCCGGAAAATCAACCTCGAATTACTTTCTGAGAGCGGACGCCAACGAAGATGAAGTAGGAACAAGATGTATAGCTCCAACAATCACATCTGCTCTACATACACAACGTCCGCAAGGAACAAGTCTCTGAACCACTTTATTGCAATCTAATTCGATCTTGACTAGACAATAATATTTCAATTGCCTCGCGGCCCACGTGGGGGCCGGTAGGATGAAACACAGTTGCGTCCTAATGTACGTAAACTACCATCGGGTTACATGTGCACTAAAAAGATTATCCTCGAATGATACTTACATCGTGTTCGTCTATTAGAAGATTTGCAGCCTTCAAATCGCGGTGGACAATTCCTCTCCTGTTCGAGCACAGTGGGAGAAGCAAATTTATATTTTTCCACCATTCAAACGTGCATCTCATCGCCGAAACCACCCACGTCAAACATAAGCAATTGCTGTTTCTTCAATCACAATCACGGAAGTTACCTATGTAAAAAATCCATTCCCCGAGCAGCGTCTCTCAAAACTTTCACAGCTGCTGGTATATCTAATCCACCTCCTCTACTCTGCATTACGTCACGAACGCTGTCCACAGTTTCATGACCACGTAAGAATTTGCCAGTAGTTCCGTAAGACTACGATTTCATTCGTAAAACATAATCATTTACAAACCGCATCACTTCGAGACACCTTTCTAAACTCCAATACAAGATACTTTCATCAGTGGACAATTTCTAAACGAGAATAAACGTTTATTCTCGCAACGATCCTGGCACATAGGCTTCTCACAAAGATAAAACTAATTTATATAAACACAAGCACGTAAAAACGATTGGCAGAACACAGAACATATAAGGTGAATTAAATGTCTACATAGTAGACAACCCTAAATGTGTGAAATTAGAAATGCAAACCCTCCCACCACGTTCGACCTGTCACTTTTCGAGCGCAGCTGTTTACAAACAGTGGATTATGATGTGTCAGGTGAAGGTGTATGAATTTACCTCCCGCCAGCCATGAGCTCAGTGACAATGCAAAGCTTTGGCCAACAGGAACACGCTCCGATGAACTGCACTAGATTTTTGTGACGTACAAGTCTGCAACAAGAAACCATGTATTAAAAAATCCGCCCTCCACCAGGTAAACATGGACTCTCGACAAGATGGAACACGATCGAATGAAGCGTTGACTTTCAGCAGGTAAAAGACGCGATAAACGTTGAACACAGATAGACAGAGCTTTCTGGTACTCAACACAATTTGCTAAAATTCATAGACTTCAGGCATTGTGGTGAGAAAAGACTGGCCATGTAAACGTCCAGTAAAATTGGAAAACATGCTGACCTCATTATTGAAACCTCCTGCTTGAACATTTGTAGTAGTTCCACAGCAGGAACGGAGCGAAGTGTCCCTGACTCATTCTCCACGTTAAGTTCGTTAAGTTCGATAATTTTAATAGCTACATCTTGGCTCAAGTACTGTCCTCTGTAGAGACGACCAGATGAACCGCCCCCAAGCCTTTCACCAATTACAAGCTGCAAATGGCCACGAACGTCGGATCAGTGTCCTGAACAGTAATAAACCAGACTCAGCAGGCATTCACGGTCTGCCCAGACACTGCTTAAAGGGAACGACCGCCTTGACTGGAGCAATTTACACCGTTCGTCGCAAGAAACACATGTGAAATATGTAAACTTTCTAACGTCGATACCAATGTCAGAGTACCAGACAGTCAAACGTATGTCACCCGGTGATATATGCTCACAGATAGGAATTTGGGTGTTACGACACTTACATTATGGAAGTCAACAGTCCAATCTTCGTAAGCAAGTGCTTCGACCGCGTTTTTCAACTCCATGTCACTACTTGGTCCTCTTTTCAAAGACGTGCTGAGTTGCTTGTTCAAGGCTTCAAGCACGGCATTTCTGAGATCTTCAGGCTGAAGTAAACACGACAAACCCCACCAGTTTTGAAACACTTCCATAAGGACACAAATGAGGAAGCTATCCCACCCGCTACAGGATGAACAAAAAATAATCATGTACTGCACACTGCTTGAAAACCCAAGTTTCCAACTCATAACAGGCGTGGCTCTCATGGGAAATAGATCCACATCACGCGCTTAACCGTTCTACGTACAATAGACAAGTAGAGGTGAAATTTCGATTCGGCCGACAAGCCAAGCAATACAAGTAATAAATCCGAAACATGAACAATTATCTCGAGAAGTTACCTCATCTCCCGACCATCCTTCGATGACAAAAACCTCAAGGGCCATTCCATCACTTGTACTGAAAACGTGGGCTTCCTGAAAGGTTGCAATAGAATATCAGAACTGGCAGTACGACAAAGAGATCTGCAAAATGTGATGTGGGATTACAAATGAGTAAATCAAAAGAGTTTGAACTCCACCAGCGAACTCAGAAACGACCTCGCAGGAGCAGAGTGAAAATATATTGACCCACCTTGATATTTAAATCAAGAGAAAGAGTGCTGAGCGCGTTTGTGAATACTTTGAGAAGGCCACGCCTATCTGATGTGGCCAGAGTTATCTCCCAACCATACGAGTCCTCCTGGTCACTATCTTCCTCCATGTCCAAGGGGTTTACGAAGGACCCAAACGTCGGGCGAGGAATCGCTTCAGGCACAGATGGAGATGTTAACGTTTTCAAAGAAGGAGGAGTCGACTGAGATTTTGAATGTCCAGATGATGGATGAACTCTAGGGCTACCACCAACCATCAAGCCTGCAAGATTCGTGTTAGATCCAAACGCAGGCTTGGGTATCCTGGGAATGGGTACCGCTTTGGACATGCTTTCCCCACCATTAGTGAAGTCACCTGTGTCAAACCAGGAGACTCCAGAAATTAACTGAACCTTACGAACGTGTACTTGTGGTAGAGGATATGAACCAGTAGGATTATTTCTAACTGCTGCTTCAACCTTCCAGGCCTCCCGAAGCAGATTCATGTGTAGTAGGACATCTTCGTGCCTTTGAGCATCGATGTTCAACGTATACCTGAAAATAATTACCAGACGCAAATCGGAACGGAAATTGTTGGTCAGTCAAACCCAAAAAAATCAACCTAAAACTAGCATCAACATATCAATGCTGACATTCGCAATTGTGTAATTCAGATCCCAATGACTCACTAGTAACTTCTTGAATAAAAAGTTCATTCCAGCCTAAGGTAAATGCACCGATAGAGTACGTCCTCCTTAACGATTGGATGTCCTCCTCCCAATTCAACATACAAATCTCACTCCCTTAAACAGCAGTGTAGGAGAAGACAGGACTCGCCTGATCGGGATAAACAAACTCAACGTTTTCGTAGTCAAACAAGCAGGACAAACAAATGCGCAAATCCAAAACAGTAACTAAGCGATCAAAAGAGGAAAGAAACATGCGGCACTACGACTATTCTCCAAGCTTAAGTGACGAACTTGGGGTGAACAAAACCTGCTATGACCACTCACTTGAGGAACTCTCAGTCTTTCACATAGAAGACTCATTACTGATCAAGACTCATGCACGTAGAAAAAGGTACAGAAACTCAGTCATCGAAACTCATGAAGCTTCCCATCGCCTGACATGAACAGGCGACTTCCGTTGTACATTCAATAAACAACTGGATAGGCCACTATAAAGGTACAATTAGGTGACGTAAAAGGCAAAAACCAAGGAAAGGTACAAACGGCACCCGCTTGAATGCGAATTAGAAAGAGCTCTAGCGCAACGTCCAGCAAGACAAAGTCAAGGTTTCAGGCGCCAACAGGAAAGTTGTGGGGATCACGAAGCGCAGGAGGGTGAAAAGCAGTACTCTCTGTCACAGGTCCTGTAAGAATGACGAGCTTCTCACTCACCGCGATGGTAATCTAGCGAAATGGTTGCGAAGCTCATGGCAAATCTCTTCTGAGTAACCGCAACCTCGGACCCTCTCGATAACTTGCATCACCTTTTCCTCCACGGGGTCCTGGTTCAACGAGCTAATTGTTCGATATTTCTTCCCATTCTCAAAAAAGTTCCGGCTACTGCCCATGCTACTGAACGAGCGCCGGAACTGAGCTGATATAGAATTGAGAAGCTTCTTCGTGAGAGGAGCTGATTTCGCCCGGCTGCCCGTTCTGGTGGACGGAAGTGCCGGACTGGCACCGATGATAGGAGGCCAGGGACTCTGCGAATCCAGACCATTCCCGCCATTACTCATGCTTGTGTCCATGTAATCAGATCCCGTGCTGCAGCCATTCAACTCAGTTTGCGAAATCATGAAATCCTCGAATCCTGTCGGAACAGAGTCAAACAAATTGCGTCTTCCTTCTCTTGAACAGATTGATGCACAAATCGCCTCTATCGCAGGTAGAGCGACAAGTCTCTGAGTGACGCTTCCTTCAAAATCTCAGCATTTACCACTCCGTCTATGTCCACCTCGCCGACAGCCGACTCAAAACCTCAAATTCTTAGCAACAGCCACCGCACCCAACAAGCGCCTCCTTCAGCGACCTCAAATAATTCCACCGCCTTCACGCCACTTTGTCCTTCTCCTTCTTCTCTCCCTCTCCTCCTGTCCTCTGATTCCAAGCATTCAAACCTCACCCAAGGGCTTCTTCTCGGCACACCAGCACTACCTGTCAGCACCAAAACATACAATTGCCCTCCCCGACTTCCTTCACGAGGAAAGAACGACACCTTAACTCACGCACGGTCCCTCACTCCGCACCTCACCAATTTCATGGACTCCTCACTCCGATTCGTTCACCCACTCTCATTGCCTGCCTGCCTGCCTGCCTTCCTACCGCTCACCAATCCACAACCAGTTGCCAACCACACAAGTTGTATTGCAGGACCGCCACCCGGTGAATGAACTTCCTGCCTCTGCCTCTCCTCAATATCTCTCGCCCTCTCAACACCCGTGTGCACTATTAACTCTCGAAGAGTTCCGACTGCCCTCCTCCCCTCCACTTCTTCGGTCTCTTCTCTCTTACTGTCTGTCTCCGTATTCCTCTCTCTCACCCCTCTCCCTGCCTATTGCTCTTGCTCTCTCAATCTCTCAACAGCGAACGGCGGTAGCGTCGTCGAAGCAACACGAGACAGGCAACAAGCCAACCAGGCAGCAAGCTTCTATCTCTGCTCCGCTCTACTACAGAACACAGGACAAGAACTTTGAGGGAAAAGCTCTATGTCACCAGCAAAACGTGCGATTAGGCAGCACTTCGCCCATCTATCTCATCTCCTGGACTGCGCTCTCACTCTTTCTCCCTCTCCCTCGCTGACTCGCTTTTCTTCCGCTGTCCCTCTCTCTCTCTCTCTCCTTCGCTCTCTCAGTGCCGCACTTTCGGAAACCCCCTTCGCTTCACGAACGCACGTATGTGTCTGCTCTGGCTCCTCTACGTCCTCCTCAATGTATGTATGACTGAACGAACGAACGACATCACTGACAATGAATGCGTCACCCGTCGCCTTCCACTCGTGTCAAGAACTTCTTAAAAGTTAGCACACCGCCTTTACCTTATGCGGTCGGTACCTTACTCGTCGCCCTTATCCACGATGCCGCATAGGTCCCATAGCTCCATTAGCCCGCTCGCTTTGACAGTTTCCCCGAACCCTTGTTCACAGTTGGATGCCATTTTGGCTACGAATCCGCGGTATATGCCTTCGCCTTATGCTATTGCTTTCGGGATTTTCCAGGTCTAACCAGCTTTCGGATAGACTTCCGGTGAACAGTCGCTAGCTATTCCCGGATCTTTGCGTGCTATCCCAGAAGCAGGCCCCGTAACTTACAGGCAATACTCTTTTTCCCCGCTCCCTTTTTCTGAGAAACCTACCACGACCTTCGTGGATTCGCAATTTCTCACCCAGCCAACCGCATCGAGTTATTACTGCGCCTCACCGGTCCATTGACTTCGCACACGTAATGAGCCATTATCAGCCTTTCTCACTCTACGGCGACTGCTGTCGCCCACCTGCTCGTACTCTACTGTTGTAGACCGTATCCGAATTACCATTTTTTAATTTCTCATCATCTGAGGCGTTATTTCATCAGTAGTCGAGTACTTGCCCATATTGGGTGCTAACAAAATGTCAAAGCGAGCACGGTGGTAAACGATTTGTTTAATAATTATCAAATTTTGCAGCGTTAAAATTAAATTTAAGACTTTCCATCGGATAGAACGAAAGGAACTACTTTTAACACCCGTGGCTGACTTTGCTCTGAAATTTCCATTTTGTAAATTCGTCTAGACCTAGTCGATGTATATCTTAGTTCATGGGAACTCATTTACACATAATCTGGGCACAGTACGTGGATGCTCTTCCTCTCGGTAAAATACGGGTGAAATGACTACTTTGTACGTATCATGTTCAGCGACATGCAAACGACGATTCCGTAGACGTTGACGGATCTGCGCACGGCGCAGTAATCAAGTTCTTCATTAGGGTTTCGTCCGCCGTCATCAGCATCTCAGTTAGCTTCGTAATTAGGTTCGGGATTTGCTCTGTAAGCCTTCCAACCTCGAAGGTCGCCACGGTAGAGTGGGCGAGCTTTACAAGCCAGTTTGTCCCTAGGAGAGCGTAGGGGGTTTATGGCACCGTGTAGACGGGAAGCGGAGATTAGCCTTTCGCACCGGCCTAGAAAGAGCTGATACGCTTGGTCTACACATATTTCTCAAGCAGGTGATGTTTGTTGCCTTCACTAGTTTCGCACAAGAGCACGAGAGATTTGCGCGTCGAAGACCGGCGATATTTGTCGATTATACTTTAGGTCAAACGCTTGAGGCCTATTTCGTGATTTTCCACCGCTTTCAAATGCTCTTTACGATGAGAATTTTGTGGAACATGCACTTGCGAAAGCTCTAATAATTTTGAAGAATCTAGCGAACTACTGTGCTTTGGAAGTATGGTAAAAAGTGCAATCGGTTGCAATCGCTCAACCGCGGGCGTTGTCGGTTATGGGAGCAAGTTCAATGAGATATTTTTTATTCTCGCAAAGTTCAAAGTATTGCCAGCTACAGTAGGAGCCATGGAGAATTCCTTGATATCAAGAATTTGACACAATTAAATGTATTCAAGTCAACAAAGTTCCCCATCGGCCGTGAAATAATAGTGTCTTTGCACGCTGACAAACAGGAATAAACTTGAAAATTGGAAGTTTCTCTGGATCGGCCAAGAAGTTTTCTATGAAAAATATTCACAGAGGTGGATTGCGAATCAGTGGGTTGAAGTGCAATCACGTGTAGAGAATGTAAAGAGAAGTAGTGTCAAAACTGCATCTCTGTGTTCTCGAGTCATGGGGGATTTTTGTTTGTCTGATAAGAATGATTCGGTATCTGCCAAGTCGAGATCCGACCAAGCATTAGAGATGGATTACGTCCGTTGTGATAGGCAACGACAACCAGAGACACAGGTCAGATGAATGCATCTACACGGAGTGCGTTTCACTTTCACACGATGGAGCACACACGACTTAATTTGACACACGCGTCATATCACCTTTGGTTTCATCCATGTAAAGGATGGGGCCTCCCCATCCTTTTTGCTATATTACTTGGTTTCCTTTTCATCCCTTGGTTTCATCCATGTATGGCTTGATGGGGTCTTCCCATCCTTTTTGCTATATTACTTGGTTCCTCTCTTATCACCTTAATCTATCATAACATTTGCTGGATCAGCATCATCACCATCATGTGTTGCAATCCCAAATCCTCATATGAGGGAAGGTGACTGAGATTTATACATTCATGCGTAATTTCAACGGTAAGTACATCCGCAAATTATTGTAGATGAATTTCCAATAATCTTACAGATTTGAATCGTCGTGAGCTCAAATTAGGATTGTGTAAATCTATTCTTTATATCTAAAGTAAGGTATCTTCTCCTTTCAAGACCAGAAGAAAACACTTATTTGATCATGAATGCTTTCTCATAAGAACCAAATGTGAAAACTTGAACAAAATGTGGTCGTTCCTATGTTTATCTATATATGGAAGGTATTAAATTCCAATAAAAGATCAGTAGTTTTTTTCTTTTTTTTTCTGGAATAGGATCTCGGCACTATTCTCAAAACCACAAGGTTTATTTGAAAATGTTTCACGTATCGTTTGTAGTTTTTGGGTTTTCCCACATCCTCCAAATATGTTAATTGTCAATACAAACGTTCTAAACCAATAACACTTCGAGTAGACCCGTGTGCCAAACTTCTTGCACTTGTGTCTAGCTTGGCGAACCAATCACATCTCAAATATGGTGTGTAGCAACTGCATTATTTGTTTAATGATACTCAAACCATGGAAAGCTCTTCCTTCTTATTTGATTGTCTATTTCCATAATATAGAAAATCGATGTCAATGCATCAACAATGTTTGCAGATCTCACTGAATGATCTTGAGTTCAAAGTCATAAATAATTTCAAAATCTGATAAAGATTTCATTATGTTATTAATATTCATTACACGCTTTCTCTAATATTAGTTTATATCGAATGGGTTTGCAAAACCTATAAACATTATTTGTCCAAGTTATCCATTAGATATCGATATTTTCTCTTTTTTCTTGTTAATATCATAATCCTAAACCTTCAGAAGGTGTTTTCGTAAGACACAAATGAGAAGGGACTGCTCGCCTTCATCTCGTGAGTTTTAGAACATGTCATTGATGAGACTTCAGTCAAAGGCTTGTTTTTTCACATCTCCACGCTCTACCGAGCATCCTTTGCTCGGGGAAGTATCTTACAGTAGTTGACATGAAAACTAGTTATCCCAAGTGCCCTGTACGAAATGGCAATAATAAAAACACGAGCAATGAAAACTGTACAAGTATCACGCTTTAATGATGAATAGCCCCAAACGCTACGGTTCTCGGGCGATGCCTAGGGATAGTGGATGGTACCCATTTTTCGCTAAAGGAAATTTTTCCATTTTACAAGTGGAAAGTTCCAAGCGGATCTGTAACTCTCCCATGGCTTCAATCCATGGAAAGTCAGACGACTCGTATCCATATTATGACTTTCTACGTTGTTGTCAAACAGCGATCCCAAGACACAGTCCCCGACATTGAGGGTGCGATTTTCGTGGACTTCAGAACATGGATAGTCAATCAGAATGCTGGTTTTAGACTACCTTTGCTTCCACTTAGGCAATTGACTGAATATCGTATCTTCAACTCTTCCTGAATCATCCTCTATGCTCCCCTGCACGAGTCTGCAGGATGTTAACATGGTAATCAATTAGGCTACAGTATTTACACCATGGAAGTGGGAGTCATTTCAGGGTAGAGACACAAGCATTTGCACTTTTGAGCAGGTCTGGATTGTCTACCTTAAGTTCAATACAGTAGTAACATGGGTGTGTTCCAGGAGGGCCCATTTATCCTCCACGAAAAAGTACGTGATTTGATCGATCTGAACCCAGCTCCAAGTTTTACCCTGGCCCATGTGAGCTAGAGCCTTCGACAATGCAGTTGGATCCGGTCAGATGGTTTGCCCCCCACCTGAAACTGGAGTCAATTGGACCCAGCAATCATCTGCACATACGATAGGACCATTCAAATGCTGGACAACGGCTTCCGTTGCATCAATTAGAGAGGATTTGGATCTCCAGTGGCCCACATCAACCACATGAATCTTCAGCCGACAGGTTAATATCGCTCACTAATCCTAGCTACAAACACAAAGTCAAGCGAGAGTGTTCAAGATATCCAGTTTGTGGATCGATGTCATCTCAGCTCTCTGATCCCTTTCTCATGGCGATGACTCTTTATAAAGCAGCAGTAGTAGTGTGGTTATAAAGTTCATTCACATCCCTGTGATTCAAATGTGCTGCTGCTTAAATGGCAATTGGCCTGTCCTGAAGTTAGATGGGGCATCATATCACTTGTGACTCAGCTCACTTATCCAGCCACACTTAGGTTTTGAAACTTGACCGCCGAAACTTTGTAAACCAAGACGATTTTTCAGGAAACCCATGTGAACAAGAACCGTGTCGGATGTACTGACTGAAACTTTGAGAGATACGTAGAAGGACTGTAGTGAACTTCTTTTAAATAATATATTTGGCTTTAAAAAAAGGTTTTTAAGGTTTTCTTCTTCATCATCTTTACAAGCCTACCTTCACTTCAGATGTTTCAGTAATAGTTTTTGGTAGGCCACGATCACTGATCCAGTGTTCACCTTCCCAATTAAGGACGAACCTTCTTGGGATGTGAATTGTATCCCTGAAGCGCATACTCAACTTTTATTTTATACTATAAACCTCACATTTGGAAGCTAATGTCTCACCATGTTATGGAAAAAGGCGCGAGAGGCCAAAAGTATATGAAAGTAAGACTGAGAAGTACATGGAGTTGCAAGAGTGCACAATAGAAATAGGAAAAATAGGAGTTCAAAGACCCAAGGACAGAATGGAGACTCCAAGGTTAACCAGGGAAAAATAAAGCCCTCATGATGTGATCACTAACATTTCTACATACGACACATCGGTAAGTATAATGCGGTATATCTATGTGACCTAGACAGAGATCCTGAGGAGTCCTTCCACCTGCCACCATTTTTTGCCATGGTGGGCTCTTGGCCCTAAGGAAAGGGCTTAGGTTCAAATCCTTCAAACAATCACAAGTGGATGTCACTAAACAAATCTGACAACCCCATGTAAGTGTCGCAGAGATGGCGAGCACTATCTCTATGATTTACGACCATCATTTATCTCAAAGAAAAAAGTTATATTGGTAGTCAAGTTCCGTGCTGATATATTCAGAGGGAAAAGCAAAAAGACTCTTGTATATATATATATACCGATTTGTAGAAACTGGTTCGTATACAAAACGCGAAGTTAGCTACTGTACTGTACTGTTTTTATAAAAGTTCTTACAAAAACTCTTCATCATTGACCTCACAGCTCATTAGCAGTCAATCACCTGAGCGTTTACTAGAAGACAATTTACGAAAATAGAATTGGGAAAGGAGTGGATTTTGGCAGAGATCATTTTTACCACAGAAATGCTATACAACCCTTGAACGTTTGCATCTACAATCAAGGAAGGTGTGTGTAATTTCAACGATGGCTGTAGTCATGTAACGAGACATGCCGGCTAGTGGGGTTCAATCAAAACGATAGTGCTTGCCAGTATAACTGAGGAGCAGTACCTCAAGTTGAATCTTTGATAACAAATCTTTCGGCGTGAAGATTTGTATGTAACATTTCTGGATAAAAAAACTTCCAGGTTGAAAAACATACTTCTGCTACATAACTGTGAGAGTTGTCTGCTGGTATACGTTTGCTCAGGTATTTAGCAACCAACATAGAGCTACATGATGGGCTATAGTATCCGTGCCACTACAGCCAAGACCACAACCAGCTGCCGTATTATGCTCAACATGACACAGAAATATTGGCAAGTTGGACTCAGGAGAGAACAGTAAACTTGGAGGTTTAAGAAGTCTCAAATGATGGACCTTGATCACGAACAGTTTTCTTAGTCTTCAGGTTATGACTAGCCCTCATTCGCTGTCCCATGATCAGAAACTCTCAAGCAAGGCGGTGTCCAGTCTAGACAAATTGCAAAGATCACTGTGACCTGATCTGCCAGGATCCGGAGCTGATTGTAAACCCGGCAGACCGGGAACATGGCTGCAAAACCCCACAGACCAGATATACCCACTCATGCATATGCGCTAAGTATAAAGTCTGATTAGATTTCCTACGGGGTTGACTGTTACCATATATCAAACTACAGTACATGCAGGACTCCAGAATATAGGGAGAGCTCCTACTCATGCATATGACTTGGTATAAAGTCTGATTAGACTTCCTACATGGTTTTCCAGTCTTCCAACGTTGTAGACTACTTTGTGTGAGTAGGCTGAGGCCCATGTGACCCATGTGAGGGCAGGAAGGAGGCAACACCCGTTTCCAGGTGAGCTGGGTGAGAGCGGTCCTGCGACAAGGATAGGAGTGGGCCGTATGGGGCAGCTAATATGTGAAACAAGGACATCGATGTAGTACAGAGTGATTGACGAGTAGTAGAGGTAGTAGTATATGAAGTTCTAGTAGGAAGAGTACGAGAAATGAGGGCAAGATAAATAGAATCCGCTGCTGGATTGTCGATTCACGTTTAGGTCTCGCTGTTTTGAATATTGGATCGTGGTGACCAGTGAAATACAACAGTCTGGTGTCGCTCCATTTAAATGGTGTGAAAGTAAGTTGTGATTGTAGACTGTCACCGACCACTGCAACCTCTGCAGCATGTTTCGCACATGCCTCGAAAGCAGCTCTTGGAGCAGCCAATTACAATCGGGGGACGAAAAACGAGTCGTAGCGTCCAGCGTCCTCCTTTGTATGCGCACGGAGCTGGCCGACCCCTTCCCGCGCTTTCGTCGTCGAAAGCCCCCATTGGAAAGTCTACATGGTCCAAATTACCTTGCTCGGGTCAAAATCCTCAGACCTCTGTCATTCAGTAACTATCTGAGTATCCCCGTCAAAGTGCGCACGTCACCCTGAACTTTAGACGACGACATCATTCACGCACTGCCTCTGCGGTCAGTTCTCAATCACAGCCCATTTCCTCAGTTGTCTCTGGGCCTGGTGGCCTTCTCCCAAGCGCTGCCGTTCTCACCCGCAAACACCAACCGGACTGATCCGGATTCTTGTACAGTCATTCCTGATTCTTGCGATTTCCAACCCCTCGGTTGTAAACTAAGGAACATGAGGTTGTTTCATCTGCTGCCTAGCCTCATCTATTTCTTCTTGTTACAAGTAGTTCAATGGACTTAACCTCAAAAGTGGTTCCGCTACTTTACTATAGTATGTGTTCGATTGTGACTGCAAGTTACTGATATCTATCCATGCTCATTTAAAAAAAAACCCAAATATAAGCATATATATAACAGCGAAATATAATTTCTTGAAATTATATATATTGGTAATCTATTTCTGGTTTTAATTTGTAAGAGAATTTAATAAATATCAAAACGCTGTATATATTATAAAAAAATCCACATTCTTAAAAAGCCAAGCATTGTTGAAACGAAGATGCTTAAATTTTAGTTACGAAATGCTCTTTCATCTAAAGTAGTTAAGTTTTCCTACAGGGAGAATCCATTTGTTTCATTATTAAGGCGCAGGTATTTTTACAAATAGATTTCACCCACAACTTCCAGAATTTCATGTACATGAGTGTTTAATGGTAAAGATTTGTTTGTTAGAGGAAAAGAAACCATGCTCTACCTTGCTTCTTTCCCTTACTGTTACTGGGAGAAGGTACAAAATGAGACCTTGGAGTTGGTGAAGATGTACAATTAAAGGGGGGCACATTAAGAGGGCGACTATCTGCGTCCCTTGTACCCATGCCGGATCTCTACTGTAGATCGGAAGGCCAGGACTTCCCTCTCCCGCACGCATGACTTTAAAAGGCCTGCGGGAGAGGGAATATTAGAGGTATAAGCTGCTCCCGGCTCGCTCCATCCGGGAGGAAGTACCGTGCCGGATATGAAGTCTCCCTCCTACTGTCCGTTTAGCCGGTTCACACAGCAAAACCCTTCCGGCAGCTGCTCTTCATCTATACCATATCCTTGAAATATGTTTCTGGCAGTTACGATCCGTGTGGAATGACCTGTCAATATAGCTTTCGGTGATTATCTTTACCTCCCGTAGCAGGTGTGTACTATAATTACCTCTCGAATAGGGTTTTTCATACCAAGTATTTTTTCCTGCCGGATGCTCCTAGCCCGACGTACGAAGATTAGCTATAACCCATGTGACTAAAATACCAAGAAATATAGCAATGAGGATGGGAAGACCCAATAGCATCACAATGGGAAATATGTCCTACTGCACCATGTTACTCCCCAAGAGCCTTGGGGAGTCACATGGTGCAGTAGTTCAGGGGTACGGTCGGTGAGCGGTTTAGAAAGGCTCTGTCTGACTGACTGTGACCGGGAGCGAACCAAGCGGCCAGGTTACATCTCTGACTGAATCTTGTTCAGGATCTGCTCCTGGGGCGCCTGCAGGTCACTTGTGCTAAGACGATGAGCAGGAGCTGAACGAACAATGAAAGGAATCCGAGAAGAACGAAGATGCTTAGCTTCGTGCTAAGAAATGCGACAAACCAGAATCCGGTGGCGGAAATGGTATCGTGACAAGGCCTCCGCTCGCACTTCGGAGAAAGTGACGACTGATTGATGGTGGTAATCCGGAGCAATATCTCACCTTTTTGCTAGACAAGGCCGATGCCCTACGTGCATGTATGGACACAGTTGCCTCCGTAAAGAGAGCGCTGATTCTATGCCGCAGGATGGTGTTTATTTTGGAAGCTTTTTGTTGTGCGCCAAGGAGTGGGGGCGTGGAGTGCGATATCAAATTCTGAAAGCAAGAGATGAGACCAAAGCAGAGAGTCGCTGGGTTTCCGAAGACCCTTGCGGAATTTGGTATTTCCGGGCTCGAGATTTCAAGATCTTAGCGTGAGTCACTGGAGACTATAAGTGACATGAGGGGAGCCCGCAGGTCGTGGGTGACCGATGTTTTTAGGAGGTGGCTCTTTGAGATCTCCATAAGGTGTCCACGATTTGTCGCAGCATGGCAAATTACAGGCTGGCCGGGCTCGAATGAGTGCGGGGAGTTTGAAGATAGGACTAATCGAACATAGGTAGGAGTACAACATTCGGCCAGGTTTTGTTTCGCCTTTCTTGTAGAAGAAGGCATGAAGTCAACAACTTCTGGTTACAGCGGCTTCGGCAAGTGCCATCTGCTACGCTGGCACTGGCTGAGTGGCGGCTTCCTTGAAGTTCCTTTCAACGCCGGCTTTTGAATTCAGATGTTGAATTACTTCCGGCATTTATGATTGGCCTGATATCTGTGTTCGAGGAATGCTGAGTAAGAGCACCTTCATTCTCATATGCCATGACTCTTCATCAACTATTCTTGAACCTCCAACTTGCTCATGTTTGGGATATCCTTATGTGAGGAGCTCTTAGTACTGAGGCATATCCTTTCGATTCGTGTAATTAGTAAAGTTCATCATGCCATTGACAGCTTATCCAGTGGGGTTGGCCCGCCCCCCTTCTGCCATTTGCCTTCAACTCAACGACTTACCGTTAGAACAAATTAATCTTTCCCTGCAATCTTACCTCGTAGCTTCTGACTATCTTTATCTACATATTGCTTGAATCATACTTGAGGACGTGTTCATCCCATTAATCGCCAGCATATTACCCCAAGATCCTCCAATCAGTCGGGTTTTTTGACTTGAAGTATGAGTCCCTGTCTATTCTCACGGATCAAAGCAGACAGATTTCTAACTTTCCTGTCAGTGTAGGCCACCTTCTCTTCGATCGTTTCACAAGTTCCAGGCTCATACTAATCAGGTCTTTATTACTGTTCTCCAAGAACAGGTAGGAACTTACGGATAACGAGAATAGCACGTGGTGTCTAATCACGGATGAGCATGCAATCAACTAAGTTTGTCCATGTGGAGCTCCATAGTCAATCCAGATCAGAACTTCAGAACAGAGCTGAAGGGATGATAATATGTTTCCAACCCCCTGATACTGACCAAACTGGTAGTTAGGTGGTCAAACTACAAGCACAATATATTGCTCTGAAAGTTACAACCTAAATGAATTCCAAAAGTCCTTGAGAAGATTGGGATGTCACATGCAAAATGGGACCTTGGCCAGGTTTGATGGCACATCATAGCACCGCGGGACCCACACGCCCTATTTATATAAAGAAAGCCCTATCCACTCTTGACAGTGATGCACTGTCTTGCCGAGTTCCTTTCATCCATTTAATTTTGTTTAGCTGGGTAAGAACTTTCACATCTCTCTGTCAAGAGCTTCCACAAGCGGAAACATGAGCACTGAGCACCACTTTATTGTCATCTCTACCAGAGGCAGACGACAATATCGTACAAATAGATTGGGTATGATGCTGCAGCATTCCGGTACCAATCTCTCTGGAGCCTAATCGCCCAGAACCTAGGAACGAAAGAGCACCACACTATTACCGAAGGTTGCAGGCTCCGTATTTTCAGGACATGTTCAATGTGCTCATCCTTACCACCACTCGATTTACTTTCTGAACACATCCAGCGGTACCCGGAACTTCCCTACATTCTTCTCGAGACGTAAGTGCAGCGCGAGAAACATAGCATATACTCGAGCGTCTGGGTGAACGAGCGAACATCCAATCCCTCGGGAGACCGCTTGGGTCTTTGTTCGTGGGACCAGGCATAATATATGTCAACAAACTTATCACATCGTCAAACACAAAGCTGCCCATGAGTAAACTAATCCTAAAATCTTCGATCTTGCACTGAAGATCTTCGTCATTGGCCATACGACGTCACATCTGCCAAACATGCTCCGTTCTGACTCAGTACAGGACAGTCCCAAACTCGCATAAAAAGGTGGTGAGAACAAGGAGTGACAAATGACCCGGAGGCACGCGCATTGCTCCTCCGTGAGAGGCAGATAGGCCCCACCTTCCGCCTAAAGATCATTTGATTTTCCCTGAGAACTGTTGTTAAATTCCACGACAATGTTGGCCCCTAACTTCCGAAACCCGTCGAGACGAAATGATCTCTAACTTGGTCCGGCGAAAATCCCTGTCCCTCCCTGAGTCTCATCCGAAGTCGTCACCTTCCGCATCGTATTAACTTCCATCCGGTGTTCTCGTGAGTCCACGTCGACTGACAGGCTGACAGATTCATGCTGACAAGATGCCACTTCAGCACCGAACCCTATCCTTTCCACTTGGATGTAGATGACATATGGAATTCTAGTGTATAACGATGACCAAAAACATGAGAAACAAAGTACAGTACTGCATGTGCTTGTCTTCAGTTTTTAAGTTTCGATGTTTTCCTATGATTATTTCTTCTTCTTAACGACATATTTATTTCTCATACTTTTCATTCTTAAAGTCAACATTTTGTTCGGTTGATCATAAAAATCTCTCTCTTCTCTCCAACCAGCCATCATGCTAAAAGGAGCGCACGTCAACCTTCATGGATCCCTGACTAATATATGTTGGTATTTTTTGAAAATTAACGCGATGCAGTCCTAAGACTAAGAAACCGAGTCTAGATAATGGAAAAAACCATGCAAACAAGAAATAAAACGCAAATAGGAACACAACAACTGAACCAACCAGGAAGTAACTGATCTAGGTACCTAAGATGGGGTGAGGATGGCTCTCTGAAATATAACGATTTGAAATTAAGACTACGGTACTTCACTGTCTGTCATAAGGAGAGAAAGCTGACTTTGAATGCAATTTTCCACTTCTGTCTAATATCTTGTCTTGAGTATAGTGTTATATTACATGCGTGTAATGTGCAAATAAGAATCAAGAAATTTTATCTATAAGGATATTTGAATAGTTAATGTTTGACTAAAATAATATAACTCATATTTTTCTTGAAATGAACTCCTTGTTAAGAATATTGATTATAAGTTTCACTTTCATAAGTTAATACACATTGGAGGGATTGAAAAAACACATCAAATTGTAAATGGTAAGATTAAACTAATCAATAAAAAAAACTTACATGACTAGTTTTTGAGGTGGACTATGATGTGTAATAAAAATCTGCTGTACCACTTGACATTTTTTTATGATACCAACGGTGAAGAATGCAATGTTGATAGGTTTATCGCGATGTGTATACATAGCACTTGTATATCATAATACTTAGTTAAAAAAATATACAATATGGAATAAAATATGAATACTCACCCATAAAAAAGAGTAACGTAGAGTCCATCATCAATCAACTTGAGAATTATTGCTAGCACTTCTCTCTTTTTAGCGTTACTTAACAACCTATGGTTATGAACTATGGTCAGAAAACAACTTATATGGAGACAATAGTGCACCTCTTTTCCATTTTCATTTTCTTTTAAAATTCAAAGGTACTTCAGATAATATTAATTTAGAAATAAAGGCAAGGTAGAGTTGCAAAGTTTGATCTGGCTGGGGCTAACATGACCAAAATAACCTTGTGTGATGAGACAGCTAGTTTTGGTTGGGGCATGTACGAGAGTATTCCAGATTTTCGCCACAAAGTCTAGCCCAACAACGACAAAGTACTATCCCAATATTGTACCGTGAGCGCTATCAACAGTCCAGTCCTTCCTACGATGGAGAGACAAGAGCCGAGGTGGACATTCTGTCCACGCTGTTTCAAGGAAGTCAGACTTCCTTGAAAGTTCTGATCTTGACACTTGAACACCGATGCCACCGGCGTGCGGCGTTAATGTGCGGCGCTGAAATACTCAGCATGTGGCTGTACAAGAGTCATTGATCCGAAACGAGAGCGCCAGAACTTGTCCGCTACGGCAACTACCTTTCAGATTTGAATGGAATGTTGCCGATATCAAATTCCACGATGATCAGAAGAAGAAGAGAATGTCTTTAGCAGTTTTCTGCTTTGTCGGCCTATAACAAGTAATGCGTGTTTATCTGCTGTACTTGTACTTCACTGTATCGAATTGTAACCAACCAAAGTTAGCGTGGCAAACACTTTGCTCTCGTACGTACCCTGTCCAGAGATGCTTTGACTTCTACGTGTACCTGTACCAAATCCACTTTGCTGTGGGCCTGAACAATAGAATAAGGTGTACTACACGGGGATTATATCCATGCATCTCCCTTTTTCACTTGATTAATAAAAGCTATATTCTTTACCAACATATTTGATGAGAGTAACTTGAGCTGCAACGAGATATAACTCATGATTTGTGTCTGTATCATGACCGAAATATATGTGTATGAGAATCATTGAAATAAATGAACAAGTCATCTTTCACAAGAGGAGTTCCTATATATACATGGATAATCGTAAGATTATCCATATATTATTTACTAACAATCAGTTTGGTAAAAAAACAGGAGTATTCTCCTCATAGTTGCCTACTAACCTACGTAGACTTTCCCTTGGTAAAAATGAACTAATACCAGGATTCAAGGAGTAAAACTTGAAACTCAACTTGACAATTGGATCTTCAAGAATCAGAGGAACTAATACGAAGCTAACTGTTTAACGATTTTGACGACAGACGCTTTGACATTCGTAAGTCTGTAGCAACGTGTTATGTACATGATCACTATTGACATCATGCAGATTGGCAAGAAAAGCGAAAATCTCAACTTAGTTTTCTAGCACGGACTAACTCATGAGAATTCCAAAGGTCAGTTCGGGGAATATATCATGAACCCAACCACAACCTAAAGGTCAAGTCTATCACTTTTTTATTCCGAAGGGGTCATGGAAAAATGTTCGTTAGGATTCAGTGACATCAAAGACTCGTCTATGCACACTTTCCAGGTCTAAAGATTGATGCCAGTCAGATTTACAAAGGCCATCTTCCCTGAACACCAGATTTGGTAAACAGAATTAAAAAAGATAGACCTTTTCAGGAAATCAGCATGGGTGTAGTGTTTCCACATAGACACGGCAATGGCTGAATCATTTAAATAGCAAAGTTTTCGAGCTCTGTGTCAACACGAGAAACGTGGTATCTACCCTCACTTGACTTTGCAAGATCATTCAGATTTAAACCTCGTCATCAGCATGCTCTACTGAGCCTTTTAAGCCTTTATGTTTATGTTTCTACAACAATTTTTAATCACATCATGAAACCTTACAAACCTTACTCCGACATGACATTTATTTCCTTTCAGCCTGAACTTTATAATAGTTTACTTCAATCTCATCCCGAGTTTGTACCATGGTTATAACTGCGTGGAAGGTTTAAGACTTCAGGAAAAGTTCTCTACAATTCTTCTACGAGATTGTAATCTCTTCCAATCATCTCGGAACAAGCTATAGCCATAAATCATACCTAGAACTGGACTGCTTTTGTTTTCTATTTTTTTCATTTTTTCAGCGTGATATATACATATCCGCCTAATACTTTGTTGAGATCCTGGTAAGTACATCTCTGTCGGGACTATGCCGAAGCCAACATCCGCTATATTCTTCTGCGTCCTGTTGTCTTGCGCATATAGCAGATGATACGAACAGTATGAAGATGCATCATCATTTTCCAAACGGGTTTGGTATGTCTTTTCTAGATCTATACCTAATCATGGCGGAACACTCCTATTATGTAGGAGACCTCCCGCGTTCGGAATATACAGAGGCCAAGGGAAAGGATTTTTCTGCCCTTTCCCGTTCTTTGAGCGCGCCTCCGGCGTATAGCGGGAGCCTTACGGCCCAATCCAAAAGGATGAATGTTCTCCGGGGTGCAAACCACAGCCAACCCAAACTTGTCACCCTTTCCTAATAATGCAGAAGAGACGAAGTAAAATATCAAAAGGGATGGAAGACCCCATCAAATCCTACAAGGAAGGAACGAAACCGGTAACATGGGGCTAGGCCCCAATAGTATCACGCTGGGAAATATGTCCTACAACACCTAGGATATCTGAACTATCCAAGTCAAAAGGTCTACAAACAACAGAGCATCCGAAGAAGCATCACCTAACGTGATTGCTCTCCTATGGATTGCACCAGCTAGTGCTCTCTGTAGAGCAATGGAAACACGTTGCCTAAAACATGCTATACAGTAAACTAAAGAGAGTGATACCCCATGTCGCCTAGTATGGTAGGCTCTCGCGCACTCCCTCACAAACATGTCGAAGTCGGTGTCCATAGCTCCATATAACTCCAAAGCTAGAGGAACAAAGAGGTGACCTCTCTACATACCTCTATACTTGAGACCTTTGGCTCTTTGCCGCCGCTCCACTCGCTGTCCATCCTGGAGGATGGGTGATCACCCCCTCTGAAACTGTGTCTCTAGTAGGACACAGTTTCCTAATAATTGGACACATGGATTGTTAAGCAAATGCATCAGGACATTCAGGTCATTGAAAGAATCTAAGATTTCACTCTTCCTAGGACGGGAATGGACTTTGTTAACGGATATTAAAGTACGCAGACTTTCTGCGGTAAATAAACAGGAAATGCCTTTTTGGAAGATGAAAAAGGCAAGCATATCTTGTGTCTTAAACAGCGCAGAAATCCATCATTGTTGACTCACAAAGGTAGCACTAGGACTAGAGCATTATTCATTTAGTAACATGCGAGCTGAGCAGCATAAACACCATTGAAGTTCATTGGAAATTTGGTATGCCATTAAACAAATCCTGAACTACAATTGACAGCTATCCTTGAACCACAAGCATGAAACC
The DNA here is from genome assembly GCA_014180765.2 of Marchantia paleacea. Taxonomy (NCBI): domain Eukaryota; kingdom Viridiplantae; phylum Streptophyta; class Marchantiopsida; order Marchantiales; family Marchantiaceae; genus Marchantia; species Marchantia paleacea. The sequence continues at coordinate 362,444 of MUAA02000098.1, forward strand.
AAGTACCGTGAGGGACAAAGAATAATAACAAAAGGGATGGGAAACCAAAGGGATGAAACCAAGTCATTTCATGAGAAGTGTTGGCTACTGCATTCCATGTCATACATGAACTTCCGTTACCCATCACTGACCAGCTAAAGTCAAGGTGAGAAGCTAAGGACTTAACGATGAAATGGTCCAGTCAAATGCTAAAAAAAGCGTACTAGAGCAAATAACTCGGAAAATCAAGTAACAAAGTGCTGAAGTCTAAACATGGTTTCTTTCATCTTCTAACACTCTCGATCCTTTGAACCTAGTCCATTGTCTGAAATGCATCGCATCTGGACAAGGTAACGACATACATCCAACAGCCTGTCGACATCAAAGTGGCATGCAGAAGCGGTAATTTTATCCATTCGTCTCGTCAATCGTGGAGAGTCACCAATGTTGCATGCGTGGTATGGTCATAGCCCGTCAACTACATATTGTAACGTCCACGCTCACCGAGTCAAGTCCCAAACTCGTACAAGTCACCATCTCGGGGAAGGAGCGAGTCCTCAGGGTAGGAAGGATTCCCAGCACACCAAACGACTTCACAACGATGGGCTCTGCCGCTGGGTCCCTGTAGGGGAAATTCTGTTCCTTGGAGCCAGACGTTTAGTATCTAGAGAAATGACAAGATCTGACGCTGGCGGAAGGACAATCCCCAGCCTTCCAAACAAATTCACAAGATGCGATGGGCACCTGTGGGGAAAATTCCCACAACCCAAATGACATTCCCTTTGTTATTATACTGTGTCAGGTGCCAATGACAAGCGTTCAGTATCTACAGACGTGGCAAGAATTCCAGTTGGCGGTTGGTTTCCCGAACAGCCTTCAACAAACCAGCCATATGCACGTAGGTGTCCCCGTAAGGGATAATCCTTCAGCCGTCAAGCGCATGGATCGATCAAGACAGTGCTTTGGAGAGCAGGTACCTGGCCGCAGCTTTCCAGAAGGGTCGGTTCTGTGTGCTGCATATAAACTCCAGCTACACTTCTTCCTTAATGCATCTTCTAAATTCCTATGAATTAACTCTCTCAACGTAGGTTCTGTGTTTTAGGATATACCAACGTGGCGCACAACATCAAGATGTGCAAGAAAAAATTGGTATGATGCTTTGCGTGAAGATATTTTATTTTTTATGTTAGAGTGAAGCAAGAATACAATGTATATGAAATCTCCAATCGTCTTTGGAATGTCTCCGAATCCATAGTGCTAAATCCAGATTCAATCTTTATCACACATTAATCTGATTCCAATAGCAAGAATAATATTTATTATGTTCTTTCATTCTGCTTATCTGCGGATTTTCGTGAGTAAATGCCATAGAGCCTACCATACTAGCCTGCATGGGTATCACTCTCTTTAGATTATTGTACAACTTTTTTAAACAACATGTTTCCATTGCTCTATACATAGCACTAGCTAATGCAATCCATAGAAAGCAATCACGTTAGATGATGATTCTTCACATGTTATGTTGTTTGTAGACCGCTTGAACTAGATAGTTTGGATATCTTAGGTGTTGTATAACATATTTTCCATCGTGATGTTATTAGTGCCTAGCCTCATGTTTCCAATTTGGTTACATCCTTGTACCACTTGAGGGGATCTTTCCATCCCTTTTGTTATTTTACTGCGTATTTCTTCTTACACGAACAACATTTCATACATCACTAATGTTAAAAATTATGTGTCACCGTTATCATGAAGTCTCGATCAAATCAGTAGAAACATCAAGAAACAACAAAATTTGAATCTGGTTAAAACATTAAAATTAATGAAAAGTCACACATGTATAACGAATATCATATCCCAAGGCTTGAAATCCATATATTTGAACCAAATCACTATTAAAAAATAATATTTTTTCCATAGTAAATAATGTCATTATGAGAAACAAAATATTCAAATAAAAAAATTTTTGATATGTTATTTGATCCCAATTCATACATTAAATTTTGAAGTTTAATATATGATTATAATTAATTTATTATAAATCATAATTCTATAGTAGATATATTCAAACATAATTTTTTTCAAATCAAATGAAATGTATTGTCAATTTTATAACATTTTATGCTAAATGATACTCACAAATCCAAACATAAATTTCAGTATTATTGTATTGATAAAATAAATTAAAAAATAACAATAAATATTAAAATATTTTTAAATTTATTTGTATACATTTTTATTTATTAAGTATGAATAAAATAAATAATTCTTCATTAAAAATAATGCTCCCATGAATACTAACAAGTTCATATTTAACGAAACAACAACATGACATAAATTTATAATTATATTTTTTAATTCAATTTTTATGGCATCTTAAATTTGTAAAAAAAAATAAATTGTACTTGTAAACTTTTTGAAATATCTAATGATTAGAAATAATTACAAATAACATACTTAATCATCATAATACTTATTTTTATCACTTATATTATTGTAATCAAAGGTTGAGCATACCAAAAATTATAGATATATATATAGATTTATTATTATTTATAGAAATTTATAATGTCATCAATTCGATAAAATAATAAATATATAACAATTTTCAAATCATGAACTATTTCATCAAAATTTTAAAATATATGCAATCTTACGTGAATTAATTTTTTCACTTAAAAAATATTAATCGTTTAAAATATCATCACTTTTTTCAAGTTTTGTAACTTGAATATGGATTAATTAAATGGGAAAATCAATATATTCAGCAAAACATAATTAATTATTTATTTATATAAGAGAAATATAATAGAAACTAATTTCAAATATCTTAAAATGGATTATTAATTTTTCAAAAATAATAAACGGAAAAAAATTTATATCAAAATTAAAAAATATAATACTTAATTTTAAACATATATATAACATCTCATAATTATTTCTCAAATTAAAATAAATAAAGACATAAACAAATAAAATTGCAACATTGACATAACAAATATACTTTGAAAAAAAAAATGGTTTTTAAAAAATAAAATTTTTAAAATTTAAATCAAATGAAATTTTTAAAATTATATATTTGAAATTCCGGATTTCAATTCAAAGTGGTATATTTAGAATAACAATAATATTGCAACTTCAAAATCACATCTATCATTACAAAAGTATTCTGTTTCAATTTTTTTGAATGATCCGTTTAATATTCTAGTTTAAATAAAAAAAATTGAAATGAAAAGATTTTATAAAATTTCATAATTTTTAATTTTAAAAAAAAATAAATAAATATTGATTTAAAATTTTGTTTTTAAATAATTTAAATATCAATGAAATTCAAATCTAGATTTTTAATCTATGATGAAATAAAATGATAAACTTACAGAACAATACAAATTTTTAAAATTAAATTTACAAATATTTTATTTGAATACATATAGTTGAATAATTAAATTGATAAAAAATATGAAAAATAAAATAATTATGACTTTGTAAGTTATGATATTGTAAAAAAATTAATATTTCCTGTATAAATTTAAAAAAAATAATTTTTAATTTTTAAATACATACATATTAATATTTTAAAATTTATTAAATATAATATATTTATAAATATATAATTTTAAATTCTATAAAAATATAATGTCACTAACTACACTACCATATATAATAATTGTATATGCTCGTGCATGGACACATATACCTACACAAGGATGCCGCTACATAAATCTAGGGTTGCTGCTTCTTAAAATTATGATGATTGTTGTGGACATCTATATTATATCAAAACATACATATTTGTCACGTCAAACATCACAATACATATTTTGTTATAACAAACACAAGTGTATCACACTTGCCCATAACAAATAATAAGGTCTCTCTAACATCATGTAGTTACATAGTACATCAACATGATATAACCTTTGTGGGGCTAAGATAAGAAGATTAAGTGCTATAATGTTCCATCATTAATCACCTATTTGCAATGATATCGACTACAATCCATATAATGAAATGATCAAATTGGCTATTTAGCTAACAGTATAAAGGACATTTCACTATCCACCTTGCATTGCAATGAGATGAAGTGTCAAATATGACATATATCATTTTTTTTAAACAAGAATCACAAATTAACACAGTGGTTATTCCATCAGTTGATCCACATAACATACATTACAATCTTGTACATACAATTAAAAGTCTTTGATAAATAATACTATCAATTACGCACATGATTCTTCCAAACACATCACTACAACCCTTAAGCATTCAAATATTAAAAGAAAAAACCTCATGTATTCGTAGAATTGTGTAACAAATAACAACATCCAATGTGACTGACACATTATGTTGCAAGAAAATAAAGTCATCAACATAAAATCTATAAATTGAACTATGATATCCATATACTCATATGATAACATAATACAAAAAATCTCTATGTTAAGCAATAGTCAAATTTTCAAATGCTGTAAGCATCAATTTATGAAAAAATAATGTCATATATGAACACACCCTAAACTAAACATCAAGATTATCAAACTACAAAACCTTAGCTCACTGATGACGAATAATTGCATGTAAGTTTGGACCTCTACCATATAATGAAAACTACAATGAAAAGGACAATGATATTTGTCATAAGCTAGACAATTTTCACAACGTATGCAGCAACACCTCTAGTTAGATAGATGTGCATAGACAAGATACAAGAGTTAGAATTGATAGTGTAGTTAGCACTATTTGCACTAGAAATGTCGTTAGGGCCGACAATGTCATTAGGAGAAATAAGTATTAAGGGATAGATTTCAAATTGAATCTACTTTGAATGCAATTTTTGAAGTTGAACCTTTGAGAGTGTTGCTATGGTGAATATTAATACACAAACCTAAAGTCTTTGTAGCTCAAAATATATTTGATTCGACTATATTCTCTCTTTCATGCAATAAGTGAAATATTTTTATGGATGTATTGAGAGTATAAACGATTACTTGGATGCATTAGGGCTTTGATCATTGGGTTGGAACATGTAATTCTAGATTCATGATGAGTTTAAAAAAGCCATCGGAGTTACAATTGAGTGAGAGTTATGCCAGGAGGTCACAGATTATTAATGGAGGAGAGATCATGGTGGCGATCTAAAAGAAGAATTGATTTGAAGTTGATATAATCCAATTTTTTATTTATTTATTTATTTATTTATTTTATATTTTATATTAGTACTTAAAATCTGAATCTATAATTTAAAGGACATAAACATTGCTTAAAATTGACCAAGTGGATGAATGTTTATATCCATCTAGGTGCTAAAAACCGAGATTGGCTACAAAAGATTTAGGAAATAAGTGCTTGAAGTCTAAGATTTGGTGTTTTGAATTTTTTTGGTCAAAAATATGAGCAGCATGCTATAGAATTATCATATTATATTTCATCTGAAATTGGATGGGATCATAAAAGATGTAAAGTATTTCACATTGCGTTAGATATGTCAGTCACAAGGTAAACCGTGTCAGAATTGTGAAATTTTGATGTTTAGAGGTATGAAATTAAATTCAAAGATTTTTAAAATCACGTAAAATTTAAAAACGTTGTCCATTAATTAAAAAAAATCAAATAAGTATATAATTGAAAAAGGTAAATGTAAGTCAAGGCTTTAGATAACTAGATTATTAACATGGAGAGTAAAAGACTTCCAAAACTGAATTTTAGTGTTTTTTAATGATCTCTTGGGGTTATGTGAGTCTCGATTGAGTTGCTTTGATCCCATCGATAGATGTTTTTGAGATAGATGATTGTTATTATATTTCTTGTGATTGATATAACTCTATCTTGACTTCATATGTATCATGTTTGTTTGTGTTGATACTTTGTTGTTAGAATATTAGTACTCTTATGTGCTACCAATAGTGACGTTGGATTTGCGAATCAATCATATTATCTTTCTTTCTCCTCAATGAGATGAGACTAACGGACCTATAGACAAGATGACTATATGTTGTGATTTGTGTTTCAGGTTGTCCTTGATACATGAGGTACCACTTGGGGACTTGTTGCTAATATAGTTACAATAAAGTGGTTTGAAGGTTCAGAAGGAGAGACTACTAGGGTTAGCAATTGATGTACCCATAGTTGAGTGAGGTACCAATCTTGGACATTGAGATTCATAAAAGACTATAATTTGGTGTAAGAGAGTGATAGAACTAAGCTTGGTAATATCTTGCAATGTGTTTCAACACCTTTCATGTGGGACATGGACAATATGTATGAGGTTACCAAGGATACTAGATGATTTTCTAATATAATTGGTACCATTGAGTTGGATGACTTCATACATGACTTTGACTCATGATGTTATTTGTAGCTGATATGCAATTCTATGTTATTTAGTTCATATATGGTTTTGAAAGGATTATTCCAGCATTTAGAGATCCATAAATGGATGATTCTCATGAGTTTATGTGTGAATAACCTAAGGAGATTGAGTCTTGGAGAAAAAAAAAATCTCCAAACTACATTTCAATTATTTTTGATACAATGATTGGTGGTACGAGTTCATACTCTATACCTATACCTATTGAAACAATTGGAGCTGCTCGAGTTGGGAAGAATTTTGAGGTCCCAACCTTTAATTCCATTTTGGAGCCCTTTGCATGATTGAGGAGAAAGTATCATGGGGTGAGAATTGAAAAGCTAAGAGGCTCGCCTAAGTTCCAAAGACTAGGGAGAGTCTTTGAATATGTTAGTTGATTAGTGTTATGTTACCCATCTCAAGTTTAGTCACAAGCATATCTAGACTCGATAATCAATAAAATATTATCACATTTCAAACTTAACAAGAACAAAGTTAAGTAAAAGTATCATGTTTGATCATATTTGACAAAAATAATAATGTGTGATATATGACTTATGAACATGAATTCAAGAATCATAAAGTTAACTCATATGTTAATTGAAACACTAAACATCCGAAAATTTGATGTTTTGTATCTAAAGGCTTTTTCAACAATATTGTAATTGAAACATGTATCATCATACCACTTGATCTTTTGCATCTCAAGATTTTTTGTTATACATGTTATGTGCATATGTTTAATAAGAGGAAAGAAACTTGATATTAACACATCTAATTTTTAGAGTATGCTACATATTCAAAAACATATAAATATTGTGATCAAGTAACTACACAACTATTTATTTACAATGATGTTGTGTTTGATAAAAACATCTTATGATTAACATAATTAAATATTTTTTTGATCCTTTTTATATAAAAAAAATTTATCATGTATATTATACCTATCATCTAAAGTAAACAGCATATGATAACTCTAATGTAGGATCATGACAATGATTAATTAAAAATTTTGTATATAAACGTGATTGAATACAAGATTATATTTGTAATAATAAGCAATGTTCAAGATTTAAAGATTAATAAGAAGGAAACCATTGTGTTGTATTGCCAAGATATTTATAATTTATGTTATTATTGCAATAATAACGTAGTGAAAGTGGAAGATGAATTATAAGGATATGAAGATTATACTTTTAAATAGTACTTTAACTAAATAACATTAATGATGCTATGCATCTTAATTATATATGTGAGTCATTAAAGGTAATTTATGGTCAAAAAAATCATCAAGTAAATGGTAAAATTATGTTTATGATCAAATTGAGATTTGAAGTTTGTAACCTTAATTCTTCATTAACAAAGGTTGAAAGGTAATTTTTTTTCTTTCAAAATAATTAAATGTTCCATAAACAATGATGAGAATAAGATAACTATCAAATACAAAAGAAGTTCAACATAAAAAAAAACTTGGAAATATTTTTTTATCTTTATTCAAATTGTTCGATGAACAAAATTATTGGATGGTTCATTTACAATGTGCACTATATAATCTTGCATAGTTTTAAAATTATAAGTTGTATTTGCTTCTGAATTTTTTTGACTAAAATTTTAATTTCTCTAATATATATAAATAAAGTAGTTGTAGTCAATATATATATATATATATATATGTCCAAACAAGTTAGTTATGTGTGTTAGTTGTTAAACATGATATTAGTTAATTGGAACTTGTGAGCCAACTTATGTACTAACAAGATTCCAATGAATGCATCATCATGATGTTGTGAGGAGGATGTTTGGAATTGTGAAATACTTTTTTCATTTTGGATTTCTCTTCATAAGTGTTTTGTTTTTAAATATGTACAAATTCATATTTAGCAAGTAATGTACAAGACATGTGATCCAACTCAAGGGTCTTCTGTCCTAGAAGTGCATCAATAATCTACATTAGTCAGAATGCAAAACATAATGTTTGGAGCAAGTAATAGCAGATATGAGTTGACAATAGTCAACTCCATAATTATGTATGATGACATAAATAATATTCATGTGGTTCATGCTGTGATCAAACACATTGAGATGCATTATCTTCTTATTTTCTTATTGAATAAATACTAACAAATAAAATATATTTTAAATATATTAATATTAAAGATCATATTATTGATGTGTTCACACAAAAAAATTTAAGAACAAGTTTGAATATTTTAGAATATAGCTAGAACTCAATTATTTATTCATTACCATTAAATAGATATTTATCAAGCTTTACAAAGTATGATCTTTACGAGTAGTGTTGATATATGCAATGTATATAGTTACAACTAGTTACTTTTAGTCTTTAAGGTATTAATAATATATGGACATATAAGTATTTCTATGCAGTTGAAAACTTATTACCCTTAAGCATCTTTAGGTAAACATTATTCTTCAATAGTTTATATGTCTTGAGTTGAATGATTATTTTTAAGTTTTTCACAAGAGTGATTCGTTTTAAGATTTGATGTTTTTCTTTGTTGTGATCTCTTGATCTAAGATGATACTAATTCTAAAACAATAGATTATAATTTTTTCATATAATATGATGTAAGATTAAAATCCATATGCAATATATATTTGGTAACGGTCAAACAATGAAAAACAAAATAATATTTATCTCATTTTTATATCCCAATATAAAGAAAAATATTATATTTTTTGAAAAAAAATTGTGTAAACTATTTATAAAATAAATATTGAAATAATTAAAAATCATTAAACAAAAATTAACCAATGGATATCTCAAAGAAAAATAACAGAGTTCAAAAAATCCTCTATAAATTGAAATAGTGGATTTTTCATCAGAAAAAATAAATAACTAATACAAAAACTAAGATGTAATAAACCCATTGAATAGAATAAAAAATAAAAATTTGAAAACAAACATCAGAAATCAAAGTAAAAAATATAAGGAATCAAAAATGGAATATAAAAAAATAACTAATTTCAAATATTTTTAAAAGAAAAATCAGAATTTATAAAACTTTAAATTTTAACTATCAAACATTAAGATCTTTATCAAAGAAAAATTCTTAATAAAAAAAATCGTCCTTTAATTAAAAAACTTGAAAAAAAAACATAAGGATTGGCTTATTATTATTTTTCTCTTTAATGATAACTTATATTTTTTACAATATAACAATAGCAATATTTATAAAATTTATCAAAGCTTGCTATATAAACTATAAACATCCAGAATATAAATCTTTCAATATGATATTTTTAAGAATCTGATTATTCATCTATTAAATACTTGAATATCCACTATATAAAAAAACTTAAAATTTAATATATAATATTGCCCTTGTAAATAATTTATGTTATATTTTTAATATATCAAACATATTAATATTTATATCATCAATGTATATGCTAAATGAAACATTAAATTGTTCATACTTAAATAATTTTTTTAATATATATGAAGTAAATAGTAATTTGTATCATCATTAGTGTTGTTTTATTGTTTTTTGTTTAAAAAAATTTGAAAATAATTTTAAAATTTTAAAATTATTTTCTTATTTCTCTACAATTTTCACATCTTTTTTTTCATATATTTAAAATACATATTGGAAAAGGATATAAGAGTTCAAATTTGTGAAGAAAATAATTTTTTCTTATATGAAGTTTTTGCATAAACATAGCAAATATAAACATAATAAAATTTATTTTTTATAAAAATAAAAATAATAATTCATCAAAAAATTGCAATATAATCTTGCAAAGAAAAAATTATCAAAAGAATAAAATGAATTTTTTATAGAGCATAATATCATAAGTCAAAAAACTTAAGTATTATAAAAGACAAAATTAATTTATTGCAAAGTTTGAAATGTTGAATAAATTAAACATTTTTTTCACTATATTGGTAAGAAGCTATTGAATTAGTTTTATTTCTGTTGAAAATGATTTCAATAAAAGGAGCAATGTCATGACATTTTTGAGTCCATAATAGAAAAAGTATATAAAAAAAAAATATTAACGCTTTGAAATATTTTACTCTTATCAAATTTTATATTTTTTAAAGAGTTATGATAATATGAGAGACACAATTTATGGACTTTAGAAATTTCATCATTGGAGGAAAAAATATTGAGCATTTTTTGTCCAATAGGGAGAGAATTATTGATCAGCAAATGAGGATTTTAAGTAAGAATTTGAGTAATTCAGATATATGAGTAGAGACCTGTTCAATAGTAAGGAAGATCAAGCAAATTTTAATGACATTTGAAGTTGGAATGTGTATGTAATGGGTCATAAAGTTTACTCTTGGGGAAAATGAATTGAAGATATAGCACATGTTACAATAAAATTGGGCTGATTGACAAGATCTATAGAAAATTTGACTCAAATAAAGCAAAAAAATTTTACAAAGCTAGGTGAATTATAATAAAATAAATAAAGAATATCATAATGATTTATTAGGTGTAAGAAAACAAATGTAATTCAAGACTTGATTGGGATAAGAGGTGTTTAACAAGTGTAACAATATTACAAATAAGCATATCTTGCTAATAAAAATTTCATCAATTCAACGTAAATTTGTTGCAATATTAACTTTTAAGCTAAGTTGTCATTATGTGAAATTTTATAATGATCAAAGTGATGAAAGTAAGATGACAATAAATGATGGTTATCCCTTTCATAAGATTATGATGAAAATATATTTTTTAAATTATAAATATTTTACAATATCTATACTTTCATATTATTACATCTTCACTTATTGCTTTAGATTTTACATTGTTCATATGTAGTATGATTACTTGTGATAAGGAAGTCCACCTTAGCAATCCATGTGTTGAATTTGAAGAAGAAGTATAGATTAAAATAATTTAATAAATGACAGTTTTGATCATTAATGTGATCTTAACATGAATATTTTATCAAAGACTTTAAATAGTTTGAGCATGAAGAGAAACTTGCATTCTTGACCTAATTTTTCGTTTCATGAATAAACTCTCATCAAAATAGTTTTCTTAAATGAAATTAATAAATTAGAGATTTTTATAGCAATGTTTAAACACATTTTTACCACTCAAGTTCTGAATCATCAATGCATGTGATGCAGCTTGTAATTAAATAAATACAAGAGTCGAAAGTGATGTTGTATATTCTTATGGATATCAATTTTATTTATAAAGTAAATTTTTTCTATGTGAAATCATGATAATTTGTAGATCTAAAGCTATGTACCAAGAGTTGTTTCTTATAAAATTAGAAAAGTGGCTTTAATTATGACTTTTGTAGCTCTTTTCATTATAAAGGGGCATAAGGTTGAAATTAAAGTACTTGTTTTATTTCTTAACCTCTCTCGTCATGATAGCTAAGTGGGATAAAAAGTCTTAAAATTTGAAAAATGTTCTGAACAAAATTAAGTCACATCTATCTTACTTATTCAAAATTTTAAACTTTAATCAACAAAAAATATGAGAGTTCATCAAAATTTCTTGTTTAGATCATATTTTTGATTTCGGGTGGTGGTAAAACTTCAAAAAGACACAATTGTTTATATAAATTAAACTTTATGTTTAGAGATAAATAAGTTATGTAAGATATGAATTTATTTTTTCTTCAATTGATGTGCAAAATCAACCATACCAACCTTTTGTGTGTATATAGTTGTGTGTGTAGTAGTGTATTATTAAATATAGTTGCAATATTTATATTTTTTGTGTTCTTAGATGATTTCATCATCATAGTAAACAATGAAAAAAATATCCAACATATGAATTTAAATCAGAATATAATGTCATACCTCTTTTGTTATTTACCTACTTGCATATCCGAACCATACATGTGTTAGATATAATACTAGATTTGAATTTGTAAATTATGATTTGAACTTATCAATTGGATTTATAAATAAGTTTATGTAAACTTTAAGAAACCATTACCTAAATGTCATGTAAATTTTTTTTAAACAAATGAAGTGCATACTTAATTTTAATTTCCTTTTATATGAATGTTATCTTCAGAATTTCAAATCATGCAATTATGATACATAATATGTCTTATATGTTTAATTCTATGTTTATATGTTTATTTTTTTAATTTTGAGATGAAGTTATTTGTTGGATATTAAAAAAAAGTGCTAAAATATCAAATGAAGAGTTTGCAAACTAATGGAGTTTGCTTATATGGGTTGTTGTTTTCATCAATCTCATTATATAATAACATGATAGTTTGATGAAATATTTTTTTACTCTTAAACTAAGTTCATCACAAGCTTATTACACTCCTCATTCTTTTAACAATGTTTATAAATTTTATCATAAAAGCTCATGTCTTAGACTCAAATTTATAGCTATAGATTAATGTCATTTTTTGGGTAACTTTTTCACATTCATTTCTATTACTTCAAAATTCAATACTATCATGTTGATAAAACTACAAAAGGAAACAATAAAAATGCAAGAAATAATATTTTGTGAGAGAAGCTTAAACAAAATTCATATATAATGATTTAGTATTTTCAATACAAGAATGATGTAAATATGATAATTGATCTCTTATTTGATAAATCAAACATAAAAAAAAAATCACATGAATAAATCTTGGAGTCCAATTCCAAATCAAAAATAATATTTTAATTGATTTTTATTTAATCAAATGTTACAAATTTATTGAACAAGTCTTGGCAAGTATAAGTAAAATTTATAATAAATATAAATGATATTTCGAAAAAAAAAATCCAAAAAGTTAATGCATATATGGATGCTTATTAACATGATATTTTCCACATATTATCTTATCTTACATTACAATACAATAAAATCATGAACATCTTTCATAATTAATATATAATTTTTTTTCAAATTTTAATTTTAATTTTTATATAGTCTAAACGATATATGACTTAATTATATTTGTAAAATAATAAATAAAATTATTCCACATAAATAGTATTAAATCTCACACAAAAAATTATGTATTTGAATGGATGTCCTTGTGCAAATGTTGCATGCAAAGCACTATGATTATTACAACTACTAATTAGTTTCTGATGACATTGTCCAAATTATAAGTTTTCTATAGTGAAAGCATATGTAAAAATCAGCAGTCAGTTAATTAAATGTATTGTGAGAATTATACACATGCAGTTTCACTATCACATTATAAACATAATCCTAACTGTATATGTTTAACAAATATCATATATATATATAAGTATAAAGCTTGACATAAATATAAATATATTTGATTTATATAATTATAATTATTAAGAGTTAATCATGATTATTCTATCAACATCCCATACAAATAATAAAATTTGTAGCAATTTTGATTTTGTTATATCAATATAATCTTCTTATATTTGGAGTAGGAACACTTCTCTCATATTTTGAATCACAATTATCAAAATTTAGACTTAATCTATCTTTTTTAACTATATATAACTAATTCAAATTCCAATAAATATGACATTTCCTTACAAGCTAATATTTTTTTTTGTCATAAGCACTTGATTTTTGGATAATAAAATATTTTCTATCAATAAATAATAAAAATGATTACATTGATATCAATAAATATATTTCAAATAAAAAAGATCCAAATAATAAAATAGAATTTATATGTTAAAACCATATAAAAAAAATCAAATGAAAGTTCTTTGTTTGTTTCGCACATATTAAATATTTAAATTCATCATCAAAAATTTCTGAATAATTTAAAAGTATCATTCACTAAAATAACAAAGGAATTTATTTTCATCATGTGAATTGAAAAATAAGTGAAATTCTCAAAAATAAATAAAATTTTTCAAAATATAAAATTGAAGATTCTTAAATAAATATTGTAAACTTGATAATAATTTTCTAAAAAAAAAATTTCAAATTAAACCATATTTTTATTTTCTGATTTTTTTTGCAATCATAACAAATTTTTTTAATTTGAAGTAATTTTGAATTTTTTCAAATCGTTTTAAATAATAAAAAATTATAATTTTTCATATTTCATTAATAATATATAAAAATATTAAAAAATAAAATCTCTAACTTAAATATAAAAGGAAATTTATTTTTTAAACAATAATTTTATGTATAAACAAACTGAATACCAAAAGATTGTTTCTTGAAATTTATTTGTAACTTATATTTAAAAAATAATTTCAAAAATAAAAAAATATTTTTAATATATGCTATAAAATTTTAGATATTTAAAATTAAATAATAATCTTATTTTAAAATGATGAAAAAATTCATATTTTAAAAAAATATTTAATATGAGAGATATATATATTTTTATAAATTTAAATTTTAAAATAAATAATTATTTACTTTTAAATATCCAAAATTTAACAGACATAATATTTCTTTACATCAATACTCACATTAGTTTTTATTATCAATTGTGCAAACATTGGCATATAACAATAGTTATTTAAATTATAGTAATAAAATGTATGTAAGAATAATTAATGAAAATTTTATTTATATATTATTTTTTTAATGTTTGAAAAATCATAAATAAATAAATTGATATATAGTCCATATGAATATAAACAACATTTTATTACATTATATATATATGATATGTCAACAATCTTTATGAAACTCATTCTCTTTGTGGATTGGATTATTATATGGAATTTCTTTAATGTTCATATTTTCAAACTTCTTTTTAGATAATATATTTGTAACAAATTAATCTTTGTAAAGAATGAAAGCAATTTTTGCTATATTCATAATTTTGTAAGTAATTAAATTAATATTGCAATTTAATATGATAACTTTTTACATAAAATACATGAATAATTTCAATTCAATGTCATAAGTATGAAAATCATAAAAAAATAAATGAAATGAAATTGGTAGAGCATATTTCATCTTTTTACTTTTCAAATGTTGTATCTTCAATAGTTAAATTTGCACTGCTCTTATATAGCTTTTTTTAAAGTAAAAATCTTCAATAGATTGCTTTTTTAGTCCATAACAAATGATTTCACTCATAAGAATGAACATAAGCTTCTCTTACAATGTCAAGTCATATGACTCCACTATATGAACAACTATCATTTTGATATCATGAGTATAAAATTTAAATCCAAAAAAATAAAATGTTTTATTTTTTGTTTCAAGATGTATCAATTTCTTCTAGACAGCTTGTGTTTATATCAATTAAATATTATTATGAAAATAAATAATCTTGATATAAATAAAAAATATTAGTTGTGTCGATTTATCTGAAATTACACCCAATATTTATATTTCATATTTTGAACTAATCATTTATTAAAATGATAATTAGATCATTCATACAAATATTTTTTATAATTTTTCATTTCATGATTTTATACAAATAATCATTTTTTCAGACATAGAATCTCAAATTGATATACATGATGTTAATTTTTTAAAATTATTAACAAGGGACTTTATTTTATGTTATATAGATTATTCAATAACTTCTATCATAAATATTCAAATTTTCATTCAAATTTATTTAAATAATATAGATTTAATTTATTTATCTTTAAAAAAAAAATGTGACACATATGATATTTAACTAATGGTATCATTTGATGATTTTTTCATTTTATACATTAATTTAAAACAAAGATCAGTTTAAGTTTGAAAAATATGATCCCATTTTTTTATTTTATAATCTTATAATAATTTTTTTATTATTATACAAGACTAATTTATCTTGTTCATCTAATTCAATCAAGAAATACATTTAACTTCTTAAAATAAACAAAAATTTGAATTTCTTTTTATTAAATACAACAACTTTTTCATCTTTAATTTGCTACTCATTAATCTTTCAACATGTTGTTTGAAATATGATGGCTACTATCCACTAAATTGATCATATATGCTTGATATCCATTAATCTTGATGTATCAATTTTTTTTCATGATATTTGAATTTTTTAAATAACTATGTTCACATGTCGTGATAAATTTGTTCAGATTTATTTTTACATGCCTCAATTCTATTCCATCATGTTCAAAAGATTTAACATGCATTTTGTCAGATAAGGGACTCACTGAAGATTTCACATCATGTGATATTTTGTTATGTCTATTTATTATTCTAATTATTTTAAGAATTTAATTTTTTATGTGATAAAATAGAAAAATATATATTAACAAATCAAATGCTTTATTCATTAAATATTTTATAATAATAATAATAATAATTTAATGTTAACAAATAAATTCAAAAAATATTCTACAGTATGTAAAAGTAATATTGAATATTGTGTCATATCTAAACATATTTGATATAAATTGATGCATATGATGTATGACTCATGAATAATTTTTAACAACATTGATGATGAGTTAATGATTGTTTTTATGGATAAAAACTTTAATATTTATTATATTTAATTATATTTATTACGTAATAAATATATAAAAATTAACAATTTGTTTGAATTATAGTTTATTGTATTTTTAGTTTGAGATTTAAGGAACCAATATTTTATTTAATTTATACTTCATATATATATATACAGTTAATTAGTGAGGTTTATATATATATAAACAAACCTCACTAATTAACAATAGAGGAGCATATATAATAATAATTGTGTTTACACTAGTGATATTTCATTGAGAGATGGAGGAATTACAGTTTTTTATTCATGTGTATAATTTTTGATATTACATTAGATTAAATTCTAGATAACCTACTTTCATGAAGTATGATGTCAATTTTGATTTATAATGTATTTTGTGCTAAAATCAAATTGGCTGATTGATTATATACAAGAATATGTATATGAATATTTTAGCTTAAGAAAAAAAATATAAATAAAATTTGACTTATATTTCACAATAATTAATAAACAAATAATATATTTACTAATATATGATTTTGATAACTTAAAAACCAAAATCATACATTTGCAAGTGTTCTTACTAATAATTCAGGGAAACTTATATGAACTAAGCTATAGGTTGAGTATCATAATATTTATCATGTACATTTAAAAATGATTAGAGAATCATAATTTTAATTTTATTTAACTTTTAAGATATATTTCATAATAATTCATCCTTGAATTATGATGTAATATATTAACACAATAATAGCTATATATCAGTTATATTTATTATTTGTTGATTTTAAATTCAACAATTTGTTTTTGTACAATATTTAAAAAACTAAAAATTTCAATTATTTTTGAAATTTAATTGTTGTTCAATTATTTATCTGAATTATTTTTGTATGAAACTTTGCCATGATTTACAAAATAATATCTTTTCTTGATCCATTTTTAAAATTATATCTTTATGAAAAGAATGATTTGATTAATTGTACAAAGTGTTATTAATATTAAATATAAGATAAATTTAAATTTTAAGCTTCAAAATCAAACAATGATCTCAAGAAAATTAAAATATACATAAAATAGTTAAAGTTTCAAAGCTAGCATTGTGAAATAATGCAATAATGTGTAAATATCTCTAACTGATTGTAATAATAAATAATAATTTAAAATAATTAATTTTTTAATAATAATTTACTTTAATAATATACATTATAAAAATATATTGTTATTAAATTTATACACACAAATAATATTTGAATTTGAATTGATTTAGCATACAATATGCTTATAATTTTTAAAAATAGTATTTAAAAATTTTATTTATAATAAGATATATTTATATGTTATAATAATTTATTATCAAAATTATAGTTCTTAATTTTTGCAATTTTATTTTTCTACAAATAAGTTATAAATCCATGAAAATATGTTTGATGATTCATACTTTTTTAATATTTGAGAAATTAATTTTGTGACAAATCAATTCATTTTGAAACTGATGAAATTATAAATGATATGTTTTTTGTATATCTAAAAACAGAAAATATTTTGCATTGATTGAAAGTTTTATAACGCATAATTTTTAAACTTTATCTTGTTCATGTTTTACTTATTTTAAACTACCTACATGAAATAAATAATAAATAAAAAATCTGAATTGTATAAAATATCATATGTAGATATCTTTATTGACATATAAAAATTTATTTTTTATGACATTGATTGAAATATATATATTTTTCATAAAAATCATTCTATGTTTCACACATGTTTAACAAGTTTATGATTGTGAAATGAACTAGATTCCTCTTTTCTTATAAACATTTATCGTTGTGAAATTTGTTTACACAAGTAATAACTGTATACAAGTTATTTATGTTAATTCATCAACATACCTTTGTGCCATTTAGTGAATTTATCTAGTCTAATATAAATTGGATCGAAGTGAATACAATATAGAACCAAATAGAAGGATGGTATAATGGTGTTAGAGTGTAAGTTTCATATTTTTAACATAAAAGAATATACAAATTGTATTATATTCACAACATACAAAATTTTGTAAATATCTCAAAATTCAGATGTAAAGGTTGCATGTTTATCACATAATTATGAGAGCTTTGACTAGTGGAAATTCAAATGAAATTCATAAGATATTGTTCAGAAAATGGTTTTGCTATTTTGGAATTTGTTGAGAGGGTTATCAATAAAAAGAAACGGAGAAACTTAGAGCTACACCATTTTGGAAATCACATGGAATCTTTTCATCTTGTCGTGACAAAAGAAGCGTACAGAGAATCTATTTGTTCGTCATGATGTGTCAATGTCTAACGACATCTTTGTATGATATCGAAAGATGACCTACGTATTCTAGGAGTGCCAGTGGAGGGAGGGGAGGGACGAATGTGCGTGACGTGCGTGAGCGTGAGGGAGTGTTGAGAGTGCCGGAAGAGTATTAGTTCCATTCTTTGGCCATACTTTGTCAAACATGGAGAGTGAATAATCCATTCTCTTCGTTTTTCAATTTGGGTTCCATTGGTACCTAAATTGAAGACTATAGAGAATGATATTGCGAGATATGATTGTTTTTATTTTTTTAGGGTTTTGATTGCATTTTGAGTGATTTTTCTTTGATTAGACATATGGGTTGGATTTTTTTTGTTCCCATCTCTTCCTTTTCCTGCATTGGTTCTATTGGAACCTAGTTAGAAAATTATGGAAATCTGAATAAAAAGTTATGAGTATTTTTAGTTTTTAGTGTTTCCATAGTTAGCATTTTCCAATGTGAGGTGGTGTGTTAGAGGGTTGTGGTTCTGCAGGTGGGAGGAGATATATGATGGAGTGCTGGATTTCTTTATCGTTCCCTTTGTGCTAGCTATAGCTTGACTTTTTCTCATGGAACCGCCAAAAGCGGTGCGTGATACACCATGTCCGGTGTGTCATCGTCTCTTTACCTCACAAGGGGTAAAGACCCATGTGGGAAAGATGCACAAAGATTATGATTGGACCACTTGGGATGCGCATGTGAGGAGGACGGTCACATCGACATCGGTTTTTATCATTTCGGGGAACACGCACACTACATCGATTCCTTCGTTGAGTATTCCGGGTATATCGTCAGGGTCGTGGGAGTGGTTAGCTTCCCATACAAGTTCAATTCTAGGGCTTTTTGAGACTAGATTTCCATGTCCACGTTTATTCCAAAGGCTTCCTCGGGCACTGCATGACGAGGATAGACGTGCTTTTCGCTTACCGCTCGATCGGTTGGCACGCGATCCCATGGACGAATTAGCATGGTTTTTATTTTTTTTACTTCCGCGATGGTGTCTACATTATACTAGAGAGGGACGTGCTGGACATAGGGAGGTGACAGCTAGATTTCGGAGATTCCGAGCAGGGGATTGGGCTACATTGCAGGAGGAGTCTATTCAGGCCACACAGCTTAGGAGTCGGGTTCAATCACATGATATTTCTGACTCGACGCGATTGCGACGGTGTAAGATCTTAGGGCAGGCCGGGGAGTATAGCAGGGCTGCACGGGCCCTTCATCCTTTGTCCATGGCTAGTCCTACTGATGAGACGATTTTCTCTTTACGCCTTTTACATCCACCCATGGGCGAGGCGATACTATTAGAGGTCTTGGAGTATTAGCCAGAGGAGCCACTATGTCTTGATAGATCATTATTTGGTCATTCTCTATGCACAACCCCACGTTTATTCTCTGGGGGTTTGTCAGGGATGGTATATGAGCATCTTCGAGATTGCTTTCAGGCAAATGATCCCTCTAGTGGTTTCACGGAGTTGTTTCACGTGGCTGCATCAATTGCGAGAGGAGAGATTCGGTTGTCAGTTAGTCATGCTGCAGGTGCTTTATCGGCTTTTTCGCGATGGAGAAGGACACTGGGGGCATCAGACCGATTGCTATTGGAGAGGTCTTATTACGATTAGTCAGTCGTACCATTGTCTTGCAACATCGCTCACACTTCCAGAAGCATCTTTGTACACATCAGTTTGGAGTCGCCACACCAGGAGGCTGTGAGGCAATATCGTTGGGCATTAGAACACTTCTAGATATCCATCCGGATTGGGTTGTCTTGCAGGTGGACGTTGAGAACGCTTTTAACAACGTCTCGCGTGCATCCATGTTTAGAGATCTGAGGGAGGCTGGTGGACCCCTATCAAGCCTCATTCCTTTCGTACGATCTTTCTACGGTTCACATTCTTCTCTATTTTATCGGCATAAGCTTTTTAGGGAGGAGGGAGTCACCGTTCTTGATCCGCTACACTTTCGGCCAGGAGATCCTTTGGGAGGACCCTTATTTGCCATGGCTCATTATAGAGCTCTTGTGTCTACTGCTTTGGCCGTGACAGGTTGTGTGTTCCCCTCCTTAGCGGATGATACACACATTGTGGGGCATGTAGACGGCATTAGACATGCCTTTGATTACTTGACTACCGAGCTTCATATGGTAGGCTTGAGAGTCAAGGTGTCAAAGTGCAGGGCTTGGTCTCCTTTGGGCATCTTCCTCACCTTCAGCTTCCAGAGGGATGTATGATATCGACAGATGGCCTACGTATTATAGGAGTGCTAGTAGGGACTGAGGATTTTGTTTCACGCTACCTTGACGTTGCATTGGCCGAGGATGTTTTGCATGTAGATGACCTTCCTCTACTAGGGGATCCGTAGGTGGCGTTTGGCATACTATCATCTAGTATTGCTCGTCGACCCACCTATCTTCTTCGCACGGTTCCTCCTTCACCTACATTCATATCACGTTTGACAGCCTTTGATGGGAGGATCATGGCGTCTTTGGTGACATCATCGGACAGGGACATTCGAGTGTGTGACTGGAGATTTGGCAAGGAGACAAACATCTTTGCCAATTTCGTGTGAAGGGGTAGACTTATTATCGATGGAGGAGACGGCACCTGCGGCTTTTTTGGTGAGTTGGGCGCTCGTTGCACCTTTGTTATCTTCTCGATTTGTGATCGTAGATAGACCTATTTTGGAGATATATACGAGGGACGTCGATATGGGATCATTTCCCTTACAGGTATTATTACGACATATGAGAGATGCTTTACCACGGGAGGTACGACATGAGTTCCCATTTTTTTTCTCTTTGGCTACTGATTGGACTAGGGGTCTGATCTATCTTGATGGACCGGCAGTTTGAGGGAGACTCTACATTCACTCATAGTGGATCCGGCCATTCCTCGTACTACTAGAGCTCGTCTACGTTCTTGCCGGGCAAAGTGCGTGCTCGTGGATCTTGGCTTTCGACCATGCATCGGGGCTTTCCGACTCGCACTAGCTACTTTCTCCACAACGATGAGGTTCCGTCTTGGCTTGGTCCATCCATCTACATCTTCATTACTCACATGTGAGTGTGGTATCACTTTAGATGCAGCATGTGTTCATATGACTCGTTGTTCATTCGGAGGGTGGAGGATAGCTACCCATGATGCCATTAGGGATGTGGTGTTTGCTATGGCGCGAGAGGGTGGATACCTCACATGGAGAGAGCGTTGGTATGCCTTGCGAATCGACTAGGGTTAGAGGCAGACACTGCATACTTGGTTCGGGAGGACCATGTCACTGTGGCTGATGTGGTGGTTACTGATCCTACTAGAGACACATTTTCAGAGGGAGTGATCACCCCCTTTGAAACTGTGTCTCTAGTAGGATCAGCTTTGGAGTTATATGGAGCTATGGACACCGACTTCGACATGTTCGTGAGGGAGTGTGTGAGAGCCTACCATACTAGACGACATGGGGTATCACTCTCTTTAGGTTACTGTATAGACTATTTTAGGCAACGTGTTTCCATTGTTTCCATTACAGAAAGCACTAGGTGTTGCAATCCATAGGAGAGCAATCACTTTAGGTGATGTTTCTTCGGTTTGCTCTGTTGTTTGTAGACCTTTTGACTTGAATAGTTCAGATATTTATGGTGCTGCAGCATATATTTCCCAATGTTATACTATTGGGGCTAGCCCCATGTTACGGGTTAGGTTCCATCCTTGTAGGATTTGATGGGGTCTTCCCTTTTGTTATTATACTTTCTCGGTCTTCTTTGTAACAAAATGTTCTTTGTAAGAACATTTTGTTAATAAGAGTAGTAGAATACCAATTGAGTGAACAGCAATGGTGGACAAGAAACGCGCCATCAGAGATTGAACCTGCACTATGAAGGCTCCGAGAACAAAAGACGAAGGAATTTGGCAGTGACAGAGAGCTCTTCGGGGAGAAAGCGCTCGATTGCCATTCCTCCTGGTTTACCTCCCTCTCATATAATACAGTACAGTAGATTTAGTGTACTCTCAACCGTCACGGATCCCGACCAAACACTGACATTGAGGCAATTTTTAACTGGATTTTTTATTTTCGGTTCTCCAAAGATTGCCAAATCTTGGGGTCACTGTGATTTTAATTTTGGTCTTGGAGGGAGAGTTGGTACTCATCGAGCAATATGAAAGATCGATTTCTGTTGGTAGGTAGCCGTAGTTGATTCGTTGACGTTTATGGTCATGGATTGCAAGCGGAGGAGGCGATCGGATGTTGGAGACTTCTGTTTCGGCTCTCCTGCGGGCAAGCGGTGCATGTCTGTGATCCGCTGACGCAAAAGAAATCTTCCGAGAAGGATTCGAGCATAGCATCATGGAGGCGGACTCCCTTGTGCGGGACGAGAGATGCAGCAGTGTCCAGCAAGGGGTGCGCTTGAATTATAGTGAAGAAGTTTAAGCTTGGGCGCTCCACATGCTTAGTAAGTATTACAGGGCTAGAGGGGTATTCCCCAGAGGCAGAAAGATTTTGAGAGAATCGTCCAATTCGTCTAATGTTCTTAGTTACCTGTGGATCAGCTTACAGACGAGGCGCTGTCTCCTTCTTATAAGTCGGCTGCAGCGCTGGGGGGATAATTATCGGAGGAGGGACGTGACTGGATTTAAAGATTTCGGTCTCTTAGGGCGAGTCATGGAGCGAGCAGGCTTAGGGCAGCTGAGGAATGTGAGGTTAGTGGTAGTTGTATTGGGGGTCTTCAATGTGGCCGTCCTGGTGGCTGGCGGGCTTGTGGCAGTGGGTGCTTCAAATGCAAATTGCCCTCACAATGTCCTCATGGCTTCTATTGTGATGGCATTGGTTGCTGTGTTTCGTGTAATCTGGATGATTGGCATGGGCTTTGCCCAAGCAGTAACTGCATCCACGATGATTGCTGTGGAGGATTCCAAGGCTTCGAGATCTCCTGCTGATGAAAGCTGCTCCAGACGTGAACGTCGAGTAAGTTCAGAACTCATTCTGCTATAAGATGTACTTACAATGTTTCAAATAATAATTTGGTAGGAATCTCGTCAGGAGCGGTGATAATCTGTTGCTTGGAGATTTGGACAAATTCTTTCTACGGATCATATACGCTGTCAAGGTCTTTTATAGTTTGCATTAAGTCTTTGAAGTGATTTGCATTCTCTGATATTAAGATTTAGTTAGTTTCTATTTTGCTTACATTCTATAAAGTTGGAGGTTAGCTAGAATTTGACTTTCAGCACGGCTTAATTAAACGATGATTTATTTATCTTTGATGCTGGGTTGTGTTCATGTAGAGGTGGTACAGGCGCTGGTTATGGTGGAGTCGACTTGGGATTACAATGACCTTTCTCCAAGTTATAAGCACGGCTTACCTTACTTTGATTCTGGGAAGGAACTTATCTACGCAAAATCATCACATATCATTTTGCTCAGCTGGTAAGTTTTTATCAAGATTGATGTTCTTTACAAGCAATAACATGATTTGGACACTAAGATTTAAAATACATTTGTGAAAGATGCATGTATGATTAGTCATTGATGCCTGTGTATTTGATACTTGTCGATGTCCTTGTGATACAGATGTTCGAAACGAACAAAGATGGCTTGTGGCTCTGATGGTGGCTTTACCAACTCTGGGAAGTATCATAGTGGTTGCTCAGTGCTGTGTTGGATCAGATGTTTTAGCTTGGAGGTTGTTGTATGGAGCACACTATGGGGCATGGAGAGCTCACTACCGCCAAATGTTCGACTATGGCATTCGTGAAGTTCTCTGTTGTTTGGGAAGAAGGCGGTACATGTGAGTTCAAATCCATCTTTCAAAACTACCGCATCATATGGTGAAGATAGTCATTTCCCTGCTTGTTGCGTTGTCATCTAGAAAGTTTCTCCCCGTAGTCTATCATGAGTGCATTTTCTGTAGAACAACTGCTATGCATCGCGTTGGTTATCTCCAGTTTCAAACTGCTGACTAGAATATGGCATAATTTGGCCTTGCTACTTTATGTTCTAGGTTCACCGGTTTGAAGATATCGATCCTCATGCTTCAAGTCTTTCGTTAATGCAGGAGTGTACTGGAAGAAGATGAAGTTGATTCTGTTGCAGCCCTGCTTGGAGATTTGGTGGCATATCGTGCCGCCGGTGCTAGTCATTTGGAGGTCATTGCCGGTATGCTAATTCACAAACTTCTCCATATATCTGCATACCGGGTTGTGCTGTTCAATTATATAGCGTCTTGTCACTTGGTTTTATGCAGGAAGTCATGTCTTACTTACCACTTTCCTCACCTCACGAGAGCTTTCAGATTATCGCTTTTCAGTTGGAAGCATACTTAGTTAGCCATAGGAAATCATGTTTTGATTAGTATATCTCTTAGTTACGCTTGTACACACAAGGTAAAACTCACCAGTTTGTTGGCATGCCAGTATCAATCGTCTGCTGTTTGAGCATTTGGCATTCGGACTATCCAAAGCTCTCACATCTGCCTCTTAATCCAATGTAGGTGTGGCCCTGTTGAGAGAAGGTGCTCCAGCTGCGCACGCAGATGAAAATTTATTACCTGCTCCTGATCCTCTTATTCGTGAGGCCACTGTTCTTCATCCCTACGCCGTGGCTGCATATACGGTAAGTAGATGTCAAGCTTTTCCTTCCAACGTGTTTCTTCTATACCTGAAGATCCTCTCTAACTCATAACATTGTGATAGAATAATGTTGAGAGGATTCCAGAGCACGATTTCGCATGCGTTATTTAATCTGCAAGCGTTCCTTCTCATTCATAAAGGCCTCTTTCTCATCCCCTAACTGTGTATCCATATGCGTATTTTTTCAACCATGAACAGGGTCCTCTACTGGACGTCGGGCGCAACCCTTTAACATTTCCTTGTGCATGGCTTTATCGGCAGGGAGTATTGACCCCTTGGAAGCGAAACAGGTTGGTCTTTCTCTCTCCTCTGTGAACTCATGGAATGTACGGTTCAATATTGAAAAAGACATTGGTCGGCGAGTCTGTTAAGAATGTTAATATCATTTCCGTGTCCCTACTAAGTTCGTGTCAGTTCCAAGCACGGACATGTTTTAGGTGCCTTAGGTCCCTACCTGACTTTCAAATCTTCTGGTTCGGTTCATCATTGTCAGGAAAGGCGGCAGTTCGTGTTCATATGTCTTTCGATAACTTCTTCTTTGTAGAAGCATCTGTTATGTGTCATCATTGAGATCACAATATTCATTCGCATAAATTTACCTTTAAAAAGAATAATCACGAATGAAGTCACTTACTTTGAGAATGACAACCATGCTACTCTCTGTACCATGCAGAATGCCAAAACTGGAAGGGGATAATTGGTGGAGAGGGCATGCTGCCGCCTTTTTGAGATTTGCGCAGCTTCCTCCTGAGGCCCTTCGTAAAGGAAGGGTCTTACAGGTGCTTTGTAGATTGCAGGCTCTTGTTTTATGTACAGAAGCATATGGGTCGTTACGAGAACTGTCACGCCAATGATCTCTACAACATCTATCAACTTTTGAAAGCACATTCTTCACACTTGAGGAATACTTCCATATTAGATGAGCTTGGCTTTGTTGTCTGTAGAATCAGTCATCGTTTGGACTCTGTCTACTTAATGAGACATTAGCTTTGGACACAAGGATCTAATAAAACAAAATTTTCCAAAGGTTGGCTCTGAAGTAACAACTTTGGCGTATTAATGTGCAGACAAAGAGGGAGTCTGTGTACTTCGTTGTGGTACTGCATCACCTGCGCTACGTGGTAGTCGCTGTTCGTGGAACAGAGACACCAGAAGATCTTTTGACAGACGGTCTAGGGAGAGAGAGTGCGTTGATGGACTCAGATTTATGTGGGATTCTCAAGTGAGTGTGATGGGAAGTATGGATGTTGAAAGTGCTTTCTACTTGGATCATATTTGTGTTCTGTCTTGTAGTGTGATCCAGTAACATGCAGTACAGATTTCCTGTGAGCCGTGGGAATGTAAAGAAATTGTAACTACATAGACATGTAGTTAGATTTTTTTGTAAATGTGTGCAGAGATTTC
This sequence comes from Marchantia paleacea, assembly GCA_014180765.2. NCBI lineage: Eukaryota > Viridiplantae > Streptophyta > Marchantiopsida > Marchantiales > Marchantiaceae > Marchantia > Marchantia paleacea. The sequence goes on from MUAA02000098.1 coordinate 389,451, forward strand.
CTTTAAATGGTATGCGTTACCTTCTTCAGGCAAAAAAGACATAGGTCAGTCTGCGATTGGTCATTGACCGGTACTGTGTTGCTGCAGGAACAACACAATGTCGGATAGGGTAAAACAGGACGTAAGGGCTACCATGCCCCATTTTGGACACATCGGTGTTATTGAGGCAGCTCGAGAACTTGCTTTAGAACTTGACAATCTATCCGATGCAGATGACGAAGAAAATGTACAGAATGGGTCCTCGACTAGCAATGACTGTAACAAAAACAACAACAGATCTACGGCAGGAGGTATGATCTGGGCCTGAGTAGGAGAAAAAAATAAGCTTGGGACAGAAAACTAAAGAGGTCTTTCTAAGTTCATGTTTATGCGAGTATTTTTCTTATCACGTCTCATGTTCATCCCACAAGTTTTTGTTTTTGTTTCTTATTTGTAAGGAGACATTGTTGCTATATGATGACCCTAGTGCTTTTGTCGTGATAGACTCTCATCCGTTCTCTTCGAATTTGATGTGGGGCAGGTTGTCAGGCTTCGTTGTTGACAGAGAAAAAAGGGCTCCTTACTTCATTACTTGGACCTGGGGGTGAATGCCAAGGATATTCACTCAGGATAGTGGGCCACTCACTGGGGGGCGCGATAGCGGCTCTGACTGGCTTAAGGGTGAGTTTTTAAGGTTCATACTGACGTTCTACGTACCATGTCGAGCTTGAGGTTAACGTCCAAAGTCAGGTAGTTCGTCTTATCAATCGTATGCACAAGAGGCCTGAGATATAATGTCTGCTGATTGCAGCTTGCCAACCGATACCCAAGTTTGCATGTGTACACTTTTGGGGTGTTGCCCTGTGTTGACCTGGTTACTGCGGAAGCTTGTTCAAGTTTTACGACCAGGTAACGTTTGCCTTCTTCAAATTTTATTGATATTTCCACTTCTTCTAGAATGTACGGTTGAAGTAGAAGGAAAGTATTACAATATTGAGTTCATCATTTGTTCTTATCAGTCGATATGTAAATGCAGTATGGAAGCTCATTCATAGCTCAACCTCATCAATTGTGTGCAGTATAATTTATAATGATGAATTTTCATCACGACTCTCAGTAGCAGCAATTATGAGGTTACGTGCAGCTGCATTGCAAGCTTTGGCAACAGATGCAAACACAGATTCAGCTCTGGTTACCAAGCTTACAAAGCGGCTCTTTACGTCCTCGTCCTCTAAAGATTCACAATCAGGAAAAAGCGAACATTCGCAACGAAGGCGTCGACGAGTGGCCCATGCTCTCAAAGGTGGAGCTTTTCTCTGTGCTCATGCTTGCCGCTGCGTGGTGCAAATGCCGAGGCATAGTTCTGCTTCCCCTTCGGTTGGAATGCAGCTGGCCAGCATTGTGCAACCTTTTGATAATCACCATCATTTTGATGATCATCGCGAGTCCGTTCAGTATGATGAACATCGCGAATCTATAGAAGAACATACCTTGATTAAAAAGTCGCAGGTTACTTACCAGGACTCATCAAGAAGTTTTTTGGGTGCCATGGACAATGGACATCGGATTGGATTTATTGAGGCCCAGTCTCCAGAGGAGAAAAATGGTGCCAAAGGTGTGAGCTGTCATCTTGCTGATAGAGAAGCCGTTGTATTGGATGCAGGCAGTGAAAATTATGATGAAGATGAGGCAGAAGACCTTGTCGAGTGTAGTGGAACAGGCAGGCTCGAAAGAGATGTCGCAGTCGACGGATCAGAAGATGTACGTAATACTATGGAGCTGCTTGATAACGGAATGCCTAAGCATTTGGTGGGTTTGGGTCCTGGAGTTGACCTGCAAGAGATGTGGCCTGCAGAAATGTATGTTCCCGGTTTGGTTCTACATCTTGTCCGAAATTCAGGCAACAGTAGCTGGTCTGCGCTTAGAAGGTCTTTCACCTTCGCCAGAAATCCAGATCTTCCTAAAAGACCAAAGCATAAAGCTTATCTGAAGGATCGCAAGCAGTTCAGAGATATCCTAGTATCTCCCGCTATGTTTTTAGATCATATGCCGTGGAAGTAAGTACACGTCTACCGGTTACTTTGCCCAGCTTAATGTTTTTTACTTTCTTTTTGCTGTGGTGTGTGGCTGTTTCTCGTCAAACATAAAATACTTTATTACATGTGAGTACTATTTGAGCGTCTTTTACTTTGTCGTTATACATATTTGTTTACTTTTTGATGCACAACGAAGAAGTTTCCTAACAGGCTGATTTATTTTGTATTGCAGGTGCCAATATGCATTGAATGATATCTTAGAGCAACTGAATGCTGAAAGACAGAGACAGACAGACAGTTCTTCGGGATCCAGTGTTGTCTGATTACTGGCGGGAAGAACTTTTTAACCTCAGCTTGGAGGTGATTCGAATGTTCATCATTTCAATTTATCAGACTAAATACCAGCTCATGAAAGTATCCTCAGAAAGCAGATTCATTTTCTGGGGAGCTGCCGACGTTGTCTTTCTGTGTCTCACGGAAGAATTGAGCTCAGATTCTCACAGAGGAATGGGCAGAGTCAGCTGGATCTTTGTATCTGAAATGCCAGTATGCCCTCAGACTGCACTCTACCTATTACGACGATACATCCTTTGGTGTGAGATGCCCGAATTACAGCGAAGCAGCTCCAAGCTAAGCGGATAGAAGTTTTGCAGAAAGACTTGAGTCTGTCATCTATCCCGCAGCCGGCTGTTCATACGCCATGATGCAGACCTCGTGTACCCAAATCATCAAAAGAGGGGCATACTGACCGTCCTTATATAACAGAATCAGCATGTGCAGAGCCTTTGCGTTATGTACGCGACCTCAAAGGGCAGAGACAACTCGTCATGAAGGCCAGCTAGACAAGGAAAGGGAGGGTACAAGTTTCTTGGTTATCGTAGAGATAATCATGGTCTGAGGCTTTTTAAACTACAGGGACTGCCCAAGTTCAGAGTTAAGAAGCTTTGGCATCGCAATCCCTGCGGAGGTTATCATCAGGGAAGAGTCTTATAGGACCAAAGATGTTCTCCCATCCACTTTTCATCTGGATGGGGAAACATCTTTGGTTCAAGTTCTGACGTGCGTCAGAGTTCGTCTTTTAACGAAAAGGTCAATGGATATTTTAAGGCTTCTTCTCATCAGTGACGGTGATAACGGTCGGAAGAGTCATCTATACGGATGTTTTCTTGTCACAATAGTTATAGCTTTAATATGAAATTTCTTCAGAGCCACATCGAATTGCTTGGCTGACTTTTTGTCAGTCTTCGAGCCCAGGAGCAAGCATGTGTGAGGAATGTAGTCAGTCAATCCACATATGCCGCTGCATGCATTGTAACATTAGGTTTAAAACTAACAACGGAGTTTTACCAGGTCCTGTGATTGTATACTTGCGGTGTCTGTCATGTGTCGGGAGATGACACTTGGAAAGATATTCGATGATTAATATTTGTGTGCATGTATATTGGAACCCGACTTCTCTCCAGGTATTCCAATTCTTACTGTACGAGAACCATACCCTGCGTCAAGGAGAGGGTGTAATGTTAATGTAAGAAAGAAATGCTTGACCGATGTCCATCTTCATCATAACTTGCAAGCGTGGTTTCTTTCTGTCGGAACCCTGAAGTGAATCGTAGTGATCTTTTTCTACATGATCTGGACAGGTTGAGTAGTAAGTAGCATGTTGCTTACTTACGGTAAATCCAGCAGAGAAAATTAGCTTTTTTGAAGAAAGTTTCCACTTCTTCTCGGTGAAAAATTGGAGTAGACGGCCAGGGGAGTGGACAGCACGCTCGGGCTAGATCACGAATGCAGAAAGCCTGCCGCGAAAAGGTCGATCCAGATGAGAAGTATACCATTATATCGCAGCTTCCTTGTCTGCACTCGGAAGTTGCATGGCAAAGTGTCACAGAACAGACGAGATTCACGGGAAGGTCTAGGACGTGCTGGTTCTCAATTCAAGGCGATTATAGTAGGCTTAGAAAGCTCCCTCACCGACCTAGGTCCCAACCTTTGAGAGCATGGCCTAGCTCACTTTTCCGTTACGACGACAAACATTTGAGTATTTTCTTCTCTGCACAGCTTAATGGCCCCTATCTCTTTCTTTTACTGACAGGTACCGGTAGCAAATAAATTGGGGAACGAGCGACGGAGTCACATTTGGCCAAATCAAATCAATGAAATCGCTGTTATCGATTTCGACCTCATATCTATGTTAAGTCACTCCGGAAGTAAATAACATTTAGTTTGACGTCGCAGTTAACGAATGCACCTGGTAGCCAAAACAATTGACAGTTCCGACTTTTTGGCTGGAATAATTACAAGTACAAGATTTAACAAGAAATCCTCCTTGTAGAGAACGGGAAGTGTTATGGGAAATGTACGCAGTTGCTGAATTGTACTGCTCCAGTTGACCGTTTGATATGTCCTACGGAATAGAATTGAATATTGTAGTCAGGATGGTGAAGTAATTTTCCGGAGTGATCGTCTTGAAAATTTTTGTTTTTTGTCTATTTTTAATGGTGCATCACAGTGTACAACTTTCTTATATGGGGTGCTCAAGGTCCTTCAGTATAGATTTGAGTATTTAATAGACCTGGAACATATATTAGATATGCTCCAATTCCACCTGTATTATTTTACAATGTAAGTAATTATTAAAATTTATTCCAAAATTTATTTGTAAATTAAATTAAATCTGCATATCCAAAATTTTAAATCTTAAAAACAAGCAAGATCATTATGAATATTACTATAATATAAGTGTGTCATTTTGAAATTTTATTAAACATTCTTCAACGCAGAAAAAATAAATTTCTTGAGAAACCATGAATATCAATGACAAATGATAGATCATACACAAACGCAATGTCATTTGTCACCTTTTTCTCACAATAATTTCAACTACTTTTTGAATATTTTATATCATATGAGTTTTATTTTATTTTTTAATAAATTTGGCAAATACTGCAAATGATAGACCACAAAATCTAACAAGTTCAAATGTGACATCTTATTACAATATGTTTCATAACTCAACATTACAGTTGAAAAAAATATTTTTGAATCAATATTGTAAATTACTGTTAGAATATTAATAAATTTTAATTTTTATACAAATTATTTCTTCAGGTTAAATTATGATTTTTTTAGATATAAAAGTTTATAATGGTTGTTGATTTTATATGAGTTAAATAATAATGCAGCAAGTAATTTTGACAATTTATGAGTGTTTTTTTTCTAAAATGATCTATTCCGGAGTGCCCTTTTCCAAAGTACTAAATTTTATGAAAATGTTTTAAAAAAATCTTGGTATTTTTATATTAACAATCAATCATCACAATAGATAATTAAAAAAACCTCAATTTATCACTCATTATCTCATGCCATTTCTCATATAAGAAAAATATGCAATTTAAGTTTATTCATTTGGCCATTGAGATATAAGGTTAACTCTTATCTTGTTAACCATAGTTAGCTTAACCATGGTTATAATAGGCTAGTTAGGTTGGTTATTTGCTAGCCTCAAGGGTCACCCCCCTATGGATTATCAATATGTAGACTCTCACGCTGGAGATTCATGTATTTTGAGTTTTAGTGAAACGTTCACTCGTGTCCGTGAATGTAACCTATTGGTGAACCACTTATATCCAGTATTTGTGTTCCATGTTATGTTGGTTGCATTGTTGATGTCTTTGCAAAAATAGAAATCAATCATCACAATTGGTATCATAGCTAGGTTGAAAACTCATTCGAGTTGTGGCAAAGTCATGGACGTGATCGAGGTGGTCATTGATAATATGGAATTCCAAGGAGAGAATATATCAGAAGTTTTAGTTCTCTCCATCAAAATTTTTGGGAAGCATTTAGTTGAATGAGAGGAGAAGAGATCAGTTTGGTTTCAGATTTCTCAATCAAAAATTTTGGGAAGCGTTCATTCGGACTAGAAGAGAAGAGATCAAAAGTTTTCAAAATTCTTGATCAAAAATTTCAAGAATCGACGTTAAAATTTGATCTTGTAAAAATTAGTTAGGTTTCAAATTTTCTGGATCAGAAATTTACAAGAATTGATTTGAAAAATCATAATGTCCAATTAATGGCTTTTAGATTTCCTTGATCATGAATTTTCATAAATTGATAGTTTTGACTGTGACTTCAATGGTGTTGTCACCATAACCCTAATCATGATTGTAACCATGATCCCAACTATAATTACGATTGTGACAATGATTATAATCTTGGTTATGACTACGACTATGATATAGCATTAATTGTGACCAACATGACTAATTTTGGGAAGCGGGCATCAATATTGAAAATTTTAACATTGTGAGCATTTTTGTGCAGCATGAGTGTGTTAGACGTTAGTTTGGACCTTGTCCATAGCATGGAGAAAAACTATATTACCTCTAATGCATCACAAAAGTTCAATAAGTCAATGACGCTTACTAAATTTGATGGCCCGAGGTTTGAAGTGGAGATTTTTTATGGCCGAATAGACTATATTTTATGAGAACGACAAGTGATCACCGTCATTCAGAAAATGGGCTTGGGAAAGGTACTCAAACCTAAACCAATTGATGTGAATGATGAAGACTGGAGCAACATATAAGATTAGGCGATGAGCATTATGGTATTGAATCTCAAGCCCAACATATTCAAACAAGTGGACGAGTATGATATTGTGAAGAATTTGTTTGGAATTCTATGGGAAAAATACCATCATAAGGATCTCTCAAATCGGCTATACACTTCACTGAAGCTAATGGGCTTTAGGATGACAAAAGGTAAAAAAATCCAAGATCATGTTGATGCATTCAATGATTTACTTGTGGACTTGGAGAACCTTGGAGAAGATATTAGGAGAAGATCTTAGTAATGAACACAAGACAATTCAACTTTTGAGTTCCTTCACGAAATCATATCTTGTCATGTGTGTTAAATCATCGTGACAAAAAGATAATCTTGTGTCTGCATTATTGAATGATGATATGCTCATGGAAGAGTTCGTACCAAGGAGTTGGAAAATTATATGATCAAATTTAATTTTAGATCTAAGTTAAGATCTAGATCTTGTTGGTCCGAGATGGCAAACAATAAATCACACATGCATCAAGGTAGTCGACACAAGAGATACGAGGTTCACCTCCTTGAAACTAAGTCCATAGGAACACACAAATCACTTTACTGATCTTAAACTTTTTCTCTCTCGTTCTCACAAATTGCTCCGAAGAATGAGATTTAGTAGTCACATAGAGCTTACACAAGCCCTCTTATATAGTAGTGTCAACTAAACTTAGTCAACATTTAATTAGAATGGCAGCCTAACTAGAGTTGATCAAGACCTAAGACTAAACCCAACAATCTCTTCCTTGACTTTGGTCTTGAGGTCATTAACCTCTATTGCCTATATGATTACTCTTTGAGAAATTTTAGAAGGAAACCTAACATAGGTTCTTATGTAAACTAGATTTAACTAGAATTAAGTTGTAGCCTAAACAAGATAGAGTAAAATCATATATAGAGATAACAGAATGGCTAGTCCACTCAACTTGTGCCCATATGTAACATATGCACTTTGGCAGGATGTCTCCAAAAACTCTCCAAAGGAATCATTTTGGTAAAGTCATCAGCAAGATTGAGTTTACCGTCAATCTTGACTAGCTCAATCATTTTGTCAGACACAACCTGTCTAAGAAAATGATACATGATGTCGATGTGTTTCACTCTACTATCCATCACATGATTTATAGCTAGATGTAAAATACTCTGACTGTCACAATGAAGATTCATAATGTCATGTGTCAATCCCATATTTGTGAAAACTCTATCCAACCAAATTGCTTACTTTATTGCTTCTGTTGCCACTACATACTCAGCTTCTATGCTAGACTAATCTATGCACTTCTGCAATATAGATCCCAACTTATGCATCCACCTCCAAGTGTGAACACATACCCAGTCATAGATTTCCTCCCATCCATATCTTATCCATACTCAACATCTACATAGCCAATTAATGATTTGGTATTGTACAATTTAGCATCAAACACAAGACCAAAATCCAACGTACCATTGAGATATCTGAGAATCCACTTCACAGATTCCCAATGTATCTTCCCTGGATTTGACATGTATATGATAGTCTTGCCCATAGCTAGAGTAATGTCATGCATAGTGCAAATAATAAAAAACATGAGACTCCCCACTGCCTTGTCGTAGGGGATCTTGGACATCAAACCTTTCTCCATGGTATTTTTTGGACAAAGGGCTGATGAAAGCTTGAAGTGAGAAGCCAAAGGAGTACTAATTACCTTGCAGTTCTCCATGTTAAATCTTGTAAGTACTTTTCTAGCATACTTCCCTTGAATTAATCATAGCTTCCCATCCTCCAAATCCCTTTGGATCTCCATCCCCAAAATCCTCCTTTGTTGTACCAAGATCTTTCATTCTGAACTTAGAATTCAAGAAAACTTTGAGCTTATCAACATCATATTTGCAATGAGCATGTCATCCACATAGAGTACCAAAATAATGAAGCCAAAGACTTCATTACTCACCTTTTTCATGTATGAACAGGGATCAAACACACTCCGTTTAAATCCTTGTGCCTTCATGAAATCGTCATACTGTTTGTTCCACTGTATACGAGCTTGCTTCAATCCATACAAAGATTTTAGCAACCTGCAAACCATATCATCTTGGCTTTTCTTCACAAAGCCCATAGGCTATCTCATGAAGATCACCTCATCCAAGTTGCCATAGAGAAAAGCAGTGACAACATCCATTTGATATAAAATAAGACCAAACAAAGCCACAAGTACACACAACAAGGGAATAGTGGCATACTTAGCAAATGGGGAATAGACCTCATTGTAATCCACACATTTTTCTTGTGTGAATCTCTTGGCCATCAACCTAGCCTTATAGATCTTCTTCACTCCGTCAGTGGGGCTATTCTTCAATTTGTAAATCTATTTACTAACCACCAGTTTTTGATCCTTTGGAAGCTTGACTAACTCCCAAGTCTTGTTGTCAATCAATGATTGCATCTCCCTCTACATCGATGCATCCCACTCAAGCTTGTCCATAGAAGCTTGAGTCTCATTATATGAAGAAGATTTTCTTTCTTCCAAGACCAAAGCCATATCATCGTCCTCATCAGGAGAAATATCCTCATCTCCTAACTCGGTTGAATCGATCCATTGGCCAAATCGTTCACGAGCATGAATAGAGTGTTCAGACGTCCTTCTAGTTGATGCCTCAGCTTGATCTTCATGCGTTGGCATGTGTTGAGATTTACCAGTCTTATCATGCACTTGAATTTCCTCAAAGTGAGGAACTTACTCCTCTATGGGAGCATCTCCTTGTGCGTCATCATGAAGCCCATCATAATTAATCTCCCCCTCAACAATATTAAGAGGAGATTTTTCCTTGTCAGTATGAGGAGCCTCAACTTTCTCCCCCTCGTTTGATGATCTAGATTCATAAAACGAAACATCTCTATTGACAATCAGCTTATAGGTGAGGGGATCGCACAACTTATATCCCTTCGCACCACTTTGATATCAAAGGAAAACACATTTTTTGGAAGTAAAATCAAGCTTAGATTTACTTTCCTTGGGTGTAAGAGAATATGTATTACATCCAAAGACTACAAATCGATGGTAATATGCCGACCGTCCGTACCTCATCTCAAACGGCATCATGTAATTAATCACACTGGAAGGAGAAAGATTTAGTAAATAAGCCGCAATGTTAATAACTTCAGCCCAAAATGCATGTGATAAATCTAATTGGCTCAACATACTCCTCGTTCACTCCAATAGTGTTCAATTGAGTCCCTCAGCAACACCATTCTGCTATGGAGTATATACCGTAGTGAGATGGGGAGTTATCCCCTCTTGTTGACAATACACCTTTAATTCTCCAAAAATGTATTTCCGCCATTATTTGACCGTAGAAATCTCATTCTCTTACTAGTCTTAGTCTCAACTTGGGCTTTCCACTTCTTGAAATGACGTAGACCTCAAACTTCTGATGTGGAAATAAATCCATACAAATCTTGAATAATCATCGATGAAAGATACATAATACAACTTTTTAGAATATGAGGGGGTAAAGGATGCCTCCCAAGCATCATCATGTATATATTTGAGCATCTTCTTGAAACTATGAGTTCCAATACCAAAAGCAGTCCGATGCTACTTTCCTAGTACACAATGCTCACACTTCTAAACTACTAGACCGTAGTGTAGAAACAAAGTCTTTCTTGTGAAGAACGGACATGCTCTTCTCACTAATATGACCTAATCGTAAGATATAGAGATCTAGAAACATGCGCTTCTCCACAAATAGTATTGCCCTCTAGCACATATAGATTCTTGTGTCTATTTCCCTTCAAGAAAATTTTTCCCCTAGCCATGACTCGAAGTACATCATCAACTACTTCCCATTGATGACCATTTGTGTCTAACATGTCAAGAGAAATCAAATTCTTTCTCATGTCAAGGATATGTCTGACATGAGTCAATGTGTACACAATACCATCAAACATTTGAATCTTAACAGATCCAATATCCACAATTTGACAGGGATGATCATTTTCCATTAAAACTAAACCGTTTGATATCGAGTAAAAACTGAAAAACTCTCTCATGTAACACATATGGTATGAACAAGCACAATCTAGAATCCATTCATTACCTTTCCTAAAAGATGAAGTGCATAGGACATACCGCTAGCTTCATAGAGTAAAGTTGTCATCAAGCAAGTCCTCTTCATCTTCTTTCTTGTTTTCTTTTGCCACATTGGCCGAAGAAGACTCACTTGCTTTGCCATAACATCTCTCTTGAGGTGGCCAGCTTTGCCACACTTTCAACAAAGCAAAATCTTTTGGTCTTGGGATCTCCCTCTAGACCTAGATCTAATCTTAGATCTCTTCTCTCCATCATTTGTCCGCTTCTAAGGCCTTCTACGATTCAAGTTCAACGCAGTTCATGAAGAAGTCGATGGTTGAGAAGGTAACATCATCTTATGCTGAAGATCGTCCGTCAGTATAGCATTCATCACCTCATTGTAGATGATGGTCTTCCTATCACGATGTAGTAATACTTGTGACAAGGACTGATATGATGTAGAAAGAGAACTCAATAGGTGGAGAGTCTTTCTCTCATCATTCAAGTCCTCATCAAGTTTCTGTAAGTCCACAACAAGATCATTTAACACATCGATATGATTTTGTATCTTGATCCCATTGTTCTTCATCTTGAAGCTCATCAGCTTCAAGGACATGTAGAGACGATTTGGACAACTTCTTCTGATGATATTTCTGTTGGAGCTCCTCAAAGAGAATAACATAGTCCATGTAATCACCCAACTACTTGATTACACGTGGCTATAGATATAATGTCACTATGTGTACAACCATCTCATGCATGTCGTTTCAATCGTCTTCTGACACCAAATTGGTCTTGGGCCTCAACAATTTTCCAAAACCCCTAGCCTTGAGCATGTTAATATCCCAAGCTCATCGAGTTGATCTAGGGTTGTTATGTACCGATGGTACAGATCTGTTTAGGGCTAACCCAAAATTAGGGTTTCCTTGTACTCACCCTATATATATACAAGGGAAGGCAAAGCCTTCCTCATCTCATTCCTGTACACTCTCTCTTGTCTATTTGGTGTGCTCTCTTGGAGTGATTCCTGAAGAGTCGGTTTATCAACATGGTATCAGAGCTTGGTGGGAGCATTAGTTATGTAGATTAGACATAGAGGAGTGCCGGAGATCAGTGAGGAGTGAGTCTCAAAGTTGGAGGCTGTCCCGCTGAAGCGATTAGATTGTTGGGGAACCGTTTCGTGTTTTCTCAAAATCTTCAATTGTGTTTTCGGAGGTCAAGATGATTGTTTTCGACCTATATCTGATCGCCGAACTCCCTATAGGTCTTGCGCAGAATGGTCAAATTTGGTAGCCATGAAGTTTTCGTGTGATTTGGAGTTGTTGGTGATAGTTATCGCCTTTTCCAAAATCTTTGAGGAGCTGTTTGGAGACCTAAACGAGGTTTTTTAGAGATTTGAGGGTTTCTACTAGAGCAAAGGCTCAGCCTTAGCGCAAGTAGAAACGGAACTTTGCTCGCCTCTATCAGAGCTCCTACCACGATAAATTTCAGCTCAATCCGAGCTTTCTTCGTCATTTTTCGCTTAGAATTTGCATGCGGAGCCTTGAGTAATCACGAACATATTTCATTCTTTGTCTACGGGTCAAGACAAGCACATTTCGCCAATTTCTGGAGTTTTACATGTTTCTTGATCGAGGTGTAGAGGAGCTGTTTTTCCGCCGTAGTCGCGGAGGTGTTCTTTCTGTTCGTTTTGTGTTTGTGCGCATACTTTGCCGTGTTGGAGTCCACGATTTCCGCTCGTAACCACAACCATGGCGAGAATCGTGTGAGCATGATCACCGGAGAGAAACTCGACAAGAATAATTTCCAAACGTGAAAATTTCGAATGAAGACCTTCCTTCAAGGCTAGGGGCTATGGGAGCTTGTGACCGGGGAGGAGAAAGCACCAATCGTGGTTGCTGGTGATCTTCGCAGTGAGTAGACATTGCGTGAGTGGAGAAAGCGGTCGTATCAAGCCATCCACTACATTGCGCTCACGATCTCAGGCTCGATGATCGGTCACATTCAAAGGCGTGACACACCCAAAGGAAGCTTGGGACGCATTGTCCGCAGATGTTCCATTCGGGAACAGGCTCGGAAGCAACGATTCTTTGCAACAATTCAATACGGTCAAGAAAGGCTCGATGTGTGCTAGTGACTATGTCAATCACATCAAGCAAGCTGGCGAATCGATTAGCATCGTCAATGTTCAACTTGATCCGACTGTGATTATTGGTGCGACATTGCAAGGACTGCCTGCCGAGTACAAGCAGTTCATTACATTAATTTCGACCAGAGAACCTCTTCCAAAGTTCGACGAATTGGTCCCAATGATGTTGGGAGAAGAAGTGCGAATTCTGGACAGTACTAGTGCTTCGTCCAACCCGCAAGAATGTGTGTTTTTTGCAGGTTCTGGAGGTCGAGGTAGAGGTCGTGGCAGAGGAGCCGGATATGGTGGTGGTAGAGGTCGTGTGCGAGAACAAGGCACCCAACCGCCCAGTGCGCCACCGCCGCCGGAAAAGCGAGTTAATACTTGCAACTATTGTCACAAGAATGGCCACTATGCCAAAAAAAAAATTGTTACAAGCGTCGAACGATTGCGCTTCGGGCCAACATGGCCATGTAGGCTGCCGAAGAACAACTACTCATTGTGACACAGGAGTTATGCCGCTGCACTGATGTCTGATTGGGTGATCGATTCGAGCCTACCACCACATGACGCCACATCAAGAATGGTTTGCGTCGCCGACACTGGAGGAGACTCCTCGGTTCATGATGACCGGAGATGATACGAAGCACGAGATCAAGCATAAGGGTAAAATTCCGCTTGACATTCCGGGGATCCAATCTTTACGGAATCGGAAATGTTTTACACGTTCCTACTCGATTTCGAAATCTGTTATCGATGGGGACGGATGGTAGAACAAAATTTCAAGTGTGTTTTAACAAAGATGGATGCATTATTGAAGACTCCACAGTGCTTGTTGTAGCTCGAGGTAGAGGTGGTAGACTTTCAAGCTAGATGCTACAATTAATATCAGTAAACAACCAACTCCTGTCATTACACAAAGTGGCTTTGTAGTATCTGACATAGATATATGGCACAAGCGAGTTGGACACATGAACTATCAGAGATTGAAATCTCTTTCGAGTTTAGATCTAGTCACGGGTTTGCCCAACTTCATACTTGCTTTCGACCCACTTGCAATATGTCCCGCTTGTCGGGTTCGGCAAGCAAGTTAGGCAACCCTTTAAGGGATCAGGTAGGAGAGCAACCAAGCTTCTAGAGTTGGTGCACACAAATGTATGGACTTCTTCTCAGCCGAGTTTATCTGGTTTTGAGTACTTTGTGTCCTTCATTGATGATTTCTCTCGCTATACTGGGGTTTACTTCCTTAAGAGCAAGAGCTCTTCGGATGTGTTGTCAGCTTTCCAGACTTTCCACACCTTGGTGGAGAAGGAGTCTGGACAATCTATCCTTTGTCTACGTTCCGATGGAGGAGGCGAGTTTACATGCGGAGAATTCACGCTTACCTCACGTAAGCATGGCATCTGGTGAGGAAGACTTGCGGTTATACTCCACAACGAGAATGGCGTTGCGGAGAGGAAGAATCGTCACATAGCGAGAAGGCTGCGCGCTATGTTGAACGAGAAGAACACCCTTAGACCGTTAGAGGCGGGCGGCATTTTTCCGTTGCGGTGTACTTGATGAATCGAACTCCGACTGCAATAGTTCACAACAAGACCCCGATGGAGGTATTCACAGGCCACAAGCCTGATTATTCATTTCTGAAAGTTTTCGGTTGCATCTGTTATGTACATATTCCGAATGAGAAGCACAAGAAGCTAGATCCGAAAGCTGAGAAGTGTATTTTCCTTGGATATGCCTTAGATATGAAAGGATATAGATGCTATAATCCTTCCTCTAGGCAATTCTATATTAGTAGAGATGTTGTATTTGAAGAGTTGCAATCTTGGTATGCACCTGCGATTATTCCGGTCATACCCACTCTTCCTGCTGAAACTGCACCAAGGAGTCCATCCACTGTATCTTTCTACAGTGGAGTTTACGAGTCACCGATCTAGAGTCGAAGTCTCATCGGTATACTGGAGCTGCTACGGATGAAGTTCACCGAGCACCATCCAGACCGACTCCTAGACTTGAGGATCATCTTATTTTGCAACATATGATGTCCTCACCACGGATTACAGGTATTCATCCGTTGGATGAAGCATCCGTAACGACGGCTTTGGTACCTCAGATCCAAAGCAAGGGGCGACAAACAGTACATCTGATACTGCCCTACGAAAATCTGAGAGAGTTCGGCATCTGTTCTCAGCGATTTATGCATGAAAGTTTCCTTGCTGATCATCATGCATACATGACTCACGTTCTTGCTGAGCCAGAACCGAGTACGCTTGAGGAGGCGATGCACAAAAATGAGTGGATTGAAGCCATGGAGATGTAACTTGTTGCACCGTCACCAACAAACATGGGAATTGGTGGACTTACCCAAGGTAAGAAAGCGATTGGTTGCGGATGGGTCTTCAAGGTCAAGCGCCTTCGGATGGACCAGATCTCGATACAAGGCCATATTGGTAGCCAAGGGCTACGCACAACAACATGGAGTGGACTACGAAGAGACGTTTAGTCCGATTCTTAAAGATGGCAACCATTAAATGCGATGGTTGCTATTCTTTGTCAACAAGGGATGGCGGCGCATCAAATGGACTTCAAGAACGCCTTTCTCAATGGAGATCTTGGCGAGGAAGTCTACATGCAACAACCACTTGGTTACGAAGATCCAAAGTTTCTTTCCCGCGTCTGTAAGTTAAGGAAATCCCTCTATGGTTTGAAATAGGCTCCGAGAGCATGGTATGAGAAGATCAATTCCTTTCTCATGTCTCTTGGATTTGTAGTTTGTCATTCCGACTCATCCCTATATTGCATGAGATCAGGAGTTCATGTAGTGATGATTTCCATCTACGTAGATGATCTTATTATCACTGGGAACCATGAGGAGATGATTTCCCGCATCAAGAGTATCTTATGTTCCGAATTTGAGATACAAGACTTAGGATATCTTAAATTCTTTCTTGGTGTGGAGTTTATCACAGAGGGAAAGGATATGTGGCTAATGCAACGCCAATATGCTTTAGATAAGCTTAAGGAGTTCAAGATGTCTGATTGTAAACCAATAGACACTCCTCTACAACAAGGTCTAAAGCTAGAGTTAGACGATGGAGAGTTACTTGCGGATCCCACTTTGCATGCATGGATGGTTGGGAGTTTGATTTATTTGACTATCACTAGACCGGATTTGAGCTATCTTTGTTGGTCTAGTCGATCGGATTCTGCATGCTCCCAGTGTACCGCATATGATGGCCATTAAAGCGGATTCTCCGCTATGTGAAGTCCACACTTCATTTTGGACTTCGATCTGATTTGGAGGTGAAGTGAACCGCATGGCTACACCGATGCCGTTGGACGGGGAGACATTTCGGCGGGGAGATCCACGTCTGGATATACGTTTGGATTTGGGAGTACTATTTGTGAGTCGGGCTTCTAAGAAGTAACCGACCGTGGGGACTTTTTCCACGTAGAGGAAAGATATCGTGGTGCTATGAATGCCACTTGTGAAGCGATTTGGCTTCGTTCCTTGCTTTCGATATTGGAGTAGATTATCCTAGTCCCTACGGTTATCCTAGTTGATAACATTAGCAAACATGATGTTAGCCAACAATCACATTTTTCATGCTAGGACAAAGCACATTGAGGTGCACTATCACTTTGTTAGGAGAAGGTCCTTTCAGTGTAGTAGATCTTAGATATATACATAATGGGAGATTAGGTTGCAGATATCTTCACCAAACTTTACCTAGAGAGTCGTTTGCTACATTTCGACATTGTCTAGGAGTTTAGGATGTACAGTTGAGCTTGAAGGGGAGTGTTAATATCCCAAGCTCATCGAGTTGATCTAGGGTTGTTATGTACCGATGGTACAGATCTGTTTAGGGCTAACCCAAAATTAGGGTTTCCTTGTACTCACCCTATATATATACAAGGGAAGGCAAAACCTTCCTCATCTTATTCATGTACACTCTCTCTTGTCTGTTTGGTGTGCTCTCCTCTTCTTGGAGTGATTCATGAAGAGTCGGTTTATCAACAGAGCATGCCCTTCACTTTAAGTTCCCATAAGAGATAGTTGGAACATCCATCGTATTTGACAATTTCAAATCTAGTACCCCCAATCTTGAACTCGTCCCTTGTGTCGTTTGGTTGTCAAATGGAACCTCCAAACTTGCCTCTTTCCTACTCATATGAAAAAAAATGGAAAATTTACCCTTGGTAAAATCCCTAAACCACAATTTGTATGTGAAGTGGGTTCAACAAAGAGAAATCAAGTGAGCTGATGCGCATCACTTTTATAAAATCTCATGAACATTTATGTCAATGAAATACCTACCATAGAACCATCGTACCCATGAAGTGTGGAAGACAGCCAAAAGTACAAACAATAGTTAAGGTTGTCAACAACGGTGCAATCTGCCTTCCAGAAGGATTGTTGGATCTCTTGTCTGTAACCCGCGACCCCCTATCAAATTGACAATAAAAGACAAAGTCATTTCGGATGGTGTGATATGATTAATTTTTGATGTATCGCCCCATTCGCTGTGTCCTTCCTTTCCAAAATTCCTTGATTACTACACCGTTAACCGCGTCCTCCAAGACTTTGTCAAGTTTTTGATCTTGGAGCACAAAGTGGAAATAATTGTGTCCTTGACATGCAAGGCTTGCAACCGATTCCTCCCAAATTCCTCGAGCAATCGGCCTCCCTCACAAGAATAGTTTTCAGCATGAAGAACAATTGCAATTTTTGCAGCGTGGACAATGTGCAACAAAGCCTCTATACCCTTCGCAGCTAAAGTTCACTTTGCACTAACCCTTATAGGTGAACGGGGCTTTCAAAAGTCTCAATGCTTTAATTCAAGAAAACATCAACTCCAGTCTTAGTGATTCGGGCTGTTCCGAATGGTACTTTGACAATTCAATATCAGTAACTTCTGGAACTAACTTCTTTTGTCTACCTCGGCATCCTCTTGTCCAAGGCCGATTCCTCCACAAAATCAAAGAAACTCTTCAAGGCAAGCTTAATCTCCCACGTCGGTGAACTAGAAGGGGATTTTCAATTCGATTGATGAAGTAATGAGCAGAGTGATTTCTAGCCTAATGATAACATCATATTGTTGTAGTTGAATAGAGCTGCGGTTCCACCGTAGCACACATTCATGGAATCCATGCCCTCAACATCACCATTTTTGCTCTCCTCGATGATGTCGATACACCCTTCAGTCAACAATGACGACGACATTCAAGCTACTTTTTATTCATACTCGAGTATTACGTGTATAATTTCTGCATTTATTGAATTCTTCTACTCCTTTCGAGCCCTTCTTGTAAAGCATCTAAAATCCTTTCGTCCTCTAGATTGATGTCAATCCCCAAAAAATATCTGACGTGACCAAGACAAAATAAGGAGTCAAACCGATTGATTCCGATTCCATGCTGACTCCACAACAAATTCAACGATTTTCTTGCAGTCTCAACTCTGTTGATTTGCAGAAGTCTTAGCTTGTGAGTCTCACTCTCAATTTAATTCTCTCAAAACAATTTGATTAAACGTCATGAGTCATCATTGAGGAGTCATCATTCAAGAGTTGATAGAAATAATGAAAAACAACATGAATCCGTAAAGTAATTAGGTCATAATCACTGTGATACCAATTGTTGATCCGAGACGGCAAACAATGAGTCAAACATGCACCAAGATAGTCGACACAAGAGATACGTGGTTTACCTCATTGAGTCTATGTCCACGGGAACACACAAATTACTGCGTAAGAATGAGCTCTAGAGTGTAACTGAGAGCTTCCACAAGCCCTTTTATATAGTTGTGACAACTAAGCCTAATCAACATCTAACTAGAGTAGCAGCCTAACTAGAGTTAACCAAGACCTAAGAATAAACTCAACAAATCTAAGTATGGGGTCGGGAAGGAAATTAAGTGTTGGAAATGTGACAAATCCAGCCACATGAAGAAGGATTGTAGTCATAAGGATCATAGTGAGTCTTCACCTCAAGTGGTTGTGATTGAAGATGAAGGATATGCCCTTTGTACTTCCAACTACATTGGAAAGGATGAATGGATTATAGATTAAGCTTGCTCTTACCACATGTGTCACATTATAGAACTTTTCAACATCTACACACTTTCAAACAATTCAATCTTGATGGAAATTGAATATGTGAAGATCTAAATGTTTGGTGGGAAAATGCGCACATGTAGGACCATAGTTAGCTAATGTAGACCTTTTTTTTCAATTTTTGAATAAAAAGAGTTGTATTCAAAATAGATAGTATGAATATGAATGCTCATGATAGTGTGAATATTGCCTATCACTTGGCCCTGAATACAAATAGGCCGTTAGGAAAGGGGCAGTAAGGAACATTAGAAATTAGGGAGAGTAAGAAGGACATGATGTCAAAATTTTTGATTTGATGTGCACAGCATCAAAGGCATAGAGCAAGGAATTGGAGAGCGATGGATCAAACAAACATGACCAAGAATGGTCTACGAGTAGATTAGAGACAAGATAGGCTATTTGGTTGCCCGCTCAGCAGAAGTTTGTACTCTGAGCATATAGATCTTTGGTGCCAAAATGTGATTGGACAGCGAGTAAATTACAGAGATTGAGAGAGTTGGGTAGGACGTTCTTAGCATGGCGATGAGACTATGTGTGTCAGGAGCTGTGTGAGGAAGTCTGAGTCAAGAAAGTACGGAACTCAATCGGATGGTGAGGATACCTCGATTCGTGGGATGCTATCTTGTGGGTTGAGACGTTCGGACGTGACTATAAGGAAGTTAAGGATGGGATTGATTGGGAAGGGTCAGTAATGGTCACGAGGTTCAACTTCGATGAATCAAAATGGTTCGACCCAAAGGAGCGTAAAGTCACAAACAGGTACAAGATTGATCTCAGCAAGGACAGGTGAGAAGGAAGAAAATGTACACATTGACTCAATTTTTCTCACCATAGCGGACTACCTATGTTAGTATGCATAAGGTGAGGATAGTAGAGGATTTTGTAACAGTTTTGATTAAAGTCAATTGGGGAGATATCTTTGACCGCAATGTACAAGCAATGGGGGAGAAGCTTTGGGATGGCGAGAAAGGAGTGGTCTACATTTCTTCGTTTTGTGTTCAAATGTATTCTAGGATGGGGTGGTTGACTTCTCAAGAATGAAAGAAGTATCAGCTGGGAGCGGAGGAATTCATAGTAAGAATTTGGCAAGAAGGAGTGAGTAGTGGGTCGACATAGAGTATGGGCTTCATTGGGTTGGGAGCGTCTCAGCCAAAGAGGGTTCGAACAATAGACGACACATCTTTGGATGAATTGGAGAATGTTATTTGTGATATAGAGGCGTCTATAGTGGCCCTAAATTTTGACGTACACTAGGAAAAGACAAAGTCCAAGTATAGAAGTGGCCAAGGAACTAGCTCCGAATAGGAGGAAGCTAAAACGAATAGTGCATTTGTCAAGTCCTACTCCAAAGAATTCAAGGACGAATATAAAAGCATCCAAGATTGACAAGGAGACAATCTCTTCTTACTACAATTGACACAAAGATCATGATTGTGGCAATACCGATCTTCATGGAACTTAACGAACTAGGGTTTCGCGCTATATCCAAGGCTGGAATCCCCAAGAGGATGGGTACATGGAAGTGATTTATGCTATGAACTGTGTTGCGCAAGGAAAGGAAGATCAGGTGAAAGTGAATCGAGAGTTGGCCGAGTTAGTCAAGTGGTTGGAGAAGTAGAATTCCTTGATGGAGAAGGAAAGTCATGAACTGAAGTTGGCATACGAGGAAGTTTGCAGAGCAAAGAGAGGAGACGTCAAATTTGCTGAGACAAGTTGAGGAATTACAACGGCAACTGCTAAAGGCAAAGCGAAAACTTCAAGAGGTGGATCTCGAGTGGCCTAGTAGGTTAAAGGCGTTAGCAAGAAAATATTCAGACTATCTTCTTGTGAGGTGTGATGATGAAGATATCCAACGATGTGCTATGGATATTGCTTTGCTTTGAGAACGCTTGAGCGCATAGCTGTAGAAAAACTCTCACGATCCTCATGTGAAATAACACTCTCTCTTTCTCCTCAGCACTCCACATTCGAGTTCACTGCAACCGATAAAACTTCAATGAAAGAAGATTATGATATTCAACAATTAGAAAAATAACTCTTGCACAAACTTCACAAAATAATTGCTCGACAACCTTCTTGTACTCTCCAAAAATTTTCTTATGCTCTCTTGTCTAGATCTCTCAGAACAATTGTCGAGTTATACATTGTATCTGATATGTAGACCCATGTGTACTAAAACCACCACACATCCCAATTCTTCACTTCAATTGCTCTCAAATTTCATGAAAAGGTCACTTATCATCGAAGCTTTAATCCTAGAAAGTGTTATTGATGAAATTTTTTGATAGCAAAAGTTATGATCAATGTACTAACTTCGTGACAATAAGTGCAATCCTGCAACTTTGACTGTGTGCACAAATTTCAAATTTATACTCAATATTTATCCAATTGAATTGAAATTTCAATCCAAATATAACACTGAGTTGTAAACTATCTCTTAGTTGAATCGAATTTATCAAAACCCTTGTACTATTTTCAGAATTGATCCAAACACACTCTAGGGTCTGAATTTCACTCTTCAACTTTCAATCATCACAATAGAGGAACAACCTATTCAATTACATCCATTTTTGAGCCCACATCGTAGCTCTTCTAGTAAGCTTTCCAACCATTTTTCAATTCTTTAAATATCCCCTTAGAAAGCTTCCAAAACTCTTCAAAACCTCAAAGAACTTGACCAAATGCCCTCATTGGCCCAAACTCCAAGACCAATGAGAATGAAGAGTGTCATTTTGAACTCTTGTGTGGCCAAATTAACTCCATATTAACTTAGAGCTTTACAAATATCCTAAACAGATTACTTAGCATCATATACACAATATGAGTTACCATTAATAAAGAGTCAAAATGACAACTCGAATCGAGCTAAGTATGAACGAAACTACAAATAGATTCGGAAAGTTTATAACTTGAGAATAATACTCCTCGCCAAAATTTCTAACAATCAACTCCATATGACTTACTTTCGATAAACAATAGTGATGGATTGGAACCCATGTGTTGAAAACCACCACTACTAGTAAGTTCATATCCATATCACCCAAACTAAATCAAAACATATATTCTTAGGTCCCAAATCACGCCGTAGGAAACAACAGGAAGAATAATCGGATATGGAGAGTTTATTATTTGTTGATGTTATTACTAACTACCCTAATCCGATTGATACTTCAGACACTCCTTAACAATTTTATTTGTCTTGTTCATATTCGTACTTATTTCATATATTCGTATTTGACAGACTAGACTTCATCCGAATATCGCGTATTTTATTCCAAAAACAAAAAAACAGTCTCAAAATGGCTAACTAGGATCCTACATCGATTGTGGTACACTTGTGTTGGTGTATGACGATCTATGTATTGTGATGTTTGATGTGATAGCGATGTATGTTCTGATGTGATATGTATATGCACGATAGCTGTCATGACTTATGTAACGGCATCGCTAGTTAGGTAGGTATGCATATGCAAGAGCATATACAGCAGTAAGAGCCAATTTTGCAGATACCGCCGTTCGTAGTGGAACTACCATTAGGGCGAATAGCACCATTAGGAGACCTAGGGCTCAAGGGGTAGAGTTTGAATTAGGGCTCTTTGGAGGATAGTTTTCGAAGTTGAGCCTTTGAGAGTGTGGCTATGGTGGAGAGTAGCTAGAATCTTTGAAGCACAAAGTGGATTTGGCTCAACTGTAATCTCTCTTTTGTGTTATGGTTATGAACAAAGTGTCTTTGTGGATTTTTTGAGAGTAGAAAAGATTATTGTGGTACACTTAAGTTGGTGTATGACAATCTATGTATTCTGATGTTTGATGTGACAGCTATGTATATTGTGATGCGATATGTATGTGCACGACACTTGTCTTGTTAACCATAGTTAGCTCAATCATGATTAAGTTGGACTAGTTAGGTTGATTATTTGCTAGCCTCATAACTATATATTCTAGGTTGCTCTTTAGGGAGTTCAGTCTATAAACTTTCCCTATATACATTCATGTACTTTGAATTTTAGTGAAATGCTCACTCTTGCACTTGGATGTAACCTATTGATGAACCATATATATTTGGTGTTTGTGTTCCATGTTGTGTTGGTTGCATTGTTGATGTGCTTGTAGAAATCAAAATCGATATTCAAATGAGATAGATTTGTATAACCTTGTACAAAAATCACACATTTAACTATATTCATACAAAATAACTTTCTGCAATAAGATAAAATTTCAAAAACATTGATTACATATCCAACGGATTCAAAATAATCAGTTATATTTTTTATCAACGTTCATATTTTTAAATTTTAAAATAAAACACTAAAATTTTTCTACAAATCCATAGGATTTGATTTGCCATTTAAAACTTATAATTTTGCCCATGGAGTGCGAATCTATCTTGAGCTTCTCATACATCTATGGGGAATATTTACCCTATAAAGTAATAAAAAACTTATATTTTTGCCCCTACAACTTGAATGTACCTTGAACTTCTCTAATCTTCTTCATAGTTGTGGCATATTTACCCTACAAAGCATTAATATATGTCGTGACATAAGATTGAATAATAACATTATATAATTTATTCTTCTAGTTGAACAAAAAAATACCTAATACTTAGCGATTTATCATTATTTAAAACTTATATTTTTACCCCGATAACACATATCTACCTCAAGCTTTTCTAATGTCTTCATCTCTAACCATATTTACTATACACAATATTCTCATATATAGTGACTGTAACATCATATAATTTGAAGTAAATGAAAAGTAACATCATATAATTTTTTTTTCATGTTGGATAAAATAATATCAAGTACTTAGCCAATCCATAGAGATTTAGAATTTTTTGCCAACCTCGCAAGAAACATATTTTGACAAATTTTTCAAGATATACTTTGATATTCTTATATCTTATGTATATTGAGTTACTCATTTTGATCTTGAATATATTATATCTTGAATACATATGTTTAATATCTTTGAAATTTTTTTTCATTTTTCTAACATATGGAGTAGCGCTATGTGCTAGATTTGTTGTTTTAAACAAAATTAATCCTAACACCAAACACCATTTTGTATAATCTTCATGGATTAAAATGTTTGTAACTTTGTGCAATGATTCCGTTTGACATTGCACTAATCAAGATCAACTAAATTTTAACAAGCTTATAATCTTTTACTTCAATTGATTAAAAAAATTTCATTTTGATTAAAATCAACTATTTGACCAAATTTTAGAATGTGTTTGACAAAAAAAATTATAGAAGTCAATAATCTTATATTTCATGTCATGAAAATTGACTTGTGGATCCAAACCTTGTCAGATTCAAGCCTTGTAAAAAATGATACATGGTTTAATCTCACGTTTTAATGATTTTTGGATCCTAAAAAAGATTTTAAATATGATTTTAATAGAATCAATTGCAAATTATTAATCTAGTATTGGTTTGAGGATATTTGATGAGATATTGCATCCTTTTGGATGGTTTTCAAACGTTATTGATGAAGTATTTATTTCAAATTAAAATTGAATCATTGATTGGTTCAACTTAAATTACTGATATTTTGCAATGATATAATGGACTTTGTTACATGGCTTATGAATCTCTTAAAATCCCATGTCTCATTGATCAAGTATCAATATGATTTATTTTGTAGGATAAGGATATCAAAAAATTGAAATTATATATGAAAACTAAACTTGTTAATTTGAATTTATAACTTATTCAAAAATTCTAACATCTAATTTTTAAAAATCTAGTTTGCATGCAAAAATAATATGAAAAATATTGTAAAGTTTTGAGATAGTTCTTCTTATATTACACTTGGCAACACTGTAATTGCCTATCTAGATTACACTGCTAATCTAGATATGCAATTATAGGTACAATAGGATTTAGCTACTCTATAGACTTTGAACATGTGTTAAATCATACATGTTATGATTTCACATCCATTTATTATTTGTGCAAAGCTGTCATTGTCATGTTTGTATGTGTGTAATAGGAGCGTGTTTTTTGTTCACACATGATGATTATGTTTTAGATCTCCATTTTGAAAAAATTAATAAAAAGATATTAAATTTTCACGATTGATTGACTCTCACATTGTAAATAAAATAAATCTATCCATTTATGCAGAAAAAGCTTGGTGAATAACACTTAACATAGATTTAGATATAAAAATCAAAAAAATTATAATTTAATCTATTTTCAATTTGAGTACATGATTGTTTGAAATATATAATATAGATTTAAACTTTTACTTATATATTTCTTTTCATATTTTAATACGGGATAATTTATTGTATCGTACAATCATTTGTATGAATTATCTCAAATATAACTAAATAATTAAACACTTTTTTTGTTTATATTAAGCTATAATATTATTTAATAGGAATCAAAAAATTTGAAGTTACTACCAACTTAAGCAATTCATCTAACAACAAACATTTAGAAACATATTTTTTAATAAAAAAATAACTTCATTTTTTAACTAAATACTTTTTATTCTTGCATATTGAATGAAAAGTTAAAGTTTTGAAGTTCTTATCAAATTTAACCAACTCTTATACCGATCAATATCTATAAATATATTATTAAATTAAAAATCACTGTATTTTAAAGTTGAAATGTTATTGCTCTTAGATATTGAGTGAAAAAAATCTAAGGAATAAAAATAGTGTTGTACAAATTTGCACAAAGTATCCTTAAACTTTGATGGTTAAAATTTGTTTCTTAAAGTTGTTGAATTCATCATATGATGAATATTCACATGGAGGATTAAACTTTACAATGGAATTAAATCTTGTCGTTCACTTGTACATATTGATCCAAAATCCTCAATGGAAATAAAAATCTTGTTGAAATAATGACATGTTGTACTTAAAATTAGAATAATTAGTTGTAATTAGAATTAAGATTATCGGTTGTAAATTGTGATGCATGAAAAATTGATAGGTAAGGATGTGAAAAAAATTGGAGGACACTAAAGATTAGACATAAATGGGTGAAATCAGGGGTCTGCATATCACCTTGTGATACAGTGTAGAAATCAACAATTGTTCTGAGAGATCTAGAAGAGAGAAACATATGAAACTTTTTTGAGAGATTGAAAGGGTTGTGAATAAATTTTCTGTGAAGTTGAAGTGAAAGTTATTGGTCGAATCATTGGATATCATAATCTTCTTCCGCTGAAGTTTTACCGGTTGTAATGTGGAGTACCGAGGAGAAGAAGAAGAGATTGTCAACTCACACGAGGTTCTAGAGGGTTCTTCTACAGCCATGCGCTCGGGCGTTCTCAGAGCAAAGAAATGTCCATGCGACAACGTGTTATCAAATAATTTATTCATAATTTTATATATTTAATATTTAATTATATGTTATAATTATTTTATATATTTTAATTTTAAAGTTTTATATTCTTTTGATATATAATTTTATAAATTAATTAAAAAATAAAAAATAATTTATAATTAAATTAAATTTTTTCAAATTATTTGTTTAAAATAAGAGTGAAATAAAAATATTTAATTCTTCAATTTTCATTCATGGTTTGTAGTTATTTAAATTGGTATGCTAAAATTTAAATAAGCGGGAGAGAGAGGAGAGAGCGGGTTGCGAGAGGAGGAGGGTATGGAGATTACGGGGAGAAGAGAGAGTAGAAAAGGGTAATATACTTTCTTGCATATTCTGTGGCTACACTTTGCCAAACATGGAGAGTGAATAGTCATTTTTTTTTTCTTTCAATTTGGGTTCCATTGGTATCTAAATTGAAGACTATGGAGAATGATATAGTGAGATATGAGTATTTTTGTTTTTTTAAGGTTTTGAGTGAAGTTTGAGTGAATTTTCTCAAATTAGGCATATGGGTCGGGATTTTTTTGTTCAAATCTTTTTCTTTTCCTGCATTGGTTCTATTGGAACTTAGTGTAACACTGAAGGTAATGACTCCGGAATGACTTCCAAGATGAAATGTCTTCTCAAGACCTCTCCTTGCTTTATATACTGTAGGACTAGAAAAGTCTGAAATTCAAACTATGGCACATGGCTAACATGCGTAGGTTTTATGTTTTGTGATCTTATCCTAACCAATTCCAAAAATATGTCTAGCACATAATCCGATCCACCAATGCATGGTAGCCACCTCGTCATTTATCTTTTGCTTTTTTGGATAGTGCACACCACTATCTTGTCTTTTTGTGATCTAGTGACCAATCTATGCTTTGGCTAAACTAACTCTAGCTGACCAAGATTGGTTATAAACGTCCCCCCATTTAAGACT
The DNA here is from genome assembly GCA_014180765.2 of Marchantia paleacea. NCBI lineage: Eukaryota > Viridiplantae > Streptophyta > Marchantiopsida > Marchantiales > Marchantiaceae > Marchantia > Marchantia paleacea. Next base: position 416,644 of record MUAA02000098.1, read on the forward strand.
CAGCGTTGTCGTGTTGTGACGCGGCTACTATGAGAAGATGATGACATGTGTCATCTTCAGAGCTGTTGTCATGACGGCGATACTTTAGGTTAGGATAACCGACTACATTGTGAAGGTTGTTAAGAGTCCACCGTTGGATCAACTTTGTAGGGTCAGGATGTTGAAAAGGCTCCAAGAGATATTATCTTGGACCTTATCAGATATAAAGCGCAGTCCGGATGGAAAGGGTATGGGAGAGAGCTAGACACATCACTTTGCTGACTAAGGAGCTTATCTGATCGAAGTGGAGCGGACGTAGGACATGGATAGAGGACAACATGATACTCCAGATGTATCGATGTCCAATCCATTTGTGATCAACATCCGGTGTTTTCATCGTGATCACTTTTGGGCGTGGTTAGTGTATCATTTTGGAGATAACTTTCTGCAACAAGTGATAAACTCTCCATACCCGATTATTCTTCCAGTTGTTTCCTACGGCACGATTTGGGACGTAACAGTATACATTTTGATTTAGTTTGGGCGCTATGGATTTGAACTTACCAGTAGTGGTGGCTTTCAACACATGGGTTCCAATCCATCACTATTGCTTACCGAAAACAAGCCATAGGGAGTTGATTGTTAGGAACTTTGGCGAGGAGTATTATTCTCAAGTTATGATTTCTCCGGTTCCGTTTGTAGTTCCGTTCATACTAAGCCGGTTTCGAGTTGTCATCATGACTCTTTATTAGTGGCAACTCGTATTGTGTATAGGATGGCTAAGTAGTGTGTTTAGGATAGTTGTAAAGCTCTAAGTTAAAATGGAGCTAATTTGGCCACACTAGAGATCAAAATAACACTCTTCATTCTCATTGGTCTTGGAGTTTGGGCCAATGAGGGCACTTGGGCAACTTCTTCGAGGTTTTGAGGAGTTTTGGAGACCTTCCAGGGGGACATTCAAAGATCTGAGGATTGGATTGGAGAGCTGACGTGACGAGCTATGTGACGTGGGCTCAAGAATGGATGGATTTGAAGGATTTGTCATTATGAAATAGTCATTCAAAGATAGAGTGAAAAAGGCCTATGAAGAGATCTGCTGCCGTATTCAGGATGCGGAGATTCATTTTGTGGAGAAGGAGAATGCTCATCTTTGGAAGACGGTGCATGACCTAAAGCAAAGACTGATTCAAGTGGATGTGGAGGCGCCTGCGAAATTAGAGAACCTCGCTAACAAATGTGCATAACATCTGTTCACACGGTGTGATCGAGTTGAAAAGAAGCGGTTGGAGCAGTTGGTGGCAGCAATGGAGAATCCCGGTGACAGGAGGAAGGAGATGTATAAAGCCATGGCTCTCCATCGACAGGAGATCACAGCCGATGTACAAGAAATGCAGTTAGGAATCAATGTATTCACGCAAGCAGCGGAGGTGCGATCGAGCGGCTTAGATCAGCATAGGTAATAGCACGAGCGTGCATTACCAAGTTCGAATTCGTATAGATGCCTTGGGGAAACTCTTCTTCCAAGATGAAATCCCATATCCTCTTGTATTCCACCGGTACCTTTGTTATGGTATTCATCATCAACAAATCCTCATCCGGAAATGTATCATCCACCGGTTGATCTCCTTCCTCATCGTATGCCAGAGACATCAAATCAACATTGGCATGCTTCTTACTGGGTTGATCTTCAATGATGTAATAAAACTCCGCCAGTAACAACTTCCATCTGGCTATCCTACTCTCAGCATAGTGTTGAAAATGTACTTCAGAGCCTTGTGGTCAGTAACGATAGTAAATTTCCCTCCCAACAGATAGTGTCGAAACTTCTTGAGTGAGAAGATCACAGCTAAAGCCTTCCTTTCTATTAGTGAATATTTTCTCTCAGCTTGCACCATATGTATACTAGCATAAGCAATTGGATGATCATGGTTATCATCATCTAACTGATTTAGAGTGCATCCTATAGCAATGTTTGATGCATCCGTGTAGAGAATGAAAGGTTTACCCTAATTTGGTTTGGCTAAAATAGGAGCCGTTACCAACACCTTCTTAACAAGTTCGAACGCCACCACTGCCTCTCCATCCTTGAGGATTAAATCGTAATTTGTCCCCTTCTTCATGTAAACCGTCAAGGCATAAGCTTTGTTGGAGATGGAAAAGATGAACCGTCGATAGTATCCCACCATACCAAGGAACTGTCTCAACTTGGTCAACGTCACCGGAAAAGGTAAGTCGAGGATGTGTTTTACCTTTTATGGATCCACCACTATACCATCCTTGGAGATGATGTGCCCTAACAACAAACCTTCCTCACATCCAAAAATGTATTTCTCAGGATTGAGAGAGGCATTGGCTTTCTCCAACGTTGTAGAATTTTGATCAAATGATCAAAGTGATCCTCCTTCTTACCGTACACACAAAAATCATCAATAAAGTCTCGAACAAACTTCCCAAGGAAAGGTTCAAACACCTTGTTCATGAACCTCTAGAAAGTTGTTGGAGCATTACATAGACCAAAGGGCATTACCCTAAAGGCAAAATTTTCCCATGGCGTGGTAAAAGTGATTTTGAGCTGATCTTCAGGAGCAATTTGAATTTGGTTATAACCATTATAACCATCTCCAAAACTATACCACTCATGACCTGCCACCTGCTCTAGAATCTCATCTATGAAAGGTAAAGGATAATAATCCTTCTTTGTGACAACATTCAACTTCTTGTAATCTACGCATACACATAGCTTACCATTCTTCTTCTTGGCTATCACAATAGGAGAAAACCCATTCAGAATTCTCTACCACATAGATGAAACCGGTATCCTTTAGCTTTTTGATCTCCTCTTTCACCACCACAGCCGTTGGTGGATTTATCTGACGTTACTTCTGACGTACTGGACGAGCCTTCTCCTCTAACTCAATGCAATGAGTTTCTAAGGTTACTTCCTTCAAATCCTTGTAGCTAAAGGCAAAAACATGAATATATTTATGAAATATATCCAAGAACCTTGACTTTTCCTCCGTAGTAACCTTGGGACCAAACTTGAGAATGGAGAGCCATCGAGTTATCTCATCTTCATCTTGTCGGGATCTTTCACCACCCGTGGCCTAGGAAGTAAATCCATTGCAGCAAGAACTTGAACTTGAACATCATCATCCGAGGTGTCTTCAGATGATGTCTCCTCATTCGTCAACATGTTGGTGTCAACCTTTGAAAAGCTTATACTTTCTTCACTTTCAGACTTCAAGTAATCACTGGTAGGCCTATCCGAGTAAGAGATTGCTCCTCCGCCACTTGTGAGAGGGACCTTCACTCGATGGTTCTTTGGTCCTATACAAAGATAACCCTTATGCCACCGATCTGTTGTCCTCACTGCCCTAAACCAAGGTCTTCATAACAACAAGTCGTAGCTAGCCTCCTCAAGCACTTGAAAGGATAACAAGGTTTGAACTCTCATCACACTTACTATCACCTTGTCCACCACTCCAATGGGTTGCACCTTTTGCTTGTTGGCCATCCGAATAATGATGTTGGAAGGTCTTGAAAGCTTCATCCCCAACTTTTTCAACAAACGTTCCGACATGGCAGTCACCACATATCCATCATCCACGAGCACATCCAAAACATCACATCCATTAATGCGTACTTCAATCTTCGAAGTCTGAGTACATACCTCCGAGGTAGCAGCATCCACCACTCCTACTCCAATATTTGCCATGGAAGCTTTCCCCTTGGAGCTTAGGCCTCCCCTCAACTCCTTTCTTATCGTAGGATTTAGAGCAATCAATTGACCAACAGTTATACTGGCTTTTTGATTCCCCTCATCCTCCACCACTTCAAATTTGAGTTGGGTAGATGAAATGGAGAAATCATCCATTCCCAATTTCTTTCTCGGTGCTCTTGCTTGACTCACATCACTGAATCGAGTGCTCCGGCTTGGTTGATCTTCCATTGAGATAGACTCCTCTGCAAATCTTGCTCTCTTCTTCTCATTTGCAAGAATATCTACTTTCAAACTTATAGAGCTCTCTCCCTTCTCAAACATGCATTGATGAGGAAACACATCAGTAGACGCTACTCCCTTGTCCTTCGATTGACTTGGGGCAGTAGTAGGATTGTTGTGTCTAACTCCATCATGCTGTCGAGGATTAGGAAAATTCCGCTGGAAATGAGGGCCTCCACAACTAAAGCATGAAATTGTGAAATTTTCTTGCGGTGGATTTCCTTTTGGAGGATAGTTTCCATACCCTCTTGATCCTCCCCCTACATTTTGATTCCTCCTCTCCCATAGTTGTACTATGTTAATCTTGAGATTAGCGAGTGTTTCCGTGATAGATTTCAACTCATGGTGCAAGTCTACCACTGGAGAATTAACTATTGGCAAGCAACAACAGTAGGAGTTGCCATTCTAACCACAATAGGTGGTGATGCTTCTCTATCCACCAAGCTAGAATCATCGTCTTCTAGGCTCTCCTCCATTTGAATAGCAATGCGAATAGCCTCAACCAGAGAAGAGGGCTCTTCATATCTCACCTTGCTTCGAATCTGAGGCTTCAAACCTCCAATCAAGTTCTTTGTTAACATTGCCAGTATCCCCACCATGGTTGGCTCGACCTCGTCTCCACTTTTTCTCAATACCACACAAAAATACGACTCCAGCTTCTCCGTCCTCTCCACGTATGACCTCACCTTCTCACTTTCTCCTTGCTTCAAAAAGGTGACTTCACACATTGTAATAGCATGGGTATGCATTACTAAGTACGAATTCGTATAGATTGATTCATTCCCAAGGGAATGAGGGATCAAACCACACTAGCAAAGAAAAAAAACATGCATTTAGACCTCTTTACTACTCTGGACTGTAGATACCAAAGAGTTACTCACAACAAAGTCAATCGACACAGATCAATTCCTTCACAATCTCATCACAACATCACTTCCACAGACAACATCAAGGTGATTTCAATGAATGTCTTTACTTCGGGATGGGGATCTCTCTCATTACAAGTTTGCGTCATGGCAAAACACTCTACATAGTACTTCTGATGACTACGGACAGGTTTAACTCGTGGACAAATATCTTGGTAATTTTGCAGATACACAAAATAGTCAACACTGCGCCTGTTGAAGCTTGGTTGGCATACGAGAGGTTTTTTTTTTTGGTGTTTCCAAATAAAGAAGATGATATTCGGGGAAGTCCACCAAATATGAGTGTAAATATCTGTGATAAGTACAAATAGACCGTTAGGGAAAGAATTAGGAGGAACAGTAGAAATTAGGAGAGTGGAAGAAGATGCCGACATTCTTGTTTTGACGAGCACCGCAGCCGACGAGAAGGGCTAGAATAGGAGAGCGATGGATCGGGTGAATTTGACCAAGAAAAGATCTGTGAGTAGATCTGGAGCGAGAGAGGCTATTCGGTTGCCTGTGCCACAGAAGATTGTATCCGGGGCATACAGAACATTGGTGCCAAAACCTGATTGGATTGCGCACAAATTAGAAAGATTGGAAGAATTGGAAGGAGCATACTTAGCATGGCGCTGGGATTATGTGTGTCCGGAGCTATGTGAGGAAGTTTAGGCCAAGAAGGAACGCAATCCAATAGGGTGGCGAGGCTACCCTGATTCGTGGGATGCGATATTATCGACGGAAGCGCTAGGACGTGATTACAAGGAGGAGAAGGATGGGATTGATTGGGAGGGCTCAGCTATGGTTTCCGGGTGCAACTTCGATGAAATGAAGTTGTTTGATCCAAAGGAATGGTCTCGCAGAGGAAAATTCTTTGCTCTGAGAACGCCCGAGCGCCGCTGTAGAAGAACCCTCTAGAACCTTGTGTGAGTTGACAATCTCTTCTTCCCCTCCTCAACACTCCACATTTGAGTTCATTATAACCGGTAAAACTTCAACGGGTAAAAACTATGATATCTAATGATTGGACCAATAACTCTCTCTTAAACTTTACAGAAAATTACTCCACAACCCTTTCAATCACTCACAAAAGTTTCAAATGTTTTTCTCTTCTAGATCTCTTAACACAATTGTTGATTTACCCACTGTATTACAAGGTGATATGCAGATCCCTGTGTACAAAACCCATCACACATCCCAGTCTACCATTCTGATTGCTCTCAAATTTCATGAGAAGGTTATTCATTATCTGAAATTCAACTCTGAAAAGTTTTATTGACAGAAGTTTTTGGTATCAAAAGATATTATTGATGTACTAAGTTTGTGATAGTCAGTGCAATCCTGTAACTCTGACTACTTACACAAACTTCAACCTATCATTCCATACTCAAAACTCGTCCAATTGAGTCAAAACTTCAATCAAAACACAAGCGTGAGTCGTAAACTTTATCTCAGTCAACTCGAATCTCCCAAAACCTGCGTCAGATTCTCACAAACACTCCAAATACACTCAAAGGTCTAAATTTCTCTCTCTTACTTTGAATCACCATTTCAGAGTGACAAATCCTTTAAATCCATCCATTCTTGAGCCCACGTTGTAGCTCGTCCCGTCAGCTTTATAACGCTATCCTCAGATTTTCAAATCTCCCCTTTGAAGGTGTCCAAAATTCCTAAAAACCTCGAAAAGTTTCCCTTGTGTCCTCATTGGTCAAAACTCCTAGACCAATGGGAATGGAGAATGCTATTTTGACCTCTAGTGTGGCCTAATTAGCTCCATTGAAACTTAGAGCTTTACAACTATCCTAAACACTCTACTTAGACATCCTATACACAATATGAGTTATCACTAATAAGAGTTAAAATGACAACTTCAAACCAGCTAAGTATACCCAAAAGCGATCACGATGAAGACACTGGATGTTGATCACAAATGGACTAAACAATGGTACATCTAGAGGATCATGTTGTCCCCTATCCATATCCTACGTCGACTCCACTTCAATCAGGTAAGCTTCTTAGTAAGCAGGGTGATGTGTCTAGATCTCCCTAGCTCTTTACAGCCTTACAATGCCATCTGTTACCCTAACCTAAAGTATCGCCGTCATGACAACAACTCTGAAGATGACACATGTCATCATCTTCTCATAGTAACCGCGTCACAACATGACAACGGAAGGGCACGAATGGATACAAAATTGACCTTATCAAGGATGGCTTTAGAAGAAAGATAATATACACCTTGAATCAACTCTTCTCGCCTCAGCGCACTACTTATGTTAGTATGCATAAGGTGAGGATTGTTGAAGGGTTTGTGACCGGATCCGTTAGAGTCAATTGGGGAGAAATATTCGCTCGTAATGTCCAGGCAATGGGGGAGAAATTGGGAGCGGGAGAGAAAGGAGTCGTGTACATTTCTTTGTTCTTGGTCCATATGTATTCAAGAATGGGCTGGTTGACTCCTCACGAGCGACAGAAGTACCACATGGGAGCAGAAGAATCAAGAACTAAGCCTTGCTTAAAAGCCGCAAGTAGTGGGTCGATGCCGAGTCTGGGATCCATGGGGTTAGGAACATCGCAGCTGAAGAAAGTAAAGATGGAGACGGTGCATCTTCGAGGGAATTGGAGACTGTTCTTCGGGAGATAAAAGCATCAAAGAGAGGACGCAGTGAAGCAGGGGGATCGCGAAGAAAGAGAAGCCCTAGTTTGGAGGCAGTACCGGAACCAGCGACAAAGACGAAGAAACACAAACAAGCTACGTATTCATCGGCTTCCATCCCGAAGAATTCACGGCCGAAGATGAAAGTCTCTAAGGTGGGAGGAGAGACAATCTCTTCGTACCTCCAATTGACACAAAAGATCGAAACAGTGGCCATACCAGTCTTCATGGAGTTGAACGAATTAGGATCCCGTTATATCCAGGGGTGGAATCCCCAAGAAGATGGATATATGGACGTGATCAAGGCCCTGGACTATGCATCGCAAGGCAAGGAAGACCAGACGAATGTGACTCAACAGTTGGCTGAGTCAGTGAAGCGGTTGGAGAGTCAGAAAGCTACCATGGAGAAGGAGCATCAGCAACTGAAATTGGCGTATGAAGAGGTATGCAAAGCCAGAAGAGGAGACGACAGATTTGGTGAGACAAAAATTGACGAATTGAAGCGACCATTGCTGAAGTCGAAGCAAAAACTTAGAGAGGTAGACGTCAAGCGCCCGGGGAGATTAGAAATGCTAGCAAGCAAATGTTCTGACTACCTTCTTGCGCGGTGCGATGATAAAGAGATCAGGCGGCTAGAGAAGATAAGGGCAGTTATGAATTCTCCTGTCGATTTGAAGGAAGGAAGGAAAGAAATGTATAAAGTCATGGGGCGGGAATGCCAAGAGTCACTTCAAATTCACAAGCGAGAGATTGCAGAGGATCTCAGGGAATTGCAAGTAAGTGTGGATGCCTTTGCGTGGGGATTTGAAACGGCGGTTGGAGAGGATGTCCGAGAGGAGAAGATTTGGAACTCAGTGTAAATCAGTTAGACTTAGCGGTTAAACATTCTTTTTGTACAAATATGAGTAGCATGAGTCGGTAGGGGATCTTCTTCTGTTGCAAGGGTTCGTTGTTGAACTGCAAATGTAGTCATGATAGAACGGGAACTTGCAAAGTTGAGTCATGACGAAGGGAAATTGCATAGACTGGTGAAATTCCTCGAGAAGTTACCCGAGAATCTTTCCACGAGCAATTGCCTTCGGTTGGTCTCAGTAGAACTTCCTTAAGTTTATCGCCTCGATTCCATCTTGTAATAGAGTAGATCACCCTTCCCATCAGTAAATACAACAGTTCCTCAATCTCAAGAATAATTGGACTCTGGTGGATGTCTTGTGAATGTATGTGTGTGTGATTCATCGAGTTGTGCGCACGAGTTAGTGATGCACTCGGTGACCCTCTTCGGACCTGTATTGACTAGAGCGGTGAAAGACGTGTAAACTCTAAATATTTCCTTCTACAAGCAAATTCCCCTTCGATCTCAAGGGAACGAACTTCACTTTGTTATAACTTCGATCATCCTTTGTGCAACTTTGTCGTTACAACGCCAGCCTGCATACACCAGCTCCTCGAATGCTTGTTCTATCCATACTACAATTTGCAGTCCAATAGAATGGACACTTGCAAAGATGAAAAGATCCCACCACTTTATTTCCTATGACTATTTATAATGAATTTCCTAACTACTACTTCTAACTGCTACCTACACGGATCGCACTCTCCTAAGTCTACTCTGCAGATCTAAGCCGTTGGATCGCATCTCCGCTGCTTGCGTGAATGCGTCGATTTCCAACTGCATCTCCTTTACATTGGCAGCAATCTCCTGTCGATGAAGAGCCATAGCTTTTTGGAAATCTCGACCCAAGGCTCGATACACCTCCTTCCTCTGATCCTTCAAATCGCCGGGATTCTCCATCGCTATCTTCAACTGCTCTAACCAATGCGCTTCAACTCGATCACACCATGTGAACAGATGCTGCGCACATTTGCTAGCAAGGTTTTCTAACTTCGCCAACGCTTCCACATCCACCTAAAACAAACGCTGCTTCAGGTCATGCATTGTCTCCCAAAGATGGACATTCTCCTTCTCTACAAAGTGAATCTCCGCACCCCGAATACGACAGGTTTCTTCGTAGGCCTTCTTCATCTCCTAGACCTTCTGTTTTAGTTCGGTCTTCTCTTTGGACAACTTGTCCACATTCTCTGTCAAGTCTCGAACAGTGACAGATTGGTCCTCCTTCCCCAAAGCCAGCCGATTCATCATTTGGATCAAATCCATATACCGGTCGGCTTGAGGGTCCCATCCTGGCATATACATCGGTCCCATCTTGTTTAACTCCAATACCACCAGGACCACCACAGCTTTTAGCTTGTGGGATAGCTGCAACACCAAGGCCATAGGCTCAGCGATCTCCTTTGATGCTTTCATCTTCGGTCGAGACGGCTTCAGAGGTACTACTTCCTCCATCTTCTTCTTTCCTGCATCCTTCCTTACGATCAAAGTGGCCGGAGGACTATCCTCCACTACTCTTTTCATCTTCCAAGAGGTGCCGATCACTTCGAGGTCCGAATTTGAATCAGGCTTACTCTACGTTGTTGGCCTGACTTCTCTAGTTCTTTTTGGCTCAGGAGGCGCACTCGTTCCTAAACTCCATGTAGATCCGCTGCTTGCATCGTCAAGGTCTACACCCGCGTCCAAGAAAGACGAGAGATAGACTACACTCTTTTCGTCTTCTCTTAACTTGGTCGCCATCGCTTGAACGTTCTTCGCGAAGATTTCTTCCTAGTTCATCCGAATAGTCCCACCGATGAACCCTTCCACAATTCTCACATTGTCCATGTTAACATATGTTGTTCTATGAGGTGAGAAGAGCTGATTCAAAGTGAAAGTCACGTTCCTTCTAAAGACTTCCTTAATGAATCGAGCTTGTAGCCATTCGTCTCCTTTCTCTCTCGGGGATTAAACCACTTCCGCTCGTCAAAAGTGAAAGCCGTGTGCATCGCCGAGCCCTCCCAATCGACGCCACCTTTGTCTTCCTCATGGTTGCGACCGAGTGCCTTCACCCACAACCTTGCATCCCACTTCTTAGGCTGTGCTCTACTTCCAATTGCTATTGAGGCTTTCCCTCGTCGGACTTCATCGCACAGCTCCGGACACACATAGTCCCATCGCCATGACAGAAACGCGCCGCCTAAGTTCTTCAATCTCAGCAGCTCCGCCAGAGTCCAATCCGCCATCAAAATAAGCGGTCGAATTCTCCTCATGGTCGCCCTTCATCATCTTGGAACTCCCACGGGTCAACACTTCGACATTGCAACTATCTTTTCCTCCTCCGGCCGTCCTGGTTTCGCAGCTTCCTCAGGTTCTTGGCATCGACCTTCTCTTGATGATTCTTCAATCCGCCGTCCAAATGCACGCTTAAATTCCCTCGCAATTCACTAGTGTGAACTCCCAAATGGTATTCATGTCTAACGAATATATATTCGGACGAATACCCTCATGAGACCCGAATATAACTCTTTATTACAAAAACCAAAAAAATCCTAAAAATCCTAAGAACTATGCTCCTACATACGTCCGCCCTAAATGTGAGCGCCCCCGCAAACAGCTTTAATCATAATATTTCTTCACTCTCTAGCCATTCACTCGGGTAGCAAATACCGCGCCCTCTAAATCCAACAACTGTAAAGAATCGTTATCAAAAACTTCTTTGACCACATAAGGACCCATCTAGCGGAGGTGCAACTTCCCCGAAAACTTCATGTACCGGCTGTTCATGAACTACTAGTGAAGTTGTTCGAAGTCTCGCGTCATACTTCTCTTTCCGTTTAGCCTAAATCTGCTTGTCAACTCCTCAGAGTCTTCGCGTTCTTTTTCCAGCTGTGGAACCGTCACCAACCTATGTAGCTGACTCTCCTCTTCTCCCACTTTTCCTCTACTAGAATACGGTACAAAGGCACCTCAAATTCCACCGGCGTGATGGGATGCATTCCATACATTAAGTAAAAAAGCGTTTGTTTAGTCATGATCTTCTCTACCGTCCGAAATGCCCATAATGCCGTTGGCACTTTGGTGTCCCAATCGTAAAAATGACTGACTGTCACCTTGTTCAAAATCTTACACAACAACCCATTAGACTTCTCTGTAAGGCCATTCGCCTTCGGATTGTAAGATGTAGTTTTACGATACTTGATCTGAAAGTACATGGTGAGTTCCTCGATTAAGTTATTCAGGAAATGAAATCCCCTATCACTAACCAACTCTAAGGGACATCCATAACGACAAATGACTTGGCTAAAGAAAAACTTGGCCACTGTATTCGCATCATCCCTTCAAGTCACCACTGCTTCAACCATCTTCGTAGCATAGTCCGTCGCTACCAGAATATATCGCTTCCTGGTGCCTCAACTAGCTGGCAGAATTGGCCCCACAAAATCTATCCCCCACTTCTCAAAAGGTGCTAGTGGCATAATAGGTTTTAACGGCCATCGAGTGGTTAGTGTCGGTATCCCCGTCCGTTGGCACGCATCGCACTTCTATATAAACTGGTGCACGTCCTTGTACATGGTCGGAGACCAGTACCCCACTACGAGAATCTTCTTCACCGTATTCCGTAGAGCATTGTCGTGTTGTGACACGGCTACTATGAGAAGATGATGACATGTGTCATCTTTGAGTATTGAGATGACAAACAATATTTTGGCGATATTTTAGGTCGGGATGGCCGGCGGCTCATTGTAAAAGTCAAATTTGTTAAGAGGCCACGGTTGGATTGTCATCCTAGGGCGGGATGTAGATAAGGATCCAAGGGATATCATCTTGGACCTTATCGGATATAAAGCGTGGTTGGAGTCGGAAGGAAAGGGGGGAGGTCTAGAACGTTGCTGACTAAGGAGCTTATCCGATAGAAGTGGAGCCAACGTGGGATATGGATAGAGGGCGGTATGATCCTCCAGATATACCGATGCCCAATCCGTTTGTGATAAGCATCCGGTGTCTACATCGTGATCACTTTAGGGCATGGTTAGTGTATCACTTTGGAGATAGCTTTATGGAAGTGGTGATAAACTCCCCAGATCCTTTCATTCTGCCAATTGTTTCCTACGGCGCGACTTGGGACTTAACAGTCTACGTTTTGATTTGATATTAGCATTATGGACCTAAACTTGCCGATAGTGGCGCCTTTCAACACATGGGTCCCTGTCCATCACTACTGTCTACCAAAGGCAAGTCATAGGGAGTTGATTGTTAGGAATTTTGGCGAGGAGTATTATACTCAAGTTATAAATCCCCGGTCCCTTTTGTTGTTCCGTTTATACTTAACCGGTTTCGAGTGGTTATTTTGACTCTTTATTAGCAACAACTCGTATTACCTATATGATGGCTAAGTAGTGTTTTTAGGCTAGTTGTTAAGCTCTAAGTTAGTTGTGGCTAATTTGGCCCACTAGAGGTCAAAATGGAACTCTTCATTCTCATTGGTTGGGAAATTTAGACCAATGAGAGCACTTGGGCAAGTTCTTCGGGGTTTTGAGGAGTTTTCGGGAGCCTTCGAAGGGAGTTTTTCAAGATTGAAGGATATGGTTGGAGAGCTGACGAGGAGAGCTAGGATTTTGGCTCAAGAATGAAGGCGATTGAGCAAGTTGACACTCCGGTGTGGTGATTTGAAGTGGGAGAGTGAAATTTGGACCTATGGGAGAGTTTGAGTGAATTCTGAGCGTTCTATGAAGGCTTTGATAGATCGGATTCAATAGACACAGAGTTTACAACTCGAATTTGCGATTTGATTGAAATTTCAGCTCGATTGGTTGGGTTTGAGTGCAAAGCAGTAGTTTGAAATTTATGTACACAGTCTGAATTGCAGGATTGCACAGACTGTTACAGATTTAGTTCGACAATCATAACTCATGCTATCAATAAGATTGGTCAATAAAACTTGACAGAGTTTAAGCTTGGATAATAAGTCGTTTTCTTGCAAAATTTGAGTGCAATTGGATCAAAGGATTGGAGTTTATAGTGGTTTTAGTACGCAAGGGTCTGCATATCGCCTTGTGACACAGGGTATAGTTCGACATTTGTAACGAGAGATCTAGAATTGAAGAGCATGTGAAACTTTCCCGAGAGTTATGAATGGTTGCAAAGTACTTTTCTGCGAAGTTTGGCTAAGAGTTAACGGTTCAATCGTTGGTCACAACGATCCTCTTCCGCTGGAGTTTACCGGGTGCAACGAGTTGGGCATGGAGAGATGAGGAGATGAAAGAGGGGGTGATTGTCAGTTCACACGAGGACGAGGAGAGTTCTTCTACAGCCAGACGCTCAGGCGTTCTCAGAGTAAAGCTTTGTCCAGATGACAGCATAATGGCCCCCAGTCGCTTCTTCGTGCATGGCTTTAATCATTCTTCGGACTTCATACAGTTCCAAACATCTCCGAAGTATCTCAACCGCCTCCATTCTGAACAATACCCCTTTCTCCAGCTGATACGAAGTAGCCTTATGGACGAATATCGTCCTCTGTTTAGGTATCAAGCCCTCCGGCATTTCTAAGGAAAGCAAGTAATTGTACATATCGTAGTATTGCGTCTCCTTGTACTCTATGAGTTGGAACAATTGTTCATCTGGAAAGTCGTCAGCTACAGTGTTGCTTGGAATATATGTCTCCAATCTAGACATGAAATCCGCATTCGTATGATGAATACCCTTCTTTGTCTGTACATGGAATACAAACTCCTGCAATAACAACATCCATCGTGTAATCCGTCCTGACAAATCCGCTTTCTGGACTAAATACTTAAGAGGGTAATGGTCCACATGGAATACGAGTTCGTATCCCATAAGATAATGCCTAAACTTCCTAACAACATACACCATCCGAAGAGCTTCTCTCTCGGTGGTGGAATAATTTCGCTCAGTTGCTATGAGCATGTGGCTTGCAAAATAAATGGGGGTGATCCTTCCCCTACCCATCATGTTGTCCTAAAACTACTCCTATAGCTATGGAGCAGTTTTAGGACGTATCTACATCTACATGGAAAGGCTTCTCCCAATCCGGTGGAACTAATGTTGGCGCTTGCACCAATTCTTGCTTCATACTCTCGAATGTCTGTTGGTGCAACGTCGACCACTCATACTATGTTTCCTTCTTCAGCAAAGCAGTAAGCGGTGCTACAATAGTCGCATTAGCCTTGACATATCGCCGGTAGTATCTTGTGTGTCCTAAGAACGTCCAAAGTTCCCGAATGTTGCGCGATGGTTCCAGTGCAGTGATGACGCGGACCTTGTCCACGTCTACCTCAATACCACACGCCGAAACTCGATGTCCTAGCAGAATACCCTCCGCCATCATGAAGTAGCACTTCTCCAGATGCAAAACCAGTTTGCTCTCCCTACACTTCTGGAAAGTCTGCTCCAAGTGCTGCAAGTGCTCTGCTCGGGACCCGAATACACAGAAGTCGTCTATGAAGATCTCAAGGAACTTCCTCAGATAATCTTGAAAGATATGCGTCATCATCCTCTGAAAAGTAGCAGGTGCATTACACAATCTGAATGTCATGTTGTGATAGGCATAAGTGCCCCAGTATGTTGTGAAGGTGGTCTTATCCTTATCCTCTTCACATATTGATACTTGGTTATACCCTCAGAATCCATCTAAGAAGCTGTAGCATTCATGACCGGCTACATGATCCAAAATTGCATTGGTAAATGGCAAATGGTGATGATTTTTCTTGGTAGCCGCATTCAACTTCCTAAAGTCTTGACAGACTCTTATCTTTCATGAGTTCTTTTTAGGTACAATGACAATTGGGGCAACCCATTCACTGCTCAACACGGGGTAAATAATGCATGCTTGCAGGTATTTATCAATTTCCTCTTTTACCAACAAGGAGTATTTCAGATTTAACTAGTATTGTCTCTGCCTTAATGGTACTACCCCCTATGAGGTCTATTCGGTGCTCATCCCACAAGCGGGATATGCCTTTCATATCCGCAATCTTCTAAGCGAAGACATCTTCATAGACCGTGAGGACCTGCAACAATCGTGTCAAGGTGGAATCTCACAGGGACTTGCCTACTCTGAGAATACTCGTCACATAAGGGACGACGGGCTAAACACCCGAAGACCCAAAGACGCCGAAGTCCCTCTAGTAGTGAAGCGTCCACTACATCGGAAGAAGAAGAATCCAGCTCCTTAGACGAAGGATGGAAACATACCCCGAAGAGAAAGGAGGGGCGCCGGATGAAGCAGGTGGAAACTGGCCGGAAGGGCATAGAAACTAAAGTAGAGGAGCTCACCAAGAGTTTGGAGGACCTCAAGGTACATTTGGTAAATAATAAAGATAGGAGGAAATCTCCCATGCAGGGGAGAGCTAATGTCTGGTGTACCATATGCAGGAAGCTGGGCCACTCTAACTCTGAGCATCTGCCCAGAGAAGGATATTCGGCCCAGCAGGTGGAATGGGTACCGGTATGGGACTATGGCCCATACAAAGGCCCCGCGGATGATCAAGTTTATGGCATCCAGGAGGGGGGGGGGACTTCATCTAATATACCCCCGGTGCACATACCTCGCTACGCTCCGGTAGAAATGGCGACCACAACGCCACAAAGGAAAATGGGAGGGTTGGCTCCAATCCCTCCTCCAACTAGACCGAATGCATGCTACAATTACGGAGCAATGGGCCACTGGTCACCCTAGTGCCCTCAGCCTCGGCGACGAATGACATATTAGCCGATGTGTAGTAACTGCAGGCGGTCGGGAGACACGAATGTGGAATGTGAAAAGCCACCCCAACCACGAGGGGAGAGCAAGCGTTATCCAGCGCAAGGTGTGCGGTTTGTAACCCCACCCAAACGGGATATGGGAGTACACCAAATTAGTGTTGAAGAGCAGGAGCCAATGGGACCTTCGGAAGAGTCGAATTGGCCCGAAGAAGCCCTAGACGTGCTACGGGTATCGACCCGAAGTACGACGAATACAAAGATAGCTCCGGTGAGTGTCAAGGAGAAGGCCAAGCAACGGGAGAAGAAGAAAAATATTAGAGAGGATGTTCCCATGCCCAAGGAGTCTCTACCTAAAGAGTCGGAGGAGACAGGAGGGTCAACATTTCCCACCAATATTCGAGAAGAGATGCAGGGGTACCTCAAGGAGTTAACCCCCACACCTACGAAGGTTTTGATCAGGGGCAACCTGCATAAATCAAAACCCGAAGTACGGACGGTTGCACCCCACACTTACTATGATCCAGTGGCTGACCTTGCCGAAGTTAGGGCAAATATTTCGATGAAGCAGTTGTTGGATGACAACAAAGTATACAAGAAGATTCTCATCCAAGCATTGAAGTCCAGTAAGCCAAGAGCTCTAAGAAGAAACAAGTTGCCCACGGTGTATTCAGTGGAGCAGGAAGATTTAGGCGCCCCGGAAATTGAGATTGAGATCGCGGGCTGTATATTGAAGTCTGTATCCATCAACTCGGGATCGGGAGTAAACATCATGATAGAGGATACGGCTGTGGCCTTGGGATACAAACATTATGAAGATACCCCCCAAATTCTAAGGTTGGCAGACCAGTCCCGTAAGAAACCAGTAGGGCTACTCCGAGGGGTTTAGGCCCGAATAGTGGGCGTACCTTTCTCGCTTACCTACATAATCCTCAGACCTCAGGAGGACAGTGGGTACAAAGTGTTAATAGGGAGGCGTTGGCTATACAACACCAATGTGCTGACAAAGTGGCAATGGAAGACGTTGTCTTTCTTTGATCCAGGAGCTTCCTCACGGCGGGTGACGATTACCTGGAAACACTCCAAGTACCAGGGGGAGATCTCTTCAGACTCTGGCGTGACTGACCCAAGTGACGAAGAGACCGAGTCTGGCTATTCGTCCGAAGACAGAGTTAACTACCTGGAATGTTATGAGGTAGAGGAAGAGGTCCTCACCGACGACGAATAGCAATTAAAGGAGTGAAGCCAGCCACCCTGACGGCATAGTCGGAATGACCTCTGACCACCAGCTCAAAGTCAAACGAGGCTTGCCGGCCAGCAATCTGCACCACCTGTTGAGTCTCCTTAATAGGTTCGAAGATGTCTTTGCCTGGAAGATAGAAGATATGAAAGACATACCCCAGAAGTGGGGAGAACATCATATAGACCTCATAGAAGGGCTTGGTCCCCTGTAAAAGGCGGAGAGGCGCCGTTTAAATCCCAAATACTCTTTGTTGGTTAAAGATGAAATTGATAAGTACATGCAAGCAGGTATTATTTACCCTGTGTTGAGCAGTGAATGGGTTGCATCAATTGTGATTATTCCCAAGAAAAACACAGGCAAGATTAGAGTCTGTCAAGACTTTAGGAAGCTCAACGCCGCCACTAAGAAGGACCATCACCCCCTGCCTTTCGCGGATGCAATATTGGATCATGTGGCGGGGCATGAATGTTATAGTTTCTTAGATGGATTTTCTGGGTATAATCAGGTGTCCATTCGAGAGGAAGATAAAGACAAGACTACCTTCACTACGGATTGGGGAACGTTTGCTTATCATAAGATACCGTTCGGGTTGTGTAATGCCCCAGCCACATTTCAACAAATGATGACGCACATTTTCCAAGACTACTTAAGGAAGTTTCTGGAAATTTTTATAGATGATTTCTGTGTATTCGGGTCGAGGGCCGACCATTTGAATCATCTCAAGCAGACGTTCCAGAAGTGCCGAAGTAGTCAACTAGCGTTGCATCCGGAGAAATGTTACTTCATGATGACGAAGGAATTACATTTGGGACATCGGGTGTCAGCTCGAGGATTTGAAGTAGATGTAGACAAGGTTAAAGTTATTAACTTGTTGGAACCCCCCAGGAACATCTGGGAGCTCATAGCCTTCCTAGGACACACCGGTTACTACTGCAGATACATGAAAACGTATGCTGACATCGCAGCACCTCTAACCAGATTACTTAAAAAGGAGGTAGAATTTGTGTAGATAGCAGAACACGAGACCACATTCCAACAGATGAAACTGGAATTGGTCATGGCACCAGCTTTGGTTCCACTTGACTGGGACAAGCCATTCCATGTGGACGTAGATACTTTCTCCATAGCTATGGGTGTGGTGTTGGGACAGAAAGATGAGAAGGGAAAGGATCACCCGATCTATTTCGCCAGTCGAATGTTGATAGGAGCAGAGCGGAATTACTCGACTAAAGAGCGCGAAGCCTTGGGAATGGTCTACACAATAAGAAAGTTCCGACATTATCTCTTGGACTACGAATTTGTGTTCCAGGTGGACCATTTTCCGCTGAAGTACCTGGTGCAAAAGGTCGATCTTTCGAGACGGTTGGCCCGATGGATGTTATTATTGCAAGAATTCTCTTTTACTGCGCAGACCAAGAAAGGGGTGCAGCATACGAATGCCGACTTCCTGTCACGACTGAAAACGAAGATATCGGCAGAAGCGATGGATGATGAATTTCTAGACGAGCAGTTGTTCCAGCTCACGGAGTACAAGGATACGCAGTACTATGATTTGTACCGTTACTTGCAAACGCTGGACTTACCAGGGATTGTCGATTGAGCAATGCATGGTGTTTATACACAAAGCCGCGCCATATCAACTGGAAAGAGGGATACTGTTCAAGCTAGGGGCGGACGATATCCTAAGTCTGGAGTCGCATGAAGTCACCATGGTGATCAAAGCGATGCACGAGGAAGCCGTGGACGGACATTATGCCCTGCGAAATACGGTAAAGAAGATCTTGGCGGCCAATTACTGGTGGCCAACCATGTTTAAAGATGTGCATAAATTCATTCAGCGATGTGATGCCTGCCAGCGAATTGAGAAACCTACGCAGACAACACGGTGGCCATTAAAACCCATTTTACCCTTGGCACCTTTTGAGAAATGGGGTATTGACTTCGTAGGGCCCATCTCACCGACCAGCAGAGGAACGAGGAAAAGATACATCCTGGTGGCTACCGATTATGCAACTAAGATGGTTGAGACAGTGGTCATACGATGCGACGATGCTAAGACGGTAGCTGAATTTTTCTTTAACCAAGTCATTTGTCACTACGGATGTCCATTGGAGTTTGTTAGTGACAAGGGTACCCACTTCCTAAATCATCTGATCGAAGAACTCACCACCTACTTCCATATCAAGCATCGGAAGACAACACCGTATAACCCCAAGGCTAATGGGTTGACCGAGAAATCTAATGGGCTACTGTGCCAAATCCTTAATAAAGTCACGGTGAACCATATTTACGATTGGGATGTGAAAGTGCCAACTGCACTATGGGCCTTCCGAATAGCCGAGAAAGTGACGACCAAGCAGACTCCGTTTTATCTTACCTATGGGATGCACCTGATTACGCCAGTGGAACTGGAAATCTCTACGTATCAAATTCTGGTGGAGGAACGATTGTCAGTAGAGGACATCCAACTTCACTGGTTGTTGGAATTGGCAAGGTTGGAGGAGTCTCAGGATGAAGCCGAGGAGCTGACTAAGCTAATTCAGCTTCACTGAAAGGAGAAGCATGACAGTCGGTTGCGCCCTCAGAAGGTGATGGCAGGAGAAAAAGAGCTATTATATGATAGCCGCTACATGAAGTTTCCGGAGAAGCTCCATCTTCGTTGGATGGGACCTTATGAGGTCAAGGAAGTCTTTGATAATGGGTCAGTGCAGCTGTTGGATTTGGATGGTGCGCTGTTTGCCACACGCGTTAATGGGTGGCGAATAAAGAAGTATTATGAGTAGTGATGTTCACGGGGCGCTCACAACTAGGGGTGGACGTATGTAGGACCATACTTAGAGGTTTGGAGACTGTTTTTTTGTTTTTGGAATAAAAGTCAACGATGTTTGGAGAAAGTCTGGCCCGTCGAATATGAATAGGTGAAATAAGTACGAAGATGGCCAAGACGAATGAGTTGTTAAGGAGGTTTGAAGCGTCGAACGGATTAGGGCAGTTAATAACAACATCGACGAGCGCAACGAGCCGCAGAGGAGCAAGCACGAGCCGACGATTCAAGTAGATAGGATGAAGAGGAAATCAGCCATTCGATCGGGGGCTCGTGAGGCTATTCAATTGCCAATAAAGAAGATGCCGACATGAGTATATCGACCTTTGGTGCCAAAGCCAGAGTGGTCAACCGGAGAATTAACACGATTAAAGAACTTGGGCGGGGAGTTCTTGGCATGGCGATGGGACTATGTGTGCCCAGAATTGTGCGAAGAAGTTCGAGCTAAGAAGACAGCCAACCCGATAGATTGGAGAGGACATCTAGATTCGTGGGATGCCTTGCTTTGGGCTAAGGCCTTAGGAAGAGATTACTCGAAGGAGAAGGATGGAGTCGATTGGGAAGGTTCGGCAATGCATACTGCATTCACCTTCGATGAGACCAAGTGGTTTGACCCTAGGGAGAGGAAGGGTACAAACGGCTTCAAGATCGATCTTATTCGGGATGACTTCCGAAGGAAGATAATGTACACCTTGAACCAGCTCTTCTCACCCCAACGAACTACTTATGTAAGTATGCATAAGGTGAGAATAGTGGAGGGATTCATCGGCGGATCGATAAAGGTCAATTGGGGAGAGATCTTTGCTCGCAATGTGCAAGCAATGGGACAGAGGCTGCGAGCAAGAGAGAAGGGAGTGATCTTTATTTCTTCCTTCTTGGTGCATATGTATTCCCGCATGGGGTGGTTGACACCACATGAGAGAAGGCGCTATCAAGTGAATGTGGTAAGCAATCTCGGTGGGCCCGTGGCAAGCAATGGCAGTAGTGGGTCGACAAGAAGTGTGGGACCCCACCAAGATGAAAGGAAATGCGAAGAGTGAGCGGAGTCATCCACCTATTATCAAAGCAATTGTGAAGTCATGTAGGGGGAAGGCAAGACAATGGCCTCGTTTGTTACCTTTTGCATTATGGGCTGATCGTACAACCCATAGCTCTGTGACCGGCTATATGCCATCACAGTTAATGTAAGACCAAAAGCCGATTATGCCAATAGAGGAAAACATTCCCACATGGGGTGTGTTGCCTTGGGAGTATAATCCGAGTAGAGAAGATCTTTTGGCGATACGCATTCGACAACTGGAGAGGAGAACGGAGGATGTACAATTGGCAATGGAGAGACTTAGAGAGGCACGCCTTAAAAACAAGGACAGATTTGACAAACATCATAGGCTGAGACCAAAGGAGGTTAAAGAAGATGATTGGGTGTTGGTGTATGACAACAGTCTGGATAACCAACATAGCACCTTGAGGAAGTTTTCAAAGAGGTGGTTTGGGCCATATTTGGTGTCATCGTCTTCTCATACTAGCCGCGTCACAACACGACATCCACCCCCTCTAAACCTGTGCATCCTCTGGTATGCACCAAAAGTTAACCAAGGTGTGCGCGGCATCAGATTAGATCAACCTGATCTTTTGCTCCAGCTAGATCCTCCCCATATGACTCATCTTCACCAAAGACGTCAAACTCCTCCTCGAGTTGGCCGAGGTTGATCTTCTTATCCCGAATTTTGAAGATCTTTATTTGCTTTCCTGCAATAAGTACCTTCAGCTTTGTACCATCCAACTCTCTTAGCGAATAAGTAGCATTGTCATGGACATTGAGCAGTGGTGAGAGACAGATTGACTCCACATCTCTCAAAGAAGTCACGTGCCTCTTGAGCGTTCAACTCTCCTCGATCAGCGGTTATCTTTCCAACACATCCATAACGACACATACATCCTCCAAAAGAAATCTGCAAACCCATTCTGTTGCTTTTGATCGTAGTGCTCTCCCCTCCACTAGATTGGATAGATCCTCCCTAGCTAACACCAGATACCCACTTGTAATGGATAGCAAGTGGATATGTAGGATGCAAATCATCACGGTGTCGGATTACAGAATACATCTGACATGTCTCACAAGTCTCCACAAATCCTACCACATCCTTGTAGATGTTTTTCCACCAATATCTCTCTTTCAATTTCATGAAAGTGGCATATATTTCCATGTGGCCTGCCCATAAGCTTTCATGAAACTCCAACATCAACTCTTGTTGAGCCTCCTTTCCACAAATCACACGTTGTGGCATGTCACCCTTCCGCTTCGGTCTCTTCTATAGGTATCCATCTTGTAACATGTAGTTGTAGGCCTTCCTTCTTACATGTTTGAACTCATGATCACTCCAACCGCTTTGTCGTGCTAGTGTGCTGAGATATTTTCCAATATCTAACCACTCACCCTCATACAAATCCTCCAGAAACATCTCCAAACTTTGTGTTACTCCTTGTTGATGAGCCACAAAATAAAATGTCGTTCCTACAACATCAATATCATCAATCATTTCTTCTTCTCTCTCATATCTAGCTCTTGACAACATATCTGCCACCTTGTTATCCTTTCCCGTCACATGCTTGAACTCTAGATTAAGCGTCTTGATATATGCTATCCACCTCAACATTGCAATATCCGGTGTATTGCAATTGGTGATCATCCCCAGTAATGGTAAACAATCCGTCTCCATAATCACATGTGCTCCAATCAGGTAGTTCCTTTCCGACTTCATGGCTGTAACAACACCCCACAATTCCTTCTTCACATGAGGATAACTTTGCTGTCTTTCACTCAAGACCTTGGCTCCAAATCTCACAACATACCTACTCCCTTCATCTTCATCATCCTGCCTCACGGCCCATCCTATGGCAATAGGACTGGTATCCACCGTCAATATCACTGGCTTGTTACCGTGATATTCTATCCTTCGCAACACCGGAGATGATGACATACACCTCTTCAACTTCCTCATGGCCTCTACATGTCTATTCTCCCAAACAAACTTCTGATTTTTCCTTAACAATCCATATAACAGATATGTTATATGAGCATAGTGAGGAATCCATATGTGATAGAACACAATAGCACCTAAAACCCGCCTCACTTCTGTCAAGGAGTTGCAGATTTCGCGCATCCTTTGAATAACATCCACCTTGTTGGGATCTGATTTTTGACCGTACCATCCACACAAATGACCAATAATGACAACCTCCCGCACCCCAAATATAGATTTTGCTCCTGACAATGTAAGATGAACCTCCTCCAATCGAGATAATATCCTCTCACAATCTTCAATGTGATCCTTCACAAACTTCCGACAACACCTTTGATTGATGGTTCCATCCTTCTCCTCTTCTGTATATCCTTTGATTGGCACATCATCTAGAAAAAGCATAGTCTTTTCCGGAATAAAGTCCCTTAACACTTTATTCATCCCATTCATCATGTGTGCTACTGAATTTGTGGCCCCTTGTGGCAGCGTGCACATCCTTACCAAGCCCAAGGGTGTTCTCATTGTGGTAACATCCCTGCTTCCTTCTGATAGTTGAAATTGATCATACCCAGAGTAAAGATCCCCCATGGAGTAGATAGCTCTCCCTGCAAAGGCTTCTGCAAACTCGTCCACAATTGGTCCCACCCCCATATTCATGATAGTCACTTGATTCACCGGTTGCATGTCTTGAATGAATCGTAATGATCCATTCTTTTTTGGCACTAAACCATCGACTGGAATATGGTGCAAAGGACGGCTCCAAAATCCTCATCCTCATCTTCTCCTTCAACAACTCAATGAGTTTTGGAAGATGGGCTCTAGAACTGGGATCCGTCTCAAGTCCCAAGGCGCATGAGGCACAGTAAAAATGATCATGGGAGCTACTACATTAGGATCCACACACCCTATCTCCTTTGCTTCAAAAGAGAATGCTTTTCCATGCCTAGCAAGCATCTCTTTGAAACACCTTTCCTCATTTGTAAGAAGGAAACCATCAGATCCAACCTTCAACTCCTTCATAGTGGTTTCAGTAAACTTGTGTCTCATTTTACTAGGATCCCTCAAGTTACTTTCTCTGCTCGCTTGTTGCAC
Source organism: Marchantia paleacea (assembly GCA_014180765.2). Taxonomy (NCBI): domain Eukaryota; kingdom Viridiplantae; phylum Streptophyta; class Marchantiopsida; order Marchantiales; family Marchantiaceae; genus Marchantia; species Marchantia paleacea. The sequence continues at coordinate 440,956 of MUAA02000098.1, forward strand.
TTGTTCCTTTGAGTCGTTGGGAAAGGAGCAGCTATCGGTTTCACCTTCTTATCAACCGTTATATATCTAGTCTCCACTCGAACCTCGGGTGGTTGGAACATCTCAATAGTGGAGTAGAGCTCTCTAGAGTGAACCTCCACTATCTTGTCTTCATCCCCAAATCCAATCTCCATCATCTCCTTCAACAGATCTCCCAAACCAAACTCCTCATAAACTCTTGATATATATTCACCTTCCTCAAGAAGCTTCAAATCTGCAAGGTCTTCTTCATATATGTGCAGTTTGTCCTTCTCCCATCTTTTTAAATTAGCAACCTCCTTGTATGTAGCATATCCATCACGCGAAAACTCCATCAACCATGTACAAAAGGTACCTTTCTCTTGCATAGTTGAGAGTACCTTCTCCTCCGTACCACTATATCCTCTCTCTACAACAGTACTTCTCCAAAATCCTCAACATCTTCAGATTTTGGGAAAGTTCCTCTCAAATGTGCTTTGTTTCTCTCATGATTTGTTGGAATTGTTAGAAACTACACCAACCGCTTCCCATCTTGGCTGCGATTCGTGCATATGCCGATCCATCATCAAGCACTCTTGTCTCCATCCTCAGTGCTATGATGTAAGGCTAACCAAGAATCAATGGGTATGATATAGAATCTTGCACGAAGAAATTATGCTCAGCTACTACATCCCCAACCTTCACCGGAATATCAGGGCACGCTCCATACAAGTCCCCTTGAGTATTGTTGGCTGCCCTAATCACCCAACCATGATTGATGTCTATGGACCACTTCCCCTTCTTGTAGAGCTCTCTCGACATTATATTGATCTCTGATCCATGATCAATTAGTGCTAACACTGGTTCACTGAGATCCCCTAGCTTCACAAGTCGCCCTTGCCCAATGCGATCGGGTGTAGTGGCTAGACACCTTCACACCTTCTTCTTTTGCCTCATCCTCAAAGCGAACCTGCTGAGATTTCAATCCACAACACTCTACCATCACATCTTCTTCATCACTTGATACCTTTATACCCATAGCATGAAGTAGAGCAGTCGCATTAGAAATCTGCCGTTTCCTCTTGATGATATCAATGATAACATCATGAAACTCCCTCTTTGCTATTCCAAGTATCTCCCTCAAGGTAAACTCTACCTTGGCATTCAAAATCCTCTCCTCCAAGACTCCCTTCAAATCTGTTGCCGCCTCAATATCCGATTGTAGTTTGTAAGCTAGTACCTTCCCCTTGTCCTTCTCACCCCCTTTGGTTCTTTCCTTAGACCTCGAAGGACCAGCTTCCTCCATAGCGTGATTAGGTGGGAGAGGTGTATCAGATCTGATACGTTCTCTAGCCAACCTCTTCAATGGGAGTCCTTCGCCAAAATCCTCCTCTTCCCTCCGTCTCTTATCTTCCACCGATGCCTCATATTGAGTCTTAGCAATATAAGCATGAACCGACATGGTTTCTACTGGATCTTCCCATCCACTAGTAGCACGAATTTCCGCCGCTGTTCTTAAAAGAGTTTCTCTAGCCACCTTCCCTTTCTCCATCGTAGCAAGAGCACTTCACCATAGGCCATTAAGCGGTACATGGCCTTCAAACTCCTCTCCTGCTCCTCTAATCTTAGCACCATAGCTAAAAGCTTCAACTGATGCCACTGCATGTGCACTATGATAATCATCCACAATCCTTCTCATCCCTCTCTTACCAAAATTGGTTTGGATGATTGCTCCGGTGTCCTTGAGGGCTACCTTCACTTCTTTTCAGAAAATTTCTCCACTTTGCAATGTTTGTGCAAAGTCCCCACAATCCCTTCGTGCATGATCAGTGTTGTCACACCATATGCACCAGCAAGCATATGTGCAACGGCACATATGCTTGCTTGGTGGAAGTCTTCATCTCCCCTCCCATGTCTTTCTCTTCCAACATCGCAAATTTGATCTTAAGCTCCTTCATCCCTCGCATGATATCATCGATGGATGATTCTTCCTTTCTGTAATTCACAACCGGAGCTTGAACAATGGAGGTTGGAAGGACTTCTTAGTGATTCTATCAGAATCTTCTAAGAAGTACTCATCCCTCAAGGCACAAGAATATGTTTCCCAACCCTCACCAAAGTGTTCATGTAGGGATTTCACATGGCTTCTAATCTCCGGCACTGCAGCAAGACGGAACATTTCTATCATCTCTTTTTCAGCAACACGGTTCAGCTCCATTTCCCTGACGTATTACCTCAAGTACTTTGAGACATCCCTCCCGTCAAACTGATCCATCTTTCCCACCACAGCTTGAGGCGCCCTTGTGGCTGAATTCTCCCTTCAGTCCTGCAATTGTTGCTGTTGAAGGAAGAGTGTGAACGTTTGAAACATCTCCTCTGTTGCCGGATCAAGCTGCATCTTAGATACCTCGCTTGCTCGGCTCGACCCCTCCCCACTCATTGTAACTGTCCTTGTGATCCCAAACATCCACTCAGCTCGTTATCAATGAAAAGCCGCCTTGTCGTTGACCCCTCCAATTCCCCAAGTATCCAACCTTCTGCGTCTATGTACTCTGATCTAAATCTAGATCCCCGTGGTCTGTGCCTAATGGATTGGGCAACCTAACATGCCATCACCTCAAGCACTCTTTGGAGAGTTGGCCATCACTTCCAACTTCTCACAAGAGAAATACGCAGCACGCACTAGAGTGGTAACCGGTGATGAAGTCCGGAGCACTCCTATAGAATCAGGCGCCCACACAAATCCAGCATGGTGCACACACAAGAAGCCAGTATGGAGGGGATCTAAACACAAGAAGCAAACAACGATCCTCCATACTTGAATTGTCCCAATCCACCCATGACTGACTCTTGCCAACACTTGGTATTTGACATATCATAAAACTCAACGTTCTCCATTAAGCTATCACTATAGAGTTCTTACAATCTTATTTCTGACTAATTTTATATCTCAAGTCCAAACAAAACTTCAATTGATTTAAACAATGCCCCGTCCACATTCATGGGACTTATGAATGATTTTTTTAAAAAAATATCTAGATAAATAAGTGATTGTGTTTTTAGATGACATCTTCATATATAGCAAGTCCTTGCAAGATCATCAAAAGTATCTATGAGAAATACTCCAAGTGTTGAGAGAAAATAAATTGTATGTCAAGATGTCAAGATGTCAAAATGTGAATATGACAAAATTGAAGTACATTACTTAGACCATAGAGTTACTTAAGAGTGCATCCAAGTCATAAATGACAAAGTGAAAGCCATATAAAACTAAAATGCTCCAAAGAATCAAACTCACTACGGAGTTTCTTGGGTTTAATTGGCTTCTATAAAAGGTTTGTGGATGCTTTCGCTCATATTGCTCAAACTGTAACAAATCACTTAGGCCAAGGGCATAAATGCAATGGGATGCAGCTTAGGAGACTCCATTTCAAGCTTTGAAGGATATGCTCTTATATTCACCAATCTTTAAATTGTATGACCCAAGTAGACTAACAAAATTTTCTATGGATGCATCAGGTGTGGCGGTTGGAGGAATGTTACAACATGAATGAAAAGATGGATGGCACTTATATGTCTTCTTCTCTTGGAAGCTTTTATCGGCATAGCAAAATAATCATACCATGGAACGAGTGGAGTTAACCATTGTATTGTGTAGGACCATACTTAGAGGTTTTGATATTGTTTTTTTGTTTTTTGGAATGAAAATGAACAATATTCGGAGGAAGTCTGGGCCGCCAAATACGAATAGGAGAAATAAGTACAAAGAGGGCCAAGACGAATGAGTTGTTAAGGAGGTCTGAAGCATCAAACGGATTAGGGAAATTAGTAACAGCATCAACAAGTACAACGACCCGCGGAGGAGCAAGCAGGAGCCGACGAGTCAAGTAGACAAAATGAAGAGAAAATCGATCATTCGATCGGGGGCTCGTGAAGCTATTCAATTGCCGGTGAAGAAGATGCCAACAGGAGTATATCAACCTTTGGTGTTAAAGCCAGAGTGGTTAGCCGGAGAATTAGCACGATTGAAGAACTTGGGCGGAGAGTTCTTGGCATGGCGTTGGGACTATGTGTACCCAGACTTGTGCGAAGAAGTTCGAGCTAAGAAGACAGCCAACCCAATAGGCTGGAAAGGGCATCCAGATTTGTGGGATGCGCTACTTTGGGCAGAGTCATTAGGAAAGGATTACTCGAAGGAGAAAGATGGAGTCTACTGGGAAGGGTCGGCAATGCATACTGCATTCACCTTCGATGAGACCAAGTGGTTTGACCCTAGGGAGAGGAAGGGTACAAACGGCTTCAAGATTGATCTTATTCGGGATGACTTCCGACGAAAGATAAAATATACTTTGAACCAACTCTTCTCACCACAACGAACTACTTATGTAAGCATGCATAAGGTGAGAATAGTGGAGGGATTCGTTGACAGATCGATCAAGGTCAATTGGGGGGAGATCTTCGCTCGTAATGTGCAAGCAATGGGATAGAGGCTACGAGCGGGAGAAAAGGGAGTGATCTAAATCTCTTCCTTCTTGATGCATATGTATTCGCGCATGGGGTGGTTGACGCCACAGGAGAGGAGGCGCTATCAAGTAAATATGGTCAGCAATCTCGGCCGGCGGCGAGCAATGGCAGTAGTGGATCGACGAGGAGTGTAGGACCCCATCAAGATGACGGTGTGCAGTCACCAGTGCAACCAACTCAACAGGAGATGCCTTTCGAGGCGAGAGCGAAGGCAGTAAGAGATGAGGAAGAAGCGATATTCGGGAAGGAGGACTCAAATATCGAGTCCTCCTTCCCTAATATCCAGAATATTCCGAGAAGTCCAAGTGTGGAGATAATTGCGGAGCCCAGCAGCAAGAAGCGGAAGCTGAAGGAAATTGCTCAGCTAGGAAGTCTTGTACCGAAGGCATCGAGGCCTAAGGTAAAAATGACCAAGGTAACGAAAGAGTAACCGCTTTCTTCGATTATTCTGATTGGCGCAAAAAGCCGAAAGCGTGGTGGTGTCAGTTCTGATGGGGCTGAACAAGATGCATAGCAGTTACATTCAAGGGTGGAATCCCGAGGAAGACGGTTACATGGAGTTGATTCAGTTGCTGAACCGCACTGCTCGAGGGAAGAAGGATCAGGCGGATACTATAAAACAACCGATGATTTAATTAGTGGAGGCGTCTGGAGAAGCGAAGAAGGAGGCCGCTTCGGGGAAGCTATCACGGTAAAGCAGACCTATAGTGAAGTCTGTAAAATTCGGAGCGCGGAGGTGAAGTTTGTAGAGAGGGAGAATGAGAAGCTCCAACAACAATTGAAGAGGGCGAAGCAGCAATTGCATGAAGTCGATGTGGAGAAACCAGCTAGATTAAAAGATTTGGCGAGTAGATGCTCGCAATACCTTTTTGCTCGGTGTGACGATGTGGAGGCTGAAAGGTTGGAACGTTTGACAGTGGCAATGAACACCCCTTGCGATTCGAAAGATCGAAGGAAGGAGATGTACAAGGCCATGGGACGCGAATGCCAAGAAGCGATGCGAGTCCATCAAAGGGAGATCGCAGAGGACATCAGGGAGTTGCAGATAAGTGTCGATGCCTTCACGTTGCGGGAAGATACGTCATCGAAGGGATCAGCAACTTTCCGAAGAAGTAGTCGGGCACGATCCGTGTAGGCGATGATTAGGAATTGGTGCGAGTAGATTGTATAAATAGGAGTAGTGTTAGAGTAGGATTATCGCTTCCTTTACAAGTGTTCATTAAGAACCGTAATTGTAGTTAGGGTAGAACGAAGTGCTCGGGAAGCTGTTGAATGTTGCGTTCGATTGGCCTTGATTGGTGCGTAATACCTGTGAAGATACCTGCATATTCGTCCATGAGCCATAGTTGGATTCACTTCGTAGTAGAACTTCATTGAGAACATCGCCTCGTCGATAGCTTGTAAAGGAGTGATCAAACTCCCATCAGTAAATCTGGAGTGAAATTTCAATTACATGTGTAATTCTGTGCAATGTAATGGATGGGTAATAGTTGTCAATCTAACTGAGTGGTCTTGGACTACTTCGTCACAACACTCTTCGGATTGTGAAAGTCCAAAGTCTTCAAAAGAGGCATAAACACTCATATTCGTCGCTGATAGAAAGATAACATCTCATTCCCTTGGGAACGAACTGTAATTTTGTACAAATGACAAAACCTTTTTGTAACTTGTCTGTTACATAAAGAAGGGAGTTAAGTCTAACTTTTTAGCTTTTTAACTTGTCTGTTACATATTGGCCAGTGAACATTGGAAACACTATCTAAGAGATCACGAGTTTGTGGTCAAGATAGATCACAAACCTTTGGTTTATCTAGAAACTCAAAAGTATATCTCAAAACGAAAGATTCGTTGGTCAAATAATAACGTTTCAATATGAAAAGCTTGTATATTGAGGAAAAGAAGTAGCTTGCCAATGCATTGACATGGATGTCATGCATTAATCACATCACGGAGGTGAAAATTCACTTAGAATAGTGGGAAACTTGAACCAAGCTACCAAGGAGGATGAAGAGATTGCACAATCCCTTTTGAAATATCAAAGATTGTGGAACATGGATTGGCTTTCTATAAGGGAAAGATTTGGATAGCAAAAGATGTTGCTCTACCTACAACAATGAGACACATGATTCAACTATTGATGGTCATGTAAGAGTGGAGAAGACCATTGACGGTATCTAGAGGATATATTTTTGGCCAAAACTAAGAAAGCAAGTCATCAGTTATGTACGCAATTGGGTAGCATGTCAACAAAACAAGGTTAGTAATCAAAAATCAACAAGTATACTACAACCTCTACCAACATCAAGTAGAAGATGGGAACATTTCATCTTAGATTGTATGTGAGTTATCAATAACATCTAATGGATATGATTCAACTCAGCAAAATGATTTATGTTAGCCCACAACAAAGACAATTACTACATCAAAACTTGCTAGTATTTATATGGATATGGTTTTTGCTCAACATGGTTTAGCTACAATTCTCATCAATGATTGTGTAACTTAATTTACCAGCATGTTTTGGAAAATCTTATTTGGGTTATTCAAAACAATCATATAGATAAACAAACCAAAAGAGCAAATACACCTATTGATAACATGCTTAGAGCTTTCACTTTGGAGGAACAAGAAGACTCATATGCCTTTTTACCCTTGATTGAGTTTTATTACAATAACTCAAATCAATCATCCACAAAAGTTAACACTTTCTTATTTATGTACGGAGAATATCATCTCACACCGTCTAGTTTGTCTAGAGTGGATCACATTCAGGAACCATCAACACCAGTTGAAGCTATGAACGAGTTTGTGACACAAGTACAACGAGGAATGTATCAAGAAAAGCATATAGCCATTGCTTTGAATAGACAAAAATAGTATGTTGATGTTCATTGACAACATATGAAGTTTCAGTGAATACCATGTGGAGTTTCCCACCAATATGACATTAATATGAGTTCAAAAGCTAAGCCTCCAGTTTAATGGATTGAAACAATTGATTACAAGTTAGAGTAACCAAAACACATGAAAATACATCTAATTTTTCATATATATCTCTTACATAAATATATTCAATTATCAAACATCAAGCAACATCATTAATAGAGAAAATTAATAGCATGAAGTAATATGAGGTAGAAAGATAATCAAGAAACAATTTAAAGATAATCGGAATCCAAATGGAATGTTCAGTCTAATGAAAAAGTTATACATCTTATGAAAATATTTGACAAATTTCGCAAATGACATAATAATTATTGATACTATAATAGCATATGTATGCACTATTTATTAAGTCTGAATTCGTATAGATTGATTCGTTCCCAAGAGAATGAAGGATCAAACCACACTAGCGAAGAAGAGAAATCAACATTTAGTCATCTTTCTAACTCTGGACTGCTGAGTCCAAAGAGTGTTCACAAAGAAGGCAATCGATCCAAGTCCAATTCTTTCACAAACCCATCACATTACCAATTTCACAGACACAGCAAATAGATTTCAATGGTTGCTTTACTTCGGGATGCGGATCTCTCTCATTACAAGTTTGCGTCTCGGCGAAAACACTCTCTAGAATACTTCTAATGCTACAGACAGGCTCAGCTCGTGGACGAATATCCGGGTAACTTCACGGATACACGCTTCAGTCGTCACAATATCTTTCTGCAGACACTAGCTCCTCGAGTGCTCGTTCTACCTGAATACAATTTGTAGTCCAACAAATTGGACACTTGCAAAGATGAAAGATCCACCATTTTATTTCCTACGACTAATTATATAAAATGTTCTAACTGCTACTCCTAACTGCTTCTACACAAATTGCTCTCTCCTAAGTCTCCTACTCTGATCTAAGCCGCTCGATCGCATCTCCGCTCCCTGCGTGAATGCGTCGATTCCTAACTGCATTTCTTGTACATCGGTTGCGATCTTCTGTCGATGAAGAGCCATGGCTTCCCTGAAATCTCGACCCAACGCTTTGTACATCTCCTTTCTCCGATCCTTCGAGTCGCCGGGATTCTCCATCGTTGCCACCAACTGCTCTAACCGCTGCGTCTCAACACGATCACACCGTGTGAGCAATCTTTGCAAGACATCTATTAGCGAGGTCTCCAACCTTCGCAGCACCTCCACGTCTACACAATCAATCTTCGCTTCGGATCACCTTTGTCTCCGAAGATGAGCATTCTCCTTCTCTACAAAATGGATCTCCGCACCCCGAATCCGGCAAATCTCTTCATAGGTCTTCTTCGCCTCCTGAACCTTCTTCTCCATCTCAGTCTTCTCCTTGGATAGCTTGTCCACATTCTATGTAAGCTCTTGCACTGTGATGGATTGGTCCTCCTTTCCCAAAGCCAGCCGGTTCATCATCTGAATCAACTCCATATACCCATCGGCTTGAGGATCCCCCCCTGATATCGGCCCCATCTCATTCAACTCCAAAGAATACGGGACCACCGCGATTCCAACTGCGGCAATTTGTAATCAAAGAAGCCATAGGCTCCGCAATCTCCTTCGAGGCTTTCGACCCTAGCTTCATTGCCATAATCTTTAGCCGAGAGGTCTTCGGCAGTCCTACTTCTTCCACCTTCTTCTTCCCCACATCTCTTATTTGTCAGTGGGTGGCGGGATTTGTCCTCCCTTACTCTCTTTCTCTTCCTCGAAGTTTCGATTACTTCGAGGTCGAATCGAATCAACACTACTGCCGCCCATTTGACTTCTCCCGTTCGATTCGATTCAGGAGGAGCACTCGTCCCTAAGCTCCTCGTCCATCCACTACTAGCACTGTCGAGGTTTGTATCCAAGTCTGACAGTACACTCTCCAACCGATACAACTGCCTCTCTTTAGGCGTCAGCCACTCTAGCTTCGCGTACAGATGCAGCAAGAAAGACGAGAGATAGACTACACTCTTATCGTCTTCTCTTAGCTTCGCCGCCATTACCTGTACGTTCCTCGCAAAGATCTCCACAATCTTCACTTTGTGCATGCTTACATACGTTATTCTCTGCGGTGAGAAAAGTTGATTCAAGGTGATAGCCACTTTCCTCCTGAAGACATCTTTGATTAAGTCGAGCTTGTAGCCATTCGTCCCCTTCTTCTCCTTAGGGCTGAACCACTTCCGCTCCTCGGAAGTGAATGTAGTATGCATCACCGAGCCCTTTCAATCGACGCCTCTTTTGTCTTCTTCGTGATTGCACCCCAGAGCTTTCGCCCATAACTTCGCATCCCACTTCTCTAGCTGAGCTCTGCTTCCAATTGCCGTCAGCGCTTTTCCTCTCCGGACTTCATCGCACAGCTATGGGCACACGCAGTCCCATCGCCATGACAGAAACGCTCTCCCGAGGCTCTTCAACCTCAACAACTCCGCTGGAGTCCAATCCGCCATCAGAATAAATGGTCGAATTCTCCCCATCGTCGCACTTCTTCCTGCTGGAACTCTTCCGGTTCGACATTACAGCTGACTTCTCTCGCTCCGACTACTCGACAAATTCTTGACATTGATTTTCTCTCGACAATTCTTCAATCCGTCGCCCAAACACACGTTTAAATTCTATCGTGTAAAATTCCTAATGATATTCCTGTCTAACCAATATATATTTGGACGAATATTTTTATGAAAATTAAAATATAATTTTATATTCATAAAAATTAAAAAAATTATATTTTAAAATAATACATATATTTTCAATATATGTATTATGATATTATTGAATTTTTCACAACTAGGAAAGTAAATGAACCAACATTAATTAATCATAGTTAATTCACAAATACTAAGTTTGACTAAATTGATTATAATTAACAAAATAATGATAAACATAAAAGAACAAAATATAAATTTGGATTTATATAATATATGTGAAATATTTACAATGTATTGTATAAATAAGATAAATTCTTAAAATATTCTTTATAAAATGATAAGATAGTAAAACAATCAATTTATATATATTTCTCATATGACATAAATTGAATTTTGAATTTTTTCTAATATTATACTATATAAAACAAGAATAATATTTGAAAAAATATCATATTCTTCGAATTCTAATTTTAAACATATTATACTTCGAAAATCCAACTTCTCGTTAGCAATGCAAGAAAAATAAGCCGTGAAAATGAATATCAATAAGACAAGGTAACTCCTAATATCTCCTACAAGTTAGATCCTCTAACAAAATCAGAGTTAGGATCAAAAGACAAGGGATGGGAAAATCACATCAAATCGTACAAGGATGCAACCATAGTGGTTCAATATTACATGGGGCTAGGCCCCAGTAGTATCACACGTTAGGATTACTTATGACATTTTGTTCTCTCCTAAACTTTGAACATACTGTTACAAACAATCTGTGAACAGTAATATACATATCAACCGTCACTTTGCTCTACCCGAAATGTTTACACACATGGTATAAACAATAGTATAATACTTTGTTAAAACACAGATAATTCATTGTAACAATTTCTTTCTTCATTGTTCATCGAATACAAAGGGTTTTACTCGTCAGTTGTATTCAGCATGTGGTGCATTGTGTTCAGTTCTTTCCCCTAATCTCTCAATCACCTCTATCTAAACTTTTCATGATCATACTCACCTCCCACGGAGAGAATCAAGTCCTGCACTTGTATTAGTTTGCTCGGAAGGAGCTGCCTTTAAATTATCTATTGAATCTAGGTAACCAGTTGCGTGGATAGAGCCAGCTCTAGCCATACTTCATCTTGACTTCGAAAAGGCGACTAACCATCCCGGATTTTCAGGAGAGTTCTCACCATGTTGATGGCTTCTAAATTCATTGTACAGTAGTTGACTTGTACGAAACAAGTGGATCTTCGAAATAACACCCATAAGGGGATTCAGCTGGAGTAACAGACGGGTAGATATACAATTGTGGGAAGTTGACTCTAAATTGCTCAGATCCACGTCCCACTTTACCGACATCTCCAACAATATCCAAGACCTCTGCAGACAATCTTGGTTGCAACCCAGATCAACGCTAGTGTTCATCGAGAAGATGGCAAAAATCTTTGCGTTCTAACTTGACTGTATAACTACAATGGTTCTCCATATAATGACATCGAGAAGTAACATAATGTCACGTACACCTTGCAGGAATGTAGGTCTTTGGAAATGAAAGAACTGAAGTTGGACAATATTCTTCATTGACTGAAACGCTGGCTTCGCAATCATGCACCAGCAGTACAGCAAGATAGCCCGAGAAACTGAGACAAGACATTTTGTAGGGCCTGCATAAAAGCGTAAACCCAAGGGAATTATTAGCACAGATTACATGAGTAGCGGTAAGTAACTTTTCCCCTGGCAAACACTTACATCAAATAACAATCAAAGTTGAACAGCTTGTGACAAGCCGTCCTCCTAGGTTCAAGCTACCTTGTACCTCTGAACATGACGTTTTCTCCCTATGAAAACCAAGTACGAAAGTTAACTTGTGAAACATTAGGAAATAAATTAACTAATCTGACACTGGTTTGCGTACCACGGCTAGTGAGAAGTACTTTGGTACAGTACCTTTCAAGTTGCACTGTGGGGCCCTTTACGATCTTCTGAATACATATATTCATGTCTCTAATTTCAAAGAATAATAGTACTGTATTCATCTACGATAGTTCCTGCATGCATCTGAATGTACAAGAGAATCTAGCGACAGAAATGAGAAAACATTGATATAAATCAAAATGCCCCTGAAAGAAAACGGATAGATTCTTATTTCCGGCACAATCTGAGAAAGAAGAAGATCAGCACCTGAGCCGCGAACGCCTCTTTTCTTTCAAGTAGAATGGCCATGACAGCTTCTGGGCTTTCGAAAACACTATAAAATTGTTCATAAAATTCCGCCCTGGAAAAACAGCAAAACATCAGATACTGTGAAGTTTATAAACAAACGTACGTAAACAAGCACAAATATCATGAATGGCGAGAATACGATTTTACTTCTACTTCAGATTGCTGAATCTACTTGTGCGCGAGTAACTGACATGATACTGGTAACCTTCGGGATACTAGGAGAAACACAACGTCTTTAGAAATTATAATCATAATATGGTGATCGTCCAGAATTCTTGCATCGTTGAGGGGACTTTTGAGGAGATATTCAAAGTCCTGACTTAAGAGAAAACAAATCACACCAGGACGCGAAACTTACTGAAGTGGCATCTCTAAGTAACTATCAAGTTCCTCAAACTTCATTGTGAGGAGCTCTGCTGCGGCTGGAGAAAGCGCATCCATGATGAGAACCCGTAGTGAGCGTGGAAATTGAGTCTGAAGTAGATCACAGACACCATTAGCAATTTCTTGATTTCAGACCCGCTAGCGCTTACTCCATTGGAAGCACAAAAAGAAGAATGCACTAAGAATGGTCAAAGAAAATTCTTGATAGTCTAACTTCTTGATATAGAAGCAAGATATCAGATGACCCACAATCACGTGATGACTTGCTTGCATCTAGGTCTCCCCGTAAACAGCTAAAAAGGTGTAGCCTACAACCGGGTACAATTATCGCCTACTGCACTTGGTGAACAAGGTAAGCTATTATCTCTTGATTTACTAACGAAAGTTGCATTTCTCAATATTCTTGACCTCAACAACACAATACTTCAATCAGCACCGAAAATCTCCGAAATCTCACGCTACTTTGATGTATTTCACTTGTTTAGGTTCACATTTCACGCTTGGAAGTACAATCATCCCTCGAGAATAACCACACAGGCGTCCAGTCCACTTTTGAATTGACGTGTAGAAAGTGAAAATCAAAGATCTACTTTTATGTTGATGGGACAGGATACGCCATCTCGAGCCCCTTTTAGCGACTTCCAAACTACTAATCACGCACCGCTCGACAATAATTGAGGACCGTAAGGTCCTCAAAACGAATTTTTGAGACATCTCGAAATGATCTGGTAAATGATGTCATGTCACCAGACCTTAATTCGACACGAGCCTTCGGCCATGTAAGGATGTTAATATAGCACTTACCGCCATAACTAGCAGAACACGCTGAAGAGAAAGAGCCCCCAAATTGGCAAACACTCTACATAGTGGATCATCTTGAAACTCGACAGGTCTCTGATGATTGTTGGATTGTCCTTCACTTCTGTCAACTTCAATCTGATAAGACTGACCACCAACTGTCCGCGCTCTAGCAGACTTGGAATCTGCAGCCGGTGATGTTTTCATCTCACCCAGTGCACTTGTGACTAGTGTCCTGAGATGGAAATTCTCCTCGTCGGTCAAATCCTCCACTTTCGATTGCTGTTTTCCCACGTTATAACGTCGAGGTCCTTCATCTACACGCCACAAGTCACTGTTATCATGATAACTATCTTGTTCTTAACATACAACTGGCGCAGAAATCCACCTATCCAATCCGCTAACGTCCAACAATTTCTTCGCTTAAAGTGGGCTTCACCGGAGTTCCCAAACATCTCAAAGCTTCATCAAACTATATGACCCTGCGGTCATAGAGTTCACAGCAATTTACAACATAGCTGATAGTCATAACCCAAGCGCTGGTTACAATTTTGTATCTCTAACCTTCATAAAGCTGTCGTAGTACCTTTCACATCTTGTTTACAATGCTGTTCTGCAAGATTTTCAATCGCATTTATATTATTCTTGGAAGAGTGGAATGTACTTTCTGTGACCTGTGCTTCTCTTCGATCAGTGCAAAGATCTATTCCATCTTTGAGAATGCGCTTCTGCAAAACCGCAAGAAAGTCATAAGAATCAGATTTACACGGGATGTAATCGAAAAAATGCATGAACACAAGTAGAAGGAACTAAATGACAGAAATCTTTACCTTCTCACAATCCAAAAGGCTGATTATTTGTGAAATTGATCGCCAATCAGGTCCCCGCCAAAGAAAGTACGCTCACTGTTAGAATCTGGATGCGCACAAAATGCAGCTTCACAAGCACAAATAACTCCATCCCAATAAAAACTAAAAAAGATATGCTTTACACATCGTCGAAACCACAAAATAACAACGTCCACTAATTGTGGCTCACCAACACTTGAATTTGTCCAGTCAACATAAGATCTCAGTTCCAGCAGCAAGAAGTTGGATGCTTAACGGTATACAGGACATCTGTGTAATGAATCCTCTTGTCCTGGATTCTGACACTCACATCGAATAACGATTTAATCCCTGCCCCACCAAATGTAATGCAGCAAGTACATGGCCTTCTACTTACTTCTAAATGGGAATGAAATAGGATTTGTCAGTCTGATATACAATCTCAAGAGAGAACGATTCTTTGTGGCAGTGAAATTTGACGCACAAACGCCAAATTGAAATCTAATGCTGTCCGCTATGTGACGATCAATCCATCAACCTATTAACTGCCAGTGACGTCAGCGAGAGATAATGTACCTTAATTTCTTCAATTATATCCTACTTAGCAAAATCAAGTCGGCATAAACCAGAAAGATATTCTGGCTTAAACGACCGAACAGAAACTGAAATACTTCGATACCTTCTTAGAAGAGTGGAGATATGAACACACGATTGCCCGTCGTTGTCTAAAAGACTCTTCAAGTCGTAGAGATGGAGTTTACTTGTAGAGATCAGGGACAAGGGTTTAACCCTTGTCTCACTGGAGCAGTAGGAAATGACGCTAGTGACATGATTACAGAAGGATCTCGCTAAACTCACAAAGACTGGTGTTCCTATGGAGAGAGAGATGCTGGCAGATGCGGTAGTGCGATGTACAAAATTGCGCACCTGCTAGATAGTCTTCGAGATCTGTAGCTTGGATACATCCGTCTCCGACAATCTTCATGCGCACCAGCTCGCAATATCAAATGCTGAAACCTATGTATATCTTCAGGCCTCCCTGGGGTCTACAGAACCTTCCGTCGTCTTCATTTCATATTAATGGAAACGTGCAATCAGGTGTTCATACGACCACTCTTCGTTCTTCTCGGATAAATGTTTACATTACTTTGAATGTGATCTCACATTTTACTAACAAAATCTCTCCACAAGATCTTGGAAAAGCTCCTAGAATTAGTTCCACTCAATTTCCCGACGATTTTCAGCTCATTGTGATGGAAAGATTGCTAGCAATCTTTCCATCACAGTGATTTTCCATCCCTAAGACAATGATAATCCATACTTACATTTCTCACAACACAGCTACATCATCCGTAAACTAAACCTGAACTTGACTTTTATGCAGACGTCCTATGCCAGAGATCTTTCTCGATTGTGATCACTCCACAAAGAGGAAAGGCTCTTCCATCAGACACTCCTATGATCTGAACCTCCTCCGGTGATTAAGAGGTATTATCCCAAGTCCAGTAACGGTCACTCAGGAGAATACTCCTGTAGTTAAGGGCGAAGACCGAGCAAGACTGCTTGCTTATTTGTTCAACTCTATATAGAGAAATCACAATGAAGGAGTTAAAGATACTACCACTAAGATCCTCAAACTAATCTTCATTCGCCACTACGAATGCATATCATCGCATCACATGTTGTTTCTATCTCTTCTCAGCAAAACCTTTGTTGGGAAGTGACAGAAATAACATAGAAGCGACTGAAACCCCGCTTTACAAGAAACAGAAGTTAATTACCTGGATATCACACGTCGCAAAATGTACCCATCCATTTGAGACCCCAGCGATAGTGAAATCTTAGAAGGCCACCAGAAATTCACAGCGATTGTAACTCCTGTGTTGTTCACTTGGTGATACCTGTACATCATTTGAGTAAAGACTGCTTCAATCACATGACAACCAGCCTCAGTGGACTCATTGGCGATTTCCCATCTTACTCCGGCTTACAGTCAAGATTTAGGACGGGAGGATGAGAAGCCACAAACGCAATCTTAAAATTTGCAGGGGACTATTGGCAAGATAAAAAGACTGCATACTTGTAGTTAGCTTGATTTCAGAGCCAAAATCCTAGAACTCAAGTTTCAAAATACTCCAAAGCTCGTCTTCTTCGAGTTCTCTTTAATGTCCTCCTCAACAATGCACATACATCTTCAGTGGATACGTAAAGCATTTGAACAATTTGGAAAAAAGTAAAAGAGAGGAAATCCAAACGAAAATGTGCATTGTGGTTGGTGTGTCTCTATGTATTTCTTCACGTTTACTCTCCAAGTTCCTCTTCACTGATGTGTTTTAAGAAGCATACAAGAATCGAAAGAATCAAGTTCGTGCTGAGGTAAAAGCCTCAAATTTTGGTAACAGAACGTTCGTACCATCCTTCAGGAATAAATAAGGCATCCCCTGGCCGCAGTGTGACCACCTTCGCATCCTGCACGGCTTTCTTAAAGAGAGGATGCATATTGTAATTTGGTACCACCATATCAACGCCACTGCAATTGCAAGCGCTAAAAGTTTAGCTTTGTGAAGGAAGGAGGATGTTCTAGTAAATGGAACACATTAGTACAAAGCAAAGGAAAAAATAAAACCTGCAGTATATCTGGGAGTGATGATCGACTCGATCTTCAGAATATCTAATATTTGAAATACATGGGAGAGTTTAAGAAATTGTACATGGGAACCTTGATAACTCAAGGTTCCCATGTACAATTTTGTAAACTAAATCTAAGCATCATGAACTTAGTGCTCATAATTGGACTTCATCAACCATCTTCTGTTCCCATGAAGCCTATGATGAGGCATCCTAATCGCGAGGGCCACAAAAGCATGTGCACACCGAAACTCGCTGAAAATTTAGCTCAAAAAGCTTAAATGCAGAGCAACTTGCCTATGATTGGATGCCTCTCCATGAATTGGTAGAGGATAAAGATACGGCGCTGCAGAAGGAGGCCATAAAGTCACTGCAAAAGCAAGTTCCTTACATTTTAAAACCTACGATCCACGTTGATTGAGAATGTAAACTTGTTTCCACGAAAATAACCTGGCCACTGTGATGAGAGTACTTGCGTTCTTGGACCCCACTTGATGAATTTGTACTAGTGTAAAGAAAACACTGAGTTGCATTTCGAAGCCATATATCAACCTTTCTTCTCTCCCGCCACAACACAAAGAATGTTGTGATATGGATCATAGTGCGTGCTTGATCTAGAACTCCTCATGCTCATCCATAAATTGATGTTCCAGACGTCTTTACCCTCCAGCACGGAAGGCTGCCATTTGAAACATCTTAAATTAGTCTTGGACTTACATCTGCAAAAGGTATACCACCTTTTAAACCTATCAAGGTAAACAGGAAGTGCCTTGCAACTGACATGTATTACCAACACAGATTGACGTTGTTATAACTTAAGGTAGCTTGCAGAATCCTGTCGAATTATTGAGTATATGTGATGACCGTATTGTCGACGTGTAAACATATAATAAAGCACACTAGACAATCAGATGCTATATGTACATACATGAACGTGTTCGAACCTGGCATTTGCATCCCGTTCACAACTTTGCTTGATTACTCTAGGAGAAAGAGAATCTACTACATGTGATGCAGTGAAGTGTTTTGGAAAATACTCTGATAACATAAGACATGCAAACTCCGAAATAAAGTCAAATGGCTGGATAAGCATGACATACCAGTTCTATGTCTTGCATCAAAGGTGACAACATCGTCTCCCCTTCTTGTTCTTTACTGTAAATTGGAACCTACGTAGCAAAAAGTTTCATCCAACCAAGTTGCAGAATGTGGTTAATGTAATCACCAGAACTTCGCTCGCGCTGCTAATTTCCTTCAGACAGACATCGGTGAGAGAAGAGACTCACTTTTCAAACGGTCGGTCCTTAAGTTTAACATTGCCCTTGATTCTAGAATGTACCTGGGCTAGATACAGTTCCATATCGTGTGCTCTTCTGCTATCGGCGAGTCCATCTGTAGTAGTCGCACTATCATTTTTCATGGATCCCAAAGAAGGAGCATCCTTAGTAGAAGAACTTTTGGCGGCACTCTTAGGTGACGTTTCAGACACAACAGCCTTTTCCATATTGGACTCGGATAAGATAAGGTCAATGAAGCTTCCAAATTTAAGAGATACCTGAAACCCAATAACGCACCAACCCCAAACCAGAGACCTGCCAGAGTTCAGTTTGACATTCACCTCAAAACAAGAGGCGACTGTGCATGTATTTACCTGAACTGATAATGGAGACATGAATAAGTAGGTAAAAGAAACACAGTAAACAGATAAATACGTTTCAATGTCCATTCAGTTTAGTACGAATAGACTTAACTCGATCATGGCCTCTGATGTGGCCATAAAATACCGACCCTGATTTAGAGGTAATGGCTTGTATATGCGTTTCACCTGCCAAGTTCTGCGGCATAAAAAAACATTAGGAGAAAGTAGAAGGTCACGATAGCAATAACTTTGCTCAAGAATTTATATAATAGACGTTTTGACTAACGGTGGTAAACAAGGAGGTGTTTAGACCGTGTTCACGTCAACAATGAAGGCTTTTAGGTACTCGAACACCAGTAATATTCTGGCACAAACTGCTTAGAAAGAATTCAACAAAATGACTTGTGAATACGGTCAGCTGAAGGTAGCAGAACAATATCAAGCATTAAAACTTAAAACGTGTAACAGGGATCATACACATGATTCAAGAGTCTAAAAAGATAGATAATAAACAGTGAATGGCATGGAATTTGAGTACGCTGAGCACAAGTCTTGGAACCTTCAGCAACATGGGTGCTGATTCTTGCACCATGTCTAAATCCAACGACTTCAATAGCTGCCATCGCTGTCAAACGGCTATTGCATTGAAGCAACCTCAGCGATTTTAAATTTTTTGAACTTTCCGGATCCAGAGAGAAATCAAAAGTTTTCTAGCTACATTGAAAAATTCGTGTAGATTTGTGCCTTCTTCACGATTTTTTCACAAGCAGTCCTGAATTATTGGATTTGAGATGGACGTAAATTCGATAAGATATGAAACTGGACAAAAACTGACAAAGAAGGAGGCAAACTTCCAACAAAGCCTCATTTCGTGATCCTTGGATGGGCACCAGTGACTCCATCTCACAATACCGGTACACAATTGCAATTCAAGTAGAATTACCGTAGAGGTGGCATATGCAGTCTGAGAGTGAAGTAAATCCAACCTTCAAATGTTTCAGTCCACCATTTGCTGGGTTCCATCGTGAAACTGCAGGCCAGGTTTCCAGTGCACCCACCATGACCTGAAAAACAACGACACATTAAAAAATATGAACCAATTTCGTCTGATGTCGTAAAATAATGGATTCCAACTTTAGCCATGACCTCTTTGGCTAGAAGAAAACAATCACATCCGGCCATACGCATGGTCCTTAGTTTGATTCGGCAGAAAAGAAGTCAGCATTTCGGATCGGAAAGACTGATATATACATTTACACATATTTTGGAACAAAACTCAATCGTGACATGAGCAAGTACTTTCATAAAATTAGACCTTAGACAATTTTTGGACGTCAGAAATCCCATACAACTGTCATGGACTGAAATTTGGCTAAATATTAGCTAAATATTTTTCAAATAATTAAACTGTTTGTTATCATTTGAATTCCGAACAACTGTCCACGGCAGAAACAGAAAATTAGAAGACCAGAGTCTCGTGGCAAACGAACTAACTTATAGTAGGGAGCTGGAGCTCGCCAGTCAGCAAACTACGAGTCTTCAATTTGGCCTCGTTGCAGCGATCGGGGTCATCACCATGGCCAGGTGAAATAACATCCGCAAACTACGTGCAGTAGATTAACTATCCGAAAGGCACTTGTTTCAATACTCCAGATTGTCATCAGGCAATGAGAACTACGTGAAATCAACATGAAATCCGAAACGAGCTAAGGGATGAAGAATAATAACTGAACACCAGCAATTCTCACTCTCCGGTAAAAAGAACGAACTCTTCAAACCTCCAAAACCCCGTGACAGTAAGAACGACAAACTGAAACAAACCGCAGAGACAACGCCAAATGACGTACAGCTGGTTTATTGCCGGCCTCTATTTGGCCGAATTGTACATCGACCTCGGTTCCGCGAAGGTGAGAGACACCACCGTCATCACCCATGAAAAAAGCCAACGCAGCAAATATCCGCCCGCAAAAGCAATGCGCTCCTTTGACCCGCTCTCCAAAAACACGCGTTGCGCTTGCACAGTGGAGCACGAATTCGAAATGGATCGAGACAAAGAAAGACGAAGTGACCTGCGTCCACGAGGAAAGAATTCTTGCCTGCCTTCGCAGCGTCCTCCCGCTCCCAGGACCCCACTGGCTCGCTCGCTGCCTGCCAGCCTGGACTGCAAGCCACGACGCCAGGCAAGGCCACCGTGAAAACTTCCGCGGTGAAACTTTGCCAACTGCGGACGCAGTTGGGCAACTTCCCTTCCTTCAATCCTACCACACAGAGCGTGTAATTAAATGTCACTACAGTAGGCCTTACCTTGTAAATACTGTCCTGTACTTACGGGCTACAGGGCGGTCGGTCATGAAGGTTAGGAGGGGCCATCACGTCCGTGTTACGTGGGGTACACTTACGTGGCCAATCCGAATCTAATCTTCTTTCTACCGGACGGAGCCCAGAGAACGTACTGTCCGTCCATGGACGGATCGTTGATTGATTCATTCGACGATTTCGAGAGCGCACCGATTTGTCTTTTTTGTTGATTACCGTGCATTCCAGCCCTCGTCATAGTTTCGGCCGAACATGTCGGGACGACGTGTGCCGGAATCCGGACTTCTCTCCACAGGAGCTTGAGCTGCTGGACCTTTTCTCGGTCCAGTGGTTCTTTCTTGAAAAGTTTCTCCACACCGCCTTCTCCTGTTCGCTGGGGAAGAGTATATGTGGATATACAATAATGATTAATTCTGGATATTTTCCTCCCTCGGATTAAGCGCAGGAGAAAAGTCTCAACTTGTTTTGTACTTGCGGTGGCAAATCTTGGTGACCTGCTGGGGCCGGTGACTGTTGGATTATTGGGTGCGTGACGTGACATGGGCCGGCACCTGTGGGCATAAAGGAACTCTGTCCTTGCTGGGCATGTGAAATGCAGCCAGCCTGAAAGACTACGTAAGGGACAAGGTTAGAGAACTTGTCGATAATCCTCTACCTGGTAGACTGATGCCCCTCCAACTGGGGAACCATTGTTGGTTTAATACGAGGAGAAACGGTTGGAATAACCTATAGTAGGAAAAGGGTGAAATGAACTCTTCTATGTCACTTTCGTATAGTTTAGCACTAAGACATAAAATTTTTCTGTGTGTTTAGCTTGGAAGGATTGAAGCATTCCGATTAAAACTTTGTGTGTAGGATTTCCCCTCATCCGGACTGAATTTTGTGACAAAGATTCCATAGAAATACTAGCAGTAACGTCATCACAGAATGTTATGTTGGGAGAAAAAGGCAGCCAACTGTAGTGAAATGGGATCATATGCTACAGTGTATTGACCACGTTTTTGGCATTGAGTGATGGGCATGAATGCTATATTGATGTAGTTGGAAACGAAGTTCTTGGATGAGCAACTCAAAAAAGAAGGAGCATGAAAAAGCTATGAAGTAAGATGAATCAACCACGACAGTTGTGCGATATGGAGAAGGTCAGTAATAAGAAACTCTCGATGCTCTCGTTTTCTTTTCCATTGCCCAAGTGGGAATTGCTTCATGTTGGTCAACACTTTGGAGTGGCAAGAAAACATCACTGTAAGAATATCTTCTTCTGATGTCAAGATAAAATATGACAGGCTCGAGTTCCAAGCCCAATAGTCCTCACCCTTCTGTAATATAATATAATATTTGAATATTCCGTGACTCTTCAGCCTTCAAATACAACTCCTAAAGAAGACGTTTTTACCCTGAATTTATGAAAAAGAAACCCTTCCTTTTCCTGAATCGAAGAATCCTAGAGAATTCCGAATTTTTAAACAATATTCTGAGTTTTGAAAAACTAGAGAACAAATGGAATCATAACAGAGCGACGGGAATACAGTTTTCTATTTTTCGGTGTAATCGTAGTTGTTGGTAGGTGACCGGGTTCTTGAAACTTGCCACGATTATAAGATGGCAAGGAATAAGGAAGGGGTGCTCCGTTATAAATAGGCGCCTTCAAAGGCGGAAACCACGTTTACTGGGCAACAGCAACCTATGGTCAAGTACTCCAGACGGATTCGATAGCTCCGTGAAATTTGGTCCGCCTGTCCGTCCGTCCGTCTCTTTCTCCCTCCTCGTACTCCCGACTCCCGTCACAGTCGTCTAAATCCTACCCATTGCCAAATCTGGCAGTACGGCAAGTCGGTCCCCAGGTTTTTGGGGGACCTTTCCTTTAGATGCAGGACGTACCGGAGTATGATTAGGTTGGACGAGGGAATCAAAAGTTCACAGTCCGATCGGGAGACTGCGACCGTAGATAAGCATCGGATGGAAGAATGTGAGCCAGTCCCAGAAGAATCCCCAGATCCTGTGAACGATCCTCGTACTTGGGGCCCCGGGATTGGCCGGAAGTCCGTCACAGAATTTAGAGACGACTTTGCTCGTCCTGTATGTGAACGCCCACATCAATGATACGAGAGATTCCGAGGTTTCCGTGCCGAGCCGAACAACGCCCCGAAAATGAGTGATTAAGGTCCTTTTGCTCTTTTCTACGCAGTTGATCGGGTTATAAGTAAAACAGTGTGCGTTTGAGGACATCATCACTCCGGGGTCAAATGATTCCCGGGTTCTGTCAGAATAGTTATTGCAACGAAACCGATGATGAGCGTCCGCGAGCGCGAGATCCGACCTTCGATCCCGAATCTGACGACCCCCGATTATTGGGAAATCCGTTCATTGCAGCAAAAGATATTTGGCCCGCTCCTGAACTGCGCAGTTTATTTGACGGGCCACGGTAACAGTGAGACAGGCGCAGGCAAGCACGGCGCGACAGGCTATACAAAGAGGTCGACGACCGCAATCGGGCTCTCGTGTCGTGCCTGCTGACCCTGCACAGCACCGAGCCCCGTGACCCCGTCCAGCCAAGCCCGGCCCTTACCCCCGTCTCTCCCCGCTTTCTCCCTCCGGTGGCCTGGCTTGGTTTGCTCTGCCCTGGGGGCTAGCCTTCACTGCACTGCACTGCACTGCTCTGCTCTGCTCTGCTGTTTGCTGTGGGTGTCTTGCCTGCGTCTGCCTCGGACTGCTCCTCCTCTACCTTCTTCTTCTGCTGCTGCCCCTGTTGTTGTTACCATATTCTGCCTCTCTTTGATTTCGTTTGGACCCTATTGTGGGTCGGTTTCGGTGGTCCGTCCGTCCGTCCGTCCGTCCTTCATTCCTTCCTTTTGTCCCCTCCTTCACTCACTCACTCACTCACTCACTGCAGTGCAGTGCACTACTCTGGACTGCTCTGCACCTCCGGGGCCTCCTTTGGTTCGCCTGCTCTTATTCTCCTGCTGCTGCTTCTGGTGGTTGTGGTGGTAGTATTTGGCCTTCATTCACCATCGACGTAGCCTCCTTTGTACTTGCATCTGTTACTCTGCTGCAGCTGTGCTCGCGAGTAGCGCCGATTCTTCCCCCCGTCTCCGAGTGTGTATCTTTTCAGTTTGAGTGTGTTTGGAGGTTTTATTTTTTCGTTTGTTGTTGTGGTTCTTCTCCCTCTGCTGTTAGTTCTGCTTCTTCTTCTTCTTCTTCCTACTCTTCCCCTTCTTCCGTTCTTCTGGAGTGGTGGTCTGTGCAGCTCTTTCATCGGGGAGACCAGGCGGAGCGTGTGAAGCTCAGGGTGGGTGACTGTCTAGTGCCTGCGCATTTTTTGTTCGCTTTGTTGTGGTGTTTGTGCTGTCCTTTATTCGGCAAAGGGTTGTGATCGCTGGAGTAGCGGATCTTTTTTGGGGCAGTGCATCTGGGAGGAGGTATATCGTCTTGCAATTGGACGAGAGTTTTTGATCGGCCGCGGATGCTTGCAGGGCAGAGGTTGGGTTTTGCTACGGTGGAGATCGTGGTCAAAAACGGATCACACCTCTAGATAGTGTGAGATCGGGGTGGATGGGAGGGGCAGTCATGCCACCAGAACTGGAGAGTGGCGCTCATGTTCATAGAAATGGGAACTCGGCAAAGTCGGGGGTTAATGGAGTCAGCGATTTGCCTTTGCTGGCCACAAATGGCAAGATTAGCGGACAGGAAACTAGCGGTAAATTGAACGGGATTTTAGACCTAGAGAATCAGCCTCATCAAGAAGGCAAAACAGACGAAATGGTTTCGAGTAGCAGTGCCGACGAGGAGGTCATTCAAATGCCGAGGGACCTGAATGATGAAGCTACGGGAGTTTCTGTACCTAGTGATGACGTCGTAGGAAATGCCAAAGCTGCGAGCGGAGCGTCTAATGCTGATGCACCCAGCATCGTATCCGATGGAGGTCGTAAACCTTCCAATTTGAGCTCTGACTGGACAGCTGCGGAAGGAAACACCGGCTGGGAGGTTGCAGGGGATGAAAGTGTTTTAGGTCCAGGTCCTACTCAAGAAAAAGCAGCAGATTACAAGGCTACTCCTGAACTCTACTCTTATTGGATGGTCAAAATTCCCCGACCGATTGACAACAAGGGGAAAGCGGAGATCAGGATGGCAGACCTGCGCTTGAAAGATAAGACCGAGAAGCGTGACTTTATCAATGCAGCATTCCAAATGAAAAGGGTGAGTGGATCTGTTGTAGGTGCCTCTGCGTTTTATCCATGTTCGTCCTTGGGTGTTCGGATCTCTGAATAAGGCAGAAAAGCAGATCACTGAGAGAAGCATGCATGCAATGCATAGAATCATGTCCTCGTTGCCGATCCGTTGGGCCCGTGTCAAAATCATGTTAGAAGCAGATTTCTCTCTGTTTGTTGAGCTTTTTTGTTTTTGACAGCTGTCTTGCATCTGATTATACCTATAGGCTGCTCGCGCTGAAGCACTCGACAAGCTAAGAGCTGCTAGGGAGAAGGCGAGAGCTTGTACTGAAGCAGTTCGGAGCAAGAGAGACGACATTGAACCTCTGCAACTTGCTAATAAAAGATTCAGAGAAGCAGGCCGACTCGCAAGAGACAAAGGTCGAGATTTACCTGCTAATGAGGAGGAGCTGGACCAGAAGGTAGGACCTGAATTCGAATAAGATGTTACTCACTTTCGATGTGATTGATCTAGAAAATCTCCGTAATCTTTTCGCGTGGAGCAGTTGAGAATATGGTTTGACAAAGGATGTGATTGTCTCGATATTTTGTCAGATCAAGTACCTTGAATATAGGATTCAGCATGAAAGTATACCTCTGAAGGAAGAGAAGCAGCTGCTTCGAGATATCAAAAACTTGAAGGCTTGTCGGGAAGAGGTATGTGCAAACGCTGCACTCCATGCAGAGTTCGCGGAATCGTTGGGCGAGCGAGACGAAGTTCAACAACGTTTGAGTGTGAGTAAATCATTTCAGTTCTAATGTATGTTGTGGACAAGTTCATCTCAAATGATTATCTAGAAATTTAGTCGTCATGATCATGCAAGCGCAAATGCTCCATCTCTGACGTCAAATTCCTTCGTTGCAGCCCTTGATTGCTGAGTTGGAAACTCTGAGAGCAGAGCAAAATGCAGCGTATGAGGCGATTAAAGTTGCGGAACGAGAGTTTGAGAAAGCGGATGAGGCTGTGAATCAGATCCAGGTTCAGTGGGCAGCTGCCAGTCGTGCTCGACAAGACGCATTTGATGAACGTTCACGTCTCATGAGACAAGACAACGCCCGGGTAAATGAATCCCTACTGGACTCAGGCGACTAGAATTTATGTTTGTTACACGTGGATCTACTCGCTTATTAAACTTTGTTCATTTGTAATTTCTTTTTTTTAGTCTGAAACTCATGGATCTGCGAACCTGGCTCAGGGATGCTAGTAGTAACAAACGGGGAGTAAGTAAGATGGGATCAAGGGGGAGGCGGAGGATTATTTGAGAACGAAAAGGGCCACTCTTATAGTGGAACTCCCTTCCATGAATAAGATTAATCTGGATCTTTCTCGAGGCATTGAAGAAACTGTTCACTAAATCATCTACCATCCACATAGAAATATAAATGTGATCACCTAACGGTAGTTGTGTTCTCATTGGATCAAGATTCTGTATTTAAAAGATGGCAGTAATCAAAAACTAATCTCTCCGTAAGGATTTTACTTTTTATCTTTGGTAGTTTAGATCAGTCTGGTGTCTTCCTGTTTATACGTGGATCTTGTAGCTAGTCTTTATGTCTTCAGTAAATTGTAGGACATATGATCCAAATCTATCATCCAGATAGGTCATCCTGAAAGATGACAAATGGTGTGAGACGTAATCTTGATTGAGTGAATGTGATCATTCAAGACTGGAGTTTAGCATTATTGTTTACTTTTTACAGTTAATAAACGTTGTCATGGAACGTTCTTTACCAACCCAAGTTCTGTAAAATATGATTCTAATGTTTGTCATATGAATTACAGAATGATGAATTTTATCAAAACAAGCGGGACTTCCAGAATGTTAGGCAATTGGCCTTCAAGAAGGAGAAAAAAATGGTGGAAGAACTCTGCAACGCTCAGGTATATTTTTGTAGTGGAGGTTCTGTCTGTCACTTTGCATATCTCATTCTTTTTTCACCTTTGGTGCTGCTCACGCCATGATTCTTCCGTAAGTTTCTTGTAGACAATGGGCTTATGCATGTATCAACTCTTGGAAATCTACTATTTTTTGAAAGTCATAGTTGTATGAGGAAATCCTAAAGCCTTTTATAGTCAAGTCAAAGTTTTCCTCTCCCTTAGGTCGAGGCCTTTATTTCTTCAGTAGGCTGGGATTGCAACAGGAAAGGACCCATCATGCTCAATATAGTAATTAAAATAGCTATTTGGGATAGACTAGCACAATATGGTTTTTGGATATCTATATATACTCGTTTGGATGCGAGCGATTATTTGCCGGTTGTTTATTCTACAACTAAATGCATGTTATCAGGTTTGTGAACTAGAGAAGTCTCATGTTCTGTTAGATATAAACGTTGAAGTTTTCATGTCCCTTCACACGTCAATGACTGGTAGGTTTTAAGAACCAAAAGGCTTCTAATATCCTAGGGTTTGTGGGTGAGGTTGTATGTTATATTCAACCCGAGCCCTCTGACAATCAGAAAAGTTCAGATGGAGTTTTTGGCCACATAGATCTTGTATTTTGTCTTTATTTGTTGGTTGCTATGCACAAATGTATAATGTAAAAGGTTTAGCTGGTTCAAAGATAACTGAATGAATGGTGGGTCATAAATTTGGAGACTTCAGAAAGTTGATCAAAATCCTTGTGGCAGCCAATTTTTAATAAATTGTGATTACTGGGTGATCAGTTCTACGATTCATTTGGGAGTATCTTATCCATCACAGAGTTTGATTGGTTAGTATTTTAAAGAATCTTTCAGTACTGGATACGATTGATGAACTGGAGGATTTGTGGATGCAGGTGGAACGAGTTCTAGACATGTGGAACAACAACCCTGAATTTAGAGCGAATTATATCAAGAGCAACGAACGGAGTACGTTGAAGCGGCTGTCAACATTCGATGGGAGGTCATTAGGCCCTGATGAAGAGCCACCATTGATTCCAGGAGATGAAGATATGATGGCGGAATCGAGGACTGAGGTGGGAACATCTCATCTTCGGAAGGGAGAAGCGCAATCCAAAGCCCAATCAAAATCGTCTGACCCAAAATCCTCTGGCCCAGTGTCAACTTCTGATTCCCACAAAAAGGAAGGTGAAAGAGAAATTGCTCCTACTGCAATTTCGAATGGGAATGTTGCTCACACCAAGGCTTCACCTGTCGTAACCCCTGTACCCGAAGCGACCAAGCAAGAACAGGTCAAAGTTGACCCCGCAGTTGCCGCCGCAGCTGCCGCAGAAGAGAAGGAGAAACGGAGGCAGCAAGAGATGGCTAAAGCCAAGGAAGCCGAAGAGAGGAAGAAAAGAATGGCAGAAAGGTCACAGTCAAAGGCTCTAGTCAGAGCCCAAAAGGAGGCGGAGAAGAAGGAGAAGGTGTGATATCTAACCCAAGTTCTTACTAACCCTCGGTACTTGTGTCAAAACTAAGCCAAGATTTAGTAACACTTCTGTTATTGACGATGTTTCTGTTCGGAAGTATTGATCATTATGACAATGGATATAACGATTCATGCGATATCTGGGTTAACATAGTTTGTATATGGCTTGCAGAATATGTGTTTTTTTCAATATTTGTCCTTTGAGTTATAGTTAAATTTCTTGCTATGTACAGGAAAAGGAGAAACGAGCGAGGAAAAAAGCCGCATCGGGAACACCATTATCCTCTCATGGGCTGAGATCTCGGGTGGAAACTGCGACTGAAGTCCTTGAAGAAGCTGAAGCCAGCCCTGAAGTAGTCGTCCAGGAATCACACTCAGAAAGCAAACCCAGTTCGAAGCAAAGGAAGAGGGCGATCGCTGCTCAACAGAAACCGAAGACTGTTAAGCCGCCTCCTGTTCCCAGCTCCGTAACCAAGAAAGATGCTTTTTATCAGCAAACTTGGTTCTTTATACTTTTGGGTATGGTGCTACTCTTTGGGCTGCTTGCCTTAATGGCAAGATATGTACTATAATTCTTGATGAATTCGGTCCAATCTCACTATTGCAAGATTCGTGCAGGAAATATGAGGTTGTTTGTAAGGTTCGTAGGTCAGGTAGTTGTTCTTCACATGAAGACCTCTGCCAGTATTCTTACCTTCACTAAGAGGAATGATGAAAAATATGGAAGAGTCAACCGTTGTGTTTTTTCATATGCGATCGGTGGCTGCGTAAATTGTTGTTCTGAGACCTTATTTGCATCTTCCCTCGCGAGTACGACTTCTGCTTGAACCCATTATCACAATATTGGTTTGATCATTGTGGTGGATTATTATAAATTCATCTGCTCGCTTTCATGTGTGGATTGATAGATCTGAGACCTATTCATTGTCATGCTCGTGATTCGGGAATACCATTACACAATTGAAATAAACTCAACATAACAGAGTATTCCGGTTTAATGGACTCGGTTATATTCCTTGTTTTGAAGACACAAGTTGGGGCTTCGTGTAATGAAACTTGTAAGTGAATCAGCTACAGGCTTTAGATTGCATTAAAAATAGAGTGTAAATTATCTTTAGTGTGGAAGGTATGATAGTAAATCATGAACCTGAACCCATCTGATATGTATGTATCTCTCCTTGGACGCAAACATTTTCTGGACAAGAGCACCATATGAAATAGATTCCAAATGACAGGACATGTGATAGGTCGATCTTAAGCCTTGTTGTGCACATACATATCACAACGTACATGATTGTCTTATCAAACATTACGATACATAGTTTGTCACGCACAACATAAATGTATCTAAATCAATTTTTTTAAATCCTCTTTTTTATAATGAAACTTGTAAGTGAATATCTTCACGCCTTAAATTGCATTTAAAACATCTTTAGTGTTGAACGTACATTGACGCGAAGACGACGTAAAGTTTGACAGCTACCAATGGCCTCCAGCAGTCTCAGTCGTGCCTCCCTTCGCAGTCGCGCACTGGACAAACGAGGCTCGTCACGAAGAGGCACATCCCCATATCTCTCCTCAGTCGTTCCGGTTTTATCAAATCCTTCTGCCGTTATTCCCCAATGACAGTCGATGAGATCTGAGATAGAACCTGAAAGCTCCTGTTCTTCGACTTCATCTCCCATCACTCCATCCAAGAGTCCACTCCATCCTACGGGGGATGAAGGCTGCGTTTGGGTTTCCTCCACCTCCGAGGCGGTTGTACCTTCAGCCATACACACCCGTCGAAGAACGGAACAACTTCACCCGAACTTGCTTTCTTACCAGCTCATAGCAGGTATAAAACACGACAATAAGAAGAACTTGTGGAGTTCTATATCTTGTTCGGTGAATCTTATCTCAGACCACACGAACCTGGAAAGACTGAGATTGATGCGGCTTTGGATATCAAAGTAGACTTCTGATCCAAAGATCCGCGCACCAGATACTATCCATGGATATCTCACAACACTGGTGTACACGACAAATTGACTTATGCACATGCAATTTGAAGGACAAGCTAACATGTAGTACCTCTTCCTTCTGCAAGGATGGATAAAAAATTCGAACAGCGGGACATTTGAACATCGAATTGTGGAAGCATGACGGATGGTCTCAGGCAAATTTCCTCGTGAAGGAGACAATATCTAAGCACCTAAACACTCAATCTTGAACAAAAGAGCATCAGTAGAGGATATATCATGATTTTGATTCTTGAAGCCGGAAGTCTTCCGGTTCTCTAGACTTAGCCCGTTGCCCAATAGCTGTCTTGATGCAATAGAAGCTGACCAACAGTGAACACATAGACTGCCATACACTCAGCATTCATTCAAGATTCTTTGCGCGCGCGTGCACTGGGCCTCCATTGAGTGACATTTTTAGTACGAGGCTATGTGTAAGAGCAGTAACTCCCGGAACAACAAAGCACAACACAAAGAAATGTGGTGGACACAAAGGAAGCCAAGATGGAGATATATTAATCACATAAAACATAAATGACAATCCTCATCTCAAAAACATCCATCAAAAGGATCAAATCCATCTGACCCATATAGACATAGCCTTAAGAGGGCAATAAAAAACGTTAAAACTTGATTGTGGAGGTCTTTTTCTCTCTAGATTGATAATCTTATGTTGATAAATTCAATTGAACATTGTGCTCACTAACTTTTTTTATTCTCTATGTACCGCAATTTTATTTCTTTTGTACACTGTGTAATTTTTATAGGATTTCAAAAATCTTCAACTCTAATTCTGGACCCCTAAACATCAAAATTTCATAATGCTCACACCGCATGTCTTGGCCCCAAAAATTTGAGTAAGTAACAAAATCAGTCCCATTTTCCATGTTGTGATCTTTTTTTCATTATTACATTATTGAAAACTATGGGTTCTACAATCTAAGCATATGCAAAGGTCAAATACCCCCCTTGTTTTTTTGTTAGCTTTTTTATGCGTGTGTGGCAAGGGAAGGGTTCAAATGTACAAAATGTACAAGTCTTGAGGTGCTTGTTTTAGGAAATAAAAAAAAAGCCATTTTAAGTCTTCTCGGCCTTTTGGCCATAGGATTTAGGCTTGTAGAACCCCCATGATTTCAATTCGAAGGGATATCCTCCCTAAAGGTCTTCCCTCTCCCATTGGTCGAGCACTTATCAACCATAACTATGATCTTCTCTAGGGTGCTCCCCGAG
Source organism: Marchantia paleacea (assembly GCA_014180765.2). Classification (NCBI taxonomy): domain Eukaryota; kingdom Viridiplantae; phylum Streptophyta; class Marchantiopsida; order Marchantiales; family Marchantiaceae; genus Marchantia; species Marchantia paleacea. Next base: position 472,664 of record MUAA02000098.1, read on the forward strand.
ATGATTATTGATTAAGCAAGTTCAATGATGCTACAATCTTAAGTATTCACATCTCTATCCACATGCAAATTATTTTACATCTTTTATGGCTCCATCAAATTTAATACCAAATCAACATTATATATAATCCCATAGCATCTCATTCTTATTTTCGACCCAAAAACTTCTAAACACCAAACCTTTTTTGGTCCATCTTGATTCTAAGCACCAAGGTAAATGTAAGCATTGACCCACTTGGTCAAGCAGCGCTTCCGCCCTCCAAATTCTGAATTCGACATTTAAGTATTAAAATAGAAATTTAAAATCAATCACATTAATTTCAAATATACTCTACTTCTAGATCTCCACCACAATCTTCACTCCATCAACACCATGCACACTCTATATTAAAAAGATCAAAGCTATTATTGATCAAAAATCACCAAAGTATCTATGGCACTTCAACAACTCATAATTCTCACCACATAATCTAATTTGGGTTTTAAATTAATCTTTTTTATTCTCAAAACATCCACAATGACACTCCACTCTTAACAATAGCATAAAAGAGGATTTCAATCGAGCCAAATCCACTTTGAGTTACAAAGACACTAGGTTCTCACACTAGCTAATATGTACCATAGGCACCATCTCAACTTTGAAAACTGTACACCAATGAGCTCTACCTCTTGAACCATAAGTCTCGTAATTGGGTTTCGCATTTCAGCCCTAACGAAAAATCCTATGTGAATGGCACTTACTGTACTATGGGCTCTAATTGCTATGCCTACACGCCCCTATCTAACTATGGGTGCTGCTACATAAGTCATGACAACTCATTTAAAAGACCCAGTTGTGAACTCTGGGCCCAAGTGCATCATAGAAGTCCACACTACTTGGGCGAAGGATATCCAAAAGGAAGAAATAGTGAAGAATTTGTATAACAACACCTGGTAAAAACCATACTAATGAGTTGCATGCAGTAGACGGTAGTGTTTCAGTCGGGAGAGATAGCTATTAAACAAGAGATAGATGAGCTCTCACCGTTTATTTTGGCCCTCAGTCTCGGCTCCCTCCAGCATTTGTTGGACTCTGTTGGCTCCTACTGTGTATTGCCGACAATATTTCCTATCGCCTTTTTGTTCCATGAGTTCCCATTCACCGGTGTAACAACATAGTGCATAAGTGTAGGTTATCTTTCCATCTATCAAAAAGGGGTCAGAACTGCAAATATTCGGAATGCAGTGACCGTATATTCTTATTGGTGGTCAAGATAATTTAATACACATCACCACAATTTCACTCCACCAAAGTCAAGTAGTAATCATGTTTCATAAATGCAAAGAATCTTCATTTATCACTCATAGTTTCCTATATTTCTATTATCTATTTTCCTGAACCATTGCAAGAAACTCCTAGCTAATGCATTAATATCGTTATTCGTCATTGACTGAATGTAATTTCTCCTTTAAAATATATATATATAAAAAAAACTAACTTTCTCTAACCTTCGTTGACAGCCTATATGTACCTATGGAAATTAAAAAAATAAAAACGGAAATCCCAACATAGTGCAACACAATGAAGAGATATCAAATTACAACAACCCCCGCGTATGACTTTCAACTATATTGAAGCACTCTGTCATGTGGATGGGTTCGAATTCTAACCATGGCCTTTTGTTTGTATTTTCAAAGCTAAATAATCCTTTATTAGTACTAGTCCCAGTTATCAACTCATTATGGAGTCAATAGTAATATTGATTATTAATTTTTAGCAGTTTACAACGCTGGTGTCTTTCCTTTCATGGGTAATTACTTAGTTCTTTTGGAATAATTATGACTTAGTTTTGTTATTCTGAAAGTATTCGTGAGTAACTTGGAATTGATTAAGCGGCCAACCATTCATTTTTTCCTCTTTACTTGAGTGCTACATTAGAGGAACTTGAAAGAAAAAACTAATCATCCGAAAGTAAAAGAAGAAATGGTACATCATTGTTGGGGGTGATCATATTTCAAAATTTTACAAGTCCATAAACTGAATCCACATGGTATACAATTCCACTAATGAGTAAGGAACCCGACAGGGTATCAAATGAAGAAGATTTTTTACTTTAGTCGCAACTCCGTTCATAACTGATATTATATATATATATATATATATATATATATATACCATTAGGTTCATTGTTAGCTTAATATATAAAACAAAGAGAAAGAGGGAGGAACTATGTAAGGCACCTCACATTGCCCCCCAAACAAAGTTAAAGACTTATAACGGCGATTCACTGTCTACTCCTCAATAGACTTAAATCCGAAGAAAGAAAATTGACAGATTATGGTTCATTCATGTTTCTTTAATGGACTCAATAAATTCAAAGAAGTTTCTGTGCATTGATTGATATTTATACAGGAAAGGAAGATTATACATGTAATTTAGTTTATAGTTCACAGTGCAGACCTCAGTTATAATACAAACAATACATCTGACTTGAGAGTTTTAAACGTTGATCCAATAGGCTAAAAAATAAGGGCATCACTCCCTGCGAGCAGACACTGCGATGCCTCTTAGTGCTGATGTTCCGTCGAGGTCCAAAAAGGGCGACCACGCGGCACAGGGAACGGTGGGCGAACAATCCCTAGGCCCCGAACGGAAAACCTGCTTCCCCTCCCAAAAGGCCAAGCCCCAAGCATGCAAAGCAGAGCAAGCCCCAAACAAGCGAAACTTGCGAAACCGAAGGACCCCAGCAAGACGAAAGGAAGGGCGAGAGGGAAAGAGGCAGTCAGTGAATTAATCGGATCGATCCAGAGCCACGGGGAGGGGACTCGAGGACGAGGACAAGGAGTTGGAGAGCGGACGAGTGGAGTCGTAACGTGGATCCAGGAAGGCGAGCCAAGCAAAGCCGAGGGTTGCCCGATTCGAGCACTCGTCGCTGCGAATTCGATCGTTCGAGTGATACGAATTGTCGAATTCGGTCGGCCATCCATCCACCCGCGAACGATGTTGAGGTCGGGCGGAGGAGCTGCAATGCTGCGCAAGCAGGTCGCGTCGCTGGTGTCGGGAGCGATTTCTCCGTCTGCAACCGGAGCTGCTGTGTCGTCCCAGCAGATCATCGCCCGGAGGGGCTTCGCCGCCGGTGCCGGTAAGGCGCAGGCGAAGCAGGACGATGTGCAGGTTCCTTTGCCCATGTATGGAGTGACGGGCAAGTATGCATCGGCCTTGTACGTGACGGCCGTGAGGGGCAATGTTCTGGAGCCGGTGGAGCAGGAGCTGAAGAGCGTCGTGGGGGCTGCGGATCACGACAGCGTTTTCGGGCAATTCATGAAGGATCCGTCCGTGCCCAAGGATGTGAGGATGAAGGCGATTCAGGACCTGTTCGGCAAGCAGTCGAGCTACTCCGATGTGACTAAGAACTTTTTGGCCGTGCTCGCGGAGAATGGCAGGCTGAGGGAAATCCAGAAGATTTCCACCGCCTACTCGGAGCTCGTGCTCGCTCACAGGGGCGAGGTCCAGGCCACGATCACCGCTGCTCTGGAGCTGACGCCCGAGGAATTGGAGGGCATCAAGGGTGCTCTCAAGGGCCACCTGAAGCCCGGCCAGGTGCTCAAGGTGGAGCAGAAGGTCGACAGGAGCATTATTGGAGGAATTGTGGTGGATATTCTGGACAAACATATCGACCTTTCCATCGATACTCAGATCAAACAGATGGAGAAAGTTCTCGCAGAGAACCTGTGAGCGGAAATGTAGCAAGTTCTGTTTTTGATACGGACGTTTGGTTTGAGTCCATCACTCCAATGAGTGCTGTCAGTAACCGGTGTGCAACGGATTGGCAACGGATTCTTCCCGCCGATCATCCGGCTCAGCATGTGAGATTTCTCGAGTGTAAACTGCTTGGAGAAGGGAGTCGTTTGGCCATGTTCTGATAGAAGGGATTGTCTGTCCATATGTTCGAAATTTTGAGTCGAAGTGATTAGGGTAAAACGCAATCTCTTGTTAGAACTCATACTTTTCTTACGCGGCTTGCTCTCTTCTTCTCCTCCCAAGGATAATTGTTGTTCCAAATAATGCGTGGGTGAAGTTTAGGGTTATTGGTTGGAGCCTACTCCTCGGGAAGTACTTGTTACATTGAACAATTTAATAATTTTTGAGCCCCTTCTTATGAACTCTATTCATCTACCTTCTATTTGTATGTATCTCACAGCTCAACTGGAGATGAGATGTACATTTCATACCCACTAATGCGGTCGTTTTTCATACTGTTGCTATTTTTTGGTGTTTACACCTGCGTTGTTTTCCTGAATTTGTTTGGACCACTGGATTTGCTCATTTGTTTTTTCTTCCCATCAGACAATCGGTGATCTTCGGTACTCTAGTGATCAGCTTATCACTAACAGGAATCCGCTTGATTGAAGATTAACCCAGACAGATTATAGGTCTTTGAAATTTTTCATGGCATGGGAGAGCTAAGGTACTCTTAACAGTTGATCACCTCGTTACTTTGCACCGAAGGCTAGTGTCTTTCCGGGAGTTGTATGAAGCGTTCAGGTCGACGTATGAGGATTAAATCAGGCCTGGAAGTTTTCCATTTTTTAGCTCGTCACAGGTACATTTTCACGTCTTTTTTCACATAAGTCTAGAAGACTCCATGTAATATAGTCGTTACAATGGAGAACTATTCAACGGGCCCTAACCAAAAGCACTTCATTTGAAACATACAGTTATGTTGAACGACGTGTTTTGGTGTAGGGCCTCCAAAGTAGTTTTGCAGTTTTGTTGGTCATCTTTCGGACCCCATATCTGTATAGAGCGCATGAGGTGACAGTAGGAAGTGATTGTCATCACCTTTTGTTAAAAGACTCGTCCTCAATAAGCAGAGCTGCCAGGAAATGCTCGGTATGTAATAAATAATGAAGTCTTTTAGGGGGTAGACCTTACTTAGGCAGAGTATCTGAGCCTCTTACTTGTCAAGCAAATCAGCTAGTGATGAAGTTTCTCGCCCACAGCAGTGCTCTATATGGTGACGTCGTTGTTTTGCACATGTCTCGCTTACGAACGTGTGGAAAGGACTTTGCGACCTGTGGAAATTAAAAAAGCCTTGAAGAAGGCATGCTGGCAAGGATCCATTGATGAAGTGAAGCGGGTCAGTTTGATAGGTTAGGCAACGTCCACAAGGAGAGCTAAAGGTGGACTGAGGTTTTCTTTCGTCGTTGGCTCCTTGTTAATATGTCTCCTTCAGTATACAGGTGCCAGTAACAAGGACGGTGACGAATTTCGGCAGTACACAACCGGATCGGCTACCAGTTTGCGTACGAACTGATCCGGGAGTACAAAGGGAGCTCTTGGAAATGAAGTCATGCGCTTTGTGCTATTAGCCTTCTCGTTAATCCGGACCTATCGAATCAAGCAGTTTTAGACATGTCATGTTGAAAGCATGTCAATGCTCTACAGTACAGGTCACTACCACCCTTCACTTGTCTTGGACCATGACTTCCAGATGGCGACATTCAGGTCTGAAGCGATGACGGTTGACACTCCCAAGTTGATGAGAGAAAAGTCGACTGGAACGCAATAAACGTTCTGAGGTTGAGGTTCAGACATAACAAGTTGGTTAGAGAGAGATATTGATATGAACCGCTGTGATGTTGAGCTGTGAGCCTACTGTCGTCTTTCATGTTTCATATTTACTGTATGGCTATTTTTGCCTCCGGCCATCCACAGAAATCAGGTTGGTCCTTGTATGAATAAAGGTTCTACAAACATCGTCGATGATATTACGAGAACGTGGCAGCCGGGAAATGCCCATGGAGCATTACAGTAAACGATTACGTGCATATGGTAGTAGAGCTTTCATATGGGCATTGTGTTATGATATACGACTTTTGTCAACTTAGCCATTTGTCGAGACTAGACGTTTACCGCATCTCTGAGACCTTCCATGTATATTTCGCTGTCGTTCGCAACACATAAATGCAAGATGTACACTGCGCAGTTAAAAGGACATTTGAAAGGATGGAAACGCCCCCAATGAGAGTTTACAAAGTGTTGGAAGGAAACATCCCCATGATAGCCTCTCGAGCAGAGAAAGCTATATCGACTTGATTATAGGGCTTCCTGAATATGTAGAAAGGGATACATGAACCCTGCCCAAGTAACTAGTGTATATACCTCGTCAGCAAAAATGCATCAGCCTAGGAACTCCATCTGCGCAAAATACATCTGCGTTCTGAAGATAATCTACTCTCCCAGAACTCAATGATATCACCCACAAAATCTGAAGTTCGGCACCAACTGCTTTTCTCCCAACCTTCTTGCAGAACTAGTACTGGAACTGACCTATGTACAAATAACTAACTCAGCGTTTAGTGGCAGTTAAAGCTTGCTATTGTTGACCACCTCAATAAAACTTTCCTTCGAACTTCGAGTTTCTTGCCATTTACTTCAGTCTACCTTGATAAACACTTCGATGCAGCAGCACTTGCAAGAGTTTTTATCTTGCTGTAGTCTCTAGTTTCTAAAGCCAATTTCTCGAAAACAGCGTCCGACACTATAACTGCCATCACACCTGCACTAAAATATGGTTCCACCATATCTGAGACATCACAATGCAGGCAAATGCCCGTCAGCTTTATGATTCCAAAGTCAAATCAACAGATATGACCCGTTGATTCTAGACGGAACACTTACATCCAGCTAGAAAAAAAGGTAAGCAAAAGCAAGTTGGCCAAATCTTGTTTAGTTCAATACGAATGTCCTTCGCACAGTGCACTCGCATTGAAATCGCATTCATTCTCACCTAAAGAAATGCCGCTGGATACAATCAAAGGAATGTGTGGCAGCGTCCGTCTCAAAGCCAGGGCGTAACGGACATCTCCTAAGAGAGCAATTGGAAATAACTGCAACATCAAGAAAAACAATCAAGTCATCTCACGAACACAAGAACTGGGTCTACGAACTGGTGAGATATCAGAAGATTCTCTAGTTATATAATGTCATTTCATATGAAACTAAAATGTTGGAGTATTTTTTTTGTTAACATCTTGTCTATTTGCACTAGTTGAGGGAGTTAGAAGAGAAAAACTATAAGGAAGTAATCTACAAAAGGAACATCAATAGTTTAAAGAACCGGAGTTTTTGGCGCCAAATAATCCCAAGGAATCCCAAATGTGACAAATTTAAGCTCCCAGGTTGCCTATTTTTATTGGGAAGTCATTGTTGGCACTCGTATGACCAATTCTAAACACCTATTTGTTTCAACAATCTGAGACATGTATGCAAGCACACAAACTGGCACATGTATGTTTGCTTCCATGAAACGAATTCTTATTGATGTTAGTCGATGTTAGAAGGTTGAAGGTGGAGGATTACTTTCACAGCGCATGCTCCCAAGTTGTAAGCAGTCACAACCTGCATAACAAGTTTCACAAGAATCATCAGAAGTACAGCGCTTTTACAGCCTCGGATGAAACTCCAAACCCTAAACGTGGACCAATTGGTTCTCATAGATAATACAGCACATGTCTGCATCTAAGCAGCAAGACCCTGAAGGGCAATCATCCAGCCTAGAGTGTGATCTTCGACCTCTGTAGGTGTCATAGTCCCAGGGATGAAGAGAACAGGTCCATCTTTATGTGCTCGCACCATGTCCTACAAACAGGAGCAAGAAAAAGTCTTCAGGGGAAATCTAACTGAGGTAAAAGTTGTACCCTAAAATCAGCAATTCAGGTTGATTCAAATGAGTCTTTAGTGCACTCTTTGAAAATCGCTATTGCAAGAGCATTCCAACATAATTCAAAGATTTCAGGTTCACAAGTTTTCTCAAACTCGAGTTTGTATTCATGCAACAAGGTTGCTCAGCAAGTCTACCATAAATCTCATTCTTTGGCACTCCAACAGGATCCACGCTGCTACAGATCTTATATGCGGTCCATAATGATGGATATCAGTTATTTAGAGGCGGAGTGAACTAAGCCCTCGTCGAAGTTTACAGATAGACAAGAGCTTTATGCATCCTTCGCCGAAGGAGATTTGTATCCCTCCACACCAAGATTTAAGTCAATTCTGTGAAGGAATATCATACTGCAGTGTCATAAAAAATGTAACTCTGAAAGCTCATTTCATTTTTACAAAATGTACAGCAAAATATGCCACAGCATGGCCGCTCTGCTTCACAGATTTGTGATTATCTTGCTGATGCCTTGACAGACATGAAAAGAGATCAGATGTAAAGAAAGACAACAAATGACATTCAGAAAATGGCCGCCTGTCCTGAATCTGAATCCTTACATTAAGATCTTTAGTGCGAAACATGTTGTTTTACATAGCCAACGAAAGAAGTGGGTAGTTATTACTTCCGTTATCTTGTGAATGAAAACAGATTGCTCTAAGGATGACACACAGGTTTTGAGAACTGATTTAGTGGGTGGAAGAATTACACAAGAATTGAAGAATCAAAGTCATCGACACAAATTCTGAACACAATACACGTCAGACACAGCTCGGCAGGAAATCCAACGATAGACAGATACATATAGGAAAGAGACCCTACAACACCATATTGTTGTGCAGTGTTTGACAGTGTCATCCGATTCCTTGAATGTTCAAATTATGCTCCACAATTGGAGTCATGGTATTCAGGGACAGAAGAAAATGAACTTGATTCTCATTGCACAGACAGATGTGGTCTTTCATATTCACAAAAGTCAAATCCGAGAAAGTATAATAACAAAAGGGATGGGAAGACCCCATCAAATCGTACAAGGATGAACCAAACCGGTAACATGGGGCTAGGCCCCAATAGTATCACACTTCATGCCTCATCTGCATTACAGAATCGCACTTATGAACGTATAACAATAAATGTCCAAGGCTTCCTGTTAGGTCAAGATCTAAAACCCAGTGAATTCACCGGAGCATGGGATTAAGGAAACTCATCACATGGAAATTGAAGTTATTCTGCAGTGTGTGGGTCTCGTCAACAAAATAGCAAACTCAGAAATATTGTAGTTCAATCTTCACGATACTAAAACTTGTACATTCAAATGATAATTAAATTTACCTCCATAGTGACAGGACTCGTTAGAAACTTGGCTCCAGCCTGCTTGGCCATCTCTGCTTCCTGCATGGATAAAACAGTACCAGCCTGCACAAGAGGATGAGAGAAGTCAACATTCGCAAGCTCGTGTTTGTTCTTAGTAATCAGCAGACCAAAGCCAGCATGCAAACATGCATTCCCAATCAATATGATGTTCCGATAACATGGAAAAATCAATCGCTCACTCCGATAGTTGCCGATGGATACTCCCGCACAAGACAATCAATAATCTGCAGTGGGAATTTTACACTATCAGATCAGATTATCAAAAATCAGGCAAACCAAAATGTGAACGACGTTGGTACCATTCCCTTCGATATTAATGATCATAGTTTGTGGATCACTCGTGTCTCAGAAACCTTTCAAGTTTCTGTGAGTTCGGCTTGTGTGGCAAACTCACACAATCTTTTAATTCCAGATATGCTCGGGTGCTCCTGAAATTACAGCCTTACAGTGTTTTCAAGCTCTGTACATAGCGACCGTCGGCTTTATCCACTTTACATTTGTTCTCGTGGTATTGAAATTTCGACCTGAGGTGACTCCTAAAGCCCACCTTCTGTGATAGATGGAAAGGGTATAAAGTCCACTGGGTCGTACTGCTTCAACATGTAACCCTAAGCATTTGTATCGGCCTTAAAAGGGACGAATGTAGCCATTCTGAATAATTTCATCAATTAATCTCATAAAGCTATTCTTAGAATGTGTAATACAGAAGATCACTTGTTTAATAGGCGTAGCAACCAGCTATGGGAAGTGCGGCATGTATGCAGCTGTAAGGAAATTAGCGATGTTCGGAATCTTCACACGGGCTTCGACATTAACTGGTCTGTATTATTTGAGGCCGTAAATTTCACAACTGGGCCCAAAGGAAGGGGATTTTCTTGAGTTTTACCTTGGCTGCTGAAGGAGTCGTCATGGTGACCTCCACCTGTTTTTGCGTGCAGACAGAAACATTACATTGCAGACCACAGTCAACGCAAAGACACAAAGAGCAAACACATTTCGGGTGCAGGACATGAATAATAAATCTGATCTCTCTCGAACGAATAAGCCTAAGACATGAATAAACAAACATTCTTGTAAAATTCATAAATGGCTCAGAAATAAGGCCTTGAGGGCTCAGGGCCAACCATAGTGAGCCCACCATCCAGCGCTGCCCGAGCAGCATCCAGCGCTACCTCTGCGCTGCCGATTCAAATTACGCACCCTCACCGTCAATGCTCTAAAACTAAACCCTACAAACAAGCCTTCTTGTGTGTTTCACGTTTTTCTCGTGCCGCAAAGATTGCCAGTCTTGTTCGACTTGCAGGCAATCCCCAAACTTGAGAAGCTAATTGCTGTATCCTCCGCTAATCCAGAGATACGAGTCGCAGCTACAATGAATCATAATATGGCCTTCCGTAGATATAAGAACCGCAAGACAGCGTATACAAGGGCGTATCCAAATATCAATAGACTTTGCTCGAATTGGTAGCTGAAAATTAGCTTTTGTCACCCAAAACTTCATCAAACACCGAATGTCTACGAATGTTTCCACGTCTGAAGACTGCCTATCAAACAACCAAATTCTACATGGTCTGAAACTATCACACAAACAAAGATGACCATGAATAATTAGCTTCACTGTAAACGGACAAATTGTGGAGAAGCTCAGATGTCCTGATCGGCCTCACCTTGTGGTTCTCAAGCAGGCAATAATTCCTGCATTGCGCAATCGATGAAGGGTAGACTGCATGGAAGATAAAGACAATAGTGCGGCTCCACCATTTTGATCTCGAACACTCTCCAACGATGATCCGGCACTAGAATACGCAGAAACGATTTCCATTTTCCTTCCTTTCTTCACCGATTGCGGAGGTTTCTGGGTCGACAGGAAACCGTATCCACCTCGCCTCAAACTCTCCCTGTACGGATCTCCAGCTGCGCCTGGAAAGAGGCCTAAATCTGGAGCTGCTGACATCGCACTGTCTGTAAATGATAACACAGCAGCAGCAGGACTTTCGATGCCACGAGCAAGCAGAACTGAGTTCATAGCCATTCTCACAGGCTCGAGCTCTCAAACCTCCTCTCTCTCTAAGCACAGCAATTTCTTATCCCAATCTGGATATCGCGTAATATATTCCCTTCAAATTCAAAAGCTCTGATCCTCATCTACTTCCGAGGAGCCATTCCCTCGGAGCTGACTTTGGAATCAAAATCAAGCACTTTGGAACACCTTCAGTCAGTCAGTGATACACATTCAGGGCAAAGTCTGCTTGCGCTCCCGGATTAGTACCGACAGGTCAATCTGTTCAAATCTACAATATACAGTCACTCACTCACCGGTGTAAAAGAGCTTACAGCAATAGTTCATCATATCCATTACAAGTTTGAATATGTTGCTGTCACTGCCTATTTTGGACTCTTCAGAGCTGCATGTTTTGTTCCGATGCCAAGGCCATGACGGGTTACTGTAACTGCAAGCACTTGGCCAATCATAGAAATAGATTAATCAAAACAGATCGAGCACAACACAAACCATTCCATATTTTTGCATTCTTCAACAGCAGCCTGTGACAAATGTTGAGCATTCTTTTGAATTTCCACGATCTGTAAAGCAATATTCCGATGTAGGTGAACTTGATTACCTTTTGCAGTTTTGTATTTGGACTGAACTTGTCTCGGAGAAGGTTTCTCGACTTTAGGAATAAAATCGTAAACAAACATGAACGTTTGAAATGTAGATGTATTTTAAGATTTAATATTAAACAAACATGAACATTTGGAGGAACCATAATTGAAATCAAATTTTCCAGCTGCGTTTCCATATTTGCACAAGCAAGTAAGCAAGGGCTCTGGCTCACTTGACCTCTCCGGAGAGATTTTCTCCCTCTTATACCACGCCGCATGGTAACGTACCGTACAAACAATAAAGAGCTCGTTATTTTCTTTTTATCTCCTGAATATAAAGGAAAAAATCTCTCAGAAAATTGAAAACATCAGATAGTCAGCTGTCAACTCGTCAAGCCGGGTTTGGATAACCATCGTCTGGAAAGTCGCAACAGGACCATCATAGCCATGACCTTTCATCAGTAATAGGACATGACGCCAATATTCTCATCGGCGTCATGTCCCCGTTGTGTTGGTTTGGAATTTGAGGAGACTTTGGACTTCGGACGTCGTACTCTCGAGCATTTCCTCGCTGCTCTCCTTCCAGAGATTCTTTCCCTTCCTCCTTTCATTTCAGGTTGGCATGCTATCATCCGAATTGACATTTTCTTAGTGTCAATGTTTATCTTCCCATTTTTATTTTATTAAACTCTTTCCCATCTTCATCATCCTGTCCAAGGCTATGCGCCTTCAAATTTCCCCTACCATAGTTCTTTACTACACAAAATAAGATAATATATGGTCAACCTTCCGAGATGTGTCAATATTCGAGTGACTTTCAACCTCCTATGTTTAGTGACATGTTACCTCTCTGTTTGTGTTCCATTTTATGCCATGAGTCGGGACTCTCCATTGCAATAAAAAATGGGAAGAGTTTTAGCGTTCTCACCATGGTCCATGATGTTTTCCAAGATGAGAGGTTTATCTCAATAAACCTCCAAAGTGGGAGGTTTATTTTCCAGGTTCTCCTGATGTCGATACATTTGTTCCCATATCACCACGCTTCATGAGGTTCATCATGCAGTGTATGAAGTGCGGGTCGCAAATCCTCTGGGACTAGATCTTCCTTTAATACCGGTTTTGCATGTCATACATGCAACGATGATGGCAGCACATGATCAGGATTGGCAGGATGGTGCTCGGCCTCCTACATACGCTTTCACCATAGAAATTTCCCTCGGTAAGATGAGTTGATACAACTAGCGACGACTCGACACGGAGAGACAGAAATATTTAAATCTATGATGAAGATTTATCATCGGAAACGAATATTTTCCTCCTTACACAACGATATTCGGTTTTGGCTACTCTTTAGAATGCCTCCTCATAATCTGTATCTAAGTCACATATAGGTACCTCACTAGATTTACCGGATGTGTTATGACATTGTATGCATGTAATGAATACATCTATTCCATCATAAAGTGTTTATTTTTCACTTGTTGGACCTTGGAGTATCCATTTTCTCTTGAATACATGACCTTTTAGTCGCTTGCACTCTTGCACCTCCATGTACAGTTTTTTTTTTAACTTTTATTTCCGTAGCGAGGTTGGAGAAAGTTAGTCAGACCAGGTCCCAAGGCAAGAAAGAAAGGAAACCTGAGGAGAGAAGTCTTAGTAAGAATAACACCTGTTTAATGATTCTGTCTCGGATTTTTATAATAATTGTGAATCTTGACTAGATGCAGATGATGGATTAATTATTATTTCATGCTGTTAATACATCAACTGAAGTCCGCCTACATCCAAAGCATGCGAGTGATGGCAGTTCAGTTCGTCAGATTACTTGTGAGTGGAAAGTGATGGTACTTCAGTCGCGGAGGAGACTGGGTTGAATTGCCTTTTTTGCTATGATTACGATGAACTATTATATTACCTTGTTTGGTGTAACCTATCTCGCTGTATTTTCCATGTCTGGTTTAACAGATACTACCTTTACTGCATAGGTTACCATTCTGATTTGTTCGGACAATCCTTGCAGACTCATTTGAAAATTATCGACACTGGTCATTGCGCAATAGAGTTCATTCATTGAAAATGGTCAAAAATAAATATAGTTTATGTTTCCACAATTAAAAACGCTGTCACGTCATTCTTCTTCCCATACATTTCTCAGAATTGCATAGAATGATAGAAAAATAGTCCGCCAAATGTTAATAGACATCAGATTCTTGACCATGATTCTGTACGCTCGTTTGGTGTAGTTCCATACTTAGTCTATTATTAAAGATCTTACGTCCCACGACCCTACGTAAGTAATTCCCGTCTTACCTTTTGATAAATATCAGTATTTTTCTATCATGAAACCATTATATCCTGGAATAATTTGCAATATTATATCTAACAATTGCAAGCATGCAGTGGTGTCTGGATACAATCAAGTCACACCCATTATGCACTACAAGATTAAGTAAACTCTGTTAAGTCTTCAGTTAGTTCAAATATCATAGCTTTTAAAGTAGATGCTTGACGTGGTCACAAAACAACCAAGCCTTCAATCCTTAGCAAAATAAGACTGTCATTGTCGTGAAATCAAAGTAAAACACATGTCTCAAACTGCTTACAATTGCAAAAACAAGGTATCATAGGAAGTAAAGTTCATTTCAGATGTCCATTGGCAATAGGCAGTTGCAGAATGTACAGATACGAGAGAGTATGAATATACCCGTCTCATTACTCCAGGTGTCGTCACTTAACTACTCTAATGAAACTGTCTTATTGGCTACTTCATATGCGGAGTTACCAGAAAGGTTATTCAAAGTCTATGTTCGTGGGCAATCTGTCTAACCCATGTCTTGTAATGTCACATGAAAGAGAGAATGTGCGAAGCACTAGATTTTCGATTCGTCATTTAACTCCATAGCCATCACTTTTGCTCACATCTCCGTGACCTCACAGCACGTATAAATACCCCTACTTTGTCTATCCCAGCTATTAGCGTATTAGCTAGCCGTGCCTATTATACTCTCCTCGTCTAATGTCCAAAAGTTGAAGGAGAAGTAGGTCACGCTAGAAATGACATCGCCTGATCTATCAAGACAACTCACCTTTTAGTAAGCACGGAACTCGGTCTGTCAAACCCACAGGCTCAGGAAACGTGATTGGAATTTAGAGAAACAATTATGGTGAAAAGGACTTATGGATCTGGAAATATTAACGAAGATAACCAGCTTTGGGATCAGATTACATGTACTTTCAGATCAGTTGTCTGCAAAACACTCAAAGCTTACAAGAAATGGGGAATCCCATCCTTTTTGCTATATTACTTGGTTCCCCGAGCATGACAAGCAAGAAATAAGATCTGGTATCATGTTTTATAGTAGGAGGGACGGATGAACTTCAAAGATCTATGCACAGCTCGGCTTTGATTATAAAGAACAGAAGCAATCGAGAGGTGTTCCGCAATTGAGAAAAATGAATGGAACACACAAATGTCGTGTGAGTACTTTTTAAGACATAAACGGCACTCATAAATATGAATAATTGCGTATCACGCAGTATTAAAATATAAATTACAGTTTCTTTTATTCTCGGCAATCAGACTCCCGCTGTGTGGGGATATGTGAACCTAGCAGTCAATTATGAATGACAGTAAAGATGTTGCAAGACTCAAAATTCCTACACATGCAGTTTCACCCGCTGCACGAGTCGAGTCTCTTCTCTTCTCGTCTGGCCTGGTCTAGCTCATCTCTTCTCCTTTCTCTTCTTTTCTTTCCAGCTCAACTTCCGCCTTCCGCCCACTGACTCACCGATTGATCGATCCAAACTGCACATAAGACTGCTGCAGAGCGAGATTAAAGAGTTTCCTTTGTAAGTGAGTCAGAGGAGGAATAAGAATGGCGTCATGAAGGAAGAAGGCGAATCTGACGAGCCCGAACGAACGTTACGTAAAGGAACGTGCCTGCAGAAAGTACTGCAATCTGAGCTCATTGGAAGAGATCAGGTGACTGACAGCTAGTCTAGGAGGTGAATGTTGACTCCACTCATCACAGCTTTTCGGGGGTGTTGCGAGTTGTGTCTTGATTTCGTCTGTCATAATAATCTGCTCATGCGGATTCATCACCCTGAGAATGTTTGTCAATGTGGGAGTTTTGCTGTCAGTTTGCTGCTGTAATCAACCCTTGATTACAGCAGCATCCAGATTTGCCGATTCGAGGGTCGCGTAGTATGACGTTTATCTCATGGTCAAAGACCCAGATCTAGAAGCGCACCTGCAATCTGGCAGATGGGGATGAAGAATTACACAGGAAATGCATGCCATTGGTTCAGACTCCACCCAGTGCCGTGATTGTAGCAAGAGCTCTTCCATTGAAATCAGAGGCTTTCTTTCCCTTTGCAGCTGCAGTTTGGACATTTGAACTGCAGTATATTGAATCTCTGCTCTCTTAGGTCTTGTCGCAGCAAGCACAGTTGAACCAGCCCTACTCAGAGGCTTCTCCCATCTGCCTGAATGCTTTGGGTATGAGTATCAGAGGAATGTTCACATTCCAACCCATGACTCGATCTCTTTATGAGAAGGTGAGATTGAGAAGTCGATGAAGATTGTTAAAACAAAGAAATTCGGGGGTTACAGAAGAGTCGTGATCAGTAGACATATATTATAATATATTTGCATAACATATATAACCACTTTGACTCATGGAGTTTTAGTCAATCAGTTGTCTCGGTCTTTTCATTCCAGTAAATATTCTGCAGTTACCGAAGGCTACTGCATCAATACCGTGCCCTCGGTATTATCGAGCTAAGGTGAGGGCAGCAGAGACTTTGTGTGGAAGCTGTACATTGTTCTGTAGATTACCCTAGCGAAACACAATCGTTTTCCAAGTTCTGCAGGAGGTCGTTAGATACAGGATCCAGTAGCTTTATGGCCTACGTCCAGCAACCTTGGACTCTGCACTTTGCCTGCTGTCATACTGCCGTAGCCTTCTTAGCTCGGGTCAAGCGGTAGCCCTTTGGGTTTGCTGCATCTGGCATGCGGAGCATGTGGGTCAGGCACGTCCAATATCCTTCGATCAGCATGGGATGCAGGATTCTCCGAGCCGGGTCGGGCTTCGTCTCTCTTTGTTTACATGCCTGTGAGAGATGTAGCTTTCGAAGGGTCTTTCTGAAAGGGGGAATCTGAGTGTACATACACTTCACCTTTCTTGTCATTTCCATTTGGACACTCTGCGTTACAGCCCTTGCCTTCCCCTTCCGAGCACTTCTCTGCGTGACATAATTGAGATTCGAAATATTTTCCAGATGTGTTTCGCACTTATGGTGTACAGGACTGCAGTCAGAGCTTTTGTCAATATCGACTTGTAAGTGAGTGACAGTGTTGAAGACACTCGCATTTGATGTCCTGTAGCAGACCGAGAGTGCACACAGAATCGAGATCGGAGCTGGGCCAGCAGTTTCCTCGTCAAATTCAGGGATTCCCTTTCATCTCACGACTCGACTCTTCCTCTCATATCAAGATCAGGCTGTATATTCCCTTGTGCGACAGTCCTTGCACAGGCATTTACAATGCCAAAATCTGTAAGCCATCCTGAGAAAGTTCTGATCGGCTGACCCATCGATCTCCCCGTGAATCAGAATTATTTCATTCAAATCAAAACAGTTCAAAATACAAGGTCGCCCTTCGGTATGCACAAAATTCTAGCTCTCGCTCACTGTCGCTCACTTTCGACATGATCTCTAGACCTCGAGGCTGCAAATATTAATAAAGGCTTGATGAGCCATTGACTTTCCTGGGGTCCTTTCCCAACAATTACTGGCGAGTGGGAACAACTAGCTGCGGTCTAATGGACATCATCGACTCATGTTGGTCATAGTCGACTTTCAGTCCACACGCCGTCGGCACATTTCAGCCGAAACTGAGAACTAGAGGCCCTGCTTCGAGCTTCCATGGCCAAATGACACGTCCATGACGAAACATACTCGAAGGCGTCGCCGTACTGTATCAACAATGAATCTCAGGTCGTCACAGGACTTCTAAGTCAACAATCTCACAATCCAGGAGAAAAACGAGATCTCGGAGATGACGGTTGAACGAAACGATGCTGTCGTAGGATTAAGTAGATCATAAGCACGAGTAAATCAGCCCTTAATGACGAGATTTGTGCGTTTTGATGGGTACAGCGTGTGCCACAGAAACGATGCAACAGTGGTCTGAAATTTGTGATTTGGACAATCTAAGCGTGGTGTGCCTGAGTGTCATTAGCCCACACGGTTTTGCATAACAAACGGCCTTTAGGTGTGCCAGACCGGAAACAGAAATCCAGGTGAATTCATCCCTTTCTTGGATGGAATGGAATAGACCAGAGGCAAGGAACAGTATCCTTAGGCTGTTCCGAAAATGCTCATGCAGCAGAGAAGAAGGAATGTAGCTTACGGCTTTCTCGATTCCAGCGTCAATCTGCAAACGCAAGTAAGGAAGGATGGAAAGGAGGAAGTAAAAGGGTGGACAGACTAGCGTAGCAGCAGAAGCACGTTCGGATCTGGTACAAGAGAGTTGGAGACACCCCCGCCCCCCAGCATGTCGAGACAAGACAAAGGCAAGGGAAAGGAGGAGAGGCAAGGCTAGAAGGGATCTTGCTTGTGCTATGCTCGAGCTGGGAAAAAGACAGAGAGATTAAATCGGGAGGATGGTGGGAGAGAGGGCGAGAACAAGTGATTGGAAAAGGACTGGCAAAGTTCATGAAGATCATGCACATGTACTAGTAGAACGAAGGACGAGTAAAGAGGTGGAGATTCGATACAGTGAAATAGAGTGGAAGGAATTAATGAGCCAACCCACTTGTAATCTGATCGACGGTAATTGCGAGCTCACACTCTTGAGAAGAACACTTCCCTCAACTCGTGCTAAGGAGCTAGCAGCAGCAGAAGAAGAAGAAGAAGCAGCAGCACCCGCATTCGCCTCGGAAGAAAAGATCTCTTGAGATTCTCAAGCTCCCTGTAATCCCATGTTACTATGCTAGCTAACTTGTCGTGCAACAGAAAAGCCATGATCCTCACGTGAGACTCATGGGAGGCCCCACAATCATTCTCTCCCCCTGAGCACGGCAGCTAGGGCATACAAGTACCAGTACTACTGAAGCCCTCGCTTTCTCAATCAATTTGTTCTCGTGGACCGTTCTGTCTTCTATGAACTCCGGTTCGCAAAAAGTCAAACAACCTGGCCCTACATCCACTGCATTCATATGTATACATATCACCGTCAGATCCCGAAGATCCCTGCGAATATCTCCCGGCAGACGGTCGAAAGTCCATCTGCAACAGATACAAAATGCCGAGCTCTGGCTGTGGAGTTTGTAGCCATGCCATGCCATGTCTTGCCAAAGCCGGTAGTGAGTGAGTCGGTTAGTAAGTCAATCCTCGTTCATCAGAGTTGATTATGGCTTCCATTTGCCATTCCTGTTCTGAACAGAAGAATTCACAGTTGGGTTTAGTGTTATTTCTTGAGCTGGGATGGGGCATGGGGGGAGGATGTAGAGAGAGCGAGAGAGCACATGTACCAAGGACGGAAGAATTTGCTACGGAAATGTAGGTGAAGCTAGCTAGGAGTCCTCCATGGGGTAGAATAATTAAGGAGATAAATGCGCCTAGACGCTAGCTAGGTTTAAGACCTGGGGTGCATGAAATCTTTTTTAGAGTATTTTAACCAGGGAGTGTAGGATCAAATGTTGAGGCCAGCACCGCCCTTGACCACACGGACTTCAGCTCATCTTCTCCAATCATGACAAGGAGTTGGTTTAAAATTTCTGGTAGGACCCGGTTGGACATCAAAGTGTCTACAGGAACGATCTGCAGGTGCCAGGTAATAGATAAGTCGGTGTCACTTGAAAGTCGAACTGACCGGACTGGCTCTGCATGTGCTGCAGATTAGTTTACAGGCCAGTGAATGACTGATCAACTCTCCAAAAGATCTTTGATGAATCTCAGCTTGCACGCGTACCATGGTCTTTGCTGCACATTGCTTCTGCTGCTGCTGGTTCTTCTGCTTGTGCTGTTGTTTTCTGGTTCTGGTTCTGCTGCTGCTACATATGCAGTTCGTACTGTTTTAAACGACTGCCCTAAATCTGCAAACCTCAACTTCCTCGTCTACTCAACTACTTATGTCTGCCATCGATAAATTCCATTAGTTTCAGTCTCAAATTACGAGCTGCGCCAAATAAATTAGTCAGGGCCCTCGTCACATTGACCTCGATGGTTGAGACGGCTCGTCTGGATGCTCATCCTGCGTTTAGGGCGGTTTTAGGATCATATTTTCAGATTATATATTTTCACCATTCTTTTATACGTCTCACATCTCCCCACTTCTCCCCGTTCAGAAGATTCTGATGCGTCATGATGGGGAGCTTTTGAAAAGAATGCTTGCATGTGATGTGGTTAACTTACTCTGAACGCAACAACAACAACGGACTTTCTCATAATCACTTCCATCGAGCTCGAGTTCCATAGAGATCTTGCCATCAGAGTTAACAGAACACTATTTTGCACTATCACGACACCAAGTACAACATTGGCTCTCCCCTTCCCCTGGTCGGAAGGGCACGCGATGCCGTGGCCCGAGCCGAGCAATTGTTATCCTGTTGCTTTCTCCTCCGAGGAAGAGAGAAATGTGTCCGTCTCCACGCAGGGTCTGAAAATTGATTCAGTAAAAGGGCGAAGACGAAGGGGCCGCCCATGAAAGCAGCTCGCTCGCTCACTGTCCACTCACAGTATAATGCCCTCTTGAGATTTGGGCTAACGAACCACCAGCGGAGCCTGCAAGCTCCCAACGCCCTGCTAACGAAACCCAGAAGGTTGACTATAGCGAGTCTGAAACGAGAGTGGAACATATCAGAGCTATATGAAGAGGGCCTAGGGGTAGGGCTTGTGGGCCATGAACAGATTTGCCACAGGTGCGAGTGAGTGAGTTTTCACCATGTGGGTAAGTACGGTAACAAGATGCAGATCCTCTATAAAAAGGAAGAGGCTCGATCTTGATCTTGATCTATCCCGAGGGTGACAGGAAACATGTCCACCACATACATCCATAATTCTTCACAAGCGCACCAGCAGCAGCAGTAAAACTCGGGACGAAAAAATAGTACGCGCTTTACCAAGGATCTCGACCCAAACCCCGAGGGTAAAAAATCAGAGCTTCTCTTTGATTCGGGTAAGATGGCTCATTACAGCCTCCATCAGATACAAAATTAGATTAGATCACCATCCGCAATCCAGATCAGATCAAAGCTGGTAACTCGCTCGCTCGATTCTGCATGTCCTTTTCGGTGTTTCCACCACTGCAAGCGCCTGTGTCCGTCGCCGTCCCGCTGGGGCTGGGCTTGGGCTTAGGCCTGGGCCTGGGCTCATGATCGACGAGGATAAATTATCAAGCGCGCGCGACAGGTCAGCAGCAACGTCTATTATCAACTATCAGAGCACAGCCACTTTATGGAGCCCCCCACACCCGCCCCCCCCGCTCTGAGAGTACTGTGCAGAAAACGGGGGATGCTTCCTTGGCTTTCTCTATTCCGCTCCATACATTAGCCTTGTGCTGCTGCAACTATTATTCCTTGATGCCGTCATGATAGATGTTTCCCCAAGGCTTTCAAAGCGCAAATTTTCCCGTCAGACTCACATGTCCACCTTTAAGGACTGGAGTAAACTCTCCAGGACACCTTCTCGTACCACGACAGCCAGCCATTTATGAACTCTGGATGGGGAGGGGGCCCTTTGACAAGTCACGGAACGAGATGTGACACATCACAGACCCTAATAGATACTGTCCGGCCTGCAAAGGAATATGAAACCTCCTCGTTCACTCTGAGAGAGGGAGAGAGAGAGTCACGGCGGCTTAAGTAAGATGTATCCAGCCTTTGAGCTCTTTCGATCGTCGACCCTGCTTGCACCAGATGTGGCAACCAGCGAGGGAGTATGTTCAGACATACTTTCGGAAGCTAGAAACTGTGGAAAGGAGCAGAAAGGCGTCGATGGAAGAAATCAATCAAGGCTGTGAATCTTGAAGGGCGGGATGTAATGGACCCACATAAAAGAAGAGTATTGAAACTGACGGGAGAATTAGTCCTCGAGTAAGTCCGTCTGTCTGTCTGTCTGTCTGTCTGTGTTTGTGTGTGTCAGTCAGGCGGTCGGTCGGTCAATCTGGGGCTGAGTTATTGGTTGACGCTTCAAGCTTCCTACACTTTGTCGTGATTCCACCGCAAACAGATGGATCACAGTGAATGGAAACAGGGCTACGCATCCCCGAACCGAGTCACAACTCTAGTCAGGGGGGATACAGCGTCGCTTATGGATGACAGCAGCACTGGTTACAGAATGCAACTGAGAAACAAGTCTTCGTACTCGAATAGGCAATTTCGGGTGAATAACACAATGACAGAAGAAGGTCCCTTCCATTGCTGCTGCTGCTGCTGCAGTTACCGAGTTTACCACGAAGCCTTCGACAAGGCCAGCCATTGCTAACATCCTCCCTCCGTTCCTTGCGTTGTACGCTCGATGGAGAAGAACAGGAGTATAATTAAGCGTAAACAAACATGTCAGAAATCGATATTGCAATATGGGCTTCTGGCAAAGACGAGATTGCACACCGGGAACGCAACAAGCAGAAGAACAATAACAGGAAGAAGAAGAAGAATAAGAAGAATCGAGTTGCAGGAAGTTTTGACACATCACCTACACCAGCAGCAGCACCGTTGCCGGACTTGCTCTATGCACCTCGGATGAATCGTTGTTCTTCCTTCCCAGCTGCGGCTATTCTCTGGGCCCACCACCTCCACAAACATCAGGCTCTCGCCGGGCTGCCTGCCTGCTGCTGCTCTTCAAGCGAATGTGGTGCGACGAGCGAAGAAGCAGGAGAAGCGCCAGAAATCCAAAGACTGCAACATTTGTTTCTTCCTAGAGTCCTGGACCCCTGGCTCCGATGGGCAGGTGTCGGGAAGCAAGAGGAGGAGGAGCAGCAGTAGCAGGCTGTTGTGGTTGTATGCAAGCTTGCAAATTGAGCAGCAACAGGAATTCGAATTGAATGGCCAAGAGCTCGAACTCGGAAACGGGGTAAAACAAGTCCGAATCCGTTCTCGGAATCAATCAGGCAAGCCAATCTTAGCCCCCGGTTTAGATACAAACCTCAGGAGGGAACAGGAGAGTTCGTTCTGCTTCGTAGCGGCACAGTCTGACTCACGACTGGCTAAACTCTTCTGATCGGGCTCCCCTCTCCCGTCCCTTACTCTCCTGGTCCCGAATCCCGAGAGCGCTTACAGCAGCATCAGCCCCAGCAGCTGAAGCAGTACTGCTGCAGCTAAAGACAAATTGTCCGCTAAGGCTTGATGTTAATTACAGAATCAATCGGCAGAACTGAGAACTGAGCTCGCTCTGTTCGCGCTCTCTGCCATGGCCATGCGCATCGGGAAGGAAAGACCAACTCTGATATGTAGAGCTACAAACAAAAGTGGAGGACGAGCTTCCTGCTCTCCATCCATGGATGTCAATATTGAGCTAAAGAGTAGCCCCCATAATCGAAAGCCAGGAATGGCCTGGGACTCAAAACCTCTAGCCAATCTTCAGATATTATTAACTTAACAGTTCTGAGCTGCATTCCTTCCTTCTTTCCTTCTTCCTTTCAATCTTCATTCAATTTGTACAGTTGCAATGGAATTCGTCAACCCTGTTACGTCTATGCTGGGCATCCTAGTTGTTGATGAAATGTATGCTCTTGTCAAGAAGACCTTTTGTTTACTATGCTTTGATTCCTCCTCGGTACATGATGGAAGAAGTTTCTCGACGATCAACCTCAAACAAACAGAAAAGCCCTGTTGGGAGTGGGGGAAGGGAGGGAGGGGACAGGACGCCCTAATCGACACCACATTGCCCTCAGAAACCCCGACGATGTCTGGAAGAAAGGCAGCGACCCCGTTGGAATCTCCATCCTGCGTATATGACATTATGCTGGTGTATGTTCATTGTTATCATCGTTGTATATCCATCCATTAAGATGCTTACCGTACACATTTGGAGCATGTATATTTGAGAAATAATTGCATGGCTGGCTGGCACATAGACCACCTCCTCCTTACGACTACTAAGGTAAAGATCCGTTCCATACATTGAAGCAAGAATATTGGAAGAAAGAAAAAGAGAAAATGGCTCCCGACCACGAACAAGAAGTTATGGATGAGCTCAACATCAGAAGCATAAGAAATGAATTGAAAGACGATAAGGGCAGCAATTAATTAGGAGAAGCAGGAGAAAGCAAGCAAGACTGCATGATATGGTCATGGATACAACAACACAACTTGCACCACGACCACAAAACTCTGAATTCAGACAACGCCAATGGTGCATTCCCCTTGCAATCAGATGGCTAGGGTTGTATCATTTCATCCCTACAGAAAAAGAAAAGGAGGGGGAAAGGGCCTTAGCCTTGGGCTTCCTCGGCCCCCGGAACCCAAGCCGAGCTCCAGCTATGAAGTGCGCTAAAGGGACCTGATCTCGGAGAGGGATGTGAGAAACATCATGAAGAGGGGAAAGATCTCAAGGACCTATTAAGTGTTGGTGTCAGAGCTCTAATAGTAAGTAGACGTACTAAGCCAATATTAGATCAGTGCAACTCGCCGAGCTTCAGATTAACACGTGTAGATTTATGGTTTCCTCCAAAATCCTCCTGTAGGAAATGACTTCTTTTGACCCTGGCCTTACTTTCGCCATCGTATAAGATGCCCCTCGCGTTCACAATGCAATTGCTGCAATGTCAATGGCTCGTTCCATCTCTGCTGATGCAAGCACGCTATGTGCGAGTGCAGTGTGCTCTGGGCCGCTGCGTACTAGCAAACGAAACGAGGTGAGGCGAGGCGGCCGGGGGGCAATCCGACAGAGAGGCGCCTTGCAATCTCTTTCTGAATCTGAAATGGCCTGCTGCTGTACATGCTATTCATGGTTGGCACGGAACAAGCACTAAATTTCGTTGACATCGACATCTTCCTAACGGCAATAATGCCATCGCTCAGAACTCTGAAAAACGGCCAGTCACACCAACACTCAAGCGGATCGATGTGCAGCCCAGCCCAGCACAGCCGTGCATAGCACACCAATCTCTCTCACTTCTGCCGACGACGAGTCTTCATATCAGACAAGGCAGGACCAGGACCACACATCTGAATGCAACCCAATCCAACCCAACCCACTTGCTTGCCAGTCTCGAGCAAATACTACGCATGGACAGTCAGTTGCTGAAGACTGTTAATACAGTCACAGAGCAAGGACTCCCACACGTATTTTGTATTCTTCAAGGTGGCTATGATACATCGTACGTATGTGTGAGCTTAAGCAGGCCACGGGCGCCTTCGATTGAACCCTAGTCCAACCGGAGCTTCAGCGAATTGTAATATCCTCGTGATACAGACAGGATTTGGATAATATTCCATAAGCACCAGTAGCCGTAGAAGCGTATAGCGTGAGGCTGGAGCTTGGTTGGGTGGGGGGGTGTGGAAGGGTTATTTTTTTTTTGTTTACCAGATGGTTCTGCTCGTGCGGTCTCAACCCTAGCCCAAGAAGAGTTTCAGAACGCGATGCCCTCCACTGCAGTGAATAATATCCAGTCACAGAAGATCTAGTGATGAAATCCAAAAAGCAAAAGCCGCATCGATGAGCAAGAGCTCCTGGGCCAGGAATCACTTTCTTGAGATAATGATCTCTCTCGAGGTGTCAACCCTAAAGCAGCACATCAGGGACGTAAACTCGGCATCTGCAGACTTTCAACGTTGTAGTATCTTCAGTGTCATGCAATGATCAGACTGATAAAATGGTCTCAATCAATCTGCAAACCCATTTTTTAACTAGATCTCGTCAGTACCCAGCAATCTTCCGGTGCCCGGATTTTCAGTCTATCTGCGCCTAGCTCTACAGTTCTAATTAATCACATTTCGCAGATTGTATGTAACAGCTGATGCATATCTAGGAGGAAGGTGGTGCCCAATCACGAATCTATGATTCTTTTGATATAGATCGGCTCTGGCCAATCAATCTGAGAATTGAGTTATCGAACAGAGAGAAGGTTTTATTGCTTTTGTTCTGAGTCTGAGTCTAGATCTAGCCACCCTGAAGTGGATCAATCGGGAAATTTAATCGATTTAAGCAATTTGACAGTTACATTGCGAGAGGTAAAAGTGCATGTGCGGAGGAAGTACTCATGTCGATCACATTAACCATCAAGATCAGAACGCAGCCAGATCAAAGAACTCGGTTAGCTGCAATTATGGTCATTCTATTTCCTTACAGCGGTAAAAAGCATTGAATCAGGGTTGCAAATTTGATCAGATCAGTGCCGCAGCTCCATACATCACACCAGGGCTGACCACCTCCTTAAATCAGCCCCATACAGCACTGCTGTAACTCGCATCTGGGCTGTAATCTTCCCTTCCTCAGTGTTCTGATACTGCTCGCTGTTGCGGGTGACTTAAAGTCCTACCCTCAAAGATCTCACAGCATCAACTCACGGACATGTCTGACATCACCATCTGGATCAGCGAATCTGGGTTTCACCTTCTACTATCAGACACCGTGAGGTCAGCTCCTTGAGTATCAAATCGCCATTGACCTCACTCAATAACAAAAGCCCGAGCTGCATACACAGCAACTGTCTGTCCATGGAGCATCCATCAAAGTGCTTTGATTCGATTTGCCTCGATTCAAGTCCACTTTCATGGAGAGGCAGCTACTGCAGATAAAATTGGAAGCATCCATCCGCTCCTAGTGCTTTAGATTTTTATGTCATGATCAAGCTCAATAATCAGGACTGGCCGTGGGGTGAAAGTAAGCGGATGTCAATTCCAAATCGGAATTCTGACTCCCGACAAGGAGGGCTAGGTCCAGTAGAGTCACCGACAACGAGAGATAACACATTGACCGGCAGGCTTCAGATTTCTGTCGAGCCCTCTGATGGGGAGGTGGTGCATGTGGGGGCAGTGGAAGGGGAAGTAATGCGGGGTGCTAAAGGGAATTATATCCAGGACATGTCGCTCTAATCGTCGGAAGGTAGAAACCAGCAGAGCTTTGTGAAAGGAGTGGTAAAAACGGGTGGGGGGCTATTACCCCCATCGATCATTTATAAGAGAGACTCAGAGACTAAGATGTGCGGGGATGGGCCTCAGCTACTCAGCAGCCCCAGATATCTGTATCAACGTGGATCGATGCAACTGTCGCACATGAGACGTGTAACTGCACACGAGACGTAGTGCGGTTGCAATCCACGCCAGAAGGGAGCAGGATATAGGCGAGAGACCGTGGGGAGTTGAGGTTGCAGTGGGCGGGGGGGTCCCGGGCTCTCAGGTGTCGCTTTTCAGATTGCTTGATTGATTGATCGATCGATTGGGTCTATGGAAGGCGCGCTCAGAGGCTGGGACGGGAACGGGAGGGGGACGGCAGATCGATCTCAGATCTACCTGATTTTGCATCAGACGCGCTGGGACCGAATGAATCATTGGATCGAGGAAAACCGATCGCGATCAGTGGGCTGAAGTTCCAGATGTTATGCAGCACACAAGTTCGTTCGTGTCAAATGAGAGAGGGCGAGGACGGAGGGAGGCCAGAACACGAGAGGTGAGGTGCGGGTTTGCACGAATATATAAAAACCAAAGACTTTTTTATGGAAGTTCATTCATACCCAACAACACAGCAACAATGTGCATTTTATAATTACACCAGCAGGGCACCTCCAGCCTGTGTCTGCACTAGCCTAGTCTACTGCACTGGTGCCCCGCGACACGGAAAGGAGCGTTAGTGTAATCTAAACAGACCTGATCTTACGTGCATGTATCTCATCTCATCAAGCCGGCACTAATTCTTCGTTTCGATCAGAGCTCCGTTTCCAAACGGATCTGAGCCAAGAAACCTAATTTTTGGAAGCTAGAACGAGAGTCGACATAGCTGGGTATCTCTATCTATCAGATAATGACAGCGTGCCCTGTACAATAATGTGTAGTCTACAACTCATGTTATCCGATCGACCTAATTTTTTTGAACATAAGCCATGCCCTTGAGCATGGCTTCCACGCTCAAACGCGATCGGCCCTCGAGACGCAAAGCCGCTCCTTTTCTCCAGGGAACAAGTCGACACTTGCGATACTTGCTATTGCGAATAAGATCGGGAATCCGGTAGCCCCAAATCAGATACAAAATTGTGACCCAAAGCTCGGTGTGGGTGGTGGTGAGGTGAGGCGATGTAAGTGCGCGCACGCCAAGATCAATTGAATCAACAAAGTGAGTAACAAGTGTCTGAAATTTGGCCTCATGGGCCTAATGGAATTCAAAATTTGGGCCAGCCGCAGCTTGCGTGCTCGCGTCAAATCAACAGATTGTCCAACCAGGGAAGAGACTAGATGCTTAAATCGGGATCAAAGCACAGACAGTTTGACGGTCTTGTGACGTCGGCGAAATTTCATCGGCACATCGTGCTCTAATGTTGTAGTGGGCGACTGCGGCATGGCTTTAGATATTTCGCTCTGAGGAGGAGGAGAGGGAGGTGAGGGAGGGCTTCGTTGCTGTTGATGTTGCTGCTGCTGCTGCTGTTGATGATGATGTTGCTCCTGCTGCTGTTGCTGCTGTATTTGTTGTTGCTGTTGTTGCTGCTGCTGCTGATGTTGTCGATCGCGAGACTGCTGAGGTGAGGCCTTCTGCTTCTTGTTTCCCTTGCACAACTTCTTCAAACGAAACTTGGTCAGATGATGCTCGCAGAGCGTAAACCCCTCCAGGACTTTCAAGGGACATCGCCAAGATCGGCCATCGGTTCGCCCGCACTGCTTTCCTTGCGTGGCCTTATCGTGCTCTGCAATCTGAGCCAGTCCTCTGTAAGACCACCCCATGGGGAAGTTGGCAGTGGGGCACCGCTCCGTGCCTTCGACCTGCATGCTCTCTTCCTTGGCCACGACCTTTCCTACCAACTTTTCTGCTGCAGCGCCGTTTGCAGCTCCACCAGCTCCAGCCCCGCTTCCACAATACTTGTAATCCTCATCCTCGGACTTGGTTCCAATTTCCTGCGCCGGACTTGAATCAGACTCCACCTGCCTGCGATGCCTCTTCCTGCATACGAACACACTCCTAGTGTTACCACTGTCCACGGTCGTTGGCTTCTTCGTGAGAGGCGGAGGAGGATCATCGATCACTTCAGATTTGGCAAGAGTCTGCTCGTGCGCAGACTCTATTTCTTCCGCCTTGGCCATCGCCTTGCTCGTCGTATCGGAATTTATCTACAGTGACCACAGACCCAAACTTATTGGTTACTCCATCTGACAAACAAACATTCACCATGCAAAAGCACAACCAAACCCTCCCCATCGTACTTGCACTCTCAATCTCCTTCGCGGCAACCCCACCTGTTGCCAGCCACTACAGTGCGGCGGGCACTTCCAAAAACGGCTTATGGTCAGCTGCAAATTCTACTGCTATCCATCCGTGACGCACTGCAGGCCCGCAAATCGAAGGCATCGGCAGATACAAGGAGCAGCAGCAGCAAGCTACAACAATCTACCCATCTGGTCTCTATCTGATGACCGGGACGACCACCTCGTTTCCATCTCGAATCAATCAGACAATCTGATGAGCTTATCATTATAGTCGCCTATCTCTCTCCTTGCCCCCCGTCGAATCCCTAGGCCGACAATGTAACTCGTAAAAACGTAGCCCTGGGCTCGAGCTGGAGCTCGTATGCGGCAGTGAATGGGACTGACAGTCCAGCCTAGCCCTGCCCGCCCAAGCCTCGCCTTGGGGCTGGGGCTCGCAGCCCTAGGGAGAAGTGCATGAATAGATGGGTCGGCACATTTGGGGATTGCCCAGGGGGCTTAGTTCGACAAATATGTTCAAAGTCTGTGGAGGAGTGTACAGCAGTTGACAGGATCTCGAAAAAAAGAGAGTGGGGAGGTGGTGCAGGTATGGCGAGACGAGACGCACCTTGTCGCCGCCGGAGACAGATGTCGATTTCGACGACCTTGCATCCGCGGCATGCTTGACAATCCTCTTCCTGGAGCCTGCGGCGTGGCCCGTATCTGATTCAGACCCAGATTGACGAAGGCGAGAAACGCAATTGTGGTTGTTCTCAGATCCGCCGCCCTGCGGTTTAGCATTATCACCCTGCGCGAGGACGAAATCTCTGATTTTGTACGACGAAGACTCGTTATCTAAAGAGTTGAGAATCGCCGCGGCATCGAGCTCGAGCTCGTCCACATCGAGCGGCTGCTGCTGCTGCTGCTTCCGTATCGGATGCTTCTCCTTCTTCTGCTGCTGCTGCAGCACCAGCAGCGGAGGAGGATCAAATCTCGCTGCATCCACGTGTTTGAGGTTGTCCACCTTCTCGACATGAGTTACACAAAACTCCGGAATCACTCGCGACGACGTCCTATTCTTCCTTATCCTCATTTTGAAACGACCGGATTATCAACCGAGTTGTTGTTTCTTTCTTTCTTTCTTCTTCTTCTTCCTCCTCCCTGTTCGCAAGAATCAGATAGTAATGTCCGTCCGCCCGTCCACGAGCCTCAGGCTGCAGTAGATGCAAATGGTCGAGAGAGCCACAAAGCTCGTCAAATCATAATATATTGACCCGGATCAGAACTACAGCAACCCTCCCAACTCTGAGAACTTCCAATGGCAACCGACTCTGAGTTGCAGCAGCAGCGGCAGCAACAATAACGAATACCCCCGACGACGATGATGGTGAACTGCAGGCTCCAAATGCATGCGCTCCGACGCACGCACGTTCATGTTCAAATCATCCTCATCGGCCCAGACGACGACCTGCCCTCCAACGTATATTTGACAGCTGAGCTCGCTGTAACAACAATAGACCACTAGAGCTCTGAATGTACGTCCGTTCCGTTCCAAAATCCCACGACCTTCGAAAACTGCTGACTATCAGATTACCCGATTAATCAAACTCGCCTTTCGCCCCTCCTTCGGTTCTTCGCATTACAAGAAGTCAACCGACCTGAAAATTATGCTGTCCATGATAAGCCAAGCTAACTTAAAGCCATCGTCCGCGAGCCTGTGCGTATCTATGTATTCCAATCTACGAGAGAGAACAAAGTATTACTGGTGCCAGTGCCTGTCACCGGAAAGCCCAACCCGATGCTGCTGCTGCTTCTGCTCCTACGGAATGCATCTGATTAGGGTTGTCGCTTCTCAGTCTATGCTCGCGCTCGTCGCTTACTCCACGCTCATTCCAACGCCCAAGAAAGATTGTAAACTCGCGTCTCCAGCATGCAATGCGCGCACCCTACTCTGGACTCTTCAATTCCCTCTTCCTCCTGCTGCTTCCCCCACCCCTCACCTCCTGCGTTTCATACCCCCACTTCCTTTCCCGTCCCTCTCCCCCTCCCGTTTCCGCTTCCTGCTGCTGCCTCCTCCCTCTCCCCAGCCCCTTTCCCTTGATCAGACCCAACGCTAGCACCACGCTTCCTTCCTGCCTTCCCCTTTTGCTTGCTACAAGCTCCACATCAGTGCCGCCGCCTAATTCTTGCTCGCTGCTGCTGCTGCTGCTCCCGTCGGATAGGATAGGTACTTTAATACCTACTTTCCCAATCGAATCTGCTCAAGATGATTCCAGGTACTAACACTGACTGCCTGCTGCTACTGCTTCTGCTGTCTGCTTTCTGATTCTCTCTGATAATCTCGTTGTACTTTGGCCAAACCTCGACAAATCTCGCCCTTTTCCCCTCGCTTTCCCTACCCCACTCTCGCCCTCTCTATCTCTCATACTCCTCTCGATCGGCAGATTGCTCCTCAAACCCCTCACTCTCGTGTTCGCTCTCTAGCGCTCTCTCCCCCTCTCCCTCTCCTTCTCTCGCGCCTTGCGCCTGTCTCGGATTTGTTCCTTCCTTCGCTTCCAATCTGAAGCATGAGCCAGCAAAAAGTTACTAGAGGGCGCGGGGAGGCAGAGGAGGGGGAGTAGTTCAATTCGTGGTTCACGGGATTCCTCGTTCAGTCGTGGATTGCCGGTGACGACCGCCGACTCCATGTAATGTTCCCCCGTTGATGAGGGCGAGTGCCAGACCAGCTGCCAATTTAGCCGCACTGTTGATTAATTTAGTAGCCCCGTTCTATACTATAGCCGAGGTCAGATTGGCCCCAGAGGTCGCCCCAACTCAGTAGCTAACCCCGCCAGCGAGGTCAGGCCGGTAATTTCCTGGGAGCCCGCAGATAGATGCCCCGCCTTTATATTTTACCCACCCACTTTCATTGGCTATCAACCGTAGACCGTGTGATTATTTTACCTTTCTTTCTGTGAAATACAAACCCCATCCCCGTCTCCCCTTTGTCTATTCCATTTTCCTCCTTTTTATTCAATTTATTTATCCCCGTTTCACCTTTCGCTCTCGTTGCCCGGATTCTATCCCCGCCTTACCTGGTAAATTCTTGATCTTTCCTTCCGCTTAGGCTTCGCATCCAAATAATTAATCTCATCATTTTCCTCAAGACCATGTCCGGGCCATTTTTAGTTCGCTACCGAGTCAAATATTTAACCACCAAGACAAGGTCAGAGATCAGTAATATCGGGCAAGCTGTGAAAAGCCTTTTATCCGGGTGAAGGCGCAGGTGTGGGGGTAAATCTCTTAATGCCACAGATTTTATTTTGAATCTGGGCAGAGGAAGATTTCGGGGCTTCAGATTTCTTTTAGAAATATTCTTCTTGAAATTTGCGACGGGCTCACGACACTCATTGTTACATCGCGTAATTTGTTTCGTACTCATTGAGCTACAAGGATTTTAATTCATAAAATATAAATCTATTTGGAAAAGAGTAAATAGGAGTTTAATAACAGAGAAGCTGGGCAGTACAATCCAGTACGGGGCAGGGACGAGACGGAAGGGAACGGGAGGGGCCTGCTTGAGGTGATGTCGGGATGGGGGTGAGCCCGCTGCCTGAGGGGGATGCGATGGGGGTTGTATGGATGAAAGAATAAACATATGGGACGACGGGGGTAGAGGTGAGGTGAGGGTGGGATTGGGGCTGGGGCCGGTGCTGAATTGATGTGGTTGATGGCGACCAGAAGAAGAAGGGTACAGGGAAGGGGGAAGTGATGCATGTGTGTGGACCGCATGGGCATCTACGCAGGCAGCCAGACAGGGCCAAGATATATGATGGGCATGGTCGGTATACATGGGCCCATTAAGATCAAGTGATCGAGTCTTAAATAGATCGGTCACAAAATGAACGGTCAGATGTCATCACTGAGCCCCTAACGTCAGCTTATGTAAATGTTTGGGCTTGCCGGCGAACACGCCACAGTACTCTTCCTGTTTTTTAAGTTAAGTACACCCGTAAGCACAATCTCCTTGACTTTAGAGTACACCTTCACTCCCCGATCTCATTCTCACTAACTTACTCGCGTACCTCTCCAGAACTGATTTATTAATTCAGATTACATCTGAGAAAATTTAAGCAGCAGTTCATTGCAAAATGTGGACACCTAGGCTGATCCTCACATGAGGCCAGGATTTTATTCCTAGCATCGATGTTCAGATTATCCGAGAGGAGAAGAAACAAGGTCTATATAGGAATGAATTTGATTGTAAGGTTGTGGGAATGTTTGTCATAATTTCTCACAGCCTAAAGTAAAATCCGTTTTACAGTCATTAAGGTGTAATTATTGAGTGTGTCTTTTGTTCTTGACGCTTGTTAAAGGTTATAACACGTACTCTAAAATATGATAGCGCTGTAGTATCGTTAAAGTACTTCACTTGAACTGTTGGGATTATAAAAGCGGTTACAATATTGTACTGTGTACAGTAGAGCTATACTAAAATAACTTCAATCCAATGCGAGAGTCTCTAATCAAGTAGGAATATGACAGGCACTCAAATCTCTGGATGATATAGTGGAGCGGCACTTACTCTGGAGGAATCAAAGACTTCTCGTTCATGAGTATGTGATTTGGCTAGACTCTTTGACCTAATTCTGAGAGACTTTTTTTCGTACAGGAGAAGAAACCAGAGAAGCTTTTTCTAAACTACACTATTCTCTTCGAATTCTTGTTTATTTAACTTGCATGATTCTGGATCCAAAAGTCCACAAAGTGCTGGTTTTCTTATGACACTTCTATATAGACGAAGATCAGAGTCTTGATATCATTATTTTGATGGCCGCACGATGCTCAAATGATGTGCATCAACACCTCCTCCAATGATTAATTGGTGTCTTTTTCAGAGAAATCATGATGAATCCAAAGGAAGATATACTCTTGCAAAGTGATCAACTGCCATGCCACTCTAATTCTTTATCTAACCAAATCCAGGCAAATAATCTAATACCGAAGAGAATCCAAAGTACAAAGTTGGGATCCAGAGATCTTGTTGGTGCTAATTTAGGAGGAATCATGATCAGAACTTGTGATCAACTTAGTCTTATCGTTCTCGAGCCAAACTCAGTTTGGAGTTTGATCCTTGGATTCTTCTGCTCCATGAGTCACTTCATGTCTCGCTCACCGCGTACGATACACACACAAATACACGTTAGGGTTTTGTCAAAAACTTTCCCGTCATTCATTTCATACATTAATTTCCTACTCATGAATCCGCATAAGCATCATCACCACCATAATGTACATTTTCTGTTTAGATATTACGCGCATCTTCAGCTTCACTCGAGCTTGCCAAGTTGAATCTGATTCAGGACCATGTGCTAGAGGAGGGACCAATTCAGAGATGACCAATCCAGTGACGTGTACCAAAATACAGTGAGAGAGAGAGAGAGAGGTCGATTGATGGATGACTGCCGATTGATCATACAAGCTGGCACTTGTTGCTTTCTCGGGTCACCAGGTTACCACTCTGAGTCATGTCACAAGCCTCTTGGCAAGTCATAGACG
The DNA here is from genome assembly GCA_014180765.2 of Marchantia paleacea. Taxonomy (NCBI): domain Eukaryota; kingdom Viridiplantae; phylum Streptophyta; class Marchantiopsida; order Marchantiales; family Marchantiaceae; genus Marchantia; species Marchantia paleacea. The sequence continues at coordinate 507,215 of MUAA02000098.1, forward strand.
CATCGTGGATGATGGACAGTTAGTTAGTTGACCTGATCACAAACGACCTATTCAGCAGGTTTTGCAATAGTATGTCCTTGAATGTCCAGTATCAGGCAGTCAGTTTTGTGTGGGTCAATAGCAGTACGTTCTTCTGGACTATTGCTACCTTCGGGTGTCATGTTTTTCTCAGCTCACAGAGCAAACCTAGTGGTTTACGATTCAGGTTTATTCTACAATAGTTAATATGTACAGCGAATTATGATAATTTGTTGGAGCAGATTAGGCAGACCAAAACCTGTCCTAAACAATCCACCGACTTATTTCCAACTTGCACACAAACACGTATCAGGAGAAAAACAGTAAATGTTGGAGAATGTGGTTAAAATTAATGGAGTGTACTTGGTCAACTCCTGAAGCGGATTAGCTTTCCAGTGGTCAGATCGGATGCATAAAATAAACATAAACTTATTCTACCACTCAACTAATGAATGTTTTCTGACCTCCTGTTTCTTCTTCAGACATGGGGGCGGAGAGACAATTGAGCCCTTGGACCTAAATGTACAATGTTCTGGAACACTGAAAAGTGGGCATTAAATCCGACCAAATATGTTGAACAAGCGAACCGAAGGCCCGAAGAAGCCAGAGGCCGAGCTCCAGCACAAGGAGGATAAATTTGGGCCAAGGGAGAGAAGCCCCATCCCTCAGAATATTGTGCAGATCTTCCACAAAAAGAGAACTTCGCTGCGCAATTCCACTTGGCGAGTTTCAGCCTCACGACCCCTACCGAATCCGGAGGCAAGTACACTCCATTCATGGGCTTACGTCGATCAGATTGCACTCCTCCTGCCCATGTCACACTCTTTGTTTGGGCTCATGCCCGAACATCACGTTGGAGGGTGGGCAGTCTGAGTCTGAGAACCGAACTGCTTCCCACGGCAGATGCAACGTGTCGAGGGAGTAGCAGTGAGTATGCAACTGCGGGGGCCTTACTTCGCGCAGATTTGGAACCCATGCAATGCAAGAAGGCAACAGAGCACGAACCTGGCAAAGTACAGTAGGCCAGTGACATCGGGATTTGGAAAGAAAGAGAAACCTTGGAGCGTATTGTTTATTCTTTTGACCGGATGGATAGTTGACCCATGTGCGCAAGCAAGGCCATGAACATGACGGGGGAGGGGGGACTATGATCCATATCCCAGTATCGTGGGACTATAAGGTGTGCTCATCTGTTTGAACAGCCGAGATGGGAGGATTTGTCGAGGAACCACGTGTCATTCATTAGCTGGCAAAATGCTTCAGAAGCGGCTCATAAGTCTCGGAACGTAACAGCTGTGACTCAGCGAGCAGAAGACGTTGCGCCATCGTCGCTCGATCGAGTGTGGCCACTGTACGTTTATAGAAAAGAATTTGTACATTTGTGAATAAAACTCTTCCCATCGCTTCCATTTCGGACCGAACTACACTTTGAACTCCTTTTCATACAGAAACTCTCTGCTCGTGCGGTGGCCGCATCGGAGTCGGTTGGTTCCTCCGCCTTGCCCCAATTTCAGACATCTGGCTCTAGCTCCGTACGACGACGGACCAGATTGCAACATCTGACCTACCGCTCTCTGATCAATGTACTCGTCCAAAATTTCTCAATCGACAAACAAATGAGGCCAACTGATGATGGACTCTATCTGAGCAGTCTAGGAACTGGCTTTACCTAATGAAGGATTCTGTTTTTTCTAGCACTGCTGTGGATTTTAGTAGTCTTTTGTATTCGAGAGCATTGTGAAGGTAGTTCGTGAGGTCACCATTTAGTCCTCTTTCGTACAAAAATATTTGAACCTCGTCTACAAGCCCTGCCGTTTCTTCCCTGCATCAGAACAAGATCAATCGTGTTAGTTCTTCAATGGTCTTCTAGATGTCAAGTTGGACTTTGTCTAAGCACACAGCCGAAGCTTTAGAAAAAGTACACCACCAAGATCACAAAATAGCAAATTAGCAAAAGTCCAGTGCGGAGATCGATGGTCCATAAAGTAACGAAGATTTCCTGAAGACCGTCGTAATGGTTGGCAACAATTAGGGTAATAGTGATACATGAAAGGTTGACAATTTTACAGAGGTCAAAATTCGAACAGATCGGACTAGGTCATTTCCATCAGTCAACGACTTTTAATTATTCACTCAACACTTTCGCACAGGACACTGGATAGACACTTTGAACATTAAGCTCTGATGTTTCCAAGTAAAATGTAGGTAGAGATTTCAATCGTGCATGTGAAGTTGGTGAAAAGCCTTCACAAATGTATCCTTGAAGACATATACCAGCCGGCAGACATGACACCAACGCAGTCTTTTCCAGCTTCTAACTAGAAGTAATTTTGCTTGCAAGAAGCAGCAAAGCTGATGCTCGTGTACTATATCAATATTGAATGTCCAATGAAGAGGATTACGAGATAGTGGTAACTAGTATAGGCAGGAAATCGCTTCTATTTTTTCGCACGTTAGAGTTTTAGCTTTGAATCAATCACATAGGAGGTGGGACATGCTCTATGATGAGCAGATCATGAAACTCTAAACCATGAAACTAGACATGTTACCAACTCTTCCGAAAGTCGCTACGCCAACAGCAATGTTGAAGTCAACTGCTTGATGTATAAAAGGTAAAGTTAGACAAGCTCAACACTGTTACCAGCATCCCTCACGTAAACCTGTTGTAGTAAATCAATGTGATACGTACTTGACGTACAGATTACCAATCAGACTTCCAGATTATCATCAAATCATGGGCATGAAGTCAACAAAGACGTGAAGTTCAGAAGTAGTAGATGCAATCCAGCAAACAATTAGAAGCTATATTATATTTTTCTAAAATGGTGATTGAAATCATGGAGAGATGTCTTCTGAACCTCTCTCTAGTCTGAATCCGACACTGAAAATGAAGATTTAAAATCTGTAGTTCAATATTCAGCCACTAACTTAAAAATCACTCGAGTCTTCGAGTATCAACATCTGAAGGCAGCATGAGAAGGTTGGCATAGCTTCTAAATATCAAGAGGAAAGTTCAAAGAAAATGTAACAAACTCTGTCACTCTCTAAATCTAACCTCTATTTCAAGAAACTGTCAAGCAAGTGAAGGATAAGCATCAAGAAAAGAAGAAGGCTCAGGTTCAACGAAAGGCTGATATCATCCTTCAAACACAAATTTGCTTCATCCAAGATATACAAATCCCCAAGCTGGATCTGCCACTTTCGGCTGAGTCTAATCTCGATATGTACAAAAAAAGCCCTTCCGGCTGGAAATCTATAAGCTCAGACAGGCCCCTTGATAGAGATAATTACTTTCAGAAAGAGACGACACGCTAATTTTTAGCCTGATTAGAATATTGATAAATTGCAGTCGAACGACACAAGTGTATCTTTAAAGCTAACAGCGGAAGCCAACTCATTACACCTTGTTACAGACAACGAAGGTTCGCAACGCAGTAAAACAAACAACATTAAATGGAACACTTCTAAAACTGAATATTGTTAGATGTGGAGTTTTTTTATGCTGTACACTTGTTAAGATCTTTAGGAAAAGGGACATGATGAATTAAGATATTGTTTCGTAAAATATTCACCGTCTTTGTTGAACCTGGTAGTAGATGGCTATCATCAAAACTGCATTTCTAAATTTATATGAATGATTTTGTTTTCCTGGAAGAAGTGGAAATAAACAACAGGAAGTAACCTTACAGAAAATGTTCAGAAGAATGACATGTATTGACGTGAATGATGACTGGAGTTACATAAGTTAGGAGTAAGGTATCCAGAGGAAGATGGAAAAGGAATCAGACTACCAAAGTTGTAATCATTGTTTAAAAGAGTTCACAAAGTCATTAACGAGTTCGCAAGGTCGTATTTGTAAGACTACTGAACATTGGACCAACCTCGCACTCCCAAATGCAGCCCCCATCAGTACCCCACAACTGCCAGTTTTTATCCAAGTAGAAGCTCAGAAAAAATTATTCTAAGAGTTTCCATCTACACAAAGAGCGAGACATAGTAAAAAATATCTGGAAAAGATGAGATTCTTACGAAAAATATGGACGGTAGACAGTCTCGCCCGGTGAATCGCTTTTCAAGTCAACTTGATGTACTGCAAACCCATCTCGGTAACCCTCACACAAAAGCTTCAAAACAGGATACTCAGCACCTTTCGTGATGGATATTGTGAGTTGCAACATCTTCGTCCTCATTTCTGGATCTTCTCCCTGAACTGGATCCCGCTCATAATCTTTTGGAACAAGTTGCAAGATGCAAAACACTGTAATATCTTCGAGTCCATATGTTCTTTCCAGGGTTATCTCCAATTCTCCGGGTTCATCCTTAACCAATTTAAAAGGCTTTGGAGGTGACCTCGATGCGATCGCCTGCAGAGACCCCTTACATAGTCATGACCAAGTTCCAAAAACAAACCGCAAAATTCATCTCAACCAGCACAAATTCAAAGATTCATTAGCACTCACCTCTGCCTGCGCCCTCAAATCGTCAATCTCACACCGCAAAACATGAAGAAGACCAGTAGGATGATCCTCTCCACGCAATTGCCCGTGCAATTGCGATTTCTGCGCTGTAGCAAACGAACGACTCAAATTCTCCAGCCTTAAACGACCTACAATACTGACACCCCCAATCTCACCACCACCACCACCGATCCTACTGGCAAAACTCTTCGTAATCGTCCTCCTCTGTGCGCCTCCGGAAACCCCATTGCTGACGAGCAGAGAGGATTGTAGGTCCCACAGAGCAGCTGCAGCTCTTCGGCGGATTCCAACCCCTCTCATCGCCCGATCAGACGAAAATCATGACAAACAGCCTCCTCCGCTCTCCGTTCCCTTCTCTTCTCGTCTCCTTTACTTCGACCTCTCCGAAATTGGGCATTCTAGTGCCAAATTTCATCGACTGGGCACGAGAATCCTCGTTACAAACCCTACGACGTTCTCCCTTCGTGTTGTAAGTACATCGTCCTCCCTTGTTCCGACATGATCTCTGTCTCACGCAGTAGTACACAGGCTGATTGCGTTGTGCGGCCAGTAAGTACGTACGGTGACCGGTAAACTAAGTCATACTCTCTCGATCGCTGCCGGGCTCGGTCCCTCTCGAGCTTCAGGTACAGTAGTAGACTGATGATGATGATGACGGGCTTGCATGCATGGCTCGGCTGGGCTTGGCGTCGCATGGCATGGCATGGCATGGCATGGAATTGTTGTGCCAGTTCTGCATGTCACAACTTTCAAATCTCGTCTCTTTATTACGCTGCCACAGTCAAACTGTCCGCCGGGGCCGGCAGGCAGAGCTAGCAGGCCGGGCCCGGGCCCGAATACCCTACCACCGCGAGATGATGGGTCGGGTGGATGCGAAATTCAAATTCACATGCCCTGACCGTCCAGTCCGGGCGCCTCAAATTAAAATCTCGTCTGAGAAATATGAAGAACTCCTGTCAAAGGAAACTTGCATATTCCACGGCTGAGGGAAAGTTACTCCGACTCCCAACCACTTTCCAAAGCTATCACGTTTGGCTTCGGCCGGGTCTGGACTCCGGATACGTTGTCTTTGTCTCTTGATTTCGTAAAGTATATCGCAGCTCCTATATCAAAGATGTCTACAAATTACATAATGTCGTGAAAGTGGACAACATTTCCTTAGGGCCATGTCCGTCGGTACAAGCAGGAGACTTTGCGCTGGGACAAACATGGCATTTGTTTGACAAATTCCAAGGGAGACGCATGGAATAAAACTCGATGCAACCACATCGACTGTATGAAAAATACAAAAGTTTCATCGGCTCAAATTACACACGATCATCGTCTGTTGTTAGTTAATTGGCAATTTGGGACTCCTTGGGAAGCTCGAAGACTGCGAACTTCCGGGGGACTCCCAAACTTGAGATTCCACTTGCAGTAAGTTTCCTGCCCATTGCACCACATGGTAAGTGAAGGCTTCAGCATCTGTCACTCGAGAGGAGCGAGTAACATAGGTAATAGGATAGGAAGACCCTATCAAGTCTTTAATGGACGAAAACAAGTTGGTAGGGTGGGGCTAGTCCCCAATAGCATTATAATGTGGAATATGTCCTACTGCACCTAAAATATCCAATCCTAAGATATCAAATGGTCTAATTATTACTTCATAAGAATCATCATCCAACATTATTGCTCTCGATATCACCAGCCACTATTCTCTATAGGGCAATGCGTTGAAGTCGATTCAGAGATTTTCGTATCAATATCATAGTTCTCGCATAGACAACAATTTGTATCAGCGAAGTGACGTGAAGTCACATAATTCTTGGACTTCCATCATTACAGTTTGTGTACATCATGTTCTGACCTCTATCTTGTTCTACAGTGTTTTGAATAATCAGCTGGAAAATAAATAGATTAGCGGAAATATGCGATGTTTTAGGCAACTACTGACGAGATGAAGACTGAAAAGTATAAAATGAATCTAGATCTTTTAAAGAATTTATAATATTATCTGCAAAAGAAGCTGAAACTTTGGAACGCTTACATTTCAAATAAAATAAAAAGCGTTCGCTCCTCACCCTGCCTAGTCAGTAGTATTTTCCTTTGTTACAAGATGATAATAACTGCCATGTTGTTGACTTGATTGGTTGTTAAGCATTCAGATTAATACAGTACAGGAAGTAATCATGCCCCGGTGCACAAGGTATAGGTTCAAACAGGAAAGCTGGAACATTCAGATATGCTGCAAGTAATGTACACACGTCATCTTGGTAATTATCATCCCTCATATTTGTCTGATTGTAACACTCATTCTCAATAGACTTAGCCCATAATACTATTTGGATCTACAAACTCAGGTTGCTAGAAACAACTGCAGTAAGTTATGATATTGGCCGGAAATAGTAAAATCATGTATGCAAATTTCAACTCATCCCCACATGATACAAACTCAACCCTGTTATGAAGAGAAACATGACAAGAAGAATAAACAAATTACTGTACTTATTTCATTCTGAACATTTCTTTAGAACCTCCACAAGAGCCCCTTTGGGACTTTGGACTCTATCCTCGTCATCTTTGCAGCTCAATATGGGTCTTGGCAAAATTGCTATCATGCAGCAAGTTACATCCTGTACAGCTCATCACTATTTTCTCCCATCTGTCAAATGTACGGCAAGTACCATCTACTCCGGCATTCCATCCCCAGTCTAGAATATTGAACTTGGATCTTTTGCTTCAGGAAAAGTATCCCACCCTAAAGTAGGCTTCCAGCCTACAGCCATAACTAGAAGAGATAGAGAAGACATAGCCAAGCTAGGTGAAGGGTGAGATAACTATAAAATTTAACATGGCTTATTTGAAGGGAAGACTGGAAGTTGGACTTTAGTGAAGTTTTATGAAGCTTGCATGTGCTTGCAAGGAAAAATTCAAACAAATTTACCACATTGGAAACTCTTGTAATGAAGAGGGTCCATATGAATAGTAAGAAGGACGAAAGTCCGAATTTGACGTATGCTCATAGAGAGAAACATATAAGTTTTAGAAAATAGAAATCATATGTGTGCATGACTTATAGTTGAGATGTGTGTTGTGCACATGCAAATCTCATCACAACATATTTTTCTGTCACATTAAATATCACCATACCGAGAATGTTAACATCAACACAAGTGTAAAATAATCTTTTTCTCACAACATAAAATAGAGTTTACAGTCAAAACAAACCCACTACGAGCTTCAAAGAATCCGTGTTACTATTCTAGCTACTGTTCCCCATAGCCCACACTCTCCAAGTCTCAACTTAGAAAACCACCCTCCAAAAAGTCCTAATTCAAACTCTAGCCCTTGAGTCCTAGGTATCCTAACTCTATCCCTTGATCCCTAGGTCTATTGTCATTATGGCTAATAGTCCAACGTGAATGTAACTAATTACACTACCTTCTCTAATTGATGTATTTGATTTGCTTGCTTGCATCTATCTAACTAAGGATACCACTACATAAGTCATGACATGTGTGAAATTAACCATGACTGAAATCTTCATGCTATGATAAGTCACCCTAAAGAACATGCATAGTTTGGGCACAATGATGTAATACACTAGTTTTTCTTTTTGTTCATTAAAAAATAATTTTTATATATATATATATATCAAAAATTTAAACTAAACATGTTTTTGATAAAAATGAATGATCAATAATTTTATGTACCATTCAACAATAAATACATTCCAAAATCTTTGTCATACATAGTTGAATATTGATCCAAGTTGTGTGGATTTTCAAAAACTAAACAAAAATAATCAAAATAAGTCCATTGAATTCAAAAAAATCCAACTTGAAGGTCTGAAATAGAAATATACTGAGGAACAAACATGCAATCAAGAGTCGACATAAAAAATATGTGGTTCATCTCACTGAGACTACGTCCACGGAACACATAGACTCACTTTACTCAATAATCCTAATTGTGTTCCATAGCGCTTCTGCCGGCCCTCTTATATAGTAGTATCAGCCCTAGCTCTAGTCTAATTAACTATAGTCAAACTAACCCGAGTTACTCAAGACCTGAGTTAACTCCTAACAATCTCCCCCTTGATTCATGTCTTGGGGTTTCTAACTCTTGTTATCCATATACATACTCTGTGTGAAGTCCTAAAAGGAAACCTGAAGCATAGACCCTCCTGTAAAAAAGGATTAACTAGAACTAAGCCGTAGCCTAACTAGGAAGGAGTAAAGCATATACAAGAATCAAACAATTGCTAGAGTAACTCTACTAGTGCTCCTTGTGCAAAACCTGCATAGTAGCACAATGCCTCCTGAAACTCTCTAAAGGAATAACTTTGGTCAAAGCATCAGCTAGATTGAGTTTACCGTCAATCTTGACAAGCTCAACCTTCCTATCAGAAACTGCATCTTTGATAAAGTGAAATCTGATGTCGATGTGCTTCATCCTACTATCCATCACTTGATTTGCTGCAAGATGTAAGGCACTCTGACTATCACAATGGAGATTTACAACATCATGTTTTAATCTCATCTCAGTGATAAGTCTATTCAACCAAGTAGACTCCTTTGCTGCTTCCGCAGCTGCTACATATTTGGCTTCCATAGTTGACTGAGCTATGCACTTATGCAAGATAGATCTCCAACTAACGCATCCACCTCCAAGTGTAAACACATACCCAGTTGTAGACTTCCTCTTGTCCAGATCTTATCCATAGTCAACATCAATGTAACCCAATAAGGATTTGGCATTGTCCAATAAACCATCAAAAAAAGACCATAATCCTTAGTACTCTTGAGGTGCTTGAGAATCCACTTCACAACTTCCCAATGCACCTTTCTTGGATTTGACATGTACCTGCTCACCTTGCCCATAGCTAGAGCAATATCAGGTCTAGTGCACACCATCAAATACATGAGGCTCCCCACTGCCTTGTCATAGAGAATTGACGACATCTTTCCTCTCTCAGTTGCATCAATTGGGCATTGAGCTGCTAAGAGCTTAAAATGTGCCGCCAAAGGAGTCCACACTCCTTTAGAGTCTGCCATGTTAAACCTGCCAAGCACATGCTGAATGTACTTATCCTAACTTAACCGTAGCTTCCTCTTTTTCAAATCTCTGTGAACATCCATACCCAATATCGTCTTGGACTTACCCAAATCCTTCATCTTGAATGCAGATTTCAGTTGCCTCTTGCATGTATCGACGTCGGATTGTTCCTTTGCCAAAATGAGTATGTCATCCACATAGAATACTAGAATAATGAGGCTAAAGATCTCATTATTCACCTTCTTCATGTAAACACATGGATCAAACACACTCCGTGAAAATCCTTGCGTTTTCATGAATTCATCAAACCTTGCATTCCATTCCCTATGAGCTTGCTTTAATCCATATAGAGATTTGAGAAATCTACAAACTAATTTCTCCTAACCTTTCTTCTCATAGCTAGTAGGTTGTCTCATGTAGATTTTTTCCTCCAAAGATCCATATAGAAAAGCCGTGACAACATCCATCTGATCCATAACTAGACCAAATATCGCAGCAAGTGCACATACCAGATGAATTGTAGCATACTTTGCTACATGTGTGAAGATTTCGTTGTAGTCCACACCTTTCTCTTGTGTGAAGCCCTTAGCCACCAACCTAGCTTTGAAGATACTCTTCTCTTCATCCGTTGGATTATCCTTCAACTTGTACATCCACTTGCTATCAACCAAAGGTTGACCCTTTGGAAGCTCCACCAGCTCCCAAGTCTTGTTCTCAACAAGCGATTGCATCTCACGCTCCATAGCAATATCCCACTCAAGCTTATTGATAGAGGCTTGAGCTTCTCTATATGAACAAGGTTCTCCTTCTTCCAAGATCAATGCATTATCATCATCATTCTCAAATTCAATATCATGATCCTCAAGAATAGATGATTAGCTCATGTTCCATACCTTTCGGGAGCTCTACTAATCCGATTTGATGATCTCCTAGTAAATGGTCTTGGTATATCTCCATTGTTTTGTGTTGTGTCTTAAGGCTCAGCAACGACAACTTGCTCCTCCAATTCCTTTTGTTCAAGAATTTGCTCCATCTGTTCTGGAACTTCTACTTGTGGCGCATCATTAAACCCATAGTGATCAATCTCCCCCTCAACAACATCCATGAGTGGAGATTTGCCCTTGTCAGTACAGGGAGCCTAAGATATCTCCCCCTCTTTCAATGATTTGGGCTCATCGAAAGAAACATCCCTACTGACAATCACCTTACAAGCTGCAGAATCCCATAGCCTATAACCTTTCACACCACTTGCATATCCAAGAAAATGACACTTCTTGGATGTAGGATCCAACTTGGTCCTATTCTCCTTAGGTATGAGAGGATAAGCCGTACAACCAAAAATTCTCAAATGACTATAATCAGCCTTACGTTTGTGCCTCAATTCAAACAGTGTCAAGAAATTGATTGCACTTGAAGGAGACAGATTTATCAAATATATTGCTTAGGCCCAGAATTCATATACAACTTGTATATACAGCTTCGGCCCAAAATTCATATGGTAAACCAGATTGGCACAACATACTACGCATCTTTTCCAATACTATTCGGTTGAGACTCTCAGAAACAGCATTTTGTTGCGGAGTATAAATCGTGGTGAGATGACGAATGATCCCTCCTCTTAAAAGAACTTGAAACTCCTAAGTATACTCCCCATCATTATCCGAACGTAGATATCTCACCTTGTGACCCTTCTGAGTCTCAACTTGGGCTCTCCAACTTTTGAAAGTTGCGAAAACATCATACTTTTGTGTGAGAAAATAGAACCACACAAATCTTGAGTAATCGTCAATGAATGATACATAGTTACACTTCCCCGAATGTGAGGCTTTAGGAGAGGGTCCCCACACATCACTATGTACATACTCAAGTAACTCTTTGGAACTATGAGTTCCAACATCAAAGGCTTTTCTACATTACTTGCCCATAACGCAATGCTCACAAAATTCCATGTCAACTTTACCTAAACCAGGTAACAAGCCCCTATCACAAAGGAAGGTCAAGTACCTGTTACTCATGTGTCTCATTCTAGAATGCCAAACATGAGCCATCTCATGCCAAGATATGGTAAGATTGACTTCACCACAAATGGTATTGCCCTCTAGCACATACAGATTTCTATGCTTGTGTCCTCTTAAGATAATCTTATCACTTACTCTCACCTCAAGTACTCCTTGTTTAGAACTCCATTCAAGGCCTTTTGAATCTAACATTCCAAGAGAGATCAGATTCTTTCTCATTTCAGGTATAAACCTGACGTGACTCAAGGTACGTTTGACTACATCAAACATGTGAATCTGGACAGATCCAACACCTTCAATTCTACAGGGTTGATCATTTCCCATAAGAACTAAACCGTTTGATATTCAGAAAGTATGAAAAAACTCTCTAATATAATAAATGTGATAAGAACAAGCACTAACCAAAATCCATACATCACCAACGCCCTTTGGTGAGTTGCATAGGGCATAGCTCTGGCTTCATAGTCCATCTTCAAGCAAGTCATCCTCCTCATCAAAATCTTGAGCCACATTGGCCAAAAGAGGATCATTAGCCTTGGTCTTCACACGACAGTCTTCTTAAAGTGACCACTCTTGCCACATTTCCATTAGACCACCGTCTTTCTATCTTGGGATTTATCCCTAGACATGGATCTACCTCTAGATCCAAACTTCTTCCCATCCTTGTCATTCAGTGATTGTGACCGTCCATGAGTCACATTCAGTGCCGTACTAGATGAAGAGTATGGAATAGAGGGCATCATCATCTTCTGATGTAGGTCATCAGTCAATAGAGCACTTACAACCTCATTCTAAGTGATTGTTTGTCTATCACAATGGAGCAACACTCGTAACAATGATTGATATGAAGCAGGTAATGAACTTAATAGACGAAGGGCCTTCCTCTCATCGTTATCTTCTCTCCAAGATTCTAAAGATCAATAATAAGATCACCAAAGGTATCAATGTGATCTTGTATCTTCGTACCTGAAATCTTTCATCTTGAAGCTCATCAGCTTCAAGGAGGTGTACAATCTATTTGATAACTTTTTGCGATGAAATCGCCACTAAAGAGCCTCAAACAATAAAGTACAATTGTCATACTCTTCAACTTACTTCAGAACTGAAGGTTGTAGATGAAGCATAACAATATTCATTGCTTGCTCATGAATGTCCTTCCAATCTTCATCGTTGAATGTAGAGAGTTTAGGCCTCAATGACTTGCCTAAACCGGAAGCCTTCAACTTGCCTTTCCCACCAAAGATAGTCACCACGCCCATCATATTTGACAATGTCAAATCCGGCTCATGTTGTCTTCATGACTGCCATCTCACTCCGTCTAGCCCCTAAACTTGGATATTCTAGCTACTTATAGTCAGCGTCCATCACCAGCTAGCCTGAGAGGCAAAATACTACTATTCATATTGCTACATACATGCAAATTTTCTTTCTCACCCCTCTCCATCCTTCCCCCAAACTATGATCCACCTGCGGTCAGCTCCAAATCCAAATCCTATCCCAGACCTACTTCCTTGTAAAACTACAACCACTTATATCATACTCATGTCGATTGGGAGCTGTCGTTCGATTGTCAAATGGAACCTCCAAACTTGACTTCTTTCCACTCATATGAGAATAAAGGAAATTTATCATGGGTCAAAATCTCTAAACCACAAGAGATACCACTCCTCTGTTTGCTGCCACTACTCAACCCACACTGATCCTAAATATCAGGTTTTGCATTTCCAGCAACTCCTCCACTTTTGCCACTAGCCATGAGTCAAAAATATCTGAAAACCCAAGGAAAGCCACTTTTAGGCCGTTCCGAACTACTACTAACTACCAATGAGGCTGTTTACTCAAATCAACAAATCTCAAGAGACTGCGGACCTCTTGTGCAAAGAAATCATGTCAATCTTCAAACCTGTTCGCACTTATGTGCAGAGTGATAGTAAACATTTTCCAGCTCCCGATCGTAATTAGAAGAGATAAACCTAGTCTTTACAAGAGCACTTTCAAATAAGATGCCCGTGACACTTGTGTCTACCGGCATCAACTGCAGACAATGTCATCATAGTCAAAGTTCCCAAGTTGTATCCATCGTATGCTTAATCTACACTATTCACATTGACAGATTGACGATCATCCTTCGAGAACTCCTTTGTTCCTGAGCATGCCAGACACCGCAACCCTATGCTCGATGTAATAGCGAATGCCCAGGAGCACCAATATTTTTGCAACCCTACCAATGGTATGTCGGTGCTTGTATACCAATCCTCTTCCCATAGATGTATTCCCTGAGATCAGATTTTTAATTCACAGTATGTTATTGATCACAAAGAGATTCTTGGGCTCGGGCAGACATAAAGCTCTCACTGTTTGTAAGAAACAACACGTGCAAAGGAACCAAACTGGAGAATCCAATAGGTCACCTCTCCATGTCACTTTGAACAAACGACACTGGCTGCATGAGCAATCGTGACGCCCGTCCTACCTGATCTGGAGGGAAATCACTCAATACGGGCTTGAGCAAATGCCCCAAAGCCTACTTGCCTTTCTTCTCCTTCGGCTTTGATCTGATGGAGATCTGAGTGATTCATCTTATCACTCTGCTTTAGTACTTTCGACAGTGTGTCCTGCTGAAGCACATCCTCCTTGATTCTACTGATGGAGCGGCAGCCAGACTGTGTTGCATGTATGCATATGGTTTGGTTCACGTTAGCAAACTGATAGGTTCCTTGTGCACCGAGTGACGGTGCCTGAGTTGGGATCAATCAATATGGGACTTTTAGAACGCTGAGATGAAAGATTTGAGTAGTCAATACTGTACGAAAGGCATAATGATGAGGCGTTCGAACGTGTGGGAGATATTCGATGACCCCTCCTGATTGATTCCGCGCAATTTGACACAACCCAAGAATCACGACGAAACGACTGACGCTCAGTTCAGCTCACCAAAGTACACCTGTACCCGGGGGGTTTTCAAACTCGGATCCAAGGTATGCAAAAAATGATATTTTTATTTACAATCAAAACTTCTTGGCCGACATACTGAATTCTAGGAAAGACATATATGTACTGCTTTCCTTGAGACGACGACTTTGGGGCACTATTCTGCAGTATGGACAACACCACGTCTTCTTTGGACTCACCTTGAACAGGATAAAATTAGACGAAGCAGCAAAGGTGTCATGAAATATGTTGAGGGGAACACGGCCCCAGGCGCTTTCAGTGTGTACGGAGGATGTACCTTCCTTCCTCCGAGAAAATCTGTTGATGTTCTCTGCAAAAATATTGGATCCAGCTTTGAAAATGTTCACAATAGTCAAGCAAAGGTGCTTTACCTCCACGGGGGCAAGTGAGTTTGCAGGGACTGCGATACAGGAAAGGGAAAGGGAAGGGGGGGGGGGGTGGGTTAAGGAAAGGGAGCAGAGCTCAGCGATAGAAACTCTGAAGAACAAATATCACGTTCGGTCACTGATGAGTGTGACCCTTGATTGCCCCAGATGGCAAAAAATGAATTTTCATTTCATACATGGAATCAGAGTACGTAGTTTTCCACCCAACAATTGGAGGAAAGGCTAGTTGGACCTTCTATTCTACTGTTTTATATACTCATTTCGGGGTTGGTGGAGCGCAAGCTAGGCGGCTTCCATAGCGTTGCAAAGATTTGTCTTTGTTGGGCGAGGACGTGGAGTTTGTAAGTGTGCTAGCTTGGCGGGTTAGCTTCCGCTTCTCCTCTGCAAGCAACAACAGTGGCATGAGAATTATACTAACTCCATAAGTTAAATTCAACGAGAAACCGACCACATGAAAGATAAGATACTGTACCTCGCTTCATCTCCAGCTCGGCCTGGAGCTCCTCCTTCCATAACCTCTGGCGCTCGGACGAGTTCAAGCTGCAGTTAAACATAGCATTTTAGTTACAAGCGCTATGCACTTGGAGAACGTCTTCGGCGCTGTTATTCTCCTGAATTTGTGGATACTTGCTACCCAGATGTCTACTGCAACCTTATCAAGCCTTTAATTCTGTCACCTAATGTGTGCCTTACGTAATCGCTTGATGTCCTTCATCCAAGACACTCTGAACACTAGTTCAGCTACGAACTAATAAAACGCTTCTTAAGTTACAAATGTGAATCGAACGACGAATTTTTGAAACAGAATGCATTTCTTGAGTTATCAAGAATGTGTACCTGGGGCTAGGAGGTATTCCACATTGTGCATCATGAAGTAAACCCTTCCATTCGTTAAGCTTAGGTGAAGGGACTTCCACAAGAGGAGAGAAGTTAACACTGGGAGCCCCATTTGCACTTGGGCTGCCCGAACTGACGCTTTGTTCGCTATCTCGACTGCTTCGCAAATTGATAGAGCGCCCACTCAAGCTGCTCCTTTGGCTTGGAGACTTACTGCTCGGTGACTGCTTCGGAGGCCTGGCAGGAGATGGACTTAATGGAGCAATGAAGCTCTCTGACGGCCCTGTCTGATTCGTATTCCACATGTTGTAGAGCTCCTCAAAAAGTGGAGTTTGCAATCGCTTCAGCTCCAGAGCCTGTTATATAACAACCAAATGAGATGGTCTTGTCTGTCAAATTAATCAGCACGATGAAAAACACAGTATTCAATATTAACACAGTATTAGAGAACATGGACGGCCAGAGACAGGAATTGTTATGTGAATGAAACGCATTAACTGAAATCAGATAGAGGAAAGTAGCCATAACCACATTACCTTCTCATCTAAAAACGCCCTGATTTTCGATTCCGTCACGTCGTCATCATCATCTTGAGCGCTATCGCCTACACCACCTTCACGAAGAGAAGTTGGTGTCTCTTCACTTCTGTCACAATTCCTGAACGTCAAGTCCGTTCTTGGATTATCAACCCAACCATCTCCCTCACGAAGCGAAGGTTCTGACATGGGATTGAAGCTCTGTGGTTCGCACATTGGGTTGTAACTCTGAGAATATTCAACAAAAATTGTTAATCCAAATATCCACCTCAGCTGAAATTACAGAAGCACAAGTCACTAAGGTATCCAAATCCATGAAAATAGTCTGTAATTTACATACACCACAATCTGTTGCATCCAGGCAAAGTGTAAAATCAACACACCTCGGTCAGAAACTCGCTTCTCACAGAATCGAGTCGCACAGAATGTCCTGCCCCAGTTTGATACGAGCTTCTTACAGAGTCAAACCTCACAGAGTTCCCTGCACCAGAGAAGGAGTCGCATCTGACAGAGTCAAGCCTTACAGAGCAATTCATGTCGTTTCCATATGACATTTCAGCCTGTCGTCCACCGAGTCGTGAATCCCAGGGCTTAAAACTGTCGGTCCCTTTCAAAGTTGAAAGCCCTTTGCTTAGAGGAGAGCTGTAATGCCCAGGTTTTAAAGATGCTGGTTTGAAGGATCCGTCGCGACTGAACAACAACATGTACGGAGTTAAAAATCGTTTGTAGACTCTCATGTTAGGCCGTTTGCGCATTTTTATAACAAGGCCGACATGTCCTTCAAGATAGTCCGTTACGCAAGTCGAGAAGCAGTACTTTTGTATCTAACAAGAATACTGGACGGAGAAACGGCAGTATGTGGTAAAGTTTGATAAACTGAACGCTATTCTCGCTTTACATAATATGGAAAAATGAGACATACATGCTATTGTAAGTTCTTCCGATGGATCGTGGAGAATTGCCGTCCTTGGGAGGCAGCCCCTGCCCAGAGCAAAGACGTGGTGAGTACAAAGAATTTAGGAATTTCCAAGAGATTCTTCAACGAGATTGTTCAATTTCAAGTTATGCTAATGGATAAGAAATGTTCCGTGTTGACATACCAAATTGGCGACAGAGGAATGCTGCTGCGAAGTTTTGGTACCAGATGATTCTTCACGAAGTTGCTCAGTTACGAAGGGATGCTGCACATCAGGATACACGTTTTAGTATTGCAGCTTGACATCCAACACCAAATAGAATCTGGACCACACAGGACCGTTTATTTTCCTACGACTCTGCCCTTCAGTGCTCGTCAACAAGGAATGAAATTTAACTTGGGACATGACCGCACCTGTAAAAGTTCAGCAGCGCTCGGTCGAAGCCTGGGTTCCCTGTGAGATGAAGGCCACATGGATGAGTCCCAGTAAACAGTGTGTGAATTTTAAACATTAGATTACTCAGAGTAAGAGTTCAAACCGAGTTGGGGAGAAAGTGACAAGAAAGATAAATTAACATCTACTATACTCGTCTATGTAGCTGCAAATGAAAGAATTGCAATTAGTAGAAACCCTATCTATGATGAGCGTTTACGCACCTCTGAAGACACTTCAAGAGAAAGTTCTTGCCATTAGCCGACAGGTGCTCTGGAATTGGTGGGTGAGATTTTGTTGTTCCGATATGGAACAGAGCAGCAACCTAAGAAAGAGGAAAAATTTGTTACTGAATTAGGAACTGAGAGTTGAGATGAAGGGGTTCAAAAACTGGTCCTCATTCCTCCAGATAGTGGATAGTGGGTTGTTGGAAGATGAGAGTTTGAAACGAACTAGGGACTCCCAGTGGAGGTGAAGCCAGGACTGCACCTTACATCTAATGGAACGTAGGTTCACCTTCACAAAAGTCCCCAGCTGGCAACAGAAACAATTTGTATTCTGTGCAGTATTAAATGGGTGCTTCCAGTTAGATAGATAGAGTGGTCGAATATGTAAGATGATTGTAGAGATCCAAGGCGAGAGACGTGAATATGGAGTCTATAGACTACGATATGATATCTGACGACTATGGAACACCTTTTGCAATATATTAGAGAACGAAAGTCGATGTAAGTCCAACCTATCAATAGAGTGTTTTTCCTCGATTCATTCATTGAGGGCAGAATTGTGAGCTTTTTACAACCTCTTGAAACTGTTGACTCCACGGAGGCTTGCCAGTCGCCATTTCGATGACAGTACACCCTACACTCCATATGTCTGCTTGCCTTTTGCACCAAAACCCAATTGATTGCCCAGAAAGCAAGTCAAAATTCAGCTGGAGACAGCTAGGATGTATGTATTCTATATAGTAGCACAGATTGATAAAAGTAAAGGATGTGTATATGAGGACTTAAGAAAAGAGAAGCAAACTTTTTTAACACCCTTTGAACTCCAATGGGGAACACGGTGATCTACCAGTTGTGACCCGTTTGTCGAATAACTTCTGGTGCCATCCAATAAGGTGTTCCTTTCATCGATTTCGCCTCAGAGATAGTTGCCTGTAAGACACTTAAAAGTTAGAACGCTGAACTTGGCACTCTTTTAGCACCTATTACCACTTGGAGCGATGGTGACAAAAATTTGTAAGACAACATGCTTTCATTTCAATAGATGACCAGTTTCTCACAAATATCCCTCAGCGGCAAATGAACATTTCACCAGCTCAGGACTAGACCTATTTCCTCCTTACGACGGACTATATTTGCATGTTATGGACCTAAGACGTATTATAATATAAATGTCCATGAAGTGCATCACTCTGGTATCATTCACCGTAACTGGCAGTTGTAAATGACATTAAACGCAAGTTCTGTAGATGTTTAGTGACTTCTGTTCTGTCATCCATGCTTAACTCTAAACTTCGCACTCTTGCAGGGCTCTAACAACTGGCTCATCTTTGATAAACCATGAGAAAAACTGAGGTTTTCAGAGATGAATATTTCTTAAATACAAGACATACGCTTCCTGTGTCACCCCATCCTTTGATCAATAGCAAGTATTACTTCTGAGATGATATAAGAATATTCACTATCCCAAAAACCTCCATTTTGCAACAACTCAACAGAACAGGGGACGTGTAACGGTGTCTGATGCGTCTACAGAGAAAAGGAGATTGATGAATACTGTTGAATGACGGGTAACTGCACCACTTTGTCGCTAATCTGCAGTTGAACTATGCAAGTTGTGCGCAGGCCTATAATTCTGGACAAGATTTTTAAAAATAAAAAACACAAGCATAAAAAGTCATTACTTGAGGTAGAATCCAAGGTAATAGAGACTTGCCAGCTCAACCACTTTCTTTGAAGCACCGAAGTCAGCAAGTTTGATGCATCCCTTATTGTCCACGAGAATATTCGCACCCTGAAAACCCGTCAAAAGAAGGCTACATTATTTTGAGCTTCGCCCTTAATATATGGAGAGGTGTCATCAGTCCAGAGAGAGCAATGTGATGCTCACTCAATGCACTATAGCTGCAGTTGATATCAGATATACAACAGCAGTGCAAACTGCTGTGGCGTCGTACAATAAGTTGCGCAAAATCCATACAGCATCGTTACTCTACAAGACTGAGGTCTCGCAAATTGCTTAATACGCGTGCGAAGGATCCGGTGGTAAAAGAGCTCAAACTATAAGGTACGAAATCATGTGAAAATAGATCTCATCTGGATGTAGTTCTTGCTTACTGTCATTAATTCAGCCGACCAACAACATGCCTCACCTTGATGTCTCGATGCAAGATGTTGTTACTATGCAAGTACTCCAGCCCCAAAAGTAGTTGTCTAGTGTACATCCGAATCACCTGCCAGAGATAGATTTCACCACGAAGAAGTTTTTACAGATCTAAACTCGACGATAACAAAGATAGGTTCACGGCAAACCTCAGCACCAAAATTCAATAACAAACTGTCGCGGGGATCGGTTTGCAGGTTGTACTACAACATTCCACAGGGCTAATCTACAGTGATTCTCAAGGTGTTCACTTAAAATGTGGGATTTGCATCATAGAGAACGAACTTACTGGTTCCGTGAAAGATCCAAATTTCCCGAGCAGTGAAGCTATAGATCCACCGGGAACAAATTCAAGGAGAATATTCAGCGCTTTTTCTTCTCGAGCGGTGCCTAAGTAGCGCTGATGAAGTTCCACACATCACGAAAGATAAAACTTCTTAAATTTCTTGAGAGTGTATTTGAACCCACAGACAATGACATCAACTGGCAGAAAGATCTACTTTCTGCCTGTGCTTATAGTGTTCAATTTGTCTTTGTAATAGACATCTGCTAAGAAATTCCTGGGCTGCTTCTAACTGCAATTCCAGGCGCAATGCATTCTCCGATTCGGATCCACCCCTGAAACTCTACACCTAGCTGTACTTAAGAAGTGTGGCATCGGCAGCAGGGTTAAAGTACTTTTTCCTGTCATTTGAACCACTGGACGTCATCAATTGAAGGTACATTGTCACAACCGCTGACCATCATGGCCTCATGACTCTGATGGGACATACCACAATGTTTGGGTGTGAAAGATTGCGCAACAGCTTCACTTCCTCTTCCAACTCCCTGATGTGAGCCTGCAGCCATTGTTTAATCAAGGGGCCAGATCATGATAGGCAATTTATCCATGAGTGAAGGAAATGAGCAACAATGTATCCATTCTTCTGGAAGTTTCTGAAGAAACTAAAATTTAGGTCGGCGAAGGATGACACTGTATGGAAGATTGAATCCAAGGAGTGAGATATACTCACTTGAGCTTTCTCCTTCGTGACGTTGTTCACGGTGATAAGAACCTGTGACACGCCCACACAAAACTACTTAATCACTCCGACGTTGCCACTAACTAGGTCCACAATACCCAATGACATAAACTAAGCGGCCAAACGTGCACATCGCCCTCCGCGAACAAACTTTATAGAAAATCCAAGAGAACGTCTCCCCGCCTGAGAATCCAGTCTTCCACCTCCACGATATTACCGAAATACTGCCCTTTCATTCTTACACTATCACGTGAAGGTGGTCTACTCCTTGCTCTGTATCTAGCCCTTTTGCAATCTGGAGGCCTTCCCATAACTTTCAGCAAAGATACGCCACGGCCAGTAACCCATGAGCCCTTCTTGACTGGTGACAGAATACTAATAAGTGTGATTTCACCGAAAAACAAACTGACCGGGCAAAACACTGGCCCAGAAACTACTTCATATCACGCCTGATAGTTCTTAATAGGCGTAAAACCAACTCCCTTGTGATATTTTCGAGCCCGTAGATAACAACTCATATTGTATGAGAAGCACTTTTGTGATAGTTACAAGACTTTGGAACATAAACCACACCTGCTTCACAGCCAGCAGCTCCCCGGAATCGAGGTTCATGCCCATATAGACTCGTCCATAAGCTCCGGCTCCGATTATTTCCCCTTTCCGCCATCGGATTGCCCTGGGACTACAAGGCCTCGGCATCGTTCTATCACCTGATGTCTGATCCCTCTGTCGCATGCCACCCTTTCTCTGCATGCCGTCCCCCTTATCCCAGCCTCCCCTGCCCAGCTCTTATCACATCGTCATACGCAATTCCAGACGACTCCGCAGACACCTTCCCTGGTCGTCCAGCTCTCGATCTCCACTCCTGTGTATTCTGCTTCTGTTCTTCCCCCTCCACACCAAAATGGCTTACAGGACTGAAAATCTCCTGATTGCTGTCGGCAGAAAACTAAGTTCGACTTCGACACCAGCTAGCATCGCTGCTTCCTCGCGCGAAATTCTCGCGCTGGCGATTCGCTTCGCCTGCTCAGAGGCACAATTCCATGGAGATTCAAAAGAGTAGACAGTGTTGTCGTGCTGCATTAGAGGGAAGCTCGATCTGCTCGTGCTCCGGCAGGAAGCGTTCAGGGGGAAGAGGAAGAGCGACAGACTGAGGATGAAAGCTGCCCCCCGGTCTATCGTCGATGTTTGATCTGATGGTTACTGTCGGCCAAGAGATCGTGCATTGAGAACAAAATTTAAATTTGAGCAACGGTAAAGCGCGGCAACGGTCCTTTTCCCAATACCATCCACACCAATCAGGCGCTGCATATGCCGTCTTACGGACTTGATGTGTACCATAGTATCTTTCCACTAATCCGATACAATACACTCTGGATGGAAAGTGTACACATCATGTTTCAAGTATTTCTTTTCCGTTTGCGGCTTCATGTCGGATAATGGATGGGTTGGCAATGCTTGGTATGATACGGTAGGCAGTGTTTCTCAGCTGCTTCTACGCACGCCCAGTTGTTTGCGGTCATGCCGCAAAGTCTAAATCTCACAATTTATCCCGTTACTCCCAAACAGGGTAATTCGTGAGTTTCAGATCAGTTCCCAAACGATGCTCAAAATTAGAATGCACAATAGACCATTCTATTTTTACCTTAGATGATTATTGGTGTAACCGAGATTTAAAGTTTCTGAAATATTTGGACAGATTGGAGAATCGGCTTTCGGTCTAGTTTAGGTTATTGGTTTTAAAGAAGTCAAGACGACGTGAAGAAATTACGCATGTGAAGGCTTTGGAAATGAGTGATTGGACTTATATATAGAGGACCTCGATAAAATAAAGAGATTACAAAATTTTGTTTGAAATGGGAAATATTTTTTTCGCAATAAAATAAAATTTTTCACAACTGCATTAATTAAATAATTTTAAAATATGTTTCATAAAATATTATTTAATATATAATTGGAATTATAAGGCATATTATTTTAATTTATTATATTCATGTGTGAATTTAAGTTTTTTGAATACTATATCATAATCACGTAAGGTTTAGATTTCATATATTATAACTAATCAAAAAATTATAAAACTAATGTTATAATACTATTTTAAATCAGTAAAAAATATTACAACTTTAAAATAAGTTATGTAGTAATGTCACTTTTTAATATTGTATGAATAACTCAAATAGAGTTTTCCAAAACATGCTAATGAACTTATTGACCCAAGTTCTTTCATCATTCAAAAAGAATTATAAATCACGGTGATGTGATTAAGGCATAAAATCCATGTCAATGAATCAGCAAGTTTCTTCTTTCATTCCATAAATAAAATCTTCATATTTAATATTATCTTCATAAGGTCCAATAATTCTTTTATTTTGAGAGGTCTTTATGAGTTTTAAAATAAGCTAAATATTTTTGATAAGTTTCAATCACAATTTTTTTTATCTCCAAGACAATGCTTCCAAGGTTTGATAACCAACACATTGTTAAACTCTTCTTGTTATGTGATGAGGTAATTTTGCTCTACTAGTAAGAGATTCCACGAGAAAAAAGCAAATGGATGTCTTTTATTTTCCTATTCTTATTTAAGCGTTCCTCCAACCGCTACCATTAATATGTCAGTAACAAATTTTGTTTGACTTCCTTGATCATATCATTTAACCATAAAATCAATGTAAATGTGCATTTTTTTTGCCATGTATCTCATTAATATTTATACCCTTGAGCTAAAAATTTCTCAAAGCTTAAGCAATACAAAAATTAAAAATTAAATTTGTCTAACATTCTTGTAATAATTTGTTATATATCAAAATATCATCAACAAAAAAATTATTGATTTATCTATATACTTATAAAATATATCATTCATAAGTTTCATAAAAGTGGAAGATGTAATATGTTAACCGAATGACATAAGTAGATATTTATAATGTCTATATCTAATTCTAAAAGTTATCTTTATCAACTACTCTAATTTGATTATACTCACTTATAAGATCAAGTTTTGTGAAATATAGAGTTTATCAAATAAATCATTGATTATGAGTATTGTTTACTTGTTTTACCCCATTTGTTGATTAAAAATATGATAGTGTATGCATATCCGCATAGAGCTGATCTTATTTTTTATAAAAAACATGAAAGTTCCCTATGACTATATATTAGGTGGGATAAACTCTTTCTCCAACAATCCTTACATATGTGTTATGCATTCTTCCACTCTTTTTTGTCCTAGTTGAAAGATGTATAAAAAGATATGTATTTTATAGTCCACTCTACTTCTTGGTGGTAAATCAAGAGCTTAAAGGCTTGAAACTTTATCAAGACACTAGTTAAGTCTTCATGTGTCAAAGCTTATTCTTTTGAAGCACTTATATCTCTTATTAAGTTTATAAAAATATATCTTTATAATTAAAAGTGAGCATTCATAAAGATTAATTAATATATAAAGATAAATTTCTTGCTTATGATCAAAGTTTATTCCTGATATCTTTGAATAAGTAGTTTTCACTTTTTTTTATTGCCAATCTACATTAAGATTATATTTTTGCATCCAACACATACTGAAATGAACAAGTTAATTAGATCACTTTCCACTTTAACAGTTTTTTATATTATCTCAACTTTAATTAAGGTTCTTAAGAAATACTCTAATTAACTATATGTTTGTTAGTTTGACAATTGTACTTCCTCATCCTCATATATTTTTAAAGTTTATCTCATCTTTATACCAGTACATGTAAAATGTTAATTTTTTATCACTATCACATCAATCAACACTCTCACTTACATTCATTCCATCTCACCGTTCATCACAAACATGTTAGCTTTATTCTCAAATCATTAACATTCTTTTGTTGCTTCCTTTCTCCAACTTTTAATCAAACAAGTAAAGCAATAATGAAGGTTTAAATTAGTTTTTGTTAAAAAATCTCAATAATCTCTTCACTTACACCTTCTAAATTATTTATAGGATATGAATAAGGTGATGTATTTCTCTTACTTGTATTCTAGTTTGACAATTGATGGCAATGTGACAAAATCTATCAAAATTGTAGTATTATTTCATTTATTATCTATCTTCAACACCATTGACTCTTTGATTTTCTTCTCAATAAAATTTCAAATTTGACATATTTTGATTCTGATGATATTTTTTTGAATATGGATTTTTTTTGGGAACAGCTATTCTCTCATTATACAACCAAACTCCATATGCATTGATCAATCATATTGATTTGTGTTAATGTTTATCTTTCCATCATCTTGATAGATATTGATTTTTCGTTATATACAACAATAGCCTCATTCAAACACCTTGGATTATCACAAATTATTTCTTGTTGAACTTTTTTCTTCAATACGTATTTCAAAAGATCAATAGCTTCAAATGCAGTCCTATTTCATATTTGAATTTAAAAGTCTTGAAACTCATCAATGTACTCCTCCACACTTCCCTTATATTTTTGCTTCAATATCCTTAAATGTGTAGTGAATATAATCTCATATACTTGAAAATTTGAAAGAATATCTTCTTTCATTCCTTTCCAATTAATCTCTTAACCGAACTTGATGATTGCCAACATTGACCTTTGAAATGAGATAGAAATTTTCTAAAAAAAAATTACAGAAAGGATATATGCAATAAATAATATCTTATTTCTAACCACTTCAAATGAATTGTTGATCCAATTCATTCAGTTCCATTCCATCATTCAACTTTAAAACCAAGTATTTAAAAAATACAAAAAATGACAATATATTAAATATCTTTTCATTCTATTCAAAGAGATTTATTGATCCATCTCATTGAACTCAATTTCATCATGATCCCTAGATATCAAGTTGAAATTTTCTCCAAAACAAAATACAGACAAAGGATATGCAATGTCATTGTTGATGTAAAACATGACAAGATAACTCTCTTCTTTCAATCTATAATTTTAAAACTTCAATTGTAGATTTTTTTGATAATATTCTAACTTCCAAGCTTTTGTAGTTTTTAAGATTAAAGATTTATGAATATATAACTGTCTTGCTCTGTATGTTAATTAGGATTCAAGAGTTTGATATCTTCATATTTCTTTACCTTCTATCATTTAAGTTAATCTTTATCTCCGTTTATGCTTCTTTAATTTTTTCACTTTGCATTTCTATTGCTTTGACATATGTCAATTCCAAATCTAGCTCTTGCACTTTAATTTGACTTTGATTAAATGAGACTATCAAATCTCTCAATATTAAATTATTTTTCTTAAAGTGATTTACATGATTTGTCTAATTAAATTCTTTGTATTTAATAGGTTTAGATCAACAAACTCCAATATTTGATTCCTTATCATATTGAGTAAGCCAAGAAACTCAATTGATCTATCATTACATCCATCTTAGCTACATAATAATCAACTACATATAAATTGAGAGTCATGTCAAGAATAATTTTGATGTTGATTTCATGTTTAACTATGTTTTCTCTTTTGATATCCTTTTTGCCTCAATCATCTCAAACAAGTTTGAATTGTGTATGAATTTCTCCACCTATAACATCTTATCTTCATATTGGCTATGTAATTCATAATAAATATATTATCAAGAGGTATATGATAATTCTTAATCATTTTTTGGATGAAAAAATATGTCAAAATTAATGAAATTATATTTTTAATAAGGTAAATAAACTCAAATAGGAACAAATACAATAGTTAGAATGAATTTTTGCAATTAATACCGTTCATATTGATCATATCGTTTGGGTTATTTAAAGACGTATAGTTCAAAGGATAGAGTATGAATTGGAGCTCTAAGGAGATCAGTTTTGAAGTTGAGCCTTGAATACTAGAATGTTGTGTTATTGTTTGATTGAGATGAAAATATATATAGGTTTTTGTTTTAGTCTACCAGCTATATATACCTCCCATACGGAGCTTTTGCAATAAGATGAGTATTATTGATAAGATGAATGTCCATTTTAATTATTCATTAACTTCTTGTTAATTTATCTATAAGATAATATGTTTTTCTTAATTCATCTTATAAAATTCATAAAAATAACCTTGGCATCAGAGAAAAAAAAAAGTTGAGAACATTTAATGAATGGCAAGATTTTAGATGAGCAAGTTGTGAAGGAAAATATGCCATATTTTTTGTATTTCGGAACTTCTATTGATTTAACTATTTCACATCAAGGCTCATTTTATGTAAAGAGATTATTTCATAATTTGGATGATTTTTCAATTTTTGAATGTGGACTTATGACATCAATGATGACTTTTTTAGACCAAATCGGTCATCTGATGATGATGTATAATAGGAGTATAACCTTATTGTATTGATCTTGACTTGATAGACTTCAAGATGGATGTGAATTTTTTGGCTAGAATTTTGTTTAAGACTTGAGTTATTTGATATTTTTATAGATCTAAAATTAACCATAAAGAATTTATTGTGAGTAAGTTTGAAAACCATTAGTAAAACTAAGTTTAAGCTTTTCATGTAACTTTTGTTGTGCCTTTTATTATAGATCAGATCATGGTTATTATTTTAACTTTGAATTTAATTTAATTTTCTTTTGCAAATCCATTTTGTACCAAATGCATGTGAAATGAGTAGACTAAAAAATGGTTTATCATGATTAATCTTTCAAATCATGATTATTTTTTACTAACATGGTTGTAGGCAAAATCTTCATAAACTATGATCTCTTATTGGAGTAGAGGTGGAATAATAAATGAACATACAGTTTGGCTTGATATTTAAAATATTTTTAGATACTTTGAGAAGAGATCATAATCATACTATGAGAAAGAGAAACGCGATCATAATTTAAGAGATCAAAAGAAGGATTATAGTTTCAAGTATAAAATCAATCTATTTCTTTATATGATTAGAAATTGATGATATCAACAACAAAAAATGGATAAAATTCCACCTATTACAATATTTATGTTGATTTCAAGCATAAAATTACAATATGTGCAATATGATTTATTGATCTTAAGTCCATTAATATTTTGATGAGTGTTATCTTTATAAGCAGAATGTTTTAAAAAATAATGCCATTTTAAGAAAGAAGAGTAACACAAAATTTCCAAACTAAAAAATTTCAAAATAATTGAACTTATAGGTTAAAAGTTAAAGTTGCAATTGGACACAATGGTCAATAAACCAATCTGTGCTATAAATGATAGACTTTCAAGATGATCATATGAGAGCATGAACAACAAATTTACATCTTAAATGTTGGAATCATCTTGAAAAAATTGAAAAAATTTCAAAAAGTAAAATTCATAAGCCTTATTGGTTGATGATGGCATTTTTATTTAGTATTTTTGGTTTTAATCAATCGTCCATGATTTCATTTTGCAAATAGGGATGAATATCTACTTTGATAGTGTCCAAAAGCTAAAAAATTCAATTCATATGGCATTGGTCCTCTATGTTCTTAAGGTATGTTTGTCTATCCAATTGATGTTGTGTGGTGAGCAAATATTATGCTTATTTTCTTTTTCAATAAAGATATTGTGATTTTTTTTTTTATTGTCAAGTTGGAAGTGATAACCAAATAAGCGTTGGAGTGTATGCTATGATGGCAAGTTAAGGTTATTCAAATTGAGTTCAGAATATCTTTCATATAAAAAAATGGGTTGAAAATGAGAAAAAATGTGGTTAAATCAAACGATTTTAAGTGATTCTTAAACCTTTTAAACATCCATATTGCCAACATACTCCTAAAAAGAATTGACATACTTCAAACACAACATATATTCAGCAACATACATTTTGGCATTATGTTATGTTATGATCCAAATGCACAAGAGATAACAGGTGTACATCATGTGAGATAATGAATTGCACCAATGCTTTTGTTGAATGTAACAAGACTGAGATATCATGCACATTGTCTTCATACACAGTAGATATAATCACCAACATATATTCAAGAGAATATGATGTTCTTGGCAAAAGATAGAGATAAGGAGTTTTCAGTAGCTCTTAGATCAGTCAACACTCTTATTTGTACTCATATTTCGCCATACGTTACAATCATATACGAATACTTATATCACAAATCATTGACTTTATGCCATTACTTTCTTCCCTCATCCTGCTTTCTTTTCATCAAACCAATAAGACTATGAGGTAAGATTACTTGTGTTTGTCTTTTCTCTAATAATCATTCATCATTTCATCTACATCTTCAAGATTGTTGAAAGAATATGGATGGTTAGTCTTGTTCTTCTTGCTTGTACTTGAGTTTGATAATTCAAAGAAATATGACCTATCTTTCACAATTGTAGCATTGCGTTATTTTCTTGTTCATCCTCCAATCATTCTACTTCTCTTTAATTTGCTTCTCAATGAAGACCCAACATCACCATATTACGGTTGCGATCTCCTTCTTGAGCATTCAGTCCTCTTGGAATGAAATCTTTTCTCCTCCTTATGTTTTCCAACTCCATATGTGTAAGTCCATAGTATATATAATGTGGAAACATATACCTCTCCACCATTGTGGTAGACATTAGTCATTCGTTATGCACAAGCAAAACTTTTATTCAAACTGTTTGGATTATGCAAAATTAATTTATATTTAATATTTTTCTTCAACTTTCTTTTGAATAGATCAAAGACTTTTGCTCCATTCATTTCTTAATGTATTTCTCCATATTTCATTTTTTTTCTAGTTCCCACAACCTCATCCATGCAATGATTATGAGATCAATTATTTGAAAATTTAAAAAATGCATCATTTCATTGCACCCTAAATGACTTTCAAGCCCAACCCATTGAGCTCCATCAATCAATCTTAACATAAAGTATAAATTTTTTTCAACAATAAAGTTTGCACAAAAAGAACATAATATGATCGTTGATGTAGAACAAAACAAGATAGTTTTCCATTCTCTCAATCTAATATTTCAAAACTTTCATAATGTCATTTCCTCAATAAGGTTCTATTTTACAAGCTTTTGTCATCTATATGATGATGTATGTCTACAAATCTAATTCTCTTGAACTTCAAGAAATTAAACTCTAACCATTTTTTCACTTTTTTGTTTTGTTTGTTTTTTTATAACAATACATTTGTTTCCATCCATTCTTCTCTCATTCTCTCAATTTCTTCTCCTCTCGTTTTGACTAATGTTAATTCTTAAGCAACTCTTATATTTGAATTTGGCTTTGCTCAAATGTAACACTCAAATCTCTCAACTCATGAATTATTCTCTCAAAGTCTCATCCATAACTAGTCTTTGTCCATTTTCTTTCTTAGTGTCAAGTTAAGATGAAAAGATTCTCCACAATAATATCCTTTCACTATTTGTAGTTCAATAGTAACTACTAGCATCTAACAAACATTTAAATTAGAGTATCAACAAAAATTATTGTATCAAGAAAGTGATCCACATTCAAAAGAATAATAAACCTCACTCAAATATCATTGTGAAAATGAAGTTAGTGACTTTGTTATGGCTTTCAAAGATGATATGTCTTCTCAAATATTTTTTTTGCTTTATATACTAGTTGACTAAAAAAAGTATAAAATACAATCTAAACCACATGATTAACATGTGAAGATCATATGATTCCTTATCTCATCTTAACTGATTCTTTAAAGACATCTATCATCTTATCTAATTCACCAATGTATGATAGTCAACTCATCATGTATCTATATAAGCCAAAGTTTATATTTTATTTTTTTATCATACATACCAATATTTTGTAGTTTAGTGATTTAGTGACCAAGATTGATGACACATTTTGTGATTAAAAAAATCATTATGATATAATTGACTTGATGTATGAGAATCTATACATTATGTTGTTTGATATGACATCAACATATGTTATGATGTAATATATATGTGCATAATAAACTTAAATATAAAATCTATCAATAGTTAAAATATCTCTTGTCAATGTCTCTCATGTTTATCATTGCACCACTATATACTAAAATATCATCAATGTAGGCTTGAACACAATTGAGCTTGCTAAGAATACCATCCAATACTATGTAAATACCAAATAAATGTATTCTTCAACCCTCAAAGAAAAAAGAAATCTTTTGATACAACGAATTCTTGTCATGAGAATCAACTACTCTTGCGGCCATCTTGCCCTTATTCTCATATTGATTTTCTAAATGATGATATATTACTCATTAATTCAATATACTAAATTTCTTTGCATGTCAAACTATACCAAAGATATATCAAATGCTATGCATAGCAATTCAATCAAATTTTTTGAATAAGTTGATAGTTTGATAGTTATCACATATGTATTTATCTATATAATTGCCATGTATATCATCCTTGATAAGCCTTAACAAAGCATAATAATAACTTCCATATGATTTCTTTACTAAGCTAGTTTCAAAAAGGTTTTGACTCCTAATTTCAATCAAAACTCTTTCCATATCATTGTTTATCAAACACACGTCAGAACTTGATCCAAAGATGTTTGCCCATCTAGATGAAAAGTGGATGGGAGAACATCTTTGGTCCTATAAGACTTTTCCTTGATGATAACCTCCGCATCGATTGCGATGTCAAAACTTCTTAACTCTAAACTTCGGCAGTCTCTGTAGTTTAAAAAGCCTCAGACCATGAAATTTGGACCAATAAAGTCACTTAGGTGAAGTCCTTTGAGGTTTTAAAAAGTTTGGAAAGTCTTTTGGGGGACTTGGATCCAATTATTCTTTGGATTGTTCCATATGTCACGATTTGGTACCTTACATTATACATTTTGATTTAGTTTTACTAAATCATTTCAGTTTTTTTATGTTGATTATGATCTTATTTTTTGTATAGATTTTATACAAGTTTTATTTTATACATGTATTTGAATAATGCATTTAGTGTTAATAAACACATGATGATGTATATTGAAAAAAATGATGTAAGATGATTACTTGATATGGATCCCATCATATATTAATTTCATATTTTGGACTAACATTTCATTTAAGTAACCTCGTTCCTCTCAATTCTAACTTATTTTATCATTTATAGATTAGTTTAAATATTGTTAATCTACCTTGTCTCAACTCATTACATGTATTTGTATCAATACATATATATAATTCATTCCAAAATCATTTGCATACGATACATCATGTATGGATAATAATGTCAAACACCTTGCATAAAAATTTAGGGTGTATTTATGGGCATATTTTTTTTATCTTATAACCATTGTACTATTTGCATTGATAGCATGTCACATCAATTATCATTTTTCGATGGTTGTCCATCATATATCCCATATTTTTTGTTAATACATGTCAATAGAATTATAAATTGGTTGAACATTATTTATCATGATGTCTATGATAATAATGTTAAGAATTAATTTTATTATACTTTATTAAGAAATGAATTTCCTATCAAAGATATCACCCAATGCTAATCAAATATCATCATATAAAAATATGCAACAAACGCTTTAGTAAATCACATGTCAATATTTTATAAATTTGTCAACCATCAACATGATCAAAATGAAAAAAAATATTTGTGGTTGATTATAATTGCAACATTGTATGCTCTACCACATAAAAAATTTCTTATAATATTATGAAGATTTTCAAATAAACAACCAACTGCCAATTTTCATACATAGAATAATTAAAAGTATAAGTTTTATAATCTTATTACTGATTAATACAGAATATGATAAAAAAATTTTGTTTGATAGCACTATTGTGTGTAGTAATATATGAGATATTTGTAAACAATAAAACAATTAAATTTGATGTTAAACTTGATTTTCATAACATGATCCACTCCAAACCACACATATTTAGCTTTTCTTTTCCTCTTCTATAATAATGCAAACCTCATTAATTTTGTATTGGATTGGGTAAAATTTTGTTTGAATATAAGCATATATGTTTGTTCTCGTATTATTATGCACAACAAAATTACTTGAATAAAAAACATCAAACTTATAAAAAATCTGTAATTTGTATTTCTCTCAAATGTTTAAATATTTTGTTTCACAATGAGTTTATAAAATAATGTTTAAAAATATGTATGAATAATTCAAGTAATTTTTTTATTTTAAAAAAAATAAATTTATCAAAAATTTAGTTTTTTAATGTAAGCTTAAATTCAACTATAATATTTAATTATTTTTGAAGATGAATTGAAATTTTCAATTAGATAAAATTTCATAGTTTTTACATATAATGATAATAAAATATTATGAATTATAATGTTATCCAAATTTTTTTAAAATAATGAATAAAAAATAAGCATGAAAAAATAAATAAATAAATAATTTATTTAATATCAAATTTTATAAAATAAAAAAAATAAAAATAACACTCATATGTTTGATTCAATTCATAAACTGTAGGTGGAAGATCCCTGTCGGAACAATAAGATAAGAGGGGGTGAAAACCTTTTGCTGTATACTGTACTTTAAACAGACTTTGAGTTCATGCATCGAACGAATACAAAGTATAATAACAAAAGGGATGGAAGACCCCATCAAAGCTTACAAGGATGGAACCAAACCGGTAACTTGGGGCTAGGCCCCAATAGTATCACATAATACGAGTTAATACATCTCGGAGGATAAATATGTGTCATTGCACTTTGTTCCGACAGGGATCTTCCACCTACAGTTTATGAATTAATACAGTTTAATTTCACGCAAGAGGGGAAAAAAGAGAGGGTTTTTCCCCTTCCGGCACCAGACTCTCGTGCTGCGGTGCTGCGCAGTTTCGAAAAAATATTTTGGAGGGCCCTGGACTATGTTTTGTGGGACAACACAAAACCAAAATACTGTCCAACAAAACAAAGGGCCCTAGGGGGACTGTCATAGGAACAACAAAGATGAAGTTGTCAATAGTTATCTGACTAGAAGTGCATTAACGTCATTCAGACTGGAGGAGTTGATATTCATGTCTCTGGCGGACTTGCAAACATACAAATTTACCACACAATGAAATTGTTTGATTATTGTTCAAATACTTCTAAGACACATGTGGACGGCCGAATACATAGTTCTAATTTTTTCATTTTAACAAACCAAACACACATGGCAGCCGAACGTAAGAAAAGAGGAGGGCAAGGTTGTATATGTCATCTCAAAAATGTTGTCAATATAGCAGAGGACATATGATCTATTCATACAATGATTATGGCTACTGTAGTGATCGCCGTATCGCGAATTTGAGAATAAATGAATGCACCTTAGGTAAATGTTTACGTTTGCGTTAGCTAGGGTTTTTCCTGCATTTTCGGCATGAATTTTTTTTGGGTCAATATTCCTTAGGTATTTGTTACCCTATTTCATTCTGACCCAGTCGTAGAGGTCTCTGTACTCTTCTGATAAGCTCACCTCTTTACTAAAGAAAGTGTAGTATTGACTTTCAAAGCGAGAAAGACTTGAAGAACATATAAGGGCTCTCGGGTTTTTCCATGTCAACCAACAAAAAGAACAAAAAGATATTTTCCCGACGATTTATTTTATGATATCTTCTCCATTCACAGCATTTGCTGAACAGAACACTAGTCATCCACTCCCATGTCACGTTGACAATTGAACTGGACGTGAGGTACTCAGGTCCATTTACATTACAAATGTACCGTCACTGTTATACAAATGTTTACAAACCCGCCTGGAGTTTCCAGAATTAATCAATTCTCGATCCGTGTCGCTCAACGGGTGAGCGTCTATCGTGTGCGTAAAGAAGTCTGATTCTGCGTTTATACCATAGGGCCAGTCGCTTCCGAATGTCATGCGTTCTGGAGTGACGAATTCCAGAATCGTAGGCAGCGCGGATGGACTGGTCGCCAACGCGGTGTCATAAAAAAACTTTCGGAACTCCTGAAGCATCAGAGAAGCAGAGTGGTAATGTGTGCAAAAAGTTGCTCTGTAAGCCAGGAAAGGCAGGGAGCCGCCGCCGTGTGCAAGGATGTATGTGATGTTTGGATACTTCTGCGTGGTGTTCGTGAACACCAGATTCACGGCTGCGCGTGTCGTGTCATGCGTGTAGTCCAAGGCTGGTGGATCAATTCCTGGAACAGGGCTTACTGTACACACAAGACACCCAGCTGATAAATTTGTCACAATGCACCCGGCGCACGCCAAGATTCAAAGCTTCTAAACGCTCATTCGCTGTTCTGAGACAACGAGAGGGGCATGCAATGCAGCGAGCTCTAGTGACGATTTCGGACGAGGAGATGTCCTTACTGAAAGGCAATTGGGTGGGATGGACAAAGACCACGGCGCCCATGTCGTTGAGAACCTTGAAAAAAGAGTCGTATTCAGGATCGCCCAAGTAGATCCCCGCTTTGTTCGTTTCAAGAAAAATACCAGCTGCCTTCAGATTCTTCAATACATATTCGGCTTCTGCGATAGCACCTTCGACGTCGGGCAGTGTCATTGTGGCCCAGAACTGGAAATTCCCCCGGGTATTTTTGCACCAACTCATAATACGCGTAGTCATTTAGTTTTCGGGCCATGACACGAGCCGCTTCTCTCGAAGTTTTGTCAAGTGGACCTACTCCCGGACTTGTGATGGACACAATAGAAGTCACAGTTCCTACTGACTGCATAGCTTTTAAGTGCATCGTAGGATTCCATGATGGACTTCGACTTGAGTCATGACCATGTTCTGCAAGCCAGTCCTCGTAGAACTGAGGAAGGATATGAGAGTGAACATCGATCCTATGCGGTTGCGAAAGAGCGACTTCTGCAACGAGCACCAACAGTAAACACCCCACACTCATCCCATACTTGCTAGCCCGAAGGCCCTTGTTTATCATGTTTCCCACTCTTCAGTTCTTGCTGAATAGTAAAGAAACTGATATCATACTCGTTCCGCACGCTCTCTTCGTCGCCTAGCTTCACTTCTGCAGTTGTGAGGTATAATCTCTCATTGGATCCGTTGCATCCTTCTCAACATATACTGGATCTGTCCTCCAGAAAGGCACTGCAAATAACATGAAACCGAAAGTACCTTGCCGAGGACACGTAAAGTCCTTGTGTCACGTGTCATACACTTGGGATGACTTGAATCTTTAGTGCAATTATTGAGTAGCTAACTGCAGGTTCTAGTTATGTAAGAGACCACTTAGTGATTGTCTCCGTTGTCTTCCCTCCAATATTAGTTTTCGTCATGAGTTTCAAAATTCTCTTCTATGATTGTAAAGCACTCATGTTCACTCTTTTAAATTACAGATTCTATGATAAAAGATTTTAAAATGCAGAGGTCCGCAGTGAAAGAGCTTGTGCAAAACAAGATGGTATGTAAAATACAGTAAAAACTCGATATAATCAATCACTTTATCATCACATCCCAGTATTTTCACATTTTGTGTGGAACCGATCCATATTAGAGTATACTATCAACCTTACTATAATCGCATAACATGTTCTGAACTTTCACAACGATTAATCTTTTTTTAAATAATCATCTGCTGGTTACCAAGAGATCCTTATTAGAGTTTTATTACATTCAGTTTTTTCTGCAAATCACTCATAGGCTGCAATATGCTTCTTATGTGATGTTGGATTGAATTGCTTGAATTCTTGGACACACTCCAACATTACGGGGTTTCTACTCTATATTGTTGACGTATCATACTATAAACCGCTGCGCGTCTATGTTCTTTTGATTGCAGAGTTCAATAATTTTATCTCAACGGTAGAATAGAACTTTACACATACAATAAAGTTTATTTATAGCATGTGATACTATATCAATTGTTATAAGAGTTGAAACATACATACATATATATATATATATATATATATATATTATAAAGTTTAAGATGACTTTATGATACATTCTGGAGCGTTAAAGAAATCCTATTTACATTTTGTTTATATAATTTATGTTACATGTTATAATATATATATTTATTTATCATATATAAGTTTAATTTTATCATGAAATAAATAAAAATAAAAATCAATCTAAACTAAGTTTGTTTTATTTTATGTTTATTATATCAAGATGGATTGCTTATAAAATATTTTTTAAAGGAAACACTATTTATTTATTCTCGTAACCATCACAATAAGCAAATACATAAATAATAATATCGTTAATAATTTCATTGGATGTCTGTTGTATCAACATATATAAGTATCTAACTATCAACTCAAAAATGTAATACAACCTCTTTCATAATATATATAGTTGAAGTTGACAAAAAAAATCAAAATATAAATGCATATTTCATCATTAATGATATAACAATACATCAATTGTATCATTTAATCATCCATTGATTTTTGAATAAAATGATAATGCACTTTTATGTTTTATGTGCAAACACTAAACACATGATTTTGATCAAAATTCATAAAAATTTGATTGTCACATTTTAAGCTAGTTGCATTATTCTTCACATATGAGTGTAAGGTTAACTCTTATCTTGTTAACCATAGTTTAGCTTAATCATGATTAGGTTAGACTAGTTAAGTTTATTGTTTGCTAGCCTCAGGGCTATATATTAGGTAGTTCCCTTTAGTTGATCAGTTTGTAGACTCTCACTATGAAGATTGATGTACTTTGAATCTTAGTGAAACACATTCATCTTTCAATTTTGATGTGCATCAATTGTAGCAATATCTCAAATGGTAAAATATGACAATATATTTTTTCATAATCCATTTATACTTCTCAAAATAAATATTTGTTATAAATTGACCTTGTATCTATTCATGATTCCATATAATGACCTTTTGATTTTGTACACCCATATGTATTTAGTAACATGTATAATTATGCAAAGTCAATCAACTTCCATGGTTGTTTCCGAAGGAATAGTGGAATTTATTTCTACATAATTTACTTCCATCAACCATACTTTAAAATTTTTTCAAAATATGATGATTCAACTCTAAGTATCTTAATCATGTTTGCATGGTGTACAATTGAAAAAATCTCATAGAAAATTTTTCATAAGATATATGACGTGTAATCTTCTTGTTATTTATGAAAAATTCAAATATGTAGGTTGTGCAAATATGATCCATCATAGTTGGAATTCTTCAATTCTACTCCACTATGCGTGGTAGATATGATGTGTTACTTGTTGAAATTTTTTTTCTTGAAAAGCCACATGGCATGATCCTACCATAGAGGTAGAATATAAAGTATTACTTTTCATAATAGATACATGTACTACATTTTGAACTTCTTTTCTTTTTTATGGATTAACAAGGATATGATTTTGTAACCATTATTTTATTTTATCAAACATAACGTCCATTCTAATTAGATTAAGTATTGTAATTAGATTTTAAAATCTATATAATTTTGAATCAATATCATATTATGCCACAAAAAATCAATTTGTCTCTTATTATAAAAAAATAAACAAAAATATTGAGATAAAAAAGATAAAATTTTATGAAAATAAATATCTTGATGAATGTTTATTTTAGACAATTGTTGTTGGATTCATTTCATAAGCCATATATCACATTCAAGAATTTCAGATCAATATAATATAAACATAACACTCTTTCTCAACATCACTCTTGTAGAAGCTACAACGTCAATGTATACCTTTTGCTACATGTCAATAAGAGTTATAGGTTGTGGCCATTTGACTTATTATACCATACTTAGTCATGAATTCAACTAATTTTACTAATAGCTAATTTTCTCCTTCATTGGATCTTAATTTTTTGAAGAATTATTTGGTTTGCTTCTCTACTAGAATCTTAAACTCCTTATAGGCTAACATGGATTTTGATATATGTTTTAATAATATAATCATGTCATCATACAACAGTATATAGTTTAGTTTTTCCAACTCAAGCCTTTTTTTAACTCATTCCATATAAATGAGACTATGATATCTAAAATATATTTTGATGTTCCACCCTCATGTGAAAAAGGGTCTTCCTTCCTTTCCAAGGTGACATACAATAGGAATCTATCAGTCATTAAGTCTAGGTATCAAATGTAAAGTAAGATGTTTATTACTTAGTGTAATATTTTTTCATCAAAGTTAAATAGCTTTATGGAATTAATAATTCATTCCATATAAGTTAATTTGGGTAAATAATAGAGATAATCGGGATCCAAGTGCCGGAAATCACTACCTTAAAAAGTTTAATCTATAAATATCAAACTAAATTAGAACATAAAGCGTCGGTACCCAAATTGGAATAATTTTTTGAAATTCCAATTGTCTTATGGGAAGAATAAACAAGTCAAGTGAGTTAATTGCAACCCAAGCTCGGAGACTACGGTCCAACCTATCATGAAAGAGATTTTTGTAACTTGAGGAGCATTTAAGAGCAACACTAGAAGCACTCTAATTGTGCTAGTGTATAAGGTAAGAGCTTACCACTTCGGTTGAAGTTAAGGATTATGTTTGTTGAGGACCTTCAACGTGAGGGGCAACCCCAAAAATACTGCCACTACACCAAAAGAGACCCCAGTTTTTCAAGACGCGGTCTTTAGATGAATCTAACTTGGAACCAAACGGCCAACAACATCTAGAGGATGAAAAATGAATCAACGTAATGGGTTCGAAATATCTCCAGCTTTTGAGACAATTGTAGTATCGAAGCCATAGGCTTTCGGCCTTGGTTTCACTGCCATAATATTCGGTCGAGATGTCTTGGGTGGAACCACCTCCACTACGCATTTTCCCACATCTAATTTCTTCTTCGGAGGACTGGGATGAGAACACACTTCTTATTCTTGTCTTTTCTTGGGCCTTACTAATTCCAGCGCTAGCAAAACACTTTAGGAGTAGGAGTACTTTGCTTAAAAAAGTAACAAAAAAGTAAATAAAATGGCTACAAAGTTCACCACAAGGAAGTGCAGGGCGGAAGGAACGGGCACATAGAAATGTTGTTCTGCCAGGCAAGCTGCTAGAGGGCGACCCAAAGGAACGTTTTTAGTGCGCGGAGTTGGCAGAGAATTTAGACCCGGCTCAGAGTTAGCCAGAGGGGGGCGGGGAATAAAACTAGAGGGGAAAAGTTTTCCAAACTGAAAGCCGCTAAATTGGCGCCTTTGATAGTTACAACGGTGTCTTTGATCGTTTAGTGTTGGAACTATCGCTAGGTCAGCTCAATATTGCGGAGGGGCCCTTGTGTCGCAACCCCGTTAGCCTAAGTAGATCAAAGAAACGTCGTTATTTGATCTGCATTCTCTACAGTCTAAACCAATGCTCCCAGAGCTGAAGTTATGCGTTCATACATTTGCACTTGTGGACGAAAACCCTCGCGGACTAAAGAAGACCAATAGTAGACGACTTCCAGATATTCAGGGTACACAAAAATCCTCAGCTAAAATCAAGGATCAGGCAACTCTCAATACTCGACTATTATTGGCTCTCACGATTTCCCGACCAGTCAGCACGCACTGGAGCCACAACACGTGTCCTCCTCCCGTCTACAGATCCCCGAAGCAGTACCGCATTAGGTGATATACAACACCTCGTTCCTGAAACTAGTTGATCTGAACCATTTTTGCAGCATTGCTTCCCCTTCTCTTCCGATCATACGCACGTCTCACGAACCATGGCTGCCGCTACCGCTTGCGCATCCACCTCCCTTGCTGGGCAGGCTCTCGGAGCCTCCAGCAATGCTCTCGCCACCAAGGTGAACGTCGGTGAAGCCCGCGTTGTGATGCGTAAAACCGTGAAGAGCACCCCAACCAGCATTTGGTATGCTTTCCTCCTTCTGAGAACTCAGTGCGTTATTCTGTTCCGTTAAGACTGAAATATTATGTCCAACGATCCATGGACTTTTATGTCAGTGACTATGTTTCATACGTGTCACGCTTTTGATTACTCGTCGGACGCCCATATCTAGTCTCTAGTTGTTGCTTTCTTGAAGGTCTTTGTGTCGCGTCTGGAAGTTTTACTCGTTTGTCGATGTAATGCAGGTACGGTGAGGACCGACCCAAGTACTTGGGCCCATTTTCCGGGGCTACCCCAAGCTACTTAACCGGTGAGTTTCCCGGTGACTACGGTTGGGACACCGCTGGACTGTCTGCTGACCCAGAGACCTTTGCCAAGAACCGTGAACTGGAGGTCATCCACTCCCGATGGGCCATGTTGGGAGCATTGGGATGTGTTTTCCCCGAGCTTCTGAGCAAGAACGGAGTTACATTCGGTGAGGCTGTTTGGTTCAAGGCGGGATCCCAGATCTTCGCCGAGGGAGGCCTGGACTACCTGGGCAATTCGAGCCTCATCCACGCCCAGAGCATTCTGGCGATCTGGGCCTGCCAGGTCGTGCTCATGGGAGCAATCGAGGGATACAGAGTTGCTGGGGGTCCCCTGGGTGACATCGTGGACCCAATCTACCCGGGAGGCTCATTTGACCCCCTGAACTTGGCTGAGGACCCAGACACCTTCGCTGAGCTGAAGGTGAAGGAGCTGAAGAATGGAAGGCTCGCTATGTTTTCCATGTTCGGGTTCTTCGTCCAGGCTATTGTGACCGGAAAGGGACCCATCGAGAACCTGTCCGACCACTTGGCTGACCCCGTTGCCAACAATGCATGGGCATATGCTACCAACTTCACCCCCGGTTCATAGATTAGTAACGGGTCTTTGTGGAAGTAATTCACGATCCCCAGTTCTGGACATGTATAGTGGTATAGTGGTCTTGCCCCGGTACTTGTAAAGGAGTAGACTGTAATTTTCTTAGCGTTCCACCCAATTTTGAGCTTGGGAAATGTCCTGGTGTTTGATCGGAATAAATACGTCATTCCGCCGGATTTTTTTCACCAATCTGTGAGCATGAGCAGTGTTAATTCTCGCGAGTTTCCTTCCTTTCGTCGTGAAGTTGTGGGTCTGTCGGCTTCAATCACTTTAGAAGTTCAAGCACTTCTAAATCTGACATCAAAACTATGGAAGTTAAATAAAGGGTAAGAATATCATAAGAAACTTACATACAACGAATACATAAAATTACAAATATCATTAAATTATCCCTATTTACGAAATAGATAAGTTGCAATAAAAAGCGAACAATATGAAATATACAATTATAAGGAAAATACGATACAATGAAAAGTCCCACCAGATTGTAAGCAGAGTAAATAAATTATCACTATAAAACTCGCTATCGGCGAGAAATTTCTCATAAATTTCATCACTTCAAAACTAGAAAATAGACTCTTTTCTAACAATCTAACATAAAAACCATGAAAACAGAAGTAAAGGTGAAAAGGTGAAAATTATTTTACATGCAACAAAACCTAAAAAATGACACAGACTTGTAATTACTTCTACTATCGAAATAAAGTAGTTAAAGAAGAACATAAATAACAGGTAAATCATATCGTCAACACAAAGAACAAAGCGAAAATAAATAAGAATAGAGGAATAATGACATCTGACCATAAGGACGAATAGAGAAAATTTTCGCAATTTAATGACAAAAATGGAAATATGAACGGCAACTGTACACAGGATTAAACGAGAAAATTATGAAAATTCTAAACAAAAATACTTATTTATTACTTAAAGCTACAAACCGTAAACTGAAAGGAA
Organism: Marchantia paleacea; assembly: GCA_014180765.2. Classification (NCBI taxonomy): domain Eukaryota; kingdom Viridiplantae; phylum Streptophyta; class Marchantiopsida; order Marchantiales; family Marchantiaceae; genus Marchantia; species Marchantia paleacea. The sequence continues at coordinate 549,727 of MUAA02000098.1, forward strand.
AATTGTTACTTTAAGATTGTTACTTAGGTAACGTCTTCAACCTCTGATCAGTGAACACTCAAAGAAAGTGGACCATATCAATAACATTCCAACAATTCATCAATATCCACGAAGATCATTATGAAGATTCCCATTGCTTGTAATGTCTGTCGAGAAGCGCAAGCCACGCAAATTCATGGTCCTCCCATGGCAATAGTACGTCAGAAAGCACCTGGGGCCCACTGATCCATTTCACGATAAGATTAACTGTTTCTGACTTCCATTTCATCTCGATCGGATCAATTGTGCTTTACCATAACAATTGCTGGACATACAGGGCTTCAAAACCGGTGCAAATGGTATCTCCCCACATGCAAAATTAGGTCCGCAGTGTTACTCTCCGCGGTAAATCCTCGATGCATCAGTCGCAACTCGCCATTGGCTTTGAATGCAGCTTTCCATCAGCGCAGTATTCTTACTGGATCAATCCTTCTATGCTTGCTGGTCTTCTCCGACATGGTTGTGCAAGCTGAGCACAACCATGTCGGAGGTCCGAATGCTCAAGCTGATGCATGAGCTTTCGCATAAAAATCCACCACATGTGCCCCCGTGAGCAAGGCCTGCAATACTATTCGTTCTTCCGATTGCCAAGAGCGATATGATCATCTTCACCAGAGGTACAAACCCAGCGCCTGGGGTCCAGAAGCTGCCAGTCCTGAGGCCTCCAAACAGATAACAGAGTCTAGAGTTCCACTCCAGATCCAGACCTCGGGTAGCAAACAGAGCCTCCTCTCAGTCACTTATCAGATACAGGAAAACATGGCTTGTGTCACCGCCTGCTCATCAACCAGCTTTGCTGGAGTGGTCCTTGGAGCCACCAGCAATGAGCTCGCCACGAAGGTGAATGTTGGAGATGCCCGCGTGGTAATGCGCAAGACCGTGAAGGGTACCCCAAGCAGCATCTGGTACGTATAGGAAAATTCCACACGTCTGGAAGCAACTACACGTCGTCGAAGTAAATTACGTCTGAGCAATAGCAATGGCAAGTCGTATCTCCTTCGGAATGAACATGTACGTCTAGTAATGGGTGGATCGTAATCACCTGCTCGAATGTGATGTTATCCCTGTTAAATTTCGCGTCCTCTGTTACAGGTACGGTGAGGACCGACCCAAATATTTGGGCCCATTCTCTGGTGCCACTCCTTCATATCTGACCGGTGAATTCCCCGGTGACTATGGTTGGGACACCGCTGGACTCTCTGCTGACCCAGAGACCTTCGCCAAGAACCGTGAATTGGAGGTCATCCACGCCCGATGGGCCATGTTGGGAGCTTTGGGATGCGTTTTCCCCGAGCTTCTGAGCAAGAACGGTGTCTCCTTCGGAGAGGCCGTGTGGTTCAAAGCCGGATCTCAGATCTTCGCTGAGGGAGGTTTGGACTACCTGGGCAACTCGAGCCTCATCCACGCCCAGAGCATTCTGGCGATCTGGGCCTGCCAGGTCGTGCTCATGGGAGCAATCGAGGGATACAGAGTTGCAGGAGGACCTCTGGGTGACGTTGTGGACCCAATCTACCCCGGAGGCTCATTCGACCCCCTGAACTTGGCTGAGGACCCAGACACCTTCGCTGAGCTGAAGGTGAAGGAGCTGAAGAACGGAAGGTTGGCCATGTTCTCCATGTTCGGATTTTTTGTCCAGGCTATTGTGACCGGAAAGGGACCCATCGAGAACCTGTCCGACCACTTGGCTGACCCTGTTGCCAATAACGCATGGGCATACGCCACCAACTTCACCCCCGGTAACTAGAGATGTCGCATGTTGCAAAGACGTTCATAGGTCATTTTGGTTCTCCGCCCATGATTTGTACTATACATTCTGGCTCTCCACAGCGGACATTCTTTGAGTAGATGAAGTAGTGTACATTGCACCGTCGTGAGTAGATGAGCCGCCATTCTCCTCCTGTGGGTGGAAGCGAATTTGACTCAATCAATAGGAAACGACTTTGGCTGCAATTCGCTGTTTTTCGGAAGAGTAAGTGTGAAGCTACTGGCATACGAAATTGGCCTCCTCTCTGCAGAGCTGCAAGACATGTCATGAATGGATAGAGAGGGTTTTGGTAGAGGGCACAAGCGGATGTTTCTGATCAGCACCTTAAGAATTTTATGAAATATCTGTTCCTCAAAACGCATGCAACTGAAAAATGCACATGATAAAATGCAGACCATCAAGCTATCCGTTCGCTTCGTTGGAAAAGAAGAAGATTGAATTTCGATCAGATGCGAATCTCCATCCTGAGGGGTGAAATTAGTCAAATTGAAGTTATAATCAAACATACATTTTTTTCTGAATTGAAAAAGCATGAAGTTAGGATGGTAGGAACGTATACTGCAACACACATATTTTTTCTGTAAAGAGAATTATATTATGCACAAATTCGATAAAAATCACAAAGCAAAACTTTGATTGGAAACAACTTCCAAAAACTTTACAAAAAAATTTAAAACTTCTAATAAATACTACAATCCCGAATTCGTTAAGACTAATGCGTATCGTGTGCAGTACAAAGAAGAAGAACAATTCCATAATAAAATTTACTTAATTGAAAAATCATAAAAACTATGATCATCAAGTTCTGACGTTTTGAAAATGCCTCAGAAAAGAACCCGATAATTCGCATTGTGTTTAATGTGCACACTTTCTACTGCTATGTCTAAATATCAAGTTGGTAATTGACACGTCGGAGACAGTATACTGGCAGTGCTTGCAATTAGCTCACCCAGAGATTCAATGAAGTTGTTATTTGTTATATTCTTATCAATATTTATTTGATTGTAAAAATACTTGTTGTATGTGCATTATATTCACGCGTAGAAGTTGATTTAATTTGACTCCATATTTTCACTTGATCGGTTACTTCTTTGTTGAATAGGAGTCATCTAAACTTCATGAAGGAGCTCCAGACGATGGTCAAGCTGACGGAAAGGAGCAATCGCCCAACATAGCATGCGAAACCTACCACCGATCATGATTGGGTTCATCACTCAGTGATAAGATTCCTGATTCTCAAGAACATCCAGTTGCCAGTTTATATTTGCCACTGAAATTACTTCTTTACCTTCGGCGACATTTACTGAAGCAAGAGACAACAAACTGTGCAGTACATGGTAACCTCGCAAAGTAAGAGGATTGAGGTCACGCTGTGAGAATACATGTTTCGATTAAGACCAAGTCCCAAGGCAGGGCAACGACAAACGAGTTTGTATATATGACGTAGCAACTCAACGACCACATTCTACTGCTTCCGTAAATTAATCCGAATCTGCCACTTGTGGATCTTTCTAGATAATAATTTGTCGTCCCACTAGATCGCGGTGCCAAGATTGTGGGCTGAGTCTGAGGTCCTCCTTCTCTTCCAGGATTTTACCCAGTAGGAAAAATCAGCCCGTTAGATTCTCCAGCGGTATTCTCCAGTGCTGCTATTAAGTCTTCGTGTTCTCTCGGCTAAAACAGAATCTCACTGCATCTAACAACAACTTCGAGTTCCTCTCCTACTCGCACGACCAGAGCAATGGCCACGGCTACTGCCTGCGCTCCCACCACCTTCGCTGGTCAAGCGCTCGGAGCTCCCAGCAATGCCCTCGCCGCTAAGGTGAACGTGGGTGAAGCCCGCGTCGTGATGCGCAAGACCGTGAAGAGCACCCCGACCAGCATCTGGTAAGCATTTAAATTTCCTCTGCAGTTCTGGAGATTTCGATATTCTTGAACTGCTCACCGCAGTGAATTGCAGAATACCGCTTTTCCCTTGGATTTGCCCGAAATCGTTCATATGTGACGCATTTGTAATCTGACCGTGTCATCAGTTCACTGACTTCGCTCTCTCGTGGAAACAGGTACGGTGAGGACAGACCCAAGTACTTGGGTCCATTCTCCGGTGCCACCCCATCATATTTGACCGGTGAGTTCCCCGGTGACTACGGTTGGGACACTGCTGGACTCTCTGCTGATCCCGAGACCTTCGCCAAGAACCGTGAATTGGAGGTCATCCACGCCCGATGGGCTATGTTGGGAGCTTTGGGATGCGTCTTCCCCGAGCTTTTGAGCAAGAACGGAGTTACATTCGGTGAGGCTGTTTGGTTCAAGGCGGGATCCCAGATCTTCGCCGAGGGAGGCCTGGACTACCTGGGCAATTCGAGCCTCATCCACGCCCAGAGCATTCTGGCGATCTGGGCCTGCCAGGTCGTGCTCATGGGAGCAATCGAGGGATACAGAGTTGCTGGGGGTCCCCTGGGTGACGTCGTGGACCCAATCTACCCGGGAGGCTCATTCGACCCCCTGAACTTGGCTGAGGACCCAGACACCTTCGCTGAGCTGAAGGTGAAGGAGCTGAAGAACGGAAGGTTGGCCATGTTCTCCATGTTCGGGTTCTTCGTCCAGGCTATTGTGACCGGAAAGGGACCCATCGAGAACCTGTCCGACCACTTGGCTGACCCTGTTGCCAATAACGCCTGGGCATACGCCACCAATTTCACCCCCGGAAACTAGACAATTTGTGAATACTATACAGATGGTCAATTTGGTCCCATCACGGGTTTGTACAGTGAGGCCCTCCACAGCGGACATTCTTTGAGTAGACGAATTAGTGTATATTACAGCATTGTGAGTAGATGAGCTGTCCTTATTCCGTGAGAGGAAGACAATGTTGACCGCATACTTATGAAAATATAAAAAAAACTTTCCAAAGGAATTTCGTTTTGTTATTCCAGCGTTCTCTGAGCCCTCTCTCCAAATGTAAAACATAGCGGGACATGTATTGCAAACGGTGAATATGACTTTTCAAGCTAGCTCGAGCACCATGTAAAGAAACGATGGCCAAGTAAAATGTCATAAAAGATGGAAGATCCCATCAAGTCGTGCACGGACGAAACTAAAACATAAAAGAAAGGACTAGGCCCAAATATGTCCTACCGCACCGAAGATATCGCACCATGAGAAACACCTCTTAATAACTTGACGCAGACACTCATCTACTTAAAATATGCTCGAGGAAGCGCGGAATAGAAGGAATGTTGATGTAAGAACCCTGAAGTACTCTCCGCACAACACCTATGCACCATCAACTCAACTCAGGAATGTTGATGGAGCAATTGGAAGAAAGCTATCAACTGAGATTGTAGACAAGCAACAGAAAAAAGTTTGAAGAGCTCCAAAGGTAAAAAGGTTATACACACTATGGCGGGAAAAATATGTGAAAGTACAATTAATGAGAAAGGAACAATGAAAAAAATTAAAAAATATAAATTCTTATAAAATTACACTAGTACATAAAAACAATAAATTATTCGAAGCCTAAGGTAAATGTTCTCCTTTCAACCCGTCTAAATAGTACACTCCATTTTTCTCTCGCCACAATCTGCATGCGGAGATGATTGCATGTCCACCTTTGGGTAAAGAAGGGATCAAAGCACGAGATGTTTAAACTATGAATGAGCGCTCGCGTAACATTACATGCCGAGATTATCACTGGTCAATTTTAAGGTAACCAAGCAATTCCAAGTGGTAGGTGTTAGGTGTGAGTGGAGCATCTGCTTCTATTCACCCAACCGGTAGGTCGGTTGGTATGTAGGTGTCTCCTAACTGGCAACCTTACGGGGGAATTTATTCAGGGCCTTCGGATCCTCAGCACCTATTATTCAACGACCAATTCTCTTTCTCTCTGTGATCAGAGTACTGTACACAAGTAAGTCCAACCTATATCAGAACTAAGGTGTGAAAACTGATGCACAAGGGTTAGAAAAGCAGTCCTAGGACGCCCTGACTACTGGAGTGGACAGCGACGCTTCAAGAATTAACAAGCAAACCAAACCAGATCCCGAGAAGGGAAGGAACAAAATCAAACCAAACTCTTTGTGCGCGAGTGAACACTATAAAGATGAAAGAACAACATCCGAACAGTGTCAAGTTCTATATGTCGAGCCCAATGCTTGTCGGTTCCAATCAGTTTCTTTACATCTATAATTTAAGTAAAGTGACTTCACGGCGAAGCATTGTAGTCCAGTATCCCTGCAAAGTGTGCCAATTCCTGTCGTGTAACTCGCTGATCATACTGCTCATTAAACTTCAACTGAGCCTCCTTCACTCGGCCTAGACTCTGCCCTCGTCATGATTTTGATCGATTGCAAATCCAAAATTATAGGGGTGTGTGATTGTTCTCGTTTATTTCAACTGCTGCATTTACTTGTCGACTTCAAGCGTAAAATATGATGCTACATTTTTAGTTTTCCTTTTCCCCTGTTCTCATTTCTTTTACAGCGATTTTCTCGCAGATGTGTGGCAGTATCGTCATTTCATTAGTATGTAGATAGGTGGGTTGAGGTGGAGGATGAAGTGTATTTCATTTTTTTTCTATAAATGACGTGGGTCTTTTCCTTCTTGAAATGTAGTATGCCCGTTTTTTACTTCTTTTTCTTCACCCAGTTGCAGATAAAGATAGACAGCTTCAACACCAAAGTTTTGAAGGGGAATATTTTCCACTTTACGAGACATTGTCGTTAGTACGTTTTCATCATGACTTTTTTTTATTGTCTTGGCGTTTTACTTTCCCAGAATGATACGCATTTTTCTCACAAGACATCATTCAGATTGCATTCAGTTTGAAACGCAAAGAGATGAGTAGAGACGAGAAGTGTGTGCGTAATTTTCTGTAAGAGGCGGTAATTGAAGATCAAGATTCTTCCGATACTCTACTCTGACCCTACAATCATTCGTGGTCAGGCATTGGCTGTGAAACTATCTAGTTCATCTCCAATATGCTGAAATTGTCTGTAAAGTCTTCCGTACAATTTACAGCAAGTTACGTTGCTGTCCTCCAGGGGCAGACAGCTAGACAAGCGTTTTCGCCTCTTCTAGCCACACGTACGACTATTATTCCATACACGCGGCTACAGAGCTTCATCTTTGAGAGCTTGAAGAACATCGAGTGTAAATAACATATATTTATTACAAGTACAACATGTACATACTCCCGCTCTGTTGATAGATACAACTTTGATAGACAACGTCGATCATCTGTCCATCCTAATCCAAAACTGTATACTGGTTTTATCTTCACAGTAGGAGTCTTAACGAGAAAGCTCACACGATTGGTTCGATCACACCGGGGTGACTCACAGTCAATGCAAGTGCTCATTTAAAACTTGATATTCGGCGAATTGTCTATGATCCGGGGGTGAAGTTGGTGGCGTAGGCCCAGGCGTTGTTGGCAACGGGGTCGGCCAAGTGGTCGGACAAGTTCTCGATGGGGCCCTTGCCGGTGACAATAGCCTGGACGAAGAATCCGAACATGGAGAACATGGCCAGCCTTCCGTTCTTCAGCTCCTTCACCTTCAGCTCGGCGAAAGTGTCTGGGTCTTCAGCCAAGTTCAAGGGGTCGAACGAGCCTCCGGGGTAGATGGGGTCGACAACATCACCCAAGGGTCCTCCTGCTACTCTGTATCCCTCGATGGCTCCCATTAGCACAACCTGGGAGGCCCAGATGGCCAGAATGCTCTGGGCGTGGATGAGGCTCGAGTTTCCAAGGTAGTCCAAACCTCCCTCGGCGAAGATCTGAGATCCAGCCTTGAACCACACTGCCTCTCCGAACTTCACTCCGTTCTTCGACAGCAGCTCGGGGGTCACACATCCCAAAGCTCCCAACATAGCCCATCGGGAGTGGATCACCTCCAACTCTCGGTTCTTGGCGAAGGTCTCTGGGTCAGCAGAGAGTCCGGCAGTGTCCCAACCGTAGTCACCGGGGAACTCACCGGTCAAGTACGATGGGGTGGCACCGGAGAATGGGCCCAAGTACTTGGGTCGGTCCTCACCGTACCTGCAACAAGTGAAAACGACCTCAGACTCAGAGATGCGACTCAGCGATGTTGCATTTCGATGACATAGTCGGGGACATCACACGAAAATTTCAACGAAAGTTAACGGAAACGGAGACTAAGAGGAACGCATAATGGTTGAAGGCGGAATCCTCGGGCGCTTACCAGATGCTGGAGGGAGCGCTGCCCTTGCGCATAACAACGCGGGCCTCTCCGACATTAACCTTGCTTGCGAGCGCATTGCTGGAGACTCCGAGGGACTGGCCAGCCAAGCTGGTGGAAGCACATGCAGTGACAGCTGCCATTTTTGCAAGGATGAGATCGAGAGTCTCACGGGGAGAGCAGGCGATTCGGCTGATTGAATGTGTGACAGGTTTAGAATCGAGAAGTGGCGTACATATAGAACCGGAGGGTGCAAGGTTTACGGGCTTACTTGGCAGAATAGGATGAGCTCCCCGCCCTCATGAGATTGAAAGCGCCAATGGCAGCGCTCGAGTGGAAGATATCATGGGACCACCAGATTACCCGTAACAAAATGTACTGTATATTTTAATACTTCCTCGAGCATTTGACTCCTCGGGCATTTGACCTTCATTTACGGCCCCCTCATGATCAGATTCAAAATCTATTCCATGACATAGCTCTTGACTCACGATAGGTTGCTCAGATTTCCTGGTCGAGCCCATCCAAACCACTGCCGGCGCTATTCACAAATTTAACAATAATGCTGTCGGTACTGTTCTCGTAAAGCAGAACGTCAAGCATGGTGGCGCTATGATTACGCTGGCCAATCGTAGTTCATGAGTATGGAACGGTTATAAGGATTCCATACTCACTGGACGCACTACTGTATTATTCTGTGGCTGTAATAGACTCGCTAAGAATATGCTCCAAATGTGGTTGATGTGACTGTAAGTCGTCTTTTCCGACTTTAACTGCTGTACGCTGTGAACTTGAGAGGACGAAGCAAGTCTGTAATCGAAATCATGAGTTACGTCGCTACGTATTCACATGTTCAGTTCTTTTTCATTTCGTTTGTCCATGATGATTGAACGACCGAGGCCGTAACAGGTTTTTTGTCAAATGAGGAAGAACAACATCATCACAGGTAGAAATATCATGGCAGAATGAAGTGGAAGAGACGCTCTGAGTACAGGGTAAGCACTCAAAAAGTGGAATATGATTATGCCATTTTCTCCAAGCTTTAAATTGCATGTTTGTGTTTCGTACATGTTAAAGAAAGAAATAATTCCCTGTCTTGGGTAAATATAAAGTAGAGACTTGTAACTAGCGAGCACTGAAAAAATGGCGCTGATTATGCCCGATAAATAGTTACTGAGATATGAAATATACATTTTCACAAGATGTTGAAGTACAAAAACGCATGTTTTAACAGCAGACATTTTCCCACCAAGTAATCCTCATTTTCTTTTCGGTAGTGGACGGGTAATGTGTTTAACTTGACGATGATGGAAATGATAAGAGAAATGAAGTGTACATTTGTTTTTATTAATAAATGTGTATTATTGGTCACGTCGCTGTTCAGGGTGATTTGTGACAACATAATTTTTATATGGGCATGAGATTAATAATCGTAAAAGAATAGAGGCTGGCCGAACAGGTTCTTTTTCATTTTCCTCCTTTTATTCTGGTTGTGTATTAACATTTCTGACTGTAACATCTGCACTGCAACTTGCTTACTGTTTTTAGAGTTGGGATAAGTACGCTACGTTGTTTTCATCGCTAATAGGGAACAAGAGTTTAGCTAGCAGATTGAAGATTTACTATTTTCGGAGAAAGTTTATCTGACAATTCAAAATAAACATTACTTTGGCCTACTTAAGGCTGGATAACTGCGTGTTATGGTTGGTGCCACTTTCCAAATCGCGAGGGTACTATCCCTCAAGAGTGCTCGACCATGACGACAGACGAGAATTAAATCCATACTGCAACACGTATGAGAAAAAACTGATTGTTGTATGACATTCAAATTCAACTTCGGTCTCCAGTTCACATGAGAATATACACTGAAACAATATACACCGATCCTAATCTCCGTTAGATTGATACTCCAACAACACAAATCTAGTTTCCGGGGGTGAAGTTGGTGGCGTATGCCCAGGCGTTGTTCACAGTCGGGTCAGCCAAGTGGTCGGACAAGTTCTCGATCGGTCCCTTTCCGGTCACGATAGCCTGAACGAAGAATCCGAACATCGAGAACATAGCCAGCCTTCCGTTCTTCAGCTCCTTCACCTTCAGCTCGGCGAAGGTGTCTGGGTCCTCAGCCAAGTTCAGGGGGTCGAATTGGCCTCCGGGGTAGATTGGGTCGGTCACGTCTCCCAAGGGTCCTCCTGCTACTCTGTATCCCTCGATGGCACCCATGAGCACGACCTGGCAGGCCCAGATCGCCAAAATGCTCTGGGCGTGGACGAGGCCAGAGTTGCCCAGGTAGTCCAAACCTCCCTCGGAGAAGATCTGAGATCCGGCCTTGAACCACACTGCCTCGCCGAACTTGACACCGTTCTTCGCCAGCAGCTCGGGGGTGACACATCCCAGAGCTCCCAACATGGCCCATCGGGCGTGGATGACCTCCAGCTCTCGGTTCTTGGCGAAGGTCTCTGGGTCAGCAGAGAGTCCGGCGGTGTCCCAACCGTAGTCACCGGGAAACTCACCGGTCAAGTACGATGGGGTGGCACCGGAGAACGGCCCCAAGTACTTCGGTCGGTCCTCACCGTACCTGAATCATAAACATGACTGGATGATTAGCAACGGACCATGGCTGACATGGAACTTCTTCGCAGAATTCAAGCTGCAGGAATCGCGACGCAACCGTGTTCACGTAGAGCATTTTCAAACTGAGTATTTTCAAATTTTGAAAGAGACCACGTAGATTGTAGATTGAGATCGTTGGTGTGGACATTGAAAAGCGAGTGAGAGTTATTTCATTGGCACAAGGGAATATTCTCTCACCAGATGCTGGAGGGAGCGCTGCCCTTGCGCATGACGACGCGCGCCTCTCCGACGTTCACCTTCTTTGCCAATTCATTGCTGGAAGCTCCAAGAGTTTGGCCAGCAAAGGAGGTTGATGCGCAGGCAGTCACGGTCGCCATCTCGATACAAAATTGGAGGAGGTTCCTTGACGTCTGAGGTTCTGAAGGCTTTGATGGTCTCAAAGATCGAGGTCAAGTTCTTTGGGAGGGGATCGAGCTTATGAAGCAACAGTAATCGGGACCTGGCGGGAGTGTCAAAGTGGGGGCTGCGGTACGGTGGATTCTCGAGTCTCACGTGGCAGCAAAGAAGAGGCAGGGAACCCCAAGATATCACAAGCACCAATAGAGAAATTTTGGAATGTCTGAGGATTAATCGAGAATTGATTGACCAACTTGAACGAATAGCAGCAACTACTCGGTAACTAGAAGGTGACGAAATGTCTGCAAGAGTCGGAAGAAGTCAAGTACAGTAGTATACAGGTGAGGAAATCCAATCAAGCCAGTAGTCTTCGAGTCGTTTCTTAGTTTAGATTCTCTCTTGTCGTGTTTTGCACCTCTGATCTGATCTTAAAGTTTCTTCGAATCAATATCTGGAATTTGGTTCGCGAATTTCCTCTGGCTGCTGTAGTGGTGTTTTAATGGTCGTAGAAGGTGACTCGGACACTTGTAAGTAGTTTTGCCTTGTGTACAACCATTTGAGCAACATATGGATTACTCCGTAACTGTGAAAATAAAGGAGAAAGTAATAAGAAGCCATAGTAATTTTTAGCCATAATTAGCCATAAGTAATAATAAATTTTTTTGTTTTTTGTTTTTTGTTTTTTTAATAAGCCAGCCACTCGCCTAACACTACGCTCTTGTAGTTGTGGTGGAGGGGATACCCCCTCTACAACAAGGTAACCGTCCACTCAGCTTGGGAGAAAACTTTTTAAAATTAACAGTATACGGTAGCAGAAGTCTTCCAAACCCTGCACGTTTGACAAGACGAAGGACCTTCATTTGATTCAATCTCAGGCTGGTTCCAGTGGCTCAGACTTGGCAGCCAAGCTTGCCAGACTTAAAATATAGCTGAACTAGCCTAGTAAATCTCACGAGAGGAAATTAGTAAGCACCTCAACCTCCTCATCAAAATTTCACAAGGATAAAGCTCAAACGCACAGACAAGATATACGAGACCGTTCTGTCCTTTGTGTCCAATTTGTGTTGAACTGTTGAACATAATGCGGATAGTGCATTAACTTTGACAACAATGTTTTAGTGGGAAATTTGTCCGATCGCTGTCTTTCTCGAGGAGGGTGGACTTCACATGTTCAGTTTCGTAGACGAGAACTTTGACAGCGTTGACTAGAGAGAATTTCCCGATGCGTGGTTGAGAGCCGACCTTGTCAGATGAACAGTGTTGGGGTCATTTGAAACTTTGCTGTATTTTTTGAACGTTAATGATTCGCCACAAATGTGTTCCAGTGAAGTTTTGAACATTAACATATTCTGGTATAATTTTTCGTTCTATTGAAACGCTTCTTAATTCTATCCGATTCTTACTCGTATCTTTCCTTTTCAGCTTTTTTCCTCTGTATTCAATTCTGTCTCATATGCCATTCACAACCATGCTGACATAGTATCATCAGTGGTTAGATTAGAATGGAGAACACAAATTGTACTTCACATCGATGCTAAAGATGGCAATTTGATTTGACGATTTCGACATTTCTTTCGAGTCATGATGTCCAAATTCGTCTGAAATGGATACCTTTCTGCTGTGACAACCCAGTTGATGATTCATGTTCTGGCTACTACTATTAGTCTACAATTTCATCGAGAGATTGGATTACTGCAAGTGAACGATCTATCGTTATTTTCGACTTGCTGCAGAGAAGAGCAGGGTTTGTGAGAATGTTCAGCGGCATACTAACCACAATTGGTGAGTTTTCTCTCCCGTTTGTCCAGCAGTACGCGCTTCGATCTGAAATTCTTCTACGTTCATTTCCTTCCAAGTACGACACGTAAAGTAGGTGTTCAAGTGTACTACGAGCAAGGTGTATCTGATAGAAACAATTCCAGGCTTTTGGAGTGTGACTATGGAGATATGAGCTTGGGTGTGTGAGATGTAACATTTTTTTTCATTAGATCGACAGCAGACTCATTATTTTCAGACTGCTCGAACTATGAGCGAATATCCGGAACTTGAAACTATGATACAAGTGCTCGTACGTGATGGCCCAAAAGTGAGACACCCTGTACAGCAGAATCACTCCTCCACAGGAAAGGTGGCACGCGTCACTAACCCCATGCTCCTTCATACGACCGAAAAAATACTATCTAGTTTCCGGGAGTGAAGTTGGTGGCATATGCCCAAGCATTGTTCACGGTTGGGTCAGCCAAGTGGTCGGACAAGTTCTCGATCGGTCCCTTGCCGGTAACGATGGCCTGAACGAAGAATCCGAACATGGAGAACATAGCCAGCCTTCCGTTCTTCAGCTCCTTCACCTTCAGCTCGGCGAAGGTGTCTGGGTCCTCAGCCAAGTTCAGGGGGTCGAATTGGCCTCCGGGGTAGATTGGGTCGGTCACGTCTCCCAAGGGTCCTCCTGCTACTCTGTATCCCTCGATGGCACCCATGAGCACGACCTGGCAGGCCCAGATCGCCAAAATGCTCTGGGCGTGGACGAGGCCAGAGTTGCCCAGGTAGTCCAAACCTCCCTCGGCGAAGATCTGAGATCCAGCCTTGAACCACACTGCCTCTCCGAACTTCACTCCGTTCTTCGACAGCAGCTCGGGGGTCACACATCCCAAAGCTCCCAACATAGCCCATCGGGAGTGGATCACCTCCAGCTCTCGGTTCTTGGCGAAGGTCTCTGGGTCAGCGGAGAGTCCAGCTGTGTCCCAACCGTAGTCACCGGGAAACTCACCGGTCAGGTACGATGGGGTGGCGCCCGAGAATGGGCCCAAATACTTGGGGCGGTCCTCTCCATACCTTCAAAGAGGAATCATTCGACATTAGAATAATTTCCATTTGTCTTGACGAGGTCCCTCAGAGAACAAACGATGACGGTAATTCAGTTTAGGCTGTGGACGATGGGCATTCCATTGGTTGTTATAACAGTCACGAAAGGTAAGGAATAATCACAATACTAAAGAAAAATCTCTTCCGGACACAATTTGTAAGGTGACCACATTATGGATACGGCAGTTTGCGTCGACCATTTTGCATATTATTCTCACTACCTGTAGCCGTGAAAATGTGACATGTAAGTAAGACATTGAATTGCAAACCAAGGTGTTCACAATCAAAGGCAAGTAAATTTGTTGAGGTTTGAGTAGTCACCAGATGCTGGAGGGAGCAGATCCCTTGCGCATAACAACGCGGGCCTCACCGACGTTGACTTTCTTGGCGAGCTCATTGCTGGAGGCTCCAAGAGCCTGTCCAGCCAAGGAGGTCGATGCGCAAGCTGTTGCTGTGGCCATCCTGATAAGTGTAAATACCCTTTGGGAACTGCTATCTGTGCAGCGACAGTTGTCAAGATGCAGTGCTAGTTTTGGGGTGAGAAGGACCAAATTATATAAAGGTGGAGTGCAGCTGATGTGGCGGGGGACGGATGAGAAGAGTGCAAGGAACGAGATCAAGAGCACCAATAGTGCTCTAGTGCGATCGTACTAGCATGGGATCCATCAAAACCAGGGTCCTAGCATTTTTACTCCTCGTCGTTTGTCCCACCTATTTCCCCATCCTGTGATGCATTCTGATCAATTGCGCTCGACCAACGCACATGGTCAATAGCGCGTGGACAGGTGGATAGCCAAGCTGCGAGTCGTTGTTTCTAAATTAGTCCAGGCTCCCATTTCACTTTTCTCTCTTATACGCCAGCATTCACCAATAGATCCTAAGTGTATAGTCGCCAATACCAAGTTGGCCTTTTCTCACACCTCGTCCACAAAGACACGAAGCACGTGGTAAGACTTGAGGCTCTGACATGAGAGTGGCTGTCTTTTCGTCTTATGTACTCATCCCGTGGTTGAGTAAATTGTTTAGCACACTGTTGGAAGTGTCCAACAGTGTATGAGTTGAGTGGTGCTTGTCTTAATGGTGTCCTCAATGAAAGCTGGGCTCGTTTCGCTTGCGGTTGTTTGTCGCCTAACTGAAGTGGCGTGTGGCTGCACGCGTATCACAGACGACGTCTCGAGTGAGGCCGTGGACTATACGTGCGCTTTAGATAAATATATGAGATTCTTTCACATTATTTAATTTGAAAATAATGTGGCCGACTTTCCAGTTCTCGATGTGTTTCTGCTCATATAGTTTTCCCGGGTAGTCTTTATTATAGCAAATTAACGTAAGGCCTTGCAGAATGATCAGTGATAAGCCAGGGATACAGCCAACCCTCTTTACGGTAACTGCCATCGCTATCCTCTAGATGAATCTTCCCATGGTGGAGGACACAGAGGTGATATTTATCTATGGTCTTTTTGCTGCTCGGCTAGTTCTTAATATTTGCATTTTACAATATATACTGACTTGAGAGGGAAGTAGAATCTTTACTTTTCTATAGTTTGATAACTATTCTCCAAAACTCTATTTTGGCGATCGAGTGTTCTAGTCCTTGTAATTAATCAGAAATACCTTCTATCAACGTCTATCTTTTTAGGATATTTTCTTTTCTCCTCAATGTCGTAATTCCGCATAGTGAAGAATTTACACATAAGTGAAAGGGAAATTGGAGAGTGTTATCGTTCATGTACACTCCTATTTCTTCCGTACCCCAAGCTGTTTGAAAGGGAATCAGTAGATATCTGGACTTCTAAGTTGAAGCCTTCTGAATCTTTTTCCATGCTATCGATCATTGTCTACGGAGGTGGATTTCCATCCATACCATATGAGGCACTTGAGCTTGCTGGTTTCCATTTGTACTCTTTGAAAGATCACTATGTTCTTTTCGCACCAAAGATTTCAGACCGTCAATCCTCTCAACACTATTCACAGAATGGCCAGCTCCTTGTATCTTGTCGGTAGCACATCTCTTGTGACAATATGATGCATTTCTAGTGTCCAAGATCCAAACTATGGATATAATTTGACGCACCATTGTTTCATCCATTAACACACTTTAGAATCTTTTGGACATTTCCAAAGGAGATTCAATGCATCTTTGTGTTGATTGTGCGTACATCTCTTTCACCTCCTATCTTCGTCAGTTGGGTTGAATGTTGGTCACCTCCACTCATTAGTAGCAAGATATGTGTATGCTTCGGTCATAATGTTGTGGCTTCTTGCCTTGCTCTCCTTGCTCCACTCATTAGTAGCAAGATATGTGTATGCTTCGGTCATAATGTTGTGGCTTCTTGCCTTGCTCTCCTTGCTGGCCACATGATGTCTTGTTGTGGCACAGCTCCAATTAGAAGATGGAGACATATGTTATCTTCAAAGTGATTTGTCATGACAATAATATTTGCTCAAAATAATTGATGGCTTAGCGGAAAGCTACTAATAGTTCACAATTGAATAGGGTGGTGATATGGATAAGACCATGCAATATATTATCTTGAATTTTATCAAATATAGAAAGTTTTTAAGGTGTAACGAGGAAGTGGATCATAAATATTGCTTTATTAATTAAAGAGTTATACAATTAGAGTGGAGCCAACATGGGATATGCATAAAGGATAGCATGATCTTCTAAATTTGTCCACATCCAATCCATTTGTGATTAATATTTAGTGTCTCACCGTGATTATTTTTTGACATGGTTAGTTTATCAATTTAGACATAACTTTATATTACAAATGATCAACTTTTCATATCCATTTATTCTTTTGATTATTTCATATGGCATGATTTGAGACATGATGGTATGAACTTGAATTTTCCAATGATGATGATATTCAACACGTGATTTTTATTCATCACTATTGTTTAC
The DNA here is from genome assembly GCA_014180765.2 of Marchantia paleacea. Lineage (NCBI taxonomy): Eukaryota > Viridiplantae > Streptophyta > Marchantiopsida > Marchantiales > Marchantiaceae > Marchantia > Marchantia paleacea. Next base: position 566,465 of record MUAA02000098.1, read on the forward strand.
CGAAAGTAAATCATATAAAATTGACTGTTATGAATTTTGGCTAAGAGTATTCCTTTCAAAAAATAAATTTCTAGATTTTATTATAATTTTATTTATAGTTATCTCATTTTGAATAATTATTTTGACATATATTATTCACAAACCTAAATTATTTATATTATGACTAAGAAGTGTGTTTAGTTTAAGGCTCTAACTTAAAATGAATCTACTTTGGTAACTCTAGGAGGAGGAAAAATCACTCAAAGATATGTCAACCAGAAATTGAAATAGATCCATCAAATGTGCTACCCTTAGTCATAAAAGATACCCACCAACTATAGAAACAACATATTCCAATGAGATACAAGGTTACTTTAGATCTATGAATGCCATTTTCAATGATACATAATTTTTTTCCACTAAAAAATAGAAGACTTACGCTAGAATCGAGCAAGACATCCATGAGTTATAATGGATTCTCAAGAAAATAAGAAAGTACAAGCCTAGACCAAGCATTGATTTGGCTACATCAGAGTCCGTTTTGCTAACCCAACCAACCATGACTCAAAAGACCACCAAGCCAAGTTCTCCAAAAAATGTCCTTCACTTTTTGAAGAACACAAAGAGCAATTAGGGCTAATAGAGCAATTAGTGTTGTTCCCACCAGAATTGCCGTTTGGACTCTTAAGCCCTAGTCATTAGGAGAGCTAGGGCTCAAGGGATAGAGTTCAAATTAGGGCTCCTTAGGGTGCAATTTTGAAATTGAGCCCTTGAGAGTGTGGTTATGGTGGATAGTAGCTAGTACGAGAACTTGGAGTCTTTGAAACACAAAGTGATTTTGGCTCGATTGTAATCTCTAGTTTATGTTATGGTTATGAACAAAATGTCTGTATGGACGTTTGAAGAATAAAAAAGATTACATCACAAATTGGATTTTGTGGTGAGAACTGTGAGTTCTTGGAGCGCTTAAGGTGTTTAAGTGAGTTTTGATCGATGGTAATTTTAATCTTTTGTATCTAGAATATGCAAGATGTTGATGGAGTGAAAACTATGATGATGATCTAGAAGTAGTTGATTCTTAGTTGGTGTGATCAATTTCATATTTATGTATTTTCTATTTTAGTGCTTTCATCTGAATCAAGAATTTTGGAGGGCGGAAGCATTGCTAAAAATTGACGAAATAGATTGATGGTCATAATAATATGCGGGCTTGCCAATCTTTAACCTTACTATGGAATTCTTTGCACAGTTGAGGAGATACTACTAGGGGGTGAGGACTCACATACTACATTGGTTGATTAGTGTTATCCATGGGGTGACAAAGTCACATGATTTTCAATATTGGTATGGGATATTGGACAAAAAATTGAAACATAGAGTAAGAGATGTCACCTTACTACAAGAAACATCATGTTGGTTGGCCGTGGGGTTTTATCTTGTTGAGCGTATTGAGCTCAACATATAGGAGGAAAGAGTGGTAACTGATGGGTTCAAAAAGAATTCACCAACTTCATCAATTCCTTCACGTTAGCAGTCTACAACACAAATCCATAGTGGTTATAGGAGATATGTGGGACAGTCTCGACCATCCAGACTTAGTGATAAATATTTAGGATCGAGACCATTACCATCTATTTCAAATCAACAATCAGTTGATGGGATAGTGTGTTGGACGTGTGATGGACCACATCACAAAAGGATTGACTTCAAGGTCAAAGGGTGGATCATGCTAGATCAAAATTATGTGAGCATTGTCACAAACATGATCACATGATTGATCTATGTTTTGATCTCCATCTAGAATTATGATTAGCTATAATTGTCATCCCAGTCATTCAAAGAAAATGAGGAGTTTAAGGTGGCATGGGTGGTGGTAGAGTACCAGTCCCTAGTCAAGTGTTAGCCCATGACACTAGTCATGAGGTGAATATGACATATTGATTGGAGCAGTTGGAGTAAAAGATAGCATGTATAGTTATCATCTATCCAACAAAAATCATATTCTGGAGCTCGTGCCTCTACATCATATGATGAAGATTTTATAGAATACATGTGCGTAGCGGCACAACCATGTGCAATTGATGTGACTCGTAGTGGAACACATACTATTGAGTCTAGAGAAGTGCATGTGGAGTTGGATCCACAAAGAGGGGAGGTTGACCAATAAGTAAGAGTTTCTCTGTTGTTTACAATATATGAGACACTGAATATCTCATCCATGGCTCCTAGATGAACAACTAGAGAAATTAGGGTGAGGCCAATATTGATGACATGGGGGATGGAGTAAATAGAGCCCAACCTCAACATTGTCTTAGGTAGCATTCATCGCAATGTTGGGGGCTGCAAAGACTCTTGATCATTTTCTTGTTTTCTCACCCAAGAATTTATTGGCATTGGTGGTGTCATCATCCCATGTATTACGATCGGCAGCCACACTTTATGAAAACAAAGAGGATGGGTTGCTTGCCACTTATATTAACAACACTAGTAATGTTGATTTTGGGACCATCATAACTACTAGTGAAACTTGGTAAGCTGATGCTGCTCGAATGATGAAGTTACTAGTAAGATTGACATATGAGCATACTAATGTGTCATCAAGTTCGATGATGTTGGATAACACGAGTGGTGTCTTCTATTTGGTTGGACCTTCAAAAAAGGTCTATCAATCTCAACGAGTTTTCTTGGATTCTTGTGCACAACCGTTTATGTTGGGTAAGGATGCACTATTTGCTATTGGTTTGCAAAAAACCAATGTGGAGAGATGTTCTTTTCACATTCAGACATGTATTGGAGGTTCTAATGATGCACCTCCATCATATGTCACCAGATGGAATTGATTATGCAAGTGCAACCAGATCATGTCACTAATAGCTCTATAATATGAATATGTGCTAAAGTTACACTTGTAGAGTCACATGATGTATTGGTTGGTGCATTAGTGTTATATCCGATGGAATTAAGCATTGATTATCAACCTCTTATTCGCTTGGTTGGCAATCTGATGAGGACCGAGTGAGTCGATTTCTTGTTCAATTCATTATCGGTTCTAGCCCTTTACCAACTGAAGTTTTGGTGTATGTTGCGGCCTTCAGAAATTTGTGTTACTTGGCCTAGTGATTTGTTGGAGGGAAACATGGATGCACATGACAATCCTTGTCTAAACGATGTTACAATCATGCCAAGTTTTAGTGGAGTAGTGTCATCCACGTTGGATGAATCACTAGATACTTCATGTATGCAACAATAGCAGATGGCAAATCAATTGAAACATCAGGCTTGGAGATGGAGGAGACGAAGGAAGTTATTCCCACTTCAAGTATGTTATCACCTTTAGATACAACGCCTATTGTTTGGCGGTATCCAAAGGTAGGCATATATATGTTGGATCTTTTTGGAGGGATAAGCACAAGTTTGACTAGTCTTTTACAGTCTGTCATACGAGTACATCAATACTTGAATGTAGAGCGAGATGAGATTGTGAGACATGTTTCATTACATCATGTGGCACTATTGATGCGAGAATACCTAGATCTTCTACCATTGTCTACAATTCAAGGATATCAACATGCCTTGACGTCATATATTTTGTTGCTAGAGGTGGAAGATCTTGCTTGACATGTCATCATACATTTGGTTATTGATGGATGGTTGTGTTAGGGACACACACTCGCTGGTAATGGTCATGGCTTATAGGATTTATATTCATGCATATTTTGGAGGATGTTACGTGTGTTACGATCTCTCCAGTCACATTAGATCTATTCAACAACATACACTTTGGAGAATGTTTTTTTGTTGGGCGAACTATGTCCACAAGTGATGACAAGTGCACGTAAGGTAGGATCATGGATTTGACTAGCTGTATTGCTAGATGCAACAAGAGTAGGATCTAGTGCACATCGTCCATGTCTATGGTGGACAAAGCTTTGTCCAAGGAAAGTTTTTTTACTAGCATATGACAGAGTGCAAAGGCCCTCACATCTCACAGTGAAGAGTATTTTGGATGTGGATAACCACTCCTAGGCATTCTAGGCGTGTTCTTCAAAGTGAGAAATGTCGATATCAATATGATCACTCCTCCTCACTTACACATCCCATGTGGTCAATAATCTTTGTGATCTTTCCCACCTCTTGTAAGGTAAAAAGATGATGATATATTTGACATGGTATATCACACACCGCACCGTGAAGCTATAACTAGCACAAAGAGAACATAATGACACAAGACATTCCATCATGTGTCCCACCTGCAAAACCACAACCCTAACACTCCACCTCACATGGAGAGATGATAATTGTCAAATTTCCTAAAATCTAAAAATATTCATAACTTTATATTCTCATTTCTATAATTTTCCAACTAGGTACCAATGAAACCAATGCATGAAAAGTAAAAGATTAGAAAAGAAAATTCTATCTATATGTCGATTTGAAACAAATCATTTAAAACCTTAAAAATAATAAATTCACTAATATATATTTATATAATTTTTAATATTATTAAATTTTGATACTGTGAAATTTAATTTTAAAAAATAAATAAAATTGCATATACACCCTACATGTTTAGCAAAATATAAAGATACAATGTGAATAACTTATCAACTACTCTATTCTCTCCCATCATCGTAGTCACTTTCAATCATTCCTTACTAAGTTTTGGTGGGAAAGTTTTCTAAATCGAAGATGTCGATTCTCAATGATACTGCTGTCTCTGCCACCACCCACTATAACTTGGTGGAGTACTTATTTCTTTCAAGATCCCACGGGTTTATGACACGAGCATGTGTCATCACTCCAGGAACTGGCCATGACAGTGAGACATTGTTACTGTTCCCCCGGTGATAAAAAATATAAAATCCATGAAGGGGCAAAATATAATAACTAAACGGATGGGAAGACCCCATCAAAGTGTACAAGGATGGAATCAAACCGGTAACATGGAACTAGGTCCCAATAGTATCACATTGGGAAATATATCCTACAACACCTAAGATATATGAACTATCTAGGTCAAACGGTCTACAAACAACATGAGCATCTGAAGAAGTATCACCTAACGTGATTGCTATCATATGGATAGCACCAGCTAGTGCTCTTTGTAGAGCAATGGAAACACATTGCCTAAAATAGACTATACAGTAAGCTAAAGAGAGTGATACCCCATGTCGCATAGTATGATAGGCTCTCACGCACTCCTTAACGAACATGTCGAAGTCCGTGTCGATAGCTCCATATAACTCCAAAGCTAGAGGAACAAAGAGGTGACCTCTCTGCATACCTCTATACTTGGAGACCTTGGTCGCATGGCCCCCACCGCCCATCCTGGAGGTTGGGTGATCACCCCTATGAAATTGTGTCTCTAGTAGGATCGGTAACCGGCACATCTGCCATAGTGACCTGGTACATCTCTGCCCTAACCCTAGTCGACTGCAAGGCATACCAACGCTCTCTCCATGTGAGGTATCCACCCTCTTGCGCCATAGCAAACACCACATCCCTAATGGCATCATGGGTAGCTATCCTCTGCACTCCGAATGGACAACGAGTCATATGAACATGTGCTGCATCTAAAGTGATACCACACTCACATGTGAGTAATGAAGATGTAGATGGATGAACCAAGCCAAGACGGAACCTCATCCATGTGGAGAAAGTAGCTGGTGCGAATGACATGGGTATTTACCATTACATGTCATTTTGATTGGTGTATATACCATTAGTCAAGTATGTACATTAATCAAATGTTATTTAACATTTTTTTTTAGTATCACATTAATAAAATGTTCTTTAGTTAGTGTAGATGATTCTGTACCTCTAATGAATGTAGATACTGTGATAAGAATATATGCGATAAGGGGCTGAGACACTCCAAGTGAAAATAGTGTAATATGTAGTAATTGTCCTTAGAGTGACCTTTTGTGGTCTTTCCTCATGTGATTACTCTTTCTTCTGTCTTTAAAGTCTTAGGCTTGAGGCTCAACGGTCTCATGATACACACACGACACAATTGAATGTAAATGACCTACGTGGTAGGAATAAAGAATAATTCCAACCGCATAATTCTGTACTCCCTGCAGTTAATTCACATTTTCTGTCTTGGAATCTCTTGCAATCGATTGGTATGAGTATTGGATGCAGGGTTCCGATTACTGCATGTCATCCGTATCTCCTGAATCCATAGATGACCAGTCCATGAGTCAATGCGAGACGGTCGAAGTTAAAACCCGCGCAGCTTTCAGAGTAAAGTAGAAAACAGTTTTGCCAGTCCACACCCGAATGAGCAGTATACGGTACGTTCTTGCAAGTTCCTGAACAACAGAATCATTCCTTTTCGAAAAGTCGATCCAGGGCCCACCACGAATCGAGCACTGACAGTGGTGCATCAAATCCCTGCTCCTTTGCAGCTTTATTAGTACGATGTAGATGTAGCTGAGCGACGTTGTTTGTATCGTATGCTGTGCTGTTACACTCTCGATCAAGCAGAGCCAGGCATTTGGAGAGGCGACAGGGGACAGCAGAACCTCTTATCAAGCAGACCTCGTGATTGCTCCATTTCGCCTCCATAAGGATCTCGTTAGAGATGACCGAATCACTGCGCACAGATGGACACTAGCAGCCCAATGAGACTCTTTCTCGACCTCGGTCCATTTAAAGCTGTAAAACCGAAGCGATAAGTGATAGCTGTGTTGTTTCCTATTGGGGGATCAGGTCCTCGGCTACTGATAGGCGACGAATGCATGGCAGGGCTGGCTTAAGCACAGCTGGTCCAATGGATGTCGTCTATCGACACCAACGTTTTGACGGTAGGTGACGCGGAATGCATCCGTAGAATGGGAGCAAACCGGCACGCCCATGCACGATCGTCCTTGTGCTCCTACAGTGCTGTCACATTCGAACACGAGAAAACGTCTGCAATGGTGCTTCTGAGCTCGTGAATTTGACTCCTGAATTTTTCCTACTGCAGAAGTTACGCTGCTGCATGACAAGAACGAACACGGTAACAAATAAATAATTTAACCTCTGTGTCGGCTAATTTGAAGGCGACAACAAAAGACAAACCAGTGGTTTTGCTTTACTGTCGAGAGGAATTTTGTTGGCATGCAAGTGCTTAAAGGGTAATCTGAGAATAGTCTAAACATGTGATTTCGATCAACTCAAAGGCAATTTGGACAACTGGACAGAACAACATGACTGGACAAATGGACAGAACAACATGACTGGACAAAGTCTGTAACAACTAGGCCTTATGGGGCTGAGAGTAAATGGAGCATGTTTCGTCATGCTAGTAACGGAATGTCAGTAATTTACCTCAATTTTGGACCACCATCCAGCAGAAGAAACCTGCAATGCTGTCTAAGAGCCTAAAGTATTAAAGTCTGAATACATTTCAAATCGCTGTTAAGCCAGTGCAATACACTGCATCAGTATAGGGTAACGTTGTGTGGCTTACAGATGGAGAATTTGGAAATCTGAAGAGTTGTCAAAGCGAATGAGGATTAATCTCATTTGAAAGTCACACACTGTGATTACTAGTGAACAAGATTACTCCGTTCAAAATACTCGTTGGTACGAAAGGACAAGAAGGTAGTGATATTATCAGTACCTGAAAATCAACATATAGTTTATTACTGCCATCTATCGAAGGTTTGGATTGTACGAATAGTACGTTCATGTAATTCTCTTATAATTGATTGGCTTGTTCTATATCTAGCGTAAGATCAGACTTCCATCCAGACAGTTGACTTCGTAAATGAAGTCAATTTCGATGGTATTACACAAGCCATCGTGACATTTCAGCTGCTTTTGTTCATCGGAATACAATATTCTGGTGGATCTATTTTGTGCTACTGACAAACTTATTGAACAAAGGGACACGTTTATTCAGTTTATTCTACCATTCTCTTCATTAGCATCTTCACAGATAACTGAGGAAAGGTTGTACACCAATCGAGGGTTAAGGAATGGTAGATAGTAATATAAAACATCTACAGAACTGAGGTATGAATAAATCTGGCAGCTGAGCCATTCTCCAGCATCGAATTCTCGTAAAACTTTTCACTGTGCCTGCTGCTGTGGCGTGGTGGCCCCAACGATATCCTCGGCCTTGAGTGTCATTGGTGCATTTGATCTCAGGTCAGGCAAATGAGCTGTTGCAGCATTTCATCAACATCGACTCAAGTCACAGCTTTCCACATTATATGTACAACTCCATTGCCCTCCGGAATCACCTCACTACTCGAACTTTACACCAGTGTGCAGCCCCACTCCTCAACAATAGAGGCTTCTCCACTCATCGACTATGGCAGCCGTCACTGCTTGTGCATCCATCAGCTTGGCTGGACAGGCTCTTGGAGCCTCCAGCAATGTACTTGCCAGCAGGGTGAATGTAGGAGAGTCCCGCGTTGTTATGGCCAAGGGATCTGCCTCAAACAGCATCTGGTTAGTCGGATTTCAATGTCTGCAGGTTTACCGTCATGTTGTGTCTGCTTCCAAATAACAATCTTTAACAGACAAGAAGGATACCTCTGAGCAGTCATACTTGCCTCCAGCTGAAAAAAAATGTTCTGTGAAAACGCTTGTCAAGAGCGTGGATCATTCTGTTCTCTCTGATACCAAAATGCAGGAAATACTCAATTATGTGAAAATTCAAATGTGTAAGAAAAGTCAGTGCATGGTAGGCGATGTTGCAGATGCTACCACCAGAATGTCGAGATGATGAGTTGGGGTAGTGGGGATGTGGTTGTGGATCTTATGTAACTGACGAGACTTCCGAATGTTCAGGTACGGTGAGGACCGACCCAAGTACTTGGGCCCATTCTCCGGTGCTACTCCATCGTACTTGACTGGTGAATTCCCCGGTGACTACGGATGGGACACTGCTGGGCTCTCCGCTGACCCAGAGACCTTCGCCAAGAACCGAGAGCTGGAGGTCATCCACGCCCGATGGGCCATGTTGGGAGCTCTGGGATGTGTCACCCCCGAGCTGCTGGCGAAGAACGGTGTCAAGTTCGGCGAGGCAGTGTGGTTCAAGGCCGGATCTCAGATCTTCTCCGAGGGAGGTTTGGACTACCTGGGCAACTCTGGCCTCGTCCACGCCCAGAGCATTTTGGCGATCTGGGCCTGCCAGGTCGTGCTCATGGGAGCCATCGAGGGATACAGAGTAGCAGGAGGTCCTTTGGGTGAGATCACCGACCCCATCTACCCAGGAGGCTCATTCGACCCCCTGAACTTGGCTGAGGACCCAGACACCTTCGCCGAGTTGAAGGTGAAGGAGCTGAAGAACGGAAGGCTGGCTATGTTCTCGATGTTCGGATTCTTCGTTCAGGCTATCGTGACCGGAAAGGGACCGATCGAGAACTTGTCCGACCACTTGGCTGACCCGACTGTGAACAACGCCTGGGCATACGCCACCAACTTCACCCCCGGAAACTAGAGACATGTGAAAATAGAAAAGCACTCCGATCATCTCTGGTGGGAACGGAGGTGTGCATGATATTGTAATTCAATGTACATTACGACATTAATCAAGAAACTTAAGTCGATTGCAGTTGTCATCACCACCTTTGCAGTTCTTGACATCCTCGTATCTATCATGGAAAAATATATTCAATTTTGATTGAAAAGTCATAAACCGGAGTGTTGTTTATGGAAAACTCGGGTTATATGGACAAAGTGAACTCTTAGGACAGGAGATGATATGTGGAACTGATAATGTGCATAATCAAAATGAATGAAATCTACATTGGTGAAGCTTATATAACGAAGGAAAGGATCATGGACGACAAAGGGACAACCAGCTGAGAGATAATGACAGCAACAATAAACCATCAGCTAATGTATAAGAATAGTCGAAGCTGGTACGCCAAACAAAGTGCGCATCTGAGTCACGACAGTAATGTTGCATCTGTGGCAATAAAAGTGATGGTGGAATGTTGTCAAAAAGTAGGCAGGTTTTTTAGTAGACACTGGAAAGGTAGAAAACTTGAATAAGGTAGGTATATATCTCAGTTAAACCGCTGTGTCGGCCCGAAAAAAAGTTCGAAATTCAGTCGAAGTGAGAATGAATTACAAAATCTGCAAACTGAGTGGGAAAAACGTACATATGATAGTGCAGTTTGGTGCAGTACGCAAATGAGCAGAAGACTGAAGACTATTCGAAACATAGTGTAGCAGTGTGCAGAGTAAAAACTCCTCATTTCCATTTTCCTGTAAAGTGTGTGCACAGCGAACAAGATCGATACGAACTGCGGACACGGATGTAGGCAAATTTACAGTTACGATAAAATCTTGATTACCTTTTATGTGCAATATACCCTGTTCTTCATTCCTACGAACTTAATGATAAACCGCCGACCTCTTGTGAGCGTCCATAAGTCTGTGTGTGAATGTAAACGTTGTCACGTAAGTCACTAGAAGGTACTACTGAAACCTTGATGCACGTGTTTTGAATTTTGAAATTGCATGAGGTATGAGCCATTTTCTCATCTATCTTTCCTGTCTCGCTCGTTGCTGTGCGATTTGGCAAACTCACTTCTGTAATAGTAAACTCACTTCTGCCTCAGATAATTGGTTTGGGCGATGGAAGTTAGAGCATCAAGTTTTCATGGTGCTGAAATAATGTAGATATGTCTACTGTTTAACCATGATATGTTCTTTTGATTTGCCGCTACGTGACGATAATCTATATGGATAAGATAGTTTAACGTTCTTCTTTGTTCGTGGTTAATTTGACAACAAGTATATACGTTTTTCTATCTTGGATTGGGGGTGTTTTTCTTTGGTTTGTTATTTGAATTTACTTGCTTATGGAGGAGTTGAGATGTGGAATGTATATGATTGAGCGTTTTCAATTTTCTTCCATTTCATTTTAATAGTTATTTTTTAATTACAGTTTTTCTTACATTTTACTCATCCAATTCCCACATTTTCTGTATATTTTCTTGAGTGATCTAAACAATCGTCTGTTCTAGAATAGCTTTGCGCAGACAATCACATTGATCAGTTTTATCTTTGTGTTCCTTCGCTAGAGACACAACTACTTCAGGGAATATAGTATAATCTTCTTCGGACCGTCACATACACAACTCATTTCAACGCGTGAAAATCATTGCAGACGAGCATTTAAGGCCTCGTATGTCGCAGGAGAAAGTCGGGTTTCATTAAAAAGCGGATGAACTTTCATCGGGTCCAGCATTACAATCCACAAATTAACTGGACACTGTATAGTCTACATCTAATCCTAAATTGGACTCATATATTACAGCTCGATCAGGTCAAAATTGATCGGCGGCGCAGAAGTCAAAACGATTCGACGACTTTGATAACTTAGTTTCCGGGAGTGAAGTTGGTGGCGTATGCCCACGCGTTGTTCACAGTCGGGTCAGCCAAGTGGTCGGACAAGTTCTCGATCGGTCCCTTTCCGGTCACAATAGCCTGGACAAAAAATCCGAACATGGAGAACATAGCGAACCCTCCTTCACCTTCAACTCGGCGAAGGTGTCTGGGTCCTCAGCCAAGTTCAGGGGTCGAATGAGCCTCCTGGGTAGATTGGGTCGGTGATCTCACCCAGAGGTCCTCCTGCAACTCTGTATCCCTCGATTGCTCCCATGAGCACGACCTGGCAGGCCCAGATCGCCAGAATGCTCTGGGCGTGGATGAGGCTCGAATTGCCCAGGTAGTCCAGGCCTCCCTCGGCGAAGATCTGGGATCCCGCCTTGAACCAAACAGCCTCACCGAATGTAACTCCGTTCTTGCTCAAAAGCTCGGGGAAGACGCATCCCAAAGCTCCCAACATGGCCCATCGGGCGTGGATGACCTCCAATTCACGGTTCTTGGCGAAGGTCTCCGGATCGGCAGAGAGTCCAGCGGTATCCCATCCGTAGTCACCGGGGAACTCACCAGTCAAGTATGAGGGAGTGGCGCCGGACAATGGTCCCAAGTACTTGGGTCGGTCCTCACCGTACCTGCAAAACGTAGAATGGGTACAATCAGAACTACGAAGCAAAGAAGCTTGTTCAGTCCAGTGGTATACATGGCAAAACTACTGCAGATTGTGGGTGCCTACTGCGTGCTAAACAAGTGAGCGTGTCAATCAACCTTCATGGCATACTTTAATTACTATCCTAATAGACTCATCACGGTGAGCTTCAGGAAATTTCCTCACCAGATGCTGGTGGGGGTGGTCTTCACAGTCTTGCGCATAACAACACGGGCTACGCCAACGTTAACCTTGGCGGCAAGAGCATTGCTGGAGGCTCCGAGAGCCTGACCGGCAAGGACGGTTGAAGCACAGGCGGTAGCAGAGGCCATGGTGACTGACTGTGGAGCGTACAGAGGATTTGGATCTACTATTGGAAAGTGAGGTTGTGCGTTTCGAGCAGAGCGGAGTAGGCTATATACGAGCATTGAGATGATGCAGCCTTGACTTTACCCGGTGAAACTTCAACGGGTTGTTTGGCCCTGAACGTAAACCCTTGTTGTGGTGGCAAATGTAGCGGGGGAAATTTGCCAGGATCCACTGGAGCCACAATCGGTTTTGTCGTGTGCGCCCAGCTTGATGCTGTCGTCGTTCTTCGCAAGTCACAGAAATGCTGATAGTTTCTATTATCTCTTCTGGTTCGTATACATTTGTCAGATCGAGCTCACCTTGTCCAGATGCTGTGCAGTCATGAGCCCAATAGCATTCGACACAGCTGATCTTAAGACTTGCCAGGTAACTTGAACATGCAGCTCCGAGGGTTTACTCGACTGTCACAGACAAGCGGGGCATATTTTCCTTGTCTGCCTCCGCTTTGAGGAAAGAAACACTCTGCGAGACAATTCGTGCAGATTTAACCCAAAAATACCTTTCTGATCGAACTGAACTTATCCCAGAGGTCTTGGCGAAGGTGATGGAGAATATTGGTTAAAGTAAAACTCGGTTTCCTTTTTTGTTTAAGTAAAGCCGTGGGTTCTTACGGGGGGTCTTATCACTCTGGGTCATTGAGAGATAACTTTGATCCGAGATCGTGGTAGATTACACAGAGTAAATTAGACAAAATCATTGGTTAAGCAAGTAAGCGTAGATTACACCTGGATGTAAGTTTCCGATATTATCGTTGTAAATACAGATTCGTTTACTCACATATTGTCCCTTTCTGACTTTGTTTTTCTCATGTCAGGTGTCTTGATAGTAGCTGGATTAATAATTTCCCATTACCTTTTCTTTTTGAAGTAAATACATATTTTCGTCTTTCGACGAGGTTTTCTCTTCCTTCCCTTACTTTGTTTTCACTGGTAAGTTTGAAAACTTGTACGTTTCTTGTTTTCGGTATTTTTCAGTGTGAAAGATAGAGTGGTTTTGTGTTTAGGAAACTATGTTTCTTTCATTTTTTTCTGCCGCACATTTGACTATGTCAAAACAGTGTTTATATGTGAAAATGATTAATTTAATGAGTCTGATTTTTCTTTCCGCCGATGATAAATTTGTATACTCATAACAATGTTCATATTTCAAAGTTATATGTATGACAACTATGTCATTGGTTGTCATCGGTATATGTATGTCGACTAATTTATTGATAACCATCGTTATACTTTGTAGTATATCTTCGTCTTCCTGCTGTGATAAGAAATTCAAACATCACCGGTGGTACTGGACAGTCTCTGATTGGATTTCTCAGAACAGTTTTAAAACATTTTGGCTCCACGATGACAAGATATGTCCAAGGCTTCTACCACTCCACAATTATCCACGAGCCACATTCGCAGTCATATACTGATCGTTCATAGAGTTTCGTTTTGAAATTCATCGATTTAATTGTGCGATCAACGGCTTTCAGCCTCGGGAACAGAAACACAAGAAAGTTTGTCTGCCACGGCGGCAAAATATACACTAATTAAACTACTCAAAGAATGTCAATTGTGGAAAACCGCTCGATATTGTACAAGCCCGTTGCAGTCGGTCCAAATGTACCCAATCAAATCTGTGTTCGAGTGCAACTCTAGTTTCCGGGGGTGAAGTTGGTGGCGTATGCCCACGCGTTGTTCACAGTCGGGTCAGCCAAGTGGTCGGACAAGTTCTCGATCGGTCCCTTGCCGGTCACAATAGCCTGGACGAAAAACCCGAACATGGAGAACATGGCCAACCTTCCGTTCTTCAGCTCCTTCACCTTTAGCTCAGCGAAGGTGTCTGGGTCCTCAGCCAAGTTCAGGGGGTCGAATGAGCCTCCGGGGTAGATTGGGTCCACAACGTCACCCAAAGGTCCTCCTGCTACTCTGTATCCCTCGATGGCTCCCATGAGCACGACCTGGCAGGCCCAGATCGCCAGAATGCTCTGAGCGTGGATGAGGCTCGAGTTGCCCAGGTAGTCCAAACCTCCCTCAGCGAAGATCTGAGATCCGGCCTTGAACCACACGGCCTCTCCGAAAGAGACTCCGTTCTTGCTCAAAAGCTCGGGGAAGACACATCCCAAAGCTCCCAACATGGCCCATCGGGCGTGGATGACCTCCAATTCACGGTTCTTGGCGAAGGTCTCTGGATCAGCAGACAGTCCAGCGGTGTCCCAACCGTAGTCACCGGGGAACTCACCGGTAAGGTAGGAAGGGGTTGCACCGGAGAAAGGTCCCAAGTATTTGGGTCGGTCCTCACCGTACCTATAATCGTTTGGAGATAATGAGTCAGAGTGTTATGAATTGCCGAGAGGTGAGAGCATGAGTACTTGCACAGAATCAATGAGCATTTGAATTCCAGTTGAGCTTGGAATCAGTTCACATTCAAAGTACACTTCGTGCAGAGCGAACGTACCAGATGCTGCTGGGGGTGCTCTTCACGGTCTTGCGCATGACCACGCGAGCCTCACCAACGTTGACCTTGGCAGCAAGTGCATTGCTGGAGGCTCCCAGGGCCTGACCCAGGAGGGTGGTGGAGGCACAGGCGGTTGCAGCGGCCATCTTGTCCTGGTGGAATGAGAGAGAAGCTTTCCCGGTGTACTGAGAGTTAAGTGAGAGCTTCTGGTGGTCTGGGGAGGAACAGAAGACTAAATACCTCAACTACCGAAGGCGAATTCAACGGCCTAGTTCATCCTACGGGTGAAATGAAGACTGGAAGGAAGACCCCAGACCACAAACATTGTACCGCTATCCTCGGGAACCACAAATGGTCATCTCCGAAGATCTACTAGTAAATCCGGATTCGGATTGCCCTCCGGATGCACTAGAGATGTGGTCGTTGAATGGATTCGTCATTTTATTCCAACTTGTTTGTCGCCTGAAAATTGGCTTAGACTTTCTTATGAGGTGACATTCATGACATGATTCTGACAGAATGACCTCATGAATCAAAAGGTATGTACTGACCATCCTTTCGAGAAAATCCTCCGCTTTACGTTTATCTTTTAAAGTAAAACGAATGTAAAAAATGTGCCCAGTGCGGAAAAAAGATACTCTTTATTAGACTAAGGTACTTGAGGTTATATGTTCTCTCCCCTTCTACTGCAGAGTAAAAGATGTTCAAGTCACAATTTCGAAGATGGACAAAAGCAGTGGGCAAGTGGCCTGTCCATGAGTATCATGAATCTTATAATTGATAGATGAACCTCAACAAGCCGCCGAAGTATTGTTTTTAGACCTTTTCAAGCCATGAAGACATTATTCGGCTCTTCCAGCCACTTCCATGCCCGTCCAAATCAGAAGATATTCCATACAGCATACATTTTCTTGCAAATCCTTCCAGTCTCCTTACTTCAATTCTTCCATATTACTACCCAGCGAAAAAAAATCCCTTCTAGTGGCGCTTAAAGGTATGGGTTTGGACTTTTGGCTCCTATTGCTTTTTTCAAAGCTTGGGCTTCATTGACATTATTGTTTCAAGATCTTCTTTTGCTAGATAATCATCATAATTTATTGGAGCATCTTTTAGGTGTTGAGAAGGGAGTCTATCTATTCTAGATTCATTTGAAGTTTTCTTAACTTTTACTATGTTTTTCTATTACATGCATACAAATAAACTTACTAGCAATGCCATACTTATCTACTACTCAATCTCTTTGAGCCATAACTTTATCATGTGGTGGGGAAGTATCAGGCTCATGGCTCTCCCTTAACGCATCTCCAACTTTCACATGTCGACTGACAAATTTGTAACAATATATAAATCTCTATCTACGATTTTTTCCATCCTGATATCTTATATTCATCTTGATCCCATGTCGTTGCGGGATAACTTTTGATGACATAAGGAGCATGATCCATGAAGAATTTTGAGTTAGGGTGGTATAGTTTCTTTGGCTTCTTGAAAATCTGATCAGAGGTGGAGGTTTATCCTTGAGATCTTTCATTGTCTTACATTACAACAAATCTGATCAGAGATCAAGGTATGTTGTGTGAGATCTCTTGTTAAAATATGATATTGCAAATGTGATTAGAGGTAAATGTATAGTTTTTAGTCCTCCCAACATCAAAAAAATAATATCAAAAGAATAACCTCACAGTAGATGACGAGATAAGATACCCTAATAGTAAACGATGTGTGCCTTGTGAACCCTCTACGACAAGATTCCTTTGAGAACATCAATGCAAGCAAGACATGTAGCAATGATGGCAACATATGACAAACAAGCACAATATGTTGGTCAACTTACTCCATATGCTTTCACACATATGATCTTGGATATTTTTGTTCATCCTCAAAATGAATTCCATAAATAAATATAAGGATCTGTTCAAAAACATCAGTCTTGGACACACAAGAATACCACATTACATTCACTAGATATGTCATACAATACATGTTAGTGGTCACATCCATTTCATCAAGAGTGTGTTATCATTAATTTGTTAGACCTTAGAATCTTCTTTTTCTCGTGAGATTTGGACTATTCTTATGTTGTGCACCCTTACACCTCGTCTCACTTTCATATATTTTTTGGATTTTGCATGTATTTGTTCCATTGCTTTCCTTGCCGACAATTGTGACCCAAGTTAATTGTTTACTAAAGATTACCACTTAAATCATTCTCAAACTAATATCAAAACATGACTCATTTAAGTCATATGAACATCAAAATATGACTCATTTGAGCTCACATGTTATTGCAGATCAGTTATTTTTTCGTTGGGAAAAAAATTTGAATTGGATATATTTAATTTTTTATTTAATATGAATGTCTAATGCAGAATTTTAATTTCTTTTGCATCATTCTTCCAGTTAATGAATTCAGGTTTCAAAAGTTTATTCATAAATTTTTTAACAATTTATGTATTTTGAAACTATATATATATAAAATAATATATGTTCCAATAAAAAATAAAAAATTCAATATGATATATAATATTCATAGAATGTAAAAAAATAAATAAGAGTTTTTGTATCATGATTTTTAATAAAAATAATAATTTTATTAAAAATATATTTGCACTCTTGGTTTCATTGGAAGCATCTTGTCAAGGAATTTTCAATGCAATCTTAATCTTCCAACATGCTCACATAATGCTCATGTTGGTGATTGAACCGTGCAAACTCTTTTCACACTTAGCCATTTTCTAGATTTGGCATCTGTTTTAGGTTTCAACCACTTGATTCACCATCTAGCACAAGTTGCTAGAGTTCTAATGTGTTGTCCAAGTGTCTTGGATTTCGTTTGTGTGTGAGGGTTGCAAGAGTTCGTGATCGTTATAGATTCGGATCTCACATACACCACAGCCAATAAAGATCCACCATCCTTGGCATCAAATTGTGGAGCACTGAAGAGGTTTTTTCTTAGTCATGAACATGTAAGACTTCTGCACAAACATGTTTTTGTTTGTGCTTAATGCACTCTAGGCAATGCCGTTATCATACAACACCACAATGGTATCCTTACCAAGGTAAATCTCGCCACCATCGTAGAGTTCGCCCGGTTCTTCAATCATCGTTGGTATCCCTCCCATAAGCCTCTATGGGGCACTATGATACGAGAACTTGGCCTAGCTTCCATGGGATAATATTTGATGAGTGGAAGAACATGTTAAGAATCTTCTTCTAGGGTGAACACGTTTTTGGGGTGGATGATGACTTCCTGGGGTGGTTGATGGAGGGAAGTCAAAACCTGAAATCACATTAATAAACCCCTTAATCAGACTCGGACAAGAAGAAAAACTTTGAAATTATCTTGATGCTGAAAGGAGGTGCTTCGTGCGCTGCTCTGAGTTCTCACTCAGAAAATCAAGTTCCAAGTGAAAACTAAAACCACATCCAAAGGGATTTGGGACTCCTCGACAATGCAATACAGCACAAAGGATCAGTATCATGAAGATGTATAAATAGTGGATATCTAAATCAATGTGTTCCTTGTACACAATGGTGGATCATATTACTCATTTTAAAGGATTAGTGCATGAGATGGTACAACAATAATAGTGCTATCGGAAGACGATCAAGTATTTATGCTTATGAGATTTCTACTCCGAAATTCATCAATGCAATGTCTATGATGCGTAAACAACACAATACCATGACAGAACTGCAAGCCTAGCTGATCAAAGACGAAAGATCCAGACAAGGAAAAAGAACGAAAGGTGACTCAACCTTTAGTTCGCCCTAGCTGTTGTCCCTGCTAGAGATGGGGCAAACCCTACAGAAATCCCTCGTTGGACACTCAAGTTGTTGGAGAGCCAAGAACATCAAAATCTTGGAGACCTCCATGCAATAAGGGAAACAAGTGCTACAATTGTGGTAGAATAGGCCACAAAGCTGCAGAATGCGAGTACTCTCGGAAAGTTGATAACTTGAAGGTTGTCAATTTGCTTCATTTCAAAGTTTATCACTTTCATACAAGCTTTCTCTTCCAGTGAATCGAAGATCATTATATTAATTTGTTTATAGAAATGGGTTCAAAATACGTTGACGTACATTAACATCTCTCAGTTTCCAGACTCAGAGATGCTGCACATGATAAAACATATGCTAATCAGTAGCGCTCTAGCACTGATGACATCGGTAGCCTGTTGGCACCAAAAGAGAAACTAAAAGACAAGTAGAGCTTCATTCACAGACTAGAGTACGTCATTTTGCTGTGACCTCTAACATCTGGGCGGTATAGCGGCTGCCTGTAGCCCAAGAGAGAGTAAGAGAGTTGGAATGTGATTCTTACAGAGGACCGATGGGATCATGTTGAAGGCACGTCCACTCGAAGCCTGGAGTCTCAGACCGGGCTCTTCCTCGGAAGCGTGAGGAGTCTGGGGAGACACAGCGTGGGGCGGGCGACCGAGCAGCTAACACTTCCCGCTCTGCACAGTCAAGGGATAGCGTGCTTGAATGCTTGCCAGCGATCATCCCAACACAGAAAGGAAGAAAGAAGAAAAAATTTGTGTTCGCCTTAGCATGTTAGTCAAGAAACATACTGAGAAAAGTGAAGTTAGTGTTTTTTATTATAGGTCATATCCACTATCAAATTGATTCTCTATGCGTTTGGCACACAAGACAGCATTCCATGCTAGCACTTTGCAAGAAATATTGGAAGAACCTTACAGGCATACATCAGATTTTTTAGAGTCATCCTAGATTTCCAAAGATTTGTGGCAAGTAGCTTGTCTTCAACAATAGAAGACCTGAATGACATTATATGAGCAATTAATTTTTGCAGCTTAAAATATTGAATTGTATAGGGGTATGAGGGAGTAAATCTCGGCTTCAATATTGATATAAGAAATCTTGATTAGTTAGATGCAACAAATGTCATCAGAAAGGATGCTAAGAGGATAAAAAGCTAAGAGGTACGTAGTAATGTGACAAGTTCAATGCCTGTAGCACGCTGCACTGTTGCGATTCCTCGGAGTCACTGGATCTAATCGGCCCCTCCTCGAGGTAAACAATCTTTTCGTCAACCTTTCGGAGTAATGGAACATGGCATCGTCCTCTAACAACTCATTCCTGTTCTCATGCATTCTTCGTCGTGAAGATGCTTCACGTAAGTGCCAGAATGGACACTGGGCACGGCTGTCATGACACGGAAGCTTCTCTATCCACATGTGTCGCAACGTCCCAATAGGTACCGCGTGCCAAAAAGCAAGTACTTGCAGTGTCCTCGCACCACGCCCATCATCAACAGTTCAGAGTTGAATACTCAATAACCGAGTAATTAATTTGGCGGTAGAAGATCATCTGCTTATCGTAAAATGATCTGATGTCTTCTGATCTGCATGTGCAGGTTGATCTTCCTACCGAAACCGATAGAGAGCGACTTGGTGAGTTTCGTGGTCAAACTAAAACCAAAGATTGAACTCTTCTTCCTTATCCTCTAGCCATCTGACGATGTTGTATCAGACGACAGGAATACGAGAATATCCTACCAAATGTTTCGAAATGGTGTGACTCAACGCAAGGGCCTTTGGCCTTGGTTGACTGTGCCCGTGATTTGCACAAACTATCATTCTCAGTATTCAATCGCGTAGCATTTACACACTTCACATATGCCCTACGAGTCCCGGGATACAACATTTTAATCTGGATAAAAATGTTGCATCCCGGGACATGTTGTTTGTGTAAATGTCACGCGATTGATGCCCAGATTAAAATGCTGTATCCCGCAATAAAGCAGATAACAGTATTAAGCCTAGATATTCTGCCGAAATGATGATTGTTTAACAACTCTCCTTGACATCCATTTCTTCGATAGCAGTACAAATCCACCTTTTTCACGGTAGAGTTGAACAGGTCTTAGAGATTCTCTTCATTCTTCTAGTTCGCTATGATATGAATGAGTCTGGACGGACTCCTTACAACCGGGAGACATTCACGCTGATGGAGACCAAGTCCCCTATGGATTGACATAGTCCATGTATATCTAGCCCGGGCTGGTCACTCACGAGGTGCGGAAATACTTCCGTGTGCTTTCGGCAAGTGGTTTGTTACTGACCCCGCCCCCTCTCTGCTCAGCATGTCTGAAGACGGTCACGAGATAAAAGGAGCAGGTGAAAACGGAGAACTCATTGCATTTTCAATAAAGGCTGGGTTGCAATTACTTCCTGGGGGCTTAGTTTCACGCGGCCAACTTCTTTAAGTTGTCAACAACACTCTTTGTGCTGCGTTCTGGTGTGAAGCTTTATCCCTATTTGACCTCTTCGTCTGAAGAATTGATCATGACAGATAAAACAGAGTACCGGTTTGAGCGAAGACCGGCCGAACCGATGTCGGTTCATATGCCCATACGACAGCCATCGTCGCTGCTGTGTCCGGCAATTGACTAGATTGCCAAGACAACTGCTCTCCCTTCAATTGAGTTCTACGTGAACTGACATAGAATGATTTGGATTCAAGATTTGTATTCTCGCCTCGAGTCAGCTGTCCCCATTCCTTGCGTGTGACGAAACTGATCGAAAGGACTGAGGAAGAAGAACATGTTTCTACTCAGTAAAAGCATTTACGATATAATTTTTACTGACCGTCTGCTGCGTGAGAACGAATGAGGAGGCTGGGTCAGAATCAATCCATGCAGATAACAGGAATCCCTGAATCCAACGCATCATGAGATTGACACGAGCACAGCATACATGTGTTCCTTCTAAAAGAACGTATTGAATCTTACATATAACCCCTTAAATTTTTCATCCTGATTTGCTCCTATTTTCCACTTGAAAACTTTGAAACATTAAATATATATTCAAGCACTTATATATTTTTTGTCAATCTCAATTTTAAGCCCCAAGATAACTATGAGTATCAATCCACTTTGTCAATTTTCACTAGCACTTCCGTCCTCCAAAATTCTCAATTCGTATTTAAGTATTAAAACAAAAAAAATTGATCATCCAAATTTTGAATCCACTCCACTTCTAAATCGTCACCACAGCCTTCACTCCATCAACACCATGCACACTCTAGAGCAAACAGATCGAAATGATTAGTAATCAAAACTTGCCAAAACATCTTTAATGCTCACAATTCTCACCATAGAATACAATTTGAACTTTCAAAGTAATATTTTTTACTCTATAAACGTCCACAATGACATTCCCCTCATAACCGTAGCATAAAAGAGAGATTAGAGTTGAGTCAAATCCACTTTGTGCTTCAAAAACTCCAAGTTTCAGCACTAGCTACTCTCCATCATAGCCACACTCTCAAAGTCTCAACTTCAAAAACTGTCCTCCAAGTAACCCTAATTCAAACTCTAACCCTTGAGCCCCATATCTCATAATGAGGATGTTGGCCCTAACACAAGTTCTAGTGCGAACTGGACTTATTGCACAATTAGCTCTAACTCTTGTATCTACTCATGCATATGTGCAGCTACCTAACTAGGGATGTTGTTACATAAGTCGTGAAAAGTCTAATACTGCTTTTCTACCATTTGTTAGAGAAATCTTCACTCTATGGTTGTTTGTTTCTATATGAAGATAACCCTTATGCCACCGATCAGTAGTCCTCACCGCCTTCAACCAAAATCTTTCTAACAATAAGTTGTAACTAGCCTCCTCAGCACTTTAAAAGACAACAAAGTTTGAACTCTTATCACATTTACTATCATCTTGTCCACCATTCCAATGGGTCATACCTTTTGCTTGTTGGTCATCCCAACAATGATGTTGAATGATCTTGAAGACTTCATCCCCAACTTCTTCAATAAATATTTTGACATGACGTTCACAATAGATCTTTCATCCACCATCACATCCGATCCGAACATTATACGAGGAAAATGGATAATGATCATTTTCTTTACATGTACTATTATGGGAGACAAAATTTAGGATTTCTTTACCTCATGATATACGACATGAACTCAAGTCCTTTTCCTCTTTGCCCACCAATTGGACTAAAGGCCTACAATCTACCTTCATGGACTAATAGTTTCTGCAGGCTTTACATTTACTCTGAGCGGTTCCATATATTCCTTGTATTACTAGGGCTCGTCAACGCTTTTACTTTTACAAGGATGCATACTCGTGGATCTTGGCCCAACTTGCACCAACTACATCCTCTATAGCGATGAGATTTTTTCTTGGCATGGTTTACCCATCTGTATACTTATTATTCACTTGTGAATGTGGTCCTATCTTAGATGGAGCAGGGATCCATATGACTCGTTCCATTGAGAGTGCAAAGGATACCTTGATGTCATTAGGGATGTGGTGTTTGCTATGGCACGAAACAATGGATACTTCACGTGGAGGAAGCGTTGATATGCCTTGCAATCGATTCGGTTTAGGCCATATCTATCCTTCGGGAGATCATATTAATGTTGCAGACGTTGTGATTAGAGATCCTACATGTGACATTGTGTAGGAGGGGGTGATTACCTATCCTCTTGGATGGATGGCGACTGAAGCCACAACAATCAAGGTCTCCAAGTTTTTGGGTATGCAAAGAGTTCACCTCTTTGTTCCTCTAGCTTTGGAGTTATGTGGAACTATGGACTCCAACTTCGATACGTTCATGAGAAAGTGTGCGAAAGCTTGTTAACTAGGAAATATGGGGTATCACTCTCTTTATCTTATTGTTTAGTCTATTTGAAACAACATGTATCCATTGCTCTATAGAGAGCACCACATGTGCAATCCATAAGAGATCAATCACGTTAGGTGATGCTTCTTTGGATGGTCATATAGGATGTAGATTGTTTGACCTAGATAGTTCATATATCTTAGGTATAATATGACATATTTCCCATTGTGATGCTATTTGGGCATAGCCCCATCTTACCTCTTTGGTTTCATCCATGTACTACTTGATGGGGTCTGCCCATCCTTTTTGCTTTATTACTTGGCTCCCCTTTTTTTCTATCCACATGTAGAAAGGAAATCAACGTGTATCCATTGCTTTACATAGAACACTAGGTGATGCAATCCATAGGAGAGCAAATAACAGGTGATGCTTCTTCGTATGCTCATGTAATTTGTAGACCGCTTGACCGAGATAGTTAGTTCGGATATCTTAGGTGCAATAATACATATTTCCCATTGTGATGCTTTTGGGGTCTAGCCCCATGCTACCCTTGGTTTCATCCATATAGGACTTGATGGGATCTTCCCATCCGTTTTGCTCTATTACTTGGTTTTCCTTTATCGTGATTATGTACGAGAAATTCTTTCTTTGCTTGAATTTGGTTCTATACCAGTCTACTATCACTCGTTTAGAAAGGAGAAGATCCAACCACAGCATGCCCATATAGCAAACGGGTGTTCATTGTCCCTACTAGACCTTTCTTAAACACGTAGGTGCAGTGGAGGAACGTCACTGTAGAAGGTCAATTTAGTTTTATTTTTTATTTTTTTTGTCTATACTTCTAAAGTGAGCAGAAGCATATCACAATGTGACCTGTAGATAGAGCTATAGTCACAACATTACTTCTCTGATAGCCAGTAGTTTTTTCCATAAGCCGTTGACCTGATACCAAGTTTAGGAAACTTTCATCATAACTTCCTCTCCTGGTGCCGACCACTCTCACTCATAAGCCTTTTTCTTATCAGTATCTTAATCTCCCAATACGTTACCCGGCAGTTATTAGCATATTAAAATAAATGAATGACTCAATATTACTTTTTAATTATTTGTAAAATTCTTTTTATTTAGTCTGTCTACTCTTGTGATGTTAACTTGGTTTATTAGTGAAGGAAAATTGTTTTGTGTAAATATATTGAAATTAAAATGATAAAGACGGTTTTGATCAAGTTATAACATGCAGACACGTACCAAATACGCAAATAAATATTTACTGGAAGAGAAACGAAGAGACACTACGGTAAAATAAAATAAAATTCAAAATGCTGGATACCGAGGAGCAAAAATAACAACAAGAAGTCGGAACTAATGAAGTACAGCACCCATTGGGTGAATCGCGGTGCAAAGATTGTTCGAGAGCGTGTCAATTTTCACGAATTTCAACATGTCGTGATTTTGCCGAGGTCAGCGTAGAAGAGGTCCAAGTTGTACCATCCGACTGACAAGAAGATGGTGATTGGCAGAGGTAGCTTAGGAAGTGTGTCAGGGAGCCAGCTAGGTCAGGGCACTGACAATGTCCGCATCCGTAGGGCTGAAGCAAGCAGCGACAAGGTTGTCCGAACAGCAGGAGCTCTCGACGGCTCTGGCCAGTCGCGATCACGAGGCCTTGCGGATTGATGATTGACGCCATTACTAGACGAGGAACAACGCAGCAACCTGCACGCAGAGGTGAGCAACTTGCTGGAGCACTTGGATCTGTGACGTTAATTTCCAGCACACGGCATCGGGATTGCTCTGTTTTCAAACCGTTAGTCTTCGAGCGAGAAACTCGACGAGAGCGATGGTGGAGTGAGGATTCAATTCGTCTCTTGGTCCTGTCGGTTCTGTTATGTGTTTGAGATTTCGTAATTTGTGTTAGGCTAAATTCAGCTGCGAGCCTATCCGAACAGCGCACTAGCACACGACAAGGACAAAAGAAGGTGAGGGGATGAGCAGTTTTGAAGGAAGAGTTGGGATTTTATATTCTACCTTTTCCCTGTTTTTGGTTGCTTCTGGATGTCCCAGCCACAGCACCTTCTGTGAACAAGGAAGTGGGGATAGAGGAGGTATTAGATTGGTTTAGTGTAGGTCTCTCTCAGTCAAGTTTTGAGAAGCCAGAGGTTAGATTGCTTGGAATTGAAAGAGGTTGACGGGCGCGTTGTACAGTTAGGGGTCTTCATAGTTCGTGAATTATGGAGGAAGATCATATTTTGGGGAGCCAGCAGCTGCCCCCTCAAGAAAATGGTTTGCCTGCGGCAAATCCCACGCAGGTGCGTGGTCGCCGTCTGTTTAATTGGATCTTAGCTGTTTGACTTGTGGAAGTAAATGACTGTAAGCTTGTGAAATTGTTGAACCCAACACGTCGAAGCAAGACGGAGAAGACACGATTTCTTATCAGATCGACCTTTACGATATTTTATTTTTTCCATATTGCGCAAAAGCACAACATAAGGTTATGCACTGGGACATATGTAGTGACTTCAAGTTGACTGTTCTTTGAGCAACTGTGACAGATCCGATTCATATTCGTTAGTGGTGTGGCTCCTAGCAGTACTGAGTGTAGTGTGCTGATAAGTCTTTCTTAGTTCAGGAATCCGGTGCAGATGGAAAGAAGAAGAAGAAGAAGAAGAAGCCGGCCAAGGTAGCTGCCATAGATGTTATAGAAAGCATTGGTGGAATTCAGCTAAACCCTGGCAAGGAGGAGGACGGAGAAGTAGACGAGGCCGATGCCGTAACGGGTAGGTCCTATTCTTACAAAACTTTTTTGTCCTTTTCGCCCTACTGCGATTGATGGATCATTGTTTTCAGATCTTCGATTTTCCTGACAATGCAGAGTGCGATTCACCATGCTAGACGATGACTTCTGTCGCCGAAACCCAATTGTCGACCATTATTGAGCTTGATGTCCGCTAACGGTCTATGTGACCCGTGCCACTTGTGCCTGAAATTGCTTCATTGCAATCTTCGGTTCTTCAGATTATTGACCATTTTTTTTTTCCCAATTTGCAGAGACAGATGCAGCGAAGAAGAAGAAAAGTAAGAGCAAGAGCAAGTAAGAGTTTTTTTCTTTCGTTTTGTTAATCTCTCTCGGGTGCTCATAGTTCTAGAGATGCATATCTCTTATGGTTGTGGAAAGGATTGCCTTCTTGTAAAGTGTCTTGAGTCTGTTCATGGGCTGATTTCCCATCTCAGGAAGAAGAAGGGACTCGTACAGACAGACCCACCGAGTATACCAGTCAAGGATCTGTTTCCAAATGGAGAATTTCCAGAGGGCGAAACTCAGGCATACAAGGATGAGTAAGTTATTATGTCATGGCATCCAAGCTTAAGACAATGACCTTCTCCTTGACATATTGACTCTTGCATATAATTGCTCGTAAAATATGCACTTGTTTCCCAGCTGCAATCAGGCTGATTTTCTCTTTGAGGGTTCCGTGAGCGAGGGTTTATTCTTAAATTCAGAGGTCGAGTCTTTTTCGTAGAGTGGAAGTCTTGTAAATCGCACCTGTTAAGCAGGACATCTGCCTATTTGCCCTATTCCTTCTTTGACTGAGTACTTTACTATCTCAGCAACTTGTGGAGATCAACTTCGGAGGAAAAAAGAGAGCAGGAGAGGCTGGAGAAGCCCATGTACAATACCGTGCGCCAGGCTGCTGAAGTGCATCGTCAGGTATGAACAAGATTTTACTACACGTACATACATCATCCTGTCCTTCGTTACGATGGTCATGATCTGGATGCCACCTTCAGACTGAAATTTTGCTGTTATATTTTGGCTTTACAGGTCCGTTCTTACATTAGAAAGTACGCAAAACCGGGTGTTGCCATGGTTGATATATGCGAGACTTTGGAAGATATGGTGCGGAAGCTCATTGCTGAAAACGGCTTGAAAGCTGGCATTGCGTTCCCAACTGGATGCTCTCTGAACCGGTATATGTGCATACCGTTTACTGCAAGAAACTTTCTTCCATTATTCGACCTTTCCATCTACAAATTTCTGGGCGGAATATTTTCTCACTTATCTGTATGTACAGAGTTGCAGCTCACTGGACGCCCAATTCTGGCGATAAGACCGTGCTTCAGTACGATGATGTCATGAAATTGGACTTTGGTACCCATATTGAAGGTGAGTCAAATGGTAAAGTAAACAGAGTATAGATAAAGCGGTGATGAAATTGGCCACTCTTGATAAACAGGAATTTGCTTTCGATGCTAACATTTGTTTCTACAAAAAATTTCTTTGAAGCTTCTCTCAAGAACCAGATAATCCGAGCAATATAGCAATATATCTCTTCTGCTGGGATGTTTTATTTTATACTAAAAAACAATGTGATTTGTTTAGTATTTGTGCTCTTATGTCTGACCAAAATTTTCATCACAGTAACGAGTTATTTGGCTTTTTGAAACAGGACGTATTATTGATTGCGCGTTCACTGTAGCTTTCAATCCAGTATACAATCCTTTACTCGAAGCAGCTCGCGAAGCTACGAATACAGGAGTTAGGGTACTGTTCCTCCTTGCGCCTTCCACTACTACTGAGTCTTTTATTGCTAGAGTATCCATGTTATAGATGAGAGGTCGTCCAGAAGTTCTTCCCAGTTTTGTTTAAGGGCTGAGTTTCTCCTCCTGCTTTTATGGGTCTTTTATGGAGATTACTCTCTTAGATTTTTGTCTTCATGCCACTATGTTGGTCTTCAATGGTTTTGACGCTATGCTAGGGACTTAAGGTGACGACATTCATGCCGCTGTGACTAGCACTATGGACTGGGGCCTTGAAATTAACAAGGGATAAGACTAAAGAGTATCCGTTGTAAATATGAGAAAATCTCTCCCTTCAGAGAGTCATCTCCTCTTTTTCTCCGTCTTCATCTGCTCAGTCACTAGCACCGTCTTGGAACACCCTGTGAGATATTTAACTAAAGACCGCGGGCAGTTCTGATACTTCACTCTTCTGCCACTTATTTATCAGTTTTGTCGTAACAGGCGGCGGGAATTGACGTTCGACTGGGAGATATTGGAGCTGCCATACAAGAAGTCATGGAGTCTTATGAAGTGGAAATTGGTGGAAAGACGTTTCAAGGTTAGTCTTTCTTGCAATATGTCTGTTGAGCGTGAAGACGAAGATATAATCAATTTCCAGGTAATAAACGTAAGGCAATTTGCTGACGCAGAAGACGCAATTGTCTGGAGGTAGAAGCTATTTCACAATTCTGAAATATATAGGCTGGATCTAACCTATCATGGTTTCTGGTATATAGTTCCATAAGCATCATTGTTTTCTTGACAGTACTTGATATACTGCAGAGCTAGTGGGAGAACCACGGAACCTCTTTTATCAAATAACCAAAGCTTGTGTTCTATTTGTGCAGTCAAGAGTGTGCGCAATATTAACGGACACAGTATGGGTCCTTATCATATCCACGCTGGTAAACGTGTGCTGAGTGTCAAGGGCGGAGAGCAAACAAAAATGGAAGAAGGAGAGTTTTTTGCCATCGAGACCTTCGGATCCACTGGTAAGCAATATTTCGAATTGAAGTTGTGTATTCCGAAAGCTGTTAAGGTTCACCAACTTATCTCAACCGGAGGAAATGAAAAGTATTTGGGGACCAGTCCCGCGTACGGCCGTCTCTTACGAATCGTATCAAGGAGGGGTTCCAATCTGCCTTCGGCTCAAACAGGGCCTCGGGGTGATGGTATGCCCAGGGGACGAAGCTTGCCGTCTGCTTTAGGAATGAATTCTCTTCGTGACGGACCGAATCAAAATAATTCGTCTTTTAGTTGACGGACGACCTTCTCAACAGTTTGTGAGCTCAGTTTGTTGTTGTTGATATGACATATGAATGCAGCTCAGGAGAACTTGAGAACGAGAATTTCCGACTTTGCTCACTATCGATGGTTCTTTAGCACTGTGTTTTGAATTAACGAGCGTGGTCGTGCTGGATGTTTAGGAAAAGGATTTGTGAGGGAAGACTTAGAATGCAGCCATTACATGAAGAACTTTGACGTGGGACACGTGCCACTCAGACTGCAAAAAGCCAAGCAGTTGTTGGGAACCATCGACAAGCACTTCTCTACTCTTGGTTTTTGTAGACGTTATTTGGATCGTGTTGGAGAGACTAAATACCTAATGGCTTTGAAGCACTTGTGCGATCAAGGTGTTGTTCAGGTATGTCATCGAGCATTTTAGTGCCTCTTCGTAAGCTTACTCAGCTCTCCCTGTACGTACTAACGGCCATGTTACTGTATGGCAGGCGTGTCCACCTCTTTGTGATATTAAAGGAAGTTATGTTGCACAATTTGAGCACACCATCTTTCTGCGGCCTACTTGCAAGGAAGTATTATCTCGAGGAGACGACTTTTAGTTGGTTACAGCGTAGAAAGTCATGCATTGCCAAGGACTCTGTGCAAGTGGTGTTGTCGGAAACGTACTCGTATGTGTTCTTACCTGTTTCAAAAAGTCAGATACTTGTAGCCCTTACCTTCTAATTTTTTTGGGGACAAACTTTGAAAGTGTTCCTGTACTGTACAAACGGTGTGCACGATGGTGTAAGCTTTGCCACGTAGTCTACTCAATCGTATGGCCGACTGAAGATAGAGGATGAGACGGTGCTTAGTAGATCATGGTTAAGTAGTGTAATCCTTGGGGGAAAGCTGCGCATTCTCTACATTTTCATCAGAGATTTGGATGAACAGATCCAAATTTAGCTGGGACTCCAACAGTGGAGAGATGTTGGTTGAAATTTTGGTTAGGAGGCTCTTGATCTTTATCAATTAGAAATGAACATGTTTCTGTATTTCAACTCAAATGACAGTGAAAATATAGTAATATGCTGATTGAGGCTTGTCAACGTGTCGTGTGTTTCGAGTGATCTGAAATGAATTCGGTGAAATGCATGGAATGGAGTGAACTTCATCCATTTGAAGTCTGAGGAAAGTTTTTGGGGAATAAGGTGGCTTTTTGAATTCGAGGTTTGGAAACAAGAGTGAAATCGCAAAGCAGTTGCAGTTGGCGTAAAAGCTAGAGAATTTTGTTGTGTGAGTTCTGATGGAATTGAAAGAGATGAGTCCGAATTATATCCAAGGGTGGGATCCTCAAGAAAACTATAACATGGACATGATACATGTAATGAACGGCATTGCTACATGAAGGAAGAGCAAGACACAGACAATTGATAGAATCGGTGGGGCGTATGGACAAACAGAAGGAAGAAGCGGAAAGAGACGAATGCGCCAAAGTTGGCATGGAGAGAATTGTAAGATTTGTGGAGCGGATGTGAAGTTCGTAGAATTGGAGAATGAGGGACTCCAAAAGCATTGAGAGAAGTGAAGTTGGAGATGCACAAAGTCTATGCAGAAAGACTGGCTACATTAGAAGTTTTGGGGAGCAAATGCATGCAATATCTTTTTTCCCCATGTGAGGAAGTGGAGATTGAGTGATTGGAGCGACTGATTGCGATTATGAACATTGGCGATTCGAAAGAGAATCAAAAGGATATGTACGAGGCCATAGGGTACGAATATCAGGAAACAATGCGTGTCCATTGAAGGGAGATCGCAAAAGACATCAAGGAGTTGCAAATAAACATTGATGCTTTCACCTAGAGAGTTGAGTCGACATCAAAGGGTGAAGAGACTTCTCAAAGAAGTAGTCGGATGCAATTTGTGTAGGTAGCAATTCGGATAGGATGTTAGAATTGGATATAAATATGACTCGATTTGTTAAAAGTGATATTTTCAATTTGCAAGAGTGAAATATGAATTGTTCGTAAGTAGCCAAGGTAGAACGGAAACTCTCAAAGCCAAGAAGAGATCGCGGTGGCCTACATGACTGGAGTTCAAATTCTTGTGAAGTTAGCCAAGAATTCAATCCATAAATTTCGTCATTATGGAATTCTCTAGAAGAACTTCTACGAGCATTCGCATGGTGAATGTTCATCTCTTGTGATTGGGATCACCCGATTCAATAAACAATTCTATTTGGAGTATTTTGATATTCAATTTTGCTGATGGGAGTAGTGTATAAGCATGTACTCTTCGGACTTTGATTGTCCTTAGTCACGTAAAGAAGTTTAAACTCATATATTCGTCACCTTTTCTTCATTTATCACTCCATTCGGAACAAATCAACAACACTACAATTTTTCATTCCTTTGTATAACTTGTCTGTTACATAAAAAAGAAATTGTAAAACTTTTTCTTGGCATCGATGCCGGATAATGGATCTGTTGAAAGACTGTTCAAGGTGGTTGTACCATATAGTCTGTAGACGTTTTGATGGTAGTGGCTGCCAAGCATGAAGAGCTTGTTACTCGAAGATTGGGGAGACAATACTACCTTCAAAAAATTCTTTGTGAATATTGAAACCCCAAAGAAACTTCCACTTGAAAGAAAGGAGTCAACCGGTGGACAAAGAGCCGGGGATGAATGTCAAATAAAGATTCGAAGATGGGTCTTCCATCGGCCCAACCTGAGCCCTCTACTCAAGAGCGAAGATTACTTGCAAGAGAGGAGCTACGAGAGAAGGAAAGGGAAGGAACTTGGGTGTGACCCTTGGGTCAGAAGAGAAAGAAGAAGTCCAGAAGAGAAGTATCTTCAGAGAAATCTGACAAAGGCCGAAACAACATCCCTCTGCAAAGATCACCTATGCACACCAAGGAAGGACGATCCATGCATGCGAGTAGCCTTGCCCAATCTGCCTTTGAAGCACAGTTACCTCAAACTTCCTCTTCCAATTCTTCTACTGACCACAGCGAACCTAGTACTTACATGTCCACCTAAGCGTTGACACCTTTGGATGAAGAAGTTGAAGACCACTAGACAAAATACAGGTCCGCGACTCACCGAAACAAAGGAAGAGGAATCCTTGAAGTATGCACCAATTTGGAACATAAATTTAATATGGAGGAAGGTCAACTCTTTCAATCAAGATGACTGCCCCAATCACCAAGCAGCAATATCCAAGGTTCAAGGGAACCACTAACGAAGTTGACGCAAACTCTTATATTAAGACCTTCGAGGCTATTTTGACTACCAATAAGGAGAATGATCATCCATATCATTGCTGCATCTTTCCATGACTCCTCCAAAAAAGAGCCCGGAATTGGATGGACAATCAAGAGGAGAGCCATGCGGCTAAAATTGCCTCTTGGGATGGGCTCAAAGCCCGGTTCCTAGCAAGATTCCGGGAGATGGGTTATGATAAAGTATTTCTTAGACGATTAGGAGTTATTCCTAAAGAGAAACATCAAAAGCTTTGGGAGTACAAGGAGCATTTTCTCAGTTTGCTAGATAGAGTGCCGTCCACAAAGGCTAACACCAACGATATTTGACGGCCATGGCCATCAAATGGTATGTCTCCGGATTGGGAAAATATGACCCCGATCATGAGACCTTTTGCCAACTAGTGGAGCTGTCCACAAGCAACGGAGGCCCACGAGTTATCGAACATACATAGGAAGAAAATAAAAAAAGGTCAAGATTTCCATAAAAGGCAAAGGACGAAGCATCCTAAGGCAAGGAGGTGAAGGAGACTCTCCAGTAATGCAACTTCGACAACTTCGGCTGAAGAGAAGTCTAGTTCCTCCGACGAAGAATGGAAGTATACCACCAAAAGAAAGGATGTTCATCGAATGAAGCATCCTGACAGCATACGGAAAGGTATAGATGCCACAGTAGAGAATCTCACCAAGAGTTTGGAAGAGCTCAAGATACATTTGGTCAAAAATAAGGACCGGAAAAAATCGTCCATGCAAGGAAGGTCCAACGTCTGGTGTACAAATTGCAGAAAGCCAAGCCATAGCAATAAGTGCAATGGATCCTGGTGTGGGATTACCCTCACTGTGAGTCAAACCCCAAAGATCATATCTATGGAGTTCATGACATGGGGTTTATTTTGACCATACCGCTAGTACAAATTCTGTGATATATTCCTATGGAGATGGCAAACACCACCTTTCAACAAAAAATTGGGGGTTTTATCCCAAATTTTCTCTCCCAATCGCAATCTATATATGTGGACTACATGACATGGGGTTTACTTTGATCATACCGCCGGTACAAATTCTGTGATATACTCCTATGGAGATGGCAAACAATACCTTTCAACAAAAAATTGGGGGGTTTATCCCAAATCCCCCCTCCCAATCCAATTCCGCAATCCCATAGATGAAAAACTTACTAGCCGATGTGTAGTAATTGCATGAGGCCAAGATATACATATGTGGAGTGCGACCTGTAAAGTCCATGGTTGTACATATAGGATGAAATGTGAGTATATCTAAATTGTGACTAAATCTATCTTAGTCATGATTATGTTTAGCTAGTTATGGTTAAGTTAGAGGAAAATATAGAAATAGCTCATGGTGTGGTAGATGAGAACAATTATTTGTTGTTTAGTATGAATCAAGGAATAGATTCTATAACATGGGTATCTTGACTTTCCTTGACTTGGACTAGTTTTCATTGGTTTGACTTGGTGAAGACCCTTAAATCTAAGGTCTTGACGGATTTTGAAAGATAGCTCTCAGGAAAAAATGTACAGAGCTCATCATTTCGTGCAAGAGTGAAATCAAGATTTAAAACTTTGCACAAGTGTTAATCAAAGCTAAGCTATATGTGAGTTGAAATTTAGTTGAGAGATCATTTTTAGTGAGAAAGTTATGATAGCGTAAGTGTAAGGGGGTATAAAAGTAAACCGCTTTACTTTTTAGATTTTCTTTCTCTTTGTTTATGGAAATTTAGAGAGAGTTATTGCATGAGTGTTTTGCATAGTAAGGATGACTTGAAACTCATTGGAAAATGGGGGATCAACCTCTTTGGAAGAGCATGTTCTCTAAGATAGCTCAAGGGCTGGACGTGATTATTTTAGCGGATTCTAATACGAGAGAGTTCAGAGTGGAGTTTGAAGAGAGTACACTAAAAATTTCCCCGATAGTGAAACGCGAGAGTTGCTTCTATTGTGGAGAGGAGGGACATAAGCTTGTGAATTGTCCTTTGAGGACCAAAGATCAGAGGTTGAGAGAGAGAAGAAATGTGGGAGAGCTAAACCTTCATCTAGGACCATCGTCTCCCCATGAATCCAAGAGTGGAACCTATTGTGATAATTGTGGAGTGACAAAACTTCACTTAGAACATTACTGTAGTGGTGTGAAAGCTCTGTTGGAGTCAGTAGTGGAGTGTTTTGAGGATAAATTGAGTAGAGATACCGAAAAGTTGAAATTTCCAAGTGGCTCAAATTCCAACTAAAGATGGAGATCATTTTCAGAATGATCAAGAAGATATCGATGAGAGTAAGACTCATTGTATGTTTATGTAATAACATGGACACGGAATACTAGGCACGAATTCATATAGTTAGATTCGTTCCCAAGAGAATAAGGGATCAAACCACATCAGCAAGGAAGGGAAAATGCATTTAGTCATCTTTACCAACTTTGGACTACACAGTCCGAAGAGTACACGAATAGAAATCAACAATTTTCCATTCTATTACTTCTCATTCCCATCACACAATCGATTCCATAAACAACATGAGAACGATTTCGATGAATTCCATTACTACAAGATGGATCTCTGTCTTTACAAGCTTGCGTCACAGCGAGACACTCAACAAAGTACTTTTGGTGATCACATGCAGGTCTGGCTCATGGACGAATATCCTGGTAACTTTGCGGATGCACGAACCAGTCAAGGCTGTTCCAGATGAATACATCAGCTCCTCAAACTCTCGTTCCATCCTGATTATAATTTGCAGTCCAATAGCATGGACACTTGCAAAGGCGAAAAAAATCCCATCACTTTATTCCTACGCCTATTTATACAGAATTTCCTAACTTCTACTCCTAACTGTCACCTACATGGATCGCTCTCTCCGAAATCTATTTTGACTATCTAAGCCGTGCGATTGCACCTCCGCCTCTCGGATGAATGCATCGATTCTTAACTGCATCTCCTGCATGTCTGTAGCAATCTCTTATCGGTGAAGATTCATGGCATCCCGGAAATCTCTTCCCATCGCTTTATACATCTCCTTCCTTCGCTCTTTGATATCTCCCTCATTCTCCATTGCTGCCACCAACTGCTCCAACCAATTTGCCTCTATGTTTTCACACCGAGCAAACCACACACCGACATCGACTTGATTCAGATGTCGCTTCAGCTTGCGCACCGTCTCCTGAAGTTGCAAGTTTTTCTTCTCCACGAAATTTACTTCCGCGCCCCGAATGCAACAGATCTCTGCATAGGATTGCTTCGAGGCTTGCACTTGTTCACTCAATTCCGCCTTCTATCTCTCCAGCTTCTCTATTGATTCCGTTAGTTGCCGAATAGTGTCGGTATGATCTTCCTTCCCTATAACCTTCCGGTTCATCATCTGGACTGGGTCCATGTATCCGTCGACTTGAGGATCCCAATCCGGCATATACTTTGGTCCCATCTCGTTAAGCTCCATAAGGATTGGAATCACTATTGTCTCCAGCTTCTGAGACAACTGTAGCACCGAAGCTAACGGTTCTGCAATCTCCTTCCTAGCCTTCACTTTTGGGCAAGAAGGCTTCGGGGGAACTACTTCTTCAAGCTTCTTCTTGCCTACATCAGCTCTCTTGGCACCAAACTGATTTGAGGACTTGCTTCTTCCGCTACCGTTTCCTCTTCCTCGGTAGTTCAATGACTTTGGTGTCAGAATCGGACTCATGCCGTGCTATCATCACGTTTCTTACTTCTGGTCTTTGGGGCTCCAGTGGAACCATCGCACAAATATTTCGGGTTGATCCGCTGCTAGTGTCCTCGATGTCTACTTCCAAGTCAGACATTCGGTGTTCGACGTGGCTACTTATGAGAAGATGATGACATGTGCCATCTTTGAGTCATTGTCATGACGGCGATAGTTTAGGTTAGGATAACCGAGGCGCAACTTGTAGGCATTTGTTAAGAGCCCACCGTTGGATCTACTTTGTAGGGTCAGGATGTTGAAAAGGCTCCAAGAGATATTATCTTGGACCTTATCGGATATAAAAGCGCTGATCGGGATGGAAAGGGTATGGGAGAGAGTACTAGACACATCATTTTTTGACTAAGGAGCATATTTGATCGAAGTGGAGCCGACGAGGACATGGATAGAGGACAACATGATCCTCCAGATGTACCGATGCCTAATCCATTTGTGATCAACATCCGGTGTCTTCATCGTGATCATTTTCGTGCGTGGTTAGTGTATCATTTTGGAGATAACTTTACGCAACAAGTGATAAACTCTCCGGACCCGATTATTCTTCCAATTGTTTCCTACGTAGCGATTTGGGATGTAACGATTAATGCGTTTTGATTTAGTTTGGGCGCTATGGATTTGAACTTACCAGTAGTGATGGCTTTCAACACATGGGTTCCAATCCATCACTATTGCTTACCGAAAACAAGCCATAGGGAGTTGATTGTTAGGAACTTTGGCGAGGAGTATTATTCTCAAGTTATAAACTCCCCGGTTCCGTTTGTAGTTCCGTTCATACTTAGCCGGTTTCGAGTTGTCATTTTGACTCTTTATTAGTGGCAACTCGTATTGTGTATAGGATGGCTCAGTAGTGTGTTTAGGATAGTTGTAAAGCTCTAAGTTAAAATGGAGCTAATTTGGCCACACTAGAGGTCAAAATAACACTCTTCATTCTCATTGGTCTTGGAGTTTGGGCCAATGAGGGCTCTTGGGCAACTTCTTCGAGGTTTTGAGGCGTTTTGGAGACCTTCCAGGGGGACATTCGGAGATCTGAGGATTGGGTTGGAGAGCTGACGGGACGAGCTACGACGTGGGCTCAAGAATGGATGGATTTGAAGGATTTGTCACTCTGAAGTGATGATTCAAAGTTAGAGTGAAAAATTTAGACCTTTGAGTGTATTTGGAGAGTTTCTAAGGACCTTACAAGGGTTTTGGGAGATCTGAGTCAACAAAGATATAGTTTTCGACTCAGGCTTGTGTTTTGATCGAAGTTTTGACTCAATTGGACGAGTTTTGAGTACGGAGTGATAGCTTGAAGTTTGTGTATACAGTCAGAATTGCAGGACTGCACCGATCCACGACGAGTTAGTCGAGAGATCATATCTTTTGATATCAGAAATTTCTGTCAATAAAACTTTGCACAGTTCAAGTTCTGATGATGAGTGATCTTCTCATAAAATCTGGGAGCAATTGAAGTCAAAAATTGGGATGTGTGACGGGTTTTGTACACTGGGGTCTGCATATCGCCTTGTGTTACCGTGGGTAAATCACCAATTGTTTTGAGAGATCTAGAAACGAAAAACATCTGAAATTTTCTGAGTGATAGTAAGGGTTGTGGAGCAATTTTCTGTAAAGTTTGAGCGAAAGTTATCGGTCGAATCATTAGATATCATAGTCTTCTTCCGCTGAAGTTTTACCGGCTATAATGTGGAGTGCTGAGGAGAAGAAGAAG
Source organism: Marchantia paleacea (assembly GCA_014180765.2). Classification (NCBI taxonomy): domain Eukaryota; kingdom Viridiplantae; phylum Streptophyta; class Marchantiopsida; order Marchantiales; family Marchantiaceae; genus Marchantia; species Marchantia paleacea. The sequence continues at coordinate 604,322 of MUAA02000098.1, forward strand.
AGATTGTCAACTCACACGAGGTTCTAGAAGGTTCTTCTACAGCCAGGCGCTCGGGCGTTCTCAGAGCAAAGAAATTTCCATGCGACACCGGACTCCAACCAATATAGTTGTCTCTCCCGCGGGGTTAGCCATTCCATTTTAGTATACAGGTGCACCAAGAAAGTGGAAATTTATATTACGCTCTTATCATCCTCACATAACTTGGTAACCATTGCTTGCACATTCCTAGCAAAGATTTCTCCCCAATTGACCCAAATGGTACCACCTACAAAGCCTTCCACAATCCGAACTTTATGCATACTAACATAGTTTGTGCGTTGTGGTGAAAACAACTGATTCAGGATGAAGACGACCTTCTTTTAGAACACATCCTTAATCAAACCAATCTCATACCCATTCGTCCTCTTCCTCTCTCGGGGATTAAATCACTTCGTCTCATCAAAAGTGAATGCCGTATGCATCACCAATCCCTCCCAATTGACGTCATCCTTGTCATCCTCATACTTGCGGCCTAGAGCTTTAGCCCACAACCTTGCATTCCATGCTTCCGGTTGTGCTCTCTTTTCAATTGCATGAGTAGCCTTTCCTTTGCGCACTTCGTCGCATAGTTCCGTGCAAACATAATTCCAGCGCCATCACAGAAATGCGCCTCCGAGATTCTTCAAACGAAACAGCTCTGCCGGAGTCCAGTCCGCCATCCCGATCAAAGGGCAAACTCTCCCCATCTGCACCTTCTTCAAAACTGGCATCCTCATGGCTCTCCAACCCAACATCACTCTCTCGTTCTTCCTCGGCATTCCCTTCTGAGTCAAGTTCTTGGCATGCTCTCGAGCAGTTTGACGATACTCTTCCTCCTCGCCGCCCGGTTGTGAGGCCGCATACTAAAATTGTTTGGATGTCCTCTTGAAATTGTATAAGATAAAGTTAATGAGTTTGTTAAAAGCATTATACAAGTCATGTTAGATCATTTTTCCATCAAGGCACGGGTGACTTCTTCCTACAAACCTAATGCTAACGGCTTGGTAGAGCGAACCAACTATACATTTTGCATGATGTTGGCCAAGGATGCAAACATGGACGGAAGCAAGAAAATTTGGGACAAAAGGCTACATGCTATCTTGTGGGAGTACCGGACGACTTGGAAGACATTAATAGGATACTCACCTTTCCATATGGTATATGCTGTCGAGTCAAAATTTCCAATTCAATTTGATTTGATGAACTTCTTAACTATCCAACGTAAGTTAATGTGAACGAATGAAACAAAAGCTATCAAATCAAGATGTCACTAATTGTTGGAGTTGGAGGAGGCTCGAGCTGTGGCTATAGTACATATGGAGCGGGCTCAACAATTGTAGAAGAAGTATCATGATAATCGACTTGGGACTAAGTAGATGAAGGCTTTCAAAGAAGATGATTGGGTAATGATTTACGACTCCATTAGATATAAGAGAGCAAGAAATAAATTTCTTCCAAAGTACTTTGGTTCTTTCATAGTTCACAAGGTGTGGGAAAACTTTACTTTTGATTTGAATGAGTTGGGAGGACGATATTTTGACCGAGTGAATCATGACAAGTTGAAGTCGTTTCATCGACGATCAGATTCTTTCACTCCGAGGACGGAGTGAAATCTTGGTCTGGGGGTAAATGTAAAACCCATGGTTATACATATAGGATGAAATGTGAGTATATCTAAATTATGACTAAATCTATCTTAATCATGACTATGTTTAGTTTATTATGGTAAAATTAAAGTAAAATATAAAAGTAGCTCCTTGTGTGGTAGATGAGAACAACTTTTTTGTTGTTTAGTCTGAATCAAGGAACATATTCTATTATATGGGTATCTTGACTTTCATTGACTTGGATTAGTTTTTATTGATTTGACTTGATGAAGACCCTTAAATCTATGGACGAGATTGACTTGGTACACTAAAGTCAATTGGAGGGTAGTTGGGCTTCTAGAAGATCCAAGTGGACCAATTGCATGTTGCCATGTACCCTTTTCATTGGGGTTTGTGATCTCTACTTGGATTAAACTTGGTAAGAGAAAGTTTCATGTTGGTTACTTATAGTTACTAGGGTAAGATTCTAAGTAGTATAAATAGAGAGGTTGAGAATCACCTCTCAAGTTAGTTTTGTGAGAAGTTAGTTTTCTGACCTTAGTTTTGGAGAGACGTTGTTTTGGGAAGCTTGGTTTTTGGAGAAGTCATGCTCGGGTTGGAGCCTTGATTCGATGAAGATTTTGATCATCAAAGTATCCCTTATGTTTGAGTGATATCTTACTCTTTGTGAGAATTTGCATCATGGAGTTTGGAATTTGAGAGTTTGTGTAAGAGTGTACATTAGGGTCATGGTCATAGGGTGGGAACAAGTCCTTTTAGATTCATGATGAGTTTTCAAAAAGCCATCGGAGGTAGACTTGAGTGAGAGTCAGCCCAGAGGTCATAGACCAGCCAGCCCAATCTAGAGGAGACAGTGAACGGTACCCATAGCAAGGGATGTGATTTTTGATGCCACCAAAGAGGAATATGGGAGTATATCACATAAGTTTAGAAGAGGGACCCTCCAAGAAAGGACATGAGTGGCATGAGGAAGTGTTAGATGTGTTACAGGTCTCCACCCGCAATGCAAAGATAGCACCACCCCCTATTAGCGAATGGAAGAGAATTAAAGAGAAGAAGAAGGGTTTGGTCAAAGAAGAATCCACTAAAACAATCTTAACCCCATGAGAGAAATCAGCACCATAGGAGGAGGAGACAATACTAGAGTTTGTCGTAGATATTCAGGCCAAAATACACGACTACATCAAAGAACTCGTCCCAAACAAAGGCAAGAAAATGGTGATTCGGGATACGGTCATTGAAGCCGAGGAGAGTCAAAAGATTCCATCTCAGCAATAGTATGATTTTGTAAGTGACTTAGCAGAAATAAAGGCTAACATTACAATGAAACAATTACTTGATGATAATAAAGCTTATAAGAAGCTCCTCATTCAAGCTTTGAAATCTAGAAAGCCAAGAGCTTTACAAAGAGATAAATTACTCACCGTATACTCGGTAGAACATGAAGACTTGAGGATCCCTAAAATTGAAATTGAGAATTGCAAAATGAAGTATGTACTGTAAGACCCATGGTTGTACATATAGGATGAAATATGAGTATATCTAAATTGTGACTAAATCTATCTTAGTCATGACTATGTTTAGCTAGTTATGGTTAAGTTGGAGGAAAATATAGAGTAGCTCCTGGTGTGATAGATGAGAACAAACTATTTTGTTGTTTAATAGGAATCAAGAAATAGATTCTATCACATGGGTATCTTGACTTTCCTTGTCTTGGACTAGTTTTCATTGGTTGGAATTGGTGAAGACCCTTAAATCTAGGGGCGAGATTGACTTGATACACTAAAGTCAATTGAAGGATAGTTGGGCTTCTAGAAGATCCAAGTGGACCAATTGCATGTTGTCATGTACCCTTTTCATTGGGGTTTGTGATCTCTACCTTGATTAAACTTGGTAAGAAAAGGTTACATTGTGATTACTTATAGTTACTAGGATAAGATTCTAAGTAGTATAAATAGAAAAGTTGAGAAGCAACTCTCAAGTTAGTTTTGTGATTTTAGTTCAAAGAGACCTTGTTTTGGGAAATTTGGTTTTGAGAAGTCATGTTAAGGTTAGAGCCTTGATTCAATGAAGACTTTTGATAATCAAAGTATCCCTTCCTTTTGAGTGAATTTGATAGTTTGTGTAAGAGTGCATTAGGGTCATGGTAATAGGATGGGAACAAGTTCTTTTAGATTCATGATGAGCTTTTAAAAAACCATCGGAGGTAAACCTAAGTGAGAGTCATCGTAGAGGTCATAGTATCAATAGACTCTGGATCTGGAGTGAATATTATGATAGAGTACATGTCCACTGCTCTGGGTTACAAGAAGTACGAAGCTACATCTCTGATGTTGCATCTTGCGGATCAATCCTAGAAGAAACTAGTAGGAGTATTACGAGGTGTGCAAACACACATTGGGGGATTACATTTTTTGCTTACTTACATCATCCTCAAGCCTCAAGAGGAGAGTGGGTACAAGGTACTTCTTGGGAGACCATGGTTGTACATTGCCAAAGTTATGACTAATTGGCAAAAGAAGACGTTGTCATTTTTTGATCCAGAAGCCTCTTTGGCCTGAAAAGTGATCATCTCCTGTAGCAACTTAAGATAACATGGGGAGACACCCTCAAACTCAGGGGTAACGGACCCTAGTGATGATATTATTGATTTAGGTTATTCTTCCAAAGATTGGGTGAACTACTTGGAATGTTATGAAGTGGACAAAGACTCACCATTTGAAGAAGAATAGCAATTATAAATAAGTGTGGAAAGGAGTGTTTAGGATGGAGTTGTAAGCCATGACGCCTAGGAAGAGATATTTCTTACACCATGACATCATCTAAATATAAAACACAATTTGTCATGAGCTGATCTTCGCAATTTTTTCACTCTTCTTTGATGCTTTGAGAATATTTTTGCATGTAAGATAGAGAATATGATAGAACATATCCAAAAAATGGGAAAAACACATGATAGACTTGATAGAAAGGGCAATCCCTATGAGACAGCGCCCGTATCGGTTTAATCCAAAATATTCTCTATTGATTACATATGAAATTGATAAGGTCATCACCCTTTGACTTTTGCATATGCTATTCTAGATCAAGTGGCAGGTCATGAATGTTAGAGTTTCCTCGACGGGTTTTCTAGATACAATATGTAACAGACAAGTTACACAAAAGAATGTTAGAATATAGAGAATTAGAGATTTTTTCCCTGGCAGCAGCGGCAAGAAAAAATTAGTGTAAACTTTCTTCTTTATTTAACAAACAAGTTACACAAAGGAATGTCTAAATATAAAGAATTAGAGTATGTTTCCAATAGAATGAAGTGTTAATTCATTACCAGTGACAAATAAGTGAGTTTACATATCTTTTGAAGACTCTTGACAATCACAGTCCAAAGAGTGATACACATAAGCAATATCCAACCACTCTATTCAACTCAAATATCAATATCCATTCATCAAAATACATGCAATTATACATGTAAATGAAACTCCACCCCTTTTTTACTGATGGGGGAAAGATCTCACCTTAACAAGTTGAAATCAAGGTGAGATTCTCGATGAAGCCCTAATGGTGAAGCTCATACAACCTTGACTCATAGGCGAATACGTGGGTAACTTTTCAAGTATTCTGCTTCAGTCTAGGCTGATCAAACACAACTCCCATCAGCATTTGAGCTCTCGTCCTACCCTAAGTACACTCACGGTTTAGTAATGAATTGTTGCAAAGAAAAGATTTTCCTACTATTATTCTACTCTTATTAATATAGATTCTAAAACCTATTCCTAAACGATGTCTACACAATTTGTTTTCTCCTACTTCTTTGGGAAGGCACACATCTTTTGATGGCGACTCTATTATCCATGCAAATACATCAACGCTCATCTGCAGCTCCCGAATATCTTCTGCAATCTTCTTCCGATGGACGTGCATCATTTCATGGCATTCACAACCCATGGCTTTGTACATCTACTTCCGTTTCTCCTTTAAATAGATTGAAGAGTTCATATTCATCGTTAATTGCTCTAACTGCGCTACTTCTACTTTGTCACATCGGGCAAAAAGATATTGTGAGCACTTATTTGCCAAAACTTCTAATCTAAACGATCGTTCTACATCGACTTCATACAATTGCCGTTTTATATTCTTCAATTGCTGATAGAACTACTCATTTTTCACCTCCACGAATTTCAAATCGGCTCCTCTTATCTTACAGATTTCCCCATATGCCAATTTTTCCCTTTGCCTCCTTCTCCATCTCAACTTTTGCTTCTCCATACGCTCCACCAACAGTGTTAATTATTTAATAGTCTTAGTTTGGTCCTTTCTTCCCTAATGGTGTGATTCATTACATTAATCATGTCCATGTAACTGTATTCCTGCAAGTTCCATTGCTTGATGTATTTGGTACCCATCTCGTTTCGTTCCTTCCCCGAGGGTCAAACCATTTAGACTCGTCAAAATAAAACCATGTATGCAGTATCCATCCTTCTAAATCGATGTCATCCTTCTTTTTAGTGTAGTCTCTCCCTAAGGCTTTAGACCACAAGATGGCATCCCAATATGTGGGATGTCATCTTGTGGGCTAAATCGGATTTGCCATCTTCTTAGTGCAAACTTCCTCACATAGCTCTGGGCACACATAGTCTCATCACCATGCTAGTAACGCACCGCCTAAGTTCTTTAATCTTAATAATTTCTCCATCGTCCAATCTTGCTTTGGCATCAAAGGCCTAATAACTCCCAATGGCATCTTCTGTACTTGTGACAATCGAATAGCCTCCCGAACTTCTAAGTGAATTGTTGATCATTTTTTCATCGTGCTTAATTATTCCTTAAGCACGTTCAATTCTGTCGTCCTTCACACAGCTGTTTATTTCTTAGACCTTTTGGTGCAGGCGTAGCTAGGCCGCCAATACTCCGAGTAGACCCACTACTGTCATCATCGCTTCCCGCCACAATGTTTGAGAGTCCGGACTCCAAATGATACAGGCGTCTTTCCTTTGGAGTTAACCACTCCAATCGGCCGTATAAATTCACCAGAAAAGAAGAGATGTACACTACACCCTTCTCATCCTCCTTCAACTTGGCAGCCATCGCTTGAACGTTCATTGCAAAGATTTCACCCCATTTAACACGAATGGACCCTCCCACAAATCCTTCCACAATTCTCACCTTATGCATGCTTACATACGTGGTTCGCTGGGGCGAGAACAGTTGATTTAAGGTGAACGTAACTTTCCTTCTAAACCCGTCTCTGATGAGATCGAGCTTGTAGCCATTTGTCCCCTTCCATTCTTTGGGATTAAACCATTTCCGCTCATCGAACGTGAAGGCATTATGCATCCTTCCCAATCAACGCCATCTTTCTCTTTGTCATAATTGCGCCCGAGTGCCTTGGTCCACAATCTTGCATCCTAGTATTCTGGTTGATCGTGTTTCCCCTTTGAAGCAATTGCTTTCTCTTGTCAAAGTTTCTCGCACAACTCAAGATACACGTAATCCCACCGCCAGGACAGGAAAGTACCTCCCAATTCCCTTAGTCTCAATAACTCCACCGGCATCCAATCCGCCATCGGAATGAGAGGACGAATTCTCCCCATCGCTGGTTTATGCATCACAGGTACTCTCATCCTTCGTTGCCTTGACATCGAACACTTGTCGATTCCTCGTTCGCACTGAGTCTGCAGGTTCTTGGCACACCCCTATACAAGTTCTCAATCTTCCACGGCAAACCGTCCGCCGTCTTAACAACCCTAACGCCTATGTGACGCGAATCTCTCCCGTGTGACTTCCTATCTTACTCATACACTCTTAGTACAACATATTCGTAAGAATACACTCCGCATTCCTCCGAATATAACACTTTATTCATAAAACACAAAAAAAAAATCTTACCAACACGTCTAACTACGCCCCTACACTACGATTGAAGAACTTAAGCGAAACGTTCTTAGCATGGCGATGGGACTATGTATGCCTAGAGTTGTGTGAGGAAGTTTGGGTGAAGAAAATAGCAAATCCAAAAGGATGGAGAGGGCATCCGGATTCGTGGGATACGTTTCTCTGGGCAGAAGCATTAGGAAGGGATTACTCAAAGGAGAATGATGGTATTGACTAGAAAGGGTCGGCACTATACATGGACTTCAACTTTGATGAAACGAAGTGGTTTGATCCTCGGGAGAGGAAGGGCATAAATGGCTTTAAGATCGATCTTATTCGTGATGATTTCATGAGGAAGATAATGTATACTTTAAATCAATTATTTTTGCTGCAAAGAACTACCTATGTAAGTATGCATAAGGTGAGAATAGTGGAGAGATTCATCGGAGGATCAATCAAGGTCAATTGGAAAGAGATCTTCGCTCGAAATGTGCAAGCGATGGGTCAAATGCTACGAGCGGGAGAGAAGGGAGTAATTTACATCTCTTCATTCTTGATGCACATGTATTCACGAATGGGGTGGTTGACACCACAAGAGAGAAGGAGAAAAACGTTCTAAACGTGGTGAATACTTTAGGTGGGCGAGAGGGGAGGGATGGCAAAATTGGATCGACCATGAGTTTGGGACCCCACCAAGGAGACAGTGTGTAGTCGCCACTAGTGGAGAATCATCAGGAGATGCCTTTGGAGGAGAGAGCTAAAGCAATGCGGGATATTGAGGAAGCCGTATTCGGGAGAGAGGACTCAGTGCGGATCACGAAGAAGAGAAGTTCCAGCGTGGAAATAGTTGCAGAACCTGTCAGCAAAAAGCGGAAGCTGAAGGAAATCGCTCAGTCAAGTAGTCCAACACCAAAGACAGTGTGGCCTAAGGTCAAGGCTAAGAAGGTGATAGTGGAGGAGCCGATTTCTTTGGTGTTACAGTTAGCGCAGAAACTTGAGAATGTGGTAGTACCAGTTCTGATGGAGTTGAACGAGATGGACAGCAGTTACATCCAAGGATGGAATCCTCAAGAAGACGGTTACATGGATTTGATTCAATTAATGAACCGCACAGCTCAAGGGAAGGAGGATCAGGCGCAGACTATAAAGCAATTGAAAGAAGCAGAGTAACCTTTGGAGAAACAGAAGAAGGAGGCGACGTAGAAAGCCATTACTGTGAAGCAGACAGTGAGGTTTGCAAGATTAGAATTGCTGAGGTGAAGTTTGTCGAGAGAGAGAATGAGAGACTTCAACAGCAATTAAAGAGAATGAAGCAGCAATTGCACGAGGTTGATGTTGAGAGGCCCGCTAGATTAGAAGATTTGGCGAGTATGTGCTCACAATACCTTTTTGCCCGGTGTGACGATGTGGAGACTGAACGATTGGAATGATTGATTGTGGCGATGAACACTCCTTGCGATTCGAAGGAGAAGCGAAAAGAGATGTACAAGGCCATGGATTGTGAATGCCAGGAAGGGATGCGTGTCCATTGGAAGGAGATCGCAGAATACATCAGAGAGTTGCAGATGAGCGTCAATACTTTCGCCTTGAGGGAAGAGAAATCATTGAAGGGACCAGCAACTTTCTGAAGAAGTAGTCAGACGTGATCCATATAGGCGACGGTTAGGAATAGGTGTAGGCAATTGTATAAATAGGAGTAGTGTTAGAGTAAGATTATCTCTTTCTTTGCAAGTGTTCATTGAGAACTGCAAGTGTAGTCAGGGTAGAACGAAGTGCTTGAGAAGCTGTTGAATGTTGCGTTCGATCGGCCTAGACTGGTGCGTGATATCTATGAAGTTACCCGTGTATTTGCCCATGAGCCATGGTCGGATTCGCCTCACAGTAGAACTTCATCGAGAACATCGCCTCGACTTCAACTTGTAAAGGAGTGATCAATCTCCCATTAATAAATCTGGAGTGAAATTTTAACTATATGTGTAATTGCGTGTAATGTAATGGATGGATAGTGATTTGATGATCGGGATGAGTGTCGAATACTGCTTATTCGCAGCACTCTTCGAACTATGCATGTCCAAAGTCTACAAAAGATGCATAAACTCACATATTCGTCGTTGGTAGTGAATTAACACCTCATTCCCTTGGGAACGAACTTTAATTCTTTACAATTGGCAAAACCTTTGTGTAACTTATCTGTTACACAATCGATCAATCGCTCAACATAACGACTCAATCGCTCTGATATCAATTGTTGGTCCAAAATAAAAATACACGAAGAAAACACATGAAATCAAGAGTCGACACATGAAATATGTGGTTCACCTCACTAAGGCTACGTCCATAGAACACACAGAATCACTTTACCGAATAACTTTAATTTATGTCACAGAGCTTACACAAACCCTCTTATATAATAGTAAATAAATTAGCCCTAGTCTAACTAAATATAGTCAAACCAACGGAGTTACTCAAGACCTGAGTTAACTCCTAACAATCTCCCCCTTGACTCATGTCTTGGGGTCTCTAACTCTTGTTATCCATATACATACTCTGCAGGAAGTCCTAGAAGGAAACCTGAAGCATAGGCCCTCCTGTAAACAAGGATTAACTAGAACTAAGCCATAGCCTGACTAGGAAGGAGTAAAGTATATACAAGAATCAAACAATTGTTATAGTAACTCTACTAGTGCTCCTTGTGCAAAACTTGCATAGTAACACAATGCCTCCTGAAACTCTCTAAAGGAATAACTTTGGTCAAAGCATAAGTTGGATTGAGTTTACTGTCAATCTCGACTAGCTCAACCTTCCTATCAGAAACTGCATCTTTGATGAAGTGATATCAGATGTCGATGTGTTTCACCCTGCTATCCATCACTTGATTTGTTGCAAGATGTAAACCACTCTGACTATCACAATGGAGATTTACAACATCATGTTTCAATCCCATCTGAGTGATAAGTCTATTCAACCAAATAGTCTCCTTTGTTGCTTCCACTGCTGCTACATATTCAGCTTCCGTAGTTGACTGAGCTTTGCACTTTTGCAAGGTAGATCTCTAACTAACGCATCCACCTCCAAGTGTAAACACACACCCAATTGTAGACTTCCTCTTGTCCAGATCTTGTCCATAGTCAGCGTCAATGTAACCCAACAAGGATTCGACATCGTCCAATAAACCATCAAACAAAAGACCATAATCCTTAATACTCTTGAGGTACATGAGAATCCACTTCACAACTTCCTTGGATTTGACATATACCTCCTCTGTAAGATCCATGGTTGTACATATAGGATGAAATATGAATATATCTAAATTGTGACTAAGTCTATCTTAGTCATGACTATGTTTAGCTAGTTATGATTAAGTTAGAGAAAAATATAGAATAGCTCATGGTGTGGAAGATGAGAACAACTATTTTGTTGTTTAGTAGGAATCAAGGAACATATTCCATCATATGGATATCTTGACTTTCCTCAACTTGAACTAGTTTTCATTTGTTGGACTTGGTGAAGACCCTTAAATCTAGAGACGAGATTGACTTGGTACACTAAAGTCAATTGGAGGCTAGTTGGGTTTCTAGAAGATCTGAGTGGACCAATTGCATATGTCATGTACCCTTTTCATTGGGGTTTGTAATCTCTACCTCGATTAAATTTGATAAAAGAAGGTTACATGATGGTTACTTATAGTTACTATGGTAAGATTCTAGTTGTATAAATAGAGAGGTTGAGAAGCAACTCTCAAGTTAGTTTTGGGAGAAGTTAGTTTTGTGATCTTAGTTTTAGAGAGACCTTCTTTTGGGAAGTTTGATTTTGAGAAGTCATGTTAAGGTTGGAGTCTTGATTCAATGAAGACTTTTGATCATCAAAATATCCCTTCCGTTTGAGTGATATCTTACTCTTTGTGAAAATTTGCATCATAAAGTTTGGAATTTGAGAGTTTTTGTAGGAGTGTGCATTAGGGTCATGGCCATCGGGTTGGAACAAGTCCTTCTAGATTCATGATGAGCTTCCAAAAAACCATCGGAGGTAAACCTAAGTGAGAGTCAGCTCTGAGGTCACAGCTCACCTTGCCCATAGCTAGAGCAATATCAAGTCTAGTGCACACCATCAAATACATGAGGCCACCCACTCCTTGTCATAGGGAATTGATGACATCTTTCCTCTCTCTCTTGCATCAATTGGACATTGAGCTGCTGAGAGCTTAAAATGTGACGCCAAAGGAGTCCACACACCTTTAGAGTCTTCCATGTTAAACTTGTCATGCACACACTGAATGTACTTGCCCTGACTTAACCATAGTTTCCTCTTCTTCAAATCCATGTGAACATCCCTATCCAATATCCTCTTGGACTTACCCAAATCCTTCATCTTGAATGCAGATTTCAGTTACCTCTTGCATCTATCGACGTCGGATTGTTCCTTTGCCAAAATGAGCATGTCATCCACATAGAGTACTAGAATAATGAGGCTAAAGATCTCATTATTCAACTTCTTCATATATACATATGGATCAAACACACTATGTGTAAATCCTTGTTCTTTCATGAACTCATCAAATCTTGCATTCGCTTGTTGATAACAAGACTTGGGAGCTAATGGAGCTTCCAAAGGGTCAACCTTTGGTTGATAGCAAGTGGATGTACAAGTTGAAGGATAATCCAGCGGATGAAAAGAAAAGGATCTTCAAAGCCAGGTTGGTGACTAAGGGCTTCATACAAGAGAAAGGTGTGGATTACAACGAAGTCTTCTCACCTGTAGCAAAATATGCTACAATTCAACTGATGTGTGCACTTGTTGTAATATTTGGTCTAGTTATGGATCATATGGATGTTGTCACAACATTTTTTTGAAAATTTCCATCTGTAGATCTTTGAAGGAAGAAATCTACATGAGACAACCTACTTGCTATGGGAGGAAAGGTCAGGAGAAGTTGGTTTGTGGATTGCTCAAATCTCTATATGGATTGAAGCAAGCTCATATGCAATATCCCACTCAAGCTTATTGATAAAGGCTTGAGCTTCTCTATATGAACAAGGTTTTCCTTCTTCCAAGATCAACGCATTGTCATCATCATTCTCAGTTTTAATATCATGATCCTCAAGAATAGATGAATCAGCCCATGTTCCATACCTTTCCGAAGTTCTACTAATCTGATTTGATGATCTCCTAGTAGATGGTCCTCGTTGATCTTCATCGTTTCGTGCTCTTTCTTGAGGCTCAGCAATGACAACTTGCTCCTCCAATTCTTGTTGTTCAGATATTTGCTCCATCTGTTCTAGAGCTTCTCCTTGTGGCGTATCATTAAATCCATAATGATCAATCTCCCCCTCAACAACATCAGTGAGTGGAGATTTGCCCTTGTCAGTACGCGGAGCCTAAGATATCTCCCCCTCTTTCAATGATCTGGACTCATCAAAAGAAACATCCCTACTAACAATAACCTTACAAGCTACAAGATCCCATAACCTATAACCTTTCATACCACTTGCATATCCAAGAAAATAACACTTCTTGGATGTAGGATCCAACTTGGTCCTATTCTCCTTAGGTATAAGAGGATAAGACGTACAATCAAAAATTCTCCAACGACTATAATCAGTCTTCTGTTTGTCTCTCAAGAGTTGTGATGTGTGTCAAGCTTTTGCTAAAAAATCCATGAAAACCCCTCCTTTGACATCAGTTCCTATTTTAAGTCCTTTTGAGAAATGGGGAAAAGATTTTGTAGGACCCTTGAATCTTACTCCTCGGGATAACAAGTTCATTGTGGTAGCTACAGATTATCTAACCAAATGGGTAGAAGCTAGACCTCTCAAATCTACTAGTGAGGAAGAAGTGGATAGATATCTCTACGAGAGGATAATAACTAGATTTGGATGCCCTCTAGAAGTTGTATCAGATAGAATTAGTGAGTGTGTTGGAAGTATTATACAAGCCATGCTAGATCATTTCTCCATCAAGGCACAGGTGACTACTTCCTACAAACCCAATGCTAACGGGTTGGCAGAGCGAACCAACTATACGTTTTGCATGATGTTGGCCAAGGATGCAGACATGGACGGGAGCAAGCAAAATTGGGACAAGAGGCTGCATGCTATCTTGTGGGAGTATCGGATGACTTGGAAGACATCAACAGGGTACTCACCTTTCCGTATGGTATATGGTGTCGAGTCAAAACTTCCAATTCAATTTGACTTGACGAACTTCTTAACTATCCAACGGAAGTTAAAGAGGACAAATGGAGCATAAGCTATCAAATTAAGATGTCAACAACTGTTGGAGTTGGAGGAGACTCGAGCTGTGGCCATGGTATGTGTGGAGCGGGCTCAACAATTGCAGAAGAAGTATTACGATATTCGACTTGAGACGAAGAAGATGAAGGCTTTCAAAGAAGGTGATTGGGTAATATTTTACAACTCCATTAGATATAAGAGAGCAAGAAAGAAATTTCTTCCAAAGTACTTTGGTCCTTTCATAGTTCATAAAGTGTGGGGAAACTTTACTTACGATTTGAAGGAGTTAGGAGGACGATATTTTGACCAGGTGAATCATGACAAGTTGAAGCCGTTTCATCGACGATCAGATTCTTTCACTCCAAGGACGGAGTGAAATCTTGGACCGTGGGTAAATGTAAAACCCATGGTTATACATATAGGAAAAAATGTAAGTACATCTAAATTGTGCCTAAGTTTATCTTAGTCATGACTATGTTTAGATAGTTATGGTTAAGTTGGAGGAAAATATAAAGTAACTTTTGGTATGGTAGATGAGAACTACTATTTTGTTATTGAATAGAAATCAAGGAACAGATTCCATCCTATGGATATCTTTTCAAGATACCCATAGGATGTGACCTCCGGGCTGACTCTCACTTAGGTTTACCTCCGATGGTTTTTTGGAAGCTCATCAAGTCCTTCTAGAAGGACTTGTTCCCACCCTAGGACCATGACCCTAATGCACACTCTCACACAAACTCTCAAATTCTCACAAAAAATAAGATATCACTCAAAAGGAAGGGATACTTTGATGATCAAAGTCTTCATTGATTCAAGGCTCCAACCCGAACATGACTTCTTTAAAAACCAAGCTTCCCAAAACAAGGGCTCTCCAAAACTAAGATCACAAAACTAACTTCTCCCAAAATTAACTTCATTGAAAACTAACTTGAGAGGTGCTTCTCAACCTCTCTATTTATACTTCTTAGAATCTTATCCTAGTAACTACAAGTAATCACCATATAACTTTCTCTTACCAAGTTTAAACAAGGTAGAGATCACAAACCCCAATGAAAAGGGTACATGGCAATATGCAATTGGTCTACTTGGATCTTCTAGAAGCCCAACTACTCTCTAATTGACTTTAGTGCCAAGATCTGGTAAGATTGACTTCACCACAAATGGTATTGCCCTCTAGCACATACAGATTTCCATGCTTGTGTACTCTTAAGATAATATCACCTACTCTCACCTCAAGTACTCCTTGTTTAGAACTCCATTCAAGGCATGTTGAATCTAACATTCCAAGAGAGATAAGATTCTTTCTCATGTTAGGTATAAACCTAACATGAGTCAACGTACGTTTGACTCCATCAAACATGTGAATCTTGACAAGTCCAACACCTTCAATCCTACAGGGTTGATCATTTCCCATGAGAACTAAACCATTAAATACTAAGAACGTATGAAAAAACTCTCTAATGTGACAAATGTGATAAGAACAAGCGTTATCTAGATTCCATACATCATCAACGTTCTTTGGTGAGTTGCATGGAACATACCTTTGGCTTCATAGTCCATCTTTGAGCAAGTCATTCTCATCAAAATCTTGAGTGACATTGGTCAAAGAAAGATCATTGGCCTTGGTTTTCAAAGTACAGTCCTTCTTAAAGTGAGCACTCTTGCCACATTTCCAACAAACCACCGTCTTCCTATCTTGGGATTTATCCCTAGACATGGATCTACCTCTAGATCCAAACTTCTTCCCATCCTTGTCATTCCGTGATTGTGACCATCCACGAGTCACATTCAGTGCCGCACTAAATGAAGAGGATGATGTAGAAGTCATCATCATCTTTTGTTGTAGGTCATCAGTTAAAGCACTTACCACCTCATTGTAAGTGATTACTTGTCTATCATGATGGAGCAACACTCGTGATAATGACTGATACGAAGCAGGTAATAAACTTAACAGATGGAGGTCTTCCTCTCATCGCTTATCTCCTCTCCAAGATTCTGAAGATCAATGACTAGATCACCAAAGGCATCAATGTGATCTTGTATCTTTGTACTTGAATGTTTCATCTTGAAGCTCATCAGCTTCAAGGAGGTGTACAAATTGAGTGACAACTCTTTGCAATGAAACTATTGCTAAAGAGCCTCAAACTGTAAAGTACAATTGTCATACTCATCATCTTGCTTCAAAATTGAAGGTTGTAAATTGAGTATAATAATACTGAGTGCTTGCTCCTAAAGGTCCTTCCAATCCTCATCATTGAATATAGAGGGTTTAGGCCTCAATGTCTTGCCAAAACTGGAAGCCTTCAACTTGCCCTTGACTTGCATCTCCCACAGAAGATAATCACCACGCCCATCATATTTGACAATATCAAATCCGGCTCCTCATGTCTTCATGACTGCCATCTCGCTCCGTCTAGCGCCTAAACTCGTCCCTTGTGTCGTTCGGTCGTCAAATGGAACCTCCAAACTTGACTTCTTCCTACTCATATGAGAAAAATGAAAATTTATCCTGGGTAAAAATCCCTTAACCACAAGAGATACCGCTGCTCTACTTCTACGGCCAGAACCTTCTCGTGCTTGGGTAGACTACTCACTATGTGCTTTGAAATTGATATTATGAGATCACACTCCACTACTACGATGAGGAAATGAAATTCACTAAGTACGTTGTATCAGGCTTGGTTCTCCAACACCATACAGAATTATTATGCTTTATGTGGATATTCTAGCTACTTATAGTCAGCGTCCATCACCAACTAGCCAGCTAGCCTAAGAGGCAAAATACTACTATTCATATTGCTACATACATGCAAATTTTCTTTCTCACCCCTCTCCATCCTTCCCGCAAACTATGATCCACTTGCGGCCAGCTCCAAATCCAAATCCTATCCCATACCTACTTCCTTGTAAAACTACAACCACTTATATCATACTCATGTCGATTGGGAGCAGCTACTGCCAGCTTCTCCTACTCCGAAATCACTACCCATCGAGGTGAACAAATTGAAGGATTTCCTTCACAAACCTAAGTGGAAAGCTGAGCCGAGAAAAACAGAGAGCAGTACCGAGCAATAAAATGAAATGACACAAGGTCCCGCTGGAAGGAAACGATCGAAGGCAATAAAAACACCAAAGCGCGAGAGGAAAGTGAGGGACGGGCGAGGGGCATAGAATGCTCAAATGAGGCTGCACAACATATATTATCACCAGATCTAAACAACATTCACGTTGAGGATTAATTCAAAGCCACCAGAATCTCGACCACACTACATCAAGTGGACGCACTGCAAACGAATCATGGCCAAGTCAAATGGGCAGAAAAGAAGGTGAAGGAGAAAAGAACCTTGTTGTTGTCGTCCGATGGAAGAATAGGAAGAAGAAGGGCGGAAGGAAGGAAGGAGAAAAGGGAACAAAACAGCCTTCTGCCTACTCTACACTTCCTCTCGCTCTTTCTGCTCGTCAAGGCGTGCATGAAAGGCGGTTTTACACACAAAACACAGGCCAACAAAATTCGACCCATTCTACCCTCCTTGCCTCTGCATGGACCGCCCTACAACTTGAGCATATCTTGCATCGAGTAGACGATGGTCCACATCATCGCAAGGATCGAAAGCAATTAGATGACAAAGAACAAACCAACTTCTCCTTCTACACTTCAAATGTTCTAGGCCAATTTCCTATCCCACCACAAGCACGGCGATATCCCACACGAACTGACGGGAAAAAAACCATCGATTAACAATCCAAAATTATCAATCTGCTCTGCATTGTGGTGGCTCTTTGACAAATTGTTCAACCTTCATATCTTAAAACCTACTACAATTCGTCTCTCACTCATCTCAACAATCTCATCAAATTGCTACCAATTCCTTGACAATAATGCGAGCAATCACCACAAGAACGTCAATAAACTGCTCACAAATCCCCGACTCACCACCATCCACGATTCTAAGATTGTCCCCGGTGATGCTTATAGGATTCAGGTCACCGATCTACTCGTCCAAAAGCCCATTCAAAGACGTCCATGACGATGATGGGATCTTTGGCACAGCCAAGTAGTAGCAACATGCACTTCGCTCTAATATCACTTGTCGATCCGAAATTGGAATTCACAGAGAAACACATGCAATCAAGAGTCGACACAAGAAAATATGTGATTTACCTCAATAAGGCTACGTCCACGGAACACACAATCACTTTACTGAATAACCCTAATTGTGTCTCAGAGAGCTTCTGCGTGCCCTCTTATATAGTGGTTCTAACCCTAGTCTAACTAACTTTAGTCAAACTAACTAGAGTTACTCAAGACTTGAGTTAATTCCTAACATAAATTGCTAGAACCTGGAAAAAATTACACTGAAAATTGACTCACTTTGTCCTCACCAAATTTCCAACTTGACCAATAAAAGACTGTCTCAAATGGAACTAACAATGAAAGTTTAATCAAATCATACCACAAATTAATTATTCAAGCATATGTTGTTGCTACACTTGTATTATGATGTATTGGTGAATGTATTATTGTTGTATCCAATAAGGTGCATCACTTGAACCTTCAAAAAATATCTAAATTTGAAATGACATCTCTCCACATTGGTTTTTTGCAAACCAAGACCAAGAAGTGTATCCTTATTCAACATAAACATTTGTGCATCAGAATCCAATAGCATTTATTTTGATCAATAAAACATTCTTGAATGTATGATAAAAAAATATATCACTCATATTTTTCAACATCATTGCACTGGTTGACACCTTGATTATGCTTGTATGCCGGCTTTGTTAGTAACTCCATCATTTTGACAGTGACAATGTTCCAAGTTCCACTACGATTGCTCATGATTGAATACAAGACATGCCAAAAACGTAAAGATAAACAATACAAGTGCATTAAATACTAAAAGCAATCACCATATCATCTTTACTTTTGCATAGTATGATTGTCATTTAAAATACATGCGATGAAGATACTATTGCATAAACAAGTAAAAAAAGT
Organism: Marchantia paleacea; assembly: GCA_014180765.2. Lineage (NCBI taxonomy): Eukaryota > Viridiplantae > Streptophyta > Marchantiopsida > Marchantiales > Marchantiaceae > Marchantia > Marchantia paleacea. The sequence goes on from MUAA02000098.1 coordinate 623,050, forward strand.
TAGAAGTACCAACGCGGAACCAACACTTTCAAACTTAAAAGTTTTCAGCATGAAAACCTCTCAAAATCTGATTTTAACATCATACTAAGTTCAAGATTTTAGCAACCAAGTGACTAACTAGACAAATAATGTGATTGACCTCCCATTTTTCACATAGATGGAAAAAATGATATAGCAAAGAAGTTTTTGCAACTTGAAGGAATTGGTAATAAACCTGATTTTTTTTTGTTTGCAGATGTAAATTTCTGGAGAAAACTTATTTTTACAAGTGTGGGGAACCTGCATGTAAACAAGGTCAAGAAAATTAAAAAAGTGATACAAGTATTATTTTTTTAAAAATGTTTTGCAAAATTTAAAAAGTCAATGGTGAATAGAAAAGCAAAAACAGAACATTTTGTATAGGATTCAGGTTCATTTAAAGACGATGTAACTCATCATGATTAAATTAAAGTTGACTAGATTGTAATTAATATAGATTAATCAATTTTTTGAAAATCATGGTTAATAAAACATTTTTCCATCATCCGTCAACTGTCTAATATTACAAACAGAAGAATTTAGTTCACGTCATTTGGAAAATTGTGGAGGATTATATAAATACAAGGAACTTCATGATGATAATTTGGACCATAAAAGCTATTGGCTTAACCAATCAAGAGCATGTGTATACATCATGATCAGAGAAAATAATTCATGATAAATTTTTTTTCTTTATGAAATATTGTTTCACAAGTATGAAAAGCTCAAATCATAACTCAAAATGGAAAGAACAAGTCACTCAGTTGGTTTAAAATATTGAAAAAAATAATGTATTTGTAACCAACCACTTGCATTTAACAAGCAAACATCATAACAAGAGAATTGATACAAGTATCACTTCTTTTGATAAATTTTTTGGAAAACTTTTTATGATGTCTTTTATTTGAGACGATGATGTTAAAAAAATTCCATCTTTGGATTTAAACGCTAAATTTTTATGAGTGGTCCATAAAAGACATTCCTTTCAAAAATAAAAAAACTCGTTTGAAGGGAAGAGAGGTGATACATGTATTACTAATTTGGGTTCATATGTTGGGACTTTACTCTATGTTTTTTAACTTCAATTGTTGATTTTATAACATTGACTTCAAAAGAAAAAAGTGATACAAGTATCATTGATATTATTGCTCTTGTCCAAAGATGCGTGCATTGAGAAAAACTTTGTTAAAAATTGGAAGCTGATTTCAGGAAAAGGGAGGAAATGATGAAAAACATGAAACTTTTTTGATAATCATGCAATATGCGAATGGTCATGGCATCATTGAACCTTGTCAATTCATTGGATAAAAGATACAAAAAAAATTTCTCTTCATAAAAATTATGAGTTACATTTTTTAAGTTAGAAGAAAAAGAAATGCACAAAATTTCTCAACAACCTTAAGAGACGTTTAAATCTCTAAATTATTTTTGTTGATTGCCTCATCAAGCGTTGAAGATGACCTCATCATTTCATGGAGCAACACAAGCCATAATCAAAGTCATGTACTTGTTGTGCTATTTGCAAGATTGAATGATGGAGAAAAGAAATGAGAAGCAAATATACACAAATAATAGATTTACAATTAGATTTCCAAAAGTGAAAGAGTGAGTTAAAATGAGGAAGGAGTAACTTTAATTGCTCACAAAAAAATGTTGGTGAATTTGATGACATTAGGGAGCACCAACTTCAACCAACAGTGAATTATGGTTGTGATAATGTTGAAAGTATGGACATTGCTTGCAGTATTGTCATGATAAATAATGATATGTATGGATTCTACTTTGAACCTAACAAGGACGAGACTCAAGTGTGTGATAATGTTGAAAAGATGGACATTGCTTGCATTATCGCAATGATAAATGATGATATGCATGATTTCTACTTTGAACCTGATAAGGACGGATCTCAATTTTCTGTCATGCTCACACGTGTGGACTGAAATAAGAAGGTATCATTGTGCATCATGTCATCTTCTAAACATTGATTGAACTATGAATCCAAGCATGAGAGCAAACAAACTTGTGTTGTATGTTATGTGGATCAATTGGTGTAGCTACCAAGATGTTGATGTGATTCTTGTTTGAAAGAATAACATGTCATGTTTGACAACTTCTTTCACTATGGTGTCACAAGTACAATGTAGATGTATGTGATGTGGTTAGTATGATAGTCAATTTGACTATTATATGATATCGATTGCAAACATGTGGTTAACGATGGGGCATTGAGCCTCTTGTCTAGTGATTTTAACACCACGAAAGGCATATTATGTTGATGAACTAGACTCATACATCATGTTAGAGGACCTAACAATTAACCATTAGTTAGGGATTGAATTGGGAAACACTTGTGTTGGTGAATGGCATCTAATGTATTGTGATATTTAATATGACAACGATGTATCTTGTGCTACGATATGTATGTGCACAATAGCTATCACAACTTACCTAAATGTGTACTTATTAGTTATAGAGTGATGCGCTCATGTAAGAATAGATACATCAATTAGAGCCGGTAATGTAACACAATATCTATCATGATTTATGTAAATCATCCCTAGTTAGAGGGATGTGCTCATGTAAGAAATGTAATGACTTGTGTGCTAGATGTGAATTTAGGATTGATAATGCCATAATAGCATTGATAATGCCATAAGAGACCTAGGATTCAAGGGGTGGATTGCAAATGAGAGCTCTTGGAATGGCAAGTTTTGAAATTGAGCCTTGGAAAGAAGTACTGGAGAGAACCATTAACCACCACAAAACTTAATTCCTTGGAACACAGCATACGTTTGGTTTGGTTTTATTATAATTCATTGTTCATATTGTCGTGATGAGTGAAATATTTAGGAAACTTTTCATAATGAAAATATTACTAGTGTAATCTTCTGTAAATATATGAAAGCCTATACATTGTAATACTATAGTGAAATAAAAGAATACCACTACTGTAGTCGTGTGAATATATTACAATCTATGTATTGTAATCATTAGTGAGAACATGAAATATATTACATTCCTCTGTGCAGAAAATATCACTGAAGTTGCAAAGGCCGCTTCCGTTTTTAGTTCTTTTGGAGACATACAAACCATGCTCCGTGTTCCACGATGTATGTTTGATTCATATCCAATTATCTATTCTAGCTAATCCACCAGGAGTTTTCATCTGGTGTCCGCGCGCCTTTTTCTTACTACATGCTACGATATTAAGATGTAGTTCATACACAAACACGTAACACTTGACGTAAGTTCACTAAAAGATCTCTTCAGACGTATATACTGAATGTTTCGGTTAAAAACCAAGAACCTCTAGCCTTGAGGTTCAGAAGCTGAACTCGAGAGGGCGAACAATTTTGACCCATGAGAAGAAATATGTCGCAAAACTTGATCACATCAAGCAAAGAGTATCCACTAACAAGGTTGTGAAGGTCAACGAAAACGGACGACAAAAATCAGAAACCATCGACGTGGCAAAGCTTACAATAGAATAAGCTTCGGGGAACCGGCTGATAGAAACCCAAGCGCATTGCAATGTTTACAGAGTGCATCTCCATCAGAAGTCGTCGTGTAGATTTCCAGCCACACAGGCCCACATATGACGTAACTAAATCAAGCGCGTCCATACAGCAAATCTTTGAAAAAACATACAATAGCTTAAGAACATGAAAAAAGGGGTCTCCTTAAGATCAAATAGTCAATCCTTTTCTCTTCAACTCCGACTGACATTCAAACCTAGCTTCCGTGGCTTCTTTGAATCTTCTGTGCCCCTAATTCATAAAGTACAAGATGACTGATCTCTTAGGAAGAGAAACAATAGCTTCCCAGATTTTACCTGCATGACCTAATGATCACATGCTGCAAGTTCCAAAAACGTATAAAAAACCTGAACTCGCATGAAACCTAGTGGCGCCCGCAAAGTAAATGTACAATCCAACCAGATAGGTTGGACCCTTGTGAAGGTAATCTGTTCTAATTCAACAATCATCCAGGGCATTCGTCCAATCCATTGTACAAAGGACTTCAATATCATGGGGTAAAGAACGTCCGGAAGGTTCAGACGTTGTGCTACTAGCACTGCTCCAGGAATATCTGCCTTTGAGCATTAGCATACAATTAAGTTGGTACACCAAAAGAAAAATTGATCTCAAAATCTCTCAAAAAGATATAGACATGCGCATGGACACCCATGTGACCATCCTAGCTTCTCAAGATGCGTCAGGTACCGTCTGCCACAAAGGAGACCCATGCTATGTCGAATCGTGTACTTTGATATAAACATCTTCCAAAGACAGCTTCCCGGCTAACACCTCCTTCCCGCTACACTAGAAACAAACGCTTTTATCGGGGATTGATCTGTTGCCTTTTAGAGTGCAAACGGACCCTCATGGTGGCATCACTTTCCATCAAAATTTTCTCTTTCACTGAATGCGCCTCCACCTTCTCGACACTTGCGTGGGTAACAGTGGTTAGGTTGTACCCGGAAGAGCAATTGTCGGTGCTGATGATCACCCTAACTAAAAGCGCTGTTTCCAAACAGCTGATCTTTACTCTCGAGCAATTCCTCCTCCTCGACCATATAACAAAAGGAGATACCTAAAACTTGAAATCCTTTTGTTTCTTTGTCTTTCCTTCTTTCTCTTGCGCTTTCCGCTTTCTCTTTTTCTCAGCCTACAAAGATGATCAAACATCAATGAGCAACAGCGACATATTTCGACATAGCTGAAGGGAGCATCTGACAAATGTGCAGAGAATAATGAAGCTACCATACAATATACAATGTAAATAAATCTTGGAACAAACAACTACTTCATCAATCACATAATAATTTCTAAAAAATTTCCAAGTACTGATTGCTTCGATCCAAGGACAAATGATCATATAAGAATTCGACAATGTGCTAACACCTTCGTCTTTTGAATCTACTGTATGACTCACCTCGGCAACCATATCACTAAAGTCTTCTCTTTGGGTTCGTAGGACAGCCTCTTGGCTAGCCTCTTCGTACCTGAGATTGACACAAGAAAATGTAGGGATTACAAAACTTGAACTTTTATTCCGTCCACTCAAAAGACAAGACCATAAAAGCTGATACGACACACGATCGAAACCTCGCATGCTAAATGATTACAATGCTCGGAGAGCTTAGAAACCATGCAAAATTCAAGCTACTTACTTCGCAGCCAGCGCCACGTCGTCCAAACCTTCGAGCTCCTCTGGTCGAAGTGTAATATCCACTTTATCCGTTCTTTGGCTCTTAAGGAGATCCACCTGCAGCCATTTCCACGTTGATAAGTCAGTTATACTTTTCCGCAAATATTAGGAAACTGAATGGGTGAAGAAAGAAAATTAGTCATGGGTTGTAACTGAGTTTACCTTTTTAGCAGCAGCTTTGTCTCCGCCAGTTGGAAGAACGTACCTGCGAAAGACATTAACAGATCGAATGCATTTCACATCAACAGATGATACAACAATGTTACTCATTATGTAAACAATATTAACCTGCTCACAAAGGCAATTCGATAAAGTTCATTCTATTATATTCAGTCACTCAGTCTTTGTGATACACCGTAGGAACATATATAATCAGAATGAGAATTAGGTTAGTCAGAATGAGAATGCGAATAGGTAAGAGACATACGTATGACTAGTTCCCAACAGCATCCCTGGTTGTATGCGCTCTTCTTTCTCCTCCAAGACCTAATATCAATAGTCACAATAAGTCAAAGGCTTGGTAAAACTGTCAATTAGTCAGATTATGAAAATTGTAGCTGTGAGCAAGCATAAACATTAATCATTTAGATCATTTAGATCAGCTCAGGTCCTACAAAAGTAACATTCCCAACATGAAGACTAATTCTGATCAAAATCTTTCAGTCATAGCGGCATCCAATTCCTTACCAGTGAAAGCGATAATAAATGTATGTTATAACGATGGAAATTTATCGAAAGCACAGAAGACAAATCTACATGTACCTATAAGGAAAAGACGATGGTAGTGGTGTTCGTGACAGGAAATGGAACAAATATATCACAAAGTTAAGATGTGTGGAAAATAAACTGGACTAGGAGCTAACGTAAATTTGCAGATATCCATCATTGATAGTTTGCGGATAACACAAGCTCTATGAAATATAAAAGGTTAATCCGAATCTTTATTGCTCTAAGTGCAGTATGAACTACAGACAAGCAGCGAGAGCAACAACCCCTATCTTGCAATAGATGATAGTGATGTTTTAGATGTGACAAATCCCTCACCTGATACAGTTGCTTCTCAGGTTCCTTCCTTTGAGCTTTACGCAGGTCAATGACATCGGGCGTCTCCACCCCAGTAGGAGTCCTATTTGCACACGCAGACTCAACAGTTAATACCGAGAGAAACAAACCCGGACTGAAGTCTACGTTGGCAGTTGCCTGACATCCACAATAAATGATGAAGTGATAACTATTAACCGTTTCAACAAAAAGCTGTTGGTTAACAAGTTCCAATGCACATACGTCGATAAACTATCTACTGATGTCATTCCATCTTCAAGATCGTCCTCATTGGGCTCTTCTTCCTCCTCCTCTTCCTCTTCTTCCTCCTCCTCCTCTTCTTCCTCTTCAAGATCACCCCAGTGTTTCGAACGGTCTATGGGTTCCTCCTGATTGGAAACGGGAAACAACATATGGTCAGCTTTACACGGTTTACAAAAGATGGGATAAGGTTAGCAACAGAACTTCACTTCAATGCACACACGCATGTAGACTAGATTAATGGACATACACAGGAATATAAATCTAGGTAAATCATACCTCATAGTGATCCACCTCTTGATGTTGAACTCCAAAGACGTCTCCATACAGTGGCCGTCCATACTGATACGCAACAATAGGAAACCTTAGGGCCTACCATACTTGTGATCAAAGTCAGGTCTTCTATCTTCATACCACACTTAAGAGTACAAGATAACCACTGCCATGAAATTCATCTCGCTTGACTGGAACCTTACTTCATCAACAGGAGGTTTTCCCCAGCCTCCAGGATGATATCCAAACGATGCTCCTTCAGGAATGGGAGCATTAAGACCAGGAATTTTCAAGTGAGGGTACGATGGGGGAGGGCCGTATCTCTGCGGACGACGGTAAACACATTAACACTTATGATGAGGATAGCAACATCAAATATTGTGCAAGCCGCTTATGGATCTAGACGTACAGCAGACTTCAAACGTACTGGAGCTGAAATCACGCAATTGACTCACCTGCATGTTGATAAGCCATGGGGGGGGAGCACCCTCTGGCATCCCCAACGCCTCCTTCAGCTCTTGCGACAAGTGGCCTGGCTTCATTTCTCTAAGTTTAACCTGATGTCAAGTAGCATTCCAAGCCGAGTTGATTATAGAGAGAAGAAGATAATTAGACACTTAAATAGAACTAGGGACCCTTCAAAGTGTTGTCATTTCCAATGAATTGACGGTTTACTCACCTCGAATTCCTTTCCTTCGTGATAAAGATCACCATGAGAAGTCAACTTAGGCTTCGTCTGAAACTTGAAGAAGGCGTCATGGAGAACCTGCCAATCAAGAAGGTGTTGGCACAAATGAGACAAACGCTTTCTTAACAATGATAATCAGACCTCCAAAGCAGCAAATGCCCAAAGCAGACAAACCTGATCAAGAGGAACACGTACAAAACCTAGTTAACATCACTGCCAGCGAGAGGTCCATATACCTGATAGTCGATATCCATTTTGCCCATCTTCGGCTGCACCTTCTCTCTCTGCTTCTGCTTCAGCTTCTTACTATCCTCCTTCTCAATATACGCCTGTAATAATATACACAAAAATTAGTCATTGAGAACACACGTTCTAGTTAGGTAAAGAAACAACGTATATATCAGAATGACATCACGAGAGCCAGAAAATCAATTTTTTGCGTGACTTTATATAATCATACAACGAACGATATCTACCTGCCGGATTTTCTCAATTCCAGTGGCTGCGATGAAATCAGGAAGCTGGAATGGCTGCTTTTCAATACCACGCTTACCCTGCAATCACATGCGCCACAGGAAACAAACGCAAAAGTTATATTCCTTTGGATGCACGACACAGGCCTGAAAGCCAAACGTTGTTCGGACCGATCCATAACGTTGTTGAATTTTTTATCATTTTTGCTCTTTAAAGCAATCTGTCACTGCCACCAACCAACCTAGCCGAGATTACTAATAAGGTAAGAATCGATAGAGTAGAAGCTGTGACGCCCGGTAAAGTCTGCACTGCCAGGAACAATAGCTCCAGTCAGAGCACAGAAGTGGGCGGAAATGGAAGCGAGCATCAATCAAAAGAACCCCTCAGCTTATGACTTCACAATACTCAAATGGAACCAGTCCGTTTTGATGACCTCTCAGGAAATTGAACCACAAGCATCGACAAAGAGCGAATGCAAACAATGCATAAGCTAAACACCCATGTAATCTCCCTTCTCCTTCAAAATCGCCACAATCACCTCCTTAGCTCCTTCATTTATACTATACTTTGAATGCACTTCTGCGGGACTTAACAAACTACAGCTAGTTTACATAGTGTGCTCAACCAAGAGTCAGTGGTAGGCTCTCCTCCTGTAGCCACCCACATACCCGGCCTCCTTGCAGGTCAGATTCTTTGATGAACCGCACCCTGCAACCACCACATATAGCAAATAAGAGGCATGACACCTAAGCCAGCTTTGGTCCTCCACCCTTTTTTAAGTGCAAGACCCAGATGCGTACAGTCTTCGACACCCTTCCCAATCAGGGTTACAGATTCGAGGCCAGGTTGATGCAAGTTATTACAAACCTGTAGAAACTTCCGCTTTTGACACCAATGCCTTGGTACAGGTACCGTGTTGCGATAAGCCTTAAGAAAGACGAGAAGCCGTGGATCAGCTGCAGTCGCATCCCAAACCTGCAAGAAAAGGCCGGATGAATATGAGGCTTCAGTTATCACAGTTGCCAGACTACACAACAGATGGTTACCTTATAAAACATATGGCCACAACAAATCACAAACTCAGACTGAAAGTGGTTGTACATAGTAACCAGAATATAGAAGCAAAACTTACCTCGACGACATCAGGTTTTAGGCATTGCTGTTTGAGTTCTGCAATCTTCATCCGGCGCTGAAGCTGCAATCGTAACGAGACAAATGTTCGCTTTTAAAAAAAATGATCGGACGATTCTTCCTTGCAAACAAAACCTTGACAAAATCGAAATATGTTTACCTTCTTTTTCTTATTCGATATCCTCTTGTTAATATCCTGGTCAGACTCGTCCGAGTCGTCCGAGTCGACCTTCTTCTTAGCTTCCTCGACAGGAGCAGCTTCCTCCTTGATTCCATCTTCCTGAAAAGTCGAAGAATTTTTTCTCAGATCGATTGTGAAAAACTGGAATTTTGTGTAGGAGCTTAGCAAATAACATAGGCGTCTCTTTCAAGTCGCGTTTACCTAACAGCGTACCTTTCTAGCGACCGGAAACAGTTCTTCTGCATTTGTGAACTTCTCAAAAACGCGCACAAAGTCTTCAATCAAAGGGTTCAAGTGTCCATTACTGTCCGCAAAATCTGGCTTCTCAGACACATATTCAATTTCAACAGCCTCCACGTCCTGGAAAATAGAGGGCGAAGAGTTAGCAAAACAATTAGGCCTGGAAGATGCAGGACTAAAAACATCCACGAGTATTTTCCTTCTGATGATAAAAAACCCCCAGAAAATGTCAATTCACTCATTCTCGGCCCTCCCGATATATTCCAAATAAATACTACTTGGTTGACAATTGAATTCCAGCTAGAAATGAGAGCCAACACGAGCAATTTCAAACAGACGTAGGAAGGACAAATGTTTTAAATAAGTTTCCAGGGGCCTGAACGCGAAAAACTGCGAGCTCAGCTTTAACCAACATCAAATATAGCTACATCATATCCCCGAACAGTTGCCCTAATATCATAAACTGATCGATTTCGACAAGGTATACTTGAAACATTGTCTTGGTTCAATTGGCAGGAGTTAGAAGCATCGGCTGACCTCTTTATCCTCTTCTTCCTTATCACTATCATTGTCGGCACCATCGGCCTTAGGTCCGCCCTTTGACTTTTTTTTCTGCTTGCGTCTCCGTCTTCGCCTTTCAGCATCTCGGGCCTTCTTGGCGGCCTTCTCTGCAGTTTGTTCCTCTTCGATTAACTTGGCAACCTCTGCCCCACCATCCCCATTAACCGACTCTTTCTTCAACTCTTTTAACAGGGTAGGGGTGTGCACGGCCCCATCCACTACCGTCTCAGCTACCATTCTATCTACCTCACCATCCACTAATTCCAAATCGCTCGAATTTTCCTCGCACCGATTCCAATCGGCTCCGAACAAATTTGTCTCTCTACGGATAAAGCTCGTCTTCCTCGCCTATCTGTTTTCGAAGCTCCTGTGCTCAAACCACTCCTCCCTCTCAACCCTACACAACCAAACCTCGAGTCCAACAGCTGATGCCCTAAGCTTCCGCAACCACTTCCTCCTTCTTGTTTCTAAGACTCTACGGTCTTCAAAAAAATTGAATGAAAATGTGCGCCTTGTTCTTATTTCGCAGCTCAGCGGCAGCAAGAGCCTAGCCGATCGCTTGCAATGTCCGACACGCTGGTCAAATTGCGTCCACTGCAGCCAGGCCGCTGCGCTGCCTTCCTCAACGCGAGAGCAGTGGAACTGGCATGCTTCGGGTTAAGAAAACTGGTCGGACGTTCAAAGGCTTCCGTTCCGGCCAAAAACGCCACGAGCACAGGGACGGAAGGACGGAGTCACATCTTCTCCCGATTCCGCAAAGACCATTGCTGCCATCCTACGAAAATCACGAAGGTCCGTCCGTTTAAAACACGTGGGACATCTGTGTGCGCTCTCAAACCAATTTGCAGAGGCAAGATCGGATAATTTTATCATTTATATAAAATCGGGAGAAATGGTTTGCATCTTTACATGTTGCAAATTGTTCTGATTTCATCCACTTTTACATATTTTTCTGTTAGTGGAATTTAATAAATTTTACCTATCTCAGTCAAGTTCTGGACATCAAATCTTTTGCGATTTATAACTAGCAAATGTACTATCCATTCAAGATCTACGTGAATAACCATGAAATGAAAGATTGTCTCAACTCTCTTCTCACAATTACAAATCTGTCTGTACTTCTTCTTCTCTACTAATTTTCATGGTCTGGAGGGGAGATTAAAAAAAAAAAATCATGGATGTGGCTTGTTGTGGAACAAAGTGTTTCATATAGGGATATCAAACACCTATGTATGTAGGATGGGGCCTAGCCTCATCCTACCCGTTTGGTTTCATCCTTGTAATACTTGATGGTTATTTCATACTTTTTGCTATATAGTTAGGTTTTTCTCCAAAAAAAATATAGGGAAATCAAAATTCACCTTATAAAATTCAATATTGAAATTGGAGTGGGCAGGTATGTTAATTCGTGAACAAACTTACGATGAAGTCATGGTTTTGCTTCAAGCTTTCAATAATATTTATCTCAAATTTCCCAATTAACAAAAATTTGGATATTTTTGAAAATTTTAAATGCAGCAATTCAACAAAATTCATAACATCAGGTTCATCTTACATTTTTTTAATTAAAAAAATTTGTATGTATATGTTATCATTATGAAGGTATTCAAATTTCTTTTATCATATGAAAATTTCAGTACGTGATCATAGATTTATTTTGTGTACAATAGAAAAAAAACTCAAATATGAATCATCTTTAAATTTATTAAAATATTATTTATCATTGAATATTATATTCATAAAATTAATATAAATTTAAAATAAAGATTAAAATTTTATGATTATTTGCAAATATTTTTTGATAAACCTCATATCTTTATAATAACTGAAATATCCATTCTGGAAATATTTTTTTTTATCAAATAGGTTATTGCATTACACGTGAAACAAATGACATCTATATTTATAATTTGATTTTAGATCTTATTATTTTTATTTATTTATTATTTTTAATGATATTTTTTTAATAAAAAATGATTTTTTTTTCATTTATTGTTAAAATAAAAATATGCATATTTGATTTTTTTACAACATATGTATTTTTAAAGATAGATACAAATATTTCAATCTGATTTTTAATTATATAGATGTATATGTATTGGATAAAAAATTAAACATACAAAATTATTTAAAACTTAATAATTCATTTAAAATTAATTTTTATTTAAATTTCAAGATTTAATTCTAAAAAACTTTATTCATGAGTCAATTGTCATTGATTTATCATAAATTTTTATAAATTAAAGGACATAAATTATTAGTATTATATTGTATCTGATAAAAATATTTTAATTAATTAAAATTTAATATATCTTAAATTCAGTTTATATATTTTAGTAAATCAATGAAGTCTATTAAAAATCTATAAGAAAAAATATTCTATACAATATAACTAAAGTTAATATATTTTGTATAAAATATTTTATACATATAAATTTTATTAACTTAAATAAATAATATCAAAAAAATAAAACAGTTTGGTTATGAATTATTTATGCAAATTTTTAATTAATAATTCAAAAACATGTTCATATTCTTTAACATAAAATAATGTAAATTATTTATAGATTTATGAATTATTAAAGACGATTGTGAGTTTACGATCAATAAAAAATTTAAATTTTTATGAAATTAAAAAATATTCAAACATGAAGATTTATTTACATTAGGATGGGTAAATATCATACTGAAAATGTCAGTTTGTGTGATCATTATATGCTATAGTTTAGATTTGCTAAAACTCATTGTGTGATTATGGGATTTTATGATAAAGTGACAAGTGAAATAAGTTTTATGAAAGTTATAAAAAATCAATTGAAAGAGAAAATTTTTAGAGATATTTACTTTTGTTAATCGGTTAAAGGGTTTGACAGAAAATTTTAAAACTAAAAGAATATTTTATCTTCATTATAGATTGAAAGTGGGTGAATATAGCTAACATTGAAATCAACATAAAATTTCAATTAAATGCACATCAGTGGCCAGCGTAAGTAAAAACTTAATCACAAAAGTACTACGAGTGATTACTATCAAAAAATGAGTAAGATAAGATAAAAAATTGAGTCTTTTTACAAGTTAATGCAAGTAGTATCTAAAATAAACATCCCATCTAACAAACACAATTCAAATGTGAAATGTAGCAGGGTGTATTTTAATTTAAATTTGAATATACGCTCGTGCATGTAGAATCACACAGTTAAACTGTTACAATACTTTTACACGTGACATATCATTCTATTGGTGCCAATAAAAAGATTTAAATAAATTTGTCACATGCGTGTATAGATGTAGAAATGAATTCACAAAACGTTCCCGCGGAATTATTTTGAAACTATATGTTCCTTCACGCACATCTTTGCTACATACTATGTTTGATTACTTGGCAAATTCAAGAGAAAAATTGACGTTACATGACATTGGATTTCGGGATATCACCACTTGAAATTCAAAGTGGCATCTGCGGGCGTATCGGGATCCAGAAGCGATTCAAATGTTGCATAAATGAGGATGTGGTATCCTTCGATCATTCCTATTTTCAATAACTTATCAGCCACGAAGTGATAATATTTTGTGATTCAATTCAAAATCTGGATATTGTGAATAACATTTCCAATTCATCAAATTTAAGGAAATGAAAGAAAAGAAGTACATGTTTGCAACCGATATATACAATTTATGCCTTAGAGAACAGGGAAATAATTTGATTGGTTGACAACCGCAGACAACAAAAGCACGAATAGAAAGCCTGTTAAAGATTATCCACTCGGAGACAACCCACGAAACTCTTGAGCAATGCACGAACTACGAGTGATATCCACAAAATGGTACAACGACTAGCTCTCGCCATACGTGAAGATAACCGGTTGTCTCAGGTAGCTCCACGTAACACCGACGAGCTTATAAAATCCCGAAAGAATAAGAGACAGGCCAACAACAGTATATTAATCTACACTGAAGCGAACATACGGAATTCACTGTCCACAACTCATGGTCACCGACACGATACGATACTATGACCAAATAACATAGTGACATTTTAATTAGCGCAGCTGCAATTTGGAAAATCATTTTGTGCGAACCAAAAAGCTAATTGCAGGTGCTCTGCGTGTAAGCAAATTCGAAGTAAAATTTTACTGCGCGATTGTTATAAGAGATGATGTATGTTGTAATAAATAATATGTACGAAAGAAAAGTGTAAAGAACCAGTCCAGCGAGAAAACTTGATTCACTTATGATAATATCATACCAGAGTAACAGTGATGAAGTTTCAGCAGAAAATCTAAAAAGAATAAATCCTGAACCTCATTACTTTGTCCATTACAACTTAAAGTAAAAATAAAATCAAAATAAGAGTATAAATAAATAAAAATATGATTATAGTTTGACTATGAAGATGACATTTGTCGGAGACGATAAAAGTGGTTGAGGAATGAAAACAGGCATATCAATGAGGCAATTAGCAAAGTGAACACTAATTCCTAATGATCCTTTGATAAATTAATAGTGAGTAAGGATGTGTAACATATGTAGCTAAAGCTCTTCCAAATCTTTGATTTCAGTTTATCTTCTTAACATAGCATATAGTTAACGTAGCAAGGTCTCCAAGTATAGGGTATGCAGAGAGTTCACATCTTTGCTACTCTAGTTTTGGAGTTATATGGAGGTATGGACATCGATTTTGACATGTTCGTGCGCAAGAGCCTACCATACTAGGCCGCATGGGTATCACTTTCTTTAGTTTACTGCATAGATTATTTTAGGCAACATATTTCCATTGCTCTACCCGAAATACTACTTGGTGTAATCCATAGGAGAGTAATCACGTTAGGTGATGCTTCTTCATATGCTCATGTTATTTGTAGACCGGTTGACCTAGATAGTTCGGATATCTTAGGTGTTGTAGGATATATTTTCCACAGTGATGCTATTGGGACCTAACCCCATGTTACCATTTTGATTCCATCCTTGTATGAATTGATGGGATCTTCCCATCCCTTTTGTTATTTTATTGTGTCTCATTACTTAACATAGCATCTACTCAAGTATTTTTCAGTATGGTAATTTGAGACAAATACTTCGACGTGAGCAAAATTGTTTGTAAATAGAAATAAAAATAAGTTTCAAAAAGTATTAGCCATGCTTGGGACCAGACTGTACACTCATAGCAAGAAACCATCAAAATTGAATTTTCACTCCAGATCTTAATAGGTTATTGCTCAAGACAATCACAGTAACGCGAATTGAACAAACATAATTTTGTCCAACGAACAAAAGGTATAAACATATTTTTCTTCGTTAAACATAGACTATATATAAAAAATTATTAATGCTAATGTAATAGAACTTAACATTTTGCTTGTGGTGTTTCAAAATATCACAACGGTAACAATAAGTACATGTGTGATGTCCAAAAGATTGGTACGAATAGAAAACTACTATTAGTGGATAAACTTGGTGTTGTGGTGTTTGCTATGGCGCGAGAGTGTGAATACCTCACATTGGGAATATTTGTATGCCTTGCAATCAATTCGGGTTAAGAAAAATCTATATTTGGTTGAGGACAAGATTATTGTTGCATATGTTGTGGTTACTTATCATACATTTCAAAGGGATGATTATCCATCCTCATGTATCGGCAGCAAATGGAGCGACAATAGCCAAGATCTCCAAGTATATAGAGAGTTCACCTTTTTATTACTCTAGATTTGGAGTTATATGGAGCTTTGAGATATTGGTAAGAGAGTGCGCAAGAGCCTACCATCCTAAACGACATAGGTATCATTTTCTTTACTTTATTGTATAAATTATTTTAGATAACATATTCCATTGTTCTACAAAGAGCACTAGCTAATGCAATCTATAGGAGAGCAATCACATTAGGTGATGATTCTTAGGAAGCTTTGTTGTATGTAGAACTAAATAAATGAGATATCTTAGTTGTAGTAGGACATATTTCCTATTATGAGGCAATTGAGGCTAGCCACATGTTACCCACTTGGTTTCATCGCAGTGGCTCGTTGTATTCGTCTTCCCATCCTTTTTGTTATGTTACTGTATTCTCTTCATAAACCGGTCAAAGACTTTTCGTGGCACTTTCCTCATAAACATATATATAGGGCAGCATGAGATAGATCATCAAATTTAGAAAACTTCAATTTGATGCAGTTCAAGCAGTAATGTACATGGGTAGGTATAGGGTGTCCGAAGTAGTAAACTGGTGGTTCGACTTGATAATGAATGGCTTGAATAATGGTTTATAAGCAAACGGTGGATGTTGCAAACCAGCGGCTTATTTAAAATGAGTTACATAATATCAATTGACAAGTAGTGAGCCTAATGTAGCCTCCAGAGCAGCACAGTTGACAAGTCTGGTACATATATATGTTTATGATATAACACAATGATAATTTGTAGCTCTCAAAACAGCTTCTGTACATTTGTCTTGGGCTAATCTCCTTCACGTATGTAAAAAGAGTTCTCGTTTTCGTCGCGTATGTGAAAAGAGCTCCTCTGCGAAGGTAAAGATCATACATGACAGAAGAAAATTTCAACGCTATAAAACTAGTACAAATACATGCCGAAGCCTTTGTATATTGTGCCTTATCCAGGCTAGATATCTCTTGCCAGAAGCCAATGGATATTAGCTGTAACAAAATATGTGATCTAAAGTCTTTATTGGTCTGAATAATTTCCATTTCGAGTACCCGATCGCAATGGTAGATTGGTTATTAACAAGCGCAACAAGATAAGGAAGCGAAGCATACTTCCCTACTTAAGGTTAAGATTTCAGTGTGTCCCTTGTTATATATTTCAAGTTTTAGATCAAAATGTGCCCATGATCCGTTAGAATTTTAAGAGGAAAACAAAGGGAAATTAAAAAAGATCTCAATGTCAGGTGTGGCTAATTTGGTTATGAAAGTCCCCAAATCTGCGTTGTTTTCTTTATTTTTATGATTATAAGACCGAAGCTGCACGTTTACAAGATCTAAGCAACATTACCTCTTGACCTGCGTACGACTTAATTGCAATGGGCTGGCCTTGAAATGTTCGATATTTGCCATAGTATTATTTTATTGGGAACTTTCTTGTTTCCTGGTTGTGTTCTTTGCAAATTTTGCAAATGAAGGTTTATGTTTTCAATGAGACAAGGGATGAGTTTTATTGCCAACTATGGGTGCATGACATATTTCCCAGTGCGATGCTATTGGGGCCTATCCCATGTTACCGGTTTGGTTCCATCCCCGTACGCTTTGATGGGTCTTCCCATCCCTTTTGTTATTATACTTTGTCCTCTTGGCGGTGCAAGCGCTTGCGTTTTTCGTGTGTGCACGAAACTCAGGGTGTTCTGGGCAGATTGCAATCATCATCTTCTTGATGTTTTATCACCAAGATAGAGATAACGTTGTGTACTTTAAAGTTAACAGATTTGAGCCCAAGATGTTCTCACGGTAGTCAAAGTACTCTAAGAAGATTATCCTCAAAAACAAGTATTAAAATGTAAAAAATTTCGAACATACTTGGCAATATGGTCAAGATACAGGTCCTCGTAACAGTACCGTAAATCCTTGTCCTTTACTACAGTAGCTATGAAAATCCCACAGCCTCGGACCCCAGTACAAGAACTATAGAGAACTCAGCAATCCAGTTGCGTTCACCGGTTTTCCCAGCGGGTGACCGGCTTCTTACCATGTTGCAGCCTGAGTCAATGCAACAGTCCGGCGCTGCCTAAGTATGTATTGTGTGCTTACATGATGCTCCTACATGCTTCGTCGTGTGTTCTGCTCTGGTTTGGTCTCGGCGTAAGTCTTCCATTCAAGAACACAGACGGAAGATTTTATGCCCTGTTCGGTTCCAAGATGCAGTGTTGATATCGTGTCGATCACGTCCCATTCGATCCTACATTTTCGTGGAGGGAAAGGAACAGAGAGGAGAGGGAAAAGACATACGCGTTCGTGAGCACATGACAATTTGGCCTTAATCTTACCTGTACATATAATTTTTTCTGGACATTGGTGGATCGTGTCCGGTGCTGCGAGTCATAATGATTTCTCGGGTGAGATTGATTCAGCACGGTTAATTCTTTCAGGTGTAGAGTGTTTTCAGCTGTACTTTGATTATCTGGCTGTAGAAATCGTGTATTGATCGGCGAGCTGTCTATGTGAGATCTCATTTGTTGCGATTGCGTATTGCAGCAAAGTAGCAGGGCGGGAGGGCCACAGAGCCCTCCTGCAGACCAGCCATTTTTGTCTATTTCTGTCACAGATCCCGTGAAGTTGGGAAATGGAGTGCAGTCCTACATTTCGTATCGAGTGAGCACCAAGGTATTAGTTCCTTTCGATTCACAGTCAGGGGCATTTCAATATATTTTCTCCTATCTCATGTGCTTGAAATCAGTCCAATCAGCTGAATACACTTATGGACCATGTATGTAGGTGCATTTGAATAAAATTCTTTGACTTAATTCCTCTTCTGGGTTACATAATCAGTACATGTTGCATTTCTTCTGCAGTGAAACCAAAACTGCTAGATTATGAATCGCCCAAGGGCCTAAGAAATAAATTGCCTTCAAAGTTCGACACGGTGTTTATTGCGATACGGTATAATTAGCACATTGACAGGCATTGGTGTACAGCAATGAATATAAATTGTTTATTTGCATTATGATTAGGGTTTGAAATATCATAGTTTCTTACTGCTATGACTCATTCAATCATTCCTTCTACATATTTGACTGTATTAACGAATTTAAAATTTGAAGTTTGATTCTGATGGTCGCTTCACTAAACAGACCAATATGCAAGAGTATCGGGGATCAGAAAAAATTGTGATTCGAAGGTACAGTGATTTTGTTTGGCTACATGATCGGTTGGTGGAGAAGCACAAAGGGCTCTTCATACCTCCACTTCCAGAAAAGAGTGCCGTTGGTAAGCTTCACTCCTGTATGAAAGTTCTCTCCTGGTTAATCATATTCGGTCATGATTTCAGTTCTCATCAATGTTTTATCTCTATCATGACATCGAATACTCGTAGTGCATAAACATGTGTTTCATGGCTGAATATCAAATTTTGTGGTTTGTCTGATCAATGTGAGTGAAGGAGGTTTGGAGGTGCTTGTTTGTGTTAAGTACGTGTTATAAATTGTCTTGTTGAATCGCCAAGTATACAATTCCATATGTAAAAGTTTTCTACATGATGGTATCGGTTTACATGTGTGAGTTGGTGGTGGTTGTTTGGTTTAATGGTTGGAGACCATGTTCATAAGTCACACAGTGTATTGGATTGTGATGATTGTCTTGAATCACCCTTCCTTAATTTTCTGATCAAGCTCTTACAAAAATGCAGAAAAGTTTCGCTTCAGTGCGGAATTTATCGAGGTCCGGCGTCGTGCTCTTGACGTTTTTCTAAATAGGATCGCTTCTCATCCGCAACTGCGATCAAGTGAGGATCTCAAAAATTTTCTACAAGCTGATGAGGAGGTTTGGGTGCGTCTATATAGCTGAAATATCTCATCCTGTTTGTTTATCAAGTGAGATGCTTCATTAGGCTGGTTTGCTTTGCAAGGCTTCGATAATCGACTTTGTCTTACACTGTATTGCCACCAACATGGTTCCGAAGAGAATTTATGATGAACTTGACAAGAAAGTAGAGCGAAGCCAAGGATGTGTCGTGATATATGATAATTTTATTTCTGTTTCAAATATCATGGTTCCTTCTCGAACTGTCCGGGTTTGGACTTGGAATTTATAAGGTTGTACAATAGCATTGTCCTTATACTTTATTTTTCTGTAGGCCATGGAGAAAGCGAGATTGCTTGAAGGGAGTATTTTCAAGAAGAAACCTACCGATATCATGCAAATGTTCAAGGTTAGTCAAGCATTTGCGCTTATGGTGACGCCTTTACGCGACCTTTTTCTTAATCTTTGCCATTCAAAGCTCTATCATATATCGCTGTGCACTGGTCTTCTTTTGAGGGAACAAAGACATAATTTTTACGTTTTTTCCAACAGGAAGTCCAAACAAAGGTAACTGATGTTGTTTTAGGAAAAGACAAACCCCTTGAAGAGTCTGATCCACAGTATGAGAAGATGAAACATTATGTGGACGATTTGGAGGATCACTTATCAGAGGCGCAAAAGCAGTCTTTCCGTTTGGTCAAGAGACAGAGAGGTATCCTTTTTTAAATCCTTAGTCAAACTTGATGTGGTAGAATAATGCTTGTCATTGTTTTGGAATCTTGATTTTTATTTTCCAGATGATCGTGAACGCTGAGAATTCTGAAATGTCAAGCTGCAGCTTGGCTTGCGGCTCTATCATAATTAGCTAAGGCGCCTAATGAGGCAACCCGGAATCGTCACATGTTTTGTATCTGGATTTGCTCTCAAGCTACTCAGTTAAGTAGTTGCTTCAGTTGTTCTTGGCGACGCGCTGCTTCAAAGTATCCAACGATCAAATGCATCACATACATTCGTATTCTGAATACCAACATTCTATCTGCTCATAGCAACCTACCTTCAGAGGTCTTATCATCAGCTCCCTTAGCCGAGACTGCTTCGTGATCATGGGTGCCTTGCAAACGAGGCATTTGTTCACTTTCTATAGCAGTAAATAATTTGAAGAATACCATGCGAGAGATAGGTGCCATAATCGCGGGATAGACGTTCCATATCAGCACTTACCGTTAGTACGAACTTAAAGCCCTGAGGAGGGGATTTCTCTACATAACTCGAATTACTCATTAAACATTCCGTTTGAAAGTGGATGGATTTAAAGAGACTTGAATTGAAATATAGACTTCGGAAACTTCGAACCCATTGTAGGGGGAAATTCCCTCTACAAGAGGGATTCTTTCAAACAGTACTCCCACTCTCGCCTCCTCCGTCTGCATCATCCCTCTCTTCTTCTTCCCTTGTTATTAGCGCCGACCCCTTTGGACATGGTATCTATGGTCTTCAGGGTATAACAAGAAAGTAATCTCAAAGTCAATCTGTAAATTACAGTTAAATATGATATTGGACAGTTAGTGTATCTAGCCAAAGCTCCCACTAAGTGATCTCCCCATCAGCAGCAAATCATCTACATACATTGCCATGCAAAGCATTCCATCCTTGATGCAAAAATTCAAATCTGAGTGTGATCTCTTGAAGCCTTGTTTCATGAGATAACAATTTAACTTTTGATACCAACTCCTAGATGCTTGCTTCAGTCCATTGAGTGCTTTTTTCAACAGACACACCTTTCCATGTGATGCAGTGTAGCCATCAAGTACATCCATGTAGATTTCCTCCTCCAAATCTCCATTCAAGAATGCTGTCTTGACATCCAATTGCTCTACTCCGAATCATTCTTAGCTGCTAGAGCTAAGAGCATTCTGATGGAGCCATACCTTGCTACTAGAGCAAAAGTTTCATGGTAATCAATGTGTGATTTCTGATTGTACCCGTTGGCCATTAACCTATACTTCAAAATCTCTCAAAAGGCTTCTCTCTTCACCTTGGACAGGTGGGTACCTGCACCCAATAGTCCTTCATTCAGGTGGGAGATCCACCATCTCCCATGTGTGGTTCTTTTGAAGAGATTCCTTCTCTTACTGTATAGCTTGTTCACACTTCTTCCAGTCTGGTCTATTTGCTGCCTCAACATATGAAGAATGTTCATCATTCTCAAAAGTAGATATAGCTTCCTCCATGACAATATCATTCTAAATTGACACATGGGCAACCTCTGTAACAATCCCTAATCTCTGTATTTGAGACTTTTGTGTACTTGATCTTCTAGGAGCGACTGCATATGCTTATGTAGAATCACTAGCCTCAACAACTTGTTGAGGTTTTCCATGCTTTCATGTCCTCCTAACATAGACATGCAATGGAGATGATTCGAATTTTTCATCAGGTAGTTCATGAGGTAATCCATCTACCTCCTCCTCTGTGTCTACTTCATGATGTACCACTTGCTTGCCAACTTCAGGATCAACAATCATCTGAGTTGCCTGAATATCAACATATGTTTGGGATGATGATCCACCTCTATCATCACCAACACATGGTAATGGTAGTACTACAGGTACAATAAAAGGTGTAGCAACTATAAGAACTCTTGCAATGCTATTTCTTCCATCCATGTCCTCCCAAGTATTCTCCTCATCAAACAACATATCCATACTCCGAATTGTTTTTTTGGGTTGAAGATAATGTACCCGTTTAGTCTATAACCAATAAAGATGAATCTTGAAGCTTTCATTCCAAGCTTCATCTTTGGCTCCTTTGGTATATGAGAATAAGTTGTATATCCAAACATTCTCAAGTAAGAGAAGGTTTCTTACCACTCCATTTTTCCTCTGGTGTTATGCCATTCAGTGTTGTAGTAGGACTTGTGTTTCTAATGTAGTTAGCAGTCTTCAAAGCTGCTCCCCAAAACTGTATCTTGAGATTAGTTTGAGCAGTCATACTCATAGACTTGTCGTTCAGGGTCCTATTCAATCTCTCTGCAACTCCTTTCTTTGATGGATTGTCTTTAGTTGTCACATCCATCAATATCCCCTTATTTTCCATAAAAGGCATAGTACTTATGAGTCATGTACTATGTGCCTCCATCTAATCTAAGTTTCCTTCTTTCTTGTCTCTTGTCTGAGCTTCTATCATGATTATAAAGGCTTTGAATTTATCAAAAGCCTTATTTTTGTACTTCAACAAGTACACAAAACTCTTTCTATTCTTGTCATTAATGAAAGTAAGGTCACTGTGCACCATGTAGGCTTTTGTAAGTCATTTGCCCACATACATCTGACAACTCTTCTGATTTGTGTGATGACTTTTTGGGAAATGATGTCTTGTGTAACTTCCCCGTAGCATAAGAATCATAGAATTGGAATGATTCTTTTGACAGTTTCACACTATTCACCATCTTCTCCAAGAGTCTCATGTTAGATGTCCCAATCTCTTATGCCACAACCTCATTGGATGCTCATGTGTAAGGTAAGCATGTTCTGACTTCTTGAGCTTCATCTCCAACAGTTTAAATAGGTTGCCATAAGGGATTCCATAGCATATCACATGTCCATCCTTCTATATAGTACAAGAATCTCCTCTAAAGTGTACATCAAAACCAGCTTGAGTGAGCTTGCTCACTGACATCAGGTTTCTAACAAAATCAGGTACATACCTAACTTTCTGCAGTACCATAGTGGTTTTCTTTCCACAGAGTGGAAAGAAATTGCTACTATCCCAAGAATTTGAGATTCAACACCATTTCCACTCTATACATACCTCAACATTTAATGTTACTAAATTGAAGGATCTCATAGTTCATATGAGAGTTGCAGGCTGAATCCATATATCATCCAAGATATCTTAACTTCCCTCCTCTCATTGTCCGAGGATTCATGAGCCACGAAGGTGGCTGATGGCTGCCAAACCCTACTTAAGCCTTGAAGTAAATTAGTAGTTACCTATGGAAAAAGTTAGTAACTAACTTTTACTCTTTACAATTACTATTTCAGTGCTAAATACAGAGAGAAACTGACTCTGAGATTAACATTTACATCATGATATAACTCCTCCCTCTTGGTCCCTGACCACTTTTGTTCTATTTTACATCAATTTTACTTCCTGTGCTCGTGAGAGTCCAGATGTATAATTTCGCTATTTGCCTCACACACATCGCATTCTTCTTGTGTTCTTTGGACTGTGAGTGATATTCGTATAGATTAAAGTTGTGGTCATTAAAAGGTGTTTACTTTGTAACATGTACGAGATAAGTGAAATTAGCGTCTCTTAGTTGGTATCAAGGATACGACGTATTGACGTTATTGTATTGTCAGAATTGGGGCAGGGCCTGGCAGATTTTGGCAAGGCTGTCAAAGCTCTAGGTGATTGTGAGGGTGGATCATTGGGAAAAGCTTTTTCTGAATTGGGAGGTCAATCCGATTTTCTTTCGGTTAAACTACAACTTCAGGTGTGCTATCTTTATCATCAAACTGTAATAAGCTTAGAGCTTGTTTAACTTATCTTTTTTGTCTTTTCTTGTTGCGTGCATATTCTTTCGAATCTAGTGCTAAGTGTACCAAATTTGTGGGATTGTTTTGCAGGCCCAAGACTTGCTTATGAATTTTGAGGAACCAATCAAGGAATACGTGAGAATTATACAATCAATCAAGGTATTCTCCCTAATTGTCAATGTTTTGCATGGTTTCATAGAAGGATTTACTCGGTGTCTTAAGCAGGTATAGGAGAATATCTTTGTCAATTCTTCAACAAGTGAATTTAGATATTTTCTACATATTATCTCATCCAGGGAAGCCATAGCTTTCTTCTCATCTTACGCTTGTTGCTACCTTTTTCTCCAGGCTGTCATGGTTGACCGGGCCCAAGCTTATCGCTTGCAAAAGGATCTGTCAGAGGCATTCAAGCTCAAAGAATTGAACTTGTAAGTAGTCAGCTTTGGGAAGATTTTTTTTGCGCTTTATTTCAGAGCTAGTAGAAATTGAGGCAAAGATGATTTAAAGATGCATTCTTGTCTGAAGCGGATATCTTTCCTACACTAGTCTTAAATACACATTATCTCCCTAAAAGCAGTACCAATAGATATTTTTAGTGTGTAAATGTACTTCGGTTGATAGCAAATACTTAAGATCTGGTGTGAGTTGATCAAACCATTTACTAGTTTCAGTTACCATCATGATAGCAGTATGCTTATCCTACGGATTAGTATCATATGTACTTGATCTAATGTGTTCCAACTTTATATATATTGTTGTGAATTAATCTCAGAGTCAAACCAGATTAGTAACTCAGGACTAACAGTAAATAGAAATTTACTTTAGGGTTTTTCATTTAGGGTTACCTTTGTGGCTAAGGAGTCTCCAGCCACTATGGTTTAGGGTTTCGAATTTGTGTGACCAGGCTCAAAGCTCAGCCTGAGAAGTGTATATATTGCTAGTCTGTTAGTAAAGCAATTAGATCAAGTGTTCACCTTGCCAATGGTCATTGCCTCAGGTATTGATCACACCTTGAGTGTTGGATTGCTGGGAAGTGGGGGTGGAGTTAGTACTCTAGCTGAATTTCGAGTTGGTCTCAATTCAGGAGTGGGGAGTATTATCTAGAGTTTGATCTCAGTGTTTTTTCTTCATAGCCCACCTGAGGGTAAGGGAGAGTAGTAGCAAGCTATGGCTACTCCAGGAGAGTCAATTGAGAGGTCAGGCACTGCTGGTGATTCATCTAGGAGACATCCTAATGAAATGCTGCAACAAAATTCAGAATATCAAAATATATATATATATATATATATATAGTTTGAAGGATGTACATTTATTAGAATCGTTGGTCTCTTTCCTTGATGCTTGTGCAAGCGGTGGGTTGTAGGTTGGACAAGTGAAAATTGTGGACGGTAATTTGTAACCTGTATTCCATATATGTTGCATTATGCAGAGAGAAAATGAGACTTGTGCGACCCGACAAAGTGGGTGAATCAGAGGTGGACGTGAAAGAAGTGAGTTTCCTCTCTTTTGGCAGTCTTGAAAGATATTGATTTTTTTGTGTTCTTAGTGATGTCCTGTAATTGTAGAAAATAGTTGTATTTAGTAATAAGTAAGACAACTTGAATTCCATTGAGTTGACTTTTATAACAATGTATATTTATTGCAACATCTTAACGTTTGTTATAAGATGAAGACTTTTTACATGCTTCGTTTGCTTCGCTTTAATGACATGTGCACTTGTCAATCTTTCTTATATAATCTTGCAATTACAGTACACCTAATTTTTAGATTCTTAATTTCTGTACTGCTCTTGTTTCGGAATTTCGATCTGATAGATCGACTAGGTTTTGTAAAGTGTTAGCATTAGTGGCAAACATGGTATCAATAAGCATCACACATTGTTAAGGTAACCCGATGATGCAGTAAGCAAGGACCTTATTGAAGCTAGCTTTGTATAATGAGATTGACATTAATTCACATTGTAATTCGGAGTTCATCATACTCTGTCTTTCTGTTGGATGAGATACTTTTGTTGAATCGAAAGACTCGTCCTTGCATTTCCTGTTTCCCTTGGTTTTTGTTTGTTGGCACTCAAGTGTTGCCAGCAGTTTTCTGTGCTTGAAGAGAAAGTGTGAGTAGTTTGTTTTCGAATTACTTAGTGTTGACTAAGCCACTCAAATGGTGCTTTTAGCCTCGGCTTACGGTGGTGGTTTGGCTTGTATGATTGCAGATGAAAGTTCAAAGTGAAGAAGCCAGAGCAAGGTTTCAAGAAATAGTCAAATTGATGGATCAAGAGATGGAGCGTTTTCAAGAGGAGAAGACCAAGGACCTTGGAGCTATTCTCCAAGATTTTGCTAGAACACAAGCTCAATTAGCTGCTGACACTGCGGATGCGTGGCGCTCTCTCCTTCCGGAGCTAGACAAGTGCACCCAAGAAGACATGCAAACTCTAAATTCTTCTCCCTGATGTAGGTTCAGTTCGTAGACATTATCCCGGTCGCTCATGAGTCTTGAAGTCCTGAACTTTTAACGGAACGAGTGTGGCGGATCGACTTATTTTCTTCCTGATCAGAATACGTTGTCCTCTTTAGATTGTTAAAGTTCAAAGTTTGATGTACAGGTTGCTTTTAGCACATCCTACTAGAGGATATGGTTTCAGAGTTAAGCAGTTTTAGTGTTCAGAAACATCGCATAGTTCTTTGCAATTCCTCATGTGAGATTGGAATAAGGACTCAAGCAATGGGCCGTTTCGTTTGATATAGTCAACTTGTCATGACACAAAAGAAATAGTGAATACGAGATAAAGGTTGTTCGCAGCTACGACCCTCCAAGTTTCATCCATCCATGACAATATATACCGTTGTATTCTCTACTCCTCTCTTTTGCTCTGATAATTAGCCTGTGTAGTTTTCCTCCTACGTCAGGTTCTTAGTTTAGTTACAAATACTTTCCAAGGATCTGTTACCGGGACATTGGTGTTGGGATAAGAAGTAGATCGATAAGCAAGTAGAGATCTACTACACAGAAAGAAGCAGATAAATGCCACTCTTGCACGAAGCAAAATGCGAACCTCTGTTTGTGAATAAGAGTAAATCAGAACTCCTGTATTGGATGAATTCAAGCAAAGTAAAGTGTGAACATTTGTACAACTAAACATAGTGAATCTTCTACTTCAAGGTCATATTTTTGTCTTCCTAAAAGTCGAATTTAATTATTTCTGAATCTTACAAGCCAACCTCTTGGTTTTCCTTCAGCACATATTGATACGAACTTCATGTGGAACTGTCACCTTCCTACAATACCAGCTAGAAGATTGGACACCATACAGCTCGGGGCACTTAGTACATCTTAAGCAAACCCAACCGTGTGGTTTTACTTGTATCCTAGTGGTATGGTAGCTCACTACGGAACTGTTTGACCGCTGCTAAGGCCTTACCTTCTATGTTGACGTTGAATATTCAAAGAATGCAGTTCAGGATTAGAGAAAGTTTACCTTATCATATGGATAGCCAATTTTACGGAATATCTCACAGAAGAAATTGTAGGCAACAAAAACAACTAATGGTTTTAGATATCTAGCCTTGCTAGTTGTATAGCCCAATATATATTCTAGCTCAAAAAAGAAACATAAGATTTAGACAAGGACTTATGGTCTGAAGTTTAAATAGATATCCATGTATGGGTGTAAGTGCATATTGGGATGGGATATGAGCATCTATGAGACATTTTGTCTATGACGACCTTTGAGTGGTATTGGAGGTATTCCGAGTGGTGGGTTTTGTATCTATGAAACACCTGTTACTCCATTTTCACTATATCCAGTGATTTTAACCAGTAGCAACCGGACGCTATTTCTCCTCTGAACGACTGTATGAGTATCTTTGTTTAGGTGTCCAAGCACTCATAACCGTGTGGATTCTACATATGGACGTAGAGAATACAAAAACATCTCTGAAACACTCGTCTTCGCGGAGGCCAAGGACTCCAAGAAACTATAATTTCACAAACACTTAGTTTCAAAAAGTTACATGAAGTGGGAGGTCTTTTGAGAAAAATCCCAGTTCTTCCATAGTGTTTTGTTTTCTCTTGGTTTTTGACACTATTTGAATTATTTTCTGTAGAATACTAACAAAACCAGTAGGAATATCGTGAGAGCAAAAGTTACTTAAAATCTTTTGATACAACTTGAGTTTGATTGGCAATTACTTTGAAGAGCATATCCTTACAATCCATTAAGTTTTTCGACACATGCAAATTTGTTGAGAGTTAAATTTTAATAACACCTTTACAATGCTTTTGATATTTATATAGTTTCTACTTATCTTAAAAAATTGTGATCATAGTTCAAAAACGGATCTCATCTATTACCATGATACGTGTGAATTGCTGAAGATAATTTTTATTCTTAAACTTTGTATGCAGAAACTATACCATACATTCATATCACATCCAACATCACTACACATAAAATTTTATACACTAATAAAAGTGTATTATAATCATGCATATTCTTCTTGAGTAATTTTACAATAGCACAAACATATTTTTCATCTGATATCTTCACCAAACCTAACCTCAAGAAGGTTTTGACATATATTTCAAATCAAATAAATCTCATTATACTAATGATAAATTTTTTTGGGATCAATTATCAAGTTGATATATATTTTTGATAGCCTAACAAAATAATTTTGAACAAATTTTATAAACTCATGAGAAACTTACACCCTCTGTCTTTTTATGATCAACTTGGTTGAAATCTTGATTTCTCATATTTTGATTGACAATAGAGGTAAAAAAAATACTGTTTTATTATAAGGCTATTTTTCTTATAGAAAAATTATGATATTTTTTCATTCCATATTTTATTAGTATAGTATGAATAACTTTATCTGCTGTAAATATAACCTCATGAATATTACTATTATGATCATTCAAAATGTGCTTACTTGTTCCATGAAAAATATTCCAATTATTTTAAAGATGTTCAACTATTTGTCTTATGTCCCACCATGACAAATGATGATGTCAATTGTATTTTTTTGAACAAAAATAGGAGCGACAAGCCATAGGATTATCATATAGTGTCCATTTGATTTGAAATTTGATGAAATCATAAAAGATATAAAAAGTTCAAGCATGGATACAAATAATAGGAAAAAATCAGTAGTAACAAAATTATAAAAGTTGTATGTTTAGGGGTTCAAAATTAAAGTCAAAGATTTTTGAAATCTCACAAAAATTACAAATGGTGTCTGTTTGCAAAAAATAATTATATGACATAGAGAATTTAAAAAAGATAGTTTAAGTTAATGTCTTATATAGCCAAATTATCCACGCTAGATTATCCATCCATCGAGCAAAAGGTCTCCAAAATTGAGTTTTAGTATTTTTTATTACCCTTGTGAATTTATGTCAATCAGGGTTGGGTTGGTTTGACCCCTTTGATGGATGTTTTTGAGATGAAGGATTGTTATTTATATTTTTTATGATTGATATAACTCCATCTTGGATTCCTATTCATGCACCATATTTATTTGTGTTGGTGTTTTGTTGTTTGAAGTGTTAGTACTCATATGTATTACCAATAACAAGGTTGGACTTGAGAACCTTTAAGACTATCTATGTTTCTCCTTAGTGAGATAGGTTTTGCAAATTTATAGATTGGATGAATTCCTTTGGTGATGGCAAGTTTGAGGTTACCTTTGTGTTAGCACCTTATATGCCTTGGGTACCTTGTGTTGCAATATTTGTTTTGGTTTGGGACCTATTGCATATATAGTTACTAAGGAGATACATTGATGTTACAATGAAGTTTTCCGGATATTCCAAAAGAAAGTCTGCTAGAGTTAACAATGGATGCACCCGTAGTGGTAAGCGATATTAACCTTAGCCATTGAGGTTTATAGAAGATCATGATTTAACATCGAGGAGTGATGGATTTGAGCTTGATGATACCTTGGAGTGTGTCCCCACATCGTTTTTATGAGATATGAATGATATCCATGGAGCCATCAAAGATCCCAAACAATATTTTAAAATAGTGAATACTTGATGACTTTATCCAAAAATTTGACTCATGGCATAATTTACGGATGTAAAACATAAAATATCTAGCGTGTTTATGCCATGGAGAAGTATTCTAGCATTTGGAGTATCCATTGATGGATGATTATTATGACATCTAGCATGAACATCATGAGAAGATTAAGTTTGGAGACAATTTTGGTCTCCAAATTATACCTCTATTACTATGATAGAGTGTTTGTTGGGGCAAGTTCATATTCTGTACATGTTACAAATGATGCAAGTGGAGCTGCTTGAGTTATGAAGTGTTTAGAATTTCCAACCTTTAACTCTATTTTGGAATTGTTTGTCCAAAATAGAGATTAGGGGATGAGGATTGACAAGCTAAGAGGATCCTAGGAGTTCATGCGAAAGATTGGGAAGAGCCTTCAAGATATGTATACGCAGATGCGTCAATTGATTAATGTTACCTATGGATCACAGAGTCACATGTTGTCAAATATTGATATAGATTTTTGGATAAGAAGTTGAGACATAGAGGGAGAGATACTATCTTACTATAAAAGAGATCACTTTTATTGACCATTGTGTTTTATTTTGCTAAAAGTATTGATGATTGATGGGTTCAACAAGATGTCATCATCTTCATCAACTTATTCACTTACCTAGTCTACAACACAAACCCAGAGTGATTATAGTAGACATAAGACACAATCTCAACACGCCTCATGACAAAAATGAGATTGACTTCAAGTTAAAAGAATAATTCTTATTGGATCAAAATCATGTGAACATTGTTACAAACATGGTCACATGATTGATCATTTGGAATTATGATCATTAAGAGTTTCCATGGTGGTTTCTAGAAGAGTACGAGGAGTTCAAGGTCAGAAAGGGTGGTGATAGAGGACTAGCCCCATGTCAAGTGATAACCCATGAGGTTAATCATAAGGTGTTTGACTAAAGCAATTAAAGCACAAAATAGCCAATATGGCTATATCCCAACAAAAATTAGATTTTAGAGATGATGCCTCTACTTATTATAATGGAGATGTTGTATAATTTATGTCTGTAGCGGCCCAACCATGTGTAATTGTTGTGACTCATAATGTAACACAAATTATTGAATTGTAATAGACAAGTTACACAAAAATACACTTCATATCATTTTAGATTTGTTCCCAAAAGAATTAGATGTCAGATGAATACAAGAAAGGGGAATATGCGAGTTTAAGCATCTTTAGTAGACTATAGGCATCACAATCCAAAGAGGTCAACCACACATCACACAAATTCCCATTAGTCAAGGATAAATTAAAAAATGATTCATAAATGTAGATTCTTTTACTAATATTCGGATCCCATTTACCAAAGACAAGCTCATAGAAATACTCCCGAAAAAAAACACTAATGATAAAAGCTCATGGGTCAAATTATTGGTTAACTTTGAAGGAATTTGATTGCAAGTCCAATAAGTTACCATGATCTCCAGCCGACTTTGAAAGATTTTGTTATTTCCTGATTACTAAGAAAAAATTCCTAACATAATTTTTGCAAATTAGAAATACCTCTTTAACTATTATGTTCTTATTTATACACAATCCTAGAGCTTCTACTTAAATCACTACCTACACACGGATCACACCTTGGTACTCTTTTGGAAAGCATTCACATCATTGGATGACGTCTCCAACTTCCACGCAAAGGTATCCATGCTCACATATAACTCTTCCATGTCCTTTGCAATCTTCCTCGGATGGGCATGCAACACTTTCTGATATATTCGTGACCCATGGTTTTGTACATCTCCTTTTGCTTGTCCTTTGAGTCATAATGAGTGTTCATCATCTTCATTAATTATTTCAATTGCACAATCTCGGTTACATCACATCAAGCAAAGAGATATTACATTCACTTACTTCCTATGTTTCTAATCTAGTAGGTCTTTTCACATCTACTAAGTGCAACAGTTGTTTCAAAGCCCATAAGCAAAGAGATATTACATTCACTTACTTCCTATGTTTCTAATCTAGTAGGTCTTTTCACATCTACTAAGTGCAACAGTTGTTTCAAAGCCCATAATTGGCTCTAAAGTTGCTCGTTCTCCAACTCCACAAATTTCACTTATGCTTTGTGGATCTTGTAAATCTCAAAATAGGATAGCTTCGCGATCTTTGATTCCTTCTCTACTTATGCCTTCTATTTCTTCATATGCGCCACATTCTCAATTAACTGCCAAATTTTTTGGGTTTGATCCTTATATCTCATGACCATTTGATTCATGGCCGTCCGATTCATGATTTGAATTAACTCCATATAACCTTCTTCTTTAGTATACCATCCTTGAATGTTGTAGGGGCA
This sequence comes from Marchantia paleacea, assembly GCA_014180765.2. Lineage (NCBI taxonomy): Eukaryota > Viridiplantae > Streptophyta > Marchantiopsida > Marchantiales > Marchantiaceae > Marchantia > Marchantia paleacea. Next base: position 655,492 of record MUAA02000098.1, read on the forward strand.
TAGTATACGAAGACTGTAGGAATTTTTTGTGGTTTTTAAAATAAAAGGTCATATTCGGCGGAATACGAAGTGTCTTCCTACGAATAAGATGAACTAGGACCATACAAAGATAAGAGGAGTTGATCGCACGCGCGCGGGAAGAAGCTGAAAAAGCCACAACGCCTTAACTAGTTCAACTTCAAGAAATGGGAACGTGACAACGATCAAATGATTGATAGGGAGTCCAACATCGAGATATTGAAGAGAACGGCAACTACCATGACGGGAAGAAAAGGAATTGCAGTACCACCGACCAGGAAGATGACTATGGGGAGGATTTGGCCGCTCATCGTGATGGCAGATTGGTCACCCCTGAAGTTGCTTCGATTGAAGAATCTGGGAGGTGGTTTCTTATCGTCGAGATGGGATTTCATTTGTCCCAAGCTGTGCGAGGAGGTGCGCAGAGGCAAAGCCACTCATGTTGTAGGATGTTGAGCGCAACCATAACGATGGGATGAGAAGATGTGGACTAACGCCTTGGGACGCTCATATGAGAAGGAGAAAGATGGGGTCGATTGGGAAGGCTTGACTCTGCATACAACGTTCACATTTGATGAAACCAAGTGGTTCAACCCTAGAGAGAGGAAGGGTCAAATGAGTACAAGCTTGATTTGATCATGGATGTCTTCAAGCGTAAGGTGGCTCTTACATTGAACCAATTATTCTCTCCTCAAAGCACTACCTATGTCATTATGCATAAGGTGCGTATTGTGGAGGGGTTCATAGGCAGGACAATCAAAGTAAACTGGGGAGAGATCTTTGTTCGAAATATTCAAGCTATGGCAAGTCGACTTCGGCAAGACGACAAGTGCGTGGTTTACTTATCGTCGTTCCTAGTGCATTTGTACTCAAAGATGGAGTGGTTAACACCTAAGGAGAGGCGATTGTACAGGGTGGAGTCTAGGTTGTCCGATCTGGAGGACAAAGATGATAGTAGTGGATCCACCAAGAGTGTAGGTGCAACTATTCAAATGATAGACGGGCCTCATGAGGTAACAATCACACATCATAAGGACTCGGCGTCGGAGGAAGTGATTGTTGAGGTTCCAAGGAAAAGAAAGCGACAAGTGGTGGATAGTTCTCCCAAATATGTGCCTCATAAGAAGAAAGCGATTGATCCGGCGGGCGATGTGGTGCTGCCGGCGGTGTCGAGACTAAAGATGAAAGCATCAAAAGAGATAGCTGAACCTCTTGCCTCTATTTTGCAGCTGTCCTAGAAGTTGGAAGCTGTGGTGATCCCCGTTTTAATGGAGTTAAATGAGATGGGCCCATGCTATATGTTAGGATGGAACCCGCAAGCCGACGGATACATGTTGCACAAGTCACACACCAGCTTCGCGAGTTCTCGTTCTACCTGACTACAATTAAGACGAACACTTGTAAGAAAGGAGATCCCCCTCTCTTTATTCCTACGCCTATTTATATAGATTTCTAGTTTCTACTCCAAAACGTTGACTACATAGATCTACTTCTCCTAATCCTACGCAAGCTACCTACTCCGCTCAATCGCCCCTTCAATTCTTGAGTGAACGTGTCGATTCCTACTTGCAACTCTTGGATGTCGGCTGCAATCTCCTTCCTATGCAAATACATTACTTCCCAAAATTCTCTTCCCAGCGCTCGATACATCTCTTTGCGCTTCTCTTTCAAATCCCTTGGATTCTCCATCACCTCTTCTAGCTTCTCTAATTGCCGCAACTCTTCCTCATCACACCGCGCAAAGAGGTGTTGCGCACACTCGTTTGCCAAAGTCTCCAATCAAGCCGGTGCCTCCACATCCACTTGGTTTAGACATCGCTTTGGATTTTGCACCGTTTCCTGAAGCTAGAGATTCTCCCTTTCCACTCACCGGATCTTTGCACCTCGAATCCTGCAAATTTCACTGTAGGCACTTTTGGATTTCTCAGCCTCTCGTTCCAATTCAGCCTTCTGCTTGGTCAACCATTCCACACTTTTGGTTAACTGCTAAACCACATGGGCTTGGTCCATCTTCTGATTTGCTATTCAGTGCATCATCTGCACCAGATTCATGTACCCGTTGGCTTGCGGATCCCATCCTGGCATGTAGTATAGGCCCATCTCATTTAACTCCATTAGGACGGGGATCACCACCGCTTCCAACTTCTGGGACAGCTGCAAAACAAAGGGAAGAGGTTCGGTTATCTCCTTCGATGCTTTCATCTTTAGTCTCGATACCTCCGACAGCACCACATTGCCAGCCGGATCGATCGCATTTTTCTTCTGAGGCATAAGTTCGGGAGGACTGTCCACCACTTGTCGCTTTCTTTTCCTTGGAACCTCAACAATCACTTCCTCCGACGCCGAGTCCTTATGATATGTGTTTGTTATCTCTTTAGGCCCGTCTATCACTGGAATAGTGGCACCTACACTCCTGGTGGACCCACTAGTGTCATCTTTGTTCTCCAGATTGGACAACCCATACTCCACCCTGTATAATCACCTCTCCTTATGTGTTAAGCACTCCATCTATGAGTACAAATGCATCAGGAATAACGATAAGTAAACCACGCACTTGTCGTCTTGCCAAAGTCGACTTGCCATAGCTTGAACATTTCAGGCCAAGATCTTTCCCCAGTTTACTTTGATTGTTCCGCATATGAACCCATCCACAATATGCACCTTATGTAGGTCCGAAAGACAGGAATACACTCAGAAGCAACATGCAGTCAACAGACGAGACATGAAATATGTGGTTCACCTCAATGAGGCTACGTCCACGGAACACACATAATCACTTTACTAAATAACCCTAATTTGTGTTACAGAGAGCTCATGTCAGCCCTCTTATATACTAGTACCAGCCCTAGCCCTAGTCTAACTAAATATAGTCAAACTAACCAGAGTTACTCAAGACCTGAGTTAACTCCTAACAATCTCCCCCTTGACTCATGTCTTGGGGTGTCTAACTCTTGTCACTGTATACATACTCCGCGGGAAGTCCTAGAAGGAAACCTAAAGCATATGCCCTCCTGTAAACAAGGATTAACTAGAACTAAGCCGTAGCCTAACTAGGAAGGAGTAAAGCATATACAAGAATCAAACAATTGCTAGCGTAACTCTACTAGTGCTCCTTGTGCAAAACCTGCATAGTAGCACAATGCCTCCTGAAACTCTCTAAAGGAATAACTTTGGTCAAAGAATCAGCTGGATTGAGTTTACCGTCAATCTTGACTAGCTCAATCTTCCTATCGAAAGCTGCATCTCGATAAAGTGATATCTGATGTCGATGTGCTTCATCCTGCTATCCATCACTTGATTTGCTGCAAGATGTAAGGCACTCTGACTAGTACAATGGAGATTTACAAAATCATGTTTCAATCCCATCTCAGTGATAAGTCTATTCAACCAAATAGCCTCCTTTCTTTGCTTCATTTCGCTACATATTCGGCTTCCATAGTTGACTGAGCTATGCACTTCTGCAAGATAGATCTCCAACTAACGCATCCACCTCCAAGTGTTAACACATACCTAGTTGTAGACTTCCTCTTGTCGAAATCTTTTCCATAGTCAGCATCAACGTAACCCAACAGGGATTTGGCATTGTCCGATAAACCATCAAACAAAAGACCATAATCCTTAGTACTCTTGAGGTACATAAGAATCCACTTCACAGCTTCCCAATGCACCTTCCCTGGATTTGACATGTACATGCTCACCTTGCCCATAGCTAGAGCAATATCAGGTCTAGTGCACACCATCAAATACATGAGGCTGCCCACTGCCTTGTCATAGGGAATTGACGACATCTTCCCTCTCTCAGTTGCATCAATTGGACATTGAGTTGCTGAGAGCTTAAAATGTGCCGCCAAAGGAGTCCACACTCCTTTAGAGTTTGCCATGTTAAACCTATCAAGCACACGCTGAATATACTTACCCTGACTTAACCATAGCTTCCTCTTTTTCAAATCCCTGTGAACATCCATACCTAATATCCTTTTGGACTCACCCAAATCCTTCATCTTGAATGCAGATTTCAATTGCCTCTTGCATCTATCGACGTCGGATTGTTCCTTTGCCAAAATGAGCATGTCATCCACATAGAGTACCAGAATAATGAGGCTAAAGATCTCATTATTTCACCTTCTTCATGTAAACACATGGATCAAACACACTCCGTGAAAATCCTTGTGCTTTCATGAACTCATCAAACCTTGCATTCCATTGCCTATGAGCTTGCTTCAATCCATATAGAGATTTGAGCAATCTACAAACGCTGACCTTTCTTCTCATAGCTAGTAGATTGTCTCATGTAGATTTCTTCCTCCAAATATCCATATAGAAAAGCCGTGACAACATCCATATGATCCATAACTAGATCAAATATCACAGCAAGTGCACATACCAGACGAATTGTAGCATACTTTGCTACAGGTGAGAAGACTTCGTTGTAGTCCACACCTTTCTCTTGTGTGAAGCCCTTAGCCACCAACCTGGCTTTGAAGATCCTCTTCTCTTCATCCGCTAGATTATCCTTCAACTTGTACATCCACTTGCTATCAACCAAAGGTTGACACTTTGGAAGCTCCACCAGCTCCCAAGTCTTGTTCTCAACAAGCGATTGCATCTCACGCTCCATAGCAATATCCCACTCAAGCTTATTGATAGAGGCTTGAGCTTTTCTATATGAACAAGGTTCTACTTCTTCCAAGATCAACGCATTGCCATCATCATTCTCAGCTTCAATATCATGATCCTCAAGAATAGATGAATCAGCCCATGTTCCATACCTTTCGGGAGCTCTACTAATCCGATTTGATGATTTCCTAGTAGATGGTCCTTGTTGATCTCCATCGTTTCGTGCTGTGTCTTGAGGCTCAGCAACGACAACTTGCTCCTCCAATTCCTGTTGTTCGGGAATTTGCTCCATCTGTTCTGGAGCTTCTCCTTGTGGCGCATCATTAAACCCATAATGATCAATCTCCCCCTCAACAACATCAGTGAGTGGGGATTTGCCTTTGTAAGTACGGGGAGCCTTAAATATCTCCCCCTCTTTCAATGATATGGGCTCATCGAAAGAAACATCCCTACTGACAATCACCTTACAAGCTACAGGATCCCATAACCTATATCCTTTCACACCACTTGCATATCCAAGAAAACAACACTTCTTGGATGTAGGATCCAACTTGGTCCTATTCTCCTTAGGTATGAGAGGATAAGCCATACAACCAAAAATTCTCAGACGACTATAATCAGCCCTTCGTTTGTGCCTCAATTCAAACGGTGTCAAGAAATCGATTGCACTTGAAGGAGACAAATTTACCAAATACACTACGGTATTTACTTCACCTAGAATTCATATGGTAAACCAGATTGGCTCAACATACTACGCACCTTCTCCAATACTGTTCGGTTGATCCTATCAGAAATAACATTTTGTTGCGGAGTATAAACCGTGGTGAGATGACGAGTGATCCCCTCCTCTTTGCAGTAACTTCTAAACTCCTCTGAAGTATACTCCCCGCCATTATCCAAACATAAATATCTCACCTTGTGACCAGTCTGAGTCTCAACTTGGGCTCTTCAACTTTTGAAAGTTGCAAAGACTTCAGACTTGTGTGTGAGAAAATAGACCCACACAAATCTTGAGTAATCATCAATAAACGATACATAGTACCACTTCCCAAAATGTGAGGCTTTAGGAGAGGATCCCAACACATCACTATCTACATACTCAAGTAACTTTTTGGAACTATGAGTTCCAACACCAAAGGCTTTTCTATGTTGCTTGCCCATAACACAATGCTCACAAAATTCCATGTCAACTTTACCTAAACCAGGTAACAAGCCCTTATCTCAAAGGAAGGTCAAGTACCTGTTACTCATGTGTCCCATTCTAGAATACCAAACATGAGTCATCTCAGGCCGAGATCTTGTAAGATTGACTTCACCACAAATGGTATTGCCCTCTAGCAGATACAGATTCCTATGCTTGTGTCCTCTCAAGATAATCTTATCACCTATTCTCACCTCAAGTACTCCTTGTTTAGAACTCCACTCAAGGCCTTTTGAATCTAACATTCCAAGAGAAATAAGATTCTTTCTCATTTCAGGTATAAACCTGATTTGAGTCAACGTATGTTTGACTCCATCAAACATGTGAATTTGTACAGATCCAACACCTTCAATTCTACAGGGTTGATCATTTCCCATAAGAACTAAACCGTTTGATATTGAAAAAGTATGAAAAAACTCTCTAATGTAACAAATGTGATAAGTACAAGCACTATCCAGAATCCATACATCACCAACACCCTTTGGTGAGTTGCATAGGGCATACCTCTGGCTTCATAGTCCATCTTTGAGCAAGTCATCCTCCTCATCAAAATCTTGAGCCACATTGGCCAAAGGAGGATCAGTAGCCTTGGTCTTCACACGGTAGTCCTTCTTGAAGTGACCACTCTTGCCACACTTCCAACAGACCACCGTCTTCTTGTCTTGGGATTTACCCCTAGACATGGATCTACCTCTAGATCCAAACTTCTTCCCATCCTTCTCATTCCTTGATTGTGACCGTCCACGGGTCACATTCGATCTTACGTGCAGATGAAGAGGATAGAGTAGAGGGCAACATCATCTTCTACTGTAGGTCATCAGTCAAGAGAGCACTTACAACCTCATTGTAAGTGATCTTTTGTCTATCCCGATGGAGCAACACTCATGACAATGACTGATATCATGCAGGTAATGAGCTTAACAGATGAAGGGCCTTCCTCTCATCAGTTATCTCCTCTCCAAGATTTTGAAGATCAATAACAAGATCACCAAATGCATCAATGTGATCTTGGATCTTCATACCTGTATCTTTCATCTTGAAACTCATCAGCTTCAAGGAGATGTACAACATGTTTGACAACTCTTTGCGATGAAACTGTCCCTAAAGAGCCTCAAACAACAACGTACAATTGTCATACTCATCAACTTGCTTCAAAACTGAAGGTTGTAGATGGAGTATAACAATACTCACTATTTGCTCTTGAAGGTCCTTCCAGCCTTCATCATCGAATGTAGAGGGTTTAGCCTCAATGACTTGCCCAAACCGGAAGCCTTCAACTTGACTTTGACTTGCCTCTCCCATAGAAGATAATCACCACGCCCATCGTATTTGACAAATGTCAAATACGGTTCCTCTTGTCTTCATGACTGTCATCTCGCTTCGTCTAGGCGATGAACTCTTCCCTTGTGTCATTCGATTGTCAAATGGAACCTCCAAACTTGACTTCTTCCCACTCATATGAGAATAAAGAAAATTTACCCTAGGTCAAAATCCCTTAAACCACAAGGGATATTGCTCCTCTGCTTGCTGAAAGGAATCTCTATACCTCGGCCTAAGTGCACCTGCTTGTGCCAATTCTTCTTAGCACTTCGCAAATTCTCGTCCGAACAAAGTCACGAAACAAAGTCCTCTAATCTTCTTAGGATACATTAGCAGTTGCCTATCCTTAATCCAAAAATCCTCCTCCCGAACATCAAGCACTCAAACTATAGTCAACTCAGAAAAGCAGGAGACTGAATTTAGAGCTCGTGGTCGTCATAATTCATGTGTTGTTCCCCGAGTTGTGCCTATGTTGGAGGCGATGGTGGCTCTTATGATGGCAAATCAGTTACTTCAAAATTATGCCCAATGTCAACTCTTCCTCGCAGACCCAATCTTCAATTGCCCCTCGCTCAAAGATCCAATAGAAGCTCTCGGTTTTTTTTTTTTTGGTTTCAGAAGCTGTGTTCCATTTCAACCTCGATGGGCGAGAATTTTCTTCTAATGAACGAATCAGGTCGTGAGTGAGCTCATTCCGCGTCCCAAGTCTCGGAAGCATAAGCTTGCTTTCACAGAGGAATTTTGACACGATCCTCACACCTCCAAGAAACAACAACTTGTGGTGCCGAGCATCATCTACGCTTCTCAATCTCCACCTTTAGCATCGACACGAGGGAGGCTGAACCCGGACTCAATATAAAATTTGGCGTCTAGCAACCGCTATTCCTCCCTTGTCCGAATGACTTATACTACGGATCACACTCCAACTCTTGCGTCCTACTCTCCACTATTCATGCAGTACAATCCACACTCCGAGCCCAATCAGATCCGACGACCCGCCCGATCGATGCACCTCCTCTCCCCCCACCACCACCAACAAAATTACTGCTCATGTGTGTGAGTGTGTGTGGTGGCAGACAGATCGACTGATTGTTGCTCTCCTCCTCCTCACACGAGGAAATGATTTTGATTGCAACGAAATGAATAACCAACCAAAAATAGGTGACAGGACGGAGGGAAGCGGGGCGAGGCAGGGAGCGAGGGAGGAAGAAAGAAAGGAAAGATACATGTGACTGACTGATTAGCAAACCTCGACTCGACTCTGCCTCCTAATATCATGCACAAACAATTATCCCATGCCCCGAAATGCTCATGAAACCCCACCGTTTATGAAGCACCAAATTGGATATAGATCCGCCAGCCCTGCCCTTGCCTTGCCCCTGCCCAGCAATTCACATTGCCCACGCAATTGGCAAACAAGAAAGAAGCTGTTGGACCAGCAGCGGCAGCGGTAGCACAAAGATGCATGTGGCAACAGAGCTGCAGCTCTAAGAAAGACCGACGGACCAAGCGCGGCCCACCACTTCTGCCTACGGATCGGTGTATGCGTGACTCTCTGCCGCGACGCTCTGATACCAATTGTAGGTCCGAAAGACAGGATTACACTCAGAAGCAACATGCAATCAACAGACGATACAGGAAATACGTCGTTCGCCTCACCGAGGCTACGTCCACGGAACACACAGAGTCACTTTACTAAATAACCCTAATTTGTGTTACAAAGAGCTCCTGTTAGCCCTCTTATATACTAGTACCAGCCCTAGCCCTAGTAATAAAGTCAAACTAACCAGAGTTACTCAAGACCTTAGTTAACTCCTAACACCTTATGCATACTGACGTAGGCAACGCATTGAGGAGAGAATAATTGGTTCAATGTAAGAGTCACCTTACACCTGAAGACATCCCTGATCAAATCAAGCTTATAGACATTCGTACCCTTCCTCTCTCTAGGGTTGAACCACTGAATCAAATGTGAAAGCCGTATGCACTACCGAGCCTTCCCAATCGACCCCATCTTTCTCCTTCTCATATGAGTGTCCCAATGCGTTAGTCCACATCTTTGAATCCCATCGTTCTGGTTGTGCTCGACATCCTATAATGTGAGCGGCTTTGCCTCTGCGCACGTCCTCGCACAGCTCGGGACATATGAAATTCCATCTCCACGATAAGAAAGTACCTCTAGATTCTTCAATCAAAGCAACTCTGCGGGCGGCCAATCTGTCATCACGATGAGCGGCCGAATCCTCCCCATAGTCATCTTCCTGGCCAGGGATACTACAATTCCTTTTATTCCCGTCATGACGGTTGCCGTTCTCTTCGATATATCGATATTGGACTCCCTATCGGTCAATCACTCGTTATCACACTCCTATTTCTTGAAGTTGAACTCGTTAAGGCGTTGTGGCTTCTTCAACTTCTTCCCGCTATCGTGTTGTGACGCGGCTACTATGAGAAGATGATGACATGTGTCATCTTCAGAGGTGTTGTCATGACGGCGATACTTTAGGTTAGGATAACCGACGGTGCACTGTAAGGTTGTTAAGAGCCCACCGTTGGATCTACTTTGTAGGGTCATGATGTTGGAAAGGCTCCAAGAGATATTATCTTGGACCTGATCAGATATAAAGCGCAGTCAAGATGGAAAGGGTATGGGAGAGTGCTAGACATATCACTTTGCTGACTAAGGAGCATATCTGATTGAAGTGGAGCCGACGAGGACATGGATAGAGGACAACATGATTCTCCAAATGTACCGATGCCTAATCCATTTGTGATCAACATCCGGTGTCTTCATCGTGATCATTTTCGGGTGTGGTTAGTGTATCATTTTGGAGATAACTTTCTGCAACAAGTGATAAACTCTCCGCACCGATTATTCTTCCAGTTGTTTCCTACGGCGCGATTTGGGACATAACAGTGTACGTTTTGATTTAGTTTGGGTGCTATGGATCTGAACTTACAAGTAGTGATGGCTTTCAACACATGGGTTCCAATCCATCACTATTGCTTACCGAAAACAAGCCATATGGAGTTGATTGTTAGGAACTTTGGCGAGGAGTATTATTCTCAAGTTATAAACTCCCCGGTTCCGTTTGTAGTTCCGTTCATACTTAGCCGGTTTCGAGTTGTCATTTTGACTCTTTATTAGTGGCAACTCGTATTGTGTATAGGATGGCTAAGTAGTGTGTTTAGGATAGTTGTAAAGCTCTAAGTTAAAATGGAGCTAATTTGGCCACACTAGAGGTCAAAATAACACTCTTCATTCTCATTGGTCTTGGAGTTTGGGCCAATGAGGGCACTTGGGCAACTTCTTTGAGGTTTTGAGGAGTTTTGGAGACCTTCCAGGGGAACATTCGAAGATCTGAGGATTGGGTTGGAGAGCTGACGGGACTGTAAGACCCAGGGTTGTACATATAGGATAAAATGAAAGTATATCTAAATTGTGCCTAAGTTTATCTTAGTCATGACTATGTTTAGCTAGTTATGGTTAAGTTGGAGGAAAATATAGAGTAACTTTTGGTGTGGTAGATGAGAACTACTATTTTGTTGTTTAGTATGAGTCAAGGAATAGATTCCATCACATGGGTATCTTGACTTCCCTTGACTTGGACTAGTTTTCATTGGTTGGACTTGGTGAAGACCCTTAAATCTAGGGGCGAGATTGACTTGGTACACTAGAAGTCAATTAGGGAGTAGTTGGGCTTCTAGAAGATCCAAGTGGACCAATTGCATGTTGCCATGTACCCTTTTCATTGGGGTTTGTGATCTCTACCTCGTTTAAACTTGGTAAGAGGAAGTTAAATGGTGATTACTTGTAGTTACTAGGGTAAGATTCTAAGTAGTATAAATAGAGAGGTTGAGAAGCACCTCTCAAGTAGTTTTTCAATGGAAGTTAGTTTTGGGAGGAGATAGTGTGGTGATCTTAGTTTTAGGGAGCTTGGTTCTTGGAGATGTCATGTTCGGAGTGGAACCTTGATTCAATGAAGACTTTGATTACCAAAGTATCCCTTTCCTTTTGAGTGATATCTTACTCTTGGTGATAATGTGCATAATAGAGCTTGGACTTTGAGAGTTTGTGTAAGAGTGAGCAATAGGATCATGGGCAAAGGGTGGGACTAAGTCCTTCTAGATTCATGATGAGCTTCCAAAAAGCCATCGGAGGTAAACCTGAGTGAGAGTCAGCCCGGAGGTCACAGGACGAGCTACGACGTGGGCTCAAGAATGGATGGATTTGAAGGATTTGTCACTCTGAAGTGGTGATTCAAAGTTAGAGTGAGAAATTTAGACCTTTGAGTGTATTTGGAGTGTTTCTAAGAATCTTACGAGGGTTCTGAGTCAATTGAGATACAGTTTACGACTCGTGCTTGGATTTTGATCGAAGTTTTGACTCGATTGGACGAGTTTTGAGTACAGAGTGATATCTTGAAGTTTGTGTATCTGATCGAGAATTGCAAAAGCTGCCGCACCGATCGTCACGAAGTTAGTACGGAGATCATATCTTTTGATATCAAAAAGTTATGTCAATAAAACTTTGCACAGTTCAAGTTATGATAATGAGTGAATATGAAATCTAAGAGCAATTGAAGTCAAGGATTGGGATGTGTGATGGGTTTTGTACACAGGGGTTTGCATATCGCCTTGTGATACAGTGTAGAAATCAACAATTTTTCTGAGAGATCTAGAAGAGAGAAACATATGAAACTTTCTTGAGAGATTGAAAGGATTGTGGATAAATTTTCTGTGAAGTTGAAGCGAAAGTTATAGGTCGAATCATCGGATATCATAATCTTCTTCCGCTGAAGTTTTACCGGTTGTAATGTGGAGTACTGAGGAGAAGAAGAAGAGATTGTCAACTCACACGAGGTTCTAGAGGGTTCTTCTACAGCCAGGCGCTCGGACGATCTCAGAGCAAAGAAATGTCCATGCGACACCGCGCACGTGCAATCAACTCCCATTGTCTTCGTATGGTCCTAATTCACCTTATTCGTAGGAAGACACTTCGCATTCCACCGAATATGACCTTTTATTTCAAAAATCACAAAAAAATTCTACAGTCTTTGTATAATATGCCCCTATAGTCTAGATTATATTATGTAAAAAATAATTTTATTTTAAATAAAAAATAATTTATAATTTCAATAATAATATTAATTTAAGTCAATGGTTTCACACTTGGCCTCAATAGATGGATAACAAAATTTCAATATTGAGTTAAAAATTATTATTAATTTTTATCAAAAGTAAATCATTTGTATATTTTCAATATAACCAATAAATTATTTTTTAATAAATTCGAATAGAATTTTAAATTTATATTTATATTTATAAAAATTAAAATAAAATCACTTATAAAGATGTTAAATTTTTTTTATGAACTTTATGTTTTACATCAAAAAATATATTCATATAATCATATGATATTTATGGAAGAAAAAATAGAATTATGAAGGTGTTAAATTTAATCATAACATAGTATGAATGGTGATTATAATTGAACAGAGTATCAATCACAAGATTACAAGTAGTCTCCATAAAATTTATTTTTTATCATAATTTTATCAATTTTATATATAATAGCTTTAAAATATTGATATATGATAGAACATCCATCGTTTATGACTAGTAATAATATTATTTACAATTACATGACCATGATGATAAGGGTATTGTTTAAGTAGTGTATTATATAATAGCTTGTGTGATGCATTGCCAAAAAAGATTTATCAATTTTGAGTAATTATATTTACGATAAACGTATCAGCTTCAGGATTTTACAAATTATTCCCTAGCCAATGAGACAAAATATAACTACACTTGAATATGCAATCTAGTATCATTGTGTAGATCATCATCTTAGCTTTGAAACTAGAGTGCATGTTGTTGTCATTGCGATTGTATTAATAATTTATGAATAAATTTTTTGTATGATATATAATTTTCACATGACAAATCCCAAGTTTTAAACCTCTAGTATGATAATCAAGGTTTTTAAATATTTTCACATATCTTTTATACAATTGCTGATTACATCAACTTTACATGATTAAAAGATAATCTCATTAAATTAAATAATATTTATTATTTTCAGTAATATGATTTTTAAACAAATCAACAACCATCATATTACATTGATCCTTTATCAAGTGTGATTGTGAGTCAAAATAGATTTTTTCACATGATAAAGCTCCTTCCATGTAAATCAATGAACAAAGAATCATGGTGTAAAAACCTAAATGGAAATTTCATTTTTGCAAAAATTGCATATTGTAGTCACATAATATGAAAGACATAAAATTTTATGATTTATGAAAAATAAATTTCCTTAAGAAAATGTGAACTTTCCAAATGTTTCAATCGCATAAATTTTTCTGCGTGATTGAAAAAAAATTGATTTATTTGTTAAGATATGAAGTACATGGTAAATCATGGAAAAAAAATTTCATTAAGCTACATAATAACATACTTTTTATTAATATATTAAAAAATATATACAACTGACTCGTAGAAGATAAAAAATTTTACAACAACAATGTATGGCATAATTGTATATAAGATGTTATTTGAAGATGAAAAAAGATTTAAAATGTGAGACCGAGCCAAGTTTGTAAAAATATTGAATCTATAAACAATAATGGGAGTACATGAAAGAAACTATGTAGTATTCTATAACATACATAAATTTTTTTAATTTTTTGATATTTTTGCATTCAAAATCTTAATATATTGATGTAAAATTTTAAATATACATGATATGTTCTGTCAAAAATCAGATTAAAGATAATTATTATCATGATGTTATTGCATGTCTATTGAAAAAATAAAAATAAAATTTTCATTGTAAAGTGACTTTCGTAAATAATAAGTCTTGCAATTCAATATTTGGATTGTCTCACCTAACAATATTTTTGTTAAGATTTTTACAAAACAAACACTCAATCTGTCATCATTCATCCTGAAGATGATATAAAATTCATATGTTTTGTCAAATTTTCAATTCTTTTCTAACCTACATATATAGATAACCAAAGTTAATGTCCAAGAATAACATGTTTGAGTTGAAAATGTATGAAATAATTTCAATTCTATCTTTTTATATTGCAAAATTTTTAAAATCTAAAAAAATGATAGGAATGTGTGTGGCATTCAAGACCATGATTTCCATAATAAACAATATAACATATTTTGTCTTAAACTTGAAATGCATTCTCCAAACCAATTGATTAAAACATATATTTTGCTCTTGAAGAACAAAATTTCACAATGTAGGGGTATAGTTAAAAGGATTTGTAGTAATTTCTTATGCTTTTTATAATAAAATGTTATATCCAGGGGAATAAGAAGTGTATTCTTATTATTGTAATGAATTAGGAAGTGTATGAATAATGATAGTGAGTCACATGAGTGGAAAAGTGAATTAGGGTTGGTAGAGTGTTGGGCCATTGAGAAGAGAAACCTTGACGGGTTGTGTAATAGTGTACCAATAACTTCCACATAGAAAATGTATTGAGAACAAGTGAGAACCTGATGTCAAGACAAAGAATAATGAAAATATCTACAATACGCAAGGCACCGATGGGGAGAATTCGACCACTCATCTTGATGACAAATTGGACTCTAGCGGAATTTTTGAGATTGAGAAAACTGGGAGGAGACTTCTTGTCATGGCAATGGGATTACGTTTGTCCAGAATTATGCGAGGAAGTGCGCTGAGGGAAAACGGTCTCCATAATAGAAAGCAGAGCGTAACTGGAGCAGTGGGATGCAAAACTGTGGACCAAAGCTCTGGGCCGAAACTATGAAGAAGAAAATGTTAGAATCGATTGGGAAGGATATGCATTACACACAAGGTTCAAGTTTGACGAGAAGAAGTGGTTCAATCCCAGAGACCGGAAGCGCACTCATGGATATAAGATCAATTTGATCAAAGATATGTTTAGAAGCAAGAAAGCATACACCTTAAATCAATTATTCTCGCCTCAACACACTATGCATACTTATGTATGCATAAAGTGCAAATTGTGGAAGAATTCGTGGGAGATTCCATTTAGATCAATTGGGGAGAAATCTTCACGAAGAATATGCAAGCAATGGCTGCCAAGCTAAAGGAGGATGAGAAGAGCATGGTGTATATCTCTTTTCTTCTGATGAATTTATATGACCGTTTGTAGTGGTTAACTCCGAAGAAATGTAGATTGTATCACTTGGAGACTGGATTATCCGAAATCAAGGTAGAAATTGAGGACATTTGTAGCGGGTCCAACCAAAGTATTGGAACTGTAAGTAAGCAAGTGCATGAGATTGAAGATTTGGATTTGGATTTGGATGCTATAGCCCTAGAGTTTGTGCAAAGGAAGAAAAGTCAAGCACAGGTGGGAAGTTCTCACCCTAGCCCGCCAAAGAAGAAGTTTAATATGGGCAAGAGTGTAGAGGAAATGGTGCCACCAAAATCTTCTGAACCAAAGATGATGGTGGTGAAGCCAAGACCAAAGGCCATTGCAGAACTATTAGCCTTGATGTTATGACTGTCGCAGAATTAGAGGCGGTGTTGATCCCCCTACTTGGGATGGACCCAATGTATATTCATGGGTAGGATCCACAGGCTGACGACCACATGAACTTGGTCCAAATGATGAATCGGCTAGCCATTAGAAAGTAAGATCAAACCGATACCATTTGACAGTTGACAGAGAATGTGGACAAGTTGTTCAATAGAAGACTAAGTTGGAGATGAAGGTCTAGGAGTCAAAACAATCTTACAAAGAGATTTGTTGTATTCGGGGTGCAGAGGTACGATTTGTGGATAAGGAGAATCTACAACTTCGAGAGACTGTGCCGGATTTGAAGCAGCAGTTGAACCAGGTGGTCGTAGAGGCACCCGGTGTTGCATGAACATTTCTTCGCTCTGAGAACACCTGAGCGTCTGGCTGTAGAAGAACCCTCCTGAACCTCGTGTGAGTTGACAATCTCTTCTTCTTCTCCTCAGCAATCCATATTCGAGTTCATTACAACCGATAAAACTTCAGCGAAAAAAGATTATGATACCCCATGATTGGACCAATAACTTTTTTCTAAACTTCAAAGAAAATTTCTCTACAACCTCTTTGTTTTGTTGGAAAAGTTTCATATGTTTTTCTTTTCTACATCTCTCATAACAATTATCGAGTTACACACTATATCACAAGGTAATATGCAGACCCCTGTGTACCAAACCCATCACACATCTCAATCTTTGACTCCAATTGCTCTCAAATTTCATGAGAAGGTTACTTATTATCCAAACTTTAACTCTTGAAAGTTTTATTGATGAAACTTTTTGATAGCAAAAGATATGATTGTTGTACTAACTTTGTGATAGTCAGTGTAATCTTGTAACTCTGACTATATACATAAATTTCAACCTATCACTCCGTACTCAAAACTCATCCAATTGAGTCAAAGTTTCAATCCAAACACAAGTTGAGTCGTAAACTATATCTAGTTGAATCAGATTTTTCAAAACCCTTGTAGGATTCTCAAAAACACCCCAAGTACACTCAAAGGTCTAAATTTCTCTCTCTATATTTGAATCATCATATTAGAGTGATAAACCCCTCAAATGCATCCATTCTTGAGCCGACGTCATAGCTCTTCCCGTCAGCTTTCCAACCTTGTCCCCAAATCTTCGAATTTCCCCCTAGAAGATCTCCAAAACTTCTCAAAACCTCGAAGAAGTTGTCCAATTGCCCTCATTGGCCCAAACTCCAAGACCAATGAAAATGAAGAGTGTTAATTTGAGCTCTAGTGTGGCCAAATTAGCTCCATTTTGACTAAGAGCCTTACAACTTTCCTAAACACACCACTTAGCCATCCTATACACAATATGAGTTGCCACTAATAAAGAGTAAAAATGACAACTCGAAACTGGCTAAGTATGAACAGAACTACAAACGGAACCGGGGAGTTTATAACTTGAGAGTAATACTCCTTGCCAAAATTCTTAACAATCAACTCCCTATGGCTTGTTTTCGGTAAACAATAGTGATGGATTGGAATCCATGTGTTGAAAGCCACCACTACTGGTAAGTTCAGATCCATAGCGTCCAAACTAAATCAAAACGTATACTGTTAAGTCCCAAATCGTGCCGTAGGAAACAACTGGAAGAATAATCGGGTCGGAAGAGTTTATCACTTGTTGCATAAAGTTATCTCCAAAGTGATATACTAACCACACCCAAAAGTGATCACAATGAAGACACCGGATGTTGATCACAAATCGATTGGGCATCAATACATCTGGAGGATCATGTTGTCCTCTATCCATGTCCTACGTCGGCTCCACTTTGATCAGATAATCTCCTTAGTCAACAAAGTGATGTGTCTAGATCTCTCCCATACCCTTTTCACCCTGACTGCGCTTTTTATTTGATAAGGTTCAAGATAATATCTCTTGGAGTCTTTTCAACATCATGGCCTACAAAATTGATCCAACGGTGGGCTCTTAACAGCCTTTCAATGCGCCGTTGGTTATCCTAACCTAAAGTATCGATGTTATGACAACACCTCTGAAGATAACACATGTCATCATCTTCTCGTAGTAGCCGCGTCATAACACAACACCCGTAGACTAGAAACTCTTGCCAACATGTGCGTCCACCACATGCTTGTTCGTTGTGACAACGTAGAGATGTAGTGGTTGGAGCAGTTGGTGATCGCCATGGAGAATCCAAGAGATACCAAAGAAAAACACAATGAGATGTATAAAGCTTTGGGACAAGATTTTTGGGATGCCATGAATCTTCATCGAGAGGAGAATACTACAGACGTGCAAGAGATGCAATTAGGAATTGACGCATTTACTAGAGAGGTAGAAATACAATTGCATGGCTTGGATGATCAGAGTAGATTTCGGAGAGAGCCATCTGTGTAGGTGACAGTTGCGAGTAGAAGTTAGAAAATTCTATATAAATAGAAGTAGAACTAGTAGGCATGGATCTCTTTTCCTTGCAAGTGTTCAGTTCGATTGAACTGCAAATTGTTATAAGAGTACGATGAGAGCTTGTGGAGCTGGTGTGATTGACGTTCAATAAGCATAGACTAGAGCGAATACCTATGAAGTTATCATGGTATTCGTTCATGAGTTGTGTCTGCGTGATTTCATTTAGGAGAACTTCAACAAGTATATTGCCTCGACCGAGGCTTGTAAGAGAAAAGATTTTTATCTATAAGTAAAGGAATTTAGCAATTCATTCATGTATCTTCTGAATTGATGGGATTGAGAATGTAAAGAAATAGACCCATGTTGAGTCTCATCCTTATGTTCTTCCTACATAGCAGTCTATATTGGTTAAAGAAGCATAACTACATATTTTTCCTTCTTGCTTGGTTAATTGAGTATCTCATTCCCTTGGGAACAAACTCACGTGCATGAATTCAACTCAGTAATGCATCTCTATGTTTTTACAAACAAATATCATGAAAAAATCTCCTTACAACAATCAAAACATAGATCTTGAATATCCATATGTATTTTTTGGATATTTGTAATAAGATCCATATTTTTTGAGATAAACGTCAATTCTAGAGTACACAAAAAGAATAAAATTTGAAATCTTGCATATTTATGGTATGTGTTGTTATTATTCAATACATCAATTTATTAACCTTTATATTACTTTAAGTATTATTTCTTAAAAATATATCAGGCACATACATATCACATCACAACATACATTGATGTCACATCAAACATCACAATACATAGATTGTCATATATCAACACAAGTGTACCAAAATAAACTTTTCTACTCTCAAAACGTCCATAAGGACACTCCGTTTATAATCATACCATAAAAGAGATATTATAGTCGAGCTCAACTTCAAAAGCTACCATACTAGGCAACAAGGGTATCAATTTCTTTACCATATTGTATAATCTATTTTAAGCAATATATTTTCATTGGGTTATAGAGAGCACACTCGTTGATGCAATCCATAGGAGAGCAATCAAGTTATATGATGTTTCTTCATATGCTACTCTAGTATGTAGACCATTTGACCTGGGATATATTAGATAGAGCAGGACATATTTCCCATTGTGATAATATTGGGGCTAGTCCCATCCTACCCCTTTGGTTTCATCCTTTTTGCTATATTACTTGGTACCATTATTATGTGGACTTATATTACTATGCGAAACCATGCAAACAAGTGAATGACGTCAAAGTTAAAAACCAGTCACTTGTACTGACATACAATACGTCATGACAAATGTCAACACCAGTTGACATGGTTCCAAGTGCAGACTTCTTATTTAATATTATTCCTGAGAACGCTGTTAAACCTTCACTATTCTATATATTCTCCCGGTGAAGATAATAATTCATGGTGAAGGAATATATATCGACCGAGTTCAACACCAGTCCCCAAAGCAAGGACTTCCGAGAGGCTAGAAATAGAGTGTAACTACAGCTAGTGGGCAACGGAGGACTCTTCTCCACAAGAATGTTTTGAACGGCTTGTTTGAAATTCATGGGCTCAACTGCACCATTACAGCATTACAGCATTCATGGACACAAACAAGTCATACGCTGAAATCATTAAATATTGGTGCGCAGAAATTTCCTCCCTCCTGACCCATCGTCTAGCCGGTCCAAAGTGGTTTTACATGTGATCTGATCTTAAATTGATACATCAAGTGATCAACTGTCCTTTAATGGTATTTTTTTGGCCACGGTCGATTTCTACTCGTGGACGTGCCTCTTCTTCACCACCGTGATTGAATTCTGAGAACTGGAAACTAGTTTCTAAGAACAAGGTGTGGGGGCCTTCACAATCCGATAAATGATAGCAAGGAGCAATCGTTGAAGTATAAATTTAAGCTCGGCTGTACACGACCAATGTATTCGCAGTGTCGACACATTCTGTCGCGCATTTGGAGTTTATCTGCTCTCTTGCTGAGCCTTGTTCAGTTGATATCTTGAGTATATGAGGCTTGGAAGAGCACCTGCCCATATCTTGGGAGTCCAATAGCGCTGTCTGTACGAGAATCATTCTCTGCGTAATTTAGAAAAGTTGATACTTTCAAAGAACCTTCTTGAGAGACTTATACCCGATGGTTGGGGAGATTCACTAGAGAGCCTAACACTCTTGGATCTCTCCGGGAACATTCTAACAGGGTGCTGAATTGAAGCGACTTGAACGGTTGTCATTGTGCTTCAACCATTTCAAGGGCCCTATACCAGATGGTGGTACTAGATTTTTCCAGGAATAAGATCACTGCTTTGCCTAACAACTGGAGTTCACTCTTTGAACAAACTAGAAGTTTTGATAATAGATGGAAACCACTTGGAAGGCAATATATCAAATGGCAGGGGAAATGCATTTGATAACCTAGAGTATGTAGACTTAACTCAGAACAATCCGATAGGTCTTCCTGAAAGCTGGAGTTCCTCTTTAAACGAATTTACGTTTCAACATTTTAGAAGGAAATATACCAAATGGTTGGGGAAATCCACTGATTAATCTAGACTACCTGTCTTTAATTGATAACAATCTGAGAGGTCTTCCTGAAAGTTGGAGTTCCTCTCCTAACAAACCACAACATTTGGATATAAGTTTCAACAAAGTAGAAGGCAATATACCAAATGGTTGGGGAAATCCACTGGATAATCTAGAATTATATCTATCTTTAATTGATAACAATCAGAGAGTTCTTCCTGAAAGTTGGAGTTCCTCTCTAAAATAATCTCTGACCAAATTACAAATTTTGAACTTGAGGGGCACCCTCTTAGAAGCTTGTATACCAGATGGTTGGGGAAATCTATTGAAGAATCTACAAAAGTTTATTTTACATCATAACAACCTGAGATGTCTTCCTGAAATTTGGAGTTCCTCACAAAGTTTGGACTTCGATATCCCCCTGGAAGGTTGTATACCAGATAGGAAAATTTAAATTTCTATTTAACTTACAAGTGCTATCCTTGTCTAAAAACAATTCCACGGATTTTTTCAAAATTTGTAATTTGTCTCTCAGATTAAACAAACCAAAAACTCTAGATTTATTCAGAAACCATATGGAGGGCATGATAATTCCAAATGGCTGGGGAAATGGGCTAGATAATCTGGGTTCACTAGATCTCAGCGACAACAATCTGATAGATCTCCCTGAAAATTGGAATTCCTCTCTGAACAAATTACAAACTCTGGATCACGGTGGGAACCGCTTCAAAGAAGGTTTACCAGAAGGTTGGGAAATTTCTGTAGGTAAGATTAAAGACCTGGATTTGTCTCACAATAATTTCACAATTTTTTTCAAAATTTGTGATTTGTCTCTAAGACTGAACAAACTAGAAACTCTGCAGTTATCACATAACCATATGGAAGGCATATTACCAGACAATTGAGGAAGTGAGCCCGATAATCTAGTTTCACCATACCTCTCGGACAACAATCTGAAAGGTCTTCCTGAAAGTTGGAGTTAACTCTTAGCAAAGTAAAATCTGACAATCATTTGGACGGCAATATACCAAGGTTGGGGTTGCCCTCTAACTAACCTACAAGGCCTATATCTTCATTCCAACAATCTTATTGGTTTGCCTAGCTTTCGGAATTCATACTCTACATAATCTAGAGATTTGGACCTATGTAGGTGGGGTGGGGTTACCCTCTAACTAACCTACAACAATTACATGTTCATTCCAATAACCTAATTGGTTTACCAAGCAATTGGGATTTATCTATACGTTATCTAGAGATTTTGGATCTATCTCAAAAAAAACTGAAGAGAACTATTGCCGACGGTTGGGGTTATCCACTCCAAGAGTTAACTAAATTGGATCTCTCTCACAACGACTTGACAAGTTTGCTGGGGGATTGGAGTTTTGTTTTCAAGAATATTAGTATGTCAGAATTGTCCAACAACCATTTGAATGTTGGGATACCAGAGAATTGGGGTTACTCGCTGGAGTCTTTGCAAGAGTTGTATGCGTCTCATAAGTCCTTGGAGGATAGTATACCACATAGTTATCCACAGGCAGAAGATATAACTGGATTGGATTTTTCATACAACCAAGTCGCAGGTTCTCTGAGGGAGTGGTGGAGATATACAAGTCTCATGAACTTCGAATTGTCCCACAAAAATCTGGTAGGTCTTCTGGTACAGGACCTACAGAAGACTTTGCTAACCTTCTCCACGTTCCACGACTGAACCTTGACGCAAACAGTCTGACAGGAACACTGCCGGGTAGTTTCGGATGGCCTGGGAGTCACCTTGAAATTCTCAAATTGCAAAATAATTCTAAAGGTGGGACCATCCCTGCGTCTTTGGGTGATTGCACACGCCTGCAGATTCTTGACTGGCGTAACAACCAGTTCAGCGGTTCTATACATCCATATTGCCGAACATCTTGCCGAATCACTAAGAGTTCTGATGGTGGTATCAAACAACCCAAGAGGATGTTTTCCACATTGGATCACGAAATTAAGATCTTTCCAAGTTCTTGACCTGTCCAACAATGCATTTTATGGTTCACTACTAGAAAGTTTCTCGCTCATGCAGACTTTCAGGAACGATGAAGAAGCCACGCCCAATCGGCTAGAAACAATTGATGTAGAAATAGAATTGCTTGCAAAGGCATTATCTTTCCAACTCAAGTACATTGTCATGGCTCGTACTTGTTCGACGTTTCCGGAAACCAGCTAACTGGAAGAATTCCAGAGGAAATCGGTTGTCTCCCAGCAATGCGATACTTGGATCTGAAAGACAATGGTTTTGACGCCTCCCTACCTGCCAGCATCTCTAAACTTGTAAATTTGGAATCTTTGGATCTTTCACTTAACAAGCTTTCGGGAACTATCCCTGCGGAGTTCATACACCTTGCTTTTTTTCTTCAATTAAGCTTTTAAAATCTAACCTGCCCGATTCCTAGTTCACCTACGATTGGACCCATGCAAAATTCATGAAGAATCTGTCTACAACACAGTAAATCACAAGAATAAAAGCGTATTCTTCACAAGAAACGGTTTGCAAATCCACAAGACATGCTTCCAGCATGATTTTTGGGATTAGCCATCGGTTTCTGCATCAGACGATGTCTTATCGATGGATTACCAAAGTCTTTGAAGAAGGTGGATGATCTCTATGTTATCGGCCTTTCAGATTAAAAACGTAAAATGTATGATTGCAAGGTCTTGCATCAGGCTCCATGTATCTGAGAAAGTGTAATGCCTGTGAAACACTATGAATGCAACGGTCACTTGGAAATTTGGGCTAAGGGTTATTTGCTCAGCTTGGTTTGTAAGGCGCAAAATTCGAAATTAATGTAGCACGGCCATTGCATTGATATATAGAAAAGGACGAGGTTTAAGATCAGGGAGTAGTTATCTACCCTTATCAAAGGCCCAGCCCACTTAGTTCTTCAAAGATTTCAGGATTTTTACGTAATTTACTCCAACGTGGTGAAGGATCCAAAACACACCACCAATCATGACTCTCGTGGTTGGAGACGTTGTATCTTGGTGACAAAATTGCAAAATAGGTATGAGCCATTTTTTTTCAGGATCAGGTACACAATACAAATGATCAACCTAGGCCCATTTCCACAACAAAAAAATATGTTAAATGAATGGACCATGGACTAGATGTAAATTGTTTGCATCTCATGAATTACAGTGTTTCGTATATTGTTATGAGTAAATGTGGATGAAATCTCTTCAAAATTGCCTTGTGACTGAGCACTTGTGTTGGAATCAGATACTGACTAATGGTTGAAGGTTATTTTGAGCAGAAAGACTGAATTTCAAACAGGTACCATTCGACATTAGACACCATCTGCACATTATCTACACGCCATAGTTATCACTCCGAAACAATCTCTACCACCTCCTTACCTTGAACTCCAACATTGGACTTTCCGTCTCTTGTTTCCAATTGCAAATCTTACTGCCTCCGACTTCAATGTTTATAGTCCCTCAGTCGAGTTCATCATTTTATCTACTATGTGTCATCTTGCAGATCCTCACCTTCTTCTCAATCCATACGTGGAGTAGCGTATATTCCATGCATATTCGTCCTTCCCTTGAAGAGGAAACTTTGTTCACCATATACTGTGTATCTTCTGAGCATCCGATACCTGTTTGATTCATTCCCTAGACTCAGATTTCTATGATTCTCCTTTGAGTCTATTCCCGATTTGCAGATTAATTTGGCTACGATGCTTAAGAAAATTTGCAATCAACTCTTCCATCTTATCATGATAGCAGACCACGTGCAAACATTGGTTCGTTGCTTGCATGCAAGAAAACTAAACAAGTATGGAGCATAATTATTAGCTTCCTAAAGACCCCCAATGGATATGACTCCTCTCTTCTCTCAGATCTCTTGGACTCATCAATGTAGTGAGGCAATGGGTGATTACATTCATCGGATCCTGAATGTCCAACAAGCATGCCTCAATCATGATTAAAATTGCCCTGGTTTACACTTCCATCTGCATCTTTTCAAGCTTGATCCCCCAGATCAACTTTCCTTCGATTGCCCATATGGATCACAATGCGAAGAGAATAATTTCAGTTCCTGAAATCATCTCAATTCAAGGTGCTGGCAACATGGATTGTAGTGAAGGATGAAAGGAGTTGAAGGACCCGGCGACGTTAGACTTTACATCCATGCAAGGAGAAGAAGAAGTGGAGATTTCACCAGAAATCACAGCCACGGAGATGGTCTTGGAGCCTAGCTTGCAATAAGTTTCAAGCGCAGGAATCTGTTACTCATGACTGCTGATGGAGAGTGCTTTCTGCTGACCTGGCACATGGCGGGTAAATAGAATAAAAACTTGCAACAGCTACCCTTCTTGTTGACATTCATCTCGTTACTAGATTGATATGCAAGTTCAATAGCTCTATAAGCCTGGTTTATGAAAAAATCGAAAATACATTTTAGCTTTTAAACTGGTAGCTTACTTTATGAAATATGTCGTATATGTACTCAACACATTCACCGATTTGACCAAGGAAAATCGCAGTAAAAAGTACATTTTTTTATTCAGCGTCTAGTTTTATATAAATTCTATTATTTTTCTTCATTTCCTTTTAGGTCCATCAGTATAGAACAGGATAACATTCTTAACTAACTCTTTATTTTATCTCTATGTAAAGAAGTCTCAAGTTGTTGAACCATGAACTCTTCTACATTTGAACTCTTCTACATTTATTCTGGCAAGAGAAATCTAGACAACGGAAAGTATCTGTGATCTCCCTACATATCTGATGTATAGAACTCTGAGAAGAGCTTTCTGGTTTTGAATCTCTGGTGATCTTGCCCTTGATTGTCACGAGCATTTTTCGTCTTCCTGACACTGCTTTCAATCGACCTTTGAGAAGCTTCAAGACGCTTTGCGGACTGGCACATTTGCATCCTCATTTTCCAGATCGAATTAAAAACTTTGAAGATGGGCAAAATCTTCATTGGAGCTCAAACTGTTCCACAGAGGAGGCGGGGGAATACTCTGAAATTCACGATTCCTATACAACGTTGTGGGCATAGAGAAGCAGAAGTCACGACGAGGTATTCAGCACCATCACCAGAATCCCATATTCCTTACATGTGTAATTGTTAGTCGCAATTCCTTACATGTGAGATTCCATCTTATCGAGAAACGAAGTAACGTAAGGGTTATGTTTCGATTTCATAAAAAAGAATGCTATTGTAACTACACGAGGATAAATGTCCGCTTCATTCACGAGAACCAAGAGAGATGAAGCTCCTGACCATGATGAGATACTCCTGGGAGGCGTTTAAACTTTTCTGCTAGAGATTGCCCTTCTACAGGAGGAAACTGCACGGACGCGGATTGTCCTTTGCACTTCAACGAAACAAGAATGTTATTGGAACTACAAGAGGATATATGTCCGCTTCATTCACGAGGACGAGTATTATCCCTCATAATATCACCTGATCATGAAATTTGGTGTCGTTCCTTTAAGGCATATGCTGCCAGTCAACAAGGATTTAAGGGCTATCTAACATCATGGTCAGTCATGAATCACAATGCATTCAGGAGCTTATGACTGATCATCAGTCACGAGTTTCTTTCATACTAATCATTCCTTCCTGAGGTTCTCAAGTATGATATTGCAAAGACTGCTTAATACGTGCCGACACTCATTAACAAACATGGTTCAGTGATATTGCAACTCTTTTGCCACCCCATCAAATTTCAGACACATGTTACGACAGGAAGTGGAAGCTTCCATCGAGGTGTACGCTAGCAAGAGTACATTGGAAGTAGCTACCGTGAGCAACAAATCAAAGTACTCAAACCCGCAATGCGGTTTGAATACTTCGGTTTTAAGCAGCGCCTTGATCACCCAACATTCAGCTAAAATGTTCAGCGATTACAGCAGCGATCCCAGCAGCAGAATGAGGATGGGAGACTCAGGAGGAATAGATAGACCCTAAACCCAAGCCGCATAGTCGAGCAAACCTCTTTTACTGATCTGAAAAATCTGGACATATGTGCTTCCCTAGCAGTGGATCGATGACCCCACCGGGACACGCACTCAGTAATAGAGCTTATCGATAAAGTCTAAATTCCACAGTCATCACCGCCATTATTTTACGGGATTTGTATCCGTAGACGTCATCGCTCTGGAAGTACTAACTTGACAGTAGGAAGAGATCCAACGATACCCGAAGGCCCTGATCCAAAAGTAGGACTTAACTCCCAAAATCACAGCAGCTCACTTCTTGCCCCTGCATTTGGGGCATAGGTATCCACCTCCTGCATGTAGAAGAAGAAAATCATGGTTAACGCTACCTCAACACATTTCTCTTCTCTGTGAGTGAAAATTGTGATTCGAGGATCCTTTCCCAGTCAAGAGTCGCATAAGTCAGTGGTCAGAATTTTAAAGGGTTTAGGGTCTTAGTCTCAGATTCGTAAATCTCAAGTGTCAGCTGCTTAAATCAACGAGTACGACTATTTTGAGCTTCCATAAAAGCCACAGACGTAGCTTCATATTGAGCTAGAAAGAGTCATCACCTCAACCGACACAGCTATGAAAGAAAGAGCTCCGACTCAGCACTTGTGAAATTTGTACCTTTAGCAGCATTTCGAATCTAAAATGTCGTATGCCTAGGAACCGACGGGCTAATGGGTGAGCGTGCACATGACCTGGAGGTTTACTCGGAATACCTCAGGTTCTGATTTGACTCTTTGCAACTTCCTTCCCAAAGTCATCGATTGCTTTCACGTGATTTCATGTATTCCTAGCTCCGTGCAATTTATGTCGTGCTCATTGGACGAACTACAGGTGTATACATAGGATCCGAATATCGAATGAAATTGTCGGTATACTGGAAGGTCATGAACTTCTGACATCCTCGTCCGATTTCTCTCGGGTACAAAACCTTGACAACGACTTCCTCTACTTTAGCGTTCTGGAAAACCCATAACCATCGATTGTTGTGCGTAAAGAAGAGTCTCCCGTGGAGCCAAACGACCATCTTCGGTGCCTTCTCAAGAGGAAGTCTGCCTGACACAATGTCCTCGACCGTTTCCTGTAAGGTCTGCTGGGCGTCTCCAAAGTAGGGAAGAATATAGTCTTGTGAGTACCGGATTTTCCGAACTGGCACGGGAAGAACATGCAGCCGCATCATATCCCTCCGACGAATAGATTCTCTGCGCAGCTTGATTCCGATCTACACCAGGGCTCAATTCTGTCCAACGTCAAAGAGTCCAGGTTCAGTAAAGACGTGCCCTCTGTCGAGGCCATAGTCGTTGGAACCTTCCACTATTCTTGGCAGGTTCTATTACTCAAGCACCGCCGCCATGAAACGCAACCACAGAACTGCCGATTTCTGAAGTTTCCTGGGAATCATAACACGTAACATAGATCGTAACTGCAAAACTGCGGCACGTTGAAGCAGGCGTTGATTGGTTCTGCGCGAGATTCGAGATGACGACTCAGAAGCACAATCATGTGAGAGCCACCTTACGGAAAATCGTCTGCTATTCCCGTGGATCTGATTTTTTCGTCTGAACTTGCTGTGAAATTGACGGCGTCACTCGCTATCAGAAAACAGTCTTGGGAGAGAAATTTAACATTTTGACCTTTTAACTCTATTGTTTTTTGACCTTGATAGTTCGATATATTAGGTGTTATAATACATATTCTCCAATGTGATTACCGGTTTGGTTCCATCCTTGTAAGATTTGATGGGTCTTTCCATCCCTTTTGTTATTATACTATGTTTCTTTTGGTAACAGCGTCCACTTCATAGTAGCATCCCATTAGATGTGGTTTCATATTATTCCACCCGCAGTTTGTGTATCACAAGAACTGAACAGTTGCGCTTGGATTTGTGTCATCTAAGGTTGTTTTGGTGGTCACTAAGTAGGCTGCATATAAACGTAAATGTCATGAGAGGTGAGTTTTCTCTACCAGCATTGTTAGGTAGGATATCTCATGGTTTAAGAATTGTTTTAATTGCAGTGGCTATGATATGAACTGTTCTGTTGTGTCTAGCTATTCTAAGACCTTTCATGGAAGAATGTTCACATAGGAATAGTAGGCGGAGCCACATGCCTGAGTGGTAAGTTGAGTGGTACAATGGACAAAAGTGCGAGGTATATTATGTAGGATAAAATGAATATCTTCTTGCATTCTCAATGTATTGAGTTTGATGACAGAAATGATTCGGTGACTAATTTTACTGTCAGATTTTCAATGTCGGTTGGAGATGGTATTATCTAACTTGGGATTATACATCCAGTATAACGTTATACATCCAGTTATAACATATTAGAACGCTAGTCTTACTACAAATTTAAAAAATTATTTATAAACAACAAATTTGCAAGAGATTTATGAGAATGTTTGTTTATCGCTACACGTCATTTTTTTGGGATGGTGAGTCTAGGATTGATGAGTATTGTATTTAAAGAGTTGCACATAAGGTAATTTCTCCATTTCTTGTTGAGACTTGTGTAAAAAAATTATATAAATTGTGTATATAACAAATTAGAAGGGTGGTGACATATGTGGTTAAATAACTTGAGATCGCCTTCAAAAGCTTCTAGTTGAGTAAATAGGTAATTTTTTGGAAGTGAGAAGCCATGTATACGAAGGATTTTAAAAATGTCATTCAATTAGATAATATTATCAAGAGATCAAAGATTTCATGATGAAATTTTTCATGACTGATATGTGTTAGGTATCAAATGTATGTCATAGCAAAAGGATGCAAGAATGTGAAAAAAGTAGAGATTGAATATTTTTGTGAGCTTTAATAAGATAGATCTGCAATGAGCTTTTATTATTTAGTAAAAGAATCTAAATCTTTATAATTTTTTAGATTCAGTGAAGGAAAAAGGTTTGTTAATGAACGTAATATTGGCTTCAAGTACTTTTTGAAAATTTTAATTTCAAAATTGTGAGTCACTACCTATATGTTATATTGTGCAATATTTATTTTAATAATAAATATTGGAAGTGATCAAGATTATCTAATTAAAATTTTAGGTGATAAATAGTACATGTAAAAATATTTAAATTTTTCACATAAGTTATGCTACATATTGTCATTTTTTTATAGATTATTAGAAGCTAAATATAAAATAAAATTATATATTACATTAATAATATGATCAAATGATGAGAGGTTGTTTTGTATAGAGAAAAATTTTAGATATTTTTATATGAAAATATTTTTTTCATGAAATGTCCCACATAATATTATTAATGTTTTGTAACATACACATAAAAAGCATAAAAATTGAAAATCAGACTAATTGCATCATATCAAACTTGTCTCTAATGTGAGATTTCTAAAAATCTTGGCAAATTATAAGAATCATACATTTGAAAACCTAAATTTTTAAATAGAATTTCAGATTTCAAATCAATCAATCTTCTTTTAGAGTTTAATCAAGACATGAACATTTATGTTGAATGTATCACTTCTTGAACTTCTTTACAAGCCTACTCTATTTTGGTGAGAGTTTGTTTCTTCAAGAAAGTGTAAACTTCAACTGTGATGTTGTGATGTCATCTAACATCTTTCTTGCAATGTGGAAGCAACGAAACATCATCGGAAAAACAAATCACTCGTTGTTTGTACTTTATTCATCTCTCTGTCATATTGTCACGTTCGGAGATTTATTTTAACAATTGGATCATATTTAGGGAGTGTCATCTTCTAATCCTCTTATTTGATCTTTTTCCTAGGCGAGGTCTATAAAACCCAAAAAAGGTTATGACTGCAAATTATATGTTTGTAGGATGATCACCACAATGATCTTCACTCCACTAGTGGCCTACACACTCAAAATCAACTATATCAAAGATGTAATCGATCAAAACTCACCAATATACCTTCAATGCTCCAAGAACTCATAATTCTCATCATTAAAACTAATTGAAGTTTTCAAAGTAATCTTTTCTATTCTCACAATGTACACAAGCACACTTTTCTCATAATCATAGTAATGTTATCTACATGGCCCATAATGTGTGTATCATCTGCTAAAGAGTGGAACACACAACCGGTCATGGCCAAAGCAGTAGACAAAAGAGCTTTATAATGAGCCATGGCAAAGAGGGATACTCTCAAAGGATCTCCCTATCGAGTGCCAGCGGCAGACTGTAGAATGGTGACTACCTCCTCGGAAAAACCATGCTGATAAAAAAAAAATGTGAACCATAGAAAGACCGTACGAAAGGAATGAGGCTTGATAGGGGTCCACCAGCCTCTCTTAGCTCTCTAAAAATGGATGCACGTGAGACGTTGTTAAAAGTATTTTCAACGTCCACCTACAAGACAACCCAATCCGGATGGATATCTAGAAGTGCTCTAATGCCCAACGAAACTGCCTCACAACCTCCTGGTGTGGCGACTCCAAACTGATGTGGACAAAGATGGTCATGGAAGTGTGAACGATGCTGCAAGACAACGGTATGACTGACTAATCGCAATAAGACCTCTCCAAGAGGAATCGGTCTGATGCCCCCAGTGTCTTCTCCATCGCGAGAAGCCGACTAGCACCCAGATGTTGACTAACTGACAACGGAATCTCCCCTCTCGCAACTGATGCAACCACATGGAACAACTCCATGAACCACTAGACCACTAGAGGGATCATCCACGTGAAATCAATCTCAAAGATGCTCATATATCATCCATGACAAATCCCATGAGGATAAGTGTGGGGCTGTGCATTGAGAATAGATAAATAATGATCTATCAAGACATAATGCCCCCTCTACCTGATACTCCAAGACCTCTAATGGTATCTCCTCGCCCATGGGCGGATGTAGAAGGCGTAAAGAGAAAATCATCTCCTCAGTAGAACTAGCCATGGACAAAAGATAAAAGGCCCTTGCAGCCATGCTATACTCCATGGCCTGCCCCAAGATCCTACACCGTTCCAATCGCGTCGAATCAAAAGTATCATGTGACTAAACCCGACTTCTATGACTAAATCCGACTCCTAACCTGTGTGGTCCTAACATACTCCTCCTGCAATGTAGTCCAATCCCCTGCTCGAAATCTCCAAAATCTAATTGCCACCTCCCTATGTCTAACACGTCCCCCTTCTAGTATAATGTAGACACCATCGCGGACGTAATAGAAACAATAAGCATGTTAACTCGTCTATGGGATCGCGAGCCAACCGATCGAGCGGTAAACGGAAAGCACATCTAGCCTCGTCATGGAGTGCACGAGGAAGCCTATGGAATAAACGTGGACATGGAAACCTAGTCTCGAAAAGCCCTAGAATCAAACCTGCATGGGAAGCCAACCACTCTCACAACCCGATCGGTATACCTGTAATGCTCAACAAAGTAGTCGATGCAGTTTGCATGTTCCCCGAAGTGACAAATACCAATGTCAATGTGACCGTCCTCCTTACATACGCATCCCAAGTAATCCAATCATAATCTTTGTGCATCTTTCCCACATGGATCTTTACCCATTGCGAGGTAAAGAGACCATGACATGGTGTATCACGTATCACTTTTGGCGGCCCCATGAGGGAAAGTGAAGTTATAGTTAACATAAAGAGAACGATAAAGAAACCCAGCATTCCATCATGTATATACTCACACTTGCATAACCACAACCACCTTACACCTCACCTCACATAGGAAAATGCTAACTATGAAAACACTAAAATCTAAAAACACTCATTACTTTTTATTCAAATCTCCATAATTTTCCAACTAGGTTCCAGTAGAACCAATGCAGGGAAAAGGAATAGATGAGAACCAAAAAAATCTGATCCATATGTTTAATTATAAAAATACAAAAATATTCATATCTCACTATATCATTCTCCATAATCTTTAATTTAGGTACGAATATAACCCAAATTGAAACAAAAAAAATATACTATTCACTCTCCATGTTTTACGAAATGTACACACAAAATATACAAGAGAATATAATACCCTTTTCTATTCTATTTCTCCCCCTCATCTCCATCCTCTCGCGAACCTCTCGGGAAAGGACTACAACTTCATTGCAATTTTACGAAATGTACACACAAAATATACAAGAGAATATAATACCCTTTTCTATTCTATTTCTCCCCCTCATCTCCATCCTCTCGCGAACCTCTCGGGAAAGGACTACAACTTCATTGCAATTGCATCTTCCTAGAAGTGTTTCACGTGAGTTATGCCCACGGCATTGAGGTATTTGCACTAGTCGGAATTGCATGCGGACATTATTCGTGCTGATTTGGCTTTAACGACAGATACGCCCATTTTATAGATGGGTGTTGCATACGTCAGTATTTCGATGCTGTTTAGGTGGATTTTAAACTTTTCTCCTACTCGATTCATGGAATTGAATATTTCCCAATCAGTGTTTCAGTGAGGGGCATCGGTTGGAAGTGTGTCTACACTGTCTGCTATTTCTAATAAACGTTCACAGGTGCTTTACATGAGTTAAAATTACTCTTTACTATCGTCTTGAATTGTTACGAAATCGATCTTCTCTACCCAAACCCTACACCGCAAACGGATTTGTTGGGCAAATTTTAGCCTGCAACTAAAAGATTATCGAATTACACTTGTTCCCGAACATTCGGACAAAGGATTTAAGTGGTTGAGGTACATTCATTACGTCTCCACATAAACTGCAAAATTTGTCGTACATGTAACTTCATCGAAAACTCAATCTCTATCACGCAACTGGCTCACTTTCAGAACGAAGCTCTTTAGCAACTACACGATCCTGCTGTAAGGTCGATAGAAGCCAGCTTTAGCGCTTGGCAAATATTTTCAACACTAGGAATTTCCAACGTCATGCAGTAATATTTATATCTTGTGTGTCTTTATCTGAAATTCGACACCTCATCTATGAACAATTTGCACTGTGAACGTCATGAGAACACCATCCCCAACGATTCATCTTCGAGACTCTAATAGTACACTTCGAGACTCTAATAGTACACTTACTCCTCTCCATAAGGTATTAGGCAAGCATTGGACCACCCTCTGACAAACCTGAACTCAGGACTTCATCATTACAAGCAACGGGCCAGAGCTCGGACCGCAAACCGAACTGCCGCAAAAAAGGCCTTCTTAACAAATCAAATGTTTGCATTTGACTTCAGGTGGTGATGATAGCCAGAGTCATGTAATGGAAAAACATCCACTCTGCAAGACTAAAGTGGGTGGTCCTACCGCTCCTGCTCAGCCGCAAAAACTCCACTCACATAGGACTCTCACCCCGAGCACACCATGTTAAGGGCCGATAAATATTCAGACCTGCACGTATAGCAGTCCATTTTGAGTCGCTTAAAAAAATTAAAAAAAATTCTGCCTTGTCAGAATTTTGAGTCACCTAATTCTTCACTAATGAGTTGATGCCCAGTGGCAACTAATCTATGAACCCACAAAAATTGATGCCATAGAATGCCAGAACATAAGCGAGTAAGAGCTCTATCGAAGGGTAAGGAGATTCAACGTAATGCAGTCATCTAACCAAGTGATATAAACTGACCGGTCAGACCAGACTGAGCACAGATTTTTCACTTTTACTTCTATCACTGACGAATCTCATAAATATGGCATGTTTCCAGAAGCTCTCTTCGCACACACAGTCTTCAATGTAAGGCCCCCAAGCTATAATAGAATTGAGCATGACACTCAGATTTGCCACTCATGAGTATAACTAGCTACAATTGAAGCATAGCATGGAATAGCGAAAGCTCGAGATTGCCACACTGACCATTGTTTCTTTCAAGGCATCAAACTTAGGTGAAGTATTTGCAAAGGACCTACTCTAGGCTGACTAAGATCATCAACAAAATGTAACCTTTGAAGGTAAGACTTGCTCACCCGTATTCCGGCTTGGGAAAGCTAAGGTGTTGCACGTTCTCATTGTCTACAGATCGATCGTCTCCGAGCTTCAGGATATCCTGCGTCTTTACATGTCCGGCTGCAAGATGTATGCCACCACTAACTGCACACTATAAATGGGATTTGAACCCAACTGCACTGCATCGCTTGTTTGTTCGCACCAACTTCTGCTCCCTATTATCAGCTAGCTACACCGTTTTTTGTTAATCCTAAGCCCTGGCAGTGAATCCTTCACAGGATGCACAAACCTACCTATAAAATACAAGCCAGACCAAGACCATGGTATGACTAAGCGATGGAAAGCAATACCGGGTTCTATGCTGGCTCTAGAACGTAAATACTATCTTCAATTCGACCACACATGCACTAAGCCATGCCGGTTGCCAGTATATATTTCATTTCTTTCCTCGTCGTAGAACAACGCTGTTACGTCTTCAAGAGCCTCTTGCACTGTACTTCTGATTATTGAAGAGTTTCCTCGGGCGCGAGGGCTGATGCCAACGCTGGGATCATCTGCTCGTATTTTGGCAAGGCATTTGCCTGTGAGAATATTGCTGATGTTGATCGAGCCCACTGCCAGGAAAAAGGAAAACACGGTTAAAGACTTTCTAAATACAAGATATCATGCCCCATGGTATGCACACATTTAGTTCATCACCGGAAAGATTTCATGTACAGAGCAGAGTGTGCTTTTAATACCTGCTTCTTCGCAACAATTTTCCGGATGGGCCTTGCAATACGAAATTATCAGATCTTGTTCACTGGTAATGTAAATGTTGTTAGTGTTGCAATCTGGATACCACAAGAGGTGGTCTTCGAATGACGTTACCAACTCCCCCCGAAAGTTCCATACAGCAACAGTTCTGTTTCGAAACGTCAAAAAAAGCTGATTTTCATACAGAAAAATGAACGCTGACGGTGTCATAAACTCTGTTCTGCTCACTTCAGTGAGCTGAGAGTTCCGCACCTGCGACATCCACGACCAGATAATGAGAGTTCTCACACGCCTTTTAAGCAGTCCTCATCGCTAGTTTACATAGATTGTACCCACAAGATTTGCCTGTCACGACCTGAAAACCAGATACTCCGCGCCCTTGCTGGGCGGCGCTAGAATAACTTCAAAAAACCTGATAATACTCCAGGAATGTCCAGATCACTGAACCGGGTTCACAAATTTGCATGGTAGTACAAACAATCAATCTCCTACAAAACATCGGAAAATCCACGATAAATCGCTAAGATCCTGAGATTTAGCTCTTCACTTACGTCTAGTATTTGGAGATTTTCGTTCTCTTGCTTGACCAACAATTTTTCGTTGAATTGCTCAATGAAATCAACCTTCTTGTTACGATGCAGGAGATGGTTGAAGTGTTTCAGCACTGATCCATCCTCAATAGATAGGATCTTGAGAGGAACATGACTTGGAGCTCTATCAAAAATCAGTAGCATTATACCCGGGCTGATGAACACAAATGGAAAAAAAATGTCAGAGTCCATGGGCAAGGATAAGAAAGAAAACAGTAAATGTAAATGCTCAAGAAGCATTTAATGTCATTTTTATCTAGATAACCTTAGAAGCTGACCTTATCTTGATTTCTTGAACTTGCTTGTCAGAGATAGAGTACAGCATAGTGTAATTTTTCAGGTCAAACACCTTGTAAATTCTGCAAGATTGGAAACAACGTATGAGCACCCTCCTGTGGTTGAAAATATGAGGTTGGCTTGATACGATTAAGAACAAAAGTGTGTCCGCGACCGATATACGGAGATAGGCAAGACATGTGATTATAAATTTTCGAAGTAGCGAATTTATGAGGCAGTTGTCTCTCATCGAAGAAATGAACCATTTCGTTAACTCACCGATCCTGTGCAGAATAAGTGAGAACCTTGCCGTTCACGTCATCAAATTCGACAAACCCAGGCCATCGTAAGGACTCAGACTCGAACAATGGGAACCCTGCATCAGGTTGACCCCTTCGAATATACCTGCTACCCAAAATTGAAATCATTTAGCCTCTAGTTGACTTAAAAGACAGACAACGCTAACTTCGCAGTAATGCGTGATCTTCGGCGGAACCATTGCAGTAAATCAAATCTACTGAGAGTGGACAGGAGAAATACTCACTCGATCGGCGTTGTCCGGCACTTCAGAGAGCTGTAATTGTCGGAGGCATAGACTGATACGGTGATAAGAGAATCGTTGTTTTTATTATAGAATAGACTGCGGATGACCTCATCCGAGCTTATGTTCAGAAAGCATATTCGCTTGTTAGTCTCTGAGCCACGAAAGAAGAGAGTTAGACATACACACAAAAGTCTGTGGCAGAAGACATGTCAAATAAACGAGAACATGAAACAAGTGCAAGTAAGAGACAAACTTTACACAAGTGCAAGAAACAACGACTGAGAGGAGCTTAGATCAGAGATACTGCCAGTACCGCGGCTGAAGGCAGCACAAATCCCGGAATGAGTAAGGGCGAAGACGGTATCGCGTGCTGCAACGATCTCAACTATGCGTGATCGTTTTTTCAAGAACGGGAGCTTCAAGAAGTGGTGAGCTTTGGGATCATGAGTATCAAATTCTTCCTGCAACACACATACGCATTGACTTTCAAAATTACAACGCATTCATCGTCTATCTTTTGATGCGCGATACGTAAACTGTTACCTGCTGCACAACATTGATAATTGGACGATTATCGAACTTTGTTCGATCTAACGAACCCGACGGTGATTACATGAACTGTTTTTGCAATCTTGATATCAGCGTGAAAGCAGAGTGTTTCAACTTCCGTAAGTGTAAGCGTTCTCTATGCGGATTACTAGGCTTTGCTAAGATTCTTCATTCAAATGCCTTTGAAAGTTGATGACAGAAATAAGGTCTAAATCTTCAGAAATGTCACCAGTTAACCAGTTAACGCCGCGTATATAGGTGTCCCTAGGTAGTACCATAATTACACAGTATTGTGGACGAAATATGGATCAGCTCATCCAGTCTTGACATCACTCAGGTTTGACTGGCTACTTCGTCAGAGAAGACGACAGCCGTAATCAATACCTTGAGTAACTCTTCTCACAAGCAAGTGTAAGCTTAAGAATTCTTGCGCGAAAACTGCGGTAATTGGAAACGAAAAAGTACGAACCCACAAATGAACTATAAGTATGTCTCGGAGATATACTGATGCACGAAGACACTGTAGAAAAAAAGTAACACCAAAAACCACTACACACAGTGCAGTTCCCAGCCACCGATTGAATTAACGAAATGGACGCACTCCTAGCATATCTTCCCGGAAAAACGGGCTGCCCAACCAATGACAACAGGAAGAGGGCACGACGGAGCTCGACTGACTACAATCGGGTAAGATATATCCACCAAACAGCGGTCACATATGTGATGAAAGCCGTCCGTGTTGTCCTTCAACACACATCCGAGAGCTCTTCAAGTTATTATCACCGCAGTTCTCATAGGAGAACGAAGACTTGTCTTTCACTAGATATCTTGTTGCAAGTGTTCGCAATACAACTCTGTGTCAGGAAGCTTCACCCCAAGTACACAAAGGACCTCGGAGTCTACTGGGAGCCAATCAACCTCAGCAAGTCCGCATCAGTCACTATGGTACATACAAAATTCACAAAATCGGTAACTCACTAATGTAGAACAGTAACAAACCTGTAAACACTAAATTAGGCAATTAAGTTGCTCGTTCCTTGCGTAAGTCCGGCTCTGATCTCACATTCTCGACGACTACTTTCCTCCGTGTTGGAAGACTAAAGCGAAAAGCCAAAAGAGTATGCAAGCCGGGAAAACTATAAGCGGAGAAGAACAGTGATGTGTTCTTTCAGAAGTTGAGCAGAATGCGAGGTGATAACAGGAATAGGCAGAATATCCAGCGTGCCGGGTATGACCTTCCAGTGTACGCACTCGTAGAGAATAAAATCATATGAAACATGACCCAAGGCATCGAGGAGAACTACTGTGCACTGACCCGTGAAACTAATTTGAAGATTTACTGTGAACCGAGATAAGAGCACTTTCTGGACTCCTTTCAGATATTGAGAAGGCAAGGAACCAGGTGAAATGGAATCAAATAATTCAAAACTCCTGTTTTCCAAGTCGAGAGATTTTCCTTTCCAATAAACATGTGTATAAAAGTCCCAAAGTTTAGGAAGGAGAATAATATCATACCTACAAGTGCCATACACACATTACCTGCGCATCTCTTTGCACTTCTTACACTTAGACAGCATGTCCGTGGACTGCAAAGAGAATACTGAAGTCTCACATTGCGACTGTACGACGCTTAGAGAGAGGATCAGCTTATCCTGGATAACCTATGCTTCTAAGTTCTTCAGTTTCTACTTCCTATGTTGTGATGTGAGTACAGAACACACAGGACTAAACTCATATCCTCCGAATACACTGAGCTTCTGGAAGTTGATCATCTCTCAGTCTTTTGTTGCGATAGTAACAAATGATTTTCTTCGTACAGGCCTTCGTACATGTATGTCGACACACCTCACAAGTTAAGTGTGTCGACATACATGCTAATGAATGAAGATACATATGCAGAGCATCATTCGGTACATAATAAAAAGAGAACCAGAATAAGTTGGTAAAGTAGAAATAAAATTTATTCGACTGCAAGTTTAAGCAGGAAAAGGTTACCAACCTGAAGATGAAAATTGCGGAATTTTTCCTGCGAGTTGGAGCGATTAAATGCCCAGTTACCGGCACGACTAATCTCCCGTCTGAGCAGTTTCTTGAGGCAGTTTTTTGAGTCGTCAGGGCGCTGCCGCTTACCGGCGACAACTCGGCGCGTACAAGATGGCCGAGGACTAGTCTGTTTCTTTAATCCTTCCATCTCTAACCTTGTTTGATCTCCCGCTCCACACAGACCACTATCCCGCCTAACTCCCCTTCCTCTTTGGGTCTATCAACTACCAAACCCTTGAACTAGGGTCTGGACCATGTTTCGATCCCTCCAAGCTCCCGCCTCCACTCCACCGTCCGACTCACCCTCAATTCCCTCTGCTCTCCCTCTGTATCCTCTCTCTCCATCCCCGACGGTACATTCTACTACCGAAATTTCGGCCCTTCCTTTGGGCAGTAACGATCATACCCTCATGTCTGCAAGCAGCGCACCACCGAACAACCGCTCAACCAAGCTTGTTCTTTCTCTCCTCCTTCACCCTCGTTTTCCAAATTTCATCATGTACTTCCTCTCCTTCGTCCGACGCCAAATGACAGTGGCGAATTGCTCCAGTCTCCCGCCTCCATCGTCTCGAACAATGAGAAAAATGCAACAGACCGGGGGAGCCCCGGGGCCAGAAGCCTGAGCGAGAAGAGCTTGAGCCTAAGGACGAACAGGTCGTCGCGAAGTGAGGGGATTGGGGCCGAATGCTCGACTGGGGCACTTTCTTTCTTCTTTGAACCTTCTGCCCTGCCCCAAGGGGCCTGCCCTACCCTCCTGACCTGACCCGCCCTGCCCCTGCCCTCATCCAGGTCATTCAGATCCTCCATCCCATGCTTGCCATCCATCAAGGCATCGTCATCCATGCATTGACTGACATCATATGGAATCGCGTTGCTAGCGATGCCATGGCATGGCATGGTATGATATGGTATGAGATGGCACCAGCCCCGGCCGTTTGAACTTTGAAATTTTTGCGCTTTGAATTTTGTCCGCTACTCCTTAGTAGTCTAATCATCGCTCTTACTGTGTGTGCAGTAACCGGATCGCGTGATGTCTTTGGCGCGACGTGGATTTCGAATACACCCGCACACGATTTTCCACCAACTATTTTCTTTATCACTGTATATTGCAGTTTCTAAATTGGGTTCTCCTCACATCGAAGTTTTTGAACATCTGTTCAAGAAAGAGAAGACCATCTCCAATGCGGAGGAAGAAAGAGTGGCAATCAGCTTGTGGTGGATTCAAATCACTCTTGCTTCTCAAAGTCACTTTTAGAACACTCCGAACGTCCTTCGATTCAATCCTTCGATCTGGGTTTGAAGTTTTTGTACACTGTCGATATTACGTAAAAGCCTCCAGCTGTTCTCTTTTCCCTATTAAACTAAGGAAAGTGTTAGTTAACATAAAAACAAAAACGGGTGAAACTTGATGGTACAAACCATCGAACGTTACAAAAATGAATCTAATAAAGCAACTCGGATTTAGAGTCAAGTCTGGTAAAACATGGTTAGATCTAATAGTGCACGCATGTACATCTATCCTACACTTATGACTAGTGTTAGGGCATACCTGTACTTGGTTCGGGAGGTGTTTGGCATATAGTCTATGAGAATCCTATTCCCCATAAAGCGCAAACGCAGTAGGGCCCCAAGGGTCCGAAAGAGGCTTTTTTGGCTTGTAACGACCCTTCGGATGTCTCCTGTTGGTCTCAAGGAAAGCCTGGAAATCTTAAATTTCCGGAATGTCCTCCCTTTTCATACAATGCACCGACTTATGACAAGGGTTAGGGCAGACGTATACTTGGTTCGGGGGGTTAGGGCAGTTCTCTATTTGGTTTGGGAGTACCATGTCACTCTAGCGGATGTGGTGGTTACCGTTCCTACTGGAGACACAGTTTCAGAGGAGGTGATCACCCATCCTCCATGATGGGCGGCAAATGGAGCGGCAGCAGTCAAGGTCTTCAAGTATAGGGGTATGCAGAGAGGTCACCTCTCTGTTCCTTTGGCTTTGGAGTGATATGGAGCTATGGACACCGACTTTGATATGTTCATGATGGAGTGTGCGAGAGCCTACCATACTAGGCAACAGGGATATCACTTTCTTTAGCTTACTGTATAGCCTATTTTAGACAACTTATTTCCATTGTTCTACATAAAATAGTAGCTGAAGCAATCCATATGAGAGCAATCACGTTAATTGATGATTCTTCATATGCTCCTGTTGTTTGTAGACCGTTTGACCTAGATATTTTGGATGTCTTAGATGTTGTAGGACATATTTCCTATTGTGATGCTATTGGGACCTAGCCCTATATTACCATTTCGGTTCCATCTTTGTAGGATTTGATGGGGTCTTCCCATCCCTTTTGTTATTTTACTATGTCTTTGAAGAACTTATGGATGAAAAAATCACAAGCTCTAAACTTCACGTTTTCATATATCATTGTCTTGTACGCTTGTAAGACATATTGTACTCTGATTGTATGCATTAGCAATATGTGTCAAACTCAAAAAATATTTGTTCAATGAGCTTCTACATGTCAACATCTAGGTGTCCAACTCACACCTGTTTGTCTGGTTAGCTTGTACACCTTCTCCAACTTGTCATCTTTTTTGCTCTTATCACAAGTCATATCTCCTTGTATTGCCAATATGATCAACATGTTTGATCTATTACCTCCTTGCAATTTGCTTAAATCACATGGAGGACTTTATATATGACTTGGCAGTAATTTGATGTGACATTATCACTTAACATTTTATTGATACCCAAAACAATAGATTTTGCTAGCTAGTATAATGTTAATATATTTAAAACTTTTGTTGTACTTTTTAGAAATTTATATGTTGATTTAATATAAAAAAATCATCAAACAAATTTATATTATAATGTATATTTTAAGGCTATCTAGCATTTATTTACCATTAACCAAGTATTTAAAATTCTCTTGCACATACATATAGTATCACAACATAGATCCATGTAACATCATAATAGATAAACTATCATACATTAACATAAATGTACCACAATATCTTTTTAATCTTGGAATGTTCACAATCACACTCCATTTATTACCATAGCATAAAAGAAATATTACAATCAAGTCAAATCAATTTTGTGCTCCAAAAAATATTAGTTTTGCAATTATCAAATGCTTTAGGTTCTTGCTAATGATCCACCATAGCCACAATATCCAAATATCAACTTCAATAATTTTCAAATAGTCCAATTTTAATTTTATCTCTTTAGACTAAGTAAGCTACAAGTACTACTAATATCTCTTATATGAATGCTATTAATTGCACTTTCATCTTTATATCTTACTATGTATATCTTAAATCTTACTAAAGATGATGTTATACAAGTTATGACAAATTTTTATACTGAGATATTCTCATGGACAAAAGAAACAAAATATATCTTAAAATTGAAGAATGTGGAACTTCATGTCCTTTAAATTCAAACCTGGATATTTTTTTATTTCTGTCCACTTCATGTTTTTTAATTTTTTAATTATATTTAAAAATATCAATATAATTTGATCAAAAATAAAAAATGTATGTGACATATATTTTATTTTATTTCTTGTTATCATCTCTCATTGAATATGTTCAATTATTATACATTATTAGATTAACCTACATAAATAAAAATTATAGTGGTATATGTTAAAATGCATTTGATGAATGTCATATTTGATTAATGATATATACATTTTTATTTATGTTAGTTAATAATCTATTTTATTTTATTTTTATATATCAAATATAATATAAAAATTGATAATAAAATATTTTTTATAAGAAAAACTTACAAGATTCAATTACAATATGTGTAATTTTTTGTTGCAAATCAATTTTGAGTATTTGAATATCATAAGTTGATTTTTATCACTCCAATACTTAAAATTTCCATCAAATTTCACCATGAAAATTACTATGAAGCATACATTATAAACTAATTACTTTAAGATCATCAAAATATTTTTTTTTCACTTTAGTCCTTTGACTATTTTTTTATACTAATTATATTATCAAAATTATTGTTACAATTTATGATTAATATATTGTATTTTTTAACTTTATATTTTAATTATTATGTAAAAATTAATACAAATCAATTAAATAAGTATATACAATCATACATTGCTTAAGTTACTCATGATTTTAATCTTGTGCCATGTTTGTTCAACACTAGAAAATTTATAAAATTGTAAGTTTCAAAAATATAGTTAAATTATATTTGTTTGCAAATTTTGGTGAATCTAAATTAGCATAAAATTGAAACACTAATATGTTATTATTGATAATGAGAAATATTGGTGGCGAATTATAACATTAAAAAAATCTAGTACAGAAAACTATAATAGCATACAAACTACAAAGTTGAAACATAAATTCACTTTTTTTCATATATAATACTTGAAATCTACAGAGTATGTCAATCACCACCCATCAAACTCCTTGTAGATCAATGACGTCACTCACATTTATGTAAGTACATACATTGTTGACATGTCACTCAAACTAAGACTAACTAACACACAAGAAACACAATGAACACACATGTTGCTTACATGATATTTCAAATAGTACAACTTTTTTTCAGAGTTGGATTAATTATCTCCATCTTACATAATAATCTAGACTTTAGTGTTATTAAATATGGTTCACAAACTCATTGAATCACAAACAATACAATCATTTTGATTTTTAACAAAATGATGCAAAATTTATCAATATGTTGACCAAAATTGTAATAATTAATTTAACCTTGCAAACAATTTTGATATCTCTTTGAATTTTTTATGATTTATTAACAAAATCTTTGTCACTTTATATTTTTTAAAAATATTATTTTAGACATTTATATTTTCAATTTCCTTTAAAAAATATTTGTAATGAAATTTTTTCCCTTTGTTATATGTTTCAAACAACCGATTCACAACCTAAATTTGTAATATTTTTTAAACCTTCAACCAACAAAAAATACATAGACCATCAGAATCAACTATTTGCAAATAAGATATAATGTAAATCATGTTACTATTGTATTAGTTAGATACCTATTAGATCTGGATTTTTCCCCTAATGTTGGCTATCTTTCGTATTCTTTCCTCTCTATCTAGAAAGAGTAGATTTCATATATTTTCAAAAGCATATATAAATACAAGTTAAAAAAAAAGAACTATTTTCAAAGCTCAAATAGATGCTGTCAGTTTGAAATATAAGAAACATTGATTTAAATATCTAAACAAGTTTCAAATATAAATTAAGTACCAAAAGGGTGAGCGAAGCATGTAGCACACAGTCATTAAAATAACCCTTTTAGCCTCATTCTTTGAATGGAAATTAAAAATTG
The DNA here is from genome assembly GCA_014180765.2 of Marchantia paleacea. NCBI lineage: Eukaryota > Viridiplantae > Streptophyta > Marchantiopsida > Marchantiales > Marchantiaceae > Marchantia > Marchantia paleacea. Next base: position 700,054 of record MUAA02000098.1, read on the forward strand.
CGTGACTTTGAGTGCTATGGTCAAAATCGTAACAACCCGCATTGATTACATAAAGTTAACGCTGGAGTTGGTTTAGTTAGCCTGGATATCAAGCGGTTTTGTGTTCAATCACATCTTTTTTTGGAACGTGCTATCGTCAAAATCCTAACAACGCGCATTGGTAAGAGAAAGTTTAAAGCTGGAGTTGGGTTAGTTAGCTTGGATATCAAGCGGTTTTGTGTTCAATCACATCCTTTTGGAAATACATTAGACTTTCAAAATTTATTTAAAATTTATAATAATTTATGAAAATTAATTTTTCCAACTGAGATATCCTTATTTTTATTTGGAATACATGCTAATGATCTTGAAGAAAGAAAAAAAAATGAAGTATTGTGATATTTAAAAGTGAATGAAAAAATATTTTTTCATTCCTAACAGAGTTCAGATTATACAAGGATGATCTTATGGTCGATGCTTATATAGCTCTATAACTATTATTGGTGTTGTCTTTTAACAGTGTTGTCAGCGCGTTCATCTCACCGTCAACCTGCCACATTGCAGACTAAGAACTCAATCACCTGAAATGATGGGTTCGGATCTATTTGTCAATTAGCGAAGGCCTTCAGGTGCTCAGATACACACAATCAAAATGAAGATTGTATGAAACAATTTCAAATTTAAATCCTAAATTCTGTAAAACGAGCATGCACTTTATACTCCTTCAATGTATTCGCATCTTTTTGTTAGCTTCTATATCCTAAATGTATATAATTAGTTCATTAGATAGTAGGGAGTTTGGATTTTTGAAGAATTTCGGAGGGGACCGGTAGAATTTTGAAGCGAGACATAAAACTTTTTATGGAGATCACTTGTACTTTTTTGCTGTTAATACTCCACTCAGTCACAATACATCACACACTCTACATGGTCACACTTCATGCGGTCCTATGGTAAGGTACTGCCAACTCTATGATTCTACTATTTTGGATTCAACATACAATAGAAGTAAATATTATATTATTTTTTGGTGCAATATATGGGATACAAGTCAAACCATAAATTTGGATAGTTATATTTATTAATTTATAAATTTTAATAGGAACCACATCGATGAGGTCTCGTTTTGGCTTGGTCTATCCATCTACATCTTCATTACTCACATGTGACTGTGGTATTACTTTAGATGCAACAGATGTTCATATGACTCGTTGTCCATTCGGAGGGCAGAGGATAGCTACCCATGATGCCATTAGGGATGTGGTGTTTGCTATGGCGCAAGAGGGTGGATACCTCACATGGAGAGAGCGTTGATATGCCTTGCAGTCGACTAGGGTTAGGACAGACTTGTACTTGGTTCGGGAGGACCAGGTCACTGTGGTTGATATGGTGGTTACCGATCCTACTAGAGACACAGTTTCAGAGGGGGTGATCACCCATCATCCAGGATGGACGGCGACTGGAGCAGCAGCAGCCAAAGTTTCCAAGTATAGAGGTATGCAGAGAGGTCACCTCTTTGTTCCTCTAGCTTTGGAGTTATATCGAGCTATGGACACCAACTTTGACATGTTCGTGAGGGAGTGCGCGAGAGCCTACCATACTAGACGACATGGGGTATCACTCTCTTTAGCTTACTGTATAGTCTATTTTAGGCAATGTGTTTCCATTGCTCTACAGATAGCACTAGCTGGTGCAATCCATAGGAGAGCAATCACGTTAGGTGATGCTTCTTCAAATGCTCCTGTTGTTTGTAGGCCTTTTGACTTGGATAGTTCAGATATCTTAGCTGTTGTAGGACATATTTCTCAGTGTGATACTATTGGGACCTAGCCCTATATTACCCGTTTGGTTCCATCCTTGTACGTTTTGATGGGGTCTTCCTATCCCTTTTCTTATAATCAATCTATCACTATTCAATTTGGATAGTATGCCCCAAATATAACAATTACTTTACCTATAGAGCAATTAATATTTAAAAAATTACAGTAAGGGTTTAGACGGATCTTTTGTCAACAGGGTTATTGAAATCCCATTTATGTACAATTTTACTGATTAAAAAAATATCAATTAAAATTGTGTTTTTCTATTTTGAAACGTGACGAATGAATAATGATGCTAAGGAGTACATACAGATGGAAATGCTACAAAATGATTTTATAGGCTACCGTGGTTGAGTTTTGATACCATTCACAAATAAAAACAAGAATTCTCACAAAACATCGTAGAACCTGCCAGTTTTATTTCTCTCAGTGAAAAAATAAATTAGATATAATGATATTATAAAAAAAATTACTGAATTGTTAAATCCTGATTTGATTGGCATAGGTTCCACCATTTCCAGAAGTAGGAATAAAACTAATTATCCTATAGCTCCAATTACAATTGGATACATGATCTTTCTTATTTATGGACTTTTTCGACCCCAGGGGATCCAGCTTGCTTGAGTTTTCTCCCATTCATTTTAACAGGAGACTATATTGTTTCACTAACTAAAGTAATTTGACTTGGAACAATAACATAAACCTTCGAAAGTCAGCTGAGTAGACGTCACCTATTCTTCCATCGGATCTTATTATACTAGACGTCTGAAATCTCTGTCCATGAACCAGTGCTGTAGTACACCCACTACATTTCTTTCTAATGGGTTTTAAGAGAGAATTGACTTTTTATTCACTGAATTTTAACTCCTTAACCAATATTTGACATAGACAGGAATTTCGTGGTACAGTATCAATTTTGTCGAGGGAATGTGTTCGTCGAGTTCAACGGATCAAGATCGAGAAAGCGCAACCTCACATATTACACGTGTCATAAGGAGAAAGCGCAGGATGGCCAAAGTCCGTCCGACAACTGACTAAACAAGTGGGAAGTCAAGAAAACAATCTGAAAGCTTGCTTCTAAGATGGCGAACTTGGTGAACTAGATTCTGTACCGTACTTCCCAACATTTGATTTCGAACGCCAGCTGCCGGATTTTCAATTTTTTCAAAATTGTGTATCTGCCAACGGCATTTATCATATGCCTCATGTGACATGTATGTATGCATGCATGCCTCATGAAAGTAACTATACATCATCATGAAGCATGTAAATGGAGCACGCAATACATGGCCCACCACACTCTTCTGTACTTCCTTGCATTTGCTTGTCTTTTCAGACCGGTGGTCTTATTGTACGTGGTTTCAGCGGGGCGTGATCGGTTTGTTTTATTTCTACTCAAGTGCAAATAAGCGAAAGCTTCGATGGAAACACGGAGGAAATGACGTACTTTCCGATAGTCACTTCGACATATCTTCCCATTCTATTCCGTTGTGGTGTTGATAATTAGTAATTCCATCCACGTCTCTCGCTTTTCCGGCTCGTTTCGCTATTAATATTCTCATACGTAGTTGCATTCACGTGTCTAACCTCGTCAGCGGTTTTGTTGATACTTCTCTGCTGACGTTGTGAACTTGTGACTGCAACTTAATAAGAACCTTTGTAAAGAGATTGCTCTTTAGATAATCTTCATTTTTTGCAATAGACATTCTAGAAGACAAGGATTTACCGGAGGTTTGTAAGTATGCAGAAACCCAAGAAAAAAACATGAGCTTTCCACGTATACTTCTGTTCTCCCGCGGTTGTATGAGTTGACTAAAATGTTTCATAAAAGAACAAGGGGTAAGACGTTCCTGTTCTCCAATATGTAGGATTCCTTTCAATACTTCGGTAACTCTGATCTCCCTAAAGTATTCAAGAATTCAAGTTTACAAAAATGAAGCAAAATATCGCTTCCTGTGCCTTAAGCATTCCTTCACATCTCAATTTCAGTTGGCGTTTAATACTAAGATAAATCGGGATCTTCTCTTGGATTTTATGTAAGCTACTAAGATGTACAACTTCTTAGCCATGTTGTAAAGGTTCTCTCCTTTGGCACAAAGTTGACCCAGAAGTAAGTGAAACTAGGGTAAGCCAAGTAATGAAATACATTTCTAAAATTGTGACTGAGAATACATAGAATTCAGCAGTACTAGGGATTTCTCATGAGACGAAAAAAACTGCAAATCTCATTTCAAATTATGAGGACAAAATCACGCAAAACCAAAGCACTAGTATATATATATATATATATATATATATATATAGTGTTTTCCTATATATATATAGGAAAACACGAATTGATGTGGTTCATCACTTTTTCTTTTGAGGGCATATCTAGCACAGATCAGGCAGGATATTAACGCAACCTACCATTCACACCTATTTGTTCCCACCAAGACACATACAAGACGAAACCACATACGGACTCAGTAACTTTCAAGTCGGACAGGTGTTGATGAATTAGAGCAGTTGTACTGCTCATAAACATTATTTTGATGAAGATTGTTCCAGGATTGCTTAGAAAACTGAGCACCTAATCAAATTTCAACAAGTGCTACAAGTAACGTGGCGACTAAATAGGAAGAATGTGCCAGTAATTTCGTTATTTCTTGCATGTCGTCAAGGTCACAGAACTCCAAAAAATGGGTTCACTAAAGCTGAGTTGATCTCCGCACCTGCCGTATTCAAAAGCATCACATCCACTTTCTCCCGAGCCAAGGCGAGAAACTCACCAGCTGTGTCTTTCTCAAATCCGCAGAGCTCTAGAAAAGAGACTCCTCCCATATTTCCAACTCTTTCCTGCACGGGAAAATTGCAACATCCAGTCAGAATCCGGAACTCCTAGGTCATATTTGCTTAGACAAAAAATAAAATGATATGGTTACACTCTACTATATACATATAACCCATTCTCATTCGAAAGGAAAGAGGATTTGCAGACATGCAGCAAGAGCATCATATTATAGCTTCGGCAAACTTCTGACAAACCTGAAAAGTGGGATTGGTTAGCCGTATTTTTCGATATTTTTCTTCGTCGGGAGACCGAACAACATTTCCTAAGTAGGTGAGCAATGTCTGAAACGTCTTCTTGACCTTGTCATCTTCATCCTAAATGAAGCCAGAACCACAAGGAGAATTACAGCCAATCAGTAAGAGAAAATAAGGACTAATATTGTTAAAACAATTTGACACAGATTAATATGGGCCCATAAAGTTTCCAACTAACTGGAGGTTATTCCGAGCCAGAAGGTTCTTTCTGAAGACAAGCTACAAAAAGCCCGGTTGCTTACATTCCGGGCCGTGCTTTGACTAAGAGAAACAGACGATGACGAGAGAAGAGAAAAACTACATGACCAGCGTTTATTACCTTGTGTGCTTGCTTCATGCCACGCAGGCAGGTTCGCATTTGTTCGGCCTTCGAAGCGGGTCTTAACGGGACAAAACTCTAAAAACAATCAAACTGTTGAAAGTAAGTATCGAAATAATGGACAAAGTGACCAATAGTAAACTGCTACTTCTTGATCCAATCGAAGGAACAAAGACAATGGACATAAAGCAGACCTTTTTCTCTTCTTTTGGAATGGGAGCTGGAGCGGACGTAGCTGTTTGAGGATCTTCAGGTGGAAGGCCCAACTTTCGCCGTCGCTCTGCCTACACAGATATACGAAACGTAAGCCGTTTTTAACTTCCCATGGTTTTTTTCCATCTGCTACTGAAACCATGCTTCTTCTTCTATCACAAAGCTCACAACTAGACTTATCAAGAAACTCATCAAACCTAAATCTCCAATCTTTGAAGGTCTACTTCAGATGAATGAAATTATCCACATTGTTGTGAATTAATCTCAGAGTCAGACCATATTAGTAACTCGGTAGAAGTAAAATGTAAATTGGACTTATAGTAAATAGAAATTCACTTTAGGGTTTTCCTTTTAGGGTTACATTTGTGGCTAAGGAGTCTCCGGCCACAATGGTTTTGGGTTTTGGATTTGTGAGTCCACGCTCAAAGTCTGAGAGATGTATATATTGCTATTCAGTTAGTAAAGCAATCAGGTCAGAGTGTTCATTTTGCCGGTGATCATTCCTTCAGGTACTGACCACACCTGTGAGCTGTTGGATTACTGAGATGTGGGGGTGGTGATAGCAATCTAGCAGAATTCGAGTTGGAGCTTGGTTCAAGGTGGGGAGAGTTACATTGAGAGTTCTGACCTCAAGAGCATTGCCTAAATCTACCTTAGGGTTAGACTGAGTGTACGCAAGCTATGGCAAGTGCATGTGAGTCCTAGGACCTGCTGTGGTAGAAACATCATCTAGAAGTGATCTATATGGATCACATTCACACACTGATTATCAAAACACATGTACCACTAACTCAATCTGAATCACATATGCATTATCCAATATTTTCTCCATTTCTCCTACCAATTACATGGTTATATCGAAAAGAAAATGTGATGATATGATAAAGAAAGAGAAGTTCAGGAAGAGGATACCAAACGAGTACTGTGAATACAACGTGAAGTATGAGCCCAAGATACTTTGCCATTTTGTTCCCATCCGCAACTGATGTAAGCCCATTGCTATACAAATTATTGAAGCCAAGCAAACTAATCAATCTTTTACCGAAAATGAGTCAACGATACCTTGTCTTCTTCCAGCTTCAAACGTATCTTCTCTCTGGCACGCTTCTCCTCCTCTTTTTCAGCCTTCCTAAGGATCATGATTCTGAAACAAAAACAACAAACGGTGGTTGTAATGACTCTACCAGTCCATAAAAAGGCACCAGCTTTAAATCAAAATGCCTCCATATACATGAAGACAGTAAACACAAACTTCCGTCACGCCTTCAGGATGTGTTCCTACTTTCATTCTCATCAATGACAGTAAGCGTACGCAAATTCTAATTCACTGACAAATCAGTGATGTCTTTCACTTTACCGTTTCCGTTCATTGTCTTCCTCAATGCGGCGAGCTTCTTGCATCTCTCTGCCGATCCGGATTCGTTCCTGTTGTTCGTACAGATATAACACCACAATACGTGAGAGGGGAAAAGAGGAAGATCTACTTATCTCGGAGAAACCCATGGGATGAAGACGATAACTGTCGAGTCCGTTATGGGAAATCTTACTTGTTGGAAAAGTCAAAGCTGTCTTCGAGTTTGGCATCATGCAGGAAAGTGACTTCATTTCGTATCAAAGATTGATATACATACTTTCTCGCGCTCCTTTTCCATTCTCTTCTCCTCCTCGTCTTTCTTCTTGCGGGCACGTTCTCTGTGTAGAAACACAAAGACATGATAACTATCAACAGATGCCATACAAGCAGGTAGCAGAACTTATACAAGAATCTCACCTGGACAGACCATACCAAAAAATGCCTTACTGTAAACACAAAGACTTAGAGACACAAGATAGGACATTGTCATCAAATATATCTAGTGAAGGAAAACAACGCTCTAAACAACAGTGGATGGAGTGAAGCTTTAGAGAGATGCAGAAGTCAGAGCCATGGGTGAAGTAAATGGAGTCAAATTTTTTTCATGTGAAGAAATACCCTAATGAGACATTAAATACATTCGTCAGACGAAGAGACAGCCACAACAGGATTAAGTAATTCATCTGAGCGTCAAGTACCCAGTAATGAACTAAAGTTATAAAATTTCACACCTAAGTTCCTGCGCTTTGGCTTTGGCTTCTTCAGGAGTCAACATGGATGCAACAGCGCCACCAGTAGCCCCAGCAGGAACCTGAACTTGTCACATTTACACTAGCATCGTAAATGTTCTTTAAACATTTGACCTGGTGTATGAAACCTTCGATGTGTATAAGGAATTATACAAGGATACAGAACTTTAAACAAGGACCAGAGGTTGAAAACAACATAAGCAGGAAGATACATTCATAAACACAACCACAGATAAGCAACAACGAAGAACTGACGAAAAGTACCATAGGCATTTCGTCGATATTGTCATCTCCTTCATGCTCAACAATCCAGGTCACAGCGCCTTCGATACTATCTGCACCTGTGAGTAGTAACCAAATGCATGAGTTTCACATATTAACTTTGTGTAACCCACATGCTTCGCGAAGAACGTTTAACGTTAGAACAGAGAGTGAAATAAGTTTACCAACAGTTTCCACGTGACGTTATATAAACTCACTGCCTATTTTCTAAGTATTCTCATTCTCTCCCTCATGGTTGTTCTGCTGAGTTCCACCTTGAACATCAACATGAGTGCTGGTAGAGACACTTTGTTACAAGCAGTCTCTTTGAGGTGTATGTGTCGTAACCTGAATCTGCCTTCATACCAGAAAAGTAGAGCGACCTTGTAGCACGGGATGCGGAGAAGCCCATTCCTTCAAGTTCCGCTAGTAACTCTTTGTTCACTTCTGGGACCACCATATCTGCAATCGCTATCTCCATTCTTTAGTGTACATAAATGCGATCGAGCAGCAGATAAAGACAGCAATGTGCAACGTGTTACGGGTAATGTTTTACAGATCAGGTTACTCATCGGGCATTAGCCAGAAAACAGTGCGTAAAGCGAGTCAAGAATATATAACCACAAGCCATGCTAATAGAAATTGACAAAATTGGAACAAGACAGAGAAGATCCTAAGGCAATTGCAAAGCTGACAATCATTCAACCTAACCTGCAGGCTTAGCAGATCCATCCCCTGAGCTAGACCCACTTGGGCCGGCTCCCCCGTCTGGCTTTAACTCAAGTACTACAGGCTTGGCAGTTTCCGCTGTTTTATCCGAGAACTCAGTATGCCCAGTTCTCTTTGTGTGCAGATCACTCTCCTGCAGTCAAACATACTTTGTAAGACATTCTTACCCACAAATAGAAATAACTAAAAGCGCTCAAGTTAGCTCAAGTAGCTCAAATCTATGGTCAACAACATATAACACTTTCCCAAGGTGGTAGGGAACTTTGATTCATAATGAAAGTACTCCCTGCGTTTAAACGGTAATATTTTATCAACTGATAAGCAACCAACTCTACATCAGAATTTCGGACAACTTGAAACAAAGTTGCTCTCCGGAAAGTAATTAAAGTAAAGTTACTTCTTCAGCCTACAGATAAAAAAAAAAGAAAGAGGACCAGATGAAAAGCTTACCGTTTTCGTGCGGCAAGGTTTTCCGCAAGTATTGCACACCAAATTGAGCACCTGCATTGCTCCAACCACATGGCAGAAGAGACGATTCCCTTTACAACAAAACCAGGGTTTCAATGCCCGTGCATTTTATCATGTGACTTACCATTTAAATAACGCTTGATCAACCACAAGGTCTTAACACGCAAGGGGACCAAAGAGAACAGACTCGGGTACAATTTGACAGTAGCACGCCTTCAGCTCACATGGTACTTCGCAAGGTCATTTCATGCAGTTCAAAGTCTCTGCTGCCGCTTAATATCTAGGATCCTAACAGCAGCTACTGCGATGAAAAGAAGTTGTGCAATACTGATACTTCATCAAGTGATGGACTCATTCCAAATAAGTCAGGGCAACGTTCTCCGAGAGGCTACGTCTACATGAAACGACAGTACACGATTCAGAAATATGACTGCAAGAAACAATGATGCAATCATGTTTGACTTTTGAACATGGCTCACTACAGTTGCATCCTCACAAACAACTCGCAGTAGGTACTAGACAGGAGAACAGGCATTGATGGACCTTAATATTCCGTCCTACTGTCTCCCCTCATACATGACCACTCAACTACATATTGGCATAATTAAGCAGCACTTATCTCTATAAGAGTGAAGTCTCAATCGCTTCGAGAATCCTGCATTTTCACGAACTGTGCACAAAATGTGACCTCGTCGCATGGGTTTCTCAAATGAATTTTAGAAATTTCTTGCGGAGCGACTCAACAATGGGCAAAATCTCAGCAGAGCACAGGAGTCGCAGTGATCGGAACAGTTTCCATGACAAAAACGTCAACAAAAAGGCATGCAGCAGGACAAGATGAGCCTCTCAGTTCCGACGCAATCATCAAACTGGGGGAGGGTAAACGGCGCACAGAGTCGAAGGTGGAGGCAAAGTTGAGGTTCATGATTATGATACTAAGCTCCACGACCACGCATTGTGGGAAATGAGAGCGAAAAAATCACAGACTACAAGCATTTAAGATATACAATTCAACTGACTCCCAACATAGTCAGAATTATGAGTGTTGACAAAGTTAATTGGCATCACCAAAGGCCTGGAAAGCCCGTGACAAGCTCCAACATATACATATCCTGCTGAAAAACTAATCGAGAGGAGCCAAAACACCCCCGATACAAACAGATAAAGCTGGATAAAATTGGAGGAAACAGATCTTCAAGAAGGGCGCAAAACAAATTCTATAGCTTCGATGCTCACAAGCCTTTTCACACGTTAAACACCACTACTGATTGATCGAGCACGGTGCAGGTAACACCCAAACGAGCCAGCCAGCCAGCCAGCAAGCAAACCAACGAACACAAATCTTCAACAAGCTACCGGCACGAAGAACCCTCATAACTAAGGAGTCCCGATTCCATAAACAAAACTAAGAACTAAAAACAAAAAAATTTACGCAAACAACACGGTGGTACGCACTGGCTCAGTGGATTCTTCAAAGTTGTAGTGCCCAGTCAAGTCGGCATGTTCCTTAGCTTCCTCCGCTGTTCTTAACTGAACCTTGCAGTCCCCGCATTGCAGCGACAGGCCTGCCATTCTCCTCTGCTTCTATCTACCTGTCTGTCTGTCTGTCCGTCCGTCTGGTTGCAAGCACACTCTCTTCTCCTCCTCCTCCTTCGAGGCTGTCCCGATCATGCACACATTTCTTCCTCCACTGACAGAATTCACATTTCTGATTTTCTCCCGTCGCTGGAGAGAGAACAGTTCTCCAGCATGTGAAGGACTCTCCTCTTCTATAGAAAAGAAATCATTTTTCATTCCGTGGATCGAATCAATTGCCTAATTATTGCACAAGTTTTCCCTCTTCATTCTTTCTTTTCCTCTTTTCTTCTTTCGTAACAAAGTAAGCATTTTTGCTGTCCTGATTAGGGTAGGACTGAAGTCAACATGTAGGGTTCTGTCACTTCAGCCTGGGCTGCTGGCATTTCCCTCTGCTGTGGCAGCGATGTCGAAATGACACCCACTGAGAAGGGAAAATTCCCTCGATACGGACTGTTACGGACAAAAGGAGGACTTGCGAACAAGTCAAATGTTCCTCTCCGACGTTGTACTGAATCTGCACTGCTGTTTGTTCGTTTTCATACCTCCACTACTGTATTCGATAAGAAAGAAGGGACAAAGTATAATAACAAACGGGATGGGAAGACCCGATCAATATTCGATGATAAAAGTGGAAGAGGTGTTCAGGTGAACAGAAAAACCAATATTTTCATCTCCTGTTTATGCTTAGCTCGAAAACGGTCCAATCATGCAGAAATCTAACATGGCCTCAATCGTCTAGGGATCTTTCATAAACAAAGCATACAGTAGTGAAGATACAAAAAAAATCTGCCAGAAGCACAAAACCTTTTCAGATAATGACATACTCCTAAGTTATTTTCTTCACCAATGATATACTACCAACAGATTAAAAAAATTTTAAATCACAAATTCCTCATGCTCAAAATAACAGATTGAACTAAGAAAACTGTTTGGATAGCTCAGTTACATATTAATCAACAGAAATTTATTCATGGTTACGTCAATAAATATTATTGACAAAATTAGATTATTATTTACATAAGTCCCAACAAATAATAAGTTGAATCTAGATAACATTTGTAGCTAAATTAAGTTAAAAATATTCTCTTTGATTGAAGGCTTCTCAAGATATTGGTGAATAATGTGTCATGAAAGTTCTAAGATGCTAACTTTATCACCAAATAACAGTCTTACACGGAGACACTTGTTTTTTTCCAGATTAGAGGATGAAATATTTTCTCTTGGTAACATTTCCTCATAATATCAGTTACAGGTATAGAAAAATGCTTTTCTTGAAATGCACATAATTCAATACTTTACTCTCCATAAACTAAAGTATTTGCAATCAATTCAAATTTAAAAGTATAATAGGTTACATAATATGTTATACGTACATATTATTTAAAACTATGAAATATATTATCATAAATCACGTTGATAAAAAATGAAATCAATTATACATACAATACGAATAACTTCATTCCGTATAAACATTAAAAATTCAGAATATATGAATGTAAACTTGATATTACTTTTTTCAGACATGTGTATATAATAACATATATCTTATATAATCATGTTTATCATAATTTTTATATGATATATATGTTAAAAATTTTATAGTTAATTTTATTTTAAGAATATAGGAATTGTCAAAATTTTATTTTAAGCACATTTGGTTCAACCGTAGAGTCTTTCCTCTAGTAAGATAAATGCATCATTGGCTCAAATCTCCTTGTTAAAGTGTAAACCACGTTCAAAAATTTACTCTTAGCTTTTCCCATTTATGTTATGATTTGTATGTTATTTAGTAGCAGTTTATGACAAACTCAGTCATAACTGTGATTGGACTATTTCGGAATGTGATCATAATAAATGTCCATCAATGACAAGTATTGAAAAATCCAAAAAAAAAAATTAAAAATTTCTGTTGTCATAAAAAATATATGATTTATTCTGATTAGTGATTAAAATTTATTAAATATATTTATGAAGGTAGTGATTATAATAAACATTTATGTATATTTTAATATAAATTGATATAATTTTCTTTGTAGGAAAATTTTATTCAAGTGGTAAATAAAATGATAAAAATATATCTTATTTCCATAATATGACTGATTTTTTATACATAGAAAATAAATATATTATTTAAAATAAATAAAATTTTATTGTGAGATTTAATGTGCAAATAAATAATTATTAATATAAAAAATATTTTAAAATTTAGAATATAAAATAAATATTATAAAATAATAAAATAAAGTTATTCTAAGTTTCAAAGTTGTCATGTTAAGCTCTAATCTATATGAAACTTGTTCCATCCGTTTCAAAGATTTCGATTATCACAACTTGAGATTGGAAAGATATCTCAATTTGAAAAATAACAAAATTCATCTGACAACTTATGTGATAATGATATAAAATGATAACATGAAAAACTAGTAACTCAAGATCTTGAAGATTTTGATCATTTACAAAGTTTCATTAATTTTAATAATAATAAATTTTAAAAATTATATAAAATTTATCTACCTTAAAAATAAAATAATAGGAAAATAGAATTAAAAAATTCTTTGAATATGAAATTTTTTTAAATGGACTTTGCCTAAATATTTTATTGAATTTATTTCAAATATCTTTTATAAATAAATTAACATCAAAGTGAATAATCATAATCTTTAGTTTACCCCAAGTAGAGATTATGTTTACCACATCCAAAATATTTTGTTGGAGTTATTTTCTGAATTTTTAGAAGATAATACAAAAAATATTTTAAAATAAGATAAGAAGTAATTAAAATTGATCATTTTTTATTATAATATTCCAAAATAACTAAATTTTTTAGTTATTTTGGAATATTATCATAAAAAATGATAAAATTTCATGAATATTTTTGATATCAGTTAAAGTGAAAGTTTTACGTGCATTCATATATTTCAAATTACTTTAAACTTCATATTCAAAATAATGATATAAATTATTTTGAAAATTATTTTTTAATGATGTAAAAGACTCAATAAATGATAAGTGATGTCATATTCTAATGTAAGAACAAAAGATATCAATTATCATCCTTGTTTAGTGATTTTATTTTTAAAATTAATTTTAAATAAAGGAATTTTTTAATTATGGTGTTAATTTAATTTTATATTTTTATCTGTAAAAAATTTTCAATAGAAATTTTTTTATGATATATTTTAAAATGTGTGAAAATTTATTTCAATAAAATTTGGAACCTATCTTTTTGATATCTCAATGTTATACCAGAATTATATAGATTCAAGATAATTTTACTTGTATGCGGATCCCATTTTAAACTAAAGAGGTTTATAGTCCATATGTATGTAATAAATTGGGAGAACAAACAGGAGAAGACCCAGCGTGTAGAAAGTTTATCTACCAGATATCTAAACATCACAAGACAACAGGTTCGCAGCAAGCGTGCCATGAGGCCTAAAAATAGCACGTAAGCAAGTTATATTCCGACGCATATGTCGAAAACGCATTCGGCAAAATATTTCACAGAGTGCCACAGGCAGTGCCCGTAAAAACATTGACCGGAGCGTGACGTCAGCTGCGGAACACCACTTGGTCACAGAACGGAAGAAGATACGTCCTTTTTACTTTTTAACCGATTACTGGTCACACTAAACCCTAAAAAGTCCCTCTCAGCCAGAGAGACCCGAAGAGCTCGAAGGAAGGGAAGGAACGAACGTTACACGAAGCCAAACGAAGGCTCCTACTGCGGAGCAAGGAAGCGCTGCTGCTGCCACTGCCACTGCTCCGATCGCGATCGTTGTGGGTTGATACACGGCGACGATTCCTGGTGGCCTCGGTCGGTCCGTCAGTCTGTCTGTCGGACTGTGCGTGGTGATTTGGTTGCTGCGTGGGGTTTAGGTTCGTTGTTGCTGTCAGACAGATTGTGAAGGAAGGGCCGATCGAATTGTGGTCACCAACCAGTGGAGGGAGTTGCCGGATTATCGAAAGTGGTGGTGGTGGTTCTTGTCTGTGTGTGGATCGATCGAGGGAAGAGAAGAGTAGGGCTTGATCGTGGTGGCGGTCGATACAGGGTGCTTCTGTCGATAAAGTGCGGGTTGGGGCTAGGTCTGGATCGGGGACTCTGCGTCCGTTGTCTAGTTGGTGGATCGATCGATCCATAAGACGTGCGAAATTTTCGATAGGTTGTTTGATCGGTGGTTGGTTGGTGAGTGAGTCGAGCGAGGGAGGAGTCATGATTCACGAGGAAAAGAGTCATGATACCTCCGGGGAGTCGATTTTCGGGACCGGAGGGTCGTCGTCTTCGTCGTCTGAGGAGGGGGGAAGTGGAAGGTTTTACAACCCCTACGCTGATCTGTACGGCCAAAACGAACTGAAGACTTTGGAGAACCTTTACCGTTTACCGAGCACGCCAGAATTTCTGTTCACGGAGGAAGAGGCTGTTCAAAGGCGGAATTGGAGTGAGAATCTGACCTACTACACGGGATGTGGGTATTTGGCCGGAGCGATTGTCGGTGGAGCAAAGGGACTGTCCGAGGGTTTGCAATCGAGGGAGGAAGGAGATACGATGAAGTTGCGAGTTAACAGAGTGTTGAACGCCTCGGGCCACCGTGGTCGAACGTACGGCAACACCTTAGGGATCTTGGGGCTTCTTTATGCGGGTATGGAGAGTGGGAGCGGGTACGCCAGGGGAACGGATGATGTATTAAATAGTGTGATTGCGGGGCTTGGAACCGGAGCGCTGTACAAAGCTGCCGCCGGACCTCGGACAGCTGCGATTGCGGGTGCTCTTGGAGGAATTGCGGCTGCAAGCCTTGTCGCGGGTAAACAACTTACGAAAAGATACTTGGCTATCTAACCTCGACCAGACTTTTCACTACCATTGGTGGCTCCGTGGATTGTTTCAATTTTTTTCAAGTCAGTGACTGAGTTTAAAATAGATTTCAAAGAAAAATTTACGAAGAAAACATTCGCAAGATCTGCTCAACGGCACGCTCGAATTTAGGGATCACTTCTATGAGTTGTAGCACTTCAAATCTATCCTTCCAGATTATGTCGGGCTGCTTGCCGATCACCCGGTAGGTACTTCTGCGGGTCCTCTCAGACTAGCGTCGCGAAACCCTTTTTCAAGGACTGGAAATGATTATTTCCTATCTTACGGCTTATGCATCAAATACATTCACATGTTGAGATATTTAATTCTGTCCAATTTTGTGGGCTGTAAATTTGCTCCGTCCTTTCTGTAATCTGGTGTCTGAGGCCTAAAGCATCTATGATTTCAACGTGCTCAGGCTTGCACCTCTGATATCAATTTTGTTCGGAATGCTTTGAACTTATATTGTTTGTGTTTTCGTGGCCTGATTTTGTGATGTGTGGTTGTTCCTGTCACTTTTGGTTTGTTATACTCTGATTTGTGGTTGTGCCTGGTCGGATACGAGTTGGAGTAATTATAATTGTCGTTGATGTTGGCCGAAGTGTCGATGTTTTAGCCCTGTCTGTACCCAGGTTTATGCAGTTTCAAGTGTGACGTTCTATAAGTACCACATGACAGCTGCACTAGCTTCTCAGGCTGCTCAATTTGAGGGTTAGATTGCAGAACAAAGGTGAATAGGTAAAAGGGTGCAGGAGGATACAGTAAATAGCCAGTGGGCGCTAATTTATTGAAGAGTAAGTTGGATGTAACCGAGATTTCACTGATCGACTGCAACAGACGGTGTTCTCCCACCAAGGGTGTTTTCATTTTCCTCTGCCGCCTGTGAATCTCTACTTTCACCAAATGATCCTCTTACCCTTTATCCAGGTAATTGTTACTTACAAGAAATGAATAATCTCAAGTGGGAGTACTCCTATGTGTACATGATTAACATTGTCATTAATTAAGTGTAATAATGAAGTTATACTAACCTGCTGTTCCTGATTAGAACTTGTCCTACATACGACGGCGTCAGTCTCACTAATAACATAATCTGGAACGCTATTGTATACACGACATATTCTAACTGTGGCCGGGCTACTCATAACATTATCTCTTTACTGAGCAGCATGTGACTTTTGGATGCTTTCGACTCGTGATTAGAGGTGTTGTCTCTACTTTAGGGACGGCCGCCGGTAAGTGAATGTGGTTGATGTAAGATTTATGTTCAGTCGCGTGTGAGTTATCATGAAACATTGCATAGTGGTACACGTACATGAAGAAAAGTGTCGCGAATGAAGGACATACACTATCCGTGCACATATCGCTCTGACGGTTACTTACACATGATACTACTTTTCTTGAAATGTTAATATCATGTTTTAGGTTTTACCGTAGAGAACAATGAATTTGCTCGATTTGTTCGCTTTGTTCTTTTTGTTGCTTCTCTTAGAGAGTAGGCTGCGCAGGCTCGATATATTGGATTCGGTGTTAAGATTTCAAGGTTTTCTTTACGGCATCTCCACGGCCAAGTTGAAAGCGACTTGATACTTACTTTTCGGAGCTATTTGAAGTACAAACATCTTGCGGGCACTTTACACTGTCCAACCTCTCAACTCCCTGATTTTTATGGAACCGTAAGATGTAGGAATTAGTGTTGGATATATGTACATTAGATTGGTGGGCAAATTAGCAGTATCTGATGTGTATATGGCCTTCGGACATGGGTATTGGGAGAGAGGCATGGTTCAGTGGACTTCAGACATACATCAGGATCCAACCTTGGAGTGATTTCTCCTTATGTGAGAAAGATTATAGCATTCCGAGGTAGTGTTTATGGCGTTGACTTGGGTCCTCGTTTCCTTTACACGAGAGGGCGGTGTATTTTTCACTTTTTCACTATCTTCAATAATAAAAACAAATAACAATTCACCCTAGATGGTTTGGTCCTTCATCTTGGCATCTCACTGTATAAAGGCCTTTCGTGAGCAGTTGGGAAGAAGTGAGTTCTACGCCTGTGACGTTGTGTGGTTCCTCGGCTTTACAACTCACTTGTTCTAGAACTTTTATTAGATTCTCATGATGTGCATTCTAGCAGCACAGGACATCAAAGCAAGCTCGTGCAAGAAAATGAAGTTCAAAAAATGCCATGGAATATTTTGAACTTCAAAAATTCCATGGCTAGTCGGAGATACAATTCAAAATATATATTTGAATATGATGAAGAATGTGAGTTGACAATTTGGAGTAAGAGCGCAATCGATGTATTTCATCAGATGCTGAGTTGAAAAGTTGACCACGACACATTCTTGTTGTAGGATGGAAGCACATGTGTAGCTGGTTAAAGATTAATGTTCAAACACGTAACAAATTTGCAAATGTTGATAGAAATTTTGAGACACATATCATTCTATCCATATATCTGTCAAAACCTTGATGCAAACTGAGTTAGATTGATATTACTGTAAGTAGCAATTAGAAAATGATATTCGAAAAATGCGATCGATGAACATCCAAATCTGTAAATCAACAACAATTGATAAACATTGAAGAGACTTTAATGTATTGTTTTTTGAATGTTTAAAACTTTAAAGTTTTAAACATGTTTTCAAAAAATGACAAATCAATTAAAATTTCAAAGAATAAAAAAAGAAAAAGAAAGTTTCATTCAAAGTGTTTGATAACATGTATCGGTCATCATCTGTCCGAGGTTCTACAGCCCGTGCCGCATCTTATTCTGTAGAAGAAAGTTGCGCGTAAAATGTACGTATACTTTTTGATGACGGTAAGTCAACTGTGCCGGAAGATACGCATACCACGCCAGAAATTTGACATAGCATCATCGATATAGCCGTAGTTGACGGGCATGAACATTGGTCCTCTTGATCCATAAAAACCTCTGGTGAATTATTTAATCCAAGTCCAAAGTCTCTGAGGAAATATATATAACGCCCAAGTGGTATTCAACAGTTGTGAATTGTGGTGGAAAGTTGCCTCCAGGGAACAGAGGGCCAAGTGTCACCACTTTGACGTCCAGTCGCGTGGCGTATAAGAATCAAACTTACATGAGAAAGATCGTGTCACAAACTAATATTGCTTGGAATGAAGTATATGATCCCACCATGATCTTCTAATATTGTATTTGATCAGACTATTAACGGCCCCAGCTGGTCCGACGAGTCCAAAATTGCAATTTTCGCACTGTACTTCTTGAAGTTCTGAAGTTGATATCCGTGTTTCTGTTATTTTGTTGGTGAGTTTCGATCTTGCGAGCTAGACAGCGTGTGAAATATTGGACTTGCCATAACATACTTATCGGATATCGTATCTTATACTGGGAAATAAACATCGAAAAGCTACAAACAAGGCTTGTTACTCATAAACGTGCGATCCAAGAGGTAAATGTGAAATTCGTAGCTAGAGATGGGAAGCCAACCGGAAACAGTAAACGGCAAATTGACTGAACAACTTTGACTACTTTCTACCCAGGATACTAAACAACGAAAAACATAAGAAGAAATTTTAAGACTTTCTGGCTAGCTCACGATCGAAGCTTCTGCATGACGCTGGTATCCAGCAGTTTACTCAGAATTCTTACGAGCAGATACTTATGAGTATCAACTATACCCAGCAGCCTCATGCAGTTTCTGCTGACGTTTTGATTCTGAGAATTTGTCCTAGCAAGGTTTTCTGCTGGTTAGAGGAGCTAGAGTGCAAGATTTGCCAGGAGTAAATCCATTGAGCGAGGTTATCGTTATCGAACTTCCAAGCCAAGGTAGCGATTTTGTCTCGGGCAGTGGAATTGATGCTGACAGTGCCTGCAGAATTATGAGTAGTGTGGAAGTGTGTTGGGGCAGTATAAATTAGACATGACTTTTGAGGACTACAGTGAGTGCCTATAAGACAATTATACGCAGATTATGTATTTATGTGCACTGAGCACGCGAGATTTCCAGCTGAGACCGCAAGCACTCTTTGAAATCTTCTCAGGTCAATCTTTAGCTTGCATTTACAATTAAGATCGGAGTGTGCATGTGAGATGTTAGGATTTCTGCTCATACTGCTGACTTCTCCGTTCTCACATTTCCAGAATCCTTCGTACAGGCTTTAAAATTATCAGACTCATTGTGTTGTTGTTTACGCATTTTAATAATGATTTGAATGTTCTTGACACCAATCATCTTGACAATATTATCATAATTTTTTTTACTAAAACTATGCAATAGCGACAATAAAAAACATATTATTTTGTAAAGATGTATTGAATTCCATAAAAGGATTATGTAAGTAGTTTTATGTTTGAGATTTTTTCCTCTTGAAAAATATAATTTAAATGAATTTATCTTAAAAATAATTAACATCAATTTTTTGTAGATATAATTTTTTACAATTTGATTTTGAAGGTTAGTGTTGTTTGATTATTTGGAGTAATTTGCAACGGAGATTTAGATATTAAGTAAAATGGATTAGTCCCTTACATTGCTATCATCAACCTTTCATGATGTGGATTAATTAAGATTCATTTACACCAAGACAAATATCTCTTGCTAAATAGATCTTGCAGGGACCCAAGAGAGAACCTTGTAGAAAATCTAAACATATCAAGAAATATACCATGAATTTTCATGTATTCGGGTTAATGTCTTAAGTCCAATCAGAAGTCCATTTTGATTAGTCAAAATAGTCGACTATTATCAATTTCTAATCATCAACCTTTTTTGACAATTTGGGATCCTTAAGAGGATCCCAAACATATCAAGGAATGTGTATTGAGATGTCAAAGTCAAATTTATCATATGTCCATATTTAATAGTCTTGAGATTGTCCAAGAGGTAATAATCATATTTTGATTTTAACTATTAATTTTATTTAATTTTTTTCACAAAAATGAGTCACATTGATATATTATTTTTTATTGAAATAGATCAAATTTTATTTTAAGATTTTGTGAGATTTTGAGGTATGCATGATAACCAAATATATTAACCCCAAGAAATCATGATTCTGAGAAAAAATATTCTTATGTGTGATCAATATATCAAAAATTTGATTTAGAGACTTGAACTCAAGCTAGTCAAAAAATACATCATGTTTCTAATTAATTTGAAGATGGAGCCATTGGAGAATTCTGATCAATTGTTAATTATCAATGAACATGAATGTATTACAAAAAAAATTCAATTCAAGAGATAAAATTGAACATAATGTAATCAATTAGCAACAAAATGTTATAAAACTTAGCATAAAAATCAATTCAAAATCAATATGAATTTCATACATAGTATATGCATATGAAAATATTAACTAAGAAAAAAATTATATTTTAAATCCTTTTATTATTTTTCAAAATAATAAAAATGAGAGTTGCCATCTTACTACAAGAAATATCATCTACGGTGGTCATTGTGTTTTGTTTTGCTCAGTGTATTGCGCTCAATATGCAAGAGAGAGTGGTGACTATTGGGTTTAACAAAGAATCAACATCATCATCAACTCCTTCATGTTACTAGTCCATACAACACAAACCAAGAGTGGTTATGCTAGATATATGGGACTTTCTTCATTATCAAAATCATGTGATGAAGGTGCTAGATCGAGACCATTGCCATCATTTTCAAGTGAACAATAAATCATTAGAATGATGTGTTGGACATGTGGTGGATCATATCACAAGAAGGATTGACTTCAAGATCAAAAAATGGATCCTATTGAATCAAAATCATGTCCGCATTGTCATAGTTATGGTCACATGATTGATTGATGTTTTGACCTTCATATGGGATTGCAATCAACGAGAGTTGCCATGGCGGTCCTTGTAAGAGGACACGGAGTTCATGGTGATAGAGGATTAGACTCTAGTCAAGTGTAAGCCCATGAGCCTAATCATATTGACTAAAGCAGTTGGAATAGAAGATAACAAGTATGGTTATATATGTAACACTAGGGAAGTGAGGAGAGACCACTCGAATAGCTCAAGAAATTCTGAAGTTGAGAGATACATCAATGGTCTCTATTTCTCCATATATAGTCCTAAAAAATGTACAAACTAGATAAGGTTACACAACCACCATCCACTCAATTCCTCGTGGATCGATGACGTGGTGGACATCCCTATGAGCACACGGATTTCTGACGTGTACTCCAACTAACACACTAACTAACACACAAGAAACACAACCTAAAGAGCACACTGATTGCTGACGTGCCATCTTTAGATACTCCACTAATAGTCAACTCAAAACTATCTATCTCCTCCTTGCGTAACCTCTACTTTAGTTCTCACTAACTAAAGATGGTTACAAATCTCCCTCCTTTTAAGATGCAACGTCCTCGTTGCTCATACGTTCAAACTCTTGAACGATCAAAGGTGCATTGGCTAAGTTCTTTGCCGGTTCCCAAGTTGCTTCATATGATGGATATCCCTTCCATTGAACCAAATACTCCGTTTTTGGGTATGTGCGACCCTGAATCCATTTTTTGAGAATCTTGTCAACCTCAAATTTTGCCTGATCTGCCACCATAGTAGGTAAAGGAGGAGGGGTTGATGGATTTGTGAACTGCTTGGGACGTGGTACATATTTTTGCAATCGTGACACATGAAATACGGGATGTATTTTCATATGCAATGGGAGCTCTAACTTGTAAGACACCTCGTCAACACGTTTCAACATCACAAAAGGACTGATGAATCGAGGGTTAAATTTTGATGTTCCTACAAGTGACAAATTGGTCGTGGATAGCCAAACTTGATCTCTTTCCTGAAAATTCACCTCCCTTCGATGAGCATATGCATATTGATTTTGTCGATTTTGAGCAATTACCAACTTCTCCTTTGCTTGATGCAATCCTTTGTGTATGTGCTCAACAAAATCATTGACTGCCACAACTTTGGTTGAAAATTCCTACCCCTTACGAATTCTCAACAAACTAGAAGGTGTCAAATGATGAGCACCATACATCAGATAAAATGGAGACACTTTTGTGAATGCATTAACAAAATTGTTATATGCAAATTCCACTAGAGGCAGAAGTGTATCCCACTCTTGTTGTTCCTTTAAGGTGAATGCTCGCAACATATCCTCTATTGTTCTATTGGCCCTCTCTATTTGACCATCAGTTTGAGGATGATAGGCTGTAGACATTGCTAGCTTTGTTTTGAATAAACCAAACAAGGTTTTCCAAAACAAACTAATAAAATGAGTTTCTCTATCTGTGATTAAGATTTTGTTTAATCCGTGATTCACAAAAATTGCATCTAGATACAGATGAGCAAGTTGTGGTGAAGTCACTGTCTTTGTGATAGGTCGGATGTGTATCATCTTACTCAATTTATCCACAAAGACCACAACTAAATCATGTCATAAGGAGGTTTTTGGTAACTCACATACTAGATCCCTAATAACATGTTTCCATCGTTGTTAAGGAATGGAGAGGGGTTGTAGTAAACTTGCTGGTTTTTGATTCCCCGTCTTATTTTGTTGACATGCGACACAGCTTCGAACATATGCCTCCACATCTTTCCGCATCCTTGGCCAATAATACACTTGTTGTATGCTCTTCAAAGTCTTTTCAGCTACCACGTGCCCCGCAATGGCTGTATCATGGACTTCTGACAATATCATTGTGCGTAAATCTAGATCTTGTGGGATCCATATACGTTGCTCCTGAAATGCTAGACCTCGAACCTTCCGTGCCGTCTTTGCTTGAAGTGCTTTCATGATCTCCTCATCCTCCTTTGTTGCAGCCATCATTTGAGACCACCAATCAACTTGAATTTTCACCTCTGTGATGTTGTTGATACACGGCATCCGCATGAGAGCATCTGCAAGTTGTTTCTTGCCCTCCACATACACTATCTTCATGTTGAACTCTTGACGCCATTCTGCCCATCGAATTTGTCGTTTGGAGAGATCTTTCTGAGTTTTCAAATACACCAATGGTTTCTGGTTGGTTTCTACCACAAACTCCTTGTCTCCCAAGTAGTGCTTCAAATGTTTTGTGGCTAGAACAATGGCTAACTCCTCTCATTCAGTTGTGTGATAGTTTTGCTCAGCTGCCACCAACTTTTGGGAGAAAAAGGCAACCGGATGCCAACCATCCTCCCACTCTTGTTGAAGAACTCCACCCACTGTTGTACCTGATGCATCAGTAGCCAACTTGATTGGTCGATTAGGATCATACCACTTGAGAATAGGTCCATGCAAGAGAGCATCTTTCAATGCTTGAAAGTCTAACTCTTGTGCGGTTCCCCATCTCCATTTTGGACCCTTTCCTAGCATAGATGTTAAGGCTTGGGCAAGGCGTGCAAAAGCTTTAACAAATCTGCGATAAAATCCTATAAGACCTAAAAAACTCTTTAGCTGAGTTTGATACTCTAGTGCTGTGCATTTCTGTATGGCTTCTATCTTCTATCTTCTATATACCTAGTACAAAAAGCTGTCTTCTGAACATCTTCATCAACAATTCGAATCTGGTTGTACCCGTTCCTCAAATCCAATTTGGTGAAGTACTTCGCCCCTTGAAGTTGGTCAAACAAACCATCCATTTGAGGTAATGGATACTTGTTTTTCACCGTTTGTTGATTCAACCCACGATAGTCAATGCACAATCTCATACTTCTATCCTTCTTCTTCACAAGCAACACAGGGGCTCCATAAGGCGAAATGTATGAACCCCTTTCTCAACATCTCCTCCACTTGAGCTTTACAATCCTCCAACTCATTTGGAGCCAAACGATATGAAGCTTTGCACGTTGGAGTGCTTCCGGGTATCACCTCGATCTTGTGATCAACACGTCTCTTAGGTGGCAATCCTGCAGGTAGATCATCTGGGAAGACATCCTGATACTCCGTAATAATATCGCTCGATGATTCCGGAATGTAAAGATTGTCCTCAGATTCAACAACATTTCTTATAAGTCCCAAGAAACATACATCACCTCTAGAAATGACAGTCTTACCAATCACAAAGAAAGGTAAGCTTCTATTATGAGATCTGCTTCTATCTCTGTAAATCTTCAATCCATTACTTTTTACTACTTTCTTTCTCCAATCAACCTCCGGATTGTATTGCTCCATCCATGATATTCCTAGAATGACATCATATCGAGCTAATCGGATTACTCTCCATTCAATCTCTTCCTGGTACCCGCCTATGGCTAGTTGTACACTCCGTTCTAATGTCTCAATTGGTTCAGTTTGTCCATTTGGCAACTCCACTTCCTCACTCACATCCTTCATCAAAATCAATCCTAATTTCATTGCAACAGATCGTGACATAAAATTTTCTGTTGCTCGAGGATCAATTAGGACTCTCACCTTGTGTCCTTCCATCATCCCATATGTGACAATCAATCACACTTGTTTCTTGCTCCCTCCATGAGCTTCCAATCGTTGTCTTCTTCCAACCCTGCCTTTTCTTCGTTTAGTGGAACCAGTAAGACCGCCAGACAAGTTTACTGGTGATCTTCGTTTCCCTGCAAGATCTCGTCTTCATTGTCGTATTCCCCTCCTTCCATATTGTTGAAAGGCCTTCGCAACATAGGTCTTCCTCCGGATGGTCCTGATCGAGTTCTACAGAACTTGACAATGTGACATATCCTTCCATACGTCAAAGGTTTTCCAACTCCATGGGTGTTGGGCCAAGTGGTTCTCGAACATTGCTTGATGGTTCACCGTGTGTGATCCCATAAGCATTCGAAATCCGTTGAGAAATTGCGATTGCTTCATTCACTGTGGATGGATTACTCACCATCATCTCTTTTTGCACTCTCTCCTTAGACCTCGTTTGAAGACATCCAAGGCTTCTGCTCCACTCATATCCATAATGGATACTTGAAGATCACAAAATTCTTCAATATATTCATGTATGCCTCCTTTCTGCTTCAAATCCCACAACTTCATTCTCGCGGTTTGAAGAGAATCCACCGCTTAAAAGTTTTGAAGAAGCCTCTCTTGCATCCCACTCTATGAAATAGAAACGCCTCTTTCTGAAAGCATTCGTTCCCATGTAATGTACCATGTAAGAGCCTTATCCATGAGGTAAGACCGCATGAACATTCATGCAGTAAAATCAGAAACATGAAAATGTGATAGATGTATATTCATCCTCATGATCCATCCCTCCAAAACTCCCATGGCTCTACTGCGCTTGTAGGCTTCCACCTTACATGACTCTCCGTAAGAGATTGGCTTGATCTTCCATCTCTTGAAGTCGTCTCCTATTTGCCTCTTTGTTGGCAATAGCAGTCGCTTGTAGTTGGGATTGAGTCTCTTGTATTGGAGTTTCCACTTCCATCTCACCAACTCTCTACCTTCTCACTCTCTAATGCAGAGATCTTGTCCTCCATGGCTTGTTGCTTTGTATGTCCATCTACAATAGTTTTTCTTAACTCTTTCATTTCTATCATGATTGAGTTCAAGATTTCACTCATAGAAACTGATGCTTCCATGCTTCTCCACCACTCAACTAATACAATCTAAGTATGATAACAATCCAATCTCTCAAAATAGGAATCACAAAAGGCTGAGGTGATCCTATTACAGCTCTATAGTACTCTTCACAATAATTCCTAACAATAAAGTCCCTCTATACTCTCTTTTGTTGGTAAATTGATCTAATTTCTACATACGTGTTGAACGGAACCGGTGCGGGTGGTTCACGATTCAAATCCATCCAACATTCAGTATAGAATGTAAATGGTACAATCCCACATTTGTCCATAACTGACAATTGGAAGTATCATTGGTATTGATGATGCCATCACTCGAGCCATAAAATCTGCACCCCAATTCGCCACAAGGTACACTCTGAAAACATCTTTCTCCATGAATCGAATATGGATGTTGAATAGATTGGGAAATGGAAAGTTTGGTACAAGATTTCTCTCAATCACATCCATACATGCAGCACACAGTTTTCCCTTTCCCCCTTACTCTACATGCAGATCAATGACCTCTGCCAGTCTCTATACAACTCTCAAGAACTTAAAGTTATCATCATGATCTTGCTATTCCAAGAGGGGTAATCCACACTCAAGGAAAGAGCAAGTTCGCTCTGATACCATTGTAACACTAGGGAAGTGAGGAGAGATCACTCGAATAGCTCAAGAAATTCTGAAGTTGAGAGATAGCTTAATGATCTCTCTTTCTCCATATATAGTCCTCAAAAAGGTACAAACTAGATAAGGTTACACAACCACCATCCGCTCAATTCCTTGTGGATCGATAACGTGATGGACATCTCTATGAGCACACGGATTGCTGACGTGTACTCCAACTAACACATAAGAAACACAACCTAAAGAGCACACGGATTGCTGACTTGACACCTTTAGATACTCCACTAATAGTCAACTCAAGACTATCTATCTCCTCCTTGCGTAACCTCTACTTTAGTTCTCACTAACTAAAGATGGTTACAATATCATAACAAAGATTAAATTGTGGAGCTTATGCCTCACAAATAGGAGAAATTAGTTGGCAAATCAAACTTCCTTAGTCTTTCACATTGTCTAAGTCACTCAATATCTCATCCACACATTTAGACAGCCTACTAAAGATACGAGGATGGAAGCCATTGTTGATGTACTTGGAGATGAAGAAGGTATGATCCAACCATCAACATCGTATGAGGTAACATCTAACGTTATATTAGGGGCGACGAAGATTCTTGTTCATTCTCCTTTTTTTCTCAGCAAAGAATTTATTGCCGTTGGAGTATTATTATTCTATGTATAATTTCATTATTACGATTGATAATCACACTTTACAAAAGCAAAGAGGATATTTTGATTGCTTGTGGTACTAATAGCATCAGTAATATTGATTTCGGATCAAGATAACTATTGGTGGAACTTGACAAGCTGGAGTTAGATTGATGGAGTTATTAGTGAGACCGGCATATAAACGTACCAAGATGTCATCAAGTGCATTGATGTTGGATAATAGGATTGGTATCTTTTGTTTGGTCGGCCCTTCTAGAAAAGTTTATCGACCTTGACAAGTGTTGTTAGACTTTGGTGCACAACCCCTTATGTTGGATAAAGATGCAATGATTGGTCTTGATTTGTGAAAAACTGATGTGAAGAGATGATATCCATTTCAAATTCATACATCTCTTGAGGTTCTAGTGATGCACCACTACCATATACCACCCGGATGGAGTTGATTGTTCAAGTGCAACCATATCATGTCACATACTGATATATGATGTGAGCACATGTTGTTGTTACACTTGTAGAGTAATATCATATATTGGTGGGTGCAACAATGTTATACCCAATGGGATTTAACATTGATTATTAGTAAGACATAACCATCCTCTTATTGGCTAGATTGACAATCTAATGAGAGTCGAATGAGTCGATTACCAATACGGTTCATTATCGGTTCTAGCCCTTTAATGATGAAGGTTTGATATGTGTTGTGATCTTCCATACTTGTTTATCTAGCATGGTGATTTATTGTAGGTAAACATGGATGCAAATGATGATCCATGTCAAGAGAATGTTGATATCGTTCCAAGTCTTAGTGAAGTAGTGTCATACATTTCAAATGAGTCACTAGGTACTTCACATATAGAACTAAATGGTAGATTAGATGGTACATTAGCTCATACATTAGGCTTGGACTGAGTCTTTTTCTCTAGGGGTGGATGAGACAAAGGAAGTTATTCCTACTTCCGCTATGTTGTCACATTTAGATACAACACATATTGCTTGGTAGTATCCAAAGGAGGGCATATGTTTGGAAAGATCAACATAAGTTTGGCTTCTATTTTGCAATCTGACATACAACTACATCGATACTTCTATGTGGATCGAGATTCGATTGCAAGGTTTTTTTATTACGTCATGTGGCACAATTAGTCCAATGATAGCTAGATCTTCTACCATTGTTGGTGGTTCAAGGATATCAATATGTCTTAATGTCAAATATTTTTTTGCTAGGGGCACAAGATCTTGCTCGGCATGACACCATTCATTTGATTATTGTTGGATGGCCATGTTAGGGACATATATCCTTGACATACACGGGTTGATCATGATCTATAAGATTCAACTTTTGGTATGTTTTGGAGATATTATGTGTGTTATGATCTTTTTAACTGCAATAGACATATTTACCAAAATACATTTTGGAGAATGTCCCTTTTTTTTGTGATCCACATGCACAAGTGATGACAAATGTTCATCAAGTGTGGTCAAGGATTGGACCAACTGTATTTCTAGATGCATCAAGAGTAGGATCTCATGCACATCATCCATATTTATAATGGATAAACCTTCATAGAGAGATTTTATTGCGAGCATATAACGAAATACAAAGACTCTCACATCTCTCTATGGATAATATTTTGAATATGGATAGATATTCTTAGATAATGGTATATATTGACAGTTCATTCATGATATTGGTAAACCTTGTGAGGCAACCAAGAGTTGCATTACCCACATTGTTAAGTTATTCAACTTCTCATATCTACAGAGAGGAAGAATCTAGACTTTTATGGGATTCTTGCTTGATTCTCTCTCATTAACATAGGATGAAACCCCGATGTTGATGAGAGAGAGCGAGCTATGGGTTTTTATAATAGTACTACAATAATACTTAAATTATAAAGGTCAATAGTATGTTAGATGTTGGATTAGGCTATGGATCCAAATTGCTTGACATGGATTGTGAGCCTTGGATTGGCCTAGTAGAGACACATGCGTTCCATATGTGTGATTGCAAGACCATTATTGAACACTTTGCCTATCGAGACAATGAAGGAAAAAACTAGGGATAAAAAATATTCAAGACTTCATACTTGGTCTTATTGAGATGTTAAAAAAGCAGAGGTGCATTCTACTTCTAGAATGGTTGGAGTTTTGTGCATGGAGCAAGTGATGGTTATCACTACCTAGATTTATGACAAAGCTCTAGAGGTTACAACTAGTTTGGATGGAGTTGTTCACTAAGCTAGTGGAGTCTAGTATGAGAAAGAAGAAGAAGCTTTATGCTCAAGAGATTATTGTTTAGAAACCATACACTACACTCTAGTGTCAATAAAGAAGAGATTTGGGATAGAAGGAGAAAAATGTAGAGTGTAGAGATTTTTGAGGAGTTTTAGAAATTTTTTTTGTTTTCATTATGAAGGATTTAGGGTATATGAAGGGATCAGGTATATAGAATGATTTGACAACTGATGCACCAGTCTTCCGTTGTTCTTCTCAATACAACAAAATGGAGAGAGATTTGATCCAAAGTAGTTGTCAATAACTTCTTGAGGCTGGATTAGTGAAAATATCATATAGAGAATATGCCTCTATATGATGATGCAAGTCAAGAAAGATATACATGATAATTATACATATAGATGAATATGTGGTGACTACGATCTATCAATTGACAGACAAAATCTAATTGATATGCTATGCATACAAATGAGAAGATCTTTGATGTGATTGGACATGCAAAGATATTTATTATATTAGATTTATGAGTAGAATATCATTAGTTGTAGATTCGAGATTAGGATAAAATCAATATGATTTTTTGGACAATTAATTCACATGACAAGGATGTGTTGTATTAATGGAGTTTTTTACCATTTGTCGGTATGATGGATATGATCCTAGTCATACATGATTGTGCTCAGACTTACATCAATGATATTCTAGTATAAAGTGCTAAAGTGATGGAGCATGAAAAATATTTGTAGGAGGTATTTTAACAATTGATAGCTCATGATCTCAAATTGCATCATGAAAAGTGTAAGTTTTTTCAAGAGCAAATGAAGTATTTGGGTCATATCATATATCTAGTATAGTTGGGAGTTCAACAAACCAAGGTGGAGGTAATTTTGTGTTGCAAACTTTTATTGTCGATATATACAAAGATTTAAACTATTGCCAAAGCCTTGACAAAGTTGACAAAGCTAGATCAAGAGTGGTGTTGGAAAGATGAACATGAGAGAGCTTTTGTTGAGCTCAAGGGTTGACATTTGTCCATACTTTGAGGAGACAAGTGAGAGATTATCTCTTTCAAATACATACTTATTGAAGTTTATTGGGTTTGGGAGCAATGATTACCCAACATGATGATGAGGAGAAGGAGTTTGTATTAGTTTGTGCAAATTGTTTCAATAATGCAGCCAAGTCAAAATATAGTTCTTACAAAGGAAAATGTTTGGTAGCTATCTGGGTTGTGACACATTTCAAAAGAGATCATCAATCATTGAAGTGGTTGATGGAATCAAAAGTTTAGATGGGAAGGTATGATTTCACAATTTTTTGTGATGAATCATAATGTAGATTGATAAGGTCAATTTAGCTTTTGACATGATTATGCATATTGACATCTACAATCTTGAGTATGTTGGTTTTCATAAGCTCTTGGGTCACGAAATTGATATATTATCCTTTGAATTGATCAAACACATCCATTATGACATGATCTTTGTACAATTGCTTTGATGGACATTTTAAGTGCCAAGGAGTGGGATTGAGCTCGGAAGTTTAGATTAAAGCATGGATATATAGCTTTTTGTATTATGCCACTTCCATCTCAAAAAGCAATTTCAAACTATTGATGGAGATGTATGCAAACTCATATGTATCAATCTACGCCTAGATGTGATCATGTTTGGACATCATTCAATGCACTTACACCATAATTACATACCCTATCAATTTTGAGACTTGATTATCATTGGAGCTTGAATTTTGTAGTACCTTTGGTATTGACATAAAAATTGTTTTTATTTAAAGTGTTAAAATTATTTAACACTTGTGTAAGATATTTTTTACATTTATATAGTGTGTGTATACTACTTTTTTTATGTGTATATGATTTGAATAACTTCTAATCTATTTTGACAACATAAAATATTGATTTATAAGAAGTTCATGTCAATGTGAATCAATGATTTGTTGAAAGCAAAAAAATATTATATTTTTTATTTGGATCATTTTAAATTACTTGTAACATAATTTAATTTTTAAAATAATACATCCACATACTAAATTATTTTGAATAATGATACCTATTTAAAATATTTCATATCATTTGCAAACTAATGAGATAATGCAATTTGATAAAATTTTAAAATCATTGTTTAATTTTATTATAAATTTTTTTATTATAATTTTTATTGATAGTTATATTTTATGATTTAATTTATTAATTTTGGATCATTTTTTAACGTCAATTTTTAAATTTAATTAAATTATATCAAAATTATATGAATTAGGCGAAGAGTTGAATACATATTTTGGAGAAAAAATTCATAACTATAATAATATAGAAATAAAAAAATGAGAATATTTTTCAAATTTTAAAAATTATTTCTTGTTTGTAAATATTTTTGATGCATATATAGACAAAATTTATAATTTTAAATCGTGCATTTACATCATAACATGTCATCAATTTTGTATGTATGATTCTAAAAGTTGAAAGAATTGATTTTTGAAAATAAATTATAATTTGTAAGTCATTATACTTAAATTTTATACAATTGTCTAGGTGTTGCACAAGGTTCAATTGTAAAACAAAATGTTTTCATAGATAAATAAAAAACACTAAGTCTAGCTTTTTTTTGAATCATTATTTAACATATTTTATTATTTAAAATAAAAAGCTTTATAATTTCAAAACTTGCATCTACATCAAAAAATAATATTAAATTTTTATGTGTAATTTTGAATGTTGAAAAAATTAATTTTTTTAAAAAAATTTAAATTTATAAATCAATATACTTCAATTTTATACAATCATTTGGGTGAAGCACCATGTTCACTTATCAAAAAATTAATTCTTTTCCATATAAAAACAAGAATATTAGATGACATTCTAGCTTTTCTACTAAATAATTATTTAACATACTTATTTATTATTTTTAATATTTTTATTTTTATTATCTAATTTAAAAATCATTATAATTTCAAATTCTTCATCTTTATTAGTACATACCATTTATTTTCTATGTACAATTGGAATAATACATTCAATAATCTTAAATGATATGAAATAAAATATCCATGCAATATTAAATTCATATTTTTAAATTTTATAAATAAAAAATTTTAAAATTTAGGAATATTTATATATTAAATTAATATTTAAAACTGATAATTTTTTTTTCACTAGTTTCAACCATAAAAATAAGTTTCTGCAAATATATAATCAATTAATGATCATATCAACAAAATATATATGACATCCAATCCAACCACGCCCTCATGAGGATCTGTTGATCTTGAAGTGTATGACTATAGTTCTATTGGATATTTAGGTTGTCATAACTTATGTAGCGGCATCCCTACTTAGGTAGATGCACACATGGAAGAGCAAATATATCTATAAGAGCTGACAATGCATTTATCACGGTTCATACTAGAATTTCCGTAAGGCCTACAACACCGTTAAAAGAGCTAGGACTCAAGGGTTGAGTTCAAATTAGGGCTCATTGGGGTATAATTTTCAAAGTTGAGACTTTGAGAGTGTGGCTATGGTGGATAATTGCTAGTGCGGAAACTTGGAGTCTTTGAAAGACAAAGTGGATTTGACTCGAATGTAATATTTCTTTTATGCTATAGTTATGAGCAAAGGGTACTTGTGGATGTTTTGAAAGTAGAAAAGATTGCTTCGAAAACTCGAATTTGGATTATGTGGTAAAAATTGTGAGTTTTTGGAGCATTCAAGATGTTTTGATGAGTTTTGATCAATGATAGTTACAATCTTTTTGATGTAGACTGTGCATGGCATTGATGGGGTGAAGACCGTGGTGACGATCTAGAAGTAAAGTTGATTCAAAGTTGGTGTGATCAATTTTAATATATGTATTTTTTGTTTAAATGCTTAAATTTGAATCGAAAATTTTGAAGTACGGAAGCATTGTTGAAAATTAATGAAGTGGGTTGATGCTCATAGTTACCTTGGGGCTTAGAATCGAGATTGGCTATAAAAAGATTTCGGACATAAGTGCTCAAAGTCCAAGATTTGATGTTTCAAAATTTTTGGGGCGAAAATAAGAGTGTGGTGTATGTTCCCAAAATTTTTTTTGGCCTTAGAAAGGGAATTGAGTGTGGTTTTATACATCGAAATAATCATAGTCAGTTTATTGATTTGGAGAGCAAAAGGACTTCAAAACTAAGTTTTAGTATTTTTAAATACCTTCATGAAGCTATGTCAGTCCAAGTTGGATTGGTTTGGCCCCTTTGATGGATGTTTTTGAGATGAAGTAATGTTATTTATGTTTCTTGTGATTGATATAACTCCATCTTGGCTTCCTATTTGTGCACCACGTTTGTTTGTGTTGGTGCTTTGTTGTTTGGAGTGTTATTGCTCATGTGTGTTGCCGATAGTGAGGCTGGATTTGCATACTAGTCAGAGTATTCATGTTTCTCTTTTGTGAGATAAGAATTATGGACATACAGATTAAATGATGCCTATGGTGATGGCAGGTTCAGGTTGCCAGTGTTTTAGCATCTTGGATGCCTCATGTACATTCTGTTGCGGTATCTAGTTTCACTTGAGGACTTGTTGATGTACAATTAGATAACCATAGTTATTCTAGAGCTAATACAAGCACAAAGCCCCAACTTCATGAAAGTATGTATTTATTAGATAAAAGACCAATGCAGTGCTTGCTTTGGTGTTTCGATGAACATGATAACTCGACAAATCGTACGGCTTTTGCGATGACACAAAATTCTTAAAAAAATATAAATTGCTTTTTTATTTACGGTGTACAAAAAGTAGATAATTAGGCTAGGTTCAAAACTAGCTAATATACAAATGGTTATCCAATGTTGGACACTCATACACACATTGTTTCAAAATTGCCATATACCTTTTTCTCTTCTAAAAGCGGAAACGATTGATTTTCGCCAGAACGGTTGGGTCGGTTGTTTGGATGGATTTAGTGTATCTCTTTCGAAGGAGACTTATCGGAGCCGTATGGATGTCTGACATGGTGCGCTCCAGCGTACTAGTCAATATCTTTTTTAGGGAGAACCGGCAAGATAACAATGAGAGCCTAAATCCTACCTTGGGCGCATAACAATCAATGTTGATCTCCATATGGGATTGCAATTAGCAAGAGTTGCCATGGTGATTTTTTGACTTCATTGTTTACCATTAGAGAGTGGATATGTTATCTTTGAACACATAGATTAAGGACTGTTTGACAATAATTTGAGACATTCATGATGACATGATGATGTTTGAGTATCTTCGTACATGTGGTTTGATGGAATTTTGAGTGCCAAGGAGTGGGGTCAAGTTCTACAAAGAGCTCAGAGGTTTAAATGGGAAGATAAAAATCTTTTTTTGCATATGGAAAAATGACGGTATTCGTGATGGGCCACATTGCTAGTTGAAGGAGTGTGTCATATGCCTAAATCGACAACCAAGTGGGCTCGAACGATAATGAAAGTTTTGATGATCCCAATAACACTTCTGAATTTTACATCCAGACGTCTTGGCCTCAAATAATAAGAACATCAATGTAGTGGCATTGTAGTACCGATGTGCTCACTAACAGTGAGAGCAAATGGTCAAACATTTTCAAGGGGAGTTAGATCATTTTGGAGTGAAGCGTACATATAGCTTACTTCAAAGTCACTATTGATGGAAAGGTATGCACACTCAGGTGCAGTAATTTGTGGCCATATGTATGATTTTTGATCCCGTTCATGCATCATTCAATGCCCTTACACCACATGACCTCATACATACCCTACCAATTACGAAACTTGGTTAGTGTTGTCACTTGGATTTTTTTTCTTCGATTTGAAGTATGGAAAGATCTTGTTACAAGATCTTTTACATTGATTGTACAACATCATCAATATGTGTTGGTCATGTTAGAGCATTTTTCCAAGTGGATTGAGTTGGAAGCATTGTTTGACAAGTCAAGTGAGATAACTATGTATGCATTCTTAGTTTTCGTGATTAACCGATTTGATACACTAATGGAATTTCTTACTAATTAGGGTATTGAATTTTTTGATGAGTTTTAGGCTTTGTGTGATCAATCATCATAACTCTTCAATGTATCATCTTGAGGTTGATGGTTTGGCATAGAGAGATGTTCATAAAATGAAAAAAAGATTAAGAAACTTTGGCTTCGAGAAATATCATCTAGTAGACTCAGACATCTTAAATCGTGATTGACCATGGGCCATTGATTTAGCCCGCAAGCATCTCTTATGTCCTTTTCACCTTACTTCTATTATATGGTATAGATCTAGACTTACTTGCAACTATTCACTGAGAGTCACTTAAAGTTTTAGACTAAAATAACCTTGATGTAAGGGTTAATGTGTGTTCTTAGAGGTCAGAATTGTTTTGTACAGTAATGACAATGTTATTTGAGAACCTGATTATTGCTCAACATAGAGATATTTTGTGTTATGCTATCATCCGAGGAGATGGATATTGACCTTCAATTCAAATATTTCATGGTGGTCATTACATTTACTTGCAAAAAAGTATACTCATCACATTGGATGTTATTGTTGATTCCTCGATTCTACAAGTGAGGTTTTACTTTATGGATTTTTGCTATTAGAGGTTCATGATGATGTGATTTGCGAGAATCATGTTTGTAATTATATTTCATGTCATCTTTCAAACATTGATGGTATTATGGATCCAAACCTAGCATTTGTGCAAGTACTTTTGATTTGTGATTCTTGTTTGAGAGTATGACATATGTCACATGTTTGACATTTCCTCTCAATACGATGTCTAGTGGGAAGTGGAGATGTCCTTGATGCGATTAATAGACAATCTGGTTTGACCGTTACATGACATGGATTGTAAATATGAGACTAATCATCAAACATTCTAAGACATGGCTTCTTTATCTTAGCCCCAGGAAGGGCAATATCATGCCAATACACTAGATTGATACATGGTGTTAGTATGACATAACTCCATATTATGACCGATTGTGGTACTGTTGTGTTGATGTATGAAAATTTATGTATTGTGATATTTAATATACAATGATACGTATTATGATCCAATATATATATGCACGAGTTATGTAGTGGCACCTTTAGTTATATAGATGTGTGTAGGCAGAAGCAGATATAGTCGTTACAGATTATAATGTAGTTAGGGTCGTTTGCAATAAATATATCATTAGAAGACATATGGTTCTAGGGTTAGAATTTGAATTAATGCTCATTGAAAATCACTTTTTGAAGTTAATCATTTTAGAATGTGGCTATAGTGGAATGAACTAATGTAAAAACTTTGATTTTTTGAATGTCAAAGTGAATTTGATTCAACTAGAATGTCTCTTTTACGTTATGATTATGAATAAGATATTTTTGTGAAAATTTTTAAAATAAAAAATATTATTATGATACATTTGTGTTTGTATATTACAATCTATATATTGTTATGTTTGATGTGAAAACAACATGTTATATAATGATAGATATGTTCTTGACAAACCAAATCTAGAAATTTTGTGTCAAAAAGTTTTGAATTTGGAAATGTTGGTGTTCGATAACTATTGATTCTTTCTTATAGCAACTTGTGCTCTTGTTGAATAACTAAGTTCACTTTGCTATAAGTTGTTGACATGCTTTGCGTTTTATGGTGGAGTTATGATGTGATCATCTTGAGTGAACCAAAACTTATACTTGGTTTCTCATGATATTGAATGAGCCATAATCGATGTGTGATCAGATCCATAATAATCATGTAATAATTATCCACATAATTCATAATTAGTTAAACATCAAGATTCATATCAACATATATATTTCAGTATATAAATAACAATTGTTCTTGAACTATGCAGTAGTTTTTATAAATACAATTACTAACAAGTCTGAAAATATCTATTTAACATTTATAACAAAAAGTCTGATGATAGTTTGCTATCATTAATATTTACAATATATGATATTTGATTAAATATACGAATTAAAAAATATATAAATTTTAAAATTTAAATATTTTAGTTTTTTATACTAAAAATTACATGTAAAACTTGATCAATTTGGTTGGTTAAAGATCCCTAGAATATACCCATAGGAAATTTTTTTCTAAAGAGGTTATGATATGGAAGACAATTAACTAGTATAGTTGCAAATAAAAAAATTTGTACAAAGAGTGCTTAAAAAATGAGGACTGTCATTACAATTTAAGAACAAGATAGAAGAATGTAAACCTTGAAAGCTTGTACATACTCATCAAACCTCCCATCAAAGATTTTGTTCACAACTTCCACTCCATGATTAAGTTTTAATTCTTAAAGAAAATATGACTACCTTATATTCTTACTCAAACCTCCTGAGAGAAATATCTACCAAGTATGTGGATTAAAGTAGTAATTTATTTGTAATTGATCAGTTCACCAATTTCCATACTTCTCTGATGATACTTCCTGTTTATTGTATTGATTTTTTGTAGCCTATAGATAACAAAGTGAAGCATTTTTAAAAAAAGTTCAACACTCTCAAAAGAAACCTTGAACTTTTGTTGAATAAGACTTGGGAAGAAAGAACTTTAATAAACATATGATTAAAGAACCCTAAACTCAAGAAAGATTTCTAAAAAACAATACATCCTTTAGGTAAAATCTTTTTGTTTATATTCCGTATCAAGAAAGACTTAAAGTTACATACTATATTTCAGTGATCACATCAATAAGTATAATTTCATCAATATGGAGGTTCGCTGCAACTTGACAATAAAGTTAAACGTATGTGGGACATGTGATTGGATCAACATCTAGAGTCAAGGGGATGAAGCTGTCAGGTGTAAACTATATCCGCTGAGGTAGATGATAGCAAAGACTAGAACGTAGACATGATAGCTGGTGAACACAAAATCACACAGAATAAGACTGGCTCAAAAGCATCGATACAGAAATAAGACGGGCTGAAAATATGCGAAACATATATAATATCTTCAAAGCCGCCATACCTTAATTTTAGTTTGAGAAGTGTGTCCTCCATGGAAGAAACACCGTTTTGACCGTCCACAATCGGTCAGAGACGCGGTGATGCTTGAGGGTCGGTATTACGCCTAATATACTTACACAATACAAAAGACCAGCTTACGCATCATCTTGTTAACACAGTAACATAATATCCAAGTAGACTTTGAATGAGGACCCAACACCATTTGCACTAGTAGACTACTCATACTTTACATCATACAACAATCTGATTGCATGTAGTTAGAAGTGTGGCATCCAAATGTGCCCATCTTATCTAAAGAACGAAAATTATGAATCGAAAAACTTAAAACTAAGCTGAGAACACATACAAATAAAGAACAAAGAGACAATCGAAATATATCGTCGAGATGGATGAGACTATCGTGAATACACGATCCACACAAATGGAAACCAGAGCTGAAACCTAAGAGAATCCATTTACTTGTGAACAACCAATCTGTACTCTGTTTGATGCAGGGTGTTCATACGCTATCCATATCCGCGTCAGAAACTGAAATGACAGCAGATATTCATGTCGCAACCAAGTGTGCCCACGTAAGTCTAACCAGTCCCCTCATCCTCATCTGCTGTGATGTAATTGTTAATATCAAAGTCAATTTCTTTCTCTATTTAGCAGTAAACTAATAATTATAAAGAGTAAAAGTTAGTTACCATAGTTAACTACCAATTTACTTTAGGGCTTAAATAGGGTTTGGCATCCTTCAGCCATGTACTCTGTATATATTGCTAGAACACACATAAGAGTACATACTTTCCAAGTTATCATTTCCTCATGTACTGATCACACCTTGAAATGTTGAGAAGTGGGGGGCTGAATTTAGAATTGGTCTCAATTCAAATAAGGTGAATGTTATCTAGAGTCTCATCTTAGTGCTACCTCTCATAGCCCACTTGTGTAAGGGTAAGGGGGAGTGGTAGCAAGCTATGACTAGTCCAGGAGCATCAAGCACTGCAAGAGATGCATATGGAAAACAATCCTAATCAACTGCTGCAACATAGTTTAGAATATCAAAAGGTTATGGGCCCACATTGGGCTCGTGAGCTTGATAGGATGATGAACCTTAACACTCTGAATTATAGAGAATGGGCACTTGAGGTTGAGGTTTTGAGGCTCTATGGCTACTTGAAGACATTGAGGAGTGTTTTGAAGATGAGATGTTTACATTATAACACATGGTGACCAAGAGGTTGTTGAGGAAGGCTATGGATCAGGTCAACAAGGACCCGGTGGTAGATATCCCATATGCTTGGGACATTTGGGCCAAACATAAAGCTGTAGGTAAGATTGGTATCTTTGCTGATGCTAGACTGAAATGGGTAGAGATGATTACTTTCAAGCTTGAAGATGAAGATGTTGGCAATGTGATTGCACATATGGCCAAGTTGAATTTATGTTTTTCTAGGATTGGTGAGTCACACACAATCATTCACCCTCATTTCAAGGTTACAGATTTGTTGAGTAGTCTACCTAAGAAGTTTGGGCCTCTTGTGCTCTCACTTGATGCTCTTCCTGAAGAGCAACTGACTTGGGATTACACCTATAACAAGATGGTCACATTTGCTACAGCGTTTGAGAGGGAAGACAAGGAAGCAACTATGGATGTTGCTCACAAGAAGAAGATACATAGAGGGAGTGGGTCAAGAAGGGGCAAAGAATCTCGAAATTGCTACACATGTGATGATAGAGGGCATTTGAGCATTCAATGTCCAAAGTGGAAGAACAAGAAAGAGAAAGGTCGCTACAACTCTTCCAAGTTTGACGAGAATGACAAATCTCAAGAACAGAAGAAGGATGGGAAGAAGAAGAGAGGCAATCATGGCTCATGAATTCTCAAACAATGACACTAACTATATTTGCATGACAATTGAGAAGTGAGGAGGGAAGTTATCTTGGATGGTATCTGGATGCAACATGCAGCTCTCATATGAGCTATGAGAACCATCTATTTAGTAACATGTGTAGAGAGTGAAAATGGTACTGAATCTCAATTTCTTGAGATAGGAGCAATTTCTTTGCACTGTGTTGGAGTGAACACAGACAAGTAACATACTATGGTGCTGCAGAAAGTTAGGTATGTACTTGATTTTGTTAGAAACCTGATGTCAATGAGCAAGGTCACTCAAGCTGGTTTTGATGTACACTTTAGAGGAGAGTCTTGTACTATAGACTTTTGATATTCTGAACTCTATTGCAGCATTTGATTAGGATGTTTCCTAGATGTATCACTAGCAATGCCTGATCCCTCTATTGACTCTCCTGGAGTAGCCATAGCTTGCTCCAAGAGAGTCAATAGAGAGATCAGACACTGCTACCCTCGGGTGGGCTATGAGAAGCAACACTAATATCATATACTAGATAGCACTTCCCACTCCTGAATTGAGACCAACTCGAAATTCAGCTAGAGTGCTAACCCCATCCCCATTCTCAACAATCCAGCACTCAAAGGTGCGATCGGGACCTGAGGAAATGATCACTTGCAAGGTGTGTACTTTGATTTGTGTACTAGCAATTTATACAGATGTCATGGCTCACACTTAAACCACATGTCCTAACTCGAAAACCTAATCTTAAGGTGGCTAATACCTACCAAACCCTAAAGTAAATAGTAGTTACATATGGTAAAAGTTAATAACTAACTTTTACTATTTATAATTACTATTCTACTGCTAAATACAGAGAGAAACTAACTCCGAGATTAACAATTACATCACTCCCACTTAATGAGGAGGCAGTTTCAGTCCCATTTCTATTATGCATTTCATGGGTTTCTTTTTTGGAAGAGTTTTAGTAAGCATATCAGCAGTCATGTCCTCAGTTGGACAATGCATTAATCTAACTATTTTTCCTTTTCTTTCTCCTCAACAAATTTTGTACGTATAGAAATATGTTTAGTCGTAGGATGATGAACAGGTTTTTTATTGAGTGCAATAGCTCCAGTGTTATCACACATCAATATAGTTGGAGCTTGTTGAGTAAAACCAAGCTCACACAACATTCTCCTGGACCAAATCAGCTCTTGAGTAGCTAATGAAGAAGCCATGATCTCAACCTATGTTGTAGATGAAGCTATTGACTTCTGCTGCTTGCTTCCCCAACTGAGAGCTCCACCACTAAGAGTAAACAGATAGTCACTTGTGAACCTATTGTTGTCATAATCATCTCCCCAACTAGCATTAGAGAATCCTTTGAAAGTAGGCTCAGATCCTAACTTCCTATACTCCAAGTAAATACCTTAAGTGCCTTTTAGGTACATGAGCATCCTTTTGACACATCCCCAATGAGCTCGAGTTGGACAGTTAGTGTATCTGGCCAAAGCTCCCACTGAGTGAGCTATGTCTGGTCTGGTACAAACCATAGCAAACATCATTGAACCTACAACACTCTAGTAAAGATATTGCAGATCCTCACTTGTCTCTTTGCTAATTTCCTCCATGTCTTTTCTGAGTTTATAGCCAGGATCCAAGGGTGTTGCAACAGATTTTGCATCCTCCATCTTGTACCTTTTTAGAACACTCTCAATGTACTTGGTCTGGTTGATTCTAATCCACCCTTCTTTCCTATTCCTATCAATGTTGATCCCTAATAGAAACTTAGCAGGACCTAGTACTATCATCTCAAAAAGAGAGCAAAGGTAAGAGATAACATTTCTCATTGCCTTGACTCCCTTCCCTATGAGCAGCAAATCATCTACATACACTGCAATGCAAAGCATTCCATCCTTGTTGTACACACTCAAATCTGAGTGTGCTCTTGTTTCCTGAGATAAGAATCTAACTTTTGATACCAACTCCTATGTGCTTG
This sequence comes from Marchantia paleacea, assembly GCA_014180765.2. Lineage (NCBI taxonomy): Eukaryota > Viridiplantae > Streptophyta > Marchantiopsida > Marchantiales > Marchantiaceae > Marchantia > Marchantia paleacea. Next base: position 742,281 of record MUAA02000098.1, read on the forward strand.
CTTCAGCCCATAAAGTGCTTTTTTCAACACGCACACCTTTCCATCTAAAGCAATGTAGCCATCAGGTACATCCATGTAGATTTTCTCCTCCAAATCTCTGTTCAGAAAAACTGTCTTGACATCCAATTGCTTTACTTCCCAATCATTCTCAGCTTACAGAGCTAAGAACATTCTGATAGAACCATACCTTGCTACTTCATTATGTACCACTTGATTTCCAACTTCAAGATCAGCAATAATCTAGCTTCATGATATCAACATGTGTTTTGGATGATGATCCACCTCTATCATCACCAACACCTGGTAATGGTAGTACTATAGGTACATGAACAGGTGTAGCAACTATAGCAGCTCTTGCAATGCTTTTTCTTCCATTCATATCCTCCCAAGTATTCTCCTCATCAAATAACACATCTCTAGTCCGAATTGTTCTTTTGGGTTGAAGAGAATGTACTCTTTTAATCCTTCTTCATAACCAATGAAGATAAATCTTGAAGCTTTCATTCCAAGCTTCTTCTTCTGCTCCTCAAAGTTGCTCCCCAAAATTGCATCTTGAGATTAGCTTGAGCAAACTCATGGCCTTGTCCTTCAAGGTCCTATTCCATCTCTATGCAACTGCATTTTGTGATGGACTGTCTCTAACTGTCACATCCATCAGTATCCCCTTATTTTCTATAAAAGTATAATAATTATGATTCATGTACTCTGTGCCTCCATCTCATCTAAGTCTCTTCAACTTTGTTCCTATCTGAGTTTCTACCATGTTTATAAAGACTTTGAATTGATCAAGAGCCTCATTTTTGTGCTTCAACAAGTACACGAAATTCTTTATAATCTTGTCATCAATGAAAGTAAGGTACCAATGGGCATCCTGTAGGCTTTTGTAAGCCATTTGCCCACATACGTTTGAATGTATCAAATCTAACAACTCTTCTGATTTGTGTAATCACTTACAGGGAAATAATGTATTGTGTAACTTCCCCATAGCACAAGAATCACAGAAATTGTCACAAAAGTGACAATTTCACACCATTCACCATCTTCTCCAAGAGTCTCATGATAGACTTGGAGAGATGTCCTAATCTCCTATGCCACAATCTCATTGGATGCTAAGGTGTAAGGTAATCATGTTCTGACTTCTTGTGCTTCACCTCCAACAACTTAAATAGGTTGTCATCCAGGACTCCATAGCATACCACCTGTCCATTCTTATCTATAGTACAAAAATCTCCTCTAAAGTGCACATCAAAACCAATTTGAGTGAGCTTGCTCACTAACATCAGGTTTCTAACAAAATCAGGTACATACCTAACTTTTTGTAGCACCATAGTATGTTGTTTGTCTATGTTCACTCCACCAACACAATGCAAAGAAATTGCTCTTATCCCAAGTTTTGATAATCAATGTGTGAATGTGATCCATATAAATCACTTCTAGATGATGTTTCTACCGCAGCAGATCCTATAGACTCCCTTGCACTTGCCATAGCTTGCCTACACTCAATCTAACCCTCAGATAGATTTAGCCAATGTTCTTGAGGTCAAAACTCTCAATGTAACACTCCCCACCTTGAACCAAGCTCCAACTCGAATTCAGCTAGATTGCTATCACCACCCACACATCTCAATAATCCAACAGCTCACAGGTGTGATGAGTACTTGAAGGAATGATCACTGGCAAGATGAACACTTTGACCTAATTGCTTTACTAATTGAACAGCAATATATACAGGCTCAACTTTGAGCATGGTCACACAAATCCGAAATCCTAAACCATGGTGGCTTGAGACTACTTAGCCACAAAGGTAACCCTAAAAGGAAAACCCTAAAGTAAATTTCTATTTATTGTCAGTTCAATTTACATTATACTTCTACCGAGTTACTAATATGGTTTGACTTTGAGATTAATTCACAACACTCCCACTTAATGAAGAGTCAGAAACAAACCCATCTCTCCTACACATTTCCTATGCTTCTCTTTTGAGAGTGCTTTGGTTAGCACATCAGCAGTCATGTCCTCAATTGGACAATAAACTAGTCTACATATTTTTTCCTCTTCTTTCTCCTTTTTCAACTAAACCATATTAATAACTGGGTAGAAGTAAAATGTAAATTGGTTTGATAGTAAATAGAAATTCATTTTAGGGTTTTCTTTTTAGGGTTACATTTGTGGCTAAAGAGTCTCCAGCCACAATGGTTTAGGATTTTGGATTTGTGAGTCCACGCTCAAAGTTGAGTATGAGAGATGTATATATTACTATTCAATTAGTAAAGCAATCAAATCAGAGTGTTCATCTTGCCAATGATCATTCCTTCAGATACTCATCACACCTATGAGTTGTTGGATTAGTGAGATGTGGTTTGCCTAAATCTACCTGAGGATTAGATTGTGTGTAGGCAAGCTATGGCAAGTGCAAGGGAGTCCACAGGACCTGCTGTGGTAGAAACATCATCTAGAAGTGATCTGTATGGATCACATTCACACACTGATTATCAAAACTACTATTAAATACAGAGAGCAACTGACTCCAAGATTAACAATTACATCATAGAGAAGAATGGATAGATCTTATGCTATGGAATCGATGTGCTGCAGGGTGCACAATGATACCTTACTTTCATTGATAACAAGAGTATAAAGAGTTTTGTGTACTTGTTGAAGTATAAAAATGAGACTCACGATAAATTCAAAGTCTTTATAAACATGGTAGAAACTCATACATGAAGGAAAGTGAAGAATACATCTTGAAGCTTGTAATGAAAGCTTCAAGATTCATCTTCATTGGTTATGAAGAAGGACTAAAGGGGTACAGTCTCTTCAACCCAAAAACCAAGAGAACAATTCGGAGTAGGGATGTGTAGTTTGATGAGGAGAATACTTGGGAAGATATGAATGGAAGAAATATCATTGCAAGACCTATTATAGTTGCTACATCTCTTGTACTACCATTATCAGGTGTTGGTGATGGATAGAGGTGGATCATCATTCCAAACACATGTTGATATTTAGAAAAATCATGACTCCTGATCCTTAAATTGGAAATCAATTGGTACCTAATGAAGTAGATACAGAAGAGGTAGATGGACTACCTAATGTCAAATTTGGATCATCTTCAATGCATGTCTTTTGATATTTTGAACTATGTTGTAGCAGCTGATTAGGATGTCTCCTAGATGTATCACCAACAGTGATGTGGGGGTGGTGATAGCAATTTAACTGAATCCGATTTGGACCTTTGTTCAAGGTGGGGAGTGCTACATTGAGAATCATGACTTGAAGAGTTTAAGCAATGCTCTTCAGGTCATGATTCTCACCTGAAGAGCATTGCCTAAATATACTTGAGAGTTAGATTGAGTGTAGGCAAGCTATAGCAAATGCAAGGGAGTCCATTGGATATGATGTGGTAGAAACATCATCTAGAAACGATCCATATGGATCACATTCACACACTGATTATAAAAAATGGAAGCATGGAAACCCTCAACAAATTGTTGAGCATGGTGATTCTACAAAGGCATATGGAGTTGCTCTTAGAAGATCCAACATATCTCAAATATATAGATTTGGGATTGTTAAAGGGGTTGCCCATGTCTCCATTTAGAATGATATTGTCATGGAGGAAGCTATATCTATTGATATTGGTTCTATCCCTATACGATTTGATGGGGTCTTCCCATTCCTTTTGTTATTTTACTGTGTCTTTTTTTCTTTTGACGATGATGAACCTTCTTCATATGTTGAGGTAGCAAATATATGGTATCTCTCCTCATAAATTGTTGACGGATAGGTCTAGAGTTTCTAATAACTGTAACTTTCCAAGTTCGGAAGGGATCGGGCCTGAAAACTGATTTCTACTCATATCTAAAATTATTTGTAGCCACGCCAGCATGCCACTGTCTAAGGGGATAGGGCCACATAACATGTTTCTTGCGATTTGAAGCCCCGGAAGATTCCTGAGAGAACCCTAGAAGTTATGAAGTCCTTCTAACCGATTATCATTCAAGTTGAGGCCTCTCAAACCCGTAGCGTTGGACAAGCCATGACGAATTTCTCCCGATAGGCGGTTGATACTGAAATCTACCATGGAGAGCTTAGGAAGCTTATGACCAAATAGCAAATAGACCACACTGGAAGAAGTGGAAATAAGCTATCTATGAAGAGAAGGAATCTCTTGAAAAGAAGATTTCTTGAAATAGATTTGAAGATATATATTCAAATAAATAGATTTGAAGGAATCTCTTGAAAAGAAATCTGAGGTGGATCTCCCACCTAAAAGGACTATTGGGTGCATGTGGGTCTTCAAAGTGAAGAGAGGAGTGACTTGAGAGATTTAGAAGTACAAAGCTAGCTTGGTGGCCAAGGGGTTTAGTCAGAAACCACACATTGATTACCATGAAACCTTTGCTCCAGTAGCAAGGTATGGCTCCATCATAATGCTCCTAGCTCTAGCAGTTGAGAATGATTCGGAAATAGGGCGATTGGATATCAAAACAACTTTCCTAAATGGAGATTTGGATGAAGAAATCTATATGGATGTACCTAATGGCTGCATTGCTTCATATGGAAGAGTGGGCCTTTTGAGAAAAACACTCTATGGGCTGAAGCAAGCACCTAAGAGTTGATATCAAAAATTAGATTGTTATCTTGCGAAACAAAGTTCCAAGAGAGCACATTCAGATTTGAGTTTGTATAACAAGGATGAAATGCTTTACATTGCAATGTATGTAGATGATATACTCATGATAGGGAAGAGAGTCAAGGCAATGAGAAATGTTATCTCTTACCTTTGCTTTATTTTTGAAATGACAGTAGTGGGTACTCCTAAGTTCCTATTAGAATCAACCATACCAAGTACAATGAGACTGTTGTACAAAGGTATAGGATGGAAGATGTAAAATCTGTTGCAACACCATTGGATTCTGATTGAAAACTCAAAAACGACTTGGAAGAGATTAGCAAAGAGAATTGAGGATCTGCAGTTTCGTTACGAGAGTGGTGTAGGTTCATTGTTGTTTGTTGTGGTTTGTAACAGACCATACATAGCTCACTCAGTGGGAGCCTTGGCTAGATACACTAACTGTCCAACTCCAACTCATTAAGGATGTGTCAAAATGGTGCTCAGGTACCTAACAGTCACTCAAGGTTTATACTTGGAGTACATGAAGTTAGAATCTCAACCTACTCTACAAGGATTCTCTAATGCCAGTTGGGGAGATGATAATGACAAAAATAGGGACCATCAGTGGCTGTCTGTTTACTCTTAATGGTGGAGCTATTAGTTGGGGGAGCAAAAGCATAAGTCAATAGCTTTATCTATAAAAAAAGCTAAAATCATGGCTTTTTCATTAGGTACTCCCCAGCTGAGTTGGTCCAATGAATGTTGAGTGAACTAGGATTTACTCAACAAGCTCCAACTATATTGATGTGTAATAACACATCAATATGCAATAGCTCAAGTGCAATAACACTTGAGCTATTGCACTCACTAAAAACCATATGCATCATTCTATGATTAAATATATTTCTATAGGTAAAAAATTTATTGAGCAGAAAGAACAAGAAAAAATAGTTAAGATAAATGTCCTGATCAACGAAAGATATGACCGTTGATGTGCATACTCAAGCACTTCCAAAAGAGAAACAAAGGAAATGTATAGTAGTAATGGTGTTGTGAATTAATCTCCGAGTCAGACCAGATTAGTAACTCAGGACTAACAATAAATAGAATTTTACTTTAGGGTTTTTCATTTAGGGTTTTCTTTAAGGGTTACCTTTGTGGCTAAGGAGTCTCCAGCCACTATGGTTTAGGGTTTCGAATTTGTGTGACCAGGCTCAAAGCTTAGCCTGAGAAGTGTATATATTGCTAGTCTATTAGTAAAGCAATTAGATCAAGTGTTCACCTTGCCAATGATCATTGCCTCAGGTATTGATCACACCTTGAGTGTTGGATTCTTTGGGAAGTGGGGGTGGAGTTAGTACTCTAGTTGAATTTCGAGTTGGTCTCAATTCAGAGAGGGGGAGTACTATCTAGAGTTTGATCTCGGTGTTTTTCTTCATAGCCCACCTGAGGGTAAGGGAGAGTAGTAGCAAGCTATGGCTACTCCAGGAGAATCAATTGAGAGGTCAGGCACTCCTGGTGATTCATGTAGGAGACATCCTAATGAAATGTTGCAACAAAGTTCAGAATATCAAAAGGTTATGGGCCCACATTGGGGTAGAGAGATTGACAGAGTTGAGAAGCTGAATACACTCAACCACAGAAGATGGTCCCGGAACATGGAGGAGATTTTGAAATTGTATGGGTACTGGAGATATTGCAGTTCTCCTCCTGAGAACATTGAGGAGAGCTTTGCTGATGAGGTGTTTGAACATAATCATCTTGTCACGTTGAGGCTCTTGAAGGATACTCTCAACAATGCCAACCTTGAGATGGTGGAAGATATTCCATATGCATGGGATATTTGGTCCAAGCTCAAAGTTGTGAGCAAGATCGAATTATTCGCCGATGCAAGGTTGAGGTGGGCTGAGATGTCTACCTTGAAGCTTGATGATGATGATCATGATGTAATAGGGCACATGGCCAAGCTTCATTCATGCTTTACTAGAATAGGTGAGTCAGGTCTGATTATCCCTCCACATTTCAGGGTTGCACATCTATTTGCTAGCCTTTCTCCAAAGTATGAGCCCATAATTCTGTCACTTGATTCTCTTCCTGAAGAACAAGTGTCATGGGAATATGCATACAACAAGATAGTCACATTTGCTACTAGATTTGATAGAGCTAGTAAGGAAGTTGCTCTTCTTGCTGACAAAAGAAAGAAGTGGGGACAGAAAAGTGGTACACAAGGGAAGAGCAAAGAGACTCGAGCTGCTATTCTGTGGTGAGAGAGGTCACCTGAGTTTCCAGTGCAAAAAGGTGTCTACGAAGAGCATAGATTCTTCCAAGGCTAATCAGAGACCTGAGAAGCACAAGAGAGTGGTGAAGAAGAAGGAGAGAGCCAACTTGGTTGAGGAACTTTTTTCAGATGATGAAGAGAGTGATTTTAGCAACATGAGTGTTGAGAGGAAGTCTGAGAAAGTGAGATATCCTGGTTGGTACTTGGACTCTGCTTGTAGTTCTCATATGAGTTATGAGAGTCATCTGTTTGAGAGCATGAAGAAGGTGTTGAGATATGTAGAGAGTGGAAATGGTGATGAATCTCCAATTCTTGGAGTAGGAACTATCCCTGTGACTTTTGTTGGAGGAGAAAACAAGGACAAAAGGCATACTTTGATATTGGAGAAAGTCAGATATGTACCTGATTTTGTCAGAAACCTGATGTCAGTGAGCAAGCTCACAACTGCTGGTTTTGATGTACATTTTTGGGGTGGAAGGGAGTCTTGCACCATAGAGAAGAATGGATAGGTTGTTTCCAATGGAGTTGCTGATGGTAACCTGTTCAGATTGCTAGAGGTGAAGTACAAGAAATTTGAGAAATCTTATCTCTCAGATGAAAAGTCACTGGAGTTGTGGCACAAAAGGTTGGGACATCTTTCTGAGTCTAACATGAGACTCTTACAGCAAATGGTGGGAGGACTCACGCTACCAAAAGGATCACTTGCATTCTGTGGTGCTTGTGCTCAAGGCATCCTTCCCAAAGAAGTCATTGCACAGATCTGAGGAGCTACTGGATCTCATACATTCAGATGTATGTGGTAAGATACCTCACAAGTCCTTACTAGGTGCACAATACTATGTCACTTTTATAGATGACAAGAGTAGGAAGAGTTTTCTGTACTCATTGAAAAGCAAAGACAATGTGCTTGAAAAATTCAAAGTCTTTGTTACAATGGTAGAAACTCAGACAGGGAAGAAGGTGAGAAGACTCAGATCTGATGGAGGACTTGAGTATAACAACAAGGAGTTTGTTGCTTTTCTAGAAAGCAAGGGGATAGTGTCAGATGTGACAGCTAGAGATAGTCCTTCACAAAATGGAGTTGCTGAAAGGTTGAATAGGACTCTGCAAGAGAAGGCACTGAGCATGCTACAACATGCTCAACTTGAGATGCAGTTTTGGGGTGCAGCTATCAAGGTTTCTAACTATCTGAGAAATCGAAGTCCCACAGCAGCATTGAACAACATGACACCAGAAGAAGCATGGAGTGGTAAGAAACCTGATCTTACCATGTTGAGGGTGTTTGGTTGTCCAGCCTATGCACATATCCCAAAGGTGCAGAGGAGCAAACTTGGATTGAAATCTAAGAAGCTTATCTTCATTGGATATGAAGAAGGATTGAAGGGATATCTGCTTTACTACCCAAGAACTAATCATACAATACGCTCTAGGGATGTGTTGTTTGATGAGGAAAGTACTTGGAGAAATAGAGATGAGAGAAGTATCACACCAACAGTAGATATTTCATCTGTTTCTATACCTGTGAGTTTACCATTAACAGGTGCCGGTGATAATAGATATGGAGCATCATCACAAGCACACAATGGTACTCAGGAGATACCTGAACCTGAAGGTGGAGAGGAAGTGGTATCTGAAGTAGACTTGGGAAAAGAGGTAGACGGTGTACCTGATGCTCAACTGGAGCCTTTTCCAATGAAGGTTTACATAAGAAGGACAGGGAAGCATGGTAATGCTGAGGTTTCAAAAGCGGATGATTCTTTAGAGGAGCAAGAAATTGCTCCTAGAAGATCCAGCAGACAGAAATTTCAGGTTCAGAGATTGGGGATTGCTTCAGATACAGCTAATGTATCTCTTCAGAATGATATTGTCATGGAGGAATCCATCTCTGCTTCTGTAGATGATGAACCTTCATCATATGCTGAAGCAGCAAGAAGATCAGATTGGAAGAAGTGGGAGCAAGCCATACTTGAGGAGAAAGAATCTCTCCAGCAAACTTGCACATGGGAATTTGTAGATCTTCCACCAGGAAGAAAGACTATTGGATGCAGATGGGTCTTCAAGGTGAAGAGAGGAGCTGCTGGTGAGATTTTGAAGTACAAGGCAAGATTAGTTGCCAAGGGGTAGAGTCAACAACCTGATGTTGATTATCATGAAACCTTTGCTCCAGTGGCAAGGTATGGTTCTATTCGAATCTTTGTTAGCTCTAGCAGGTGAGAATAATTGGGAGATAGAGCAACTAGATGTGAAGACAGCTTTCTTGAATGGAGACCTAGAGGAAGAAATCTACATGGATGTACCGGATGGCTACTCCACCTCCAATGGGAAAGTTTGCTTGCTCAAGAAAGCTCTGTATGGTCTGAAGCAAGCTCCTAGGAGTTGGTACCAGAAGCTTGATGCTTATTTGAGGATACAAGACTTCAAGAGAGCACACTCAGACTTGAGTGTCTACAACAAGGATCAAGAACTCTACATAGCAGTCTATGTGGATGATTTGTTGTTGATGGGGAAGGGAGTAAGAGATGTGAAGAGTGTAATCTCTTATCTTTGCTCCATTTTCGAAATGACAGTACTTGGTCAGTGACGTTTCTGTTAGGTATCCACATTGACAGAAATCGAAAGGAAGGATGGATTCGGTTGAGCCAAACCAAGTACATTGAGAGGGTTCTACACAGGTACAGGATGGAGGATGCAAAACCTGTTTCTACTCCCTTGGAACATGGCTGCAAGTTAAAGAAGGAGATGGATGAAACTAGCAAAGAATCCATCAAAGACTTGCAATTCCTTTATCAGCGTGCATTAGGTTCACTCATGTTTGCTATGGTTTGTACATGACCAGACATAGCTCACTCAGTGGGAGCTCTAGCCAAGTACACTAATTGTCCAACTCCAGCACATTGGAGATGTCTCAAGAGAGTACTGAGGTATTTGAAAGTGACCCTAGGTATGTATTTGGAATACAAGAAGTTAGGATGTAAACCTATTCTCAAAGGTTTTTCAGATGCTAGTTGGGGTGACGATTTAGACAACAGTAGATCCAATTTAGACAACAGTAGATCCACTAGTGGTTACCTGTTTACTTTGAGTGGTGGAGCTATTAGTTGGGGAAGTAAACAGCAGAAATCAGTAGCATTGTCCACAACAGAAACTGAAATCATGGCTTCTTCACTTGCTACTCAAGAGCTGATTTGGTCTAGGAGTATGTTGAGTGAACTAGGTTTTGTTCAACAAACTCCAACAATACTGATGTGTGATAACACTGGAGCTATTGCACTCACAAAAAACCCTGTTCATCATCCTCGTACTAAGCACATCTCTATACGTAGGAGATTTGTTGAGGAGAAAGAAGATGAAAAAATAGTTAGACTAGTTTACTGTCAAACTGAGGACATGAGGACATGACTGCTGATGTGCTAACCAAAGCTCTCTCAAAAGAGAAACATAGGAAATGTGCAAGAGAGATGGGTCTGTTTCTGCCTCCTCATTAAGTGGGAGTGTTGTGAATTAATCTCAGAGTCAGACCAGATTAGTAACTCAGGACTAACAATATATAGAATTTTACTTTAGGGTTTTTCATTTAGGGTTTTCTTTAAGGGTTACCTTTGTGGCTAAGGAGTCTCCAGCCACTATGGTTTAGGGTTTCGAATTTGTGTGACCAGGCTCAAAGCTTAGCCTGAGAAGTGTATATATTGCTAGTCTATTAGTAAAGCAATTAGATCAAGTGTTCACCTTGCCAATGATCATTGCCTCAGGTATTGATCACACCTTGAGTGTTGGATTGCTGGGAAGTGGGGGTGGAGTTAGTACTCTAGTTGAATTTCGAGTTGGTCTCAATTCAGGAGTGGGGAGTACTATCTAGAGTTTGATCTCAGTGTTTTTTCTTCATAGCCCACCTGAGGGTAAGGGAGAGTAGTAGCAAGCTATGGCTACTCCAGGAGAATCAATTGAGAGGTCAGGCACTCCTGGTGATTCATGTAAGAGACATCCTAATGAAATGTTGCAACAAAGTTTAGAATATCAAAAAATGGTATTGCAATTGTCTACTCATTAATAGAGTGATGTAATTGTTAATCTCCAAGTCAATTTCTTTCTGTATTTAGTAGTAAATTAATAATCGTAAAGAGTTAAAGTTAGTCATTAATTTTTACCCTAGTTAACTACCAATTTACTTTACGGCTTAAAAGTGAAGAACGACACATTATAATAACAAAAGGGATGGGAATTTACTTTATGGCTTAAATAGGGTTTGGCAACCATCACCTACCTTCAGAATAAGTTTTCGAGTTAGGACCTCACGTTCAAGTGTGAACCATGAACTCTATATATATTGCTAGAACATACATAAGAGTACATACCTTGCCACTGATCATTTCCTTATGTACTGATCTCGTGTTGGATTGTTGAGAAGTGAGGGTGGAATTAGCACTCTAGCTAAATTTCGAGTTTCTCTCAATTCAAGAGTGGGGAGTGCTATCTAGAGTCTAATCTTAGCGCTGCCTCTCATAGCCCACCTAAGGGTGAGTGGTAGCAAGCTGGACTAATCCAGGAGAGTCAATAGGAGCATCATGCACTTGAGATGCATCTAGAAAACAATCCTAATCAACTGCTGCAACATAGTTCAGAATATCTAAATCATGTTCCTTAAAGAAAGTTTTGAAACAAGGGGCATTCAATATGACCAAAGTCCCACCATCCTTCCCAACTATATCTTGCAAACGCTCAAAAAAGAATGCTTAGCTGCATTCTCTTTCAGCCAAATTTGAGGAAAATACAAAACTACAATTTCAGCACCCTGCGTCAAGGTCCTTGCCTTGTCTTGTCCATTCAAGCTGTAGTGCATCATCGAATGTTTGCAAGCTACTCAAGGTGAATGCAAGACCACTGAATAAAGAGAAGTTTCTCTTCGGTAGGATGTCATGATATAAAGGAAAACGGACTCCTAAGATGGGGTTTAATAGGCATGCAGGGTTGATACTCACGCAGAACATTGTGACATCCTTCTGACCCTTCGTTTTCTTTGTCAATAAATGTAAGCGGAACCCCAATCAACCCCAATATCCTTCAGTGACCAATAGCATCTAGAGCTACGCGCACCTGCCTGACCAGTCCGTCCATGTCATCTAACAATCCGATTTCTCCTACTCTTCTTATTGCGCGTATGGTCCCTCGACGAGTATCATCCCCTGCGCACACAGCTTCATAGGCAGCGGTAGCAACTCTAGCCTTGTTCCACGACTCCAACATCACGCATACATCAGATGACTGGAAAAACAAGACAAACACGCAAAGTCAGACTTTGTAACATGTACACGTCAGATAGTAACCTTTTTCCCATGATAGTCTTTTCTGTTGTGACCCTAACAAGAATCCAACAAGTCAATCCAAGAGAAGTCCATCCAATATATTCTCTTCCGGTATACATCAGAAAATGAGGACTGTAGATAGACCAGAAAAACTAGGAAGAACGTGAACAAGACATAAATTCACTTCGTTACAATCACTTCTTTAATTGCGATACGTTGCTATCAAATGAAGTTCCACTGCTATACAAATTATACTAAACTCTGTTGTCCACACAGGCATAATGAGAAATGGCTAGCATTAAATTCACCCACCTTGAAAAGGAGTCGTCGCTTATGGTGGTTGGAATTATCCACGATGGACGCAGGTGACGAAGATGGTGATTCTCCTGCAACAACGGCAGGAAATAACAACACGTCAAACGGCAAAAAAAGGTTCACTCTGCAGCATGATCGTAAGTATGACTCTTACAAGTCTCCATACTAGATATGGCAGCAGTGACTTGGACAAATCCGATGTAAAGGCATACATAGAACTCTTGACATAGAGAGTACTCAGGAGTTATAAAATGTAACAGCCACCTTTTTGACTTCCATAGGGGCTAAACAGTTAGGTAGCTTACCAATGATCGGAGCTGGATGCGAGGAAACCGGCTTGTCAGAACCACGGTTTGGTTGTGGCACCGAAGCGAGGCCAGTAGGCGGTGTTTGCACCTCAGCAGCTTCATTACCAAGAGCCGTTGATGCTTTAACGGCATTGTGTAGCTCCACATTATCTTTACGGATTCCCTTGGATTTAAACATCAACACTCTCATCCGCGCTACTGCTGCGACCATATAACATAATGCAGCTGCACCATGGTCCGAATTCCTCTCAAATTCTGAGGAGCAATAGCTGCGAAATGAAGGGACGAGTATCAGATTTTAGACCTCAATTCGGTGGAGGTGAGTTCTGTAAAATGGCCATAACGTTGACATAAATTGACGGATAGACGGAATAAAGAGGAAACCACATAGAAAAAAAAAAAAAACAGCAGCAGCTTCAAGCACAATGCGTATAAAAGATAAATGAACCAAGTGTCAATATAAAAGTCAACTCTGATCCGAGAGCATGAACAACATTAAATGTGCAAAGCCAGATAACCATGAAGTACACTCTCCATGAACCAAACTTTTAGAGAAATTTAAAGTAGTGAGTTCGGAGATTCATGGAGGACATACTCGCAAAGATCTGCAGTGTAAAGGTATATCCTAAAAATCGTACGAAAATTTCCGAGCCTGTGGTTTGCGGCCTCTTGGTCATGTGCAGCTTCCAAAAACTTCAGTCCCGCTTGCAAATATAGGGTGAATCTAACGTCTTCCAAGCCTATTGTATCCTGGATAACCAATCCAGTCAATAGAAGTTAGGAAAAATTATCCCCGCATCAAGTTTGCAATCATCACATTATAGAGGCTGAATAACTTCAAATGTCCTGAGAAATGAGCAAACCTTCAGACGATCTGCCGAAAGCTTCAAGGATCTCGCTTCCTTGATAAGAGTTGACAACAGAGCATCATGATTTTTCTTCGTTGGAATCCCGGGCCCTCCATCACTACCGCTTGCAATGTGCCCGTGACTATTAGACGCATGACACGCCAGAGCACTTTGATGAACTGGAGAGCGCCTTTCAGAACCTTTCTTGGGTTCTTTGCCGTGTTTCGCACTCGTAAACGTGTCTGATCTTAGTGGATGGACTAGCTCTCTTCTGTGCACCATGTGGCTGCCCTTCAGGGCTTCTTCTAGTATTCGCCCTATGAGCGGGAGCGGGCAGAGTACCTCTGCCCGCGTTTCTGCTGCTAATTCCAGCATTGCTACCGTAGTGAAAAGAGTGGGTATTCTGATCACTCTGCAGGATTACTCCACGCATCTTCCTCCCATTGCCATCACCCCCTTTCGTCTCTCTAACAATGAGGGCCTCCTCGTTGTGGTTTGTATCCGCCTCCTCCTTCCTCTTTAAACCTCCAGGTACTTTCCTGCGATCATCTTCACGAACAGCTTGTTTCTTGGGTCGCGGATTCTCACCTGTTGAAAACAGTCGATAGAGGAAAATATTGACTACTGTCAAGACACTAGCACCAGACTATGCACACGCTATAAGAAGAATACAATTTTTCTCCACGCAAAGAATATGTAAAAATCACTGCAAATTGAAAGTTACAGGACAAACAAAACCCGAAAAGTATCCATCTGAAAAAACGAAACAAAGCAACAAAGAAGGAGAACAATTTCTCACAAACATCAATGTGAAATTCAGGATATCCAGAAAGCTTATCAGAAGTTATATATCCAAAGTCAACTTGAGATATGATGAAATTCATATCATCCTAAACGAAGTTGTTGTGAATTAATCTCAGAGTCAGGACTAACAGTAAATAGAAATTTTCTTTAGGGTTACCTTTGTGGCTAAGGAGTCTCCAGCCACCATGGTTTAGGGTTTCGGATTTGTGTGACCAGGCTCAGCTTTGAGCCTGAGAAGTGTATATATTGTTGATCAGTTAGTAAAGCAATCAGGTCAGAGTATTCATCTTGCCAGTGATCATTCCTTCAGATACTGATCACACCTGTGAGCTGTTGGATTACTGAGATGTGGGGGTGGTGATAGCAATCTAGCTGAATTCGAGTTGGAGCTTGGTTCAAAGTGGGGAGTGCTACATTGAGAGTTCTGACCTCAAAAGCATTGTCTAAATCTATCTGAGGGTTAGATTGAGTGTAGACAAGCTATGGCAAGTGCAGGGGAGTCCACAGGGCCTGCTGTGGTAGAAACATCATCTAGAAGTGATCTATATGGATCACATTCACACACTGATTATCAAAAGAAGGAAATGCACTATACCTTCACTAGCCCACACCCGTTTCAATTCTGCTTTCTCCTTCTCCTTGAACTTATGTTTGTAAGCAATCATCCTCTGATAGCCAGTGTCTTCGGTGAGTAGTGGTGGGCCTCGTTCGGGAGGTTGTACATCAGCTAATTTCTTCTTCTTGACATAGAGTAGTGAAGTACTCCCCAGGTTTTCACGCCCATGGACAGAGACCGTGTCCACTTTCTTGACCAGGGGCGTGAATACTTTCGGAGTACTTCCTCCAACCTTCTTGACAACTCCCTCTTCACTACCTTGCTTTTGGGCTTTTGCGGGTTTTGGCTCTAGAGGTCGGCTTTCTAACGCTGGATCCAGAAGTGGAATAGCGCCTGTCAACGTGGAAAGCAGTGGCTCAGCCCCGTTCAGCCCAACATGTATGATATTCGAATTTTGCAACCCTAGGTAATTGTAAACGGCATTCGTAGTGGTTTCTTCGGTATGCTTGCAGCTGTTCAGACCGGGCCTGCACGTTTGAAATGGCGACTGTAAGAACTCAATAAAAAGCACTTCGTAAATACTGCACAAGTCTACGAATCATTAAGTGAGAGGTGGGCCATTTGTCCTAAATCGTGTAACCTCAGAGATACCATGCGATGAACTTACGAGCTTATCCCCAAATCCGCTTTTAGTTTTTAACACAGATGGAAGTAAGATAAACCAGAGCAATATATAAAGTCCAAGTCCTGTTAATTCGGACAGTCTTAAACACTGCAAAATCTATCAAATGCAGGGAAGGTCTAAATGTGGAAAGTTAGGACACTTACAGCCAATCCATCGATTGGCATTGCCAATCATCTGGCATAATATCTACATTAACTCCAGGTAAGGCGAGACGCCATTGGTTACATTGTATGCACTGCACCCAGTTATCCAGAACAAGACTAGGTTGTGCTGCCACCTTGAGATCAGAGGTTTCCACCAGTGGAGCAGGAGCTAGGAGCCTATTGGCGTCTCCTTGTACGGGCAAGGGATGCCTGCACACTCCTTTATCACTCTCATTATCTTTAGCTCCTGTGGTTTCTTCGCCACTCTTCTTTCCACGTTTTCCTGTTACGAAACTCTTCAATAAGACCAGGCTGTCTCCCTCCTCATGCTTGACATGCTCTTTTTCTGGAGGCATGGTTACTTTGAACGACCCCTTCGCGCCAACTCTTCCCGTTTCTCCTGCAACTTTCGCAACTATCTCCTTCCTAACCTCCTCGTAAACATCCCGGTTTATCTTACTTTCCTCCTCTTGCGCAGGGTACTCCTTGCTGATTTCTTTGCCCTTCTTCTTCGGCTCAACAGAGAGCTTACTCTGGGGACAGGGGGTGGAGTCCTCTCTCATACAGTGTTTGTATGAGAGCTTCAATGTGTTCGTACCAGCTTCCTTGGCCCCTTTCTTGACGATTTTCACAGAGTAAGCAACTGGTGCTACTTTTATGGGTTCAGGTGGTGATACTTTACTCTTAGACTTCGTCTCCTTAACCACCTTACATGGAGTGTCCATGAACTTCCTGGAACCGGGACCTCCATCCGGCTTCAAGATCTTCTTCCTTTCGGGAACTGGCTCAGAAACCAATGGAGGTACCCCAGGCGAAATCAACCCTCCAGAGGAAAATTCCTCACAAACCAATGGAGGTATCCCAGGCGAAATCAACCCTCCAGAAGGAAATTCAAACGCTGTAATTGCCTGTTTCCATTGAGAACAGCAAACACAGTTCTCAGTACTCCTGAGCTACTCTTCCGTTCACTCTAACCACCCGTTGGTAAGGTGATCTTTGGGCAATTCTCATAAGACCTTTGAATAGAACTCACGGTCACGACAAGAATCAACCGGGGGCAGCACCCTTACCCTGATCATTCCGAAGGGACTCAAATCGGGTGACGCACTGTCCTCCGAGCCTGATCTATCGTCGTCTTCAAGATCATCATCATCCAATGGAGGTATCCCAGGCGAAATCAACCCTCCAGAAGGAAATTCAAACGCTGTCATTGCCTGTTTCCATTGAGAACAGCAAACACAGTTGTCAGTACTCCTGAGCTACTCTTCCGTTTACTCTAACCACCGTTGGTACGGTGATCTTTGGGCAATTCTCATAGGACTTTTGAATATGCTGTCAAGGTCACGACAAGAATCAACCCTTACCCTGATCATTCCGAAGGGACTCAAATCGGGTGACGCATTGTCCTCCGAGCCTGATCTATCGTCGCCTTCAAGATCATCATCAGACGGAGAAATGAGAAGATCAGACCCGAAAACTTTGGTGTACACAGAGGTTTGAGTCTGTTTGTCCACTTCCTGCCCTGTCTTAGGAGGAAATCGGAGCCGAACGGTGAGGCCCTTCTCCTCGTCATGGATAGTTTCCTTCAGGGAATTTGTAGCTCCCGTTGCCGCTGCCTTGACAAGAGGACCGCCAACTTCCGTAAGCCTCCCTCCCTGTTACAAAGTGAAGCATATGTCAACTCCACATTCCTTCTTAACCCACAAGACCAAACGATTCTAAAGTCATACCGCTACATTACCTCCTTGGGTTCTTCAGTTGGTCTCTGCCTCAAAGCCCCAGCGTGGCCCTCCGGTGGCCTAGGACGTCCAGGCTCTGACCCAGGTGGACGTGCTGGTCCTGGCCCTCCTAAAATAGGAGCGGCCCTTCGCGTTGACGGCAAAAAGGAACCATAACCACCATACTTAGATCCTGCACACATTAAGAAATAGTGTTACTCGACCTCAAGACTACATTCCATAGATCACACTGCTATTTCCTAACTTCTTCGAGTAAGAAGTTGAGAAGAAAAGGCAGCTGACTGGCCTCGAACTATCTCCTCCCTTTGAGCCAACCCAGGAAAATAATACGTACCTAGTTTGTCTGCAGATAGATATCCCTGGAACTCTTCCCGGTAGTGTCCTAGAACTGATTCCAGTCTAGTATCCTGCACAGAATACCATATCCGTTAGCAATCGTTTCCAAACTGTGCGTGCACATAAGAAATATGCACCTATCCACGAATCACAGCATGGAAAAAAGCAGTCGTACCAGGTCACTAGATCTGTCTAAATCATCGTCGGGATACACGTCGATGTGCAGCTGAGCCATGACCAGAAACTCAGAATTCTGGGTGGGGCCTCTGTGCAAAAATAGCTGAATCCTTTCTTTCGAAGTCGGCTCCATCATCCCCGATACTTTTCTCCTACTAATCGACCACGTTGGATGGGAAGACACTAACTCTCTGCGAAGCACGATCTACACAAACCCTCGAGCTGTGCTTTTGTTGGGTGATGATTAAACAAGTACTTCTGCCTGTAACACTCAAGCCGTCCTTTCGTTCGGTGATGATAAAACAGGTACTTCCCCGCTAACACTCAAGCCGTACTTTTGTTAGGTGATGATAAAACACGTACTTCCACCTGTAACACTGAAGATGCCCGAAATATGCCCGAAATCTTGGGTACTTTCCGAGTGAAATCAGTGAGTCTATATTCGGTGAACATAGTGATAGTGATAGTTTGTCTAGTGATAGTGAGGGATGTTTACAGATCAGTTCAAACTGTCACTGTTACACCTTCCTCCCTACCTTCACTCCTCGGAAAGCAAAATCTCTCCGGTTTCGCAAATTGGATTGAAACCGATCCTAGGTGTAGTAGGAACTGGAAGTAGGCCTGTGTCACCATGATCACCTCCCAAAGGTGACGCATCTCGTGACCTAAGCGCACAAGGTTGCGTCACCCTTGTTTACTTTGTAAATACGAGGTATTTCTAGATTAGGAATAAAAGTATGAGATTTACGGCAAATAAAAAACGATAAGTATTTTGCGTTTATGCCACTAATTTTGGATCTGCCAAAATTATTGATTCCAAGGGTTAACAAAAGAGAAACATTCATACTACCCTACATGGCACGCACACAGGGAACATGTCATAATACACCGTTGCTACAATATGCGAACATATGTAGATTAATCAGTCTCATCTTCAAACAAAAACGATGATATACATATGTGGGAAAAAAACGGATGTAAAACCATGTAAAGTATATGGAAGGGAAGAGGGAGATGCCCCCCAAAGATGGTTAGCCGTTCACGGATTAGCTATACCTACAGTTTTCTTTTAAGGTGCAATATCAGCAATGCAGTTTTTTCAATAGTAAATCTCAACCCGAAAAAGCAACCCAAAAAAAAAAAACAAAAAAAGCCTAAAAAGAACGAAACTAAAACCCTCTCTGTCGCCCATTAAGCACATAATCCTTTCTTGCCCGCTCGCACTTCATAGGTGGTTTCAATGGAGTAACTTAGCTTTTTAGGAGTCGGGATATCCATGGCCATTGATAGCACTCCTTTCACTCCTCGACAGTACGTGGCGCGCGGTGAAGATGACACTCCAGCACAGGACTATAGTGACCCTCAAGCATATTTGGAGGGAAAGAAACGCCGCTGTTTTTGCCGACAAAGTCTTGAAGCTACCTCTGCACAATTCCAAATGATGCCCCGAGGCAAAACATTGTCTCGAAGAGTTCGCCTCCGCCAAAGCAAGAACCAAGAACATGAGGGACGGGCGTACAAAAGCCAACATTAAACTATGAGAAAGTGAGGTTTTTTCGCAATTCAGGAATCCAAAAGCGAGACTCACTTCGCTCTAACGACACCCAATCAGTCTCTTCGAACTCGCAAAACCAGTCGCAGCGAGGAGTTACTTTCACGTACAAAAAGACACTTTCACAGGGAAATTTATTTGATTCCTTTAGTTACTCATTTATTCAATAATACACCACACACGTGTGGTGTCTCTTGAAGCTCCCAAAACCAGTCATGTTTCAATTTGAAGGGAGAATAAGCGCAACGTGCTTATTCTCCGTTAACATTCCCAAGCACAGTTCAAGGCGCTCAAGAGTGTCTCGTGTCACCTTGCACTTCCAGCGATACCCTTTCAAAAGTCACTATACATGAATGTGAACATGACAAACACCTCACAACAAGACCAGTCATGTGTAACCGTGAAAGGAGAACAAGCGCGACGTGATACACTCCCGAGCACGACGTGATACGCTTCCAGGCGCTCAAGGATGTATTGTCGCCTTGCACTTCCAGCAAAACAGTTCCAAGAGCGGCGCAATACATGAATGTGAACATGCCCAACACCTCACAGCAAGACCAGTAACACCAGTCATGTGTCATTATCAAGGGGGAATAAGCACAACACTCAAGAGTGTATCATGTCGCCTTGCACTTCCAGCGATACAATTCCAAGAGCTGCGCAATACATGAATGTGAACATGACCAACACTTCACAGCAAGACCAATCATGTGTCACTGTGCAAAGAGAACAAGCGCGACGCTCAAAAGTGTATCATGTTGCCTTGCATTTCCAGCGATACGCATCCAAGAGCAGCGCAATACATGAATGTGAACATGACCAACACCTCACAACAAGACCAGTCATGTGTCATTATGAAGGGAGAACAAACTCAACACTCAAGACTGTACGGTGTTGCCTTGCACTTCAGGCGATACAATTCCCTGAGTGGCGCTATACATGAATGTGAGCATGACCAACACCTCACAGCAAGATCAGTCATGTGTCACTGTGAAGGTGGAACAAGCGCATCGTGATACACTCCTGAGCACGACGTGATACGCTTCCAGGCGCTCAAGACTGTATCGTGTCGCCTTGCACTTCCAGCGATACACTTCCAAGAGCGGCACAATACATGAATGTGAACATGACCAACACCTCACAACAAGACCAGTCATGTGTCATTATGAAGGGAGAACAAACTCAACACTCAAGACTGTACGGTGTTGCTTTGCACTTCAGGCGATACAATTCCCTGAGTGGCGCTATACATGAATGTGAGCATGACCAACACCTCACAGCAAGACCAGTCATGTGTCATTATGAAGGGAGAACAAATTCAACACTCAAGACTGTACGGTTTTGCCTTGCACTTCAGGCGATACAATTCCCTGAGTGGCGCTTTACATGAATGTGAGCATGACCAACACCTCACAGCAAGACCAGTCATGTGTCACTGTGAAGGTAGAACAAGCGCATCGTGATACACTCCTGAGCACGACGTGATACGCTTCCAGGCGCTGAAGACTGTATCGTGTCGCCTTGCACTTCCAGCGATACACTTCCAAGAGCGGCACAATACATGAATGTGAACATGACCAACACCTCATAGCAAGACCAGTCATGTGTCATTATGAAGCGATTACAAGCACGACACTCAAGAGTGTATCGTGTTGCCTTGCAATTCCAATGATACACTTTTCCAAGAGCGGCGCAATACATGAATGTGAACATGACTAACACCTCACAGCAACACCATGTGTCACTATGAAGGGAGAACAATTGCGACGTGATACACTTCCAGGATCTCAAGATGGTATCGTGTCGAGTTGCACTTCCAGCGATACACTTCCAAGAGCGGCGCAATACATGAATGTGAACATGACTAACACCTCACAGCAACGCCATGTGTCACTATGAAGGGAGAACAATTGCGACGTGATACACTTCCAAGAACGGCGCAATATATGAATGTGAACATAACCAACACCTCACAACAATACCAGTCATGTGTCACTATGAAGGGAGAACAAGCACGACACTCAAATAGTGTATGGTGTTGCCTTGCACTTCCAGCGATACGCCTCCAAGACGGGTGCAATACATGAATGTGAACATGACCAACACCTCACAGCAAGACCAATCATGTGTCACTATGAAGGGAGAACAAGAGCGACGCTCAAGAGTGTATTGTGTCGCTTTGCACTTCCAACGATACATTCCCAAGAGTGGCGCAATACATGAATTTGAACAAGACCAACACCTCACAGCAAGACCAGTGATGTGTCACTGTGAAAGGAGAACAAGCGCGACGTGATACACTCCTGAGTACCACTCCTGAGCACGAAATACGCTTCCAGGCGCTCAAAAGTGTATTGTGTCGCCTTGCAATTCCAGCGATACACTTCCAAGAGCAGCACAATACAATGTGAACATGACCAACAACTCACAGCAAGACCAATCACGATACACTCCCAAGAGTGGCGCAATACATGAATGTGAACAAGGCCAACACTTCACAGCAAGACCAGTCATGTGTCATTGTGAAAGTAGAACAAGCGTGATACACTCCCGAGCATGACGTGATACGCTTCCAGGAGCTCAAGAGTATATCGTGTCGCCTCGCACTTCCAGCGATACAATTCCAAGAGCGACGCAATACATGAATGTGAACATGACCAACACCTTACGGCAAAACTGTCAGCACAGGTCTATTTCAATGCCGAGGGAGGAATAAATGACTTTTGAAACATTAAGGATAACCTACCAAACGCGGCGCAATACAGACATGACCCACATCTCATAGCAAAGCTGTAGGTCTATCTCCATGCCCAGGAGTAATGACTTTTGAAACGTAACGTTAACCTATCAAGCACGATGCAAAACAGATAGCTCAATGCAAGCCATCAGCACAAGTCTAATTCCATGCCCCAGGGAAGAATGCGCGATTTTTTGAACCTAAAGTAACTAAGTAATAGTTGAATTCCTAAAGACTGATCAAGTAAATTCCCCCACTTTCACACGGGGAGGTATGACCAGGGAGATCTACTTACAGCAGTGAAGTCGAAGCGGAGTGAGGCAGAGGTCCGGTACTAAGAAGTATAAAAAGGGCCGCAGACGATGCAGCAACAAGCCGTAGAGCGCTCAGAAGGAGCCCTTTAAGCGGCAGGCGTCGCTGGGGAAGAGCGCCACCACTCTCCGCTGGACTGAACGCCAATGGTAGGAGTAAAACCTCCAAAATGAGACAAAGTAGCTCGAATTGTATCATTTAGGAGGTTTTACTCCTACAATTTCCCTCTCAATAGCCACTGCAATAGCTCTCTGAACAGCAATAGACTCTTGCTGCCGAAAGAATAAAGTGTCACATGCCATCGAAAGAAAAGTATGTCGCCTTTGGCAGCTACTAGCACTCTCACTTAAAAAGCGTCAAACTCCAAGCCTGAGGAGCCATACACAAACTCACCTTACAACGCTGGGATGGAAGCAACATTTGATTGAGGGAGAAGAGGTCTTTTGACAGCTGGGTGCCAACGAACCCAAAGTGCTGCTAGTCCAGTTGGAATTCAGGCAGATCCGAGGTTGTAAGTGGGAAGAGGAATGCCGACACTGAAGTTGAAAAGGAACGGTTAGTAAGTGTTGGGACAACTTGTATTGAATGATATTTATGGGATTTTCGATGAATGGACGTTGTTCCCCAGTCAGCCTGTACGCCTAGTAGACAATGCAGATTCGGGAGATCTGGTGCCACTTTGCATTTCCGAAAATCTTTGTCAATCATGGTGCCCATGGTCGACAATCATCTGCTGGTGACAGTCTCCATGGCCATGGGTATGAGAGAGTGCCTTCCTTGGAGACCCTGATACCTCGTAACCGTTCTCAAGACTATGATCTCGGCAGCCTTCCCAGGATGAAGACTCGCCACCATAAAAATACACTGGCTCTTTTGGGATATGTGATCATCAGGTCCATCACCATAACCTGCTTCTTGTAAGGTACAGATCCGCGCGGACTGATAAGCCCGACTATAAATCATAACATAGCTCCCTCCATGCAGTATGCTTGTGAGCTCTGAGCCAACAGATCGACCAGACTGTAGAGCATACCATAAACAAAATCACATCGCTGTGATAAATGGGCCAAAAAAGAATGGACACTAGGTGTATATAACTATAATAGGGGGTAAAGATCGTACTCATAGCACGTGAGCAGGGCTGCGAAGAAACCAAACGGCACGCAAGTATAAGAGTACAAGGATAACATGTATTCGGTGCTAATCCTATAAAAAGAGATGACTGTTGACCGTAACATTGTATATATATAGGCGTAACACAAAATTATATAATTGAAGACTGAATCTAAATGTAAAATACAAAAAAATTGAGATGTTAACCATGTCAACTGAATTTCGTAATAGGTGTCGAACCGGTAGGCTAATATCACATAGCACCATGCTTAGCTTCCAAAGATAACCAAACATGCATTTACTTAGCGCACACAGCTGCACGGCATTTATACTTGCTTAGTCCAAGGAGTAATCCAAAATAAAGAATATTAATTTTAGATGCACAACAAACACTACTAAAGGTTAAGCCAACCCAACATCAACATTTTATCGAACATGAGATGGAGTTATATTAAAAATATATATTCTGACATTCTTTTCATCTCGGCTCCCACTATTCCAAGACCTTATCAGCTTCCCTGAGGCCCTCTTGCCCATGAATATAAGTGTAGACCTCAAGTTCCAATTGGAAGTTGTCATGTGGGTTATTGGTCCAGTTGATGCAAGCCCCATATCTGCGTTGAAACCCACAAGGGGACGGATGAGTCTCTTAGGATGCTGGAATGGACGCAGACAGTAAACCTAGAGAGCAAAGAGCATGCAGGTGAATAGCAGTGAGGGAGGTAGATGTTTATATCTTAAGACCCCGAGGGAGAGAAGAATCAGCATAAAGGATTTCGAGCGGAGAAAAGAACCAGACAGGAAGCAGGTTACTCATAACGAAATTACCGGAAAGTTGGTTCATACGTGTGTGATGAAGCATATGCAGATAAATTTTTCATGTGGCAAATTTATCTGTGTATGAAAAAGGAAATGAAAATGGATAAAATGCCATGTATAAGCCATGTATATTGATGTAGCAAGAACGAGTACAAATACTCAATGCAAGCGGCGGGGCTATGACCAAAATTAAAAGGTGTGCCAATACAGTAAGTTTCCAGGTCAGCTTAGTAATGAAAAATTGATTCGCATACAGAATGAAGATGCATCCTACTTGAATGCAGCCTGAAGTTTTTTCTTCAGGCTGATGTCGATGTCTGTAGTTGAGAGCAACCTCCAAATAGGTGCAGATATCAACCAGGAAATACGAGATTCAACAGGGAAAAACGTGGAAGTAGAAGCGAAGTAATGCAGGTACCCAGGAAGGGGTGTGCAAGCTTAGATTCTATGGATACGAAATAGATCAAGACGATGTACTCAACGTGGGAAGTGAGCGTGTATCAAGTCGCACCGTGTAAGCCACGTAGCTTATACGGGAGCGACTTGATACACTTCCTAGTAGCTTCTTGTTGGCATCTAAGGTCTTTTCTAAGAACCTTCTAGCTGTCATGTGGTCTTTCTTCCACACATTGTCCTTCAGAAGCACCTTCAGCTCATCCTCTTTGATGAGCGTAATCTACTGGCAACACTTCCTCCACCTCAATGGACCACTCGCAATTGTTTCCTGAACCAAGTTTGACAATATCTTTGGCTTCAGCAATCAGTGATGCACAGCGTGGGCCCACACCCCCTTGATTGTTGCTTTCTACCTCTGAGGTCAACCTTTGAGGTCTGACTTGAGTATGCCATATTGACACTCAGTCTATTGTAGGTGACAATGAATACCCCTCTATAACCCTCTGTTGCTTTCACTCAGATTACAATCCTGGCAGATTCAAGAGATCTTCTCTAAGAGAGATCGCTCTCTCTCACAAACCTCTCTTCCCAGATGACCCCTTGCAAGTACTCTCACTAAACTCTCACTAACTCTCACTCAGATGCACAAGTTAGACACCAAGACATTCACTTTTGAACTCACAGGACAGTTCCACGTCACAAGCCAGACCTACACTCGACAATTCTCTAAGTTGTCATACTTTTGCAGGAAGATCTATTATGCACAGCTGCAAACACAGCTTTATACATGTAGTAGCACACTATGGTACAGCAGCAACCACCCAAGTGCCACAACAGTACACAATGCTACACTACAGTAGGCCCACCATGCAACAGCAAAAAAACAATGCTATAATTCGTTTGACCCCACATTAACAAAACAACATACTGAAAGGCAAGCAGTTCAAGTGGGCTATAAATAGCTCCCCACTTAACGAGGTGGCTTACGTACACCTTTCTATGGTGTTATACATTGTGCAATAAGTGACTGAAGCTGGGTGGCTTAAGCTTGAAACAGAATATGGCCACGATCTTTTTGCCAATTCATTAGAAGCGGCTGTTTTGAATTGTATGGTTGGAGGGGTTATTAAGGTTCGCTATCCAATTGTATCTTGAATGGCGGGTTTTCTATGACTGGGCGAGGTATAGTTATGTAAACCTGACACAATAAACAAAATGTATGCTGCTGGAAATAATCAACAACAAATAAAACATATGAGAATGGGTTTACAGTTAGTTTCGAAATACACGGGAAAGAAAAATCTAGTTCATGAAACCAGAATATTGCAAACGAAGAGAACAAGAAGGATCAGATTATAGTCAGTAGGAAACAAAATGAAATGAGAGAAGCATGGAATAACAAACGCGATGCAACCATATCGACTAAGGTAAAAAACAAAAGCCAAAGCAGGCTAGAAAAGAACCAACCTGGGGTCCAAAAGAAAAGGAGAGCTTAATCTCTCGTGACAAATCATTATGTGTCCAATCGCTCCTCTGATGTCTCTTACATGCAAATCGTTAGTACGGGTGATAACAAGAGGTCTAGAACAATCATCACCAATCAAAAAAGCTATCTTTCTCTCAATAGCAGAGGCTAAAGCAGCTGTAATGTAATGCATATACACTATATAAAATAATGGATGCAATAATACAACATTTATGTCTATCATGATAAAGCCGACCGCAATCTCTAACAAAACTTTCCATATCTCGTCCAAGATATGAAGATCCTCACGATATGAAGATCCTCACGCAGTCCTCGGTACTTGCGGATATTAGCGGCAGCGCTCATCTCCGCAGGTCCTCCAGCGTGACAAATATGACAAAATATAGTCTCAAGTCAAAAACAAAACATATCAATAAAAGCAAATTCATAATCTTGAAGAAGATATATTAGATCATTACTCGATCTTGGTTTATATACATTAGTGGCTTATATATATTAGGGTGTTTTAGTTTAGTAAATACTGATTTTTTATGAAGAGAATATGTTTTTAATACAGTGAGGTATATATTTCCGTAAAAAAAACACTTACAGTTAAATCATTTTCAATGGAAATATATACTTCACTGTATGAAAAACATACAGTGAATCGATTAATGGGTGATCTTCGGTAGGCTGCTTCGGGCGAAACCAATTCCCATGGTTTGACGGGCAGTTTGTACAGGGTCCGAGTACTACTTATTCACCGCGGCATGCTGATCCGCGATTACTAGCGATTCCAACTTCATGTTCTCGAGTTGCTTTAGTAAACTAAAACACCCTGACATATATAACTACTTAATACAGGCTATGACCGAAATTAAAAGGTCTGCCAATACAGTAAGAATTCAGTTGTACCTGCAGGTTAGTAACAAAAAGTGCTTCGCATAGAGAATGAACGTGCAACCTACTTGAATGCAGCCTGAAGAAAAATCGGATAGGATGCCGCTTTGTCCATAGCTGAAAGCAAACCCCAGACAGGTGCAGATAACAATCCAGGAAAAACGAGATTCACAATTAAAAAACTGTGGAATTGTAAGGAAAGAATTATCAGGTAACAAGAAGATACCCAGGAAGAGATGTGAAAGCTTGGATTCTATGTAACAGAATCCAAAGGCCGTTTTCAACGTGGAAAGAGAAAATATAGACATATAGGGAGACCAAGTACTCAATACACGCCTTGGGGGCTGTGACTGACAGTAAAAGGTGGTAGTACATGGAATGCGTAATCAAAGCTGCAGGTTCCACGATGATAAGAGTGACTGAAAAAAGAAAGTGAGAGAATGGAACTCATGTGAATGCTGTAAGCAAAAGCACCAATCATGTCCAAGTCCACAAGCAAAAGACAACCGAAGCCATGCGTGAAAGAAATTGGAAGCGAAATAATCTAACAGAGCCCCAAGTCAATAAGCAGGCAACATACACTATGCAAACATCTCAATCTTGCACAACGACGGTAAAATAAAATATACTCAAACGGTACCGAGGGAGGGAAGTATCGCTAGAGTAGATCCTATCGATACTGAATAGGAATCCAAAGACTATCAACGAAGAAAGTGAGTATGAATTAATCCACTCCCACTATTTCCAAGATCTCATCAGCCCCCTGAGGCCCTCTTGTCCCTGAGCATGTAGACCTCAGATTTCCAATGAAAGTAATTACGTGGGGTTTCGGTCCAGTTGATGAGACCTCATGATCGAGTACAAGGTACCCAGGAAGGGATGTGCAAGCTTGGATTCTATGGATACAAAATAGAATCCAGAGGCTGTAGTCACACTTTATATATATACTACAAGTACTCAGTATGGGCCTTGGGGGCTGTGACAGATTAAAGGTGTGGCAGTGCATTGAGGTTGTAATGTAAGCTGCAGCTTACATTACAGCTTCATGTTGATTCCACGTTAATTAAAATGAATGCCTAAACGAACCCCAGGGACATTAACGCACGTGAATGAAGCTTGAAACAAGAGTATCCAGTACAATCCAAGTCGAAAAGCAACAACAATTACAAACCATCATGTCGACAAACAGCACAGTCATGAAGGGCATGACGAACGTCGCGTGCACCAATTCAGCAGAGAACTCAGCTAGCGGATCGGAAGCTTAAGATTAAAAGGTAACCAGAGGGTACCGAGGAAGGGAAGTGATAGCATAGATCCTATCGATGCTGAATAAGAAATCAGAGATTGAAATAACGAAGAAAGTATGCATCAATCCGCTCCCGCTAGTTCCAAGACCCCATCAGCCCCGAGGCATCTCTTGTACACAAGCAAGAGTGTAGCCTCAAGTTTCAATTGGAAGTCATCTTGTGGGGTTTCGGTCAAGTTCATGGAGACCTCGTATCTTACGTTAAAATGCAAGAGGAGATTAAGTGGATTAGAAAGGCACCTCTCTGTATGAATCTACACCCAGAGTCTAAAGCGGAGAAAAATCAGCAAAGAGCGTTACGAACAGGAGGCCAGATAGAACTTCACTAAAATGCAGCCGCAGGAAGAAGTGGGCAGAACAACGGCAAGCTGCTGGTGAATTAGGTATCAGCTGCTTCTCAAAGGCTCAAGCAGCTAAATCAGCTGCTTGGGCCTTTGAGACACAAGCATACTCTGAAACCAAAACAAGATAGTGTTACCAAAATAAGACTGTCACAGTCATCAGCTACTTGACGGTTTGACACTCATTCACAGATAAAAACACCGAAATATAACGAAAGAAGACTGGAAAAAACTCATAGATACTGAAACAATGCTAACTAGAAGGAAACAAAAGCGAGCTACCTACCGAGGTGGTTAATTCAAGTACATCTGAATACTATAGCATAAGGTATGCTGGATGTCCAAATTGAAACCTTTGAGTTTCAGGAATAAAACTATTGTCCGAATAAGGAGTTTGGGCCTCTACCCCTGAGAGTAATAAATAGATCCAGTACTTCACGTTCAAAGGCTAATCAAGTGGAACAGATAATGAATAGATTGTGAAACCGGCTATTGACTATCCCATATTAGGCAGTTTCACCTGAATTGGAGGCTAAACTGGAGGTGACTAAAGAACCCTGAATAAAAATCCGACGCCGATGTAGTTCAGGCAAACGCCAAACAGGTGCATATAAGAATCCACGGAAGACGAGATGCAGCATAAAAAATCTGTCGAACTGGAAGAAAAGTGTTAGAAGGTACCTCAAAGGTAACCACGAAGGGATGTGCAAGCTTGGATTCCATGGATATGGAATAGAATCCAGAAGCTGTAGTCAAAGTGGAGAGTGAGCGTGTATCAAGTCGCTCCCTATATATATTTATCCATAAAGTTTGTTGAGAGTCCCGCCGCTCGTATCGAGTACAAGAGAAAAAAGGCGAGAGGCCAAATTTATATAAAAAAGATACGGTAAAAATACATGCGGGTCCAAGATCACACGACATAAGAAAGAAATGTCAAAGACCCGAAGAGAGAACAGAAGACTCCAAATTCAGATACGCTTAAAACTAAATACTGATATGTTTGCGTATGATACATCCGATAGATATAATTCGGAAAAAACACATGCAGGTGCAAGCGCACACGACATAAGAAAGAAATGTAAAAGACCCGAAAAGAGAACAGTTTCATGCAGGTCTGAACTTTGCTCTTGAAGTTCAGACCTGCGTTAAACTGAATACTAATATGTGTGCGCATGACACATCCGGTAGATATAATTCAAACTCTTATGGTACCTAGAAACAGAGTCTGATGAGGTATCTGAAAGGATAGCCGAGGCATAAGAACGCTAAAGGTTCATCAATATCTGCTGAAGATAATTACAAGTACTCAATACAAGCGGCTGGGCTTTGACCGTAATTGAAAGTGACAATGCAGGTGGGGTTATCCAGCCTCGAGAAAAATCGGATGCGATGTCTGTAGTTGAGAGCATGCTAACTCCAAGATCTTGTCAGGCCCCTTGAAGGATCCATGACGCTTCAAGTTTCAATTCGAGGTCGTTTCAATTAGGTTTCGATCCATAATGGGAGCCCAGTATCCACGTCGAAACGCATGGGAAAGAAGAAGCAAGGCATACAGATTCCTCCGGGTTGGAATTAGTACAGGCCAAAGAGGTGCGCGGCAGGGGAGTAATAATAGCAAGCCGTGACCGCCAAAAAACGGTAGGCGACAAGCTGCTGGACTGAGCAAAAATAGCAACGACCGGAAAACCGAGCAAGTATGCCTAGCGGCAGACCGACTGAAGTAATAACCAGGAGGGGAAAGGTACCAGATTATAAGAACCATACTACCAACAAAATAAACTGGAAGAGAAGTGTTAGCAGGTACCCAGGAAGGGATGTGCAAGCTTAGATTCAATGGATACGGAATAGAATAAAATCAAGAGGCTGTAGTCAATGTGGAAAGTGAGCGTGTATCAAGTCACTCCGGATACCTCCAAGATCTCGTTATCCATCTTGAAGCATCCATGACACTTCCAAGTTTCAACTGGAGGTCGTCGCGCTGGGTTTCGATCCAGTTTATGGGGACCAGTATCCACGTCGAAACGCACAGGGAAAGAAGGAGGAAGAAATACAAAATTCCTCCCGTTAAGAATGAGTACACGCCGAAGAGGTACTCGGCAGGGAAGTAATAATCGCAAGAAACCGTTAGCGTCAAGGCGGTTAGCGGCAGGCTGCGGGACAGAGCCAAAATAGGAACGACCAAAAAACCAAGCGAGTATGCCTAGCGGCGGACTGACTGGAGTAATAACCAGGAGCGAAAAAGGTACCAGAATATAAGAACCAAACTATCCAAAATGTAAGAGAAATGTTAGCAGGTACCACTAAGGTACCAAGGAAGGGATGTGCAAGTTAGGATTCTATAAATACGAAATAGAATCCAGAGGCTGTAGTCAACATGAAAGTGAACGTGTATCAAGTCGCTCCCGCTACCTCCAAGATCTCGTCAGTCCCCTTGAAGAATCCATGAACTTCAAGCTTCAATTGGAGGTCGTCGCGCTGGGTTCGATCTAGTTGATGGGGACCCAGTATCTACGTCGAAACGCACAGGGGATGAAGAAGTAACGCATAGAAAATTCCTCCAGCAGCAAACATCGGTAGAAACGAACACGAAGGGATGAAGCATCAAAATATCGCAAACGGTGACAGTGCGGTGACGATAGAAGTTACAGAAAGAGTAAAGGAGAACGCAAGCTGGTGAAGGAAAACGAAATAACAAGGGTGTAACGCGTAGCAAGTTCAGAAATAACCAAGGTGAACACGTAGCAAGTGGCCCAATCCATAAAGACGAAGTAATTAAAAGAAGTTAGAAAAACAAAATGTACAAGAACGTAAATAGCACGAAATGCAAACAATTCGAGTGGGCTATGATTTAGCTCCCCACTAACTGAGGTGCTTTAGTACACCTCTGTATGGTTTGGTATATCGTGTGATACATGACTGAAGCTGGGTGGCCAAAAAGACAACGTTCCATTTGAAAAAGAACGAATTCGTGGAAGAAGTTCCTCGGTGCATAGCCTCGTCACCGAAGAGTAAGAGAAAGGTCTAGTACTTATCTAGTACTTGGCTTTCTAGAGCTGGTCTAGTAGTACAAATAACTACTAGCTTCTGCAATCTGCTGGTAATGATTCCATATTTGCCCCACATGACCTCCTAAATTGGAGGTCATGTGTGGCATCCTGATAATGGACATATGAGTACTCTGGCAAGCATTTTCTATCATACTTCGTCACTTCAAACCCAGCTGCAGTCTGGCTCATTGCAAGGTTTAGAAAGTTAAAACTAGTACCAGAGGAAGACAGGTTCAACTCACAACTATGAGGTGGGTATATCCCTCCACCAAGAGAAGTTTCGGATAAGTACATAAAGGCAGAGAAACCCACGCAGTGGGGTACCCAGACACCGTCAACAAAACGACATACTAATAGAAGATTGGAAAGGAACGAAGACGAGACTTGACTGTGGTGTACCTGTATAGTAAGGCGTTTTGAAAATTCCAACTGTATGTAAACAAGTAGAAATTGGCTAAGAACACTGCACAGTATGTACCCATAGGTATCCCAATATCTTGTTTGTAAACCACTTCGGCAAAAGTAATATATAAATTATCAATCACAAAATTTAAAACATTGGTTATACCTGTGGCTGTGACAATGTGATAATAAGTAAGCAGATTGTCAGGTTTGTGTTGTAGATATTTTAACCAGAATGCAAAACTGAAGTTGAGTACTGAACTAGTAGGTTATGGTGCCGTTTTACCAGATGGGATTGGAAACTAATAGCTACGATATGAGCTAGACAAGTTTGAAGATCTTGCCATATATATATGGCAAGATCGAGTACAAGTACTTAATACCAGCGGCGGAGCTATGACCGAAATTAAAAGGTGTGCCAATACACTAAGGTTCCAGTTCTACCTGCGGGTTAGTAGCAAATTTTTTGCTTCGTATAGAGAATGGACATGCAACTTGCGTGAATGCAGCCTGAAGAAAAATGGGATGCTGATGTATGTAGTTGAGAGCAAACTCCAAACGGGTGCAGAAAACAATCCAGGAAAGACGAGATTCAGAATGATAAAACTGTGGAACTGGAAGAGAAGAATTAGCAGGTACCACTAAGATACCCGGGAAGGGATGTGCAAGCTTGGATTCTATGGATACGGAATAGAATCCAGAGGCTGCAGTCAACGTGGAAAGTGAGCATGCATCAAGTCGCTCCCGCTACCGCTATCTCGTCAGCCCCCTTAAGGATCCATGACACCTCAAGTTTCAACTGGAGGTCGTCGTCTGGGATTTGATCCAGTTGATGGGGACCCAGTATATATATGTATATAGCAAGATCGAGTACATGTACTCAATACTAGCGGCGGGGCTATGACCGGGCTTACTGTATTGGCACACCTTTCTTGAAAGGTGTGCCAATACAGTAAGGATCCAATTGTACCTGCAGGTTAGTGACAAAACTGCTTCGCATAGCAGGTAGTATATACATAACAAAATTACATAGTACATGATCAACCTCGGGGGCTTAGCATGCAAGAGAGCAAATCAACTTAACTGAAAGGATCCGAACGAAATTTACTAGATGGAAAGAAGCATCAAGACAATGACAGAAAACCCAAGACGTGTCGTGCATGAACTGAAATGGTAAGTGAAAAGAAGACAAATTCCTTCCCATACAGAATGTACATGCAGCCTACTTGAATGCAGCCTAAAGAAAAAATCGGATGCCGATGTATGTAAATGAGAGCATTTGCCAAACAGGTGCAGAGAACAATCCAGGAAAGACAAAATTCAGAATGAAAAAACCGTGGAACTGGAAGAGAAGTGTTCGCAATTACCACGAAAGTACCCAGGAAGGGATGTGAAAGCTTGGATTCTATGGATACGGAATAGAAATCCAGAGGCTGTAGTCAACTTGGAAAGTGAGCGTGTATCAATCCGTGCCCGCTACCTCCAAGAACTCGTCAGCGCCTTTGGAGGATCCATGACACTCCAAGTTTCAACTGGAGGTCGTCGCGCTAGGTTCGGTCCAGTTGATGGGGACCCAGTATCTGACATTAAAGCGCACCAGGGAAAAAGAAGGAAGGTATACTGAGCTTCCCTGGGGTCTGGAATTAGTAAAGACACAATTTAGCAAAAGTAATAAATACCAGTAATACCGAGCGGTGGGCTGACACACAAGAATTCAGCATGAAGAGCAATTCAAGCAGGAAAGAATCGTGTCCAGCGTTTTGCAGATAACCGCCTGCGGTGAGATACCCTATTATAATAACTATATTATAATGGAATGCAACTAATCGAGTAACCCCGCATTTGCCGACTATAAATATATTGATGTAGCAAGATCGAGTACAAGTGCTCAATGCAAGTGGCGGGGATATGACCAAAATTAAAAGGTGTGCCAGTACAGTAGGGTTCCAGTTGTACGTGCAGGTTAGTAACAAATGATTGATTCGCACAGAGAATGGAAATGCGACCTGCTTGAATGCAGCCTGAAACAAAAACTGATGTGGATAGATGTAGTTGAGAGCAATGCCCAAACAGATATTGTTAGCAGGTACCACCAAGGTACCCAGGAAGGGATGTGCAAGCTTATACCTACCTATATATATATTCATCATGCATGACCGATGCATGATCAATGCCCGTACTGAGCAGTACTCAGTACGGGCATTGAGAGCTGTGAGTGACTGAAACGTGTGGCAACTTATATAATATATATATTCAAAGCCGCCATTTGGAACGTGCGTCCCCCTAGGAAGAAACGCCGTTTCAAACGTCCACGTTCGGTGAGAGATGGAGTGGAGCTGAAGGATCGGTATTACACCTCATATACTCGCACAGTCCAAACGACAAGCTCACGCAACATTTAGTAAACACAGCAACATAAAAGACAGGTAGACTTTGAATGAGAACCCAACACCATTTTCAGTTGTAGACCATTTACGATTCATACATTACACATTAAAATGATCTGATTGCATGTAGATAAAAGAAGTGTGGGATTCAAATGTGCACATCGTATCTAAAGACCGAGAAATATGAATCGAAAACGTAATACTAAGCTGAGGACACATACAAATGAAGAACAAAGAGACAATCGAGCTACATCGTCGCAATGGAGACATGAATAGACAATCTACACGAATGGGAACCAGAGCTGAAATCTAAGTAAAACCATTTACTTGTGAACAACCAATCTGTACACTTTTTGATGCAGGGTGCTCAGAAGCTATCCATATCTGCGTCAAAACCTGAAATGACAGCAGATATGCATGTGGCAACCAAATGTGCAAATGTAAGTCTAAGCAGTCCCCGCATCTTCATCTCCTCTACCTGAAGGAAGTTTGGAATTAAACGGCATTCAATATGACCAAAGTCCCACAATCTTTCTCAACTACCGCTTCAAATGCTGAAAAAATAATCCTTAGCTGAACTGTCTTTTGGCCAAATTTGATGAAAATACAAAACTAAAATTTCAGCATCCTCCGTAAATATCGCTCCGAGGTTCGTGGCTATCTTTACAGCACCTCGTAGCCAATAGTCGCCATAGTCCTGTGTAAGTTGCCCAGCAAAAGATCCAGGCAGATATATGACACCAATTGCACGTCCAGGTTGAGTGAATCTGGTATATCTGAGCAACCAAAATTTTGCAGCATCTTTGCAACTTCAGGATGTTAGAACCATGGTCCTGTGTTACAGAGTTTCAAGCAAATCCTTTGCTTTCAGCGAGGTATTCAAAAACCAGCGCCCTCAGTAAGATGCACCCAACCAAAGCAAAGCACCACCTTGCAATCTGAGGAGGCAGGTCAGAGAATCTCAGAAGTCCAACCCAGAAAGCACCGTCTTGCAGCCTGAAAGGAATAATGCCATGTCATTGGGAACACTATGTTGGTACAGTATCGAGTGATCAAAAGCACCGGAACTTCATGGTCTTCCAAAACGTGGTTCCGCATACCTTCGAGGTATATATACCACGTGCTAGCTTCACAGGAGTAGTAATACGGCCCTCTTTTTTATATACACCCGAAAAAGAACACCAAAATGCAAAATTGAGCGCAGAGTAGCTTGCTTTCGGTTGTAAATTCAGGTTGCATGATCCTGAATCCAACTGCAACCCAAAGACGCGCCGCTTTTCTCTTTCATGCGGCAGTTTACTCCTGACAGTCAATCATTGGTACAGCTCACAGATGTTCCTTGCCTTGTCCATTCAAGCTGCAGTGCCTCGATCGATTGCTTGCAAACTACTCGTGGTAGAATGCAAGACAACTGAACAAAGAGTAGTTTCTCTTCGGTAGGATGTCATGATACAAAGGGAAATTGGACAATTAAACGGAGTACTAAGATGAGGTTGAATAGGCATGCAGGTTGATACTCATGCAGAACATTATGACATCCTTCAGACCCTTGGTTTTATTTGTCAAAAAATGTAAGTGAAACCCCAATAAACCCCAATATCCTTCAGTGACCAATAGCATCTAGAGCTACGCGCACCTGCTTGACCAGTGCGTCCATATCATCTAACAATCCAATTTCTCCTACTCTTCTTATTGCGAGTATGGCCTCTTGACGAGTATCATCTCCTGCACACTCAGCTTCATAGGCAGCGGTAGCAACTCTAGCCTTGTTCCACGACTCCAACATCCGGTATACATCAGACGACTGTAGAAAAAGAAGAGAAACAAGCAAAGTCAGATATTTTCAAACTTAAAATTCAAATACTAGAGATGTAACCCCTGTAACCGCTGACGATGCAATCAAAGAGAAGTCCATCCAGAATATATCCTTCCAATATACGTGAGAAAATTGATGACTGTAGAAAGACCAGACAAACTAGGGCGAGAGGGCGAGTAATTGCTCTATTTCGTTACAAAAACTTCTTTCATTGCAAACCGTTGCTATCAATAGACGTTCTACTGCTTTACAAAATACACTAAAATCTGTTGTCCACACAGGTGTAATGAGAAATGGCTAGCATTGATTTTACTTACATTGCAAAGCAGTCGTTGATAATTTGTGTGAAGTCGACTGGGTAAAACTTCATTATTACCCAATGACGTTCCAGGTAGAGGGGACAACGCAGTGCCTTTCGATACATTTGAGGCTAGTTTTTCATTTAGAGCAGCATGATTGTTGAGATTATCCACGTCAGACGCAGATGATGAAGATGGAGATTCTCCTGCAACAATGGCATTACACGTCAAAAAAAAATCCACTCTGCAGCATAACCATAAGAATGAATATTGCAATTCTCCATACTAGATATGGCAGCAGTAATCTGGACAAATCCGATGTAAACGCATGTATTGAGCTCTTCACATAGAAACCATCGAGGATTATATAAACCTAGCGAGATCAAGTCCAAGTACAAAGTACGGGCCCTGAGAGCTGTAACTGAACTTCAAAGGTGTGGCAAATACATTGAAGCCGTATTGTGACCCGCAGATCCCAATTTGATAAGAACGAATGCCAGAATGAAACCAAGTACGTGCACGGACGTGATTGAAGGAAGCGAATCTACTAGAGTCCAAGTCTACGAGCAACAGCAATCAAAAATCGTGCGTGAATGAAGCTTCAAGCAAGAGAATCCGATATAGCTCAAGTCGACGAGCAACAGCAATCATATATCGTGCATGACCAACGGCGTTCAACAATTCAGCTGTAAGATCAACTGACGGATGGGAAGAGTAAAGTTGAAAGGTACGAAAGGTACCCAGAGGGTACCGAGGAAGGAAAGTGCTAGCATAGATCCTATCGATGCTCAACAGGAAACGACAGACTGTAATCACCGACGGGCGCGCATCACTCCCCTTCCGCTATTTCCAAGACCTCATCAACCCCCATGAGGTATCTCTTGTACACGGACGAGAGTGTAACCTCAAATGTCAATTGGTATTCATCGCATGGGGTTTCGATTGAGTTGATGGAGACACCATAATTTCCGTTGGAACGCACGAAGAAATTGGAGAGGCGGATAACTCTCTCTATATGGCTTGAATATGGCGGATAAAATAATAGCGGGAGCTATTATTTTATCCGCCATATCTGCTCCCGTTATCGAGGAATTATATGATGTAGCAGCCAACCTTTTCACTTCCACAGGGGTTTAACAGTTGGTAGCTTACCAATGATCGGAGCTGGATGCGAGGAACCCGGCTTGTCAGAACCACGGTTTGGTTGTGGAACCGAAGCGAGGCCAGTAGGTGGTGTTTGCATCGCAGCAACTTGATTACCAAGAGCCGTTGATGCTTTGACGGCATTGTGTAGCTCCACATGATCTTTATGGATTTCCTTGGATTTAAACATCAACACTCTCATCCGCGCGAGTGCTGCGACCATGTAAGATAACGCAGCTGCAGCATGATCCATTTTTTTCTCGAATGCTGAGGAGCAATAGCTGCAAAATGAAGGAACGAGTATCAGGATTTAGACCTCAATTCAACAGAGGTGAGTTTTGTGAAGTGGCCATAATGTTGACATAAATTGACGAATAGAGGAAATAAAGAAGAAACAACATAGAAAAAAAACAGATGCTATGAGCACAATGCGTATAAAGAGGTTCAGCAGATAAACGAACCAAGTGTCAAAAGAGACTGACAATCAAAGGATGAACGACGGGTGATATAAAAGTCAACTCTGATCAGAGAGCATGAACAGCATTATGTATGCAATGCCAGATATCCATGAAGTCCACTCTTCATCAACCAAACTTCTAGAGAATTTGAACCGGTGAGTCCAGAGATTCATAAAGGACATACTCGCAAAGATTTGCGGTGTCAAGGTATATCCTAAAACTCGTAGAAAAATCACCGGGCCTGTCGTTTGCGGCCTCTTGGTGATGTGCACCTTCCAAAAACTTCAATCCTGCTTGCAAATACATATTTGTGCTTTCGTCTTCCATCCCTGGCTCATTCTGGATAAACCAACCCAGTCAACGGAAGTTAGAAAAACTTACCTTCGCATCAAGTTTGTCATCGTCACATTAAAGAGGCTTAACAATATTAAATGTCCTGAAAAATGAGCAAACCTTGATACGATCCGCCGAGTGTTTCAAGGATTTCGCTTCCTTTGTAAGAGTTGACGACAGAGCAGCATGATTTTTCTTCGTTGGACTCCCGGATCCTCCATCACTACCCCTGGCAATGTGCCCGGGATTATTAGACGCATGACCCGCTTCAGCACTTTGACGTGCTGGATAGCTCCCTTCAGAACCATTCTTGGGTTCTTTACCCTGTTTCGCACTCTCGTCTACGTGTCTGGTATCAGTGGCTGGACTACCTCTCTTCCGTGCACCAGGTAGCTGCCCTTCAGGCCTACTTCTACTATTCACACCCAGGGATACACTAAGAGGCTCTGCTCCAGGCCTGGTAGCAGCACCTTCCACCTCCTTCCGAACAGAGGATCCGGCTGCTGCCCTGTCTCCATTCCTGTCTGAGAATAGGTTCAGACGGGCCTTCGGATCTTTGTGTGGTGTCGGTTCGTTCTTCTCGTACCTATGAGAAGAATTATCCCTCTGAACACCGTGAACTGGCTCATGCTCATCGTGGCAAGGCAGTTCATCTTTGGCATTGTCGTCCACATGTCTCGACCTGCTATCAACATTACTCTTTTCGGCAACGCCATCCTCCGTTCTTTCTCTCCCTTCTCTACTCGAGTCTCTGCCTGGTCTGGACTCCTCACGCCAGTTTGTGCCACCCTGCTTGTCAAGCCGGCTTTCCCGAGACGAAGGTCTTCCACCCCAGTCATCACGTTGATGAACACTTCGCTCCCTAGTACCCCGTTCCTCCCTAACATCTCCTCCCCGCTCGGACGTCCAAGTGTCTCTGGGCCTCTCCCTGTCACGTTCCCTATCTCTGTCCCTCTCCCGAAATCTATCTTCGCCCCTTCGATCATATCTGTCATCCCTCTCTCGGTGGCGGTCATCACGATGTCGGTCGTAGCTTCCACCTCGATCTCCATTTCCAAAGTGACTGGCACTGCCAGCTCTTCTCTCCCTGCTTGCACCTTCTTCCCAATGCCGGTCATCATCCCTACCGGATCCCCGACTTTTGCCATCAAACTTCCGAAAATCCGCAGGACCTTCTCGACTATTACTCCTGGCGTATCTCTCCCGTCCGCTGCTCGTCTCTCTGTTATTGAAGCGAGAGGAGGGTTCAGGTGAATGAAGACCTCCTCTGTCATAGTTATCACGATGCGTTTGTCGTTGTTGACCATCCCTGTCACTCTGTGTGTCTTGTTCGTCTGTAGACCTCTTGGGACTGGGAGACCTTAGCGGCGACAGTGGACTCCGTTTATTACTCGTCGGCCGGCTATCAGGTGTGGTATTATGCTCATGGCCTTGCACGCACTCAGCAGCCCTCCTTCTTCCAGCCCCGGCCTCCACCTTTTGAGACCTTAAGGGCGACGAAGAAACTGTCGACTCGATTGGAGAAGGTCCCTTGGATCCACTCGCAGAAGACGCGGCAGAAAAGGAATGCTTCGACGAGCTAGCGGTTAGTGGTGAGGGGGAGCTAGAACCTCGACCTCTTTTGTCATCTTGAGGTGGGTAAAGATCAACAACGGGAGCAGGGCTCTGGCCTTGCGGGCTATCATCGGCCCTCTCTCCATCAGAACCTTGCACATAGGTTCGTGCAATCCCTGATACTTCATCAAACAGCCTCTTGCCTCTGAAATCTCCGTCCAGCCTCCGCTCATCATACATACCCTCCGGCTGCGATTTAGGAGATGATCCAGTTTCATACTCCCGTGTCGCTTCAAGATCTTTAGAGACCATTCTTCTCTTCTCATTGTGGTATTCGGATTCAGGTTCTTCTTTAATACGCTTCTTACCTTCCGAGTATCCATTTCTTCCTCTATTGTCCACTTTCCGAATGGTCTCATTCTCTCTGGAGTTCCGTCTGTAGTCGTCCCTGCGGTGCTTGTCATCATCGCTGTCGCTGCTTTCGTGTTTAACAAAAAGCTCTGACTTGCACCTGACATCCACACCCTTTTGATTCTCCTTCCTCTTCCTCTCGTCTCCTCTCACATCTTGTCTGTCGTCTTTCTTCTTTGGCTCTTTATTGCCACTCAATGTGACCTTCATCTTCCTTGGTGCCTGAGCCTGAGCAGGAGCAGGCAGAGTGCCTCTGCCAACGTTTCTGCTGCTAATTCCAGCATCATCGCTACCGTAGTGAAAAGAGTGGGTATTCTCATCACTACTTTGAACCTTTGACTGAACAAACATTTCTACACCCATCTTCCTCCCTTTGCCATCACCCCCTTTCGCCTTCTTCACAACTGGCGCCTCCTCGTTGTCGCTTGTGTCCACCTTCTTCTTCCTCTTTACACCTCCAGGTACTTTACTGCGATCATCTTCACGAACAGCTTGTTTCTGGGGTCGCGGATCCTCACCTGTTGAAAACCACCGATAGAGGATAAATAATGACCACTGTCAAGACACTAGTACACTGCAAATTGAAAGTCACAGGCAAACGCAAAGAACATGCGCAAAACATCGCACATTGAAAGTTACAGGACAAACACAACCGGAAAACTATCCATTTCTAAAATTTATAACAAGAAGAAAGTGAAGCATTTCTCATAAACGCATCAATTTAAGAATCAGGATAACCGGAAAGCATTATCACAAAATATTTTAGATAGTCAACTTCAGATATAATGAGCTTCATATCATTACACTATACCTTCACTCGCCCGCATCCGTTTCAACTTTTCTTTCTCCTTCTCCTTAAACTTCTGTTTATCAGCCATCACCCTTTGATAGCCAGGGTCTTCAGTGGGGAGTGGTGGTCCTCGTTCACGAGGTTGTACATCAACCAAATTCTTATTCTTGGTAGAGACCATGTCCACTTTCTTGACCGTGGGCGTTGAGACCTTCGGAGTACTTCCTCCAACCTTCTTGACAACTCCCTTTTTACTACCTTGCTTTTGGGCTTTTGACGGTTTTTGCTCTAGATGTCGGCTTTCTAATGCTGTATCCAGAGGTGGAATAGCGGATGTCAACGTTGAAGGTAGTGGCCCAGCCCCGTTCAGCCCAACAGCAGGTAAGGTATTCGGATTTTGCAACCCTAGGTAGTTGTAAACAGCATTCGTAGTCGTTTCCTCTGTATACTTGCAGCTGTTCAAACCGGGCCTGCAGGGTTGAAATGGAGACTGTAAGAAGTCAATACAAAGAAGTTTGGAAATACTGCGCATTTCTGCGAAACATTATGTCAGAAGTGGACCATATGTCCTACATCGTGTAACCTCGGCGATATCATGCGCTGGACTTAGGAGCTTATCCCGATGACAGCTTTTGAATAAAAACAACGATGGAAGCTAGAAAAACCAGAGCAGTTATAAAGTCTAAGTTCTGTTTATTCGGACAATCCCTTTCCCGTGCAGAAAAGGCTAAATGTGGAAAGTTGAAACACTTACAGCCATTCCATCGATTGACATTGCCAATTATCTGGCAGAACATCTACATTGACTCCAGGTAAGGCGAGACGCCATTGGTTGCATTGCGTGCACTCCACCCAATTATCCAGAACAATACTAGGTTGTGCTGCCACCTCGAGACTGGAGCTTCCCACGAGTGGAGGATACGGAGCCTGTGGAGCAGGAGCTAGGAGCCCATTGGCGTCTCCTTGTACGGGCAAGGGATGCCTGTACACTCCTTTTTCCCTCTCATTATCCTTAGCTCTTGTGGTTTCTTTGCCACCCTTCTTACTAACCTTCTTTCCAGGTTTTCCTGCTACTACATTCTTCAATATATCCAGGCTGTCTCGCTCCCCGTGCTTGACTTGCTCTTTGGCTGGAGGCACGGTGGCTTTGAATGACTCCTTAGGTCCATCTCTTCCAGTTTCTCCAGCAACTTTCGCAACTGTCTCCTTCCTGACCTCCTTGTGAACCTCCCTGTTTTCTTTACTTTTATCTTTGGGTTCCTTTTGCGCAGGGTACTCCTTGCTGCTTTCTTTGCCCTTCTTCTTCGGCTCTACAGAGTGCTTACTATGGGGTCCGGGGGTGGAGTCCTCTCTCACAGGGTGTTTATATGAGAGCTTCAATGTGTTCGTGCCAGCCTCCTTGCCCTCTTTCTTGACGACTTTTACAGAGTCAGAAACTGGTGCTACTTTTATGGGTTCAGGTGGTGGTACAACTTCTTTACTCTTAGGCCTCGTCTCCTTAACCACCTTACTTAGAGTCTCCATGAACTTCCTGGAACCGGGACCTCCGTCCGGCTTACTTGCTGGCGTATTCATCAGCTGCTTAAAAATCTCCTTCCTTTCGGTAACTGGCTCGGAAACCAATGGAGGTATCGAAGGCGAAATCAACCCTCCATAAGGAAATTCAAAAGTCGTCAATGCCTGTTACCATTAAGAACAGCAAACACAGCCATCAATACTCCCTGAGCTCCTCTTCCGCCCACTCTAGCCACAGTTGGTTAAGTGTTCTTCGGGCAATTCTCATAGCACCTTTGAAAGAACTCACGGTCAAGACAAGAATCAACCGGTGGCAGCACACTTACCCTGATCATTCCGGAGGGACTCAAATCGGGTGACGCATTGTCCTCCGAGCCTGATCTATCGTCGTCTTCAAGATCATCATCAGACGGAGAAGACGGATGATCAGACCCGAAAACTTTGTTGTACACAGAGTTTTGAGCCTGTTTGTCCAGTCCCTGCCCTGTCTTAGGAGGCAATTGGAGCCGAACAGTGAGGCCCTTCTTCTCGGCAGGGACAGTTTCCTTGACGGAATTTGTAGCTCCCGCTGCCGCTGCTGCTGCTGCTGCCTTGACAATTGCGTTCATTGATCTTACATTCTTCCTTTTATGTTCTCTCTCTTTAGGCCAGGAATTGGGATCCGCGGCTGGAACGACAGGACCGCCACCTTGCCCACGCCTCGCTCGCTGTTACAGAGTGAAGCATGCGTTAAAATCCACATTCCTTCTTAACCCGCGAGACCAAATGATTCAAATGGCATACTGCTACATTACCTCCTTGGGTGCTTCGCTTGGTCTCGGCCTCAAAGCCCCAACGTGG
The DNA here is from genome assembly GCA_014180765.2 of Marchantia paleacea. Lineage (NCBI taxonomy): Eukaryota > Viridiplantae > Streptophyta > Marchantiopsida > Marchantiales > Marchantiaceae > Marchantia > Marchantia paleacea. Next base: position 786,324 of record MUAA02000098.1, read on the forward strand.
CCCTCCGGTGGCCTAGGTCGTGCGGGCTCTGACCCAGGTGGAGGTGGTGGTCCTGGGCCTCCTAAAACAGGAGCGGCCCTCCGCGTTGACGGCAAAAATGATCCGTATCCACCATACTTAGATCCTGCATACATTAAGGAGATGCGTTACTCGAGCTCGAGCCTTGACTACATTTCGCAGAGTACACTTCTGTTTCCTAACTTCTTCGAGTAAGAAGTTGATAAGAAAGGCAGCTGACATCGAGCTATCTCCTGCCTTTCGAGTCAACCAAGGAAAATAAAACGTACCTAGCCTTTCTGTAGACAGATTTCCCTGGAATTCTTTCTGGCAGTCTCCTAAAACTGATTCCAGTCTAGTATCCTGCATCAGAACACCATCTCCGTGAGCAATCGTTTCCAGACTGAGCGTGCACATAAGAAATCTGCACCCATTCACGAATCACAGCCTCGAAAAAAGTAGGTCAGTCGTACCAGGTAACTAAGTCTTTCTAAATCATCGTCTCCGGAGCCAGAGCCAGAACCGCCCCCTTCAAAAGCCTCTCCTTCCTCCAGTTCCGTGTCTTCCTCCATCCTCCCAGAACTCCCGTCTTCCTCGCGGTCTACCCATTGTGGCACATAATCTCTGAGGCCATTCGCACGATCAGCACCTCTTTCGTGTATCCTGACGGGCGGCACCAGAGCCATGACCAGAAACTCAGAATTCTGGGTTTCATGACTAGTTTAGACTACCCTAAAAACATCCACAAATTTCCTCGTTCAAAACAGCGCAGCAGGCCAGAATTGTCTTCCCACACTGTCGACAATTCCCCTCCCCAGCCCCCAGCCTAGCCACACACCATGCTCAACTACTCTCACTGTTCCCCCCTCTAATAACTCCCTTCCTTCCTCCCGTCCTATACTGCCCTCCTGCCCCCTCACCACTCTACTACTACCGCATCACTGCTTCTCTCTTCGGACACAACTAGACTCTCCCCCATCTCCTGACGATCGGAGCACCAAATCATCAGTGCCCAGGCCGGTGTCCGTAGAAAAAATCAGTCCTGGCTCTTCCACCCCAGATGTCTGGGCTGTCATACCCCAAATTGTACAGGAATCTGTCGTAATCACATGTGTGTTACTAAGTGTACGATGGCGAGAGGGAGAGAGAGAAAGCGAGAGAAGGGAAGGGAAGAGAGTGCTTGCACACGACCGTCCTCGTCCCGGCTCGTCTCGTCTCGTCAAGCACCAAGTCTTTCTCTTCCTTCCCTCTGTCACTCTTCGACAGGGGCCAGGCGAACAGCAGAACACGGGCAGGTCGGGCAGGGCAGTCGCGTCTGCCCCGCGCCTTGGTACGAGCATGAACCCCTTCTGGCGATTTGACCCAGTCTTTTAATGGGCACCCAAACCTGCGATCTTCAGTCCGTCCCGGCTCGCCTTGGCCTCCGGGCGCTCTGCAGGAAGGCCCCCGCTGGTTGCGGCTTGCTGGGTCCGTCTGTCCGTCCGTCCGTTGGTGTGCCCGTCCGCCCGGAGTCCAGTCTACTGGCGTCTACATTCCGCACTCAGGGACCTGCATGTCACATCCGGTAGATCAACCTTCTGACTCAGCTGTCTGCAATTCACACCGTGCTACATCTCTAACTCCAAACAAACGTCAAACTTGTTGGGGCTAGCCCCTTGTTACCCATGTACGACTTGATGGGGTCTTCCCATCCTTTTTGTTATTTTACTTGGCCGTTACTTTAACAAACGTCAAACTATTTGAATGAACTTTTTCCGCTGTGAGCAGCAAATCTGTCTCCGCCTTATCCCAGAAAAAAAAACCTATATCGCATCCCTCCCCACCAGGCCACTGAAGGAAATAACCAATCGACCGAAAGACTTACAAAAGTCTTACAAGGCACAACGGTATAAATGTTTACCTTCGCAAATCTAAAGCATACAAATCCATGAAAATTATATAAGAGACTAAAGATGAATAATGACCCACCTATCAGTTATACACTTTAGTCACATGAGGGACATGAGTATAGGGGTTGTTTTGAGATATATGAAACAAGGCGACTATTCAACAAATCTTTGTATGAATACTTCTTGCAGGACTTTCAACATTATGGGCTCGGAGCATCACCCTTGGTAGTGTTATTTCATTTAAACAAGCTCCACTTTTACGAGAGATCAGATCTCGTTTTCGACTTTCAAAAAATTATAATAGTAGAGGTTATAATATTGAGGTCTAGAATGCATTTTTGGATATTCCTTAATTGTTGAATTTGGCAAATCTAATGGGAAGATGGCAATATAATTATATCGTATCCACACTGTATTAAGGTCAAAAAGATGACTTTGTGATTGGTTTAATGATTGAGTCTCTACTCTTCAAGACTTAATCCCCTTGCCATGTGGGGTACATCTTAAGGATGTCCCTTTGCTATTTGTATCCTTTGGATGAATTACATGCTACATGGGCATTCAAATGTACACCTAGCCCACACTATTATGACACTTAGTAAAAAAATCTACATTCTTAGATGAAATGAGAATGCTCACCCACAAAAATAATTTTTGTAAATAAAGATCAAACAAAATATTAAGTGAATAAATTTTGAAAGCTATATTGTTTTTAAATACTATTGAATATATATTGATCATTTCTTGAATCACTCTTCAAGAAAAGCATGAAGAACCAATTTTTCAAGTCTTTGATAGAAGGGAAAATCCATATGTTACTCTATCCAATTTAATCATGTTGAAAAATTGATTTTCACATTGTAAGAAATAATTCATAGCATAAAATCTAAAATTTTATTTGATAATCAAGTGGACATTTTTCATTTCTTTATCTTAATATTACATCCCAAAAGCTTGCATATTCTCATTTATAGTACATAATTCTTTTCCAAAATTTATTGACAAAAAATCATCAAATTTTTTTAAATTTATTTTATACAGTGTATTTATTTCAATTTTATTTCAATTTTTTTGGTTAAATATGAATAAATAAAATAAAATTTCAAATATTATTTTTTATAATTTTCAATGATATAATTAAAAAAAAAATATTTATTCAATTAATTTCTTAAATAATTAAATTTTTAAAAGATCAATTTCTTGCTAAGAAAATTAAAAATTTTGAAAGAAAAATTATTTTCTCAATAATTATTTTAATTTAAATATATTTCAAGAAAATAATATATTATAATTTACATTTAAACAATTAAAAAATAAAAATAAAAATTTTAATGTGTAATGTTATATAAAAATAAATCACACGTTATTGTAGATAAAGGAATTGCAAAATATGTATACAATTGAAATTTTGAGACTGTCATTATATATTTAATTATTAAATTTTGACATACTCCAAGGTAAAACTAATAGTGATACCATTTATGAATTCATAAATCTCTTTCTTCTTTCTTGTCCATACGATTTGCAAACTTATGTGAAATCTTTATCCTTCACCATATTGTACTCAAATTATTTTCATATGAATCAAATTCAAAAGTGTGAACTACTATGGCCCCATTAGGTACTTAAATTCTCATCATTTACTTATCTCCTCACCTAATGGTAATGGATATCTCCTTAAAACGGTTCAATATTAGTTGTAGATTTTCTGTAACCACACCTCGAACGTACTTATAGACACAAAGATATCACTGAATAACTCGTATCAACTCAAACAACATGTGCAAAGATATGAGCTCAACTTAATTTAGGTATGTTTATTATTAACTAAATTTACTATTAAATATAAAATTTTAATGATACATGCAAGCACATAGCATTAATTCATAAACCTTTGGTTTTTCCAACTCTTATGTGTAATAAATTTGACTTCCTCCATGATTTCTCACAAAATCCAACATTTTCACGGGTAACACAAAACAGCTCAGAAACATTATTTTCTAAACTTCAATATATTTGGATATTTGTTTCAAATGCACATTTTCTTATAGAACCAAACAAAGACAGAGCCTTTACCTCAAATAATAAACGTCATTGCCCAAATAAACTCTCTTGCAATTTATACTTATTGATACTTACTAATGAAAAACCAAGAAGTGCCATTATTTTTTAACACAATAAAATTTGACTACATTCGTTATCGTTTGAACTAAAATATTTTTTTGCTAAAATCATTGATCTCCTTTCTAAAATTGTAAATCAACCAATGTTTTCATCTTTTATGACAAACAATTTGCTATCACATACTTATTTGACTTCTCTATTAAATAATTCTAGTTCATTTCTCTTCGAGCTTCTTTTAATGCTTCTAGGGTAATAAGTCAGTCACATCCTCATGCTTTACTGTGAATCCATTGGACTCTCGGACATAAAAAATTGTTGGCAATGATACACCATGGCCAATCAAACCACATTACTCCCCAAGTGATCTCCATGATCAAGTGAGCAAAATTTTGCCGTTGACAAAGCATCAACAAGTAACTTAGTCAAGCTTGAAAATAATTTGACTGTTAGATAATAACAATTTTTTTCTATACGAATAAATCAAATGTGTAGATAAATGATTTCAAAAATATTTTCATTGACCCTACACCATCTAACTATTGTAGAAAACTCTATCCATTTACACCAGTTTATATTTTCCATCTGCACTCAAATCAGATCTGGTCTTGCTGGTATGGCCTCTTATTTCAAAAAATTTAACGGTGGAGAGTCCTTGCCACTTGAAATGAAAAACTAAAGATCAAATTTGCTTTGCAACGCACCAAAAATGAACGAAAAGTTTATCGGAGGAAACGTTTCCACCAAACTACTACTCGCTGCCCTTAAACTTCAAATGAAAGTTAAAGAGTTATCCTGGCCATTACTGAAGGAAATACAACAATCTCTACTTCGTCACTTTACGTGGTGTTTATTCATATTTTCTACTGCTTTGACGATTACAAGCGTTCGCTTCCCTTTTCTTTACTCTCATTCCCTTTCAGTTCCTTTTTCCATTTATGGCTTCCTTGCCTTCGGGCTGCGTCGCCCTCCGAACCACAGAAAGCAAGGACAAGAGCTCCGTCCGTACACATGCGGAACGATCTGATTTGACATCGGGGGCCGCATACCGTTGGATAGACGATCGACGACCAACCGAGGACGCGATTTGCACACTCAGCAATTTCCGCTGCTGCTCGACTCAAACTGCGTTCAAACTGTTCTTCCGTTGCTTAGCCACTTCTTAAATATGCGGAGTTTTAAACCGAGCGTTGAGGTCTTATGAAACCTCGACCAGCCTGTTCTGGTCTACTCCGGTCTCTCCCGCCTTCCCGCACCCCCTTCACAGGATTGTTGTTGTTGTTGTTGTGCTGCATGATTTTGCGGCTCCGCGGCGAAATTTTACCGTCATGTGGAGTTGCGCGGAAGGTAGACCGTGTAAAGATTATTTCGTTTTTTGGGAGGTTTTTTCTTGCCTCGTAGACGATCAGTAGCAAGAAACAGAGGTTCGACGAGGTATTTCGAAACCTTGCCTCGTACGCGATACCGTTCTTGCCCCGCCTTCCTCGTCACGGCGTTTGCCGCGTCTCAACCAGGAATGCTGTGGTATCTTTTGGTTTCCGCAGCGGAATTGGACCGAAAATCTGGTGAAATTTGTGAGTTGCAGAATATAGAGATTTTGCATAGATTGTTTCTTGTTTCAGGAGGTTTTTCCTTGTCGTCGAATCGATCAGTAACACCAAGCAGAGCTGTAATCTGTTTCGATTCATTTCGTACACGTCGAGTTTCACAGACATGGGGAACTGCTGTGATTGTTACCAGTGATATCATCAGCAAGCGCGCGGCCCATGCATTTTCCTAGTTAGCTATGACTAGCGTCACGGATCCAAAGCAGGGTCAAAGGGGACTAAGTTCCACCTCAACTACAACAACTGCCAGCAGCAGTAGCGGAGGAGGGGGCAATTCGAGACGGAGGGCACGAGATCGACGAATGATGAGTTTGGTGGAGGATTTGGGGGTATATGACAGTGCGTGTGGATACTGCAAAGCCACAAATCGGAGTTTCAGATCACAGGGTAGGAGTGTGGGATCACGTAAGGCTTTTAGGAGGTCACGTAAGCTTAAAAGCTGAGACTCTTTGAATTCCCAGCAGTTTGTTACAGTCTGCAGTGTGTGACTGACTGGCTTAGTTTTCATGCGGCAGATTGTGGTCCTAATTGAGGATGGTCATAAGATTTCTTCTGGTTGACTGGATATGTGAATCTTGTGCAGGTTTGTGGGCTCACGCATTATCCGTGCAGGACTACCAAGGTATTTCGCATTATGTAATAAGGCTCTGTTTTTCTGTAATTATCTCAAGTGAATGACACGCATACAAGGATTTGTTCCCTGTAATTTTCTTGGACAAGAATGTTGTCCTTTGTCTGGCGTCTTCACAATGTTCCAGGAGATGACAGAGTGGACTAGAATTGACACAATTTTATATTTTGTATATCTGTCGTATCTGAGTGATGCATTTGTGGATTCGTTTCGGAGAGATAAACTCTCTTCCTTTGAGAGTCCCAACGTCTTTTCTACTCTGCTCTTTCGGTTCGTTCGTACGGTGTTGGGTTTGCGTCAAAGTACGCGTTACTGGGAGGCACCGATACCATTTGTCCTCACTGGAGCTTTAGTCTTGAGCGAAACCGGATGGGTTACACAACCAACACATATATGAGTACCTACTCACAATTCATAAAACATCATCGTCTGTTTGGTTCTCATTTCTTCGTTGTTCTAAACCGTTAGAGATGAACATCCTGTCACGCAGTATAATACTACCTCGATAGATTTTACCGCTCTTGTTCTCTCCTTAGGACTTTTCTTCTCATCCTGACATCCCCCCAGGTCCCAGTTGAAGTAGAACCACGTGAACCGTCAAGGACTTCACGAAGCTCGGAAAGAAGAATCTTTGTTGCATTTGTGGATTTTTGTTGCAGAATTAAATTGTTTTTTTTTCTCCGGGAACGAACAACTTGTGTTTAAAGAAACATTTTTCAGTGTCCTCAGTTTTATCAGTACGGGTGAGTTGTCTCATATTGAATGCGTCACTAAATACGGAAAACAAAACCCTCTCTGGATTCATGGAAGTTTGTCGCAAAATCAAACCAAGATTTTCATTTCCGGGAATGGCAACTTTTTAAATGTTTCTCAGTGTTCTGAATATCATAGTACGTTTGAGTTGTCCCATTTTGAACGCTTAAATCAGTTCAGTTGTATGAACGAGTGATTAGGTCCCTTACGTGCTGGGGATATTGGGTGCTCATGACTTCTCGTGTTCAAAGTTGAAAAGTATATCGTTATCAAGAGTTCTGAAGGAGCCTCTATGCCGAAAGTGTTAGGTGTGACCTCTCGCGAAAGTACGTTGTTTAGTTTTGTTCCAGTCATCCACGTCCTGCTAAAGTTTTTATCTGGGATATACGTCGGTGCCGTGAGGCTTTCGGTTATGATGAAAAGATAGGACAGATTAGGACCAGTCAAGCAGCGTTTGATTGTCTCAACACTCAGAATTCGTGGTGCATTGCAAGTTCCTGTTTTCGGGAGCCTGATATTTGATGCCCACGCTGTCTAACAGATTTACTGGATCGAGGATGGCGCCGATCAGGAATGTTTCTGTACAAACCATGCATGAAAGAAACATGCTGTCCACCTTATACCATCCGGCTGAAAGTAGACGCATTTGTTGCTGCGAAAGACCAGATACGCGTGAGGCGGCGGTTTCAGAGGTCTGTTAACGTCAGTAATATGAGAAGTTTAGCATTGCTTGATAGTAGCGTCGCTATTAGCATTCAATCGTCATCTCTTGCGAAGTTTTCAGCTAATCTACTCACTAGTTTGGGGCTTTTGCTGTGCCTTATGATTATGCCTTATGTTGTGAAGGTACTTGGATGGAACCTACAGCGGCCCTCAGACTGTTGGAGAGCTTCACGAAGAGAAGAACGACGTTGATGAAAGAGACGCAGGAGTACCTAGTGACTCAATCATGGCTTCTAGTTCAGACAGGAAAATTTCGAACGTGGATCAAGGTGCTGCAGGAGAACATGGATTGAGTCGTAGTGATGTCGTGGAGTCAGATCTTAGCGATGAGGAGAAACTGATTGCAACCCTTAAACTCGCAATCAAAACTTCTATTACAAAGTGTGCTGAAAAGGGCGTGCTTCCTCAATCTCTGGAAGTTCCAGAAGTCGTTGTAAAGCCCATCTCACAAAAAGTCAAAGATAAGCTGAAGGTGGAAAGCAGGGCGGATTTTACAAGCAACGTTGCTTTCCCTCTTGCAGCAACTGTGAAACGGATGAAGAAGACTGAGTTTCAAGATGCCGAAAAGTCGAACTTACAGCAAGGAATAATGCTAGTTTTGACACCTCAAGAAATTGCTGAAAATTTGGTCATCGTCTTGTCAGAGTTATTCCTTCCAGGCGTGGCAATCGTGACGGCAAGTAATGGTCATTTGAACTTTTTATTATCAGACGTGAAAATGTCGAGTCCGAAGTATCTGGGAGGAGAGAAACAAGTGAATCAGTCAGTTCATGATACTACCACTAGCGGGCAACTCTTAGAATCAATGAAACCTGCAGCTCCGGGGGTTACTCGTAAGCTGGAGATACGAATGGCGAGGTCGTCTTTCGACGCTGAGGAGTTTGCTCTTTACAAAAAATACCAAATAGCAGTGCACAATGACCGTCCAGAGGATGTGAGAGAGAATCATTACAAACAATTTCTGGTGGATACTCCTCTGGTGTTTATACCACCAGCAAATAATGGAACCACTCCATCCTGCGGTTACGGCTCGTTTCATCAGCAGTATCTTGTGGACGGGAAGCTGGTTGCTGTGGGTGTCGTAGACATTCTGCCTCACTGTCTCTCGAGCAAGTATCTCTTCTGGGATCCAGACTTCGCGTTCTTGTCTCTTGGAAAGTACTCAGCAGTGCAAGAGATCGAATGGGTACAGAAGGAGCAAAGAGTATGCCCAACATTTCAATATTATTACCTTGGATTCTATATCCATTCTTGTCCTAAGATGCGCTACAAGGCTGCCTACTACCCATCGGAGCTTCTCTGTCCGGAGCGGTACAGGTTCGTCAGCTCTTGCTTCACATTCTGGAGAAACTTTGCAATACACCTGTTCAACTTTGTTCGCTAGCCTATTTCCTTGATGTTTTGGCATGCACTGGATTTATCAAGCAGAATGGAGTAAGCGAAATGTGTTGAAGAGTAGGCTAAGACCGCAGAGAATGTTTTTCCGCAGTTGGGTGTCATATGAGGTGGCCCGATCCCTATTGGACAAGCAATCCTACGTTTGTTTGTCAGACTTTGAAACCAGCACTAGTGCTTCAGAAGGTTCTAGTTTTCCAGGTAAGACTAGAGGGGATCGAGAAGCTGTTGCAAGGGATGACATTAGCGAACGTCAAGGCATTTCTGGGGAAATTTACGAGGGCAGTCATGAGCGTGTTAATCGGGAAGAAAGGAAGAGCGTCGCTGCGGATGATGGTGCACAAACAGCTTTGGACATACTTGGACTTGTGGGCGATATCTGGCTCTACATTGAAGGAAGCATTTTACCATTTAAGGTATCTTTGTTTCAACTTACCACACATGTCAACTTAACGGAAGGAAGACAAGTCTCGTCTTTTTATGTTTTTGATAGTGAAATTCGTTGAACGCTATACAAAACTGAAGATATGCGATGATTAAGTTTCATTAGCAGCAAAAGGAGATGTAACATTATTTTCGTCAGTTCGTGAGTCTGTCAGTTGATTTGTCATCTATGTTGGTCAAAGTTAGTAATGATATTGATTTTGTTGGTCTTCTGGCAGCAACTGCGCGCGAGCAGGACGTTGCCAAGACAGCAGTTGGATGAAATAGCTTCGAATCTGCACAGTTATCTGCAAAATGTCGGACCAAGAGTAGCAACTCGAATGGCTTACGCTCTGTAGCAGCTGGGCCAGCACTAGTATGGTTATTTCATTATATATGGTCATGCACATGTGAACTGCTCCAAATGTGCACTCATCTGCTTTCCCACATTGGGAAAGCAGATGAGTGCACATCCGTTACGTATTGTATCAAGTAAGCTTTCTGGTCACAAGCATTTCCTATCTTTCTACCTTCAACCATATTGGCTTTCTGTTTTACCATCGGGGACAAAATGATGTTATGCTGGTTGCTCCGCAAACCGAGACCTCCCCCTTAGGTTTCTGATAGTGAGAGGTGGGAGCATGTTCTCCCAGTGATATGCTATATACTGTGTCCATGTAGCTGAAATTTGTACATTTTGTATCAAAAGCAAGTTTCACTCTGATTCTTTGCTCTTTTCGCCATGGGTCAAATGTAAGGAAATGACCTCGGATTCGTAGGTAACTTGGTTTGGTATCGTTCACTTGGTGGCACTGGTAAAGTCCAAGTTCTGCTATGTACATGCTTCTTCTCCTGGATTGCTCGATTTATCTTTCGAGTGCCTTCAATCTGCCGAAATGTGTCTGTCATCTGCTCGAGGCTAAATTCAAATTTCAACTTCAAAACTCCTTGTGAGCGTGATTGTATACCAAAACCTGGCCTTTAACTGTTCTCCTTCTCCGTATTGAAAAATCACATGTGTGGGGACTTTATGACATGCACCCACGCTTTTCCTCGATTGCTCCTTTTCCTGAATAACCTACACAATGAGTCGTTTGAGAAATCATCTCAGACCCGTTACTGTAGAGAAACACATAGCTGCTACTGACAATGGCTTACGATTTGTGAGACTGGGGACCGAGAGAATCATCACTTTTCAAAAACCTGATTCATTCTTATCAACAATGTTTGTGAAGGAAAGTGGTTTACAAGCTTTCATCACGTTCATCTGAAGCCCTCTTAACCACTTCATTTCCAGCAAAACTTACATCCCAAGAATTCGACTGTGCGGGAGGAGATGTCCTGTTTCATGCCCTTGAAGCGCAAGCACTGTCAGAGGATGTGCTCTCTGTCAGCGAGTAATTGCGTGAGTAGGAAACCCAATGGCCCCTAAAGATGACGAGACACAGAGATATTAATGGCGTGGAGGACTTCCCACGGCAGTCCATATCTTTCACTGTAGTTAGGCACAGCGAACGAGGTCGTCGTAGTTATCGAAGGTCTACGGCATTGTTCTCAGCAATGAACTGCTGTTTTGTCCTCAATGGCCAGCGCCAAAGGAGAGCTGCAGATGTACACAGTTCAGTGGTGCACCAGAAGTCACATAATCAGAATCCTCGGGAGCTTTACTCTGCGACATGACATGAAAGGTGCCGGTAAACTGAGCGACATGCAAACCTTGCACTGCCCAAGTGAGCCACTCTTTAGAGTCAGCGAAGCAAAAAGGAAATAAAAAACGAAGGGGGCGAAGGGGAGGCAACGGCCTCTCTAAAGGAAACTCCAGTCGGAGGTGAAGCAACGGCCACACCCACAAAGGATTCAAGTCTGAACAGAGATGCAAAAGCAGGTGCGTTCTTTGACCCAGGCAGGCTGACTGGGCTCAATGCCTTTGCAGCGGACTTAACGAGCTTTCATCAAGTCCGTGTTTAAACCTTCCCAAAGTCCTCAGTTCAGTTCAGTTCGATTCCATCCAATCCAATCTACTTCGGATCGTTAAGACCTGACAAAGAAAGCTCTGGCCAATTCGATTCGCCTCGGAAATGGCGACACAGAACAGGACGGCGTAGGGAATGTAAACATGTACAGTGCAGATGATACTACCCGTACTGTAAATGCTGACTTAAATTTCCATCGCCCAGGCCCCATTTAAGTGGATGGAAGGCACAAAGGCCCCATCAGCTTTTCAAAGGAAAGCTTGAATCACCCCAAATTCTGGACAAAATTGCAGCGTCAAAAGAGGACAGAGCACCGAGGAAGGAAAACGAACACCGAAGGAAGCATCAAAGGGTGGTTCCTCGATCAGGAACCACCCTCCAAGACCAATTAGGGCACATACTGCACATAGAACATCTACATAGGGCCACTTCGGGGACGGACTCCATGCGCCATGAGACTCAGGAATCCATAACATTCAGGGTTCATCGGAGGTCACGGAGATTTCGCTGAGCATCTTTCGATCAGTACGGAGAGTGCAATTCACCTCGACCAAAAACAAGGGCCCCGGAGGAAAAGCAGGACTGGGAAACTGTCACACTGTCTGCTGGGGATCAAGGAAGACAAGCTAGCAGATTCTGAACTGGAACGGCTAATGATGACCCCAACGATGAGGGGTCGCGACTAACGCTCAGTTCCAACACATATGCTGCTTGTTTCTAAAATCAGTGCCCTCAGTCTTACGCCTAAATCTAAAAGGTGGCCTATCTGCATCTCCAGAAAGAACTTGACATGAGGCTGCAGAACGTCGTGAATGTCGGGGCAAAAGACAGCAGCAAAAATGGTAACAAAACACGAAGCTACGGATCCTGGCCTGGTGGAAAAGGACTCCTTTAGAAGAAGACTCGGTCCACTCGTGAAACACACAAAGTCATATGAAAGTCCGCCGGCGCAGCTTAAGCGGCGGTCCGAGAACGTTATCTATCCTCGGCGGATTGGCAGTTGACCTCGTTGAGATTGATTTCTTTCCAAATGCGTGCACATCTGAACGAGCTGCACTGTCGGTCACTTCCCTCCCACCGTTAACCCCACTCCACCAGAAAAAGAAAAAACTAAAAGAAACTAACCTCCCCGCAGAGAACACTCTTAGCACAGTCTGCTTCCCTCTGTTGTAGTGCATCAACGCTGTCCCGCTCTTGTCCTCCCTCGGTGCACAAATAAGAACCAAGTGGCAACAGTCGAACGAAGGAATGAATGAGTTTCTGAAACGGGAGACCGAGCGACAATCCAATCCAGCTGTGTTTGGCAAATGGCAAGGCTCGTGCAATGCTATGGCGCGAGGGAAAGAAGGGGAGGGCGAGCGAGAGCGAGTGAGGGCCGGATACCCAAAGGAGGTCGGAAAAATGCACTGAGCCTTGGAGAGTTTCGGAGCACCTGAGAAGAAATCCTGAAGGAACTGTGCAAAATACGCTGGCACGCATAAAAGGGAGCCCTGACTTTCAAGAAAGATAACAAGAGGGTATGAGAAGCGAGATGGAGCAGATCCTCAGCTGCCAAACGTGAAATTTACAACACACGGGCAAGCAAGCAAGACGCGGCCCGCTCTGGAGTCTGGCTGCTGCTGCTGTTGCTCCAGCGGCAAAAGAGATTTCGTGGTAAAGCGGACATCGAACAACCGAAAGAGGAGAAGAGGGTGACGAGGGCGAGGAGGAGCAGCGGCGGCAGGAGGAAGCAGTAAAGAAAGCTAAAATCTCAACCAAGTCGATAAAAGATCCTCACCCGCCTCAAAAGAGCGAAATCAAGGAAAGTGTACTCCTCCCCACGGCGCGTGAGTCCTACCACGGCTGCGGAACCTCCTGGCTATGAATAGGACACAGCGTGGCAGCCCTACTTGCAGGGAGGGAGGGAGGGCGTAGGGGTAGATTTGGGAATTAGGCACAAGGGACAGTGTAAAACGTGCCGGATCAATGTACTCGCTTTTTCTCCTCTGGTCACACGAATTGACGGAGCTGACCCTCAATTTTGGGCATTGACTTCTATTCGTACATGTGGCGAGTGACTTCACATGAGAGTGTGTGTCCGTGACTCTTGAGTAGTGGAGGGAGGGAGGAGGGATTCAAGTAAGGACTCCCTCCGAGGGACAGTGATGGGGCTCTCTAGGGCAGGCGAAGGAAGAAGGAGAAGAGCCAGAAGAGGGGCATGATGGTCCGGCAAAGCGTTTCATAATTTTGGTCGAAGGTCGGTCAATGAAAGCCGCCGATACTAATGAGTACAGTAAATGTAACGTAGTAATAAAGAGAATCGCGCTGTTCTTTTCTTGAGGGGGGAAAAAAGGCATACCATACAAGGTTTTCACATACGAATCGAATACAAAGTATAATAACAAAAGGGATGGGAAGACCCCATCAAAGCTACAAGCTACAAGGATGTAACATGGGGCTAGGCCCCAATAGGAATTACAATCCCACTTATAGATTTCACTCAAGAAAACTATTTACAAAAAGTAAGGATAGGTCAGATCTAATAAAATACAAATATGGTGATGTATATTCAATTACAACTACATCTACTTTTTTTGTGTGTGGCTAGAGCATTTTCATTTCATCTCAAAAATATCAGAGGTTTTATAAATGTAAGTGGGATGGGCGCTATGACTACATCACATGGGAACTCTACCAGACTGCAGTCTCAATGGGTTGTATCACCAACTGTCACCAAATGATCATCTGTAGAGAAATGTAGAGCTCAAAGGAAACTCTTAGTATGTTTTCCAAACAATACTAAGAGAGTTTGATTCAATCTTCCAAGTGGCTTGCAAGCCATATGAAGAAAGAGATGCAAGCTCAAGGGAAACTCTAAGAAAGTTCTGCAGATAATAACAAGTAGGTTTGAGCCAATCTTGGACTTAACCTTTGAAACTGACTATTCTTGCCAAATTATGTTTCATTCTTTCCAAAGGATCCACATATACTCACCATGGCTTTGGCACAATAATAAATACACAATCTTACGAAAATAGTAAGAAGCATTAGAATGTGGTGGGAATTGATCCCACAAGAACAGTAGGAAGCATTAGACTGTAGTGCGAATTGAACTGTGAAATTGAGGTTTCAAGCGGGGGAAACTCTTAGAAAGTTCCCAACATAATGTCAAGTAGGTTTGAGCCAATCTTAGACTCAAGCTTTGTAACTGAGTGCTTGGTCAAATTATGTTTCTCCCTTCCGTTGGATCCGCATGTATTTACCATGGCTTTGACACAGACAGTCATGAATACATATCCCCTCGTCACCTGATAACAATAGCAAGAATTAGACCATCCCCCTCCTCCCACAAGAACAATAGCAATCATTAGGAAGTAGTGGAAAGTGGAAATTGTACTGTGCACTTGGGGTTCCAGGTAAAGAACCCTGCTGCTAGGCTACTTGTACTCCCTTAGGCAAGCTCTAACACAGTCACGAATACACAATCCCCATCACCCCACAAGAAGGTTAGAAAGCATTAAACTATATTGAGAATTGAACTGTGCACTTGGAGTTCAACCCCACCGAAGGGCTATTCGTACTCCCTTGGATATCTATTGAGTTCAGTATAAGATCATAATCTTACTTAAATATCTTGGGAGAAGGTCAAGTCACACATTTTTGCAATATTAAAATTATGCAAAAATATTTGAAAAAATGATTCAAAATAACTTTCAAAATATGAAATGCACTATGACGTCTTTGTTGCTCTACATCTTAAGGAACTTATTAATCTGTTTCAATTGTTTGATCATCAAATTTCAAGGATAAAAAAATTAGTTGTGACATTAAGTATTTTTTGTTGAAATCATGACAATTAAATTATGAACATATTACATGTTTTTTCACCCCAAATTTTTATAAATATATGTTCATGACTTATTGAGAGAGTAATCAAAAACTTATATGATTTTGGCATCTCCATAACTAAATACATATGATCACAACATTTTGCACATGATTCTTATGACGCTTTTCTCAAAAAATTGACTTCAAATATCTTAAAACCTTATATAAAATCTCACATGGTTGTAACTTTGAAGTAGGAATAGTATGTAAAAATATTTGAAAAAAATATGAGTACTTTGTCAAGATCCAATTTCTAAATCAATGAAAAATCCCCATTCAACTATAATATCAATTTCTAATTAACACAAGAGAATAATTTCGAGAAATATTTAATTTTATTTAATACATAATATTTAATATATATTTATTTTAAAATTAATTATGGAAAAAATTAAAATTATGATAAAATATTAAAAATATATATAAAAAATTTAAATTAATGTATTTTAAATAATTTAAAATAAGTTTAATTATATAAAAAATTAAAAAATATATGATAAAATAATAAAATAATAAAAATAAAAATAAATCAAAATTTTAATGTTAGATTATGATTTTATATTCAATGATTTTTTCTTGATTATGTACTAAATTTTCCAGTAGTGGTGATTTTTGACAGATTTTCATATATGATAATTTTTTACCAAATTAAAGCATATGCAATTAATTGTTAGAAAATTTAACAAATCATAGAGAATTAATTCTAAAAAACTTTGACTAACACTATTTGCATCAAATAATAAACTCACAGGTTTAGTTTGTAATTTTATTTATATTTAGAGTGGTTTGATTTGTTATTTTGAATCTATTTTAATAAAAATTTGATGTGTTTATATCATAGTTAAATAATGTCTATATACTAAGTTTATAAATCTTAGTTAAAAAAGAGTTATTTTGGTCATATTACACTCAAAAAATCACTCTTCATTTTCATTGGCCATACTTAATGGCCAATGAGTTCAATTTGGGCAATTTGAGATTTTAAAACATTAAAAAATATTAATTTTGAAAAATATTTGAGGATTAAGAATTATGATTGGAAAGTTCATTAAACAACTACAAGGTGGATTGAAGAATGGAGACCATTGAAATAATTGTTGATTTATAATGGTCATTTGGAATTGGAGAGAAAAATTTAGATTCTAAAAAATATTTATAGATTTTTTTAAATTTAATATGAATAATTAATAATCAAATTAAAAAATTATATATTTTACAAAAAAAAATTTGAGTTGTAAAATATGAGATAAATTTTTCAACTGAATAAGATGAATTTGAATTATTGAATGGTAGTTTGAAATTTATGTAGAGAGTTAGAGTTCTAGTTTTGACTACCACAAGGATAATGATTATAACTTTTAATATATGTTTACCATAGTTGTAGTTTGGATTGTGAAAGATCCAATTGTGAAATTTGAGCACATTATAAATAAAGTAGTGAAATATGGAACAATATTTATAAACAAGAGTATGCATATTATTTTATGATTGAATGTTTCTTTGGAGCTTTATTTTGAAAGTGAACAACATTGAAAAATTTATAGTAAGCACATAAATTTAGTTTGAATTTTTTTTGAAAACTAATAATTTAATTATGAGATTTTATGAACTTTGCAAGAAGGTTTTTTTATAATTATAATCAACTCATATTTGAATTGGTGAAGCAAAGAGGAAGAATTACAACTCATAGAATGATAAAAAATGTTGTTTTATAGCCGAACGTTCATTACAATTGATTTGTATATTTGTATATTTTTTTATTGTTAAATAATTTTTGAGTTATTGAAGTTAGCAACAAAATTATCAAGAATAAATTATGATATTTATTCTTGATAAATATCATAATTTATGAGTTCATAAAAATATGAAGATCCATATTATTTATGACATTCTCATTCATTTGATGCAATAAATATGGACACATGCATTTAAATTGAATAAATAGTAAAGTTGCATGCATTTTTTTTGAATGAGAATCTTTTGCATTGTTATATCACAAAAAGATTAAAACATTTTAATGATCCCATCGTCTTGATTGTGTTGACAATGTGCAAATCATCATATGGATGTAGGATTAAAAGGTTTGTTGAATTCAATCAAACAAATGAATCAACATTCAACATGTGAAACTTTTTCAACAATTTAAGATGTTTGATTCACACAACTTACACACTCCCTAACTCAAAGACATGGAGCTTGAGGGTTGAATATATGTGGATCTAAAGCTTTGACATATATCATGATTATCTATGATTGGAATTTATCAAGAAACCATAGAAGTTATCATCAATGTGGACACATGGTTTTTTTCAATACTCCAAGAGCAATTAGATCTAATAGATCTTGTCTTTGATTTATGTTAAACACCATATCTTTTGATTACATGCTTTGTGATTTAAGATGAGATTATGGTATATTTTTTTTGCAATTGCATCTCATTAGTTTTATCTCAATACACATGAATGTAAGTATTATCATCATTGTAGAGATTCAACTCTTGATTGATGAACCTACATTCTTCACACTAAGTTTTGAAATTTGGGAAGTATTTTTGCCATTGTAAAGAATGAACTTTGGTTCAAGAATCGAAATTCTTGACAGTTAGTTGTGATGTTAAAGTTTTAGTATTTGACATATGGAGAATTACGAGTTTTCTTTGGGTTGTACCTTGACTTTGTTACTTGTTAAATTTTATAACAAATTTTTTACTTTTGAAACAAACTCTCCTCGTTTAGTGAAAAAATAGCTAAATATTTTTGTTACGAAGACTCATGTATATTTGTACCAAAGAGAAAAATAAATGCTGAACTAAAGAGGAAAGTGGATACTGATTTATCCCAATGAGACCTGAAATCGTAATTTTGCGCGATATGATTATATAAATGAAATTCTTGTAGTCTACTTTTGAAACACTTGAAACGATTCAAGTATTTCAAAGGTTGACTTGACTGGAAGTTTGTAATCGCGAGATTCCTGTTGTCAGTTAAGGTAATTTACATTCAGGTTTGGTTGAGAATCAGCGTGAGAAAGTCTGTTTATCTTGTTTCTTTTTCAGGGTCTTCTGTTTGACCGAGGTTGCTTCTGATTAGGATAAAGCTGAAACTGCGGGATTTTCATGAGGGCGGGGGTGGGAGGACTAAAAGCCGGGAAAAGCAGAGGGTTCGTTCGGCTGGGCCGTAGGGTTGTTTCCGTCTATCGCCGTCTGTCCTGTACTGGGGATTGGAAAGGGGCATCTTGCCTCTCACATCTCCAATCATCACATTTGCACTCAGATATATTCCACTGAGTGCTCTTGTGACACTACACCACCACAACAGCCCCTGCCCCGGCCCAGCCCAGCTCAGCGCAGACCAGCCAAGTCTTGTTATTTCCTTTTGAGTTTTGACTCGAGACCATCGATGGAGAGCGCGTCACTTATTTACTCTGTTTTTTAAGTTTTTAATAAAGGTAAAGATACAGAAAAGACTGTACAGCTGTTTTGGCATCTGGCATCTGCTCATTTCTGCTCGTTTCATGTCTTGGATTCTCATCTCGTCTCGCCCCGCCCCGCCTTGTCTCTTCGCCTGCCCCTTTGAGACTCTACAATTCCCCTTCACACGTAACGAGTCTACAGTTGTAATATTCCCAGCGAATGCCATTATGCCTTGCATCATCTCGAGATGATGGCGACATGGCAAGATGCCAAACGTTTCAGGAGGAACCGTTACGAAGTTTGTGGAATGAATCCACAGAATGATTGCATGAAAGGACCTCAAGCTGAAGTGACTACTGGCCACAAGAACTTAACTTACGTGGCCATGAGAGTTGGCTCAAGGGCTAGCATGAATTTCTTCGTACAAGGAGAAGGAGATGGAGGAAGAGAGGAAGTAGTAGTGGTTGTAGTAGGGGGTCGTGGACAGTTCGGACCGTCAAATACGTCTAGGGCTTTTCGGTGACCAAGACGAATCATAGACTGCTAGAGGTGAGATCGTTGGTGGACAAGAACAGTTCTACCAACAACATTCGAGGCATCATGTATCCTCCAGTTCGTTTTGACTATTTACCACTTTAGAAATTTAACGAACAAAAAGTCGTTGCACTCTCTCTTCCCCCTCTTCCTCTCTCCCTCTCTGAACGATGACCTGTCAAATTTGAATCGTAAATTCCAAGGAAATCTGCTGGAGCTCTCATCCCAAGAAGCGCCTCATGTACAGCACACAATGTCATGGAAGCTTTGGCCATGGGTCCATGGCAGTGATGCAGATCTTTCACAGCCACTCGATTAGACGTCTTCGAGTGACAACAAAGAGACCCAGTTTCCAAGGACTCTGATCGAATTCCTGAGATGGAAGTGAGGAGAAGGGCAACCCTGTTCCTTCAGCAGAAAGTCACCTTTTAATCTTCCATTCTCAGTTGCTAAGCAGTGAGATTCTTCTTCTTCTTCTTCGTGGTACGCTTTATGACCACCATCTTAAACCTTGCAACGCACTTTGAACTTTTTTCAAGGCAGTTTAGGAAATTTGGACTTTGCTTTTGTTCTCTTCCGGCCAATCTACCCTTGGAGTGGTTTACAGTATTTACGATGCAATGTTCTAATTGCAAAAGAAGACACAATAAAATAACAAAAGGGATAAGAAGACCCCATCAAGTCGTTCTAATTGCCTTTAACTAATGTCGTACAGTTTTCATGGCCCTCGGAGCTTCTAGCAGCAGGTGATGAATAATGTCGGTGAGACAAATTGATATGGTCTGCTTACAAAGAAGGACAAGCACATCAAGACATTAGACATTAGACTGCATTTATTAAATTGCAACCGTTAGATTTCCTCCAAATGGGAAGGAAATTTCGATCCAGTTTCCATAATATATAGAAATGCGTGCATAAGGAAGGTTTTTGCAAGTGGGTTGATGACTTCGAGTTGACAACACGTGTGGAATCCAGTAACACAACGAAGTGAACACAGACAATGATATACATTGTACAGATTCGCCATCAAGTGGGTTTACGGACTCGAAGCTGCAATCGAAAGCAAGGTTTAGGAAAATAAAAGGGAATAAAGTACCACATGATTCCAGCCCGTACAACCTGTCGTTGGAACCACTGCATGACAATTAGTTGTGCCCTGTGATGTGCCTCACTGTATAATGGTAAACGGACCGACGTCATGGAGGAGGCAGATGATGCCAGCATTTCGAGTGAGTGCTACATGTTGCAGAACTGTAGCAAATGTAGCATTCGTAGTTGCTCTACTGTAGATCGTTCGAGGTTGAGTTGTCCAGGATTGCCGTGCTGCAGGCTATGATCATCAGAGCGGGCTCGGATTCCAACCAGAACTGTGAATCCCTATGACACCAACCTCCTGCCAGCGTGCAAATCCAAAAGGAGAAAGCAGAAAAAAAAGGCGCAGGAAGAGAAGAAGAGCATGCAGGTCGTTTCTTGAACCTTAATCTGGCTTCTTCACTAATTTGGCACAGCGAGGGAACACTTCTCTACTCAGGAGGGTGTAGTTTGTGAGCTCTTGCAATAAGGCGAGGGAGGTTGGGAAGAGCAACACTCGTGTTTGATAGTCTGAACTGAAGTGAATTTGGGACCTCTCCTACTCTTACTACAGTACACTAATGTTTACGTAGCCCAGCGAGTGTTCGTCGCTCTGGGAGCCTCGTAATCATCAGCATTCTGCAGAAGAGGTGATGTGCAGGCAGGCAGGCAGGCAGGCAGGCAGGGCCGCAGGAAATGCAATGTTCCTGTCCTGCTCAGTCCTTTTCTGCCTCTGACTTCTTTTGTGAAACTAATCATTTGTTCTGGCTCCTTCAATGTTGCATACTTCGGAAGTTCAAATGTGGCAACATGAGCCGAGGTTGGATAGTCAGAGGGGATGAAACAAACAATGAGGATGTGGAAGATGGAGGTGTACTTGCATTGACGTTTCCCCGCATTCCTTCTAAACAGATGCGACAGAAGCCAGAGAAGAAGACACACGGAAAAGAGCAATAGAAGCGTCTAATACGCCGTTTAGCTCCAGGGACATGTCAAAAGCTCAACAGTCCTTTCTTGACCTTGCGTGTTTGCCGACAACCTTCCAGTTTCTCTTCCTTCCTCCCTTACTTCAAACAATCCATTCCTCAAGTGCGCCAAACTCATTTGTTCGAAGGATTTCTTTTTGAAGATCCTGGATTCTCAAGAAAGTGGGGATTTGAATGCCTCCGGCAGTTCGTTGGATACCACACGTGTCGAGAAATCTGTATGGGTCAACTGGACAGCTTTACGGTAAGCGATCTTCTGTCATAGTCCATATGGTCATTTTCGCGCGGAAGCGATTGAAGAGTGGATCTGCCTGTCAGGAGCAACTTGTTGCCCTTTCCGAGATGAAAAGAGGATGTTCTGCTCGCTCACGTCTACTGATTCTAACAGAACCCATTACACCACGTCCCATGGGGCCTTCTTACAGCCAATTTCAGTGCGCACAGAGGACGTGTAAGTTTCACCTTTCTCGAGTCCGGTTGATCCATGGACCACCTTCAAACTCGCTTTACAAATATTAGGGATTGAAGAGCATCAAATCAAGCTGCACGCTCCCACGTAGAAGCTTTCTATTATCAGCGCAGTACGTAGAAGAAGCCCGCAAGAGAGGGCCGGAAATGAGATATAACCTTCTCTCTTTTCCTACGAAATCTGTTAGCCTCACCAGGAGAATGGCAGGATTCGGTGAGCACCAGGGTGGGGATACGGAGAATGGTCCTGTGCCCACGTGAAAGATTATCTTGCCAAAGCACAGCGTAGCTCTCTGTTTTCTCTGTTTCTCACCAGCGAGAAAATGTTGCTCTGTGTGAGGATTTTGTGTGTGGGGTAGGACTGACCACTACTGGACCAGTTAGCGCCACCGACCTCATTTTCTCTCTCACACCACTTGAAGTCAATAAGCCTCAAGTTGCAAAAGAGAGACGGGAAGGGTGAAAGCGATTCTTGCTCTCCTGGAGCGTCATGAAGGTTTTGCTGGTGTTGGACCCCAAAAGAGGCAGTTCGTGATGTCTCTCGAGCAAGGCCATTCACTTTTGTGAGGATGCAAAGCTGAGCTCGTCGCTATGCCCCACGTACTTTTGACTTCCGGGGTTGAGGTTGAGATGCTGGTGCACCCTGGCTGGAAATGACTGTGTCCAGGGGAGGCCACAGTGGCAAGCATTTGAAACTTGCTTACTAACTTCTTGTGCACTAAAGGGAGCTCCGTGCCAGACGAGTTCATTTGTTTGTACTCGGGTGAAATTTGCTGGCCTTAAATTTCCTTGAATATGGACAAAGTGTATCTTTTTCCTCTCCATCATTCTTTGTCTCTTTTACGCCCTGACACACTTGAAGGTCAACTACCAGGAGGGGGAGATTGACCTGCCAACTGAAATCTTGCAAACTGTCAAAACATAGAAAATCTTGAGCAAATCAGGAATCTTAAATCCAATATAACCGAACGGAAACATTCACAAGAAGAGCTGAACATCCTCGAGTTCTCCATGACGAGACTCAGCAATCTGCCTAAATCCCACTGACAGCGTCAAATTCTGCTAGACAGAGTTAGCGATGATATATTTCGAGGGTGAAACACGGGAGCACACGCTTAAGACTATATTCTCTGACTAATGGCTGTTTCTGCAGAATCTGCCCAGCATTTCGGCATGATTTCGTACTCGGCAGGCTAGGATAGCACCTGCTATGTACCCAAAGCAAAGCACGCGTTATTCATAAGGTACTGAGACCCATGCGGTACGTCAAGATAGCTTGTCCCAATGACAAGTTGTTGATATCGTCAGAAGAATACCGGTACATACCTGAAGAACTACATGTGCAAGATATCTACCGGTATCTGGTAGTTCATCTGTCCAAAATCTTAACAAATGTACAATATACATATACGCTCACACATGTCTCTCTCTCTCTCTCTCTCTCACTCTATGTGTCCCTGTCTGTCCCTTTCTCTCTTTATTGGAAAAATCAAATGTCAACCTTACCTCCTCCTCAATGGCAAAGTATTCCAATCTCTAACGATCATCGAGCCGTAACTACTGTACTCTTCGAGACTCTGGACTGCTCGGCATCTGATTCCAAGAGAAGGGAGTGACGTCACTGGGCTGGTGGTGGTACTCACGGGCTCCATATCTACGTAGAAAATGGTGCAGGACAGTAAAGAACATGGTGCAACAAGAGTCAAGAGGCCCAAAAGTCCGAGCCCTGGGAGTAAATTCCATTGGTACAGCACGGCCAACAACATTCACATCCGTTTCCAAGTGTGATAATGATAAGGCGAAAACATTCCGGCAGTGGCCTGAAGGATATTATTGTCTTGTCTGAACTTCTGGATTAGCTGATGCCCCAGCTTATTTTATTCTAAACAAATCAGCAGTCCTGCTGCCTTTTATGTTACTGCCCCCCAGGCCCCCTTTCGTAGAAGGCTGTCTGTCGACTACGGCGCCAAGATTAGATTTGAATCCACAATGTCTCCATCTATCTTCCCGCAATACGGGGTCCCAATCCATCTCGATCCTCGTCGCGCCACGCCTTCACGCCAAGCCCTCCCTCCCGCGCCTCCTTTTGCCAGCTCTAGTCTCGGGTTCTCAGCTAGTTTCGACCAATGGAGCCCGTCCTCTAGAATTGTCGTCTTCGTCCGTGGGTCCCATGCGGACCTTTCCAAGATTGTCTCATTCCCCTCACCGCATCACTTTCTTGCGTCACTTGGGAAAGGATCTTCTGCTCTGACTGGCCCAACTATATGATCCAGCTGGAGGCGAAGCCTCGGGTCGAAATGAAGAGGAGGAGGGGGAGAAGAGCCGAAAGAGAAAGAGAAAGGACCGAGAAGATTTTCTCCCTCCCTTCCCAATGTTTTTGTGACCTGTCCAGATCCATGAAACAGTCAGCACCTATCTAGAGACGATCAGAGAGAGAGATAGACAGCTAGAGAGCGAGTGGGAGAGAGGGACGTAGGAGAAAGCCGCCACCCAAGGGAATTGAATCTCGTGAAGATTGTGGGAGCGGGGGGAATGTCATGTAAGCTGGATCATTAAATGACTGTGCCGTATCAAGAGTTCCCAACACTCTCACACACTCTTCCCCCTCCATCGCGCTGCACCATTTCCGATCGTCCACATCATTTGGCAGACACACCGAGCGCTGAGGGTTGGGCAAAGTCCGCTTGCATGGACGCTCGAATAGCTGGACGAGTTTGATTGCCGAGGACGAGGAGTGTGCCTGCACCCACCTGGAAATAGTACATACATCACAGCGCTCTGAGCTGGATCGCGAATATATGGGGCTATTAAACAATTGATGTCGAATTAAATCACTTCGAACGATCGGAAAGAAACTGAAGCCGCCTGTACCTGGGCGTATCAGAGGGTATGAAAACCTGTGAAACCTTCCAGATGTTTTTAAATCCGTCAGACTCACAGAGGCAAGTAACAGGACGGGAAAACAAATTAAAAAAGGTGCTCTTAATGCCGATTGGGAGGGAAACAGTGAGAGAAAACTCAAAGCCTTTTCGTAGACGCGATGGAAAACGGAAATTGAAAGGGACAGTAACATCTCTGATGTACCAGAGGAGCTCCTCTGTAAATTTGAACCATTGGTCAAGTCAAGGTTAGATGTGTCCTGTTCAGTAAAGGAAGGAGTGAGGAAGGGAAGGAGGAAAAGGGGAAGAAACAAAAAGCTGCTGCTGCTGAAAAACTCCTCCCTGTAAATGTAAACCCGTGGTTTTGTCAAGGTCAGGTACGAGTCATGTCTGTGGAGGCAGAAAGGAAACAGCTGCTGCTGATGTTGAAAGGACGGGGAGCGAGGGAGTTACAGTACAGTAGTGGAAAGACGAGGGAAGGAGGAAGGGGGAGAGGAT
The DNA here is from genome assembly GCA_014180765.2 of Marchantia paleacea. Lineage (NCBI taxonomy): Eukaryota > Viridiplantae > Streptophyta > Marchantiopsida > Marchantiales > Marchantiaceae > Marchantia > Marchantia paleacea. Next base: position 811,551 of record MUAA02000098.1, read on the forward strand.
AGAATCGTTGGGGCGTGATTCGGTGCTGTGGCCCATACCGAGTGAACGGGGGCCTATCTATGGACTCCCGATGATTTGGAGCCGAGAGTTACTGAAGTGGTGGAATGAAGAGCTGAACCCACCACCACAATCAATCAGCATCCAGGATCCGGGATCGACCAACATCACGACTAGCCCTCCTCGTTTGGACTCGTCTCGCCCCGTCCCGTCCCATCTGGTCTGTAACTGTAAACTGCGCCGCGATAGACAGGTGCGGTCACCGGTCGAACGATGTGGCGATGGCCCACAGGATCCCAGTCAACACGTATGGCGACCACTCCCGTCTAACGAGTCGCCATGGGACGGGTGCCCTGCGCATGCGTCGTGACACGGCTTTCAGCACTATGATGGTGACCCGCCTTCCCGCCGGCCTGCCTCATCCATCGCCAGAATGGGAAAAGCGTTATGAAGACAGCCTGTGCCGACTCCTCTTCCTCCTTCATCCCCCTTGACTCGCCTCCCCCCCCATCCCATGAGTCTTGGGATGGGACTCATGGCCTGCCGTGCCCTGCCCGTCCTGCAGCTGCATCTGCCATGCTGCTCCATGCTCCGCCTCCAGCCGAGCCCAGCTATCTGATCCCGGGGGCTGGCTTCGCTCGCCTTTCCAGGGCTGCCGAGACAAGCTTCCTTTGTAAGCTGCCATGTTTGGTTCGCCGCCAAGCTGCAAAGCGTTCCAGCGGACAGCCAGTGGACTGAGTGGAGTATGGAGAGCAGAAAGTATCTCCCGTGACACTCGCCCTTGTCTTCATTATCCACTCATGCACAGCCAGGTGCCTTCGCGCTTGGGGCCGAGTGCTGACGCGGATTCCACCTTTTTGCTTCTTATCGGTCCCCACTCTTCCCCTCTCGCATCGGTACATATATAACCCCCGTCTCTGCAAGCTTCTAGTACCCAAACTCAAGTCCTCTCTCTCCCTCTCTCTCTCAAACACACTTCCGGTTCCAGCACAAAGCCCTGAAGCTCGTCGCGCTAACAAGATTCATCACCACTGCAACACCTATCACTACTACTACTACCACTACTACATCTACTACTGCCACCACCACTGCCGGTGCTGGAAAGTCTAGTGGCAGTGACCCTTGGACTCGCAGTCTGCAGCAAAGCTCGTTGAAGCGGAGTGTGGACGTGTGCAGTGTTAGTTTCGGTCACACAGAGCTAGGGAGTGTGAGCGTGCCGCTTGGCTCAGCTCGGTGTAGCTTGTTTCGACTCAGATCGGCTCGTATTCGGTTTGGTTAGGGATGGCTTCCATGGCAGCTTGTCAGCTCCATTGTCAAAGAATCACTGCAATGTGGGTGCTGGTCATGTGTGTGATCGGGAAGTTCGCGGAAGCGAATATAGGGCCCATCTCTTCGGTGCTGCCCATGAGTCATGATAATGCAGCGAATTATGACGATCGGAGAGTTCTGAAATTGGTTGAACCCGCCCCTCTCGTGCTCACCTACCACAATGGGCCTCTCATGACGCATGGAACTAGCATTCCTGTGTATATAATCTGGTATGGAACTTTCAGCAAGGGGCAGAAGACCATTTTGACCGACTTTTTCGCCTCCTTCGGCTCTTCTCTGCCTGCTCCTTCCGTCAGCAGCTGGTGGAAGATCACCAGCGGTTACACTGCCAGTGGATCTCCGGTGCCGAGGTCTGTGAGGGTGATGAAGCAGATGTCTGATAGCAAGTACTCTAAGGGCAAGGTGCTGAAGAATGCGGATCTCGAAAGCCTGGTGCTCGGCTCTCTGACGATCTTTCCTGCCGATTCTAATGCCATATACTTCGTGTTCACTGCATCGGACGTGGACGTGGAGGACTTCTGCATGAACTCCTGCGCTTCTCACTTCGCCACTGCTCCCTCTGCTGCCACCGGAAACAAGAATTTGCCTTTCGTCTGGGTGGGAAATGCCGGTATCAAGTGCCCTGGCCTCTGCTCCTGGCCCTTTGCCAAGCCTGCCTATGGTCCTCCCGGTGCACCTCTCCTGCCTCCCAATGGGGATGTGGGCACGGACGGCATGGTCATCAACACTGCATCCATGGTCGCAGGCACTGCCACCAATCCCTTCAACACCGGCTACTACCAAGGTGACGCTGGGTACCCATACGAGGCTGCTACAGCGTGTGCTGGAATCTATGGTGCCAATGCTTACCCAGGTTATCCAGGGGACTTGCTGGTGGATGCTACCACGGGAGCGAGCTACAATGCAGTGGGTGCCAATCAAAGAAAGTTCTTGCTTCCTGCTTTGTGGATGCCAGCCACCCAAAAGTGCACTGCCCCCTAGATTTCGAAGCTGAGAAAGCGCAAAGGAAGCAGTCAATTCTGTTTGCTTTCGGTCATGTAGTAGTAGCACATTCATTGAACTAATAGTTCGTTAATTCTTCATGGCCCTGACCGTAGATAGATTCTGGTTACAGCTCAATCGCCTGCCCGTCTATTACCGAATGGCGTAGAGGAGAATCATACTGAGTTTAGAAACTAAATTTTGTGTATCTTGTATATACTTATTTGTCTTCTCGTGATGTCAACTATTTTTGAACCTTCACGGCTGTCAAAAGTTTGTATAGCTACATTTATCCATCCTCCACACCGCATCGCACCACAACACACCACACATTGGATTCTGTCTCATATTTTGTTTTCTGAATGGTCGTGAATTTGAACAAGTTAGTTTCCAGAGAATCAATCAGAGAATCATAGTCCATGTTGTGAGCTTCGAGTGGTTTAAATATGTCAGTATTTCTGCTTTCGACTGGTCGGAGTTGCGGAGACCATCATTGACATACAGCTTTGTGGAATGAGCCAAATGCAAATGTAGATGTAGGAGCAATTTGAATGGTGTTGTAGGAGCAAAAACGGACAATCGCGTATGCGAGTGTGCTGCGACAAATTTAATTGTCACCATTTGGTTTTTCTTTCGAAGGAAGTTTTGTAATGACAGTGCTCGTAGATACTCAGCTCTGTAGATATGATGATGAAACAGATCCAGGAAATTACTGCAGTAGAAGTTCACCAACCATCCTGATGTGAGCTTTCGACTCTAATATTAGTTAAATGGGCTTCCATTCGTGTTGAAATTCTTCACAAACACGGTAATGTTTGTGAATTGTTTCTTGTGCGGTTGTGCCACCTGTGAACAATAAAGCCCAGGTATAATATTTCGAGGTGCAGCAAACGCTGGCCCCTAATTGCCATGGTCGGGAGAAAAGAAACCCCCTGATTCTCTTAAATATCATGTCATCAGTCCTTGTACCGCGTCGCGTAATTGGTCATCTGTTTATGTGCAGAGCTGAACAAAATATTTCCCATCTCATTGGCTATTCGTCGAACTTCAGGGAAGGTGGACGAATCATTGATGCATTCCGATGGGTCCAGATTTGAAGGAATTGATACATTCTCTTGGAAGGTGGACGATAAATTGATGGAATCCAAAGGGAGGACTAGATTGAGTAAAAAATATTTCTGTACGGAAGTGATAGAACACGCTCAAATATCTTCGATTCCTCCAGGAGTTTTCAGTCCCACTTATTTTTCAATTCTCTGTAGACAGACCCCCAGTCGAGAATTCTTAAGTAGGAAGAATAGGATTGTTTACGTAATGTGCCCAAACGCAGCCGATTTCTTGCCTGACATGGGGAAGGAAGCGTGATATTTAAGCCGGCGAGGGAGAATATCCTAAAAGCTTTCCTCATTACTGTCCTTTAGATACAGATTGAGAGTCGGCGGACATGATCTATAGTTGAAATAGTCCTCGGGAATATGTTCTCAGCGTAAGAATATGTGCCCAAGACATTGTCATCTTTCTCCCGAAATTTTAGTGTAACGCTTGAAAGGAGTGCTCGGTTCGATGTATGTGACTGTGAAAATTCTCATCTGCACGCAGGCTGTCCAAATATCCATGTGTCCAATAGGCTTCAAAACAATATCGGTGTTCCCACGAATCATATCCATCCTTACAACCGTCTGACAATGCATGTGTTCAATGCAGTTCTGTTGAGAAATCTGTTTCAATCGAGAAAAGGCCCTCGTTTTGAACAGCTGCCCTTGTTTCCATCAGAATACCATCGATTCTTGCAGAGATATGCTTGATCCCACAAGGCCAAGCAAGGCTATTCATAGTTACAGAATCAAACGTGAGCAATATCCAGCATGAAATGGTGGATTTTAAGTATGAATTTTAAGTACATCCAAAATATATTCATAGCCTTCCTACACCGATTCCGTTCTTTCTTCCCTCCGGTTTGCAGCTTGGATCTTCCCGGACTTGCTACTTAATAGACTTAAAATATGTCATTGTTGTACATGCCCTTCATAATCTGTGCTATTACAGAGGTCAAAGCTTCATGCAGACTTGTGCCGTAAGCTGTAGCTTTCTGGGAGTAAAGAACCTCAAGATGACAGGAGTCTCGAGTACCCCGACATAGATCTCTAGAGCACCCTACAGCTAGACGAAATGGGACACGCATAAGACTCACACGAAGACCGAGCACAGCAAGTGGCGAATGTCGTTCAAGCTGGAGGTTTTTCACCTGATTAGGCGACGCATTGACCACCGTAAAATAAGAATATCGGTGCCTGATAAAGCTCTGGAGAGAGGCCCATTCCGAGATTTTACCCAGATACCTCTAACAGGCTCGTTTCTGATATCAGGATGACCTTTGCAAATTTATGCAGCCATGCTCGAGTCAACGTGAGGCCCACGGATCCCGAGACGCCAAAGGGCCCGAATTCAACAGCTAAGGAAGAGGAGGCAGGGGGGGCCTGGAAGAGACCATATTTCTATGGTTACTCATGCTGGAAAGTAACCATGGAAATATGAGCAGCCGACCTAGAAGTCCAAAGAAGCGGAATGGTTCAGCGTATGAATTTAATGAATCCCCTTTAATCAAACATGGCATCGGGATTCGAACCACCAAGAGCAGGAGATTTACAAACTCTCGGGACCGTGATCTTGTGCCAGGGCTCTAGTCTTTCGGCTTACCCCGTTTCTTGCATTGAGAGATTCCTTGGGGCTTTTCTGTTACTACAGGTGCAGGCAGGTGCTCGGTCTCTTGCAGGAAAGATTCCTGGCCGTGGAAGATGTCAGAAAATCAACCAAACAAGGGCCCGAGGTTTCGATGGCAATGCATTTTTATTGCCATCGAAACCTTTTTTTGATTCCCAACTGCCAAATCGCAGAAAGAGTTGTCTCTTGTAGCTCGTGGAGTGTAGAGTGCAGTTGGATATTTTTCGTCTGTGCAGAATTGACTCCTTGAAAACGGGGAATCTCTTTCCTCCTCATGATTCTGCTCGCATTGAACTGTCTAAAGCTGCTATCACAACTGCCGATTCTGCTGCAATGTGCCTTCAAGTTGCGACGTCTTTTTCCTGGAGAGAGCAAAAGTGCTTCCATGCTCTGTTCAAAGGCGTTCGCTCTGAAATGAGAATGGCATGCCTCGAGCAAACCATTAAACAAACGATGAATTCTGGCATCATGGTAGTAGGGATATCTGACCACAGAATAAAGCGAGAAAAGAGATGAGAAATGGCAGCAGCAGCTGCCATTTCTCAGCTTTAGCCATTATAAACTCTATCAAAAGTGACAGACTGGTGCAGGGTAAAATCTAAGCCGCCGAGGTCTGGGCTGGCTGGACTGGTGCTGGAAAGACTAGAAAGTTTCGCATCGAATTCTTGCCATGCCTTTGAATTTTCCAGCGAGGGCATAGATGACGATGTAAATGGTTAAGTTTGACGCGCCTTTATCGATGATTTCAGATTCATGATGGCTTGCGGATAACGCTAGTTTATGAGTTTCTGATCTCGTCTCTCTGGACAGGAGGTGGTCCAGATTCTTGAGAGCACGAAGACTCTGGAACGACCACGTACGTACTCGAAGGTTTGTCGTCCTTCGGTGCCGAGTCCAACAAAAGGTCAAAGTTTGACAACGTGTTACCAAGAGGTAACTCACCAACTTTCCAATCTCACTCGAGCAGAGAGAACATTTCTGCAAAGGTCTACGGAAGCCGCAGTGGCAACGGCACATACACGCCGGTGCAGCTCCGGTTTCTGCAACAGAATTCTTCGAGCATGGAGTTTTCCACACACACTGGAGATATTCTATAGAGCCACGGCCAGTTGGGGTTTCACCCGCTCATTAGATTCCCGTATTGATGAACTCATGATTTCAGCCGAACAGGGCTTTGTAATTCTGTGTTTCTCCATGGACCCAATGATTCCATCATACTCCAGAGGTCTCCAGGGCTGTCAGATAACCTCACCCGTCCCGGGCTTCTTCTGTGCGAGGAGGTTTAGTTCTCATTAAAGCGAATTGTGATCATCACGGTCATCTTTGAGCTAACGAATTCGGGGCCACTGACCTTTTTGAAGAGCCGATCTCATCTGAAAAACTCCAAAAAGATGGATAAGTTTATGCGGATTCATGAGGGAGGGACTGAGGGGTTAAGTGCACGGGCCTCATCTGTACTAAAACAATCAGCTCGCAATCGTAAGGCCCCTGATTGATACGTGTAACAGCAAGAGAAATCTGTCAGTAGTGCCACTTTGAGAATCGCGGTGAAAAGAAGTCAAAAGCGCTGACGGCCCCGGACTTTCAAGATCTAGAAAGTCCTCCGCTGTACATTTCCTTTCAGAAATTGAGACCGCCTTCCTACACAGTCTAACTTGCTCATCGCTCGCACGGTCTAACGAACTATCATAGCTTCCAAAAATCATTCTTGGATCAGCACCTTTCTTGGATGCTTGCGTAAAGTCTCGCATGAATGCTCAAGATTCTGCATCTCAGAGTCCGTCTTCGAGCTACGTGCGGTGCATCGTGGTAATTTTCCATCTAAAAGGAACATAGCATTCGGATCAACAGCGGGTTTCTATTATTGTGCTTTCTGTGACAGCTCACATGCCCATCAACGGTAGATTCGGTTTATCCTGTTAGTAGATCGATCGAGCGAGCGAGTGAGAAACGAGTGGGAGAGTGAGCAAGGGAGGGAGCTTCATGCACTCGAAGTTCAATCACCGCATCACACAAAGACGACGGCGTGAGCGAAATATATTCTGCGCTTTTGTGTCCTGACATGCGCGAATAGATTCTGGGGCACGGGCTAACTGTTGAACTAGAAAGATCCCTCCTGAACGATCTGTTCAGAGCCGGTCATTTGACAAGTTGAGGCCATCTCCGGCTTATCTTCGTCACGCTCGCGTGATTTCAACTGCTTCTGTGTACTCGAGGAGCTTCGATGATGCAGAAGGTTTTCTACTGTTAAAATGAATCGATTGGCAGGACGTGCATAATGGGCGTCCGGTTATGACCAATTTCCACACAGATATTTCGTACTCTTGTGCTGTATGTGCCCGGAGATGGGTTTTACGTGAAGAGATTTCTGGGCCCTTCGGTGAAGGTCATGATATATGCAGCCAATGCACTTCGAGTGCAGACTACGATCTCATAACTGTAGCCTTAGTAGGCTTCAGAGTTTCCGAGAATCATTCTCTTTTCTTGTTGCTTTGCAATTGCTCCAATTCGGTTGTGTGGATATACCTTCCATCGGTCCACTCGAAGAAATCGAATCATGATAAGGAAAGACAGACTACCTCACCGAGCACTCGCTCCAGTCTGCTGCTGCTGGTGCAGCAGCAGCAGCAGCAGATTCCGGCTTTTGTTAAATCCATCTGTCGCATTCCGACTTCGCAACAACTTCACAGAGCATTAAAACTCCGTGTCTCGACTCGCCACTAGATAGATGGATGAACAGATAGGCCGAAAGATGCACAACTCTCATGCAGCCATGTTGTGCATCGTGACCTGGTGAGCGAATTTGATGCCCAGCCCATTCGGAGTAGACGAACTAGATGTTCAGGCCCTTTCAGATTCCCTGCTATCACCTTATCGAAGCCAGTTAGATTCCAGTTCTTGCACGTGGCTCCGTGGCCGATCGATTTACAGCACAGATAATGACTTATGTGGGATACCTTTTGGAGAGTTGACACCGGTGGGTGGGACGGCGGGCGGTGCAATCGGGTGCAGGTGGAAGAATAGGACATTAGACATTGACAATTCTCCTCTAGGTAGTAGTAGTAGTAGTAGTAGCAGTAGGTTGCCATCTGCACATCGATGAAGCAGAGATGGTGGCGGTGAATCTGAGAATAATAACCCTAATCCGAAGAGAAGAGAAACGAGAAAGAGTAAGCACAGCTTGCGTGGCTACTGCTGCAGGCTGGCTGTGGGTGTGATAGTGGGAGGAGGAGGAGGAGGAGGTTCCTGTGTACGAGTATCATCACAAAAGGTAATGATGAAAGGGGAAATCAATCATGGCGATGACAAGTCACCTCCAAATTTTGACAGAAAGTACACTTGGTGTGCAAAATGCGGCTCTTTGGCGTCGTGTAATGCAGCAGAAGCAGCAAAGCTTGATATGCTTGCATACGTGCGTGTTGTCTGGCAAGCGGAGCCTGGAGACTTCAACAAAAGCGCCGAGAATCAACCTCGAGCGTTTTTTTGGGCCTATTTTATATTGTTGGAGGGGCGCTAGGGCCCTATGCCAGACAGCTCCGGATACAACAAGAATGTCTCCTTTCTCCAGCCTTATGGATATTTCAATTGACGCTACTCATGGCAAATTTTCAATTCCAACGAGTAGTACTGTTATGACTGTTGATGCCAGCGTCACCAAGTTGTCTCGGACTTTTTATTCCTGGACCTGAAAAGGCTGACAGAGCGAAAGATTCCCTGCTGTTTTCTCAGTCTCGTTGTAATCATCAATTTTTCTCATGATTACAATTCTTGCAAGATTCCAGTGTACATGTGCAGCCCCCCTAAAGCGCTTTAACTTGGATCGGCTTAGCTTAGGATAAGAGTCGACGGACTCAAGGCGAGGGCCACCAATCGTCCACAGACATGAAGCTCATGTCCCACTCTGGGTCCTCTGATAGGAGAGCTGTTGATTGGGTACCTGAGTGACTCCCAGGGGTAAATTATGAGCATCCACGAAAATGGAAGGAAGAAATTGCTCATGACAGTCTTTCCGAAAGAATTTCACCTGTTTTGGCAGCTTGCTCAGACGATAATTCGACCCTTTGATGATGATGAGCTCCTGTCCACTCTGAACTCATCATGACTACATGCCCCCACACTCATACTCTCGAGCCTCAGGAAGTTTCCTCGGGTCACATCTTTTCCCCTTCCTCCAATTTCTGCACTCTCCTCTCTGCTCCTGAGTCCTGCCCCCAAATCCCTCCATCCCTCCCTCCGTCGGGCCCTAACTAATCTCCCCTCCACCTCCTCCACCCCTCGCTTCTGTTCGGAAATTCTCTGATAATTTCCCCACCAAGGACTCGTGGATTCTGCTGCACGGGTGGAATTTTCCCAGACTAGGAAAAGCTAGGGACGCGTTGCAAGGACGAGGAGACGAAAGCGTGAGATTTGGAATGTGTGTGTGTGTGTGTGTGTGCGTATAATAAACAAACATCTGAGCTCGGTGTCCTAGATTTCTCTTGCTCTTCATGAGCAGTTAGAAACCGTACTGGTGACATCTGACATGCGTCAATGACTAATTAAACCTCCGAGCCTGGAAAGCCTCTTCGCCGAGACACCGACCAAGGTTCAACGGTGCTGTATCTTCCCGCGATGATCTCGTTCGCCTCGGCTCTCAATAGCATATCCAGCCTTCACGGTAGCAATGACGGATGTGTAAGCCATCTGTAAGCACTCTGTAAGCGACCTGTGAGCAATTTGTGCCTGCCTGTATGGAGGCAAAGAAGTCGCTGTAAGGAGCAGGCTGCACGACAGTTTTAGTTCTTTATTACAGTCGCGTCTGCCATGTTACGCTCGGAACCATCTTCGTGGAGCAGAACACAAGAACCCCGTGCACTTTCTTTGACCCAGTCATTGATTCATTCCTTCCACGAGTCCATCTTCCAAGCCAAGCAAATTCAAGTGCCAAACCAAAACTCAGCTTAAAACTCTAAATTCATTCATTCAACTCTTCAGAATATCATATTTGCTCTGTAACAACAATGGTGACGGATATTTGTGCATTATATATTACAGCGTCATTGTCCTTGGCAAACGTGGAGCATGGCTTGCAATTTGCTTGTGTCTCTGTATGAAGTTCTAAGCATAGATCAGCTTCTCAATCTGTGGCGCTGAAGAGCCATATGGTAATATTTATTTGCGAGTGACTTCTATGCCGCTGAAAGGTGGCGTGCATGCATAGAAAGTTCCTTCCACAAGCTTGACCAGAATGCACCACCCCTGGCAGCCGCAGCAGCTTCACTCAAGTTCGGCTAGAAAATGTGGCTCGCAGAGAGAAAGGCACGAGGTGGCGTACTAAAGAACAAGATCTTCAAGATGTAAAGGCCTGTAGCAACATTCGAAAGAGCGCAATAGCGATGAATTGTTGTCGATTAAAGTACGAGCTCTGCAAACGACGAAAAGGACGTGCTCAAAATAGTGGTGCTGAGAAATTAAAGGCGGCAAAGTATTCAACGAGAAAAATGAGGGAGGAGTTTTTAAATCTATTTCTTCCTCCCAAATCTATACCAAATCTGCCCATAGATTTGGAGCGGAGTTTCAGACCTCCAATTTCTTGACATCTGCGACGCTCGCTGCCATCTCACCGTCGCCCAGCTTCTGCTTCATGCGGACCTTCTGAGAGAATTTATTGCTCAATTGTTTATAGAAAAGCACGATCTACGTTCAGAAGTGCAGGCCGCCTTACAATTTTCTTTCATTTCACGCTGTCAATCTGCGTCGTTTCTGGTCTCCGTGGATTTTAAAATGAAATAAAACCAGTCAGTCAGTCAGTCCGACAGTTAGTCAGTAAAACGGTAAATCAGTGATTGATTCATTTATTCATATCTCGAGACCAACTAACGGATAAATGTGTGCCAATTCACAGCCACATCATGATTCAACCCACCTTGAACTTCAAGCATGTACTGCTGGCAAGAGGATGCCATTGCACGCACATGGAATGTGGCTTGTAAGAACGTTGGGTGTTCGAGAAAGGTGTCCACAGAGCGACATTTTAAAATTCTTATTTTACCCCTGTAATTTGAGATGTAAGTACATCTCAAATCATGTACCGTCTTGATTTGAAGAAGTTCAGTTCTGATTTCTCAGTTCCGTTCTGAGTGCCACCTCCTGATTAGTGCATGCCCCGTTCTGTGGATCTCAAATCGTGCACCATCGGAGGCATTTTCCAACGTTGGAACGGATGGTTCTTACATCTGGAACAGGGTGAAATTCACGTTCTCTTAAATTAAGCTTGACTGGCTGCAACTGAGACGAAGAGTGTTCACATCATAGCCCGGTCAGTGTTCATTTGATCAGTAGTCACTTGAACTGCGGCCGGTGCGGAAGATTTCATGAATATTGAGCTGAGTTCTCCAAGACCGCATAGGTCTTGCTGATTAGAACAATTACTATCTCAGAACTGGATTCCGTCTCTTTCCTTCAGTGGTATTCGCAATTTGTGGCAGTTGAAAATTCATGAAGAGTAGGGTGATCGTTGACTGGAAAATCTGATGATGCTTGAACTACATTGCAGTCACCGGGCCAAAATGTGGAAAGTTTCAGATCAGTGCTCTGAACATGGAATGGTGCCCGTGTCAACAGACAAGCGGATAAGTTTACTCGATAATCGAATACTTCAGTTTCATTGCAAAAGTGATTGAGCTTTCTCTTCAACAAGGCTACGAATAATTTACATCATCTTAAAATTTATCTATCCTTATGTTACAAGGTAGTCTCTGCTATATCCTGTCTCAGAACATCTGTGCCCTACAAGTTGGTCATATCATGGCTATATATCTGTTCCCAGGAAGAGCAGAATCCATCGAAATTTCGAGGCGAAGTATTGGTTGATTTCCCCCACATTCGCCCGACCGTGCCCAGAGCTTTAATTCACGTTCCAGCCAGCGTCTCTTGTCAAAATCCTATCTCTAAGCTGGATATGCACATTTCAGCGTCGAAGGATCCCACAATGCAGGCAGGAGAAATCTCCGGTCATTCACTCCCAGTGCATTGAAGCTGGTCCCCGTGATCACATCTTGAGAAAGCTGGCCTGGAAATCCCGGATAAGCTCCAACACCAAAAATGCCCGGGCAAGCCGTGGCTGCCTCCAGGGGCGCACTGCCGTCGCCTTGGTAGAATCCAGTGCCGAAGGGGTTGGTGAAGGCGCCGGCCAGAATGGTGGCGATGTTCATGATCACTCCGTCCATTCCCACATCTCCATTGGGCGCGAGCAGAGGAGCTGTCTGTGGCCCGTACTCTGGCTTGGCGAAGGGCCACGAGCATCTGCCGGCGCACTGCTTGGCAGCGTTGCCCACCCATCCGAAAGGCAATTGTCGATCGCTGGTGGCCGCCACCGCCCTCGTTGCGAAGTGAGAAGCGCAGGAGCTCTTGCAGAAGTCCTCCACCTGCACATCCTCCGCCGTCAGCACCAGGTAGAATCCGTGCGGGTTGGCTGGGAACACGTCCACCACAGAGCCGATGATCAGCTGCTCGAGGTCGGCGTTTTTGAGAGATTTGCCCTTCGAGTAGGCGCCGTCCGACAATTCCGCGGCCAAGTGTACCTGAGAAGGAATGCTGGATCCGCTGGCGTCCTTGTAGTCTCTCGTGGGTTTCCACCAGCTGCTCACGGATGGACCTGCTGCCTCTGGTTGAGGGGACTGGAAGGAGCCGAAGAAATCTCGAACGATGGATTTCTGAGATTCAGCGAAATCCCCATACCAGATGACGAAAACTGGAACGCTCTCGGAGGCAGACATGATGGGCCCATTGTGGTACGTCAGAATGGTCGCAGGCTCTTCGACGAGCTTGAAGAGTTTTCTCACTGGACTCCTGTTTTGCAGGATGGAGAAGGGATCGGACCGCCCCTCGCCATGAGAGCTGAGCATCATCAGCACGAGGAGTATGGGTACGATCTTTGGACGAAGGGGTTCATTTGACAGAGCCATTTTCCAGACAGTTGTCTTCTAGACTCGGGCTCGGAAGGGTCAGAATCTGCTGCTGCTACTCAGGAGATCGACCTTTCACGTATCGAGCGTAGTGAGGTTTGTATTGCTTGCTTGCATGCAGCAGAGAGGGACAAATCTGTTGCTCACTTTGTGCCGTGTACGTCAGTCTGTGTGCTGAGCTCGAGCTTGAGCTGGAGCTGGAGATGGAAGAAATCGAGATGGTTTGAAGATGCAGAAGAGATGGGAGTCTTAAATAGCATGGAGTGAGAACGAATGGAGGAGACAGCAAGCTCCAATTATTATCAGACGAAATAGTTCACGGGTAGCAAAAGCAAGAACCCACCAGTGATTCGGGAAATGGAATCTAGGTACCTAGTTAGCCACCTAGTATACTTGAGCCGTGATGTAAATTTTGTAAAGGACAGAGTCACTCACTCGCTCACTTATAAGGTCGAGGATGGCTACAGCAGTTGACACTTCGTAATCGCTTCGTCACTCGGTGCTTGACTTCCGCCTACTCTGCAATCGTGTGCACTGCATATACTGCTTGACAGCGCTCTTTTCCTCCCTCTCGCTCTCTCACCGTCTCTCTCACAAGAAGCCGAAAGTATCTTTAGGACAGTTACTAGGAGTCAGTTCCAAAGTACCTCAGAGTCTGAGGGACTCGTCGCTACCGAACGCTCGGAACTTTCTTGCACATTGTGGGGAAAGCAATCATCATTCCATTCATTTATAGAAAAGATTCCATTCTGGCCCAATCCCATCACTCCGTCGGGATAAGGTGCAGTACGGGATTGACAGGGTTGCTATTAGCAACCCTGTCAATGAAGCACCGAGTGTCCTTAAACAAATCACGCTCGACGATGTAGCTTTCCGGTTTTGCATTCCTGTGTAGAGAAAGCCATGTCAGTGATGAGGGTTCAGCTGACGGTTCGATTACTGGAGTGTGATATGTGTTGGTGCACGATGCACACATAACCTACAGAACGGGATCAAAAGAGAAAGAAGCAGCTAAAAAAAAAGATTCGGCATTAGCCGTGGGACCCAGGGATACATATATTGAACTGACTCGGTGAAACTGCTACTGCCGTCATCCTGGTCCCATTATTAAGTAGCTGCGTCAAAATGACCGCTCCATCACCCGAGAATGACCTTCCTTTCTCTTTGCGTTGCAGTTGAAGAAGGTGGGGGTCGAGGTGATTTTCGTGAGATTTTATGCAGTGCACGACGTTATGGTACTTTTCGGACCGGGGCGTCTCTACGTACGTGTTCAAGGTTTCCATTTACCACGGCCAATTTCATTTACACCTCGTCCGTCCTCCTCTTTTCCCGTCCCGTCCCATCCCACCCTCCAGCATTTACTAGATCTGCAAGTCAATGATCAGCAGAGTACAGAACCGCACTGAGTCTGCGTTCAAGTGGCTGCTGTACGAAAGATTCTCTTCAAAGCTTTTTGGAAAGCATGGCCTCCCTCCTTCGTTTTGCTGGCTTTGCAAGCTGCTAATGTGTGCACTCGAGTGCGACTGTGCACTAAGTGACAAGTGTGGTGGTTCCCTTTAACTAGCTGTGGTAGCAGTCTCGGCATTCTTACAGATCTAGACAGGCGGCCAGAGGTTATCTATCAATGTGGGGGTCTCAGTTAAGGATTGGGTGCGATGAGAGTGGGAACTGAGGAGCCTGTTCGGGGCTTTGATTTGATCCGGTAGTGAAGTGGTGTGCAGTGTAGTTTTGGGTTGTGTTCGCATTCTAGTTGAGCTTAGTGATTGAGTAGCATGCCATGATCACATTTGGGCTGCCCCACCGCATGACTAACGAATGAGGCATTGGGAAATGTCTGATCACAGCCTTTTATCATTCCTGGCTACGGAGCAGGCTTAAATACTGATGACCCTTATGATGGAAACCGTCGAGATATCTGCAACTATTCTACCAATGGTGCGCACTTGAGCACCTCCACTAGTGAAAGAATGAGAATCTGTCAGCGTCAAATATATCGACCGTCGCATGGAGGATCCATTTTGTTTTGCCATCTCCTTCGTGGGCTCGTTGAATTTCAGAAATGTGTACGTGGCAGACATCAACCGTCACCAACGCCATGTCCTCCGTCCGGTTTACTAACGAAACGCAATCTTGGTGGGACGTCGCGATGTCAAAAGTCTCACTCTCATCATTCATCCAGCAAAAGCTACACAGGGATCGGCTGGAAAAGAAATAGAGCGTGAAAAAAATATGCCATTTCGCGCTTTGGTTCTTTCATGAACGGTGAAATTATGGATTTTTCTGCAAGCTTGTCAGTGTGCTTTGACAATGAAGAATCTAAGATGAAGGTTTGCTCGTTTTCTCATCATAAGGACCTCTTCTATTGTAGGAAAGGACACAGATCTGGAAAGGCCCCTCGCACCTCTAGGTACCCCTAGCTTCTTGCGCATGCGAGTGACATTGCTCATTGAGTCTAAGCTGCACAAGAATCACTCCGTGCTCGGATACTGACTTGCTTTGAATTTGACAAGTATTCTGTTTTGGAATTCCATGGTGGGCTCCGAGCCTCCTCCGAAAAAATATTCCGTATCATCCAGCATTGATCGCTTCATCATAACTAAGGACTGATGATTTGTGTTTCCTTCACTACGGAATTCTCAAAAGACACTTTTCTGCTTCTTTTTGTACACATATGTGTGATTCTTCTTCCTTTTGAAATGGATCAATTATACTTCCCAGCAAATAGTCACTGTGTTTAATGAGGTGACTGGACCTGGTGGGGTGACCGTCCCGAAACTTCAGCTGATCATCCTTTCATAGTTTCTTTCCAGATCAGGAAAGAACCTTTGCAGTCTTTATTTCTCGGAGAATAAATTCATGACTCACTCTGATAGTAAGTACTTATCTGCATTGTTTTGATTGAGGTCGTGAGATGCTATGTTGAGCATACCATCAAGTTCAAAAAAATATGAATAACTTGCATGCGGACACATGTGTAGTCAACGAGATACATACCTTTCTAGAATTAAAGACTACTCTCACTCGAATGGAATCCTTAACTTTCTATCCTTAGCTTTATTTTGTCAACTGTTTCTCATGATATCGAAGGCATTGTCTCATGATCATATCATATCTCCTGGACATGTTTACTTATAACATATAACTACTGCATATCGTATACCTAACTTCGTCTCTTATCGAAAAGATCAACCTTTACATACTATGTGAAGGTACGTAAATAATTGATATAGGTTTTAGACAAAACCTTTAACAAGCCTTGTCTTATTCTTAAATGATGCAACCATAGGAATTGTAACTCGATATTTATATATGATGACAGAATTTTAGTAATAAATTAATATCAGATCACTCTAGGATAAGACATGATCTGGGTTTGCACAACAATGTGAATTTGAAAGATGTATATATTGCCAGCCGTTTCTGCAATCATTAAGAAATGTACCAGTTCTTAGTGACATCATCTCTTTTGAAAAATTATTGTAAGAACAACGTGTCAAGATCTTGCATGCGTTCTTCAGTTGAATTATTTCATAAATGTTGGACTCGACTTTATGATCCCACTTATCAATGCAAAAAGCTTCTTAAAATTTTCAACGGTCTCTCAAAAAATCTATTTTTGAAGTAAGTGAAAAGCCACCTTTAACCCAAACAGCAGAATTGTTCCACTCAAACTTCAAAACAGCGAGTCGAATACATTCAGATGTTTCTCTACATCACGATGTGACAAGGACAACATGTGACCCGTACTCAGGAGACACATATCGAAGCAGTACTCATGAATGATGAGGGAATATGCACTAAACAATTGTCCTTGATTCGAGCTTGTTATGATTGTTATCATGTCAACGATTCGAGGACTGAAGAAAATAAGGGAGGATAAGGTAAGAAAACTCAATTCTCACCCATAAGAGTCATCTATCTTCCTTAGACATTCAGAATTAGGATCTTCCTTTTTTCCTTCTGACATCAGCGTGACATGTGCTGACAAGATGTGTTTTCAGAATTGGATTTCGTTTAACGAGACCTAGGGATCTTCCATCGATCATTGAAACCTTGCGACATTCTCAATTGGGGTATGTAGCTGAGGTGATTAAATCTCTCACCGACAAGTTGATCCTTCAAGGTGTCCAATAACTTCAGGAACGCTCGAATAATACTAACTACCTGGAAAGAGATCTGGATATGCTACAATAAAGATGCAAAGGATGATCCGCTATGGATCTAGTCATAATTCCAGCGACACATCTACTATGTGCTACTTGAACTGCCTTCGGATCTCAATCTAGAAAACATGTTCCTTGTATCATGATAAGGCCTATTGAAGATATTTAAACATGATGTGCGGATTATAACTTCAAGGTCGGTCAAATCAGTGACAGAACCCACATTTGCATTCGCATTCGGGGACAAACCAAAGTGCAATGGCCTTAAGTACTAGGCCTGAATGAATATCTAGAGCATCTATCTGAGGACAAATGATAGCTTTACTTTCTTTCATCTTAGACTTGCCACTTTCAGCGTGTCCCCAGGTCTCATGCTCAATTTCATGATGAGAACTAACGAGACCTTAAAGTTGCAAGAGACCTGAAGTTGCACTAGCATTTGAGGACAGCTCCAAGTACAAAATCCTGGAAACCAGGACTCCATGAACATATAGCGTACCTACCCATCTGCATGGAAATGATAGTCCTCACCGTCTCACGATCTCTCCTACTCAATGACATAAAGATTCAGTCTTATCCCCTACAACATCAGCATATTGAATGCTCTATATTGCTACGATAGTCTCTACAATATCCTTCTAGCAAAATCGAATGATGTCAAATTTTCTCCATTTTATTATGTTGTGTGCCATTCAGCTTTAGTTAAGATGAAAATACTGTATCCTGGACATCATACTTTAGCAATGTCTAGGGAGTGTAACAAACCACACCCATATATTGATATGGGTGTGGTTTGTTCCAAGTTTATAAAATCTTTTGATAAGTTATACAGATGAAATTGATGACTTATGATTATGGAGCTCATGGCTGAAGCCAATGAGAACCTCCAGGTGAGCCGGGGCTGCAGTATTACTGACAGAACATCAAACCAAACCTCTAAGAAGGGTTTGGTATGATTACAATCATAATAATTTCACAG
The DNA here is from genome assembly GCA_014180765.2 of Marchantia paleacea. Lineage (NCBI taxonomy): Eukaryota > Viridiplantae > Streptophyta > Marchantiopsida > Marchantiales > Marchantiaceae > Marchantia > Marchantia paleacea. The sequence continues at coordinate 829,667 of MUAA02000098.1, forward strand.
AGAATTGGAGAATCATTTTTGAACATTCCATGGGGGAAAGTCCAATCATCCAGTGTCCCACAGAAAAACTGAGAAGAAATGAAAGAACTGGGTAAGTTCTCGGCGGTGCACTTCCACATATAGTACGTAATGTTCTGACGGTTTCTGTCAAGATGGAAAAGGCCAAGCTACTGCCGGACCGTAAAAGCAAGGAGGCCTATGAGACTGAAGGAGATCCCTTGGTGACGATGAACCAACGGCAGACTCAAAACTGCGCATGCAGTGAAGGAGAAGGAAGCGAAAAAAGACAGACGATGGATCTTTTCCGACATTTACAGAAGTTACAAATGTGACTCAGATCTCCTGCCTTGAAAAATGTAAACAAAAGAATTGGATTCGATGAAGAAAACAAGATTATCGAGGATGACGGAGTGAGAAGAGGGACAGTCACAAGGTCAAGAAAGAGGCACAAATATTGACACATCGTCTCAAGATTTGAGGGCCATATGATCTGGAGCTAGGGTTCGCAGAGGAGACGGGATCGTCTCTTATTAAAGTAATGTGAAAGAAAAGTGAAGTCCTGCGGTGAAACATGGTCAATGTCTTATAAAGGAGGAGGTGACAGTAAGTGTAACATCTAGATTTGCCCTCTGTTAGATGAATGTCAACTCTCTGATCGCTATAAACAAATTTGAGCTCACTGTGACACAGCCGTTGGGTCATCGGCGTAAGATGGAAGTAAGACCAGACCAGAGCGTAGCCTGACAGATTTAGCAGAAACGACTAACATTTTCGCGTTGAACAGCGCTCTGTGATTTCAAGGTGATGCCGTGGGCATGTCTGCAACGTTGAAGCTTGAGCAAAGGTGTGGAGCCTTTGCAAGATAAGTCTGGAATTGTTTGACACGTTTTTCTTCTTCAGGTATCGTAGGCCAGGCCAGACCTGGCCTTGTCTCGTCACTCTGCAGCCCATGCCAGTACATACAAATAAGCGTCGATTGATGCGCAGGATCGAACAGAATCTTGCCCCGTTGTATCTACATCTGCTCAAAATGGCTTTGGCATTGCAAGTGACGTTTGCAAGCTGTTGCAGTTTTTCATGCGAGAAATCATGGTGATGAAAATCTCCTTCCTGAACCTAGAAGTGATGACAAATCCGAGGTACAGCTGGTAGACTATTTCTTCAAATCTTCCTTTGTATGCATACTAGGAAATAGGCCCGAATCGAACATTCTATACAAGACATCAAATGTGCTGCATCAGCCTCAGCGCCTGCTAATTTGTCTTTCCATGCTACTAGTACATATACTAGCCACGTAAATGTACATTCTGGGCTTGTCTAATCTCACCTATATGCTCGTACCCGCTTAGTAGCGTACAAGCATTGTAAGAGCACATTAGCAATGCATGAGCCTATCTCAGTATTTCCTGCAGTCATCGCAAGCAGCATGCCAGTAAACTGAGTAGCTAGTTTTGTACCACCTTAGTTTGAGACGCCAGTACTAGATGTAGATAGAGCTGGATGAGAGGTTTCTAAATTCATGCTGTTTGTTAGCTAGTAGAGAGTGTAGGATGTAAAAACCTTAGCTTGTAAGTAGGTACTAGAGCTGAATAAGTCTCCTCTTCCCAGGTTCCCTGAAGGACATTTTAGAATTTTAGATCTGCAGGTGGACGACTATGGTAGACTGCATAATTAAAGACTAGAGCTGCAGATTATTCGATTCCTATAATCAGCACATGCTACGGTGGATGATGTAGATAGACGCAGAGTAGATATGTACAGTTATTATAGGCAAAGAATCAAAGCGTCAAAGTCTTCCACGCTCGCGCTTCACGCATATGCTTAGCCTAGATAATTTTCGCACTTATTAAAAGAGAGATACAACCTGCATACGGTTGCTTAAGTCTTCCCTCTGATTGTGCGGGATGTGGAAGAAGGCTGCTCTCTGACAGTCCTGTGCAGACTTTGCAAGAAAACACTAGGAATGCATCTTGTACTTTCTGAACCAAAGCTCCGTGCTAGAGTATGGTGCAGTGACGTACAACCCGATGAGCATCTCTCTAAGATTCACAAGCTTAAGGAGCTGCTCAGCTCAGGTTGAACTGCGTGAAGACAATATCTAATCCAGGAGAACTGCATATGTATCCAGCAAAAAGCCTTCTCCTTTCGACCTGTCCTTCACACGTCTGTAAGAAAACAACAGTAGGGAGATCAATGAAAGCTTTGAATTTCTGTCTTGCCTAAACTACATGACGAAAGGACTTTCCAGATGTGAAGACCAAACCCAAGAGACACGGCCTTCATTGTTTATCAGAAATCTTTCAAGTCCATCGAAAAAATAATGCATCAAATACAGTTTGCAATTACTCCCACGATAATAATAAATTTACTGACATTATGGTAAGTAATTATATATCTCGTTGAGTTTATAATAATTGGGCAACAGTGCTAATCACAGTTCAAAGATCATAGTAAATACTAATCAAAGCTTTTGTTAGACAAGAAAATCATTAGTCACATAAATGACTAATGCCCGTTGAGAATTTGTCTGTACCTTATTCTGGAATGGTTCTGGTATCTCTACAAAGAGAACCTAGCGGCCAGCATGGCGAAAACAGTCTGAACTCTGCTCAGTGTCGAGAAAGGCCGGCTCGCATCAATGATATCGACAATGGTTTCACTCGGCCCATGTAAGTAGATCAAGTCCGCCATCTTGATCAGCATAGCACTGCCATCTTCTGCCTTCAAGCTCTCCTCTCTCAGATTCTCTGCAGCAACGAGAAACTCTGCCAACAAAAGATGGTCACGAGAAACCAGATTCTGTATGAAATTCCTCTCCCACTTTTCCTCATATTCAAGATCAGCATGTGTTCCCTCCTTCAACTGATAGCGATGAGATATATACTCCACAATTAGATTCAACACCCTGTAGGTGAAATGGAGAGAAAAAGTGACTGTATTTCCCAGGACTTTAATCTGAGGCTTCAGACAGGGCAGCTCATTCGCCACCTTCATGGGGATGGCCATCTGTATGTGGTCTGAACTTTTGACCAACACAGGTTCAGGAGGACTTTCAACTTCACGGCAGTTGTTGAAGTTCATCAGCTCTTCCCAGTTGAGATATCCATTAGTGTTGGCCATCGTGACTTTGTGTACTGCAGAAATACCACTAATCAGATGAAAGTTGACTCAAAGTCAACCTTCATCACATCAGCATCGCTAAACAATAATTACCAAGTTGAGATTTTATAAATTGCATCATGTCACCTTTGATGAGCTCTACGCATATTCACATAGTACAGAAATATAATTCATATAACAACGGTACAAAATTCTTTCTGGCGCTATCCAAAATGATGGACACAATCAACAATGATTTTCCCATACTTTTAAAGAAAATCCTTCGTTAAATAGAGCAAGACATAAGAAACATGGGAAGATTCATCAATCAATAATTCTCATGTCCTTCAGAATATCCAAAGTTTAGCCCTACATACTTACAAGTGCCTCAAACATATATAATTCACAATCTGTCTTCGTTGCACAAAGTAGACGAGGTCGGAAGAAGTTAGCATTCCTCCGTTAATGTCAAGTGTCTTCTGCATGCGACTAGTTTTGCTTCCAAAATCCTATCTGTGCTGAGAACCTAAAGCACATCAAAACTAGAGCTCGTTTAAGAAGTGAATGAGGTGTCTGAGCATCAAACCCAGATACAGAAGCAAATTACAACCAATTCACGACGACGGTTTTAACGAGTGTGTTCTACAAAACATGACCTAAAACCACTAAATGAAATAAACTTGCACTTTGTCTTATCAAAATCAGCCAGGTCTACCAAATTTGATATAATTAAAACCATTCACTAACTTGCAGTTCATGATCTCAAAGGATATTAGTCGATTTTGAGAGACAGCAGTTGAGGTTTTAAATGCCGCTTCAGGTTACATTGCCATAGTAGTACAGTATCTTCTTCAAGAAGACTAACTGTTACAGCTCTATGAAAGATTTGGATAAAAGTCACACGGGAGTTTTGACTCGGTGAAATTGACAGCGAGCGATAGTTACTTCCTCCGTACAGGTCAACCTTTTATCATCGAGAGTGAGCTCCATGCACTAAGACTTCGCACGTCAATTCCATAACGTACATGTATATCGTACAGGTACTTCTACTAACTTGTCTGACAGTCCATGTTCTACGACGTGGGAGTGGTGACTACAGTAGCTACCACTGCTAGTGCTAGCGGCAATCGACTAGTCTAAGATCAAAGCTAGCCCACGGACCTGTTCAGTACATGGTAGACTCAGTATGCCCTTCTGACATATTACCGACAAAAGAAAGAGAAAATGTCAACAAGCTTTTTTGATTGTCTGTTTCAGTCGTCCACTGATGACTTCCACGAAACGCAATTTCTTCGTCTATTCAAAACTTTTAGGAATTGTATAAAGGACATAGATGTAGCGATACCCATTATTGTCGCTCTGCAAACGTGAAAAATGATCTACAGTAGCTAGTAGTTGCTGATGGTATGAAAAGAAATGCGAATTGTGTAGGAGTATATGTATATTTCTATATTATACTAGTCTACAAGACTAGTAAAGTATCATCATCCACTGACACACACGCACTGCCTATGCCCACATAACCCTCTTATCCAGGTTTAGTAAGACGAAAAGCGCTTTGGCACCCTCTGTACAATAATCTGCAGATACCATGTAAAATTGTAGACTCTAAGATTCTGATCAGAAAATAACACAAATCAATAGAACGATCGTACTGCTAGAAGGAAAGTTTCTGTGATTTGTAAAACTCTTTTAACATTAAAATGAAAATTATCACTAATACTTAATTCATACTATATATTTTCAACAGCAATCTTTACTCAGAGACACATGTTGAATGAAAACTTCACACATTGTTGTACTAGACATTACTTATTTAATTGGTATGGGATAATGAGTAGAACCATTCAAGATAGAAAGCAGAAAGAGAAAATGCTAGGAAAGGAAATCAATCTAACATTACTAAAATACAATTTCTTGTTCTTCAACTCAGTCTAGGTTCTATTGGTTTCTCTAGTAACAAAAGTTAATAGGGCCAAGTTGAGATGTAAAATACATTTTTTTTTCCTAAAATGAACACAAATTAAAAGAAGAAGTATGTTTTATATGTTACAAACGCTAAATGATATCTTTAAAATTATCCGCTTAAGATATTTTAAAAGTATTGGATTTAGAAAAACCTATGTCAGAACATATAAAACAAAAGTGATGGAAATCAATGATCCTTGAGCATTACAAACCAAAAGTCTAGACATTATTAATATTAAATTAAAATGTTCACCCTAAATTTCAGATGGAATGTACTCCCATTTTGAAGGGAGAAAAAGTATATAAAATTTTTCTTTGGCATAAGATATTCATTTATTTACTTCTTTTGTTGTTTTGTTTTGTTTTGTTTTGTTTATATATATATATATATCTAACATATATGATTCAACATCAACATAGAACATAAATGATTCAACAGTCCAAGTTGATCAAGTGTTAAGACAATGATAATTTTTTTTTCAAAATGTAGGATATGATGTCGATTATTCAACATGGTATCAAGAAAAAGAGATAATGAATTCGCCTCCCCTCATACATTTAGCAAGTTGTTGTTCACATTGAGATATTCTCAAACTTGAGGTTTCAGATGTGGACATATCAGACTCCTGGTATTTCCCCCTTATCAGTGAGAACTCTATAGAATGATCTCTTTTCTATTTTGACCTAGTAACTATGAGTTAAAGGATGATGTCTTAGTCGACTTCATATTTATAAAATTTTTTTTAGTGTTCGAAGGATTATGATGACCCTACGTCTATATTCTTGATAATTCTTTACCCCTACTAGCTTCTCCATGCTGAAAGTCTGAATGACTTTGTCAAATCTAAGTTTGAAGACTAGGGTCTTGTTGCTCCAGAGACTATAGATTCTGTCAACAAGCATGCAATGAATAATCATTGGAGCTGGAGACACTGTCCTTGTACTTTGTACTTTTCAGCCTCCCGACTTAGCTTTTGACCAATGCTAAATGCTATTAGTTTGCATAGAGGTAGATGAGACTCCTTGATAGAAACATGTCATTGACTAAACACAATTTCAACGCAGCAAATGTACAGAGAATGATTTACCTGAGTGTAAATTGTTGGAAGTTACAGAGCTCAACCTGCAAAAGCGCAATCAAAAGTAGATGAAGTATCATGATCCACTGAAATGACTAATCTCCTCTAGTACAATACTGACTACTTTCATCATAAACTCAAACACTCATGAGAAATATGAACCATTTGATATTTCTCACGGGGATTTGTACATTGCAAAAGGTGAATTACACTTATTAAAGCAATCGTTGCTGGAGCTTGCATGGCAGCTTATCATGAAAGCGCCTTACTTAAACTTCGTCGAGGAAATAGGCAGGAAGAAGAGTTGGAAAGACTCACGGACTGCTCGAGAGTACTGTTGATATGAGTGTAGACCTGCGAAGAATGCAATACCGGCGCCGGTGGGGCCACCCGGCTGGAGAAGCGTTAGTCTTTTTGGGGTCCCAGAGCAACAAATGTCGAAAGGAGGACGGCTGCAGTCCTAACAGACTCCGGTCTGAGTTCTCTCGTCGTTCGTCTCTCGGCCGGCGTGGTTGTGAGACGAAGTTCTGAGACACGCAAATTTCATGCATCCATCCAGCGGCTCAGACATCCTTTTTGTAGATGTGGTTGTCGTTGATTGAGACAACGTCGCTCGTACACTTGTTGCCTCTAGATTTCGACCTGACACCGAATGACCCATCACCACCATGCAAGTGGCAGGTTCACAACGTACACAATTTCAACTCCGCCACTTCACGACCAGGTCCACACGTTGAACAGGCCGAAGACTGCTGTATTAGATGGTTGGTCAAAATTTTTGCAGAAGCAGACATTGCTCTCCTAGCAGAAGCAAGAAAATTTCAGCATCTGCCAAAATGCAGAAATCAGATAAACAAGTTCTCTAGGTTTAATGGTATTGCAATACAGAATCCTTGTAAAACCTTCCATGAAAACCACTGTCAGATAATATAAGTGTTCCCAAAATGTGCTAAAAGCAATAACCTAGCACAAAGTCTTGCAAGTTGAACAGTTGGTAAAATTGGGTACCAGCAAGATTTGTCCATGGACAATTGTAAACTTCATCCGATGTATTCTAAACAGATTAGATCTTAGTTTGCAAAGCTAACTCCTCTGGAAGATGTGGGTAGAGATTCCTACTATTTGTATATCCGAGTAATGCATTTAACAGTAATCACAAACTTTCGAAAACCTTCGGAAAGATTGATATCTGATATCATAGTACATGGTATGAGTAAATATAACTTTCTTTCTTTCGACCGTGACTATCCATTGTGTTAACTTCCTACTCTTCAGCTCGATCTGCCTTGTCACTTGCATATCACTTTCAGTCCGAGAATCTACTTTGTTTCAACTCATTAGATCATATGAGGGATGGATGGCGGTGGCCAAATAGCTTTCATAACACTAAAGATTGTACTTATGAGTAGAAGTTTTTGTCTCATTACTCGTTTAGGTTGGTTGTAACCAACCTAATGTTTTCGTTGGTTGTGGTTCACATGACCTTTCTTGGCCGATGGTTGTACATCAGATGACCCATCGTTTCCTAGGTAGAACATCACACGATCTATCGTTTGGTTGCATATGACCTTCCATTATGCCTGCTATAAAGATGGTAAGAGCTGATTTTATTCTCATTAGTTAACAAAGCCATTTTGATAGCCATCGGACAGATCATCCAACGCTGACGAAAGATCACCTTATGGAGATAAAAACTTGTGGAGAATATGGCACAAAACCATTAACCAATCAAGCACATGCCAATTCTGGATGAATTTGTCTTGTTTGAAATCGCCATCAGCCTGGTCAAAATGATACGAGAGCCAATGCTCGCCGTCAATAATTACTACCTTGGTTGGTAGACCACTTCGAGAAATAAGGTCGGGCAGGATTACAAAGATTTTCAATATGACCAAGCATATGCATAAAAATCTTCAAAGCATCAGTTTTATGTAACTTAAACTAACTATCATCTTCCAATTGATGGTTTCATGCTGAGATGAGAATTATTTGGCTATATAGAGGTTTGCATTGACTGTCGTAAAGTATAATACGTTTTCTAAACACCATCACAATTGATTTGCTCAAGATTATGTTGGATGTTGGTAACGATTGTCGAAACCTGACCAGATTCTTCTCACTCCAAATCCAACATCTATGCTTTTCCTGTCGTCCTCTATGATTATGTAGACCTCACCAGTTCTGCGTCTACTTGGGCTGGATTTTGTTTTGAGGGTAGTGTTGTGATTGTTGTAGCAGTCTCTTGCACTTTGGTAGGTAACATAATGTGGAATGACGGACTTAACTCGCCATACACTGCCACAGCATTCTCGACGCAATCTATTTCCGAGAACAGAAATCAGTCATCTTCAGATTTAACTCCGAGATTAATATCGCATGTACTTGCAATCAACAAATAGCATTCCAATAGATAATAAAACCGTCGAATCTTTGGGTGATTCATCCTAAACTATGTAGGTTAGAATGATTCAGCTTTAAAATTTTGAAACATACTCATGAAATCCCTGTTGGGGATTGAACGGTTAGAAGATGAACATCCATACAGAGCTCTTGATTTCTCTACTGTAATCTGCACAAATACTCTAGCAATGCTGATTCAGAAGCCGAGCTGAAAGATCGTCAGATGAGTATTTTAGACGCAGTAATTTAATATCATTCATGTCCATCAGCTGCTTCAGAAGCTCTGAAGTTCTGGTTCAGCTTTCATCATACGCTTCACCTTTTGAGTGCAACAACGGACAATATCAAGATCTTCTCACTAACTGGCAATTTCTACCGTGAGTTACTTTCTTGCTAGAAAATCAGATGTGATGCCTTGATTTACGTACATCTAACAATGTTGTGATTTCAAATTGGATACTCTGAATCAACATTACTGGGTACTCTTTGCTGAAATTATCTTATAAGTTGATCGAAACAAAAACTGTATGAGAGACTGATTTGAACTTATTCAACATTATACTTGTGGATTATACGTTGTCAGCTCTTCTCAACTCTTACCTTGTAAAGCAGGAAAAAATAGTTGCTTCTAAAACTGTCACTTCTCTTTCTTTCATTCATTCATTGATTCTAGATTCTATCTTTTTTATACTATGGAGGACACGTGTAGTCTGAACCCTGGGAACTGATTCAAAACCTTGTACCTAATAAGAAGATAGAATATAGAAGTAGAAGAAATGAGAAATCTCTCAAATCTAAGAGTTATTCTTTGTTCAATGATATTATTGGAGTTGTCTCCGGATGAGAATACATCAAGAATTTATTAGTTCTGTTTTCACTGAAGCAGATTACTGATAATATTTGAAAGCCACTCTAGAGTTATCTTACGCACACATTCTGTCCTCAACCCTCAAAAGAAACTTATAGGAAGAAGGCCTAGGTTCTCAGTCATATGTCAGTATTTTTGTCCTTGAGGGTCTACAATCGGCATTCTTTTGTGAAAGTCAAAGATCACAATGCAGCTCGTCATAATGTCGACTACCCATGTTCATAGCTAGCTGAGGTTGAATCATCGATCTAGCTCCGTTGTATATAGAGTCGAAGGCTTTATAGAGGCGGTGCTTAATACTGCAGGTCATCGATGTCAAGTGTTCATATCATTCTGGAGACTATATCTTGTGGGCCTGCAACGAAAAGCTTCATCACGTTTTCACGATTCAGATCTTGCCTTTGATCTCCGAATCACGATTGACAAGGTGTACATGCACAAGTCAGGTGATCATTTACAGAAAAATTTGTAGCCCAGAACAGATGCTCTCAGAAAGAAACACTCATTGCTCGCGGGATTGCGGCATTGAATTGTGAGCTTATGTCCTGCTAGGAGCCGAATAAAGTCACAAGGAAAGACGGAGATGCGTGCCAAGGTACGGAGGTTGGTGTCATCGAAGCTGTTGATGGTGGCATTTTAAATTTGTTGGTGCACTAAAGGAAATCATTTTGGTAGAAAGATGGTTGCTCAGTGTCACCAAATTACGGGGAAATCATTCAGTCTCCTCGTTACACTTGAATATCTGCAGAAACAGACTTCCACAATGTTCAATTCAATATTTTTATTCATTATGGATGTTTGCAACTGCTGGATGCGGTTACGGCAGTCGTTGAAGTGAAGCGGTTTGACATTAACAAAATAATAAATGACGCACGCAGTAAAATTTTGAATGACAGAAGTACAACGATATATCTGATGGATGCTCTGCCGTTGACTCTTTCCTTCCAATGAATCATATGTCAGAGACGTTTCCGTCGTGGAAGTCTAAAGTCTAAAAAATGGAAGATATCCGTTCATATCCATCTTCAGATAATGATTTGTTATTGCAAAGAACATTATTATATTCCCTGATGTTGGTGGAGGTGCACTTTATTGTTTTTTGCCGAACATTGTGAGAAATGTTGTGACAAGTGAAGGCCACGTCTGTATAAATTGTCAGACAATTCCATCTATAAAATATTCTGCTGCAAATTCTGAGCAATATCTCGTACGCCATTGTGACATCAATGGAGTGCTTGACTTACTTCAGTTACCGGGAGGAAAGAGTACTATATCTATGCATCAGTTGTTCACTTTGGCTCTATTGGCTGTTTACAAACAGCCAATAGATCATGAAGTCCACCCAACCCATGCGGCTCCCTCGTGTTCTCCTGACCCAGGACGACAGCACATGCTGCAGAACAACAGGTTTCGTCCGGAGGCTTGAAGTTCTTTAAAAAGCGTGATCAGTGATGAGTTACAAAGTTGTTAACTGATCACTGTGATGCATATCAGGTTGCAATTGCAAGCTTCTATATCTAATCCTCATCTACCTCATTCATTCTCTTCCTTACGACTGATGAATGGGTTTTAATTTTCATGGGCTAGCGTTCTGAGGATCAGAGGAGCAAATGAAGGTTCTGGGCAGCTGATCCAAAAGATTCGAGCAGAAACGGTCAGGGAACGAAGTGGGTGCGGTAGCATGTGGAATTATGGTGTGTTCTCGGTCTCTGGTGTTCATGTTAGCCCTGGCAGCAGCTTTCCCTCGTACATGGGCAGTCACTTGTACGACCAATATTGATAGCCCAGTACTAACCGATACACAGTTGGCAAGGACATCTTTGGGAAGCCGCCTCAATACCCCTTGCTGTCAGACAAACTCTGCCGGTGACTTCTGCACCCTCATGCAGCAGGTGAAAACCGCACCAGTCAAGATTTGTGGCCCATGTAATGAATGTGTAACCTGCTTGGCTGCTACAGAAACTCTGCACGCCATCATTGATGGTTGCAAGATCAACTTTGGTGCATCCGGTACACGAGTTGCTGCACGCAATGATGGAGATTTTTGTACTGGCTATACATCTAGATGGATAGCGACGACTCGCACGAAACTTGTAGCATACTCCTCTATTGTCAGTCACATTACGATCACCTTGGCAATCTGTAGAGTCTTGGACAGCTCACTTGTGCACATCTCGCAGTTCTATAGCTAGCTAGCAGAGCAGTTTTTGTTGACAAGGTCAAATCCAGCAACCTAGATCGATCAATTGTGCATGTGATATAGCAGGGCAGGCCTCTATTTCTTATAAGAAGCGGCAGATGTTGTGTAGCACATGCAGTGTGCACTAAAATGTGGATCTTGCATGTGAGATCAGTCCGGGCAATGAGCAATAGTTAATTTTTAGCCCTGAACTTGAAGAGAAATGTGTTGAGTTAGGTGAGACTAGGCCACCTTAAGTCGGATTCTCAATGAAAGACAGCTGCAGAGAGGAGGGTTAAGGTAACAGAAAGTATTAAATAAATCATATGCTGCCAACAATCCGAGAGCTTTAGATGCATCATCGAGCTTTATGCATCTGATCATAGAAGTTATTTTATTCTAAGTTAGTTCGGAGATTTCGAACTTTAGTTCTGTTTGATTTTGAATAATCTGGAATGGAAGCTTTACAGTCCTGAATCGCCGCTGATAATTTTGTTTTTTTTTTAATATTATATTTATGATTAAAACTTCTTAAAAAGAAATTCTTCATTTACCAGTACAAATGTATGAGCACTGGTACTGATATGACTGAGTGACTGCATTATGAAGATGTATGCCGTCTGAAAGCATCGATATCAGCAGGCTAAGCATCCAAAATTGTTAGTACATCAAATTGTGAGTCTCAAATCATCCCAGTTTCAGTGAGTTATATTTAGCTCGCGAAGCATATACATCGACGAATTGCTGAGTCCAGCTCTGAACGAGCAGAATCATATTTCGACATTTTAGGAGAACATATGGAGATCATCGAGCTTTATGCATCCTTCTTTGGACGATATGGGTCCTCCTGGCCTGGAGCTGGATCAGCGTCTTGATTAGCTTTGAACTCATTTAGATTTATGTGCTCCTGCATTCATTCGTTCTCTTCATACTTGAGACGAGATTCGTCCTTGCCTGATTCATTTCAAGTATTTGCAGTTCAATTTCACAAAAATAAATAAGAGGCGATGGGAAGCCCACCTGAAAACAATACAAAACAAGGAGAAAAATCCCAGCCTAGCAAGGCAAAAACCGTATGACTATCCGGCAAACTCAACTATGCCACCAATGAGGTCGGACCTAGACATGTGAGTCTTGGATAGCCGGTCTAGGACCACAACCCGAGGACACACGCAATGCTAATAAGCGACGGTGAAGTATCTATGCTTGAGCTATCGAAGGCAACTCCTATCTTCTTAAGGAAGTATGAAACAATCTCGGTCTCTTGAAAGTGGGTGGCTGATGCCAACAACAACAAAATGAGCGTGTAGATAACAAAAAATTTCCATGGCTAGTGTAAAGAGATCTATTTGTGTGTAAAAGTGTTACTTTCTATGTGTGCTGAAGGCCACTGCATGACCAATGGTTCTTGAAACTGGTCTTACATAGGTGTCTTAACGTAGGCAATGTATGTCACTCCCTCATGGCTGAAGTATATGTCACATCTCTTATTTGAACGACCTTCTGATGAGGAGGGCAAAAAACCTTTTTGCTTCGTTATGATGCTGGAATCTTGAGGATTGTTAGCTGAAAAAGAAATGTATTTGACAATATCATGAGTCGCTATAGGCTTTGAGCTTTTGGTGCATCTTCTAGCATCAAGGTGTGCCTACAAGAAATGTAAGCTATGACATTAGAGGCGGAGGAGGACCTAGTCATGTCCGCATCACTATGATAAAATATGATGATGCAATGTGAAGAGATGAGGATATGGGTCTAGTTATGAGCCAAGCTCATGCGCCGGGGCTTGCGCAAGAGCCTAATTGAGCTCTAAAATCTAATGAAAGTGAATCACTTGCCCATGGCATGTTAGGTTGCACAACATATGATAATTGTGCTCGAGAGTCGTGAAGTGTAATACGAAGAGGGAATGTGCCATACTACACAGGAAGTACAAAGTCTCATAAGATGGGGATATGGTGAACTTTAAATATGGACGCAATAGCACTTTGAGATCCTTGGGTGGTGAAGTAAAACCTTCGAGATACAAAAGATGATGATTAATTGGATGGTGACAGGCTCTATACTTGGACTCTCTAACACGAAAACTTATGGTTTGTGGTTGGTCTCGTAAGTAATCAAAGACATGTGTAATCTGATTAGATGGGCCCATAATGTGAGTGTCCTCTTGTAAAGAAGATATAAGTATGTGAGAAAATCGCTTTGCTACCCCTCGGAGTTATCACAAAGAGAGGACCTCCAAGTGGATCACCATGTCTGGTCCCTATGGAAGAAAATATCTTCCATATTCTGAAATGTAGAAACAACATGCTAATAAAATAGAGGAGTAGAGAGACTGTAGAAGCTTCTAGAAAATGTTAAAATCTATCCTAGGGGAGAATTTGAGACCAACAACTCAGACAAGATAACTTTTATGAATAATGTCTTGAAGTCATCCTTCACCTTTACTTGTAGCACAACCCATTCTGGATGCAGGTCTAGTGTAATGCAAAAGCCATGAACTACTATCTCATTGCCTCTAGTGATTGCGACACTGAATAGTGGGGATGAAGATGATCTGCAAAACTAATCCTGAACTATAAAACAATAGTCATGCTAACTATGCGAAGAATGATCTCACCCACTTTAATGGGTAGAATGCTTCCATCATCCTTGACCATGGTCAATATATGGCCATGTTGTCAAAACCTCCACTATTATATGGTGGATGAATCACTATGAGAACGCATAAGCGTCTGCATGTAGGAGAACCTTCTTGAATTTCATGTGAGCTATGATTTTCTTTCTCTATAACTCAACAATTCATATTCGAGTCAATTGCAGCCATTCAAAACTCACCATAAGGAGCTCGTTAGATCTGACAATTGAACCATTAACTCTTGTCTAAGCTCCACATGTAATTGCAATGCAAACTTTGTGTGCTCTTAGAAAAATGTCTAGTTTTGCTCACTCCAAGATATCTTGAAAAATTTCTCTAAACATAAATTATATCACAAAGCGATATACATAAAAATGTGCATTAAAACTTTCACAAATTTTAATAATTTATTCATATTATTTTTAAATTTCAAGGAAATATTTTTCATCATCCAAGTTTTAATCGTGGAAAGTTTTATTGATTAAAACTTCAAATAGCAAAAGTTGTAATCATTGTAATAATTTTGTGACAGTCATTGCAACTTTGATTATATACACCAACTTCAAACTATGATCATGTATTCAAAACTTGTCTTAATTGAGTCAAACCTCAATATAAACACAAACCATAGTTGTAAACTATATTATTATATGATAACTTGGAAATTCATAGAATTCTAAAAATACTACTAAATATATTCTATGATATGAACTTCATTCTTCAATTTCAAATCATTACAGTAGATTAAAATTATATTCAATTCATTATATTCTTTAGTCCACCTTGAACCTCTCATCATGAACTTTCCAACGTTTTCTCTCAATCTGTAAATGTTTCTTGAAAAGCGTTCCAAAATTTGTTAAACTCTAGAGGAAGTTGTTCAAAGTATCACCATTGGTCCAAACTTATGACCAATGAGAACAAAGAGTGAATTTTTTATCCATCATGTGATCAAGATAGCTACATCTAACTCTAATTTAAACACATTAGTTAGCAATAATATTGGTAATTTAAGTTGCTTTTACAATAGAGTTAAAATATCAACTCAAAATGGACTAAGGTTAAAAAAAATTACAAACCTAATCTAGTACTTTACTATTTGAGAATAATATTTTTTCCAAAGTTCATAACAATGAAGTCAATATGGCTTATTTTTGGTAAATAATTATGATGGATTGAAATCCAACCGTAAAAAATCATCACTAATGGAAAGTTTAGATCATAATGTTCAAACTAAATCAAAATGTATATCATGAGGTTCTAAATTGCGTCTAGTAAACAACAATAAGAATATTAAGGTATGAAAAGTTTATGACTTATAGCATAAAGTTATCTTCAAAATGATATAGTATTCATGTTCGAAATTGATTGTAATGAAAATATCATATTTTGATCACAAATGGACTTAGAATTGATACATATGGAAGATCATGTTATACTCTATACATCTCCTATGTTGTTCCCATTTGATCAAATAAGCTACATAATATGCAAAAAGAAGCCCATAATTTTCGCTTCCACTTTGCATCTTGATTAGTTTTTATATTTGATAAAGTTCAAGATAATATATCTCGGATACTTATCAATACCTGCACTATATACAGTCAATCCACCTTGGTTTCTTAACAGCCTTACATTGACCCGTCAATTATCTTCACATAAATTCTCATTGTCATGACAAACGGATTTGAAGATAATGTGTGACATCATCTTTTTATTGTTTTGGCACCTTTATTATCTTCTCAATTTGTGATTGCATATAGATCTATCCTTGAGATATATGTGAGGGACGCAGATACAATTTCATTTTCCTTACTATATTATTGCAACATACGAGAGATACTTCATCCCTGGAGGTACGACATGACATGCTGTCTTTTTCCTCTTTGGTCACCAATTGGACTAAAGATCTACAATCTATCTTGATTGACCGATAGTTTCATCAGGCTCTACATTCACTCTTAGTGGATCCGGTCATTCTTCGTACTACTAGGGCTCGTCTACGCTTTTACTCTAGCAAGGATGCAGGCTCGTGGATCTTGGCTCGACCATATATCAGGACTTTTTGACTCGCATCATCTACTTTCTTTATAACGATGAGGTTCCGTCTTGGTTTGGTCCATCCATATATATATTTATTTCTCACGTGTGACTGTGGTATCACTTTAGATGCAACAAGTGTTCATGTAACTCTTTGCCCATTCGGATGGTAGAGGATAGCTACCCATAACGCCATTAGGGATCTGGTGTTTGCTATGGCATGATAGGGTGGATACCTCACATGGAGGGAGCATTGGTATGTCTTACAGTCAACTAGGGTTAGGTCAGACTTGTAGTTGATTCGGGAGAACCAGATTACTATGGCGGATGTGGTGGTTACAGATCATAGTCATGACATAATTTCAGAGGGGGTGATCAATCATCCTCCAGGATGGACAGCGAGTGGAGCGGCATCAGCCAAGATCTCCAAGTATAGGGGTATGTAGAGAGATCACATCTTTGTTCCTCTAGCTTTGGGGTTATATGGAGCTATAGGCACCAACTTCGACATGTTCATGAGGGAATACGCGAGAGCCTACCATACTAAGCAGCAGGGGGTATCACTTTCTTTAGCTCACTGTATAACCTATTTTAGTCAATCTGTTTCCATTGCTGTGCAGAGAACACTAGATGATGCAATCCATAGGAGAGCAATCATGTTAGGTAATGCTTCTTCGGATACTCTTGTTGTTTGTAGACCATTTGACCTTGATAGTTTAGATATCTTAAGTGTTGTAAGACATATTTCCCAGTGTGATGCTATTGGGGCCTAGCCCCATGTTACATGTTTGGTTCCATGTTTGTATGATTTGATGGGGTCTTCCCATCCCTTTTTGTTATTTTACCGTGTCTCATCTTTGGAAAAGTTACATTCATATCATGCGTATAAATACTCTTTTGTCAATGCGTTTAGATCATCACCTAGTATGGCCCAAGGATACCTATCATACTTAATATGAGTACTTTAGGCAATGTTTTATATGTAAGTTCTTTACATGCACATTACTTGGAGATAAATATTGTGCATGTGACTATTCTTGGCTATTTAAAATATGTGACTTTCTAGTGTTGTCTTGTTGTGATGCAACCATTCATATCATGCAACACATACTCTTGCCCTGGATAAATACTCTTTTGTCAATGTGTTTAGATCATCACCTAGTATGGCCCAAGAATACCTATCATACTTAATATGAGTACTTTAGGCAATGTTTTATATGTAAGTTCTTTACATGCACATTACTTGGAGATAAATATTGTGCATGTGGTTATTCTTAGCTATTTAAAGTATGTGACTTTCTAGTGTTGTCTTGTTGTGATGCAACTCTCCACACAAAATCGAGATGCCAAATGTTTTGTCACACACTCAAAGGTCCATGGTCTGATTATATAACCAAAGATGCACATGATACTCCTATCAAAAGCTGTCAAACATGATATGAATATAGGCGGAGGAGTAACCGTGCGAAAATTGTAAGTGGATGGACGAGTAATACTAGATAAGAGTATATATCATTTGCAGATGCCCTAGTAGAGGAATATTATATTTTTTCAAAGGATGATGTGTGATAAAGGGTGTAATCTCTATAACTCTAGTTACATGTTTAGAGTGATGGAAATCCAGCTCACACATATTCAGTTAACCTAGATCTCCTCCAAAATATGTCCACATTTCTCCAAGGGCTAATTAACACATCGAGAGTCTCAAACCATCTTGGAGCTCGGCATTTCGGGCTCTTCCGCTTGTAGCGACATACGATTCAGCATCTATTTATCCGGACCTCCTCCAACCTTATACAGATATTTACCTGCTTATGTGAAGACCTCAAGCACCATGAAGTGGAATATATACCATCACCTTTACGTCAATAACCTAGTGGATTGTTATTCTTCATTATAGCTATCAACGTTTATTTAGGAAAAAATTAATTACATTTTTTCTATATAAGATATATACATAAGTATTTCTCAACTGTTCAGTATTTTAATCAATCCAGAATTTATTACTATTTCAGACATAGTGCATTGATAATATATGTAATATAATATTTTCGGACGTGTAAAAAAACATATAGAAATTCATGACCTTACTAAGGTCATGAATTTACTAAGGTCATGAATTTGGAACATCATATTAACATAATACACATTAAAAGTTAGGAAAGAGCTTGATATCACTGTGTTTGAACACGTCCAAATCTCACTTGCCTTGCATCGTTTCGTAGGCATGAGCTGATAGTCGTCGGTTCACTAGAGCCAGAAGAGGCTTTTTTGGAGTGCAGGTGATTCCAACGGACTCTGTAACGTCAATATCTAGCGGTTCGACACCACTGGGAAGGGAAAGCTCACACATGTGTAGAATTTTTGCCAGGCTGTGCTCTACAATTCTCAGGGCATAGTGGACGGCGGGACACATTCTCCTGCCAGAGCCGAAGGGCAAGAGCTCGAAATCCTGTCCTTTCACCTCGATGGTGCTGTTTAAGAACCTGTCAGGATTGAAGGTCAGAGGGTCCTTCCACAAGTTCGGGTCTCTCATGATGGCGTATACGTTTACGAATGTTGAGCAGTTCTTGGGGATGTCGTAACCTGCAACTTTTGTCGCGTTGTTCGATAGGTGGGGAAACATCAGTGGTAGCACAGGATGCAGTCGGAAACTCTCTTTGATCACCGCGCGGAGATAGTTGAGCTGTCCCAGGTCCGATTCTTCCACCACCCTGTCCCTGCCCACGGCATCATCTAACTCCTTTTGGACTTTCTTCAGAACATGTGGATGTCTCATGAGCTCACACAGCGACCACATGATCTCTTGATTAGTGGTGTCCGTTCCCGCCATAAGCATATCCTGCAAAAGATAACAAAGCCTGACATTTAGTACCTAGAAACGCTCGTTCGATCGACTTCCCGTCTCGAACCAGTTGATTCTGCTCCTGGTGGCATTCGAACACTTCTACCCACTCGACATCACCTCTCCACAGGGAGAAGGTCAAAATGAAAGTAGTTGATAGCTGTGAAGCCTCTACCTCTGCACACCGAGGCAGCCGTTCACTGCTGATCACTGGCTTAACTGCGGGTAGTTTCAGGTGTTTCCAATCGCACGTCGGATTGAATCCCGCTTCGAAGCTCTTCGAGGCCCGAATATTTCCATGACGTGGTGCATATTCTATAGTACATGCAGAATGAAAGGAAAGCTCTTTGAGATTCACCTTCCGATCGTCAGTGCGACCTTTTGCAGTTCCAGCACTCGTATACTTGCTGTCAAATATAAAATGTGCGGAATCTACCTTAGTCCTAGCTTGGAAGTGCTCCATACTTTGATTTCTCTGTCACCGTACAATCAGGAATCAACCAAACCCAAGGCTCAAATGAGACATATTTACCAAGAGGTATGCTTTCATACGGTCATCTGATAGGGTATCGCTGTGCTGCTGCAACAGTAGGTCCACAAAAGCCATTTCGTCCGAGCTCTTGGGGTGATTTTGTAAAGCTGATTTGTGCTCCTCGATGATCTTCCCGAAGAATTTATCCAGATCCTGATGTAATTTGCTTAGCTTTGCGAGCACACCACCTGCAGCAGAGTCGGCCCATCTCATAGAAGGGATGTAATCTCCCACCACAAAATGCCCACAGATGGCTAAATCCTGGTTCAGTTTGTGAAACTCCGACGCCTCTCTGGCGTCCTCAAAATTGAGATCTTTCTCACTTTTCCCGAAGACGTTGTACCTCTTCCGAAATAGCACGCGCGTTTGAATGTTCAGTATCAGGTTTGCCAACCTCTCGTTGATTTGAACCGGTCCGTCGTTGCCAGCCTCTAACATTTCTCCTATGGTCGTCAATATTTCTTCTCTCCTCAAAGTCTGTCATGCCATACAGTAATAAGAAAAATTTAACGCATGGTCCATTCATATCTCATTCTGAGTACCGAGTGTTCAACAGGGCAAACCACTGCGAGCTCAGGCCTTCTCCAGAAGAACCCAGATTGCAGATTGGAAATGATTTTCAGATCCCGTTACTAAACTCATTCTCAGATAGAGAAGGGATAAAATCAAAGCGACAGTCAGTCAAGCCTAACGAACACAGCACCTCAGGAATAGAGTATCGTTATTCTCTCCGATTATCTTAGAATGTATGCGTTAGAAACCATACCTCGAGTTCAGATATGCGCTTGGTATGGAAGACTTCATTTGCAGAGAGCTTACGCATGTACTTCCAAAGATCGCCTATAGGCGAAAAGGCCATATCACTAGATTTGTACATAACCAGCTCGCCCATGGTAGTTTTGGGACGGGAGCTAAACACATGGTCCTGATGCTTGAGAACTTCCTGAGCCATTTCCGAAGATGAGACCACCAATGTTGGAACCGAACCCAGAGTCAAAAACATCACTGGTCCGTACTTGTCCGCCAACTTTTGCAGCGACTGATGTGGATACACCCCCAAATCCAGCAGATTTCCTACGACAGGCCAGCCCTTGGGTCCAGGAGGTAAATTGCGCGAGCGACTGAACGACCTCCGCCAAAGAAAAACAGCGGCCAGCAATCCACAAATGCAAACCACAATCCATCTTCCATTTGAGGTTGGAAGATCCTCTCCTTGCAATTCTAGATCCATTTTCGTAAATACGAAACTGCAGCTGCTAATTTTTCAGGCCCTACTCCGTCCTTTTGTAGTGGTCGCATTGAGCGACAACGACACTTGTGTATGAGAGAGAGAGAGAGAGAGAGAGAGAGTTTGTGTTCGTTTGTATGAGTGTCAAATTCGACACCACGTCGAGGCGATGGAGGCGATGGACACACTCGGCATCACTTCCATACGAGAGGCTGACGTTCGGTACCTCGCACACTGGAGATACATAGTCGCCAGGGAAATAGATAAATAGTTCTTTTCTTTATTATGTGTTCTTCAGCATAGCAGTCAATGCACAGTTCTAGCTTTAGGCTTTAAAGAATAAAGGACACACTAAAATAGCAAAAAATATAGGAAGTCTTAAATGGATAAAACCAAACCCGGAACATGGGGCTAGGACTCAATATCATCACACTAGGATGCTATTGGGGGTCTAGAAATATTTCATACTACTATCTAGATATCCATGTCAAACATCTTACAAACAACATAGCAAACAACATAGCATCCGAAGAATAATCACATAAATTGATTGATCTCTTATGGATTACACCACCTAATGTTCTCTATAGAGCAATGTAAACACATTATCTAAAATAGGCCCTCGCGCACTCACTCACGAACATGTTGAAGTAGGTGTCCATAGCTCCATATAACTCCAATGCTAGAGGAACAAAGAGTTGACCTCTTTGCATACACCTATACTTGGATACCTTGACTGTTGTTGCTCCACTTGCCGCTTATCCTAGAGGATGGATGATCACCCCCTTTGAAACTGTGTGTCATGTGTAGGATCAATAATCATCACATCTACCATAGTAACCTAGTCTTCCCACACCAAGTAAAGGTATGCCCTAACCCTAGTCGACTGCAAGGCATACCAACGCTCCCTCCATGTGAGATATCCACACTCCCTCACCATAGAAAACACCACATCGCTAATGACATCATGGGTAGCAATTCTCTGCCCTCCAAGAACAACAAGTCATTTGAACTCCTACTGCATCTAAGAGATACCCCACACTCATATGTGAAAAATGAATATGTAGATGGATGGATCTTATCGTTGTAGAGAATGTAGCTTGTGCAAGTTGAAAAGCCCTAATGCATGGTCAAGCCAAGATCCACGAGCTTCCATCCTTGCCGGAGCAAGAGCGTAGACGAGCTCTAGTAGCACGTGGAATGGCCGAATCCACTAAGAGTGAATGTAGAGCCTGTTGAAATTGTTGGTCCATCAAGTGTGGCACATACAGACTCCTCCTACAATATAGCCCAATCCACTTCTCAAAATCTTCAAAATCTAGGTGTCACCTCCCTATGTCCAGCACGACCTCCCCCCCCCTCCTCCCTTGTGTAACGTAGACACCATAGGATGGTAAGTGAAATAAAAATCATACTAACTCTTCCATGAGATCACATGCCAACTGATCGAGCAATAAACAAAAAGCACGTCTAGACTCGATCTAGTCTATGGAATAAATGTGGACATGGGAATCTAGTCTTGAAAAGCTCTAGAATAGAACATGCATGGGATGCTAACCACTCATACCCACAATCCGATTATTTTTTGAAGTGACAAATATTGTATGTGATCGTATTCTTTGGATGCGTATCCCAAGTGGTTTAATCATAATCTTTGTGCATCTTTTGCATGTGGTTCTTTACCCATTGTAAGATAAAGAGACGATGACACACCGGACATCTGTAGACTGGTGTGTGATACACACCGCTCTAGGCAGCCCCATGAGCAATGGTCATTGGTTTTTATACATTGGTATGATGACTTTCAATAGGTTGACTCATCGAAAGTAGTGTTTGTACACTTCTCAATTACATTTCCTAGTTTAGTGGGATGTGAAAAGCTTTAGAGAAATCTAAATGAAATTTACACTTAAGTTTTTGGGTGAAAATCTAAATCTAACACACTTAAAATATGCATTATTAGTTTTTAAATCATAAACTTCAAATTAATAAAAAAACTCTTCATACTATAGCAAGTATTAGAAAATTATATTACCAATTAATATACATTTATCGGATTGGAAATTTTCAAAATTTGAGTATTTATTTGTAAAACTGAAGCATTTTAATTATCGATTACATCTCAATATATATCCTATTTTGAAGGAGTCTCATATACGGTCTCATGTCAACATCCTCGGACCAAGATCATTGTGAATTCGAGGGAAGACTACGCCAAAGCATAAAAATACAGGCAAATACCTAACCCCTTTGGTTTCATCCTTGTACGAATTGACGGCGTCTTCCTATCAATTATTACTTGGTACTTTCACAAGGTAAAGATTAGTATCACAATCATGTTATATGTAAGAGAAGACATCGGCAGAACATTCTCAAAAGTATTGTATTTCCGGAAAGGAGGGAATCGAGATAAAATGACAAGCCCGTAGAATAAGACCTGTACTGTAAAAGACAGCAGCGAAATTAAGTATATATCTAACGAGTTCCATTATTGTTAGAAATGGAATCGCTCCAACTGTATATTGCTCCACGTGGCAATCTAGATCCATCATTCGAAACATCTGCAGGTACTGTAGAGAGATCCTGAGCTAACAGAAGGAACCTGCCAAATCATCCATCCGTGTTTGCTCATTTTGTTTCTAAAATCTAACATCAACAAAATATAAAATCCAAGAAAAAAGTGAAAGATATTTTAGTTTGCTATAGTCCGGTAATAGGACGAATTCTTAGTTTTAAACACAAAATTAGTTTTGCTGAAAATGTCTTCATTACTGTCTTCTAGAAGGGAGACCCCCGAAAGCTTACGTAAATTGGTGTGGAGATTTTCTGCAGATACTGTATATTGCGTCTGGATGACATTGCACATTGACTTTACCTTTACCGCTTGTGATATGTGTGTTGCAGGTTTGTCGTTCAGTTGGTGGGCAAAACGCCAGCGTATGGAACACGTCGAGAATTGCCGACGAAGAGCTTCCCTTCGGAGATATAATTCTGCTTATTACGCGCTGATATCACCAGCGAAACCTATCAAACATCGTGCTTGCAGTCCATTTCTGAAGGCGCTGGCGACTAGAAATGTCTACTTCATTTGAAATGTTGTTTCTTTCGTCTCCAGAGAATATCTTACTCTCTTTTATTAGTCACAATACACTGCAAGTCCCATGAACATGCAGTGTATGGCCACAGTGGTCTGAGTACCTTAAAGTTTTACGAAGTTTGAAGCATTAAGTTCGAATTTGTTAAATGTATTCTGTTCTGAAGACCCACATACAACCGTCATGGTTTTCATTATCTGTAGAAAGAAAATGGAATCCATACGTCACAGTGTTACCGGTTTGGTTCCATCCTTGTACGATTTGATGGGGTCTTCCCATCCCTTTTGTTATTACACTGTGTCTCCTATACGTCACAGTGTTCAACTTGCTTGTGTTGGACTTATTCTCATGGTACGAGAACCAATATAAGTTCTATGGTTTGTAAACTGGTCAGTGAAATCATTGAAATATGGACGTAGAGGTGAAAATATCTTACGATCAAGATCCGATAAGGTTCTTAAAATAGAATAACAATGAGTGAGCCGAAGTCTCCTGGATCTATCCTCTTTTCTTGCAGGTAGGGTCATTTGTACCCAGTCAGATAAAAGATTCTTAAGCCGAATAGAATTACATGGAAGCAAAATTTAGAACAAAATTGAGGTCTCAGTGAATAAGTCAAACTCAGGCTCAGGTCCAAATATCTCATTTCGTTCCATAAAGAGAACAGAGTGACCAGCAGGATGGTGACCGCAAGACGCGATCAGGCTTTCAATCCTTATTCGTCAATAGGATATTTGAATCCGACTGGAGCTGCTTGGCTTGTCCTACCAGATTGTAGTTGGCTCTGGACAGTAATTCAGATTCCTCTAGTTCACAGAGTAGTGTACAAATGCATTACAGCCAACAGTACAACGCTAGCTATTATTACGCTCGTCATATGAGAAGCTGAAGCGTACCTTACAAGTATGTGAATTCTTTGTCATAAACTTAAATGCCTTTTCTATTTGTTTGCTTGATGGTAGTTGATATTGTTCCCAACCTGTTTAAAATTTTAAGGCATAAAAAAGCAAAAATATTTCACTGGAAGAGAGACCTTTGATCCAAAAAAAAGGGGAATTTTATATTTCTTTTTCATGTTAACTCATCATAATTTGCTTGTAAAGAGATAAAGGTATTTTTTTGGCTTTGACATGTTCTAAATAAAAAGCACTATTTGTGAGTCTTATTTTTCATCATATCAATGTATGACTTGGATGCTTTTTTTTCTAAATAACGTTTTGACATAATGTTCTAATAAAAGCTTCCCCAACAAAGGCTATGAAGTATCAATAAAAAGTTTATCATTCAACTTTGCATTTATAGTTGCTGGAAAAAAATGAATGAGAAAGATTTTTTTCCAAGATATGTGCTATTACGTCAACAATAAAAATATTGAGAATTTTTTTTTCAAGTTTTGGAGAATTCTTTTAATTAAACTACCTTGGTATGTTTGGTTGTAAATTCAGTAAAAAATCCACTATTTGTATAATTATTTTCATTCAGTATAAATTTCAAGCCATATATTTGTCCTTTATCAAGAGCTTTGACTTAATTTTCATGTTATATGGATCATATGCCCATATCAATATATCTCATACAATTATCTACAAACCTTTTCACTTAAGGTATAAGCCTAATCATATGTACTCTTAAATCCAAATCCAATGGATTCACATCAAATACCTCATAAAGTTATTTGAAAGTTGTTTTTTATATATAAAAAAAATCTAACACAAGTAATGTTTTAGATCAATCTTCTTCAAGGAATAAATCAAATGATGGTACTTCATCATTTGAAGATTTTCCTGCTAGAAAACAAACAGATTTAAATTATGAGCCAATTGTGCATTATGTAAATTAATGACAATCATCTCATTTATAAAAAAAATCACATACAAGAAGCATCCTTGTTGTATATAAGAAGTGATGGAAATTAAAAAAAATTTGTTGTGGTGAGGCTAAAAATATCCTAAAACATACTCCTTGATCTGGTTTGTAATGTATATAACCTCTTCTTTTACTACCGATAAAAATTTGATGTCAGCTAGATCTCTTCGAGGAGGAGGCTGGAAGTTGGTAGATTTATTCAAAAAATCCGTCTTCTTTTGAAACTCTTGGATTTGTTCAAGGAAACCAAGTATTTTTAAGATGGAGATGAATCTTGTAAATACAATAACTAAAATTTAAAACAAAACCTAGCTCATGCTTCATCAAAGTTTTTCATTAAGCAGTAAATACCATTTGCTTAAGTGTTAAAAAAAACACAAAGTAAGTTGAAGAACATATAACAACATCTTCAACTTCAATTTATGTCTTTTGAGCAACTACATGAATAATTCCAACTTCAGTGACTTCATTTTTCTCATGTGCTTTTTTCTGTATTACTAGAGCCACATATGTTGGAATAAGATACGAGATATTCATACCCATATGTTTCAATAACACATTCACCTCTCGAGTTGCTGGATCTTCAATAACATGAATTGGCTTGGTGTTATAGTTATTCCTGCAAGAAAGAAAATAGTTTCCAAAGATAATAGAATAGTAGGGACATGTGCTCTTAAATATATTGAAAAAAGCAGCGCCTTTGACCTTATAGCGATAATAAATTTTTTTGGAAAAAAATTTCACCATTTTCATGATGCGTTTGTATTCATTTTATAAATCCATATATGATCCACATAAAAAATATTTGATAGACGCTTTACTTTGCTTAAGCCTTGATAATTCTCTAAGGTATATGATAGGACAAAAAGAATTAACTTTAGAGTTTTATCCTAGGAAAAAAATATAAGGAAGTATTTCTTATCCTAGAGTTAGAAAAGTGTTGAGGAGGATATGGGAGATTTCCCGTGAAAATTTCAACAATTACAAGATGTCAATGAAGAGCTTTCGATAAGGGAAGTGATTTAAATTTTTTTTTTGTGAAATTTGAAATCATGATGAATGAGTTGTAAGATCCTTATATTTTGCTGTTGGGAGAGTGAATTGGAGAGAGCACATGTTAGCATCAGACTGAGAATCACAATAGAAAATTTTTAAAAATTGAATAGGAAATTTGAGTTTGTTAAAGGTGATAATTTTTTACAAAGGTTGCTAAAAAATGATGAAACAATTCTGAAGAATTTCATAGGGATTCATTGAGTTTCACTCAATGAATCCCTGTGAAAAAACTGATGGTACTCAAGAAATGTTCGGATAAGAAGCGTTTAACGACCATAATAACTTTACAAGAAGCCATATTTTGCATTAAAAATCGTCATCAATTTGGCTGAAATTATTGAAGTATTTTTTTCTAAAATAAAAGAGTTGTTGTGTGAAGTTTTGTTGAGATCAAGTGGTGAAAGAGAGTTTACAACATATAACCTTTGCTCTGATGATGAAAAGTGATTGCAATAGTAGTTTTTCAACAAGAATTATTTCTTGATCATTCATGACTTAAATAAAATATATTAAATGAAAAAAAAGATTTTGAGATGAGAAAATCAACAACTCCTACAAACAAAATGGTTTCAAGTCAATTGTTGTTGCAAGTTAGATTGGCATATGATCAAAAAAGGCAGAAAATTGTAATGTAAGATGATCTTGAATCATAAATTAATCTATATTTTTCTAAGTGTGATGCGTTGAATCAAGAGGCTATTACGAATGATCAAATGATTTTGGGTAGAAATTCAATATCCAAAGGCTTTGTACACTATCTTTGATTTTTAGAAAAATAACATTCAACAAATGCAAAAACTTGTATTATAAAGGAGCTAAATATAGATTTCATGACAATAGGTTTGAAGAAGTCAAAATTGTAAATAATGACAACAAATACATTTTTACTTCAAATTTTACAAATAGCAAGAAAAGTTATTCCTCAGTTGCCGTTCAAAATTTTTGAAGAAAATAGTTAGATATTCATACATACAAGTTGTCATTGTATTATACAGAAAATGAATTTTTTATTAGATTTAAGTCAAAATGGATACTAAAAAAGTTAATTTTTTCTCCAAAATCATTATCTACATGTCATATGCTGATTCTTTTAAAAATGATCAAATCCATGTGGCAAGAGCATTTGCAATATCAAATGTTTGTTATGTGCTCAATGAGCATTTGATGAACGAGAGGAAGAAGGATACACAAAAACCTGGATGTGAAAAAGAGCTGTATCTATATGAGTAGCATTTATTGAGGAGTAAATATTAATCTCATCGTCATATGTCTGAGAATGAACCATCCAAATATTTATCTTTAATTCATGATAAACAAAATCACAACAAAATTCGGATTCCTTGTACCATCACCAAACTAAAAATCCTTGCTCTACTTGCTCTTGTCCTTTCCATGACTCTTACTAGGATGTTGATTCATGTACATGGCCCAAAAGACATAAAACGTATCTCTATATTGTCATGAACATAGTGATAGATTAAATGGCTAATGTGACCATGAAATGTAATATCATTTGAAAGAAAGTAAAATTTGTAACACATTTTCATGTAAAAATTATGTTTTTTGCAAATATCTCATATGCATAATTTTTTTTGATTTGCAATTGTAATAATTTTAGAAAAAATATTTAAAATTAGATCTTATGGTAAAAGTGATGTCAAATATGAAATTTCTCTGAAATTTTGAAAAAATTTAGAAATAATGATAAGTGAAGATAAAAAGTTGAAATCCTTGCTTTTCATATGAAAAAAATTGACCTTTTGTATGTGGCGAATACTTAAAGAAAATTTTGTGATATATATATATATATATCTCTTTTCATACTTTCGAAAAAAAAATTTCAAAAAAAAGTGATACATGTATCACTGTCCAATGTCAACATGAGCTCCCATTTGTTTTAGCAACAAACTATGGTTAGGATTCACCACAGTAGTGACTCATATACCAAAGTACATTGTTTAAGATCAAACTACAAAAATCTAATCATAATTCATCAGTTAGTTCAAATTTTTCCAAAAAAGTAATCTTTATTAGTGATGAAATATGTATGGCTGTAGTTATCATTTACATTTGACTTAAGAGTAACAAATAGTTATTATCTTCATGAAGGTCAGAATATGATCAAACACTCTGTACAACACAATGGTAAGAAGACATTATTACTGCACAATAGGATATACATCTAGACCTTAACAATCATAGTTCAAAATTTAGGGTTACTTATTTTTTTTGGTCATTTTGAGCCAAAAGGTATAAAAAAAGTGTCAAGGAAATTTGCTTGATCATTTGACTTAAGGTTGAGAAGTGAAAGATTGTGGTTGAGCTTGCATGAAATTTAGTTGAAGAATGATCCAAGAGCTTGTATATTTTTTTCCAAAATGGCTCGCAACGACTTAGAGTCTTCACTGACTCCAAGTGTAGTGAACTCTTCTCTAGCTACTCGTGTCATCTACTCAAGTCCCCTTCATTGTTTTGAAAATAAAGATTCACTTTCCCAAAAGAAGCATAGAACCATTTATCAAAATGTGATAGAGGAGTGCAAAACATATTTTGGTGACCATTGCAGCTTTCTCCGAGTTTTGAATATATTTTTCATATTTCTCCTTCTAAGCCATTCAAGCAAAGGATTTTACATTTGGCTAACTTAAAATCTAACTCTATTTTAGAGGGTGTTGATTACTCTTCAAAAAGAGTGCTAACAATGAAAAGAGCCAAGATAGTTCAAATTTTTTGATTACATGAGTAAATAATCATACCTTTATCACTTCTCTAGCCTCTTAAGTTGATGAGTCACTTGCAACATCCTCCATTTCCAAGGGCTGTGACATCCACAATCAAATGGAGAGTTTGGTGATGAAGAAAAACCATATACTTTGTGAGATAAACAATAAGAGGAGTGAGCCTATTACACCAAAGATGGAGTTGAGGAGCAAGAATGGTGGAAATAGTTTACTAGTCCAACGCCAACATAACATTTGTTGAAGTTCAATCCACATGTACATTTCAAATGACGTGGCAAGGAGATTTTTTGGTTACAACAGCAGGGATAATAAAAAGGTAGAGGAGGCAAAGCCAAATCTAACCTTGCTGGTGGAGGATTTCATGTAGTTTTTAGATAGTTTTATGAATGAAGAAGATTGTGATAACAACATAGATGCAAGAAGATGCAACATCCTCCATTTCCAAGGGCTGTGACATCCACAATCAAATGGAGAGTTTGGTGATGAAGAAAAACCATATACTTTGTGAGATAAACAATAAGAGGAGTGAGCCTATTACACCAAAGATGGAGTTGAGGAGCAAGAATGGTGGAAATAGTTTACTAGTCCAACGCCAACATAACATTTGTTGAAGTTCAATCCACATGTACATTTCAAATGACGTGGCAAGGAGATTTTTTGGTTACAACAGCAGGGATAATAAAAAGGTAGAGGAGGCAAAGCCAAATCTAACCTTGCTGGTGGAGGATTTCATGTAGTTTTTAGATAGTTTTATGAATGAAGAAGATTGTGATAACAACATAGATGCAAGAAGATGCAACATCCTCCATTTCCAAGGGCTGTGACATCCACAATCAAATGGAGAGTTTGGTGATGAAGAAAAACCACATACTTTGTGAGATAAACAATAAGAGGAGTGAGCCTATTACACCAAAGATGGAGTTGAGGAGCAAGAATGGTGGAAATAGTTTACTAGTCCAACGCCAACATAACATTTGTTGAAGTTCAATCCACATGTACATTTCAAATGACGTGGCAAGGAGATTTTTTGGTTACAACAGCAGGGATAATAAAAAGGTAGAGGAGGCAAAACCAAATCTAACCTTGCTGGTGGAGGATTTCATGTAGTTTTTAGATAGTTTTATGAATGAAGAAGATTGTGATAACTCAAGGACAAATGGAGATGCCTTTCATTCCACACAAATTAGAATGTGACCTTTTCATTTTAAGCATGAGACTTCTTCTCATGAAGGACATGAAATTATCAAAAATATATCATCGAATGAAAGTGACGAGTCCAATCTTGCTGAATTTATCATTGATTTAGAGACTTCGACAAGAGATGACTTCTATATTAGTTTGTATCGAGTACAGATTAGAAAAACGATTCTACAAGTACAATGTAAAAGAGATAAGGTTTTGACCGACAGACTTTATGCTCAAAAATTAAGAGATTTTCTTTGCTTTAATTATTATCTATGTAAATGTTTTGTTTCTATGGGAATGAGGGTGCTGAAGTGATGTCGAACAGATTTCTTTTCATTGAGAGATGAGCATGATGTCTCTCTCGTTCAACATTCCAGGGAGGAGAGTGAGAAGAACTCATGGTTGTATAGTCACCTTTTCACCTTGAATAGTTTTCAACACTTTCAAGATGTTGTATAACTTAGAAAAAAATTGATGATTGCAGCTTTTGTGAATTGATGATCCAAGGGTTACAAAGGATCATATGGCATGCATGTCAATGGAAGTGCTCTTGTTTGCAAAAGAATGATGTTGAAGTTTCTTTCAAAAGAACCTAAAATGTCTTGCAAACAAAGCATATTTTCATTTTTGCGACAATTACACCAAGAAAAAAGTAATGCTCTCATATTTTTATTTTTGTCATATTTCAAAATAAAAATGCCAAAAAGTGAAAATTCCAACAAAAAATCTATTTACCTCATACACTACTTGTATCAAATTCAAAGCCAAGCATTGTCGTGTTGTAACACGGCTACTATGAGAAGATGATGACATGTGTCATCTTCAAAGCTGTTGAGATGACGGTGATATTTTAGGTCAAGATGACCGACGGTTCATTGTAAGGCTGGTAAGAACCCACGGTTGGATTGACATCCTAGAGCCAAGATGTAGATAAGAATCCAAGAGATATTATCTTGGACCTTATCGGATATAAAGCGTGGTCGGAGTGGCAAGGGTAGGGATGAGATCTAAAATGTTGCTGACTAAACGGCTTATCCGATCAAAGTGGACCCAACGTGGGATATGGATAGAGGACGACATGATCCTCCAGACGTACCGATGCCCAATCCGTTTATGATAAACATCCAGTGTCTACATCGTGACCACTTTAGGGCATGGCGTTTTGGATATGAACTTGATGGTAGTGGTGGCTTTCAACACATGGATTCCTATCCATCACTATTATCTACCAAAGGTAAATCATAGGGAATTGATTGTTAGGAATTTTGGCGAAGAGTTTTATTCTCAAGTTATAAACTCCAGGGTCCCTTTTATTATTTCGTTCATACTTAGCCCTTTTCGAGTTCTTATTTTGACTCTTTATTAATGTCAACTCATATTATTTATATGATGGCTTAGTAATATGTTTAGGATAGTTGTAAAGCTCTAAGTTAGTATGTGGCTAATTTGGCCCCACTAGAGGTCAAAATGATACTATTCATTCTCATTGGTCTTGGAATTGGGACCAATGAGAATATTTGGTCAAGTTCTTTGGGATTTTAAGGAGTTTCAGGAGTCTTCAAAGGGAGTTTTCAAGATTGAAGGATATTGTTGGGGAGCTGATGGGAAGAGCTACGATTTGGGCTCAAGAATGAAGGAGTTGAGTAAATTGTCACTCTGTAGTGATGATTTGAAGTTGGAAAGTGAAATTCAGATTGTTTAGAGAGTTTGGCTCGACGTTGAGTATTTTGTGAGGATTTTGACAGATCAGGTTCAATATAGCTTACAATCGAATTTGTGATTTGATCGAATTTCAGTTTGATTCGATGAGTTTTGAGTAGAAAGTGATAGTTTTAAGTTTATGTATATAGTCTGAGTTGCAAGATTGCACTAACTATCACAAAGTTAGTGCGACAATCATAACTCATGCTTTCGGCAAGCTTGATCAGTAAAACTTTACAGAGTTAAAGCTTGAATGATAAGTGAATTTTTTGTGAAATTTGAGAGTAATTGAAGTGAAGGATTGGGATTTGTGGTAGTTTTAAAACACAGGATTCTGCATATCACCTTGTGATATAGGGTATAGTCTGACATTTGAGTACCAAAAGATTGCAAAACACTTATTTGTGAAGTTTGATTGAGAGTTAACGGTCCAATCATTGATTACCATGATCAGAGTTTCTCCTTATGTGATCTCAATTTTCAATCCAAAAACTTTAAATCTGTTTTATTCTATGCCATAGTTTATCTATCTTCGAGAGGGATCTTACTTTTTTTTTTTAAGTAAGGAACTTTTGTCACACTGTCGCATGGACATTGCTTTACTCTAAGACCGCCTAAGTGCCTAACTGTAGAAGAACTCTCCTTCTCCTCGTGCGAATTGGGCCATTTTCATTACATGCATTGTAATGAAAATGGACACAAACTTGTATTATTATATCTAAGCAATATAAACTAAAAGTTTACTGTTTTGAGTAGAATTTTATATTTTGGAAGTGATACATATATCATTGTTTAGTCCATGTTATGAAAAAAAAACACTCCTTTCAATGGTCAACGTTTTTGTGTTGGTAGTCTTCTCATAAAAATACTTCTGATTGCATCTTCAAACAAATATATCAAATTCTTGAACTTGCATTGAAACATACATGCCACAAAAAGGTAAAAGTTTATGAAACACATACAACAAGTACAAAATCATCCAACAAACTGTGCATTCCTTCATATTGATGACATGGACTAGAAGAAGATGAACATGTCCCATTTTACTCAAACATTGATGAACATCGACGAGAAATACTTCATACCAATTCACGTTGTTGGTTACGTATAATTTGATGGGATGCTTCAACCCGATGTGTACAATTCTTACCCAAACATACACAATGACTCCAATCTCATTGCCACTATTTTGCAGAACATAATCATACAATAGTATGGATTTTTTCTTAAGGTGTTTTACATAGAACTAGACAACACGGCAAGGAAGAACAAGAACAAATTTGTAATTGATTAACTTAGCATGTTAATGGAAGAACATCTTCAAGAAAGTGAAGTTAGGTTTTTTGCTTGAGATGATACATAAAATCAGATTGATCAAATGTTCAGTTTGTTCTCTAAAAGTCTAGCACACATGTCATGACTTATGTAGTGGCATCCCTAGTTAGGTAGGTATGCACATGCAAAGCATATATATCAATTAGAGAGGATAGTGCAATTATTGATATTCATATTCAACCTACCATTGTTTAAAGCTTAGATTTTTGTAGACATATTTTATAAAATTCTATATTATTTTGTCATATTTAAAATCATAAATTTTGAATTTTTTTTTATTTTATGTCATATATTTAATTTAAAATATATTTAAAATATCAATGAAGAGTTGAATATATATTTGAAAAAAATCAAAAAAAATAATAATATAGAAATAAAAAGAATAAAAACGAATTTCAGATTTTTAAATCTATTTTTCACGTCTGTAAGATATTATTCATGTGTATATAGAAAACATGAATAATTTTAAATTTGCATTGACATCATAACATATTGATTTCTAGAAAAGTCATGTCAATGTTGACCATTGATTTATTGTATGAAAATAAAAATATCTTATGTAAGAATTGATTATTAATCTTTAAATTTACTTTTATCGTTGTTATAAAAAAATATTCTACAAAGAAATTAATTTTCTTATATAGTAATTTAATTTGAAAAAGAAAACATGAAAATATCAAATAAAATTAAACAATGATACCTATTTAAACATTTCATTTGCAACTGAATGATAAGTTTGCCGATATGAAATGTTTTCATGGGATTTCAAAATTTTCTACAATGTCTTGTGTATTTTTTTTAAATTTTTTGGAAAAATATCAATATTCTGAATCTTGAAGAATTAATTTTTTAAAGAAAATTTCAATTTGTAAGCCATTATACTTAAATTATGTACAATCATCTGATCGGTGCAACAGATTCACTTGTGAAAAAAATAATATTTTGGATTTATATAAATCAAGAACATGTAGTCTGATATTTTTTTGAATCATTTTTTAACCTTTTTAGTTATTTTTTTAAGGACATATTATGTTCAATTATTTTTTTTAATAGTCAAGATTTTTATTTAAACTCGTAAATTTTTTAATTATTTTTTACTTTTAGACATATTTTTAATTTAAATTATATCAGAAATATATGGATCAGATGAAGAATTAAATACATATTTTAAAGGAAAATTTCTTAACTATATTATTATAGGAATAAAAAGAAAGAGAGTCCTTTTCAAAGTGTAAAAAAATTTTTTTGCATGTAAGGTATTTCTCGTGTGTTTATAGGTGAGATTAATAATTTCAAATTCTCCATCGAAATCAAAATATTTTCATTTTATTTTTAAAAAAAATCCTATAATGTCACATGTATTATCTATTACTTTTGAATAAACTTCAGGTGATGACAACGTAATTCCACTTGACCTTTACAACCCCGCACCTGCACCAAAATATTTATGCTTCTATGATTGTTGCAAGTCAATCAATATATTTTTCAAGTATGTGTCTAAATTTTTATAAATAATATGTTTTAATATTTTATTTATTTTAGGATTCTTCAAGTGTTTGAAAAAAGTCTTAAAAGCAAATGTCTAGTGGCATGATCAAAGCCTATGATGCTAAACTAAGTTCTGTAGTACAATCTTAAATGAAACAATCCATGAAACCTTTAATTCATCATTTTTAACCTTATAAAGAAAGCTTTGTGGCAGTGAATATTCTTAACAATTTATAAAAATATATTATTTTTGAATTCACATACACGACCTATATTTGTTCACATATTTCACCAAAAAAATATTTTTTTTCAAGTATATACTCAACCAATGAGCACTTCAATAAAAGATTCAAAGAGTTCAAGCAAATCACAACCTTGCACTTATCTGGTGAGTCTTGTGTTGCACTTGATCCACAATTCATAGGTGTCAATACTCACATTGTTAAAACGTTATTCCACTTTACCTTTACAGCCAGCATCCACACCAAATTTTATTTTGGTAAGATTATTGCAAGTAAATCATTATATTTATAAAAATAAATTTCTAACATTTTAATTTTTTGGGTGATTCTTCAAGTGTCTAACAAAATTTTTAGAAATTGATGACTACTTCTAACTCAAAAGAGAACTTCAAAAATATAAAAAAATTAAAATTTATAAATTATTTAAATATTATTGATTCAATCTAGATATAAAAATTTTTATGATAACATTAATCACCACATATTTTTGGTTCTGTTGTACTATCAGATATGATATCATAAGATTATCAACAAAAATATTATGACCAATCTTTTAAAAATTAAAAATATTTTATGTTTGAAATATTTCTTACAAATATTTTATGTATACAAAAATACAATATTTTAATGTTCAAGATGTCTAGATAAAAATATTTTTATATTTTATTTTTATTATTTTGGATAACCAACAAGCGGATAATTTTCACTTTCATTATATTTTAAACAAGTTATCAGTAACAAACTAGACACATGATGTGATATTTTTCCCATTTTTTTATGGGTAAAAATAATGATATAAGAGAGGATATTTTATGAAACTTAAGTTATTTCATCGAAGTATAATTTTTGGATTTTTACGCATGATCCAATATCTGAAAAATAATTATTTCTCTAATCATCACAAAATCCACATGTAAATCTTGACACAAAATCTGATAAGTGATATATGCATGCATTCTTTAATATTTAATATCAATTTAAAGATAATTTTCATCTTTATATTTTACCAATGCATGGTAGTCAACTCATTTAATACTTATTCAAGCCAAAGTGAATTTTTGCTTTTTAAACATGTGCAACATTATTTTGTAAATTCAAATGAATTATTTAATGACATGATGCATGTTTCAAAGCTATCACACACTAGAAACCTAAAGTTTATCATCAATTCTGAAAACAAATCTAACATATTGAAATATTCTACCAATGTTTATGCAAGCTTAAGGTCAATTTTATATTTTTGGATCATTTGTAATATTATTTTATTTTTTAATAACAAATTCAAGATTTAGCTC
The DNA here is from genome assembly GCA_014180765.2 of Marchantia paleacea. Taxonomy (NCBI): domain Eukaryota; kingdom Viridiplantae; phylum Streptophyta; class Marchantiopsida; order Marchantiales; family Marchantiaceae; genus Marchantia; species Marchantia paleacea. Next base: position 866,547 of record MUAA02000098.1, read on the forward strand.
AACTAATTCAGGTAGATCAAGATTGGTTTGACATAGCATACCATTCATCTATCTTTCTAATTGTTACACAAAGGGTAATGACTTTGTTAATACTTTCTCAAAGGCTCACCTTACCTTATATATAAGAGGATTGGAAAGAATTCAAAATCTGATGTAAACCCAATGTTTAAAGAGACCATGAATTTGTCAAGATAATGTAGAAAACAAAATCTTTTGCACTAATACATTACAAAAGACAATCAATCATTCTCAAAAAGGAAGATTTTATTGATTTTTAAAAATAGATGAAGGGTATCATCAAATCAAATTTGACTTAAACATTGTTAACTTTCTAAGATGACAAATGTAATCATAAAAAATAAAATTGCTTCACAAATAATTAATACTTTAATCTCATGCTAGCAACCATTTCATTTCAATCATAATTTTCAGAACAAATGAAATATGGATTTCAATTTCACATCCAAGTTCTTATCACTAGGTAAATTATTCTTCCAATCTCATACAAGTTCTTTCAAAAACTTGGATTTTTTACACTTATTGATTTTTTTGTTGAACACAATGTTGTAGCCAAAAATTATTATTTTAAAAATATTCCTCTTGTGTACAATGATCCAACTTTTTTTTTCCCAGTAAGCTTTTTGGAATGATTAAAACCCTCAAACAAGTCTATCACCGCTATTGTGTACCCTAGGATCTTCAACCTCTCATGGATGTTTTGGATGCATGTCAAAATCTTGAAACCTTTTGCTAACAAAAATAGATGATTGTTAATATGCTCAAAAGATAGAACCGAAATAAAACTTTTGAGTAGAAGATCCTTAAAGTCCCCACATGCATCCACGACTAGCCTTTTATCAACGTACAAAGGTTGTTATACACTAGAAAGTTGTGTTTGCATTTCCAACTCATTATTTTCTTCTAAAACATAGGTTGCTTCTATTGGTGCATCTATTTCCTCTGCTCCTCTTTGAGGCCATCCTCTCCTCACTAAGAAAGTTTTTGTAAGTGTTTTTTAAGTTTAAAGAACTCCCCCCCACCGCAACACATCTTTGTCTTCCAAGCATGCGATGACTTTTCTAGTAACTATCAAGTACTTTATACGTTTTGTTGGTATCACTTACCTTTTGAAGTTTCAGACTGCTTACTTCTGCAGAAAACATGATACTTTCAGAAACATAATTCAAGAACTTCACACTTTTCCTCTCGTCAAGGACATGGATAACTTCTTTCCCCACAAGTGCGTTTCACCATTTGCCACATCTTTCATTATCTGAAACTATTTCTGAAACCTAATGTCGTTCATGTTTTTAATTGCTGGAGAGCAGCTACTTGCCAGAAATCTTTGAAATCTACGATGATTTTTAAAATCTGCAATATGATGTAGACATGTAAGACATACCAAGCTCATTCAGCAGGCTCTTCTGTATCCTAGAAGCAACTGAACATTTTATCAGTTTGATAACATGTGATTTCTAAATATGTTTTTCTTGAACAACATGCTAAGGTAGGCATTAACAAATTTTTTCTTGTTCTCCTTTCTCATGTTGTACTTACAATACTTCCGGAAAAGATCCGGACCACTCTCTGATATGTAAGACCCAGGGTTGTACATATAGGATAAAATGTAAGTATATCTAAATTGTTCCTAAGTTTATCTTAGTCATGACTATGTTTAGCTAGTTATGGTTAAGTTGGAGGAAAATATAGAGTAACTTTTGGTGTGGTAGATGAGAACTATTATTTTGTTATTAAGTAGGAATCAAGGAATAGATTCTATCATATGGGTATCTTGACTTCCCTTGACTTGGACTAGTTTTCATTAGTTGGACTTGGTGAAGACCCTTAAATCTAGGGACGAGATTGACTTGGTACACTTACACAGATTGACTTAGTACACTTGGTAAGTCAATTAGGGAGTAGTTGGGCTTCTAGAAGATCCAAGTGGACCAATTGCATATTGTAATGTACCCTTTTCATTGGGGTTTGTGATCTCTACCTCGTTTAAATTTGATAAGAGGAAGTTACATGGTGATTACTTGTAGTTACTAGGGTAGACAACAATTGGAAGCTCATGGAGGGAGCAAGAAACAAGCACGATTGATTGTCACAAATGGGATGATGGAAGGACACAAGGTGAGAGTCCTAATTGATCATGGAGCAACAGAAAATTTTCTATCATGATCTGTTGCAGTGAAATTAATATTAACTTTGATGAAGAATATGAGTGAGGAAGTGGAGTTGCCAAATGGGCAAATGGAACCAATTGAGACATTAGCACGGAGTGTACAACTAACCATAGGCGGAAACCAAGAAGAGATTGAATGGAAAGTAATCCGATTAGCTCGATACCTTTTCTTCCTTTAGTGGAACTAGTAAGGCCGCGAGCCAAGTTTATTGGTGATCTTCGTTTCCCTACAAGATCTTGTCTTCATTGTCGTATTCTCTTCCTTCCATATTGTTGAAAGGCCTTCGAAACATAGATCTTCCTCCGGATGGTCCTGATCGAGTTCTATAGAACTTGACAATGTGACATATTCTCCCACATGTATAGCATTGATGATTGTCACGAACCCCCATTGCTCATCAATTAACCGTTCCATTATTTGCATGAATATCTGGCAAAATTGGAATTAGTAATCCACGATTATCACCTCCATACCTAGGTGGTGGTCCTCGTGGTGGTGCATATCCTTCGCTATGTCGAAGGTTTCCCAACTCCATGGATGTTGGGCCAAGTGGATGTCGAATATTACTTGATGGTTCATCGTATGTGATCCCATAAGCACCCGAAATCCGTTCAGCAATTGCAATTGCTTCATTCACTGTGGATAGGTTACTCACCATCACCTCCTTTCAAACTCTCTTCTTCAGGCCTCGTTTAAAGATATCTAAGGATTCTGCTCCACTTATATCCATAATGGATACTTGAAGATCATGAAATTCTTCAATGTATTCATGTATGTCTCCTTTTTGCTTCAAATCCCACAATTTCATTCTTGCGGTTTGAAGAAAATCCATCGCTTGAAAGTTCTGAAGAAGCCCCTCTTGCATCCCACTCCATGAGATAGAAGTATCTCGTTCTAAAAGTATTTGTTCCCAGGTAGTGTGCCATGTAAGAGCCTTATCCATGAGATAATACCGCATGAACATTCCTACAGTAAAATCAGAAACATGAAAATGTTATAGATGTATATTCATCCTCATGATCCATCCCTACAAAACTCCTATGGCTCTACTGCCCTTGTAAGCTTCCACCTTACATGACTTTCCCATACGAAGTAAGAGATTGACTTGATCTTCCATCTCTTGAAGTCGTCTCCTATTTGACTCTTTGTTGGCAATAGTAGTCGCTTGCGGTTGGGATTGAGTCTCTTGTATTGGAGTTTCTACTTCCATCTCACCAACTCTTTCTCTCTCTATCTTCTCACTCTCTAATTCAGAGATCTTGTCCTCCATGGCTTGTTGCTTTGTATGTCCATCTACAATAGCTTTTCTTAACTCTTTCATTTCTACCATGATTGAGTTCAGAACTTCACTTATAGAAAATGATGCTTCCATGCTTTTCAACCACTCAAAGTAATACAACGTAAGTATAATAACAATCCAATCTCTCCAAATAGGAATCACAAAAGGCCGAGATGATTCTATTACATCTCTGTAGTAGTCTTCACCATAATTCCTTACAATAAAGTCCCTACACACTCTCTTCTGTTAGTCAATCGTTCTAATTTCTACATACGTGTTGAATGAAACCGGTGCATATGATTCACGATTCAAATCATCCAACATTCAGTATATAATGTAAATGGTACAACCCCACGTTTCTCCATAACTGACAATCGGAAGTATCATTGGTACTAGTGATGCCATCACTCGAGCCATAAAATCTGCATCCCAATTCATCACAAGGTACACTCTGAAAACATCCTTCTCCATGAATCAAATATGGATGTTGAATAGGTTGAGAAATGGAAAGTTTAGTACAGGATTTCTCTCAGGCACATACATACCTGCAGCCCATAATTTTTCCTTTTCCCCTGACTCTACATGCAGATCAAGGACCTCTGTTAATCTCTATACAACTCTCAAGAACTTAAAGTTATCATCACCGTCTTGCTATTCCAAGAGGGGTAATCCACACTCAAGGAAAGAGCAAGTTCGCTCTAAAACCACTGTAACACTAGGGAAGTGAGGAGAGACCACTCGAATAGCTCAAAAAATTCTGAAGTTGAGAGAGATCCCTCAATGATTTCCCTTTCTCCATATATAGTCTTCAAAGAAGATACAAACTAGATATTCCATTCCATTCCTCGTGAATCGATGATGTGACGGTCATCTCTTTTAGCACACGGAACGCTGACTAGCACTCCAACTAACACACTAACTAACACACAAGAAACACAACCTAAAAAGCACATAGATTACTGACGTGATACCTTTAGATACTTCATTAATAGTCAACTCAAGACTATCTATCTCCTCCTTGTGTAACCTCTACTTTAGTCCTCACTAACTAAAGATGAACAGTGAATGAATGTGAATAGTATGCTTGAGCTTGCATTAGATTTAGTTGAAATTATTCCAAGAGCTTATACATATTTTGTTAGATTTCTCTGGATCCTAGTATATTAAAGTAGTCTTTGTCTCTCAGCTTAGTAGAGTTGTCTCCGGCTCCTAACATTGTTTAATCTACTCCCTCTTCTTCATTGTTTCAAATTTGCTATTTTAATATACAAGAAAAAGCCTTGAACTGTCTACATTAATGTGGTAAGGGAGTGCAAAACACACTTTGGGGACCGTTGCAACTTTCTCTAAATTATGAATGGATTTTCATGTTTCGTCTTCTAAGCCATTGAAGTATAGAATTTTGCATTTAGTTAATTCTAACTCTGTTTAAAAGGGTGTTGATTATCTTCAGAGGAGATTAATGACAATGAAGAGAGCTAAGATAATTCAGATGATTTGATCTTAGAAGTAAATTGTGATACACGTATCTCTTCTCTTCGGATTATGAGTCATGTGTAGCATCTTTCATTTGAGGACTATGGTATCCGCAATCAAATAAAGAGGGTGGTCGTAAAATAAAAGCATTTATTGTGCGAGATAGATAAGAAGGGTGATGAGCTTATTACAAAGAATGATGGAAGTACTTCACTGGTCCAATGATGAGATGTGTATCAAATGACTGCGCAAATTTCTTTTAGTCATAAAAAGACAAAAAATTTGAACTGTGATTATTGATGCCTACAATGCATGTATTGTTGTGCATCAATAATAATGTCTATACCACTCTCATGTATGGAGGGTGTGGTCAAATTTTGACTTTCATGGAGATGATCATTATTTATCGTTTTTAAGTCATTCGTGAGTGATAACTACAGCTATATGTTTTTCATCATTAATGGAGATTACTTTCATGGATAAATTTAACTTTCAGATGAATTATGGTTTAATTTCTTGCAGTTTGTTCACATTCATCATATTTTGATTACCGGGTCACTATTGTGATAATTTTTAAATCTATTTAGTTATTGTGAATAAAATCTAGCTCTTGTTGATATTTGACATTATTTTTTATCTGAAAATCTTTCAAGTATTTAATTCATTTGATTAGAAGTTTGAGAAGTGATACACGCATCACAATATTTGCTTTCTAGATTTGCACCTAAAAAAATTCAATTGGTTTGATATCAAGAACATGAATTTCAACCTTTGGTATTCTCTAGTCAAAATTTGTAACATTTTAGAGGAATTTTATATTTGACATCACTTTTACGAAAAAAAATAATTTTAAATATTTACGAGCCAAAAAAATAATTGGTAAAAAATATTGTTTAAAAACAATCTTTGCATGAAAATGTATGAAAAACTTTACTCCTTTTGAATCAATCTTCCATTTCATGGTCACATTACTCGTTTAATTCATCACTATATTTTTAATATCATTTTTTCAGCTTAAAATGAGATCTAAAAATGAATGTTTAAACTAGCATTGATATAATAACTAAAGATATTAACCACTTTTATATTAGAATTAGATTCACCTATTATTTAACATCTTTACTTTGTCAATTTAAAATTTGTTGCATATTCATATTCAAGAGACTCAAGATGTTAAATAATATAGATTTTGGATTCTCATGAAATAAAAACTAACTTTAAAAGATTCATACATAAAATGGAAAAAATATTTTAATATAAAGTATCAGATTTTATTTTTTTATTTTTAAATTGATATTTGGATGTATGAAGGTTGATACATTTTTTAATTTTGATAGCTTGAAAAATATATTTATAGATTTTTAATCATTTATGAATGTATTATAAAATTTAATTTTAATTTTAAATTTAGTTTTAAAAATCATTGATCATTTTATTTGTTCTAAAATCTAAATTCAAGGTTTATGTCTTACTTGAGTGAAGCAAAAAGTTTTTGAATTTTTTATAATTGATCAATTTTAAGTAATAAATATATCAATATTTAGCATTATATAATTTTAATTAAATATGAATATTACTTCATCTAATTTTACAGAATTATGATATCATGCCCATATTTTGATCATGGCATATAAATCATATACTTAATAATTAAATTTCAGTTCAATTCAAGTAACGTAAATAAATTTTAACAAAACTATAAGTGATTAAAAAATCTAGACGGTTTAAGATCAATTTTAAGTAATAAACTGTTCAAAATATTGTTAGATTAAATTTTATACATATGATGAAAAAACAACCGAGAATCAGATTTGACATTGTTTATGAAGACAAACTAAAAAATAATAATTTCAAAAAGTGAAAAATTTATAAGATGAATGAATTCTACACAATTCTGAATATTGTAACGAGATCACAAACAAATTGGTGTTTTAAAAAAAAGCTACGGATGGGTGATTTAAAATAAACTAGGGATCACAATGTAAGACCCATTATTTTAGAGTTAGAGTTCATAGAGAACTATTGATAATTGGGGGTTTCAAGATAGGACGATATAGTTTTACAATGAGAAATCAAACTTCTTTATGACATATTAGATGCCGATTCACTGATCTTTTTCTATTTTTGACTTTTTGGTTCCAGAAATTTGATTGTTTAACGCTTTTACATGTTTTGCTTGGTTCTTTAACTGTTTCTATAATTATATATCTATTCGAAACTCCGATTTTGATTCAAGGTGAGGGCAAGTGGAATGTATGATTAATATTATACTCAATTATGGTTAGCTTCCTATTTTGGCTTCCATAGACAAGACTAGATTTTATTTTGATACACATGATATACAAATCAAACCCAAATTGTGGACAGCTGGCCAATGTAGCTGACTCTAGTTATAGTTTAGGGTTTAGTACAAATTAGTTTTAAAATAAAATAAAATGTGGTGAGTGTCTACAGGTCTGTTGCCAACCAAAAACAAAAAAAAAATGTGTATTTCTATTCTAAATCGCCCTAATTTAGGGGCTGCATGGGTGTATACCCATGCAGGTTACCTGCAACAAATGTTGTTGAGAGACTTCAACGGAGTGTAGAACCTAACATAATCAGTCTCTGCTGTATGAGCTTCTACACAGTACTTGAATCGTGCACGTGGACAGGATTTGGACTGACGGAGAAGAAGCAAGAATCACGATTGCTGTACCAGATGGACCTGTCCCTGGCAAGGAAGGAGGATAGCATGATTGAAATTCTCGTAGCTGCTGATGGAAATGTCTGGTTCACTCATGGAATGCAACATTACCATCTAGAAATGTCCGATCCACCAGCAGATATGCGCTTGTAACAGCTTACTGGTGTGGGTCTGTACTGTGGTCCTACATATTTACACCGTTACAGAGTTTCTTCCCATTCACAATTTACAATCAGGTATATTACTGTCTCCAGCAGAAAAGTTTAACCGACAGACTCCAGTATGTCTATGACTAAGCAACTTGGTTAGAAAAGCTTTGAATCCAATCTGCTCAGTATTGCAACCTTCTAAGTTGCGATGTGGAGTGACCGCTTAAGATATTGCCACAGGAAGACAAATGTGAACGGTGTCTCTTTCTTTCATGGATGTGAAAGTCACTCAGGTTATACATTGAAATACGCAGCAAGGTACAATTGACGTTTTATGTGTATGCTTTCATTCATCCTCAGCATGTAACGTGCCAGAAGTATACACCTCCAGATATGCTACCAAGCATCCCATACATGGCAGATTCGTGAAGAGCTCATTCAGCGTATGTTCTACACAGTTCCGGTCCGTCTACTGAAAAAGTTTCAGATTTGTTCAACGAAACGCTTGACGCTTGAACCACCTGAGATTTATTCGCACATCGTTTGTTGTACTCCGACCGTAACCAGTTGCCATCTCATTATTGAGTTCTGGATCCTTGGTGGGGTTCGTTCTTGCTTGAGTGCACAGTACTCTTATGTTTCACTTACTAGGAGCGTTTTGGTCATTTTAAGATGCAACATCTTGCTCGTTGTGATTTACTCCGTACCATGATAACATGTCATGAACAGAATCAGTTTTGGCATTATGATGTCGCAACAAACTGGTTGGTAAACTCGTAGTATGATTACTAACAGGCAAGCATGTTGGAAGCTCCTTCAGAATGGTATATTCTACCTTGAGATGACGGTGCCAAACAAAAATGCAACTGCTTTAGGCTGGAGACTAGTAAATCCCCTTGGGAGGTGATACAGGCACTCGAGTTTTTCAATTTTGGAGCATATTCAAACGCTAGTGAATTTCTAGTGATGCGAGTTTCGACTCAGATCATTTATCATACCTGAATTATATGTGTCTATCAAATTTAGAGGTCGGAAGTTACAAGACTGGCTGCCAGCGGTGTAATGCTGTGAGATTTATATCAGTTCGCATAGCCTCCGGTCTTACCGATGGAGCACCTGACTAGATTGTAATGGTTGGTGCCATTATTTCGATAAGAGCTATCCTTTTTCAGGACAGGACATACACCAGCTTGTGTATGTCCGGCTCTGAAAAAGGATCGCTCTTATCAAGCTTGTTCAACAAACTTTGCCGTTGTCGCCTGCTAGAAAGTGGCTAAATTTCAGTTTGCTATTATATCGAGTGTTACCTCAAATCGTATAAACTCGAAAGCGTCTGCTTTATGGTATGATCTCTATTCACGATCAAAGAGAGCCACACTGTTGGCTTATGATGGATTTTGGAGATGTACAGACCTCCAGAGGTCATGTAATTTACGTTTCTCCTTTTCCCCACTCGATGGACATCTCGTGTTAGAGTGTTAGCTCACTTTGTGACTCCTGTCGATTTTTATCCTGCAGATCAAGGAGAACCTGTCACATGGACTTGGGTCTTCTACAAAAGTATTCACCTTCGACTCGAATAGAGTAAATGAAACTCATGAATTTTGAGATAATCCAAGGACTGATCGATTCATATTGCATATGAAATTATTATAGACTAAAGCTATGTATAGAGAATGAAATCTTAGATTATGGAAGGTCCAACAAACTGTTTCACTCATTGACAATAAGAACTTAAAACTTATTAACTAAAGTAATAAACGTAAAGAACTGGATCTCACTTTCCTTTGTTACTGACATGATCCGCATCTTATTTGCAATGATATAAGTCAAATCAAAGGCTAACTTCGACATAAATTCTTCAAGGAATGCCTTTAAATTTATGCTCAATATGAATCCTTATATCAACAGAAAATATGGAAAGAGAATCCAGGGTTACACTTGTTGGTGGAGGTGAAGATTATGAGCAGAGTTAAGATCATTCAAGCTACCTTCTGCAAATAAAATTCTGCTACTGTACATATGACGCAGGTTTTGAAAAGACAATCAGAGAACTAATTGCTGCAGCAGATACTATATTTAGCGGCTACGTCTTGCAACCAAGGAAAGAAATCGTTACAGTGTGAGCTAGGCTCCGGAGAATGGCACCTGTGGCAACGCGAACACCACCGAGACGGACATAGTTGTACACTAAATGTCGGTGGTGTTCCGCGTTGCCTGTAATGAGGTACGTCATCTTGAAAACCAAGTTTCCTAAAACTGTCACTTTACCCTGCATAGCTCCACTTTGCAAGCCATACTCGAGGTAAGAGTAACATACAAGCTAAGCAGTGGTGTTCGATAAATCCGAAGAGATTCCTAACTCTTTTACGATGTAAATGTGCTGTTCCCACTGTGCTCACCTTAATTCAATCGGCTATTACTACGAACACACCTCTATATGAATCAGCAGAGGTCAATAAAATTTCTAAACACAGAATACCTGCTACCCCAAGAAGTCGACAACTCTCAATCGGACTGCCAGGATACTGTTGGTCTCAATTGCTGATCGAGAGATAGATGATTGCACCTCCCACTGCAGGAGCTTGTTCCACTGTGAAGCGTTACATTAGAGTCCAAAAATTGTTCCTACGCCTAAGTCTTGCAAATAATACCAGGAGCTGGGAATGCTTTGGGCATGCCCATATTTATAGGAAAGATTAAAAGTTCACCTGATCGTTATGATCTGCAAATTCTGTCCAACGAGATGAACCGAAAGCATACTTGCACCCATGGATGAGCTTCTTGGTGTGCTGAATACTAGTGGAAAACCTAATATAAACCTAGAGAAATGTTTCATGAAGAGAAAACAGACAAAGACGGATCCATATCAAGGCCTCGTCCCCAAATTTAAATAATCAATGTGATTAACAGTTTAAATTTCGTCACTTTAACATTGTGCAATGCATATATATTGAAACTTCGCTCGTCAAAGTCGTCATTATCGACTGCTCCTTTCTATTAAACATCCTACTGTTTAATAGAAAACTCGAATTTGTAAATGAGTCTTGTTCGGTTTCTGTTCAAGAATCTTTACAATATAACTAAGCAATCTGCAATGCCTCGGAGGCAAAGAAGCTCCCCTAGTGTACACTACAGATACAAACTGAAACTAATGGAAACCAGTGTAAAGCACATATGAATGTCAACTTCGACCTGAAATTTCGCGTGAGCAGGCCAACTGCGATTTACTCTTCTCAAATGCCCCCTACTTCCTATGTCGTAGTCAAATATAATTATCATTCAGTAGACCTTGTAAGAGTTAAGCATACAGGAGAATATCATGTTCGAGAATGTCACAAATGAGGAATCTATCCGCCGAACAAGAAGAAGAAAGAAAGATTCACGATGGAATCATTCTGATAAATTCAATAACTGGGCAATGCAAAATTGTATTCTTACCTGTGCTTTTAGAGCTAGAATCGTAAATAAGATCGGCATAGATATAAATGAAATCTTTAAGCACAACGTATCTTTAAGCACATTTTATTATATGGCGAAACCATTCTTCTTCAGTCAGTCCGTTTCTATAAATGCTTCATTCTATGGATTGTAATAGGGTAGAGGGTTGTATAGGTGATGCACGCCTTTCAGTTCTGTCAGTGTCGTTCCAAGACATGCGAAGCAGGCAGTAAAGACGATCTTCATATGTAGCTGAGAGAGACAAGTAAAGCGAAAACCCTCCACAAGCAAAGAAAACTGAAACTTTTTTTTACATGACAAATAATGGAGCTAGATTTGAGTTCACAATGCTGCAGCCAGTACATCAACCATGTATAGATTCACATCTTTCTGATTCGATTGTATGTTTGAACTTCAATTACTGTCATGTCATGATAATCAAAAGTTGCATAGCAAGTGAGCGGGAAATACGTCGTCTCTACTTATTCTGGATATACACATCGTCTTACAGCAAAGTAGTCGTTCCCTTATTCAACATGACTCTACCGTACATGAGTTCTGCAAGCATACATATATCTGCAGCTCAACTGAGTCTAGATGCTAGTCAAGCGCTAACACCGAAAGTAAACCTGCCACAGGCCATGGTCCCCTGGACTCGTCCTCTGGCAAAGCAGCTGGCACGTATTTTCGACACACAGGTCGCGATGTCTCCGCATGAGATGCATCCGTTGCAGGGAGTACCACACATTTTCAACGTTGCCGTTCCCATGCGTAGCATCGTACTACAAGATTCGTCATTGCAATCTGTTTGGCAGCATGGGTTGCCACCCATGAGTTTCATATTCGCGATGATAAGGTCAACATTTGCTGCCAAGGGCGAGGCAAGGGTCGTCTCACAACTTTGTCCGTGCGAAGTAGGGAGGATTGCCACCAGGACCAACGTCAACATCACCGACGATAAGATGACCTGCTTCGACATGATCAATGTTTAGCCGCAATCTTGTCTTCCGCTGTTCCTGTATGTACATCATAAATCAGATCAAGACATCCAAAATCATCAGTTCAGCTCAGCTCAGCTTCGGTTGGCAGCTCGAAAGCTGTGGAAACGTCAAATGTCAAAGCTATGCAGTGATATCAAATCTAGTAGTATAGATGTAATACCTTACGAGGCAGAAGTACCAATCCCCGAATATAGATCACACCTGAGGAAAGTGCTGTTCCCAGGACTTGCTTAAGTGAGATACTGGCGCAGGAATGGAGATTGAGAGATGTGTGGGAAGTCAGTTGAATTAGCTTATTTAATAGCTACCACAAGTGAGTACCCTCTACCCGAGAGTGGTCGACTCGTCTGGGAGTGAGGTATCGCGGCTTCTGAATTGCAAGTGGTCAGATGGTTTCCGGGATTCCGAAAAAAAATTTATTCATGTGCACGCACCATTTTCTTCCTTCAAAGTTGATTTTCAATTTTCAGGTGTTAGTACCGTACGCGATGACAGCAAAACCTGTATTCTCTGTCCCCTTATCGAGGCTGCCCATCAAGCAATGGCTCCTTAAGGGATGTGATCCTGAGACCGCGGACAGGTCGCTTAGTGCAGCATACAATTGTTTCAGGTGATTGTACTTTACTTTCGGGTACACAGCATATTCAAACTACCCTACATGTTCTCACCTAGAGAGTAAATTTAGTGTGAAAAAAGGACATATTTTGAATATAATTGAATCACGACTTCAAATATACTACATCTATATATAAGTTTAGTACAATTGAGAGAGCTTCTGAAAGTTAGTTTTTATTTTAATTGACAATAGTTTAGTTTTCAACGTACATCATGAAGCGTTTTAGTAGAACTGGACTACAAGTCAGAGGGTTTATTTTTAGGTAATACCTTGAAGTGACTCTTCTTTGCACTTCAGAGTCTAACACTCTTTTGCATCTTGTCTTCTACTCTACTCTCGGGATGAAACTTCCGATACCTGGAAAAAACACTTTTTTCACTATCTCAATATGGCCCTCGAATCAATGGTCTACTCTCTGAAAATAAGTATTTTCTGCTTTGCAGCAATTATCTTCCCTTTATCAGATTTTTGTTTCAGAAGTTGCAAGACTGAATTTTGTCTCATAATCTTGTAGGAATGGCCTTACTATTACCTGGACAACGATCTTTTGAGTATATTTATATAATTTATCTCACTTAGGCATAACATTTATCTTATGATCTCTCTTTTGAGATGATATTTGTCCATTGAAATATTTTTTCTAGTCTGATTTAATTATATCCCTACAAGATGAGGCACATAAACCTTTTTTAGATCTCAAAGTCCTTTTCTCCGTCATTTTTGTATTTTGAAGGATGACGCCTCTCTTAATTCATGGACTCTCATCTACATTTTTGTGAAGAATCTCGATTATCCAATCATAAGGATAAATCTAAAGAGTTTCTGGCGCTTTCTCTTAGCCTTATTCTAACGAGAAAAAACTCTGATTATTTTGTTAACAATGCAAAAAATTACGGTAAAGTATTAAACGTTCTCCTTTGAAATAAGTGCATGTGTTCTCCCTACCACTCAAAAGTTCAAGAAAACTAGCTCCAGCCTCATGAGGCTTGTAGCATCAATCCCGAGAAAGTAAAATAACAAAAGGGATGGGAAGATCCCATCAAATCGTACAAGGATGGAACCAAACCGGTAACATGGGGCTAGGCCCCAATAGTATCACACTGGGAAATATGTCCTACAGCACCTAAGATATCTGAACTATTCAAGTCGAAAGGTCTACAAACAACAGAGCATCCGAAGAAGCATCACCTAATGTGATTGCTCTCCTATGGATTGCACCAACTAGTGCTCTCTATAGAGCAATGGAAACACGTTGCCTAAAATAGGCTATACAGTAAGCTAAAGAGAGTGATACCCCATGTCGCCTAGTATGGTAGGCTCTCGCACACTCTCTCACGAACATGTTGAAGTCCGTGTCCATAGCTCCATATAACTCCAAAGTTAGAGGAACAAAGAGGTGACCTCTCTGCATACCTCTATACTTGGAGACCTTGGTTGTTGCCGCTGCGGCTACCTTGGCTTGTAGCGAGCAAGGGACATGATTGGACACCCAATTAGACTCAAGAAAAGTACAAAGTAAAATAACAAAAAGGATGGAAAGACTCCATCAAGTCATACATGGGGCTAGGCTCCAATAACATCACAATGGAAAATATGTACTACTGAACACAAGATATCAAAACTATCAAGGTCAAACGGTCTACATACAACAATAGCATCCAAAGAAGCATGACCTAATGTGATTGTTCTCTTATGAATTGCACCATCTAGTGCTCTCTATAGATCAATGGATACACATTACCTAAAATAGGCTATACAAAAGTTAAAGAAAGTGATATTCTTTGCCGCCTAGTATGATAGGCTCTCACACTATATCTCACCAACATGTTGAAGTTGGTGTCCATAGCTCCATATAACTCCAAAGCTAGAGAAACAAAGAAGTGACCTTTCCGGATAACTCTATATTTGAAGACCTTGGCTACTGTCACTCCACTCGCCGTCCATCTAGGAAGATGGGTAATTAATTCCTCTGAAATCGCTTCAAGTGTAGTATCTATAACCACAACATCTATAACCACAAACAAAAACCTGCTCCTCTCGGACCAAGTAAAGATCTCCCCTACCTGAGTCAATTACAAGGCATACCAACACTCCCTCCATATGAGGTATCCATTCTCTCTCGTCATAGCAAACACCACATTTCTAATGGCATCATGGACAGCTATCCTCTATCCCTCCAAATAGGCAACAAGTCATATAGATCCCTTCTACATCTGAGGTAGTAACACACTCACAAGTGAGTAATGAAGACATAGATGGATGGACCAAGCCAAGGCGGAACCTCATCATTGTAGAAAAAGTAGCTCGTGCAAGTCGAAAAGCCTTGATGCATGGTCAAACCAAGATCCACTATTTTGCATCCTTTCCGGAGCAAGAGCATAGATTGGCCCTAGTAGTAAGAGCAATGGTCAGATTCACTAAGAGAGTATGTAGAGCTTGCTAAAATTGTCAGTCCATCAAGATAGACTATAGACCTCTAGTCCAATCGTTGGACAAAGAGGAAAATGACGTGAGCTCATGTTATTCCTTCAAGGGTAAAACATCTCTTGTATATTGTAATAGTTTATGTAAAGGAAATGATCCCACATTCCCGTCCCTTGCATCTCGTCCCAGGATGGATTGCCTATAATCACAAATCAGGAAGATAAAAAAAAGGTATTGAGAGTGCCCAACTAGTCAAAAATGATATATATGTTGTCTCTTCTAGCAATAATAAGCCTATCCCTCCACACAAAGTTGGCAAAGATGTCTATCTCCGCGCCAAATCTCATATCACACACTCGAAGGTCCCTAGTTCGATGATATCATCAAAGACGTTCATGATACTCCTATCAAAGATTGTAAAGCATGATATGAATGCATATGAAAAAGCAACGGTGCAAAGAAGGTAGGTGGATCGACAAGTAATATTAGAAGAGAGTATACAAAATACCACTTGCGGATTCCCTAGTAGAAGAAGGTCATCTAAATGCAATATATACTAGGCAAATGAAGTGTCTAGTAGAGTGAGACAAAATCTGAAGCACTATTGGCACTCCTCAAATGCATAAGCCATCTATCAATGTCATACATCCCTCTAGAAAGTGGAGATGAGGAGAAATGACCAAAGAAAACTATATCCTACATTTTGACACCTTGACTCTCAAGCCTACAAGATGAAGCTCGCTAGTCAAGTAATCAAAGGCCTATCTAATATGGTCTACATGGTCCAAAATGTGTGTATCATCCTCTAAAGAAGAGAACACACAACTATGCATGGCCAAAATAGTACTCATAAGAGCTTTGTAATGAGCCATGGCGAATAGCTTGTCAAGTATCAACAGCTGACTATAGAACTGTGACTACCTCTTGTGAAAAGTCATGTTGATAGAAGAGCAAAGAATGTGAACGGTAGAAAGATCGTATGAAAGTAATGAGTCTTGATAATGGTCCACCAACCTCTCTAAGCTCTCTAAAGATGGATGCACATGAAATACTATTCAAAGCATTCTCAACATCCACATGCAAGACAACCCTATCCGGATGGATATCTAGAAAGTGCTTGAATGTCCAATGATACCGGCTCATAACCTCATGGTGTGGCAACTCCAAACTGACGTGCACAAAGATGGTCCTTGTAGTGTGAACGATGTTACAAGATCACGGTATGGTTAACAAAGCACAATAAGATCTCCCCAATAGCATTCGATCTAATGTCCTAGTGTGTTTCTCCATCGTGAGAAGCCAACTTGCACCTAGCATCTAACTAACTAACAATACAATCTCCCCTCCCGCAACTGACGCATCCAAATCGAACAACTCCATGAAACCACTAGAGGGATCATATGTTTGAAAGCAATCGAAGATGTTTATATATCATCCCTGACAAGCCCCTTGATGATAGACATGGCTATGCATAGAGAATGGGCCAAAAAATAATTTATCAAGATATTATGTCTCCTCTTGCTATTACTCTAAGACCTCTAATGGTATTTCCTTTTCCATGGATGGATGTAAAAGGCCTAAAGATGAAATAGTATCCTCAGTAGAACTAGCCATATACAAAGGATGAAGGGCGGCTCTGGTATAATTCCCAGCTTGCCCCAAGATCCTACACCGTGACAATTGAGCCAAATCAAAAGTGTCATGTGGTTGAATCTAACTTCTAATATGTGTGACCGGTATAGATTTCTCCAACAATGTAGCCCAATCCCTTGGTTGGAATCTCCTAAATCTAGTTGCCTCCTCCCTATGTCTAGCACCCCCCACCCCTAGTATAATGTAGACAATATCATGGATGTAAGAGAAAATAAAAATCACGATAACTCATCCATGGGATCACTTGTCAACCAATGGAGCAGTTAGCAAAAACATATCTAGTCTCGTCACAAGGAAGCCTATGAAATAAATCCATAAGAAGCTAATCTCAAAAAACCCAAGAATAGAACATGATTGGGATGTTAACCACTCTCATGACTCAATCAATATATCCTAAACGGTCAACAAATGAATCGATGTAGTTTGTATGTTCCCCGAATTGACAAATATCAGTGTGATCACCCTCCTCATGTGTGTATCCCAAGTGATCCAATCATAATCTTTGTGCATCTTTCTCAAATAGACTTTTATCTCTTGCAAGGTAAAGTGACGATAACACAATAGACATGATGTATCATGCACCTCTTTATACAGTCCCATAAGTAAAGATGAAGCTATAACTAGCACAAAGAGAACAATAAAAGGATATATCTCCTCCCACCTGCAAAACCACAATGCCCTAACACCCCACCTCACATGAGAAAATACAATTATCAATACCCTAAAATCTAAAAACACTCATAATTTTTTATTTCAATCTCCATAATTTTCTAACTAGATCCCAATAGAAGCAAGGAAGGAAAAGAAAGAGATTGGAACAAAAAAGGCCGTGCCCATATGTCAGATTTGAGAAAAATCACTTAAAACTCTAAAAATAATAAATTCACTAAAATCTCTCTACACAATTTTTCATAGTGCTCATTTTAGGTACCAATGGAATCCAAATTGAAAAAAAAAGAGCATTATCTATTCATCTCATCGTTCGGTAATCCTACAATATGTGGAAAACTAATCTGAGCCTCCTAACCTAATCTCAGCTCTCCTCTTCACTACCGTTCAACTCATGTTATGCAATTTCAACTAGACTCCATGTTGCCACTTAGATCGCAGTATTAATATCTTTAATATCTACAATGTGGTAAGCAAATTGATACTGGCTATTCATAGATATAAACAATGATCATACAACTCTTAACAATACTAATGACATGTTAGCATGTTCTTTTAATTACAAAATTAATTCTAGTAAAATTTTCTAATTTCTATCTAATTGTAAGGTTAATAGATATCATTCCTTCATTAGTCTTTTGTGCCTTGTAAATTTATTATATTATGCTAGTTTAATTTAAAATGGTAAAAAATGAAGTCCAATGCTTAAAAATGAGAGGTTAAGACTTTAAGTTTATTTTTAATCAAAGATTAATTATTGATCTGAGTCTAACTTTTTAAAAGAGTTGTCATTTGCCAAAAATTATTTTTGAAGTAAATTAAATTTTTGTTTGATATTTAAACAAAAACATACAGTTGAGTAGCCATCTTGATTTATTATATCAATACCATGAATATTATTGTAAAATATTATTGTAGTTTTAGATTTGAGTCAAGAAAAATAAGTCTATTGATGATTTAAAGGTTAAATTTTATTATAAAAAGGATATTTTAAACACATATACTCATCCAAGTATTGGAACCGAATAAGGAAACAATAAGAGTATCAACAACTTAATTAATTCCATCAAAATTTTGTCAACCAATTGATAACCTTTTAGTTTAAAAATATTTCAGTTGTTGATTTATATACATATTTTAAAGCATTAATTTAACAAATTGAGATTCTTAGTTGTGAAATATGTTGAGTTTATTAAAATGAAATTTTATTTTATTTTTTGAAAGAAAAAGTGATACACAAAATTAATTTTTTATTTTGATTTAAAAAAGTAAGTATGAGGGTTGATCTTTATGATACTACTAACATATCTCAAAATGTCATCTTTTGTAAACTATTTTTTGACATTGAAATTTATGTCACATTATTAAGCAAGACATATATACAATCTATCATCATTAAATGAAAATTTTGAAAGTAACAAATTATATAAACTAAGTTCAAATCAGATTTTCAACAATAATTTGAAGTAGCATCCACACTTATTTCGTATTCATCAAAAATTGATGTACACATGATTTCAAACAGATTTTTTTGACAAAAAAAATGAGCAATGGTGCTATAAAAATCTTATATTTGTATATTATTTAAATATTTACGTTCATAATTAATTTATTCAAATAATTTTAAATTTATTTTGAATTGTAATCATGATGAATAAAATTAAGATTAAAAGTTAATTTTGAAAACGTGATTATTTTCTTTAAACAAGAAATTTATCACTGATAGAAACCAATGGATGAGCCAATTATATAACTTTTTATTTTTATTCTTCAGGTAAGACATATCATAAATGTAAAAACTTAGGTAACAGATTATTTTTATCACAATAAAAATAAATTCCTAGCTGAAGATATATTACGTTTTTAACAATAATATTTTAATCTCTTTTAAAATTTTAAGTTATTCAAATCATGTTACTATTTTTCATTATTATATCTATTAAAATTAATAAGATTTAAAAATTTATTATGATATAATAAAGATTTAATAAAATTAACAACATGATACATACAAATATTATTTAATAATTTTTTCACATAAATAATTCAAAATTATTGATTAAAAAAAATTTTGAAAAAATAATTTTATTAAATTTTTTGGAATAAAGATTTGAAATAAATAAATATAAATAACATAAAATATCTATTGATTTATTTAGATGTGTACATAAGAATTAATTGAAATAATGACTACTTTTTTTGACATTGACCAAGAAAAACTAAAATTCATTAAATGATTTTTGCTCATTAGAATTGCAGTCCTTTCATTAGATTTTAATATTAAATATTCATAATAATATTATTTATAATATTTTATTTTAAATATAGTCTTATTTCAAAACCTTATAATATTTAAAAACTGTAAAAGATGAATCATCTTTTTTTTATAATTTTTCTAATATAATGATTTCTCTACAACAGATAAATTAATTTTTCTAACATATTATGAGATACATAGGTATAAAATAACTTTAAAATGTGCAAGTCTTCCATTTGAGTTTTTAAATTTTCATAATGTTGATAATCAATCTGTTAATTGAATATTATTTAAAATTCAATAGTGAAAAAAATTTATAAAAAATTTAAATAATATATTAAGTTCAAAATTAATTCACTCTTAATTTTATCTTAATTTGCATCAATTATATTTATACCAAGAAAAAATGATGAAAGTGATTTTCTATATTGAATAATTTTTTTCATAGATTGTTCTAGATTAAATAAAAAAAATTTAACGTGAATTTTAATCTCAAGAATAAATGAGTTCAAAATTTTATAACTATAATAAATTTTATTATTTATTGATTTAAAAATTTTCTATTTATGGATAAAAATAAAATATTATATTATTTAAAACAACTTATTTTTTATCAAATAAGAACATTAAATTGCAAATAAAACATTATAATTGTGAATATTATTCATATATAGTAAAAAATATAATATTTGCATTCATATTTTGATAATTTTTTATCATATTTAATTTTAAAAAATATGCCAAAAAAACTTATTTTTTTTTAAATCCAACATAATGTATTCCATTAAAAACTTTAAATACAAAAATATCATATCTAGTTTAAAAAAATTTTAAGATATAATTATAATGATTGGCTTGTAACAAGTGAGCATGATTCATGTCATTGAGTATACTAGATATTATATTTAAACAACTTGATGGCTTGACAATAACCAAATTGTAAGACTAAATCCTAAATATATTATGTCAAGTTAATCAACCATGGCAAGACTTATTTTCATGCCTTATGTAATCAATCATGTGTCAGATTGGTACAAATGAAGCTAATACATATAGCATCAAAGCATGCAAAGATTTTAATGTTGATTGTGGGCTCGACGAGAAAATTTGTTAGGAAGCTACAGCCAGAAAGATGTAGACATCAAATTCTATAATAATTATTAAAATAATAACAAATTGAAGTCTTCTAAAAAGTGTCATCAAACATGCTGATGTTTAATGTTACATCAAATGGATAGAGTTGGTAATTGAGTATATGGGATTCACATGTTGATTGTACTTGACATGAAGAACAATAGAGGTTTCACACTATTTAAACACTCTAAAGTTCTTGATTAAGGCATTCACATACACTAGTATTTTCTTTTATTTAATAAATTAATATTATTTTATTATATTTAATATTATTACTTTAATAATATCTAATTTTTCATCATCATCTCAAATGTATTGAATTTCTAGTCACTTTTAATGATAAAATTTTAATTTATGATAATATTTATCATTGATAAACAATCAAACATGACAACTCTGTTTCTTGACAAAGTGATTTAGTCTTGGCAAAGTCTTGGCAACAAATCATACAATTTTGATTTTAAGTGCAATATTTTATTGACATTATACGGATCATTTATAAAAAGTGAGAATACATGAATTTATAAGATCATGTGAAAAACAGTGGATTGAGGGTTATCAGAGCTTTTGGCTCCTCATAAATTTAATATGGTAAGAGATTGTGAGAAGAATCCGGGTCAAAAAAAAATCAATGAGTCTTCAAGACACATAGCTACATCAAATCCTCTTGCATACTTGAATGATTCTAAAGTAGACAATGAAACTTCATTTGAAAAATAACTCAAGACTAATTTAGATAAATTGCTACATGGAGAATTGATAGCATTGTATATATGTTATATATTTTTTATTGCATGATTTGAAATCCAATATTATTCTTCAAGTTATTTCATATGGCACAATTTGGTACCAAATGGTATCCATTTTGATTTTTTTAGAACTATATGAATTTAAACTTTCTAGAAATGAATATGAGAATTTCAATCCATCATTATTTTACCAAAAGTAAGATATATATAGCTGAATATTATGAACTTTGAAGATGATTAATAATCCCAAATAATGAACTTTCTAGTTCTTTTTTTAATTTTTTTATACTTTATTTATTTTGAATTATTATTTATATTTTATATAAATTATGATTTAAATTTTTTATATTGTGATTAAATAATGATTTCAATTAGGTTTAAATATTAAAGTTATAATAAAGCTACTTTGGCTACACAAGGGTCAAAACAATCACTCTTCATTCTCAATGATCATAAAATTTGGATCAATGATGGCAATTCATATAATTCTTTTGAAATTTTTATGAATTTTGAAAAGATTCTCACGTACCTTTTATGTATGAAAAAATAGTATTAGAAACTCACAATAAGATCTACGAGGTGGACTAAAGAATGGATGCAATTGCATGGATTGTTGATCTATTGTGATGATTTAAAGTCGAAGAGTGAAATTTATGCTTGAAAAGTATTTGAAAGTAATCATGAGAAACTATGAATATTTTGAGAGATTCAATTGAGTCATTATATAATTTACAATTCACTTTCATCTTAAGATTAAAGTTTTGATGTAATTGAATGAGTTTTGAGTATTGATTGATAGCTTGATATTTACGTACATAATCATTTGCAAAAATGCACTTACTATCACAATGTTAGTTCAATCATCATAACTTTTGCTATTGAAAATTTTTATTAATAAAAATTTTCATATTTAAATATTCAATGAAAAAAAAATTTATGAAATATAAAAGTATTTAAAATAAAATATTGATATTTATGACAATTTTTTTTTAAGATGTTGCATATTACTTTGTGATACAATGTGTATTTAAAAAATTATTTTGAGAGATTTAGAAGTAAAAAAAATTGAAAATTTTTTTTAGTTTATAAAGAGATGTCAAAAAAATTGATTCTGAAATTTATTTTAATGTTAATTGTCTATTTTTTAGATCAAATAAGCTTTTTATGAAGGAAAATTTTGACCGCTTGCAATCGACTTACATATGAATTGATGAGGTGGAGAGAAAGAAAGTTGCAACTCACACTAGGGTCAAGAAGATTTTTCAACAGCCATGTGCTAAGGGATTGTTGAAGTTAAATAAATTTATTGTAATATAAGTGTTCAACTCGAATTGAAATCTTTGAGGTGGAGTAATTTTCTTATAGATTTCATATTCTGAATTTATAGCACATTATATAGATAAATATTTCAAATCTAAACCAAAATTTAGGTTGAAATTTTAATTTTAATTTTTAACTTCAGATATTAAATCAGTTAGAAGATAGAATTATGATGATTCTCTATAGATAGTTTAGCTTTAAACATTGAATTTTATGATATGTCAAATATCAAATGATAACAAAAATCAATCATGGGTGGGTTGGAACAATCTAAATATGGAGAGTCATTGTTTGCTCCTTGTGTTTAGATACACTCTAGATTGGTTTCTTGTGTATTTGCCATTTTGATTTTGTTTGGGAGTTTAGGAGTGTTTCTTATTTGATCACCAATTACCACTCTAGAATTTTTTGAAGGTGTTTCTCAATCTCTATATTTATATTTTTTTGAATTTACTTTCATAACTAAAAATAATTACCCTATAACTTTCACGTACCAAGTATAATCAAGATAAATATCACAAATCCCAATAAGAATGATTACATGACAACATGCAACTTGTTCATTTGGACATTCTAAAAGCCGAACTATGCTCCAATCAACTTTGATATACTAACTAAATCTTGTCATAAATTTAAGTATCATCATCAAGTGAAATCAATCAAATAGTAGTCTAGTCAAGATAGTCATGTAATGCAATATTTTCATTGATTCTCATCTTCAACTTTATTACATCAGGAACTACCTATCTATTGTTTGAACTTAATCATCACTAATTAAACATAATCATGACTAAATTTAACTTAATATTTAAACTTAATCATAAATAAAATCATATTTTATATATAATCATATTTTATTTTATAGATACAATTCTTGGTCTTACATGCATGTAAAACCAAGGTTCCACCTATATAATTTAGAAGCAATAGAAATGTTAGAATCCAATTTTTTGTTTATGAAAAAATAACGATGATAATTTATTTCGAGAGGACATTGGAGGAAGAGCGAGTCAAGATTATACTACAAAGCATTGTACCATTTAAAAATTCAATATTATTATAGTGCATTTTTTAACTATAAACCATCATTTGGAATATGTTGCAAATGATAGCTCTAAATGATTTTCATCTTTATCTTTTACTTCAATAACTCAATGAATTTTGGAAGATATGCATTAAATACCAAAATTGGTATTAAGTTTCAATGTGTATGAGTCACAATAAAAATGATCATGGGAGCTAACACACTAGTATCCACACATCTAATCTTCTTTGCTTCAAAAGATAATATTTTTTATTTTCAACAAGCATATCTTTTCTCTTATTCACCATTATTTTTTTGAATTTCACATAAAATTCTAAAAAAAATAAAACAGTTTTTACTTCTTAGTTTTTTTTTATTTTATTTACATATAAGTTCTGTTACGATTATCATTACAATTATTTTTTCAAAAATTTGCTCTTGTACAAAAATAAAAACATCATGCTTCTTATCAATTTTTCAATGTAGCAAGGAATAATACATTTTAGAATTTTTCTTGATATATCTTGGTATTTCTCTTACTATTTTTTGGAAAAAACTCATGTATAATTTTTTTCATCCCTATGAAAATCAGGAGATCTATCATATTACATGTCTAGTTGGTCTATTATTGACATATTTTTTACCAAGACAATCTTCAATTATGTAATCAAATTTCAATAGTAAAAAATTATATCTTCTTATTCTACCCTCAATATTAAGATTATTAAATATCTATTTCAAAGTCTTGTGATTTATAACAATAGTAAAATTTCCTCCAAAGAGAAAGTGTCGAAACTTCTTGAGTATGAACATCACAATTAGACCCTCTTTATTTAAACTGAATAGTTTATCTCAACTTACATTATCTGTCTACCAGCATAAGCAATTGGATAATAATGATTATCATCATCTTATTGACTTAATGTGCATCATACAACAATGTTGAATAGATCTATGTAAAAAATGAAAGGTTTATCCCAATTTGATTTGGTACTAATAATAGTTGTTACCAATGCCTTCTTGAGAAGTTCAAAATCCATTACTGCATCTCCATCCTTGAAGATTAGGTCAAATCATCAAGAACTACACTTTGTTAGAGAAGGAAAAGATGAACCTTTGATAAAATCCAACCATATCAATGAACAGACCATATCAATGAAATGTCTCAACTTGATCAATGTCACAAGAAAATCAAGTCAAGGATGTTTTCAAATTTTTCACATCTATAGCTATACCATCCTTTGAAATATGTCATAATAACAAGCCTTTCTTGCATCCAAAAATGCATTTTTTTTCATTGAACAAGGTTTTCGCTTCATTCAAACATTATGAAATTTTGATCATATGATCAAAATAATCCTCTTTCTTCCCTCAAAATCATTTATAAAATCTCATACAAACTTTTCAACTATAAACAATTGTTAGAGTATTACAAAGATTTAAGGGCATTACTCTAAAGACAAAAATTCATCATAGTGTGGTAAAAGTGGTTTTGAATTTATACTCTTGGGCAATTCAAATCTCGTTATAACCACTATAACCATCTCCAAAACTATATCATTCATGAAATGTCACCTGCTTAGAATCTCATCTATGAAAGGTAGAGGGTAATCATTCTTCATTGTGACATCATTGAATTTCTTGTAATCTATTTTACACTTAGTTTACCATTTTTCTTCTTGACTATCATAATAGGAGAAACCCATTCAAAATTCTCTACCTCATAGATGAAACCGTCCTCCTTAAGCTTGTTGATATTCTACTTTCTCTCCATCAACACTAAAGATAGAAGATGTAATATCTGGTTGCTAAATGGAAACCTCTTGAGTAGAAAGTTTGTATTGCTCTCACATACCAAGCTCCACTATCTCATTGTGAACAACTCCAACACTCTAGCTATAACCTCTTGAATTGTATCATAAAGGTCTACAGTGGTAACCACCGCTTACTTCATGCAAAATAGTCCAACCAAACTCAAAGAAAGCTTTACTCCTCCTTCTCTAACATCCCCATAAGGTTAAGGATGAAATCTTGGACACTTTTCCCCGTTAGATTTTGCCTCCACCATGTCAATAGGCAAAAAGCTTACCAATGATCTTGCAATCACATATGTGGATTGCATGCTTCTCTGCTCAGTCAATCCAAGGCTCATAATCCATATCAAATTGTTTAGGTCCATAGCCTAACACAACACTTGAAGTCGTGAGGACTCCTAAAATGAAGGTACTATTGTAGTACCAATACAAAATTCCATAGCTTGCTCTCTCTTTCTCTCTTAAGCATTGTGTTCCACCAACTACTACAAGTGAAAATCCCATAGAAGTCCAAGTCCTCCTTTTATATAGACATGGGAAGCTAAATAACTTTTGGCTAACCCACAAGGTTCACCACTGCCATGGGTGATATGTTAGAATAGATCATTGCCTCAAAGTGTCTAATCACATCCAAAATACTCTCCATTGTGAGATGTGAGGGTCTTTGCACTCCGTCATACACTCGTAATAAAACCTCCTTTGGAAGAAGGTTTGTCCATCATAGAAGTGGATGATGTGCATGAGATCATACTCTTGTTGCATCCATCAATACCATTGGTACAATCCATGACCGCACCTCATGTGCACTCGTCATCAATCATGCATGTGGATCACCCAACAAAGAAACATTTTCCAAAATGTATGTTGGTGAATAGGTCTGATTTGATTGGAGAGATTGTAACACACATAACATCTACCAAAATATGCCAGAATATGATAGTTCATGATCATTCTCGGCCTGTGTGTGTCTCTAACATGACCATCCTGTAATAACCAAATGTATGATGTCATGTCAAGGAAGGTCTTGCGTCCATAGCAACAAAATATCTTACGGCAA
Source organism: Marchantia paleacea (assembly GCA_014180765.2). Classification (NCBI taxonomy): domain Eukaryota; kingdom Viridiplantae; phylum Streptophyta; class Marchantiopsida; order Marchantiales; family Marchantiaceae; genus Marchantia; species Marchantia paleacea. Next base: position 893,485 of record MUAA02000098.1, read on the forward strand.
GGCAAGTTGATATCCTTGAACCATCAACAATGGTAGAAGATCTAGGTGTTGTCACATTAACTATGTCACATGGCATAATGAAATACCCCTCGTAATTTCATCTCACTCCACATACAAGTATCGATGTCCTCATATGCCATACTGCAAAACAACAATCAAACTTGTGTTGATCTCTCCAAACAGATCCAATATACATATGACATCCTCTTGATACTACCAAGAAATAGGCGTTGTATCTAAAGGTGACACCATAGTGGAAATGGGAATAATTTTCTTCATCTCTTCCATCTCTAGAGCAAAATACTCACTCCAAGCATGATATATTAGCTGATTTGCCATTTGTTGTATTTGCATACATGAAATACCTAGTGATTCATCCAACGTGGATGCCACTACTCCACTAAGATTTGGCATCATAGTAACATACTTTGGACAAGGACTTTCATGTGTATCCATGTTTCTCTCCAACAAATCACCATGCCAAACCTCCAAGGGCTAGAACCAGTAACAAACCATATTGGTAATAGATTCACTCAACCCTCACCAGATTGCCAACTTGGTCGATAAAAGGATGTCTCCTCCCAATAATCAGTGCTAAATCCCATCAGATATAACACTGTCGTAGTTCAACCTTGCTGGTTTATATATTGTGATCTCGATTTTACATGCACAATACATCATAGGAATCTATAAGTGTAACTATAGCACGTGCTTGCGTTATGGAGCTATCATTGACATGATCTGGTTGCATTTGCATAATCAACTCCATCCGGGTGATGTATGGTCATCCAGGGTGATGTATGGTCATCCAGGTGATGCATCACTAAAACCTACAAGAGATGTCTAAACTTGAAATATACATCTCTTGACATTAATCTTTTGCAAACCAAGACCAAGCAGTGCATCCTTACCCAACATAAAGGATTGTGTTACAGAATTCAACAAAGTCCGTTGAGTTTGATAAATCTTTCTTGAAGATCTGACCAAACATAAAACACCACTTCTGTTATCCAACATCATCAAACTTGGTGACACCCTAGTATGCTTCTATGGTGACCTCGCTGGTGACTCCATCATTCAAGTGGAAGCAGCTTGCCAAGTTCCACTAGTAGTTGTCATGGGATCATGACATCTACTAATGTCAATATAAGAAGCAACCAACACATCTTCTTTGCTTTTGCAAACTATGGCTACCAATTGTAATATAGGGGATGATGACACCTCCAATGCCAATAAATCCTTGGCTAAGAAAACATGAGAATGAACAAGAGTCTTTTCTATCCCCAATATTGCGCTAGATGCTACCTCAAGCGATATTGATGGATGGGTTCTACTTGCTTCATCTCCAAGTACATCAATATTGGCTTACACCCTTCTATCTACAATATGTCGTCTAGTAGCCATGGATGAGGTATTGAGTGCCTTAGACAATGTGAAAAACTAAGGAAGTCTAACTTGTCGGCCAACCTTCCTTCTTTGTGGATCCAACTCCACGAACGCTCATCTAGACTCAATAATCAATGTTGCACTATGAGTCATATCAACTACACATGGTTGTGCCCCTGCGCACATGACCTCTACAACATCTCCATCATATGATGTAGAGGCATCAACTCAAGAATCTGATCTTTGTTAAATTATAGCTAGACTTGTTATCTTCTATTCCAACTGTTCCAATTGAGACTCCAAATCAATGTTCATCAGATGATGTGCTCCAAACTATGTTCACCTCATGACTAGCCTCATGGGCTAACATTTGACTAGAGACTGATCCTCTACCATCACCCCTACCACCTTGAACTTCTCGTCCTCTTCCAAGGACTACCATGACAATTCTCATTGATCATAATTCTTGATGGAGATCAAAAGATCAATCAATCATATGACCATGTTTGTGACAATGCTTACATAATTTTGATCCAAAAAGATTCATCCTTCAACCTTGAAGGCAATCATTCTTGTGATGTGTTACACTAGATATCCAACACACCATCCTAACAATTGATTATTGACATGAAAAGAATGGAAATAGTCTCGATCAAGAATCTTCATCACTAATTCCGGATGGTCGAGATTGTCCCATATGTCTACCAAAACCACTCCATCTTTGTGTTGTAGATTGATAATGTGAAGGAGTTAATAAAATTGGTGAATCCTTGATGAACTTAGCAATAACCACTTTCTCCTCATGCATGGTGAGCTCAATACGCTATCGTGTTGTGACGCGGCTACTATGAGAAGATGATGACATGTGTCATCTTCAGAGTTGTTGTCATGACGGCGATATTTTAGGTTAGGGTAATAGATGTCATTATAAGGCTATAAAAAGCTAGGGAGATCTAGACACATCACCTTGCTGACTAAGGAGCTTATCTGATTGAAGTGGAGTCGATGTAGGATGTGGATAGGGGACAACATGATCCTCAAAATGTACCATTGTCGAGTCCATTTGTGATCAACATCCGGTGTCTTCATAGTGATCGCTTTTGGGTATACTTATCTGGTTTCAAGTTGTTATTTTAACTCTTATTAGTGACAACTTAAATTGTGTATAGGATGTCTAAGTAAAGTGTTTAGGATAGTTGTAAAGCTCTAAGTTTCAATGGAGCTAATTTGGCCACACAAGAGGTCAAAATAGCATTTCCATTCCCATTGGTCTAGTAGTTTTGACCAATGAGGGCACTATGGCAACTTTTCGAGGTTTTTAGGGATTTTGGAGACCTTTCAGGGGGACATTCAAAAATCGGAGGATAGCGTTAGAAAGCTGACAGGACGAGCTACAACATGGATTCAAGAATGGATGGATTTGAAGGATTTGTCACTCTCAAACGATGATTCAAAGTTAGAGAGAGAAATTTAGACCTTTGAGTGTATTTGGAGTGTTTGTGAGAATCTTACGAGGGTTTTGGGAGATCTGAGTCAACTAGGATACATTTTACAACTCATGCTAGTGTTTTGATTGAAGTTTTGACTCGATTGGATGAGTTTTGAGTACAAAGGGATAGATTGAAGTTTGTGTAAGCAGTCAGAGTTGCAGGATTGCACTGACTATCACAAACTTAGTGCATCAATCATATCTTTTGATTCCAGAAAGTTCTGTCAATAAAACTTTGAAAAGTTGAAGTTCTGATGATAAGTAACCTTTTCATGAAATTTGAGAGCAATCGGAGTGGTGGATTGGGATTTGTGATAGGTTTTGTACACGGGGGTCTGCTTATCGCCTTGTGATAGTGGGTAAATCAACAATAGTGTTGAGAGATCTAGAGGAGCAAAACATATAAAACTTTTCTCAGTGATTAAAAGGGTTGTTAAGTAATTTTTCAATCATTGGATATCATAGTTTTTTCCCGCTAAAGTTTGACCGGTTATAAGGAACACAAATGTGGAGTGCTGAGGAGGGGAAGAAGAGATTGTCAACTCACTCAAGGTTCTAGAGGGTTCTTCTACAGCCAGGCGCTCGGGCGTTCTCAGAGCAAAGAATTGTCCTCTGCGACAACGCTCAACAAGACAAAACATAATGGCTAACATAGGTGATGTATTTTGTAGTAATGTGGCATCTCTCACTCTACATCTCAACTCCATGTCCAATATTCCATACCAATATTGAAAAACCTATGTCTATGTCATCCCATGGTTAAAATTAATCAACCAACGTATTCAAGTATACACCTCTCGAAGACTTTCCTCAGTCTTTCGTTGAAACGCTTGCAAGCCTCGTAGTTTGTCAATCCTCATCCCTTGGTAGTTTCTCTTTATCATACAAAGAATTGTAGAATAGAGTTAAAGGTTGGGACTTCTGAACTCTTTCCAACTAGACTAGCTCCAAGCGTTACAACAGTGCCAAGTACAGAGAATGAACTTGCACCATCAAACAATGTACCCAAAGTAATAGAGATGTAATTTGGAGAGCAGTATTGTCTCCAAAACTCAATCTTCTCAGGTTGTTTATGCCAGAACTCATGATAATCATCCATCGGCGGACCTTCCAAATATTGGAATAATCCCTTCCAAGCCATAAACATATTAAACAACATACAGTTGTAAATCACACCATGAGTCAAACTCTTGTATGAAGTCATCCAACTCAAAGGTATCAACTGTATCCAAATATCATTTGGGACCCTTAGTGGCCCCATATATATCATCCAGGTCCCACAACAAAGGTGTAGGGACACACTCCAAGATATCATCAAGCTTAGCTCCTTCACACTTTGGCACCAAATCAAAGTCTTCTATCAACCTCAAAGGCCAAGGTTGGTACCACACTCCACTAGGGATGCATCCACTGCTAACCCAAGCAATCTCTCCTTCAAAACCTCCAAAGAATCCCACTGGAACACTAGTGTATCACCTCTGTAACCGTACATCAATAGGTCCCCAACTTGAACAAGAAACCACAATAGAAGGTACCTGAGGTACCACAAGGTGCTAACACAATGGCAATCTTAAACCTGCCATCACCATAAACACTTGCCCAGCGTACATGTATGATTGCTTCACAAATCCAGCTTCACTATCGGCAGCACACACATGAACATTAACACTTCAAACAACAAAGCACCAACAAAAATAAATATGGTGCACAAACAGGAAGCCAAGATGGAGGTATATTAATCACAAGAACCATAAATAACAATACTCCATCTTAAAAACATCTATCAAAGGAGTCAAAACAACCCAACCCACACTAACATAGTCTAAGGAGTGCATTTAAAAATACTAAAACTCAGTTTTAGAGGCCTATTGCTTTTTAGATGAATAATCTAACGCTGAAACCTCTCCACAGGAAAACAACCTTATGGCAAGGCTTTAAATCTAGAAAATGAAAATGTAGGATTAAAATTAAGCAAAATAATGCACTAACTTTTTCACTTACCTACCTATTGTAATTTTAATTTTTTTTAAAGGACACCGTTTGAAAATTTTGCGAGATTTGAAAATCTTTGACTCTAATTTTGAACCCCTAAATATCAAAGTTTTGCAATTTTGACCCCGTCATGCTTGTGCTTGACATCTTCACCCTCATTCAAGATAGCCTACATCTTCTATGACTTCATCAAATTTTAGATCAAACGGATATTATATGATAATCTTATCGCTCATATTTTTTACCGAAAAATTTTGAAACACCAAATCTTGGACTTCAAGCACTTCTATCCGAAATTTTTTTTGTCCAATCTGAATTCTAAGCCTCAAAGTAACTATGAACATTGACCCACTTTGTCAATTTTTAACAATACTTTCGTCCTCCAAAATTCTCGATTTGGATTTAAGCACTAAAATAAAAAATACATAAATTGAAAATTTATCACACAAGCTTCAATCTTACTTTACTTCTGATTCAATTAGTTAATATATGATGATGAGAGGGAATTTATAATAGTTTATGCAAGTTAGTCCAATGATGTAATGGAATCAAAGTATATTTCTTACGAAGAAGAATGTTTGGTATCTATTTGGGCTGTGACACATTTCATATGTTATTTATTTGGAAACTTTTTCATTCTCATCAGTGATCATCAACCATTGAGTGGTTGATGGAATTAGATAAGTTTATATGAAATCTTGCATGATGTGTTCTTATCCTACAAGAGTATGATTTTACGGTTGTAGACAGACCTAGAGTAATGAATCGTGATGCGGATGGGTTAAATTGAAATCCATATATAAATCAAGTTGGGAGATCATGCTAAATGACACAATGATATTGATCAGAAGATGGTGTCATGTTGGCATGCATCTGACTTTTAGAGTATGTTGGTTTTTGAGAGCTAAGGATATCCCTCTTGGATTAGAAAGTGGATATGTTATCCTCAAATATTAATAATGAGGAATGTTTGACAGTAAGCCGAGACATCTATCATGACATGATGGTGTTGGAGTATCTCTGTTCATATGCTTTGGTGGGCATTTTGAATACCAAGGAACGAGTTTGAGTTTTACAAAGAGCTCAATGGTTCAAATGAAAAGTTAGACACTTTCTTCATATATGGATAGATGGCAGTGTTTGTGTTGTACCACTTCCATCTCACATAGTGTAGTTGGTTAGACAAGTTCATAAGGAATTAGATTATTCGTGAATGAAGCGGACATATAACTTACTTTAAAGTCACTATTGGTGGAGAGATATGTAGACTGAGAGCATCAATTCATGACTAGATGTATGGTATGTGATCATGTTCATGCATCATTCAATGCCCCTACATCACAGTTACATCCTCTATCAATTATGGGACTTGGTTATTGTTAAAGCTTGGATTTTACAATATCTTTTCCATTGATTGTACCAATATATCGATAAGTGTTGGTCATGATGAAGCAGTTTTTCAAATAGATTGAATTGGTGGCATTATAACAAGTCAAGTGAGGAAATTGCTTATGAGTTCTTAGCTTCTATGCTTAGTCGATTTGGTGCAAAAGTGGAGGTGTTGACTAACCAAGTTACTAGATTTTTGATCAAGTTTCAGTTTGTAATTGAGTGTTGATCAATCATCATTCCAGCTCAAGAGATCATCTTGATACTTATGGTTTGGCAAAGAGAGTTTTTCAAACGGTGAAGAGAAGACTAAGAAAGTTTGGCTAGGAGAAAGATCATCTATGATATCCATTTATCGTGGTTGGTCATGGGGTATCGATTTAACAGACAAGCATCTCTAGATTTCTTCTAACCGTACTTTCTATTATATGGTAGAGATCCAAACTTACTTGTAGCTATTCGTCGAAAGTCAGCTGAAATCTTAGATTTGAATCATCTTATTGTTTGGTTTAGAAAGTGTTCTTAGAGAGCATAACTATTTCTTAGAGTAATGCTCACGGCATTTGAGACCAAGGCTATTGCTCACCATAGAGATAATTTGCATTATGCTATTATCAGAAGAGGTGGACATCGATTCAATTCATCGACACCTTCAATTCGCACATTTCATATTGGTGATTACGTTTACTTGCACCAAAATGCACCAACCACCCTGGGATGTTACTTATGGTCATATAATTTTACAAGTATGTGAGGTTTTACTTCCTTGAGTTTTGATATTAGAGGGTTGTGATGCTGTGATTTGGAAGTATCATATGTGCAATTGTGTGCCATGTCATCTTTCAAACATTGATGATATTATAAATCTAATCTAGCAATTGTATTTTATGTGAATCACCTGGTGGAGATGCCGGATATTGATATGTGATTTTTGTGGGAAAGAATGTCCTATGTTCGACACTTACTCTCTATAAGAGAGGGGATGTTGTGTATCAGATTAGCATGTAACCGAGTTTGACTAAAGATTAGTCCAGTATTTCACAACCAAGCTATGTGAACTTGTCGTAAATATGCGACCAGTCAATATTAATGACGTTCAACGATTATTACCGTAAAACTGGAACGGGATGAAAAGGATAATGGTTTCCACCATTCGAATTTGAATTTTTTGAAGTTCCCATAAAGGAAATCACGAAAGACTTTGGAATGAGAATGTGGTTCAAAGCCGGTTTGGCTTGCGCGTGTATCTGGAGTTCGGCACCAGTCTTATCGGAGCATTTAGTACGACCAATTTATTACGTTGAAGCCGCAAGAAGTGATGAGATAGTACTGGAAAGAACCACCATCTGTTCGGACACGTTAGTGATAGATATGAACCTGTTAGTTTCCTAGCGTATACCCTGATAACCCTGTTGGGCTCCCTGGACTGAAAGCGATATTCATCGATTCATTCTGGTTCTGCATTCGTCGTTAGTCTGGGTTCACAGTTGTTAGCTCGCAGACACTTGTCAAGCAGAAATGAGGTCATGACAGAGTGGATACTTGGATTCATGAATGAAATTATACTTATATTCAGCTGTTAAATGGACGGGACTGTCTTCTTGTTCTTCACTGTAGTGGAATAGTACTGACTCCGCAAAATAAGATCTGCGTGATATTGTTCCATCTGACTGTCATCAGGCTTCAAGCGTCGGATTTACTTCCACCCAGCTGCATCAGTACTTAATGGCTCCTTGATTTCTGGAAAGTTCTTATCTTCAGCTCTCATCATTCGAGTAGGCGGACAAGGACTGAAACCACCTCACCATAATTAGAAACTAGATGAAGAAACTGCATAGCTAGGACGGATGGCAAGTCGGGCCAAGATGAGCCAAACGCCACAAGGTCATGGCTCGATCGTGCTCTACTCACATAGCTGGACTTACGAATAAAGCTCTGAGTTTGCAGGTTTTGAAGCACTACAATTGAAATTCCTACCTGAAAGTGCTACAACCTTTCAATTCTTCAAGTTTTTACAGCGGGTGATTGTCACAGCCCGGATTACACACCCAAGTCATGTGCAGAATCGTCATTGGACAGTTGTACCATCTTCTTCATATGGCGAGCTAAACGGCTTGCGTTATATAAGACTGTCCATCTGTAAACACTTATTTTCTTCGCTCTTCTAATCGACACGGCGACCTCGAAAATCGGAAAGAGCTTACATACTAAGTAGCCATTTCTCTTTGGTCAAAAGTAAATTCGGTGAGCAGAAGACCTTGCGCTGCTTTGAAAACAGTTGACTCTTATTTATACGACGTTAATTTCTTCTCTCTTGGAAAGCTCGAAGAACTGACAGCTTTCCATTCTTGCGGCAACCGTTCAATCTGGTGTGCGTTAGGCGATCTTGCTAAACAAGACACAGCAGGATCATACTCCCGAGGAAAGAAACTCTCCTTCTAGCCTAATCGACAAAACGGGACTAAACGGACAGAAGAACAGTACTCTATGGAGTAGATGCACACTCTAATGCTTAGTTACTCTCAAACACCCTTGGCAGGAACTTATGATGTGACGTACAGGAGGAATAAGTGTGTGATGGGTTGGACATTGCTTAATTGCTTCACTGAGTTTGTTTCACTTGCAGAAGATAGTTTTGGTACGTGATCTCTTAATTGATATGGATAATATAAGTTTGGTATGAGAAAATATATCTCTGCACTCACCATATTCGTACAAACGAGGAGTCCGACGTCAGTAAGATTCAGTATTCAACTCTCAGAATTAGAAAAGTACGTATACAATGACAGGGAGCGCAGCTTATTGCTACACAATGTAGAGTCAACAAGGACACCAGTTCATCGTCATCGGCAAAGTTTGTCGATAAAGGACATGAAAGTCTCTATTCTAAGCCTTGAAGAGGTCGTTCAGGACCCTCTAACGTTAGCTCCAAACTGAACCTGCAAGGAACTTACTCTTCAAAGCTTTGCATGTTGGTGGTATCACGCATGTCCTTCTCGTTCTATGTTATACCTACTTCACGGGACTTACTGCCGTGACCGTATTTTCTTTGTCAATCTTATACCATAGGCTCACAATATTGCAGCCACAGTGCACGCCTGAAGCTTCACATTCCACTGAAGCATTAGTTACGTGAAGAATAGAAAAGCAATCAATCACCATGCACTTGAAGAATATATGGCAGGAATCATCTCTGCCATATATTCTTCAAGTCGGCCTGTTTTTGCAACATCAACTGAACACGAAAGAGCAGTGGTTTGGAATTAATTGTCAATTTAAAAACTAGTTTCTCAAACCTTTTTTACAGTTAAAAGCTGCTTTCATCTGATGCTATTTGGTTGTCAGGAGAACGTTGAGATTTACGAGTTCGGTTTAGATTGTGATAGGATTGAAACTGAGAGTCAGAATATGCTTGAAAAGTCCAAGAAGTCGTTTCTGGAATCTTTTCTTTGTCCGTTTTTGGCTTTCGTCATCGTAGAATTAATCTTCTTGTCATTTATTCTTGTCCTGTCTGTGTGAGCATCTTGAATCAACACAGTTGTGAGGCAAATTAGAATAAGACAAACAGAAGAAAGTAATTTTAACTTATATTTTATAATGAGAGCCACGTTTTAAAGAATATGGCATTTCTTTATGCCCAAATGCGTAGTATCAGATTCAACAACTGTCAGCATCTTTTCTACTGCCTGATGCATGTGTTCGAGAAGAGTTGTCAACGGGGACACAAATAGAAGAATCCGCCATCTCCATTGATCTGCGCTCTTGAATTTCGCTCTTGGTTTTGGTTCTGTTTGACTTTTTTTAGTTGCAACTGAACACTGTTATCATGTATGTGAAGCATCTGTCAGTGACATGAATGGCTGGTGAAGATTTAGCCCATGCATTGAAAGAACATCAATCGCAACAAGGTCCCACTTGCACAATTTCCATTGTACTTTACAGATGTATTAAGGCAACACCTATGCATGGACAAAGGAGAAACTTGGATGATCTGCAATGTGGGAGGAAAATACAAAACAGGCTTTGACCAAAATTTCTTCTTTAGTTTCTGGAGAAAGCTGCACCAGAAATTTGTTCAGTACGCAGGCGAACTATGACAAAGATGAGATTGGGTCATAACATGAGAGAAGACAACGACATTGCTGATCATTGAGAACTGTAACCGAGGTTTTGCAGTTTTTGCACGCATTTGTTGGAAGCTTTTGGGCGTATGCCCTTTCCATACCCTACCACATACTCCGAATAGCCATCAGCCGAGATTGACTGAAGCCATATACATGCTCTTGAGTGTGTGCTGCAGTCCTTCTTGATTTCAGTCAATAAATCGAGGTTCCGAGAACTTGTTCGAATTCGAAGTAAAGGACAAGGAGTGAGCAGGAGAAGGTTTTGTGCAAACAATTCCGCAGGTAGAAGCAGGAGTTGAAGCTTTCAACTGGATCGGCATTTTTTATATACAGGGCTTCGCCTATCGGTACACTTTCCTCCATGAATTACACTCATAACAATGGAACATCAGTGTGAAGCAGCATGAAGAATCTGTGCAGTCTTTGTGGGAAGTCACAATCAGAAGATGGACGCACCCTTGTTTCTGGGTTCTTCACAAGGACCGGGAACAGGTTTTGTGCGCACTGTGGAATACAAATGTCCGAAACTTGGTTACAGTTTAGCCGCAAAGCTCAGGCCTTGACTCTGGAGAAAATCGACTTCTTGTATAACAACCAAAGCAGCAAAAGTCCCAATAACCTCTTTCCTGATGTATACCTCAGAGCCAAAGATGGAATGCTGGTACCGGCGCATAAACATATGCTGGTAAGGTCTACTCTTCAAAACATTCTCATTTGGAAGATATTAGATAACTGCAGGGTTGTTAGATCGAGAGACATGTGATTCTATGAAAACCTAAAACCGGGTGGTCCAGTTGTTGCCCGTTTCAGTCTTGTACAGCAAGATTAATCCGTACCAAATCAGTTTTCTCATTGGCAGATTCCTGACATGTGTTTGTTTGGTTCCTTGACTTTCCACTGCATGATATTATCTAAGGCTCGAAAATCAAGTTACTTCGAGAATTTGTTCGAGACTCTGAAACCCCCCGACAAGGATGAGATGATTGTGAACATTCTCGACATGACACAAGGCGCATTGCAGTCATTTGTCACGTTCTTTTATACAGCAACGGTGGATCACCAGCAGATGGAGGAACACATCGTTGTTCTTCTGACCGCAGCAATCAACTACGCTGTGTACTACTTGCGTCATCAATGCGAGAAGTATGTGGCTGACAGATTAACACACAGGAAGCTTCACTGGGCTTATGCTATTGCCAATGAGGCCGATTCTCCTTATTTGAAGTCTCTATGCGAGACGTTCGTTTTGGACAGGATTAATGGCAAAACGGTGTTGTGGGCACTGGATACTGCCAGCAAATTTGGTTCCGTGCTGATCCGTCGAGCCGCTTTGGCAGCAGTTCTGCCTTCCAGATCCGGAGTTCGTGAAGATAACACATCTTTAGAACCTGAACCCCAACTCTCCTCAAAATTGCTCGATCCAGCAGCAGAAGACGTTGCTTTTGTGGGGGAAACTCTGGCTCCACCTGTCAGCTGCAGCCACAAAAGAAACCGGTCAATCCCTGGTAAGTATGGAATTCATCATTCCAATCCGTCATTAAATAAGGTAGATTTGCTCTTATCAACGCCGGCAACTGAGTTTATCCTGTTGAAATCATTGGTGAATTAAATCACATACTATGATCCTCTTCAGAAACCCACATCCAGCACTCATGCCATCAAATAAGTAATGATTTCGAGTTCTGTTTCTGTATATCATTCCATCTGTAATACCATCGGCAATACAACCATGCTATCTGAGGTAGGACTTTGCCCGTGTTGATAGAATGTGCAGGTGCAGAAGATGCTCATGGTAGGGCAGAGCACGCTCATGAAGAATTACAGGGACAAAAAAAGACCAAGATGAACAGAGAGCCACAATGTGAGTCCAGTCCAGAGGAAGAGGACGAGGACGAGGAATACGACTCCGATTACTATGAGTACTCTGAATGTAGCTCTGATTCAGATTGGGAGAGGCATGTGAAACCCGGTTACGAATGGGAATTTGATCAACCTCTTGATTCATCTTCAGAAGATGGAAGCCTATCAGAAACCTTTAGGACTACCTCTGGGCAAGAGAACAGCTCTGGATCTGCATCGGTTTCAAGATCGGTTTCAGCTGACGATTTTCAGAAGTCAACTCTGTAACAGGTCGATTCAAATGCAGATTACAAAGAAAAGCGGCAAAATGATTGTAAGGCGGCATAGCTCACCATGTCAAAAATAATTTTGCTCAGAAGGTGCATGAGCCGGATGCCGAAGGATCCTATGAAGTGCAGACAGTAAGGAGAAGCTGCTTCTGATCAAGAACATAGGAAGTACAAGAAGTGCAATCTACTATCGACTCTGGAAGATCCCACGAACTAGACTTCACCTGTGTAAAGGTCTTGTTCTCGACTAACTCGATGCAATTTTTACTGAACCACAGGCTTTAGTTAACAACAGGAAACTGAACATCAGGGGCGCCATCTGTTCAGTAAGGTACTTTGTCTACATTGCTGTGGATATTACTTGTATCTAGGCATTCCCAAGTTGCAGATATCCCCCCCTTGCTTCTTACTCCAGGCAGCTCTTCCAGAGTTCCTGACATAATCCTTTCGTTAATATCAGTAGCTAGTGCTGTGGAAAACTCCCTAGTGCAGATTACTTCACTGCAACTATAAGCTAGAATCTCTATTGTGCAGGGAATACTGACTGGTGAAGCCATTGACTGAAGCCACATGAGCTCATGCCATTGTTCTCTTCTTTGTACAGTCTGTTCCATCATGTTAAATTAAGACTTGTACAGATATTTATTTCAGTCCCTTGAATTGCTAAGACAAATTGTGCTTGAGGCTGTATTCTCACAAATATATGGGTTTGAAGCATGGACTGGATGTGTCACAAGAGGTTAAGTATGAATTGATATCCTGTACCCAGACCAGGATAGAGAAGAACTTCCAATTCAGCTCTTGTAAAGTCAGAAGAACTCTCTCCATTGGTGGAGCACATTTCTCGTCTCCCAGCTGGAGTTCTTCCAACTCGAAACGCATGGATCGCTTGGACTATCTCCCCAAACCGGTCGGAAACCTAAGCACGCGAAAGTTAATAGAGGAGGATTTAAAATGATATTTAGGATTCAAAAGCTCGTTATTCACCGGATGGCATTCGTTACTAACACTCAGAACAAAACAAAAAAAGACTTATCAATAAGACGATAATTGCCCCTTATCTGACTCGATCTTTGTAACTGATACAATAGAGGGAGAGAGACACACTGAAATAACGAAAGGGATGGGAAGACCCCATCAAGAAGTACAATTATGTAACATGGGGCTAGCCCCAATACCATCACACTAGAACTATATATTACATATCATAACTATCTAGGTCAATTGGTCTACAAACAACATAGCATTCCAAGAAGCATCACATGAAGTGATTGCTCTCCTATAGATTGCACCAGCTAGTGCTCTCTGTAGAGCAATGGAACCTGCCGCCTAGAGTGATAGTCTCTCGCGCACTTCCTCCGAACATGTCAAAGTCGGTGTCCTTAGCTCCATATAACCCCAAAGCTAGAGGATAAAGAGTTGATCTCTCTACATACCCCTATACTTGGAGACCTTGGCTGCTGCAGCTCCACTCGCTCCCTATGAGGATGGGTGATCAGCCCTTGTGAAACTGTGTCATGAGTAGGATCCGTAACCACCACATCTGTCACATTAACCTGGTCCTCCCGAACCAAGTACATGTCTGCCCTAACCTAGTCGATTGCAAGGCATATCAATGCTCCCTCCATGTAGGTATTAACCCTCTCGCTATATACACCATATCCCTAATGGCATCATGGGTAGCTATCCTCTGCCCTCCAAATGGGCAAGGAGTCATATGAACACATGTTACATCTAAAGTGATATCACACTCACATGTGAGTGATGAAGATGTAGATGGATGGACCAAGCTAATACAATAGAATACAAAAATTGTCATAAGGTGTGGTTTGAGAGAATCAAAATCCTAGTGATATCGTAATTCACTCATAAACATTCACAATGCCATTATTTGGGACTTCTTCTTTTTTGACATTTGAACAGATACATGAAAAAAATATTTATTATGTGCTCAAATGGAAAAATAATTCAGTTTTTGAGACTTGCACCATAATTTATACTTTTAATTCATTACTTTCACTTTTTTATCTTCTAATACTATGAATTTTCTTTTGTAATATTTATGTTTACAAAATGACTGTTCACTTTTGTAATTTTCTCATTCATCACAATTTTTGTGTAAAAACACCTTATTTTTTAAATTCTTTTGTAGAAGATATTTTTACAAGGATGATAAAATTGCATAATAAATTTTAAATTTGACAAATCTTCATTTTGATCATTTTTGTTTATAATAGTTGTGATGAGGGCTATTTTTATAATGTTCTTCTAAGTGTGTATAAAGTAAGAAGAGAGATTGCTCCATGATCTTTTACATTATATTCATGTAATTATGAGACAAAAGTATTTAACTTAACCACTTAACGTTGTGACCAAAATTTTTCTAGTTGATTTTGATTGCATCTCCCCATTTTGACTTGCAGTATTTTTTACTTTTTTTATAATTCCTATTCTTTACCAAATAATGGCTTTTATATGTAAAATTTTTTAAGGAGAGTGCACAAATATGGTAAATTTTAAACACATACTTAGTATCAAACATTTTTTTTAAATAACGAAGTTTGAAAAAATACAAGTATATGTTAATTGCTCCATGATCTTTTACATTATATTTATGTAATTATGAGACAAAAGTATTTAACTTAACCACTTACGTTGTGACCAAAAATTTTCTAGTTGAATTTGATTGCATCTCCCCATTTTGACTTGCAGCATTTTTTACTTTTTTTATAATTCCTATTCTTTACCAAATAATGGCTTTTATACGTAAAATTTTATAAGGAGAGTGCACAAATATGGTAAATTTTAAATACATATTTAGTATCAAATATTTTTTTTAAATAACAAAATTGAAAAAATATAAGTATATGTCTGACTTGTGTGCATAACAACACTTCGATAGTGAGAAGTGTTACATGGATACTTTTCAACTACAAAAATATTTGTAATCAATGTATACAATGATATTTGCAGTTGAATATTTTGGATCTCCATCACTTATTTAGTGTACACCACACAAATATACAACCTGAAAAAAATCTACACTAATAAGGGATAAAAAATCTTATATACTTATTAATGGACATTTGATTAATGTAGATAATTGACTTGAGGATACACACAAAAAATGATGTCTTATATTAATCTGAAAATTTATTTATGTATCATGTTAAAAAATAGTGCAACTTTTTAAGTGAGGAAGACATTCTAAAAATTATTTTTGTTCCTATCCTCTTTTAAGATGATTATATACAAAAAATAAAAGTATTATAATAAAAATTTCATTTTTTATATATTTTTATCAAAAAAATTCACTTATGATCCCTTTAGTTATTTTCTTACTTTTTATTATTTTAGAAATTTATATTCAAATAAATTAAAAGAATTATCAGTATAAATTTTTGTATTAAAATAGATAGCGATAAATTATCAAAAGATGCAACAATGATTAAAATTCATATATTCAATCATAATTAATGTTTCGAAAATTTTGAATTAATTAATAAATATATATCAGTACATATTTATTAGGAATTCATATTAATTAAATATATACAGTAATTATAAAATTATATGCAAATGATTGGTGTGTAAATAATCAATAATGATGACACAACATTGCATTCAACCATGACACATTTGAATATATTCTAGATAAGATGATTAGATTTATTTTTTAATCATAAAAAAATAAACATAATACAGCAAATCAATTTAAAAACTAGTTTATATCAATAAGATCTTGCAATGAAAGAAATCTCAAAAAACAAATAGTCAAGCTAAGGTATTAAAAGGTTTATATATAGGATAAAAGATATGTTGTTATTTATGTATTGATGTTGCTACATCTCTTCCCTCTCTAGTAATATTTGATCACTTATTGTTGTCTTTTTGCCTAATGTAGATGCCATACATAGATCACAAAAAATATTATAAATTATATTTATCATATTACCAAAAAATTAAAAAATATGAATTTTCAAAATAAAAAATTATTTCAAATTTTGTGACGTTTAAATCAAATAAAAATATACGTTAATATGTAAATTGAGATAAAAATTATATTATTATTAAGATTAATTATTTCAAGTTTAATATTGTAATATTTTTTTGAAATCTTACTTCTTATATGTCAAAAATGATATGTCTTGTAATGTAACGATGTAATCTTACATAAATTTATTTTTTCATTTATTCATTTATCAACTAAATTACTTGAGATATAATTCAAAAATTTACACTATGTTATATTTGAATTTAAATTCTACAAAATATATTTTAATTAAATTTATTACATATAATGTGTATATTAGATTAAGACATAAAATCAATACCCTTGATTTTATTAAATCACACAAATTTTAAAATTTTATCCATGTTTTTCATTTGTTACTTATATTCATATCTTAGATGGTGAAATGAGATACACATGGAATAAAAAATACGATAAATGAACTCTCATTGACTCAAGTACAAAGCAAAAGCCAAAAAAGGCATGACAAAATCCAATCCGATGGCCAAAAGAAGAGAAGAAAGCTAATCTCTCTTGTGATAAAATACTATGGCTCCAACCACATCTTTGATGTATCTACATGCAAATCAGTAGTACATGTGATAACATGAAATCTAGAACAAACATCACTAATCAAAACTATATATATATATATATATATATATAACATGTTGTAATGTAATGCATACAAACTATCTAAAAAATTGGATGCAATAAGATAATTATAAATGTGCACCAATGTGTCTATCATGATAAAGCACACTCTCTAACAAAATTATCCATATCTCGTCCATGAGCTCCGTGCATCTCCTAGGCAAGTGGAATGAAGTTATGTCCCTTACTTTATTGCATGGACATTTCTTTACTCTGAAAATGCTTGAACGCTTGGCTGTAGAAGTACTCTCTTGGCCCTCGTGTGAGTTGATACTCTCTCTTTCTCCTCATCGTCACTCCACATTCGAATTTATTGTAACTGGTAAACTCAAGCTGAAGAAGATTATGGTATTCAACAATTGGACTGTTAACTCTTTCCTAAACTTCACAAATGATTGCTCTACAACCTTCTTGTACTCTCAAGAAATTTTTGTATGTTTTTCTACTCCTGACCTCTCGGCACAACTGTCAAATTATACATTATATCACAAGATGATATGCATACACTTGTGTACTAAAACCATCACAAATTTCAATCCTTCACTCCAATTGCTCTCAAATTTCATGAGAAGATCATTCATCATCCAAACTTCAACTCTGAAAATTTTGTTGATCAAGCCTCTCGATAGTAAAAGTTATGATTGTTGTACTCTCTTCGTGACAGTCAGTACAATCCTGCAACTCAAACTGTATATACAAACTTCAAACTATCATTCCGTACTCAAAACTCATCAAATTAAATGATGAAATTTCAATCTTAACACAAATCCAAGTTGTAATCTACATCTCCACAGAACCTGATCTGTCAAAGCTCTCATGAAACACTTAGAATCTACCCAAACACTCTATATGATCCAAATTTCACTCTTCAATTTCAAATCATCACAATAGAGTGACAATCCACTAGAGGACAAAATGATACTCTTCATTCTCATTAGTCTTGGAGTTTGGACCAATGATAACACTTGGTCAAGTTTTTTGGGGATTTTTATGAGTTTGGAAGCCTTCAAAGGGGAGAATTGGAGATGAAAGGGATGGTTGGAGAGCTTATGGAAAGAGCTACGATGTGGACTCAAGAATGGAGACAATTGACCACATACTAACTTAAAGCTTTACAACTATCCTTGACATAATACTTAGCCATCATATAAACAATATGAGTTATCATTATTAAAGAGTCAAAATAACAACTCGAAACTGGCTAAGTATGAATGGAATAACAAAAAGAACCTGGGAATTTATAACTTGAGAATAATACTCCTCGCCAAAATTTCTAGCAATCAACTCTCTATGGCTTGACTTTGGTAAAAATAGTGATGGATTGGAACCCATGTGTTGAAAGTTACCATTATTGGTAAGTTGAAATCCATAACGCATATATCAAATCAAAATGTATACTGTTAAGTCCCAAATCGTGCCGTAAGAAACAACTGGTAAAATAATCGGGTCTGGAGAGTTTATCACTTGTTGCATAAAGTTATCTCCAAAGTGATATACTAACCATGGCCTAAAGTGATCGTGATATAGATACCGGATGTTGATTACAAATGTGGACATTGGTACATCATGTTGTACTCTATCCATATCCCATGTTCGCTCCTCTTCGATCGGATAAGTTCCTTAGTCAGCAAAGCGATATTCTAGATCTCATCCATTCCCTTGCCACTCCGACCACGCTTTATATCTAATAAAGTCCAAGATAATATCTCTTGGAGCCTTATTCACATCTTGACCCTAAGAAGTCAATCCAACCATGGGCTCTTTACAGCCTTGCAATGAGCTGTCGGTCATCTTGGCATAAAATATCATTATCAAAACAACAACTCTGAAGATGACACATGTCATCATCTTTTCATAGTAGCCGTGTCACAACACGATAACATAATCCTCAATACTTGCAGATCTTTGCAGCAGAACTAATCGCTGCAACTCCTCCAACATGATGTTTGACATCTGATGACGTTGGTGGCAATAGAGTGTCAAATGGATTAGTAAGCACAACAACTTGGTACTCCATGTTTATGTAAAAATGAGCAAGAATGGTTTTTCTGGATGTGATGATGTACCATCGCTCTCTCCAAAGTTCATGATCACTGTATCTAGCAATGGCATAAATGACATTGGAAATGACATTGTGTGGAGCAATCCTATAAACTCCAAAAAGTTAACATGTCAAATATGTCCCTAATGCATATAGATCTTGACCACACTCGCTCGCATGTGAGCATATTTGAGGTTGAAAGTTGGATCAAATCCAATCAAGATTGTATCATTATGATAAATATGGAATGTGAGATGTGGAAAGATTGAAAAAAGGGTTGTGCAATCAACCATAAGGCTCTATCTTTATCGAGCAAGATCAAATTTGAGCTTTAGATGTCACTAAAAGAGAATAGTCATGCATAATATACTAGAATACAGTCTCATGGTGTGATTCCATGAGTGATACCTATAATTCATGTGCATTAGTAATTACTAGATTCTCAAAAGATGGGTGCTCATGTTTAGCTAAAGATGACAAATCATCATATGCAACACATTGAGAATATTGCAAAAAATAAGGATCACATTTGACTTTGAAATATATTCATGTAAAAATAATCTATCATGGATGCAAAATCAAGAGCCATCAAGGCTCATCTACATAGAAAACATGATGGAGCACAATACTCTATGAAAAGTAGGCCCATGTCTCTAAAATTAATCAGCAATAGCACTTGGCAGCTAGCTAAAGGACCATGAGGTGACTCCCAAGTCTTATGACCCATAATATCATTCTAGACCAAAGGAACTCTTCTATCAAAACCAACAAGTTGAACCATGAAAACATAAATAGATGGTATTGTACAAGTAAGATATGATAGATGCAATGAACCACATGTGGATATGATGCACCATGCCACTTGAGTCTCTTAAGTGTGGTAATTTATACACATGTAAGAGATCCTAAGATAGAATCTCATTATGAGAAATCCAATGACAACTCTCAAAATCCTAACTCCATATAGAGTAATGAAACACCCTTGCTAAAACTACATTTTTTATATGTATTTAGTTTTAAAATCCTTTAATTCAATTTTCAATCCATAACACATTATAGATTATCTTTTACTTCACACATCTCCATCAAAAAGTGTAAATATTTCTGAAACTTTCCAAATTTCATTAGTCTTATATCCTTAATTTAATTTCCAAAACCAAATAGGCATTAAGTTTAAACTGAATTCTTGATATAGAATCGAAATAAAATATTTCTAGAAAATGGATCATGTTACGCTTAGTATGCATTCAACGATATAAAGACATTTGATTTTCTATTCGATGCCTTGAAAGGGAACCATGCACATGTACATGCAAGAAATTAATTACCATGTGGATTTTGCTAAGCATATGATCTAAATCATTATTTAATCGGTCGAGTGTTCAGTCATAATACAAAGAACAACTCACAACTTGGTAAGATATTTACCTTTAGAGATAATGAGTCAACTCTACTATCTAACCCTACCCTAATTCCCAACAACCTTAACTTCACAAAATTAAATTCAAATACACATCTCCATAATATAGTTTGCTAATAATGTAGTACTTGAATCGTTGAGATGAATTCTCCGAGGGTATGATATTCATATATCACTCAAGAGAGATATCCGAGCCCGAGATCGAGCTAGGTGACAAGGTTCATTTTCCGATGAGTCACTCCACTGGTGCGAGAAAATTACATCCGAAGTACAAAAGTCGTTGACGATGTTAGGAATTTTGAGAATAATTTTGTGGTTGATAGTTCTATATCTGATCTGATTGATAAATCCCTAACGACAAGCGAAAAAAAAATTGTCATCTGAACATGAATAAAATTTCATGCAATCGCTGTATGATTATATGATAATATTTCAACGTTTGGAGTAAGATATTCTTATTTCGGATGAATTTGAATAAGAAGTTTAAGTGTTTATAAGAAAGCCTATGTAATTTTATTTATGATGATGTCATTTATATTTTGTGCATCATAATATTTTGGGGTTTGGTTTCAAGACTTGTTTTGACATTTTTCTTCAATGTTCTAAATATCATAAGCAAGGTTACTGCAATCCCAAGTTCAACATGATCTCCTTGATTTCATGAAAAAGTCAAAACTTTTATTAATTCCATGAAATTTCACTTGCGATGTATTGAATTGTAAGATAGAATTTATAACAACATGAATCAACCAATTTTTTTTTTCTCTTCCATCTTGTATAAAGATATTATTGAAGCAATGAAATAGTTTGACATTCTTAATGGTGATTACTTAATTTTTTTTAAACAATAACGCCATATTTACAAAGGATCAATTGAATCAAAATAATTGTTCGTGGCTACTACTTTCGCCACAATTGTATAAATCTATATTCATAAATTAAAAGGGAGTCGAGTTAGACATTGGAATCTTGTGGGAGAAGATGCTGCGTACTGTGTACACGACAGTAGTCCTTCCCGCCTCGTCTGAATCTCAGAACTTTGAGACAACTTCAAAAATATTCAACGTCACGTGTCCGGAGCTGGAGCCTGGAGTGTTGGACCCTTCGAACCTGATCTGGCCCTGACATTGAGGACTTTGAATTGTTCACGGCATGTCCCGCATGTGAAGAAAGACACCAACCATGTCATCACTAATCGAAGATTCGATCGACAAGTCTTTGGTGCGAATGATGCAGCGCAAGAGCTCTAAGAAGCCAATTTCTTCAAGTGAGTACCTATATGACCTGAGTTTGAAGACTGCGAAGTATGCGGATTGTCGTGATGGTCCAGGCGCTTGGGGCGTGGATTTCGATGAAATTTAGAGAATTCGAATATGATCATGTTTGGAAGGTCGTTAAAGTTGAAAGCAAGTGGTGTAAATTTGTCAGAACCAATGTACATGGCGCTTATCAATCTGCTCCGAAATTGAAGCTCCATATCATGGAATAATGAAGACGACGACGATCGTTGGGACATATTGCTAATCCCATCTGTTACAGAGATTTTGTATATTGAAACGTTAAAGCAAGTTACACCTCCTCCACCACAACAAGTTTAGAGTTTACTTCGTACAAAGCAGTCACTTCCGTGCCGTGGATTTCTTCAGCCCGTGACCTCATGTTGCTGCAGTGTTCAGAAGAACGTTAGTATTCAAGTCTTTTGATGAATTAGATTTTTTTGAAGCTTTTGTTTGAGGAAAACTTCGAGTGCTAAATTCTGACGGTAACGACATTGTTATTGTTCCACAGAACTTTTCCTACTCGTGACACGACTGAATCATATAAGATAATCTTTCTGCAGCTGTGGAGATGCAATCCTTGCAACTCTGTGCAAACGGATTTCCATGGATGATTTCAAAATTTCTCAGAAGCAGCTCACAGAACAACAAAGAGAGCGAATCACTCAAAATTTCAGAGCTGCAAAAGCTATCAGGGACAGAAAGCGCTCGCAATTGTTCAATACTCCTCCTTCTCCATCCTCAATATGGCCAAACCACCCTGGACAAGGACGGATGTCACTCGATGGCTGCACCTTTGGGTCTGACTTCAGGTTTGTGCACCTAACGCTGTTGATTACTCCAAAAGCGCCACAGATGACTTGCTCGAATATTCATTCAGGCACAAAATTTGCACTCCAGAGTTATCGAACTCTTGTAGTTTTTATTTAGCTCTAGTCAATATCCAGCTACCTAAAGAATTTAGATTTGCAGATTTATCTTGTTCTTCTCCTGTCATGTTCTTCAGTCCAGTTTCTCATTCCCTTTCTGTAAGCTAAGAAAGATTTGAAATTTTGTAGTTCCTTGAAATTCGGAGTGGAGAGCGAATATAAGAACCTAAAGGACCCAACCACATTTAGTCAAAATCCTCTTTGTTTTTGCAAAGTGTGGCTCCCAGTCGTAAAACATGGGATGATGACACCCCCAACGTCAATAAATCCTAGGCTGAGCAAATAAGAGAATGAACAAGAGTCTTTGCCGCCCCCATTGCGTTGTATGTTATCTCAAACAATGTTGATGGTTGGGTCCTACTTGCTCCATTTCCAAGTACATCAACATTGGCTTCCACCCTCATCCCTCCAATAGGTCGTCTAGGAGCCATGGATGAGGTATTTAGTGACTTGGACAATGTGAATGATTGAGGAAGTCTAACTTATCGGCTAGCCTCCCCTCTTTGTGGATCTAACTCCACTAACGTTCCTCTAGACTCAATAGTATGTGTTGTACTACGAGTCATAGCAATTGCACATGATTATGCCGATGTGTTGGTTGCTTCTAGTAGTGACAGCACTAGTAGTGTTGATCTTGTGATCATGACAACTACTAGTGGAGCTTGAATTGACCGTAAAGGGTTGCTTATCAGCATTTTCTTCTCAGAAATATCATTTCCCGCCTGTTGTTTTGATGTGTAGGAGTCCACCGATTTCTCGCTCAAGAAAGAAGACACACATTGAAGTCAGTACATTGGAGATGCAGAGGAAAGCTTTGAGTGAACTTAGCTCAAACGCTATATGTCGTTTGAGGAAGTTTCAGGGTTCAGAAGGTGTCACAAATAGGGGGACACCGCCTAAAGTTGAGTATTGTCATAAGGTCGGTGGTTGCGCCATTGTTCAATTCAGAAGCATCGAATCCTGTCCAAGTGTTCCTGAAGCAAATGCAGCTGTGACCCCAATTAAAGCACATCAGTCCATCACGGAAGGTCTGAATGACGATTTTGACGAGATGCTATTACAGGAGATTGATATATTGTGTGGACAGAGGAGGAAAGCAGAGGATAATGTCATACATCCAACAGCAGAAAGTCCTTTGAACAGGAATATTTCATCTGAGGAGAACTCAACCACGCTTGTCGAGACTAGATCAAGCACAGACTTATGTAAACACGTAGGCTCTATCAGATACTCCACAGCGCTTAAGGAAGACAAAATTCTGGAATTTCTTTCGGCAATATTTCAGAGCAAGGATGATAGAAAACCAGAACATGGTAAAAGCACTCCTGTTTTTCTTCCGGATAACGCAGATACTTTGGAAAGTACATCCATCGCTACAGCTGGCTTCTGTCCAAGTACCGAGTCAAGTGGATTACAACCCATCCCTTCGAAGGGAATGGGCAAAACTGGAGGCATGAAAGAGTTGGATAAAAAAGCTGGTGAGATTAACCTCCTTCAAACTGCTGAACTGTGTGGTGGGAGCCAGCTGAACCCGCCAAATCCAGCTGAATCTCTCCATGTAAATGGAGCCCCAGCAATTCTGTCAACTGACAGGCTTAATGAATCCGAAGTGTCTCATGGGTGTATTTCTGTTTCTGAAAGTACAATATTGGCAAGCGAGGCTGGGATATCTGCGGAAGCCTTGACCAATGAAACAATTCCAGACCAACTTCAAGGTTTGAAATCCTCAGAAAGAGAAGCAGCCATGGGAAATTCAGCAAAATCCACAGGTGGACCTGAGTTGCCGGCTGAGTACATTCCTTTTTCTGTAAATACTCCACTTGTAAGTGAGCTTGGCTCATCTCCTGAGGCACTGGTGAAGCAAAGAGTACCAGGCTATCTTCAAAATTTGAATACGTCTCAGAGAGAAGCAGCTGCTAGCGACACCACGAAGCCGCTGCTGATTCTGGCTGGGCCGGGGAGTGGGAAGGTGCCTATGCTGACTCTAATAAATAGCTGCAACTTGTCTTGGATTTGTTATTTAAATGTCAAAGTCATAAGTTATTTAGAAGGTCTTCGGTCTATTTTCTGTGCATGTCTGCTTGTTGTTTGTTTCAAGGAGCTGACCTTCTGAGCGAATTTTCTAGACCTCAACTATGGTGGCGCGTTTGATACACTTGCTAGAAGAGGTCAGTAATTAACCATTCTAAGGACTTGGGATACTTATGGATGTGAGTGGACATAAGATTTCATTGAAACCTTGACGACATCAGATGCATTGCAGTGAAACATTTGTTTACTGTGGAGGAAGTGGCTAAGGTCAAGTCAGACTAACTGATCTGATGAATTCAGGGAATAGAGCCGAAGTGTGTTCTGGCCATGACTTTCACCACTGCTGCTGCAACTGAAATGAGGGAAAGGGTTGGAGCAGCCATTGGAAAAACAACATCTAAGGAGCTGGCAATCAGTACTTTTCACTCTTTCTGCTTGCAGCTATGTCGAACACATGCTGACAAGTGAGTACAATCTTTTGACAATTTCAATTTGTATTGGTGGAATTTCAGGATAGAGAAGTGGCAAAGTCCAGTTTGTGTTGTTTTCCTGAATTTCCGGGTATCAGCCAGAACGCATAGGCCGCGATTGGGGTTCAGGAGCCTGAGTCCAAGTTTTCTCAATTTCTCGACAACAATAACGTCCTTGCAGCAAGCTTCGAAAACTACAAGCGAGTTTCAATAACTTCAGAACATGATCACACAGAGTAGGATGTTTAAAATTATCTTTGCAAAGCTCAAGTATCCTCCTACTGGTGTGGACATCTGCGACAGGTTAGGGCGTACTCCTGAGTTTCTTGTGTATGGTAATGGTCAACAAAGAAAGGCTGTCATCGAGGCCACCAGAATTGCGCTCTCTGAACATAAAGGTGCTCAACTACCAGTAGTGGATGGTTCGAAGGACTTACCTGATGAAAATTATGAAAGAATGAATCCCTCACGCTGGCGGGAGCAAGCCAGAAAGTGGCAGCAATTTGTAACGCAGGTAAGCCATTCTGGTAAACTACCACATGTTGGAATTTACATTAACAAGATAATTTAAAGGTAAACAAAACAGGGTATCGCATGTTGGGACGAATCAAATTGGGCCTACTATTACATTTACAATGTAGATGTTCTTACCTCATAACGAGTGTTCGTATTTATTTCAGTTCAAAGATTATGACTGCAAGTCATTTTTTCCGGGTTCTCTGTCCAGTGAGTTTCAAATGAAATCACCTCCATCCCTCTTTGATCTAAGATTGAGCCAACTTTTTGATTTAAAACTCACGACTTACATTTTCTCGGAAATGCTCAGGCCAAATGTGCAGGAAGGACCTCTACATACTATGAGAAGATCGGCAACATGCTCGGGGTGAGTGCTCCCGAAATTCATTTATTACTCCGTATTAAAATCTTTTTCGCAGGCTCCCGTTGTCCTAGTTGTCGAGCTTCGCATTAGATCCTCTAACAAGTGTGTTTCAATGAAGCAGGCTTCAGTGCTGAGAAATTACGAGAAGACGTTGACGGCGTGCAATGCTCTTGATTATCACGACTTCATCAGCTGTGCTGCCAGTCTTCTTAAAGAGCATCAATCCGGTCAGAAATGAGATTCACTTTATCACCTTCAAGTCAGTCATGATAGAACAATTTGAGAGAAGTTCCTGTTTCTTCTTGATGCCTCTCTTTTGTATAAGATTGTCCTACGTCATGACAAACTGAAATGCAACCTTGCATGTACTAGGCTGACTTCAATATTTTCTATTTTTTTGTCCAAACCACTCGCTGCATGAGATTCCTTGTTGCCTCTTGCTGGTCTATATTCGGGCTGGTAGGAACTGATTTTGTTTTCTTCATTCTAACTCAACCATTCATTCATGATGATGACAGTTCTTGAGGAGTGTCAAAGGACATGTTGTTGCATACTTGTAGACGAGTTTCAGGACACAAGCGCAATGCAGTACAACTTCTTGCAGTTACTTGCATCCCACCAAAGAATCACAGTAGTTGGTGATGATGATCAGGTACACCATCACCTACTAGAGGATGATATTGGTTCGATTCAATGATGTTGTTCAGTAGTCCTGGTTTTGATGCTGATACCATGGTATAACGCTGGGCAAGATCAAAGGGTCTGGTGAATTGTAAGCACTCCTTCCATACTGCTCATAAACGTTATCTGTCACTTGGCACCATGTTGTCAAATTAATATTTTTACTCTATCCTCGTTCTCCACCTGTCGTACGTACACATCCTTTGCGTCCTTACTATGGTTGCGTTCATGCGTTGTATGGGTTCAGACCCACATAGACGTACGTGTACGGTGACATGTTTTCACATGCTGGAACTTTTGAAACACAATTTGCAATGTCTCAACTTGAAATGGAGAAATAGAAACTTATTTGATCAAAGTATTGATGAGATATTCAGGACGAACTTTTTCAGTGCACCATAATTCTAATCTGTCCTGCTTGTGCGATGATTAGTATATGATGATCAATGCAAGATTTATTTTAGACAACATAATTCCAAACCCATGATTGGATCCTTGTGCAGTCTATTTTTGGGTTCAATGGAGCCAATGCAGGAGGATTTTCATCCTTCAGGAAGGACTTCCCTACCCATAAGGAGGTACTTTACATACACTGTCGACAGGCTGCTCATGTCTTTCTAATAAAAGATTTACATCAATTAGCCCTGTTCATTAAGCCCATCAGAGAAGTGATTTTCCATGTCTTGGATCTTCCTCAAGGTGAGACTACATCAAAATTACAGGTCAACACGTTGCATTGTGGAGGCTGCTTCTGCTCTCATAAGGAACAACAACAAGCGATGTCAGACCGAACAAGTTGTCACAGACAACAATCTTGGAGACAAAGT
This sequence comes from Marchantia paleacea, assembly GCA_014180765.2. Classification (NCBI taxonomy): domain Eukaryota; kingdom Viridiplantae; phylum Streptophyta; class Marchantiopsida; order Marchantiales; family Marchantiaceae; genus Marchantia; species Marchantia paleacea. The sequence goes on from MUAA02000098.1 coordinate 921,216, forward strand.
ATCCAAACTCTTTTTTTGAAAGAGAGCCTCTTGATGACTCGTCTGCTGAATTCTGAAAGTTGTTCTCGATGGTCGCTCAATACCCTTGACACGTTTCTTAGATACAAGTTAGAGAATGTCGAAACGAGTCTGCACAGTGTGCTTTTGTTGCTGACACTATTTTGATGGCCACCTCGTCTTTGAACTATCTCAGTTGTGGCAGCACTGCTGTTCTTTATCGTCGTCAGGCAAGTACTAACTATTTACTTAGGAGATAGAACGCATTTCATTGTCATCTTTCCCTTAGTGTTCTCATTATAAAGTATCTTTAGATTTTGTGTTGTTATTTCTTAGGTGCAGGTGTACAAGCATTCGCTCAAGCTGAACAAACCGCTCTGGGATGCTATCTGTTGCATTGTCAGGCCATTGTGGTTTCAAGTTTTTATTTAGTGTGAAGCGAACCTGAGGTCTTTGATTGATTTCTGAAACAGGCGACTGGAAAATTATTCCAGTCTACGTTTCGCTCTCGAAAAATTCCGTTTAATGTACATGGGGTTGCCTTCTACCGTAAAAAAGTAAGTTGCAGATTGTTTTGTAAATCAAGAACCTGGGTGCAGTCGTTTAGTGATTATTTTGTCCCCGTATTGAAAATCGTAAGCTTCCATACTTTTCATGATATTTTCAAAGGCAATTCTAGACATACTTCGCCATTAATATTTGCAGTTCGGGTTATACCTACACAGATTATCAAGACCATCACAGCTTTATTCTGGACAGTCTTACCGGGGCGGAAGGATATATTCTCGCGAAGAGTTTTCAAAGCCATGTATGGAGGAGAGAAGTCTGAATCGAAGAAGGTAATATCAATCGGTATTGAGTTTAGTTGTCATCCGGTTGGTTATCGCATGAACAAGCTTCAACTCATCTGGAACAACGTGAAGAAAACTCATCATTTGATCTTGTGATGGCATAAAGGCTGTGGAATACGTCGAGAAAATTTCAAGAAGCAAAAATTGTGATTTTTTGCAAGCTGCCTCGGAAATCTTCACGGCAAAAGTTTCAGGCACTTTTACAAGGTTCATCATATAATATCCTGTGCCTGTTCCCGTCCCAACAGCTTCTCTGCTTCTCTGCTTCTCATGTTGGTGTCAAGAATTGGCATGTACTTCCCTACATGACGAGATGCAGCTTTTACAGCCATAAATAATTTTTAAATATTGGTTTTTTGTTACAAAGAAAGTTAGTTCAAATGAAGTCGAATGGATCCTAGTTTTGAAATCTAAGTAACAATATATTTTGCCTCATGCTTCTACATTAAGTTCGAAGATAAAGAAGATGGTACGTGAGCCTATATTCTCATTCGTTTGCCAAATGGCTTTATATGGTCTTGCAACTTTCTTTCTGTTCTGAGACTTTTCTTTGATTGGACGACTTGCTACTTACCTGCATCAATCATCAGGCGCCAACTGGCCTTGGGAAGGAAAGTGCTTAGCTCTATAAACACAGTTAAACATCTCGTGTCTAAGGTGAGATACTTCCTTTTAGACAGATTTGGATATACTGTTGTACTATCACTAAAGTTAGAGAAATTGTCTGATCAATCATGAGCATTACTTGGGTTTGGAACATAGTTTCGAAACAGTTTGTTTGTCTTTCTGTTTTTTTGGTGTGTGTCAAGTCCTTACTCGTCTTCTCATGAGGCCTTCAACCTTGACGATTTTAGGCACAAGTCACGACTTCTATTTTTCTCGGATTTTTGTAATAACTCATATGTTTTCTCTTGTCACTGATGCTGCTTGATTTTGATTTCAGGAACAATCTCTGTCAGCCGTTATTTCTTCAGTTGCAAACCTGCTTCCTCAGGTGAAGAGTAGCATTGACTTTGTTGCAAAATGCATCATGGCCTGCACTAGCATATATATGTGAACCGTTCTTCCAACAAACAAGTGCCCTACATTAAGATTTAGAGGAAAAACGTAGAGACTACAAAAAGTCGACAATACCCGATCCACATAATCTTTTTTTGTTTCTTTTAGGCTCACATTGTGCTCGTCACAATAACGGTGACTTTTAATTGACTTTGCGTAGCTTAATCATGTGTATATGCTAAACAGAGGCCAATCTTCGATACCCGCGCTGTCATAACTGAAGATGGACGAAGACTGCTGAATGAAGACGAAGACTCACGCACAGTAAGCTAAGCATAGTACAATCTTTACTATCCATTTTACGAAGTCTCGGGTGAAGCTTGTCTTGACGTTGACGCACTTATGGATGTGAAGCATTGCAGAGAGCCAAATTGGTATATCTCTAACTGAAATGCCGGTGTGGTAGGTTTTGGAGTACTTGCTTGATGATGTCAACGAATTCCTTGGAAAGCATTACAACTCATGTCCTGCTAAAGGGTTTGAGCTGGAAAATGGTGGATGTTCAACCGTATTGAGGGCTTTTTTGGATTACATGACAGCAAGAGAGGAAGAAAACTTCCGAAATCGTAAAGAAGAGAACAATAACTCTGTGACACTAACAACAATGCATCAGGTATGGGGTTGGAATTTATTTTGTGCAAGTTTGATCTTTCCAGTTCAGTGAGGAAAATTAATGGTTTTTATATGGGAAACATGTGGGTGGTGGGAGTTCAGGATGAGGAGGTCTGTTCTTGACCAGGAGTTCTGTCTAGAAGGCTGAATTCTGAAATTATGTGATGACTACTGACATGTGAGAACCATTGGATGCAGTCCAAAGGCTTGGAGTGGGATACAGTTTTCATAGTGAAGGTACATAAGAGATTGAAAACCTCTAGCTAGTAATATAGACGACAGGCAACCCTTCTTATGATACTGCAGCGTTATTACCTTCAACATTGTGGCAAATTCAAACGCAATGCCTTAGCACGTGAGTGCAAGTGAAGGTTACAGGTTTGCATGTGTTGGTGCTTCTGGTTTTTCCTCTGTTGTATGTACCATTTTGTTTTGGCTTTAAGTGCACCTGAACTTCGAATTTTCTTACTTTGGAAACAAGGCCAATGACACAGAAACTCCGTTGCTACATGAGGGATTGGGCTGCGTAAACGAGGACTCTGGTTCTCTAGAGGTATCCTTCGCCGATTAATCTCACAAGAGTTAACATAGCATGAAAAAGTTATCTTCATTTTGCTAATTGTATTTGACGACTTTGTACTCTACGTTCTCTGAAACATTGTGTTATTTTACAGGAAGAAAGGCGGCTGTTTTATGTTGCGATGACACGGGCGAAAAAGAAGCTCTACATCAGCTATATTGTTGTTGATTCTGATCGGCAGGTTTGTATAGAGAGTTCAACGTAGTTCAATGAATTTTCATAACACAGTACAAATGAACTGGTCCTTTATGAACCTATCCCGGAGTGTCCACGCTGAGTACATCATATATCGAGCTGACCTCTTGGCCTTCTCTTCGTTTGCAGATACTTAAACCAACTCGATTCTTGGCGGAACTCCCTCGCGACCTTTTAGATTTTCAGGTTCTAGCTTGTTCGGTCAGTCGAGTTTAGATGAATTCAATGTTAGCACGATGGCATCATTCAGTTGTGGCTTGTAATTCGGTGCATAAATAAGAGTCTTAGATGGAGTGGAGGTAATTCTATCTAAAGTAGTGAACGTCAGCAGGATGGCGCCAGTCAGATCAGACCGAGCATTGTGATACCAATAAAGGAGCAACCAGCCTTAATCGAGCACCTTAGAACAGCTAGTTCGTCGAATGCCCAAGTGGACGAATTGAGCAAAGTCTCTGAAGTGGAAGCTCAGGTCCAGAAGAACAAAAAAGGTCCAGGTGTAGAACAGGATAAAATCGATAATGATGTGGCTCGAAACGATGGAGGTGCCTGTAGTGGTGCTCCAGCCGTGCAAAACTGCCTTAGAACGAATGCTTTTCTGAAAGGGTAAGTGTATTTTAACATCACTGGTTAGTCACTGACACACATATGTAAAAAAGTTGTCCTCTCAGGATCTGACCTGACTCCTCTTATCTGAGTTATCTCTACTATACTCAAGTTTGGCTTTCCGTGAGGTCGTATAGAGTACTGTAATTCTTTGCGAGTACGAAACAATCGAGCTGCTATTGCAGATTCAGCATGGAAGCGAGGTCTGTGGTAGCGGTGCTATTCCATACATGGGCGAAGAAACCCTCTTTTCAAGACCCAAAACGTCTTCTCAGCAAGGTGAGAAGAAAAAGGTATCATAAACAACTGTGTACTTCTGATCAGCTCAGTGGTTTGATATGAACTTCCTGTCTAAGCATATCTTTCTCTTTGGTCGAAACCATGTGGCATGTCATGTATCAAGTTTCAATGCTGCTGAAGTCTGTACACTTCACCCGTGGAAGTACATCTAGTACTTCATCTTGGGCAGCTCATAGTCTAAGATAGAAGCATAAGGGTAAAGATTACATTCACAGTAGTGTGCACGAACGATGTGACTAAAACCTTCTTTTGTAGTAAGAATCCCCTCACATGGGGGTGTAAGATATTTTGATGAAATGTTTGTGCCACCATGTTATGTCCACGTATATTTGTAAGTATTGACTGAATCAATTTTCTCCATCGTTTTGTTGATGTCCAGTGGTCTCAACGTTTTCATCTCCAGACAGCTGAAGAGTTCTAGAAAGCAATCATACTTTTTCAGCCTCGATCATGTACCACTTTTATATGCCATGGCCTTCTGAGGTGTAAAACTTTCTAATTTTTTGTATGCAGGTTGGATTTGTTATCGACGAACGTCTTCGAAGCAAAGGAACAAAGAACAAAGTAAGTCAACACATGTACTTATATAATGCTGTGTTTTGTATTATGACTATGATGAGATTTACTGTCAGTCTCAGATGCCTCGTCCGAACGAAAAGAATTAGTCTTTCTTTCAGTCTCTCTTATCACTCCACATAGACACAAGCGCACTGTCAAAACAGACAAAAGTTTTCTCAGACTGTACTACTCGGATTGCCTAGAATTTCCAGTTCACATACAAATAGTCTGGTCTCTACCATGTTCACTGAAGGAGTAGGACACATCTTGAAGGACATGTAGTTGACTTTCGAAAACCATTGATTTGAAGTTCAACAATTGACGAACCAGAGTAGTTTCTAGGATGCATTAAGTAGATTTCAGAAAGAGCCTGGTTTGGAAATTCTCAAACCATGTCATAGAGCAGTTGGTATGTAGTCGAATTCAGCATGAAAGGTGTGCATAGAAGTTATTTATTCATTAAATTTTGCTAACATGGTTGGAAAAACTCTTCTGCTCCTCACTTTCATCTTTTGTTTGTTGAACAGGAAGTGCTCATAAACTTGAAACTCGCACTAAGAGACGAAACTGCTCTATCATATGCCCAAAATGTATTTTGAAGACCAATTCTGCAATATTCAAAATTCTCTATTTCCTAATTTTTTGGAATTCACACAAGTTTTCTCTAAAAAGCATTTGGAGCAGCGTTCACAGCTCTCAACATGTCTTAAGAAGCTCTCAGCTTTACTAATAGTGACCTTACGTCCTACCTTCGAGCAGGTGCTCGCTTGGGAGAAGCTGCCTGCCGAGGAGAGAGCAGTCCTTCAGGCTGAGCGACAGGTATTTGTAGACCTTTGCTATGACAAGTAGCCATTGAGTTGCTGGGAACATATCTAACATGAAGATTCTGATTCTGTTCAGGAGCACTTTCAGATGCAGAACAGTGAGCGCTCGCAAGCGGCCGCCTGTGCCACACCAAAACAGGTATGTTTATCAAACTCGATCATGACGGACGAGCCTGATTCCATATTCTTTCATTGATACTGTGATTGTTCTGAGCTTCATGTCCATGGAAGGATTTTCTTTTCCAGGAAAAAAGTTGTCGTGGTAAGCGTTACAAGGACCCCATGATTTCCTTGGCTTCTACAAACACAAGAAATAAGGTCATGTTAGTGTTCGAGTTCTGCAGGACTGTCAATGTATAGTTCATCCGTGTATTCTCCTTAAAATGTAAACAAACTCCAGGACTCAGTAAACGAAGTGACCAGCTTCTTGACTGCTTCAGTCTTCGATCTGATCCGTTACTCATATGCTGTCCAGATATCGTATTTGCGAAGCCTAGGCTGTACGGTTGATCCGACTTCTCGCCTTCATGCATCGCGTTTGATCGAGCAATACAAAAACCTTTGAAGGACAACGCTTTGTAGCTCCACGTGAGCACTCTTCTGCATTCATGTGGGCGTCATTCATTATGCATTCAGTGTCTTAGTGGAGGAAATACATGGTAACTGTTGGTGACCAGAAGCAAGTCATTCCTGAAATAAGTCCTGTGTCACTATACACAAGCTTTGAGAAGGCGACTCTGATTCCCTGACTTCGGATTCTTTATGTATGTAATAAAGAAAGCAATTACTTAGTTTCCTGACTAGAGTACCTCCTAACCCTCATCGGAAGCGGACGAGCTATTCTCTATATGTCACTTAGAAGCGGTGACCATACTTTTCTATCAAACTGAAGTCACTCCGTACTAAGGTGTTTGTTGACCAACCTCAGAAAAATATGTTGTGAGTTTAAGAATCTTCACGAAATTGCCAGCTCGTTCGATCTGAGTGAAGATAACAAACCTTTAGCTACATCCTTCTTCCAAACATGGCTCCCTCAAATAGATTTCAGTGGATGGAGTGTACATTTACATGTCGAACATATCACAGATCCCTAACAGGCGCTGAATAAAGTGGTCATGTGGTAGTCAGCACACTTGGCAATCTCGCGAGGAATCTCTTCAACAAATGTTACGTCCAGACAAGGCTTGTTGCGACATATCATAAGGTTTCTCGTCTTAGTCTGAGGTTACATATTTCTGAAGAAACATCTCTATATGTATCTGTACATCTATGCCCCTATTCCGAACAATGTTCCTGAAAGTTGATGCACTGCCATTGATATTTTGAATAAACTGGCAGTTGTAACTTTGGAGGGTCCCTCTGGCAAGATTCGAGATATTGCCTGTCGATAAAGTATGCATTGTGATCAGACGCATTGTAATACTTCTGAGAGGGAGCATTTCTTTCGAAAGAAACTTTAAGTTGTAGAATGCAGATGTGGCAGTTCAACTTTCCAACTCAACTTACTGACAAAGCTACGTGTCAAGTTAATTTACATACGATGCCAACAGCAGACACGTCGGAGGCGGTTTTTCAAACTTCGAGGAGGGAGAAATCACGACTTTGGGTGCAATACTGCAGCGGGGCAGGCAAGGCTTCGAGTTTCCAGTTTCTCTTTTCAGGCGAAAGCGAACAACGTGTTCTGTATGGCAACTCCTGTAAATTCCACCAAAGCAAATCTCAGAAATATTCATAAACCATAAAATATGTTCAAAGCTCATGGACTATTTGGTCGGATAGAATTGGTGGAAAGAGCCGTGTGGTTTTAGAGGAACTGGTCAGGACTGCGGCCAATAACCTTGTTGCATCTGCCCAAAGACACTTTTTGGCAAGGTGCATATGGATACAATAGTGGAGATTCATCATATTCCTCCACGCAGCAAGTAGCACGGATCCAACCTAACGAGCTCTAGACTACTGAATCACTGACCTACGAAACGGAAAGATCCAGTCTGACTTCCCCAGCAGAAACCCAAGCTTCCATGATTCGCACAAGGTCTCCATCCACAGTGCCGGAAGAAGGGCTCACGGATTCATAGCCTCGATGTAATAATGCGAATGGCAAGCCATTGACAGCAGTCCCTGCTGGAAGTGATGAGCTCCCGATTGCTCGCGTGAAGTACTTGTGGGCCCCCCAACTTGCTCTCCCGAGAATGCGTGGGCTTTCAAGGTGGGCCGAATGGATTCTACACGTGGAGATGCAATTTTACTGGAGAATCTGTGGATCCAGGCTTTCAGGTGTTGCGGTTACAGATTCCTGAGGTTCCCGCCAGGTAGGACCGAGGGTGGATCTGAAGTGGGTCCGGCATGTTCGAGAAGTCCACGGGGCTGGTTTGCAAGTCCATGCGTTAGCTGACCGCAGATGGCACACTTGTCCCTGCCACGAGTCTCCCAATCCAAGGGTCAAACTCGCCCCTGCCGCTCCGCATTATAATCAGGGATGTTGAGCCTGGCCTGAATTCGCGAGTTTTCCAAGCAGGGGAAGCCAAAAAGGCCCCCTCTGCCCACACTCCCACACTGTCTGCGGTGTTACAGACTTGGGACGGGAAATGGTGAATGGGGAATGGTGAAATGGGTAAATGATGAAAAAAGTGGTTCCTGTTGATGATTTGTTTGCAGCACTGTGAGGAGATGGAGACGAAAAGAAATGTTGGCAGTTGAATCTACACACGTGGAGATGCAGCTGAGCACTTGACGAGCATCTGTGAATCACCCCATCTTGCCCAGGACTACTGTCTTAGCCTCTGAGGCTCTTGAGCATGGTTCTGATTAAATCTTCTTGAAGCCCGAGCTGCTTGCCAGGGGGGCACGGCCCCAGAATAGCAATCAGTAGACCAAATGAATCTCAGATCTAGCGCAAGGAGCCAAAACTGGCGCAGAAGGTTTCAATTGGCCCTAGGCCTTCTGAGAAGGCCCGCCCAGCAGCAGCAAGTAGATCCCTGCAATAGTCACACTCTTGGCGTGCAGCTTCTGGAACTTTGTCGTGTCTCGAACTTTCCGCGGCCACTTGTATTTAAGTAGGTCCGCCCTCGTCTATCAACCTCTCCATTTCCCTCCCTCTAAAGTTTTCGGGTTTTTTGAGATCCCTGCGGCGGCATCATCTTGATCGCACCCAAGTCCCGCAAGCGACTTGGTGGATCGGATCGAGCTTTTTATGCTTCGGAATCCGACCTTTCGCCAGTTCTTGGAGATTCCTTGTATGTGCTGGTGCGCTCGCTCATCAAGGCTTTGCAGGGTTTGGCTGCGATGGTGACCAGCGTACAGTTCTCGCCGAACATTGTCTCTTCTGGAGCCTCCAAGCTACCAGTGAAGGCTGCTGCTTCGAGATTGTTGGACTCCGCCCCCGTAGCCAGCTTACCGGAGGACATTCCTCTCGATGCCTTGAAAGTAATCTGCCCATCGGATCTGGGGAAAGAAACTTCGTCGTCCTCTGAGGATGAGGCTGATGTAGTCACGAAGGCCAACGGTGCTGCTGCTTCCAAAGTCGACTCCGATACTCTGGTTCTCGGAAAGAACTTCCATGACTTCTGTCTGACGATCACGGAGCCCGAGTTCGATGATGATGTCACCGGTGAGAAGGATGCCTATATGGCTGGAGTTTTGGCCCGCTACAGAAAAACACTTGTCGAAAGAACCAAGTACCACTTGGGTATGCGCTCAAACCTAGAGTTTTTCCTTTCGCCTGTGGTTCGATCCAATTGCGGTTTAGTGAGGCTTCAGAAGTGAGTTCGTGAAGGTTCAGTCGTTTCTTCTCGCGTATGGTGTGACGCCATTCTTGATTTGGTTCTTCCCATCAGTCCTGTTTCCCTGCGACAGCTCTTTTTATGGAGTTTGATCAATACAAAGAGCAGCAGGGACGATGGAAGTGGTCAAGAAACCTCTCAAGCACACTCTTGACAGAGTTCGCTACTAGATTCAATACATGTCGTAAATCAGAAACTGCAATTCACAAATGTGTGTGCATGCCTGTTTCGAATGAGGGTCGTAATTTGCATGCAAGGTGTCCGCCAATCACGAAGTTGGCGTCAAGGTTTCATCTTCGTGTTGGCCGCGTATGAGACTGTCTTGTCGCTCGTACCGCGCCACATTGTCAATTTCTTGTAGCACATGAAGTGCGGAGGCCCCTCGACGTGTACTCTGTCACCGGGTAGTTCTGTTTCCGCGGCAGTTTCCAGAGTCTTTCTCACGTCAGCTATTGCATTTGTCAGTTTCTCGACGTATGTGGAAAATTCTTTCGCTGGTCTTGATTTTGAAGTCAAAGCTATTCGCTGCATGCCGTATCATGTCAGCACATTATTCGATCTGCGACGTCGTCTTTCTTTCGGTCATTGTTTAGTATGTTCGACTTCGAAATCCGTCCTGTGTTTTTGGTGACACTTTATGTCTGTTCGGCATTTCTAGGTCGCTATGAGCGGAGGAAGGCCGTGCAGGATCCGGTGTTGCTTTGCTAGTGCATGTTCTTGTTATTGACTGGGAGTTTTCACGGAAGGGTTTCAAAGTGAAATTTTCGATGTATTCAATCAGTAGAAAGTTCATTCCTGCACTCGAAGTGTCTAATTCGTGCATCGACGTTACACATGACCAGGTTACCCCTACAATTTGGACTTCGACTACGGAGCTCTGTCCCAGTTACAACACTTTTCCATCAACAACTTGGGCGACCCCTTTATCGAAAGTAACTATGGTGTCCATTCAAGGCAATTTGAGGTCGGAGTTCTGGACTGGTTTGCCCGTCTTTGGGACCTCGAGAAGGATGAGTACTGGGGCTACATTACCAACTGCGGTACAGAAGGGAACCTTCACGGCATTTTGGTCGGGTGCGTTACGGCTGACTGTGTTGAATGTTTCTAGTTTTGCCAGTACATTTTGTGGCCGGTCCTCCATCGTTGTCTGGAAAGTATTGTTTTCTTCAATCACAAATTTCAAGCTCTCTCAGCCTACTCTTGGACAGAGAATCACTTATCAGACGAGGTTACAAATCTGGGCTGTGTGCGGTGTCTTTTCATAAGACCGTTTGTGCATGAGTGTAATCTGACAAGATGTTTTTGTTTATAGGAGGGAGGTTTTCCCTAATGGAATACTTTATGCGTCTAAAGACTCTCACTACTCGGTCTTCAAAGCAGCACGCATGTACAGAATGGACGTTGTGAAAGTTGACACTCTGCTATCAGGAGAGATTGACTGTGCCGACTTGAAGCGCAAGCTGGAAGAGAATGCAGATAAGCCTGCAATTCTGAATGTGAACATTGGTACGTCTCGGACTAAAATTTTTTGCTTGTCTTTGTTGACTTGTCAAACTCATCCTTCAGCGGCTCGTGTCCAGTAGAGATGTGCAAACTCCGTTCAATTCACATGTTGGTTCCCATGAGATTGGTATGTGAGTATAATATTCCTGATGTATGTCCGAACTTTTTTGGATAGACCTGTGAGTGGCACCTAACTTCGACAACGCAACAGGTACCACTGTGAAAGGAGCCGTAGATGATTTGGACCTCGTACTCAAGACCCTCGGCGACTCTGGTTTCACCGAAGATCGGTTTTACATACACTGTGACGGTGCTTTGTTCGGTCTCATGATGCCGTTCGTGAAGAAGGTACGTACTTGTGCCACGTACAACTGATATATAATTTTATATGTACATAGCAGGGTGCGAAAAGGATTCATCTCATTATTCGTTATGATCAAGTGGTTTCATGAATACAATGCTTGCACGCTACTAATCGGGTACGAGCATATAGGTGAGATTAGACAAGCCCAGAATGTATATTTACATGGCTAGTCTATGTACTTGTGGCATGGAAAGATAAATTAGCAGGCGCTGAGGCTGATGCAGCACATTTGATGTCTTGTATAGAATGTTCGATCCGAGTCAAGTGGGATTCTTTAGCATCTTTTGGCCTACATTTTTACCACTCTGTTGATGTTTTGTCATCTGTGTTATGAACTTGCAGGCCCCCAAGGTTACCTTTAAGAAGCCCATAGGCAGTGTCAGTGTATCAGGACACAAGTTTGTGGGATGTCCGATGCCGTGTGGAGTGCAAATTACACGGATGGAGCATATCAACGTCCTATCGAAGAACGTCGAGTACTTGGCTTCTAGAGATGCCACCATTATGGGGAGTCGAAACGGACACGCTCCTATCTTTCTATGGTACACACTCAACAGGAAGGGTTACCGTGGTTTTCAAAAGGAAACGCAACGGTGCCTAAGGAATGCTCACTACCTGAAGGAATGTCTCAGAGCTGCTGGATTTGGTGTCATGCTCAACGAGCTCAGCAGCACGGTCGTTTTCGAACGCCCGCAAGAGGAAGCATTTGTTCTGAAGTGGCAACTTGCTTGTCAAGGCAAGATAGCACACGCTGTAGTGATGCCGAGCGTGACCGTTGACAAGCTAGACAAATTTGTGGCGGAATTGATCAAGAGTCGACAGAGCTGCTTCCCTGATGGTAAAGTCGTTGCTCCCTGCATTGTCGAGGATGTGGGTCCCGAGAACTGTGCCTGCGATGAGCACAAGAATGTTCATGCCTCTGCTGAAGCACAGTCGTTTCAGTACTGAAGGGAAGAGACTGGTTTGTGTTAAGATTAGTAGTTAGTTCCCATTTGTAATCTTCATAGAACTCGTCCCTTTTGGACTCGAGCAGACACTGCATCTGTCTCTTGGGTCCTCTCTGTAAATATCAGGTTTGATTCAGGGACAGCAATTAGGATGGAGGTCCGGTTTTCCCCCTGTCTCACCACTCGACTGAGTATCTTGCAGTCGAGTAGTGATATCGGGCGGTCGGAACTTCCTCATAGATTCGTGGGAAGATTGTTAAAAATTAGTAGTTGTCATCATTTTTTTGTATCACTACTACTCTTGGAGTGGATTATAGACTGTTAACATATACCGGTCCCGAGTAAGTTGGCTGGACTTATGTAATGAGTGCGAATGGTCCATTTCACTAGACTATGTTGCATATTCTTCAGCACTTTGGTATAGAAGTTTAACGTTTCTTGTTAGAGAGCAATAACCCAGTATGATAAGAGTCAGCTCAAATTTGTACTTTTAGTCAGTTGATTCAAATGTGCGAGTAATCATCGATCAAATGTCGACTTGGAAATACGATACCTACTTATGGTACGTTTCATACTACACCCTTCAAATGCTTGTAGTAAGCATTGCAGCTTTCATGGAAGAGAACCGACAATGGACAGATTGGTAATATGACACCACTGAGAAGCATGTAAACCAAATGATACGAAAATCCCCTTCAAAGACGACAGAAGAATCCTCTCTTGTGCCTCAAGTACGCTTTCGAGGAAAAGTTGATTCTTGACCGAATGTCTCTCCAGCGACATGCATCAAAATGGGAGTAAACACCAAACTCTCTGTTCAAACACATGAATGCCACAGGAGTAGCATTAAATAATGTGTACAGCTTCAAGAGCTAACCTTCAACCTCAGAGAGACGAAAGATAGTAGACCTCGTGGTAACAACTTCTAAGGCCGACTATATGAAAGTACAACATACGAAAAGTGTATGTCCACCTGTAGAAAATTAAATTTCCAGCTAGACCTGTTGTAACAATCCTCGAAGTCTCTCTCTCTCTCTCTCTCTCGATCGAAGTGAACGAGGGTGAATCTCACATACTTATGCTTGTTCAGTACCACCTATGAATTTAACATAGAAAACCACTTTTGAGTAGTTGCTTGTTCTTGCTATTCATGTAGTCCTGTCATCTCAAAGCGTGGTCGAAGATATTTCAGTACTTCTATGGTCAATGAAGATTATCCTACGCACTCTCTCTAGCCATACGTGAATCAATGTTGAGGCGTGTGTTGCTTGTTGGAGCCAAGAGGTCTCAGGGGCTCAAGAAAAGACATCTGCTACAGCCATGGCAGCAATCCTTGTACCAACTGAAGATTGGTTTTGCCTTTCGTGTAAGCCTATCTCAAATCTGGGGTTAAGCTTTTCACTCTACCTACTTTCTCTACACCTATGAGGTTTCGTCTTGGCTTGGTACATATATGTACATTTTCATTACTCACATGTGAGTGTTCTATCACTTTGGATGTAATATATGTTCATATGACTTGTTGTCCATTGGTAGGATAGCTACCCATTATGTCATTAGTGATGTGGTGTTGCTAAAGCACGAGAAGTCCACATGAATAAAGGGCCGAGAACCCCGAAGAAGGGAGAAGGTGGATACCTCACATGGAGTGAGCATTGGTATGCCTTGTGGTTATTAAGGTTAGGGCAGAATTATACTTCGTTCAGGAGGACCATGTTAATGTAGCAAACGTGGTAGACGTGGTGGTTTCCGATTCTACTCGTGACACAGTTTCAGAGGGGGTGATCATCCATCCTCTCTGAAATGGGCGGTGAGTGGAGCAGACATCGACATCAGTGTGATGCTATTGGGGCCTAGCCCCATGTTACCCATTTGGTTTCTTCCTTGTCTTGCTTGATGGGGTTTCTTCCTTGTCTTGAATTTTTGTTATTTTATTGTGTGGTTCCGGAGTTTTTATGTCAATGGATAGTATATAGCGTTTGAATAAAAAGCTCCGGTCAAGACTTTGATCACATTGATGGTTGTGTGTACTTCTTTCCGAGTGCTAGAGGTAGGTGTTATGCTGAATCATGTATATTAAAAATATAATAATTATGGAACCTAATTAAGGATTGCTTGAGGTTGAAACTATTTCTCATAACTAGTGCCCTACCGACAATTCAATTCACTCAACAGCAGATTTTGAGTTCTCACCTCAAAAGACATGAATGTAACAATGTGCAATCACATAGGAGATAGACATATGGATGCTCAATTCACATATATGAGACAAAACTTTGATGGTAGATCATGAACTAGAATAAACAAATTAACAACATTTTTTTATGTATTTATTAATTTATTTTATTCACTCCTCTATTTACATTCACTCCATATATGTTTTATTCTTGTCTCAATCCTTGAAAATAAATCTGGCTCATGGTAGAACATATTAATTTGGATGTTCATGCCTATAAGCTCTTGTTGCATTTTAATCATGAAATCTTCTTGCAATTCACATTTTCTCTAAACTTATACAATCATTTTTTTTCTTTGTTATCATCTCCTTATGCACATTCATCATTAATGTTCCTCAACATACTCCTATTAAAGTCAATTTTCATTTCTATTTCAACTCCATTTTCATACATTATATCAAAGATGTATCCATAGTAGAAAAAATCTTTCAATCTTAATGGGTCACTCTATCATGACAATAGTTTGTTGAAAAACTGACCTGCATCAAGTAGTTATGTACAATAAATACACCCATTGAAACTCAATATTACATCTTAATAATTTAAGATAATTTATTAAATTTTAGATGAGTACATAATGACATTCTTTGTCTTTCATGAAACAACAAACATTCACTTGCAACACATGTATCACAACCTCTAATATATATATCATATAGATATGATAGATACGTGATCTCCCCGTCCCTTTTGTTCTTTTACTGTGTCTCTCAATATACCTATCATCATCTTTGTATGATAAAGTGATCTTACAAAATGTTTATAAATAAAATTTTTTTAAATGCTAATCTCTAATTTATCATCTTTTTCAGATTTATTGATTGTTAAGCATATCTATAGATTTACTTTCTATATATATGTTTGTCACTCATATCAACTAAATATAAGTAAATTTAAAATCTTGAAATTTGAAAGCAATATTATGGATTAAAGTAGGATAACACAATCTGAAAACTAGGTTTAGAATTTATTTCAGAAAAATATGCAAAATACAAACAATATTAGTGTTTATTTAGATTATTATCCAGAAAATTATTTAGTATTAGATATTATAATTTTGAATTTATAATCATGCATTAATTATTATCATAAATATTTGATTCCTTTTATTAAAACTCAATTATTCATAATTTTTTGGAAATTTTTTTTTTTTACATTCATTGTATGTACATAAACTTAAACACTAGATAAACATGAATACAGTTAAAATATAGCATGAGTTTTAAAAATAAAAAATGGATAAAATTAAAAAAAAAATTGAAAAAATAAATAACATGGATAAATAAATAATTGTAACCATCTTGAGTTTGTAAAAACTAAACTAGATGTTATTTAAGATGCAAACAGTTAGTCTAGTGTTGATTATTAATTGAATTATTTCAGAAACCATGTAAACAATCCAAATGCTATTTGTATTGTATATTTGTAGGTTAGTTAGTGTGTTTATTTGAGACACACATCAACAATCAGTATGTTGTTTGCCACATCATAGATTCAAAAATATTTTGAAGAGTGTTGATTCTATGACTTTATTTCACATTGTTCCTTGTAAGGATTATATATATAATAAAATAAATCATTGAGGTTATCTATCAACTTAAGAGTTTTTAAACTATCCTAATTTCATATCACCTAGTGCTACATTACTTAATAATATTTTTAGATTTATTTTTGATTAATTTTAAATAAAAACTGTTCTAAAATTTGATTAAAATAATTTTAAAGTCAATATATATTATCCTATATTGCATTAAATTTTGTACAACTATCTTATATATAATAATGATATTTATCTTGTCATCACTAAATACTTTTATCTATGTATAAATTTAATGACTATTTTGAAAAGATGTGGATATTGAACTTGTAAATAAAAAAATAGATTTTATATAAATAAAAAATCATCATAAATTATAAAAAATAAGAAATTAATGTTATTATTATGTTTGTAAGATAAAATTATTAAAAAAAACTTTTTTATCAAATTTTTTATGAAATAATGTAACACTAGAGAAATGAGGAGAGACCACTCGAATAGCTCAAGAAATTCTGAAGTTGAGAGATTCCTCAATGGTTTCTATTTCTCCATATATAGTTCTCAAAAAGGTACAAACTAGATAAGGTTACACAACCACCATCCATTCAATTTCTCGTGGATTGATGATGTGGCGGTCATCCCTATGAGCACATGGATTATTGACGTGTACTCCAACTAACACACGAACCAATACACTAACTAACACACAAGAAACACAACTTAAAGAACACACGGATTGTTGAAGTGGCACCTTTAGATACTCCACTAATAGTCAACTCAAAACTATCTATCTCCTCCTTGCATAACCTCTACTTTAGTTCTCACTAACTAAAGATGGTTACAAACTTCCCTCCTTTAAAGATGCAATGTCCTCGTTATTCACACGTTCAAACTCTGGAACGATATGCATTGGCTAAGTTCTTTGCCAGTTCCCAAGTTGATTCATATGATGGATATCCCTTCCATTGAATCAAATACTCAATTTTTGGGTATTTGTGACCCCGAATCCATTTTTTGAGAATCTTGTCAACCTCAAATTCTGCATGATTTGCTACCATAGTAGGTAAAGGAGGAGAAGTTGATGGATTTGTGAACTACTTGGGACGTGGTACATGTTTTCGCAATCGTGACATATGAAATACGGGATGTATTTTCATATGCAATTGGAACTCTAAATTGTAAGACACCTCATCAACACGTTTCAATACCACAAAGGACCGATGAATCGAGGGTTAAATTTTGGTGTTCCTACAAGTGACAAATTGATTGTGGATAGCCAAACTTGATCTCCTTCTTGAAAATTCACCTCCCTGCGATGAGCATCTACATATTGCTTTTGTCGATTTTGAGCAATTATCAACTTCTCTTTTGCTTGATGCAGTCCTTTGTGTATGTGCTCCAGAAAATCATTGACTGCCGCAACTTTGGTTGAAAACTCCTGCCCTTTAGGAATTCTCAACAAACTAGAAGGTGTCAAAGGATGAGCACCATACATCAGATAAAATAGTGACACTTTTGTGGATGCATTAACATAATTGTTATATGCAAATTCCATTAGAGTCAAAAGAGTATTCCACTCTTGTTGTTCCTCCTAGGTGAATGCTCGCAATATATCCTCTATTGTTTTATTGACCCTCTCTGTTTGACCATTAGTTTGAGAATGATAGGCTGTAGACATTACTAGCTTTGTTTTGAATAAACCAAACAAGATTTTCCAAAACAAACTAGTAAAATGAGTTCCTCTATCTATGATTAAGACTTTTTTTAATCCATGATTCATAAAAACTACGTCTAGATATAAATGAGCAAGTTGTGGTGTCGTCACTGTCTTTGTGGTAGGTCGGATGTGTATCATCTTACTCAATTTATCCACAAAAACCACAACTGAATCATGTCCTAAAGAGGTTTTTGGTAACTCACATACTAGATACATAATAACATGTTCCCATCGTTGTTCGGGAATGGGAAAGGGTTGTAATAAACCTGTTGGTTTTTTATTCCCCGCCTTATTTTGTTGATATGCGACACAACTTTGAACATATGCCTCCACATCTTGTCGCATCCTTGGCCAATAGAACATTCGTTGTTTACTCTCAAAAGTCTTTTCTGCTCCCACGTGCTCCGCAATGGATGTATCGTGGCCTTCTGACAATACCATGGATCTTGTGGGATCCATATATGTTGCTCTTGAAATGCTAGACCTCGAACCTTCTTTGCCGTCTTTGCTTGAAGTGCTTTCATGATCTCCTCTTCCTCCTTTGTTGCAGCCATCATTGGATTTTCACCTATGTGATGTTGTTGATACACAGCATTCGTGTGAGAGCATCTGCAAGTTGTTTCTTGCCCTCCACATACACTATCTTCATGTTGAACTGTTGACGCCATTTTACCCATCGAATTTGTTGTTTGGAGAGATCTTTATGAGTTTCCAAATAACCAATGGTTTGTGATCGGTTTTTACCACAAACTCCTTGTCTCCCAAGTAGTGCTTCTAATATTTTGTGTCCAGAACAATGGCTAACTCCTCTGTTCAATTGTGTGATAGTTTTGCTCAGTTGCCACCAACTTTCGGGAGAAAAAGGCAACCGGATGCCAACCATCCTCCCACTCTTGTTGAAGAATTCCATCCACTGATGTACCTGATGCATCAGTAGCCAACTTGATTGGTTGATTAGGATCATACCACTTGAGAATAGATGCATGCAAGAGAGCATCTTTCAATGCTTGAAAGATTAACTCTTGTGCGGTTCCCCATCTCCATTTTTGACCCTTTCATAGCATAGATGTTAAGGCTTGGGCAAGGCGTGCAAAAGCTTTAACAAATCTGCGATAAAATTTGGTAAGACCTAAAAAACTCTTTAGGTCAGTTTGATCCTCTGGTGTTGTCCATTTCTGAATGACTTCTATCTTCTCATTCATCACTTGGATTCCCTCCGCTGTGACTCGATGGTCTAAATAATCTACTTCTGATTTGCCAAATTCACATTTTGAAACTTTGGTATATAACTCATTCTCTCGCAAAACCTCAAGTACCTTTCGTAAATGTCGTCTATGATCTTCTAAGGTTGTACTATATAGCAAAATATCATCCAAAAAGACAATAACAGATTTGTCTAAATAAGGACAAAAAATATCATTCATTAATCCCATGAATGTGTCAGGTGCGTTAGTGAGACCAAAAGACATCACTAGATACTCAAAGTGACCATACCTAGTGCGAAAAGCTGTCTTTTGAACATCTTCATCAGCAATTCAAATCTGGTTATACCCGCTCCTCAAATCCAGTTTGATGAAGTACTTCACCACTTGAAGTTGGTCAAACAAATCATCCATTCGAGGTAATGGATACTTATTTTTCACCATTTGTTGATTCAATCCACAATCTTATACTCCCATCCTTCTTCTTCACAAACAACATAGGGGCTCCATAAGGTGAAATGCTTAGTTGTATGAACCCCTTTCTCAACATCTCCTCCACTTGAGCTGTACATTTCTCCAACTCATTTGGAGCCAAATGATATGAAGCTTTGCACGTTGGAATGCTTCCGGATATCACCTCGATCTTGTGATCTACACGCCTCTTAGGTGGCAATCCTACAGGTAGATCATTTGGGAAGACATCCTTATACTCCGTAATAATATCGCTCAATGATTCCGGAATGTAAAGATTTGGATTGTATTGCTCCATCCATGGCATTCCTATGATGACATCATATCGAGCTAATCGGATTACTCTTCATTCAATCTCTTCATTGTACCCGTCTATGGCTAGTTGTACACTCCATGCTAACGTCTCAATTGGTTCAGTTTGTCCATTTGGCAACTCCACTTCCTCACTCACATCCTTCATCAAAGTCAATCCTAATTTCATTACAACAGATCGTGATAGAAAATTTTTTGTTGCTTAAGGATCAATTAGTACTCTCACCTTGTGTACTTCCATCATCCCATCTGCGACAATCAATCGTGCTTGTTTCTTTCTCACTCCATGAGCTTCCAATCGTTGTCTTCTTCTAACCCCGCCTTTTTTTTGTTTAGTGGAACCAGTAAGGCTACGAGACAAGTTTACTAGTGATCTTCGTTTCCCTGCAAGATCTCGTCTTCATTGTTATATTCCCCTCCTTCCATATTGTTGAAAGACCTTCGCAACATAGATCTTCCTCCGGATGGTTCTGATCGAGTTGTACAGAACTTGGCAATGTGATCTATCCTCCCACATGTAAAGCATTGACGATTGTCACGAACTTTCATTGCTCCTCAATTAACTGTTCCATTATTTGCAAGAAGATCTAGCAAATTTGGAATAAGTGATCGAAGATTATCACACCCATACCTAGGCGGTGGTCCTCGTGGTGGTGCATATCCTTCCCTACGTCGAAGGTTTCATAACTCCAAGGGTTTTGGGCCAAATAATTCTCGTATATTGCTTGATGGTTCACCGTGTGTGATCCCATAAGCACCCGAAATCTGTTGAGCAATTGCGATTGCTTCATTCAATGTGGATGGATTACTCACCATCACCTCCTTTTGCACTCTCTCCTTCAGATCTCGTTTGAAGACATCTAAGACTTCTGCTGACTCATATCCATAATGGATATTTGAAGATCACAAAATTCTTCAATGTATTCATGTATGCCTCCTTTCTGCTTCAGATCCCACAACTTCATTCTTGCGGTTTGAAGGAAATCCACCGCTTGAAAGTTCTGAAGAAGCCCCTCTTGCATCCCACTCCATGAAATAGAAGCACCTCATTCTGAAAGCATTCGTTCCCATGTAATGTACCATATAAGAGCCTTATCCATGAGGTAAGACCGCATGAACATTCCTGCAGTAAAATCAAAAACATGAAAATGTGATAGATGTATATTCATGCTCATGATCCATCCCTCCAAAACTCCCATGGCTTTATGTAGGAGCATAGTTCTTAGGATAAGTAGGATTTTTTTTGGTTTTTGTGAATAAAGCGTTATATTCGGGTTCTCTTGAAGGTATTCGTCCGAATATATGTTTGTTAGCTAGGAATACTATTGGGGAGTTCACACGAGTGAAATGCGAGGGCATTTAAGCGCGCGTTTGGGCAGCGGATTGAGAAATTGTCGAGAGAAAGTCGATGCCAAGAACTTGCCGAGCGGCCGGAGAGAAGGAAAGCTAGCTGCAATGTCGAAGCGTCGAACCGGAGGAGTTCCAGTAGGAAGAAGTGCGACGATGGGGAGAATTGGACCGCTCATTCTGATGGCGGATTGGATTCCAGCGGAGTTGCTGAGGTTGAAGAACCTCGGTGGAGCGTTTCTGTCATGGCGCTGGGACTATGTGTGCCCGGAGCTGTGCGATGAAGTCCGGAGAGGGAAGCCGCTGACAGCAATTGGGAGCAGAGCACATCCGGAGAGGGAAGCCGCTGACAGCAATTGGGAGTAGAGCACATCCGGAGAAGTGGAATGCGAAGTTATGGGCGAAAGCTTTGGGACGCAACCACGAAGAGGACAAAGGCGGAGTCGATTGGGAGGGATCGGCAGTGCATACGGCGTTCACTTTTGACGAGCGGAAGTGGTTCAACCCTAGAGAGAGGAAGGGGACGAATGGCTACAAGCTCGACTTAATCAAAGACGTCTTCAGGAGAAAGGTGGCATTCACCTTGAATCGCCTTTTTCACCGCAGAGAAGAACAACGCACGTGAGTATGCATAAAGTGAGGATCGTGGAAGGGTTCATCGGATGAACTATTCGGGTGAACTGGGGAGAGATCTTTGCGAGAAATGTGCAGGCCATGGCGACTAAGCTAAGGGAAGACGATAAGAGTGTAGTCTATCTCTCGTCTTTCTTAGTACACCTGTATGCAAAGTTGGAATGGCTGACGTCTAAGGAGAGGTCAGATCGGTTGGAGAGTGGGTTGTCGGACTTGGATGCGGACATCGACAACGCTAACAGTGGGTCTACGAGGAGTCTAGGCACGAGTGCGCCCCCTGAGCCGAAGAGAACGGGAGAAGTGAGATCGGTGCGAGCAAGCCCGATCGGGACTCGCACGGAGGTGATTGGGACATCGAGGAAGAGGAAGAGAGTAGTGGAAGACAGTCCCCATGCCACTCTAGCGGTACGAAAAGATGTAGGCAAGAAGAAGATGGAAGAAGTTGGACCGGCAAAGTCCTCTCGACCAAAGATGATGGCGGTGAAGCCGGGGCTGAAAGCCTCGAAGGAGATTGCAGAACCCATGGCATCGGTACTACAAGTGTCGCAGAAGTTGGAGGCTGTGGTGTCCCAGTATTGTTGGAGTTGAACGAGATGGGACCGATGTATATGCCAGGGTGGAACCCTCAAGAAGACGAGTATATGGAATTGATTCAAATGATGAACCGTCTGGCGTTGGGGAAGGAAGATCAATCCATCACAGTGAAGGAGTTGACAAAGAATATGGACAAGCTGTCCAGGGAAAAAGCTGAGATGGAGAAGCAGGTTGAAGAGGCGAAGAAGGCCTACGAAGAGATGCTGGTCAGATTCGGGGTGCGGAGATCCATTTTGTGGAGAAGGAGAATGCTCATCTTCGGGAGACCGTGCAGGACCTAAAACTAAGATTGATTTAGGTGGATGTGGAGGCATCTGCGAAGCTGGAGAACCTCGCCAACAGATGTGCGTAACATCTGTTCACACGATGTGATTGTGTTGAGACGCAGCGGTTAGAGCAGTTGGTGGCAACGATGGAAAATCCTGGAGACAAGAAAGACCGGAGGAAGGAGATGTACAAAGCATTGGGTCGGGATTTCCGTGAAGCCATGGCTCTTCATCGACGTGAGATTGCCGCAGGATGTACGGGAGATGCAATTAGGAATCGACGCATTCACGCAAGCGCCAGGCGCGATCGAGCGGCTTAGATCAAAGTAGAAGACTTAGGAGAGAGCGATCCGTGTAGGAGACGGTTAGCTTGGCAGTTAGGAGTAGAAAGTTAGAACATTCATTATAAATAGTCAGTAGGAAATAAAGTGATGGATCTTTCATCTTTGCAAGTGTCCAAACTGTTGGATTGCAAATTGTAGTCAGGGTAGAACGAGCACTCGAGGAGCCTGGTGTCTGCAGTCGACATTGTGACGATCAAGCGTGTATCCGTGAAGTTACCCGGATATTCGCCCACGAAGCCGAGCCTTGTTTGTAGCATCGAAGTACTCTAGAAGGTGTTTCACCGAGACGCAAATTTGTAATGAGAGAGATCCCCTATCCCGAAGTAAAGCAAATTGTCAGACCTTGTATTTCTTTGTGTCGTGGAATTGGTGATGTGATGGGTTTGTGAAGGAATTGAGTTTGTACCGATTACCTTCTTTGTGAATGCTCTTCGGACTCTGCAGTCCAGAGTCAGAAAGAAGTCTACACGCTTATTTCCCTTCTTCGCTAGTGTGGTTTGATCCCTCATTCCCTTGGGAACGAATCAATCTATACGAATTCGGACTGAATAGTGCTTACCGTGCTATTACACTTTACTGCCCTTGTAGGCTTCCACCTTACATAACTTTCCCATACGAAGTAAGAGATTAGCTTGATCGAAAGATCAAGTCAATCTCTTGAAGTCGTCTTACAATCTCTTACAGTCTCTTGAAATCGTCTCTGATTTGCCTCTTTGTTGGCAATAGCAGTCGCTTGCGGTTGGGATTGAGTCTCTTGTATTGGAGTTTCCACTTTCATCTCACCAACTCTTTCTCTCTCTCCATCTTCTCACTCTCTAATGTAGAGATCTTGTCCTTCATGGCTTGTTGCTTTGTATATCCATCTACAATAGCTTTTTTTTAACTCTTTCATATCTATCATGATTGAGTTGAGAACTTCACTCATAGAAACTGATGCTTCCATGCTTCTCCACCACTCAAACTAATATAATGTAAGTATAATAACAATCCAATCTCTCAAAATAGGAATCACAAAAGGCCGAGGTGATCCTATTACAACTGTGTAGTACTCTTCACCGTAGTTTCTAAGAATAAAGTACCTCCACACTCTCTTCTGTTGGTAAATTATTCTAATTTCTACATACGTGTTGAACGGAACCGGTGCAGATGGTTTACAATTCAAATCCATCCAACATTCAGTTTAGAATGTAAATGGTACAATCTCACGTTTCTCCATAACTGAGAATTGGAAGTATCATTGGTACTAATGATGCCATCACTCTAGCCATAAAATCTGCACCCCAATTCGCCACAAGGTACACTATGAAAATATCCTTCTCCATGAATCGAATATGGATGTTGAATAGATTGGGAAATGGAAAGTTTGGTACATGATTTCTCTCAGGCACATCCATACCTGCAGCCCACAGTTTTCCCCTTCCCCCTTACTTTACATGCAGATGAAGGACCTCTGTCAGTCTCTAT
Source organism: Marchantia paleacea (assembly GCA_014180765.2). Classification (NCBI taxonomy): domain Eukaryota; kingdom Viridiplantae; phylum Streptophyta; class Marchantiopsida; order Marchantiales; family Marchantiaceae; genus Marchantia; species Marchantia paleacea. Next base: position 945,515 of record MUAA02000098.1, read on the forward strand.
ACAACTCTCAAGAACTTAAAGTTATCATCATCGTCTTGCTATTCCAAGAGGGGTAATCCACACTCAAGGAAAGAGCAAGTTTGCTTTGATATCATTATAACACTAGGGAAGTGAGGAGAGACCACTCGAATAGCTCAAGAAATTTTAAAGTTGAGAGATATCTCAATGGTTTCTCTTTCTTCATATATAGACCTCATGGATTGATGACGTGGCGGTTATCCCTATGAGCATACGGATTGCTTTCAACTAACATACTAACTAACACACAAGAAACACAACCTAAAGAGCACACGGATTGTTGACGTGGCATCTTTAGATACTCCACTAATAGTAAACTCAAGACTATCTATCTCCTCCTTGCGTAACCTCTACTTTAATTCTCTCTAACTAAAGATGGTTACAAGATCTCATGTATGGTCTCATTGAGATGTTAGAGAAGGAGAAATGGAGTCTACAACTAATATGGCTAGAGTTGATTGTGTAGAGCAAGCAATGCTTATTACTATAGAAGTTTATGATACATTTCAAGAGGTTACAACTAGCAATTGAACTTGTTCACATTCAGCTAGTGGATCTTTATATGAGAGAGTAGAAGAAGCTTTCTACTTAAGAGGTTGAAGTTTAGCAATTATATGTTATGTAATCTACCTCTAGTGTTAATGAAGAGGAGATATGGGATATTAAGATTGATACCAAAGCAACAAGAGGAAGAAAAAGACATAGAGTGAGGAGATTTTTAAGGTGTTTCAGAAATTTTTTTGGCTTCATCATAAAGAACTTAGGCTATTTGAAGGAATTATATTGATTGATTTAATTACTGATGCACCAGTCTTCTGTTGTTCTTATTAATACATTTACGTGGGGAGAGATTTGATTCAAAGTATGTATCAAGATCTTCTTGAGACTAGATATCATATGAAGAATATGACTATGTTATGTTGATGCAAGTCAAGAAGGATATACATCGTAATTATTTGGATAGACTCATGTATGGTGACTATCAATATGTCAAAAATAAAATCTAATTGATATGTTATGCATATACATCAAAAGAGGTCTTTGATGTATATGCATCATATGAATACACAAGAGTATCTTTGATGTATATGCATCATATCAATACACAAGAGTATCTTTGATGTATATGCATATGTACACAGAGTCAATCTTGTGTATTCTGTAACCCTCATATGTGAGTAGGGTGCAAGTAATTTTTGGACTTCCAAAGTGGCATTGGAGAAATGAACAAGAGAGATTGTCTGTGTCAATTTTGAGGAGATTAATGAGAGGTCATATATTTAAGATACATAATGATTGGATTATGTTGAATTTGGAAGGAGTGTTGACTCAACATGATAATGAGGAGAAAAAGTTTGTAGTAGTCTATGCAAGTTACATCAACAATGCAACGAAGTCAAAGTATAGTTCTTATGAAGTAGACTATTTGACAGTTGTTTGGATTGTGAAACATTTCAAATGTTATTTTTTAAAAAACTCCATTCTCATCATTTGGTTGATGGAATCAACCAAGCTTACAAGAAAGTTTGCATGAATGGACTTTTATCTTACAAGAGTATGATTTTATGGTTGTACATAGACCTCAAGTGATAAATCGTGATGCAAATAGGTTAAGTTGAAATAAATGTACAAATGAAGTTGACAAGATATGGGCTCAATGGTACGATGAAACTCATAAGGAGATGATGTCAGGTTTGTATGCATATGCATTTTTTAGTATGATAGCTTTTGAGAGCTATGTGATATCCTTCTTAGGTTGAGGAGTGAATATGGTATTCTCAAAGGTTAAGTGTCGGAGAAAAATTTGAAACTGAGTCAAGAAATACATGATGACATGATGGTGTTGGAATATCTTCGTATAATTGCTTTGATGGTCATGTTGAGAACCAAGAAGTCAAGTTCTATAAAGAGCTTGGTGATTCATATGGAAAGGTAAATAACTTCTTTGTGTATAGAGAGATGGTAATGTTTGTGTTGTGCCACTTCTATTTCAGAAAGTGCAGTTGACTGGACATGCTTATGAGGAATTAGATCATTTAGGAGTAAAACAAACATAGAGCTTATTTTGAAATTATTATTAGTGGAGAAATATAAAGATCGAGGTACAACAATTTATAGCCAAATGTATGGTTCCAACAAGACATAAGAGATATGACACAGATTGAAAGTTTGAGTACTTCATATGCCACAAGGAGATTTGATAGTTCCATATATTATTTAAAGAGATTAATGCATGAGATTTTTTTAGTTGTACATCATGCATACATCATCAAGGTATCTTGGAGATTAAAGAGTCATCATATGTGACAAATACGATCTATATAATGATTTAATAAAAAATGATACATATGGGTAAGTCATCTAAATATGAGGATCCTAAACATCATGATTGGATATGTTAGTTGCAAAACTCACCCTAAGGGTTAAGCAAGCACCAAGAACATGGTACATGACATAGATGTTTTTTTGTTGGGATTAAGATTCAATTATTTTATGTGTTTGTCAAACATATTTGCAATTTCTAAATTGTTATATTTGTAGATGATTTGATGATCACAAGGAACAATTATCAAAATATTCAACATGTGAAGTATCAATTGTAGAAGTAGTTCAAGATGAAAGATTTGGATATATCTTGATACTTCCTTGATATTCATATTTCTCTTGTTGGAAGACATAATTGAATGATGCAACACTTGTATGTACTAGATTAGCTCGCACAATTTGGAATGATGAATAAGGCTCTCTCTAATATTTTGAAGTATAATTTGAAACTTCTATCAAATTTAGGTGAAGCATAATCTGAAACTGGTAATCTGCTAGTGTCAGATTGAAGGCCTTGCATTTAAATTAGGTTTTTTGAATACTCTATGTATATCGTCATACGGTTGAAAATTTGATATATCTATTAGCTATTAGACCTTATTTGATTACTCACTTGAGCTTGTTAATTTGTTCATGCATACTCAAGGAATCTTCATCTTCATGTTGTGAAGATGATTTTTTTTATATGTGCTGTAGACTTCATTTCTCATTAATTTCACCTTTTAATCTTTATGATTTTACATATATAAATTGAACATGTAGTGCATAATACATCATGTCTACATGCATTATATGTTTTTGACCTTAGAAGTGCAGGTAGTTGTTGCTCATTTAAGAAGTAACATATCATAGCTTTGTAATCTACAAAGGTGGAGTATAGAGTAGAGACCAATATACCATGCAACGACATAGTTGAAATAGTTACTGATTGATATGGGATGGTTACTACCTAACTTGATTATTCCATATAGAGATAACACAATAGCATTTAACCGGCTGATAATCCTTTGTTTCATGCCAAATTTAAGTATCTTGAGCTACACTATCGTTTTATTTGTGAGAAAGTCCTTGCAAGTAAGATAGATTTCATATATGTGAACACTTCCGAGTAGATTGCTAATTTATTCCAAAAAAATCTTGTTTAAGTGCAAGTTTGAGTATTTAAGATTTCAACTAGGTTTACATGATTAAGGCAATAGCATTGAGTAGACGTATATCAAGCTTCATATTGTATGATTTTGAGGAGTGGTGTTCTTATATTGGCTCTATATAGTTACAATTAGTTAGCATTTGTCTCATCTATCTTGACGCTATGCCAATCTTGAAATCTTTGACGTCTAGAAGGATTGAATTTTCCTTCTGAAATGAATATATTCAAGTTAGGGCTCTCTTTCTCATATGTTTATGTTCTATATCAAAATGCTTCATGGTGAACTTATATGTTTCTTTTTTTGTCTTATGTATATTAGTGATTTGAATCAAATAAAATGATAGAATAAAAATTATTCTAACAAATATTTTATTATTTTAGAAGTAATTTATTTTATATGATGATTTAAAAAAAATTATTTCTTTGTAGAATAAAAATATATGACATGGTTGAAGACAAGATCTCTTTATAAATTGATATGTTATTAATGTTATTAATAAGCATATCTTGATACATAATTTTTGGTATGCATTCTTTAATATTCACACACCACAAAAACTATACTACTATAATGGATTTGATTATAATTAATAAGGATGCACAATATCACTATATACTATTTTTAAAAATTCTATTACTATATAAGAACATGCCTTGGCATATTTTAGACTTTAATAAACAAAATATTCCAACTATTGTTATAAAAATCTCTTTGAAATAAAACTATCCAAGAAAATGATACTTCAAATAAATAAAAATTAAAAAAAATTGATCTCTCATGAAATTTTCTCTCTATGTTTAAAATTTTTAAGATATGTTTTATAAACCTCAAGTGTGGATGCTCTTAAAAATTCAAATTCATATATATATATATATATATATATTTATCATTATATTATATCATCCATCCTACAAAATATGTCATATACATTGCTAAGATAATATTATTCATCACCAATAAATACTTTTCATCTCAAAATATAAAATCAAGACCAATCATATATATATTTAAGTGTAATCTCATTCAACATAATTAAAATTTCACAAAAAATCTTATGGATCATTACCAACATGTTTCACCAATCATTCATAAACTTTAACAACTAGTCTTTGTTTAAGATTTTTATCAGTATTAACATCATAAGAAATCTAAATATAACCTTCTATAATAAACTAATGATTAAATCATAGTATTATAGAGTTAAATATGATTACTAAATTATGATGATCTTTGTATAAATATTTCACTTGTAATTTATATTTACATGTTGGCTAAATAAAATCCATTAAATAATATTAATTAAAATTCATCTTTAAAAATACTTCATTCATCTATAAAAATATAGCAGGTTTTGTACTCACAAATCTTTCTTACCATATGAGTTCTAAAACTGTATAAAATGTTACTCACTGAGAAGTTGTTGAAATTAATTATCAGCCAAACAACTATATTATAACTTCACTTCCATCGTTTTGATCCTCACAAAACTTTATGTAAAAAAAATTACACTTTTAGTCAATCATTCAAGCATATAGCAGCTCCATTTATGTGGTACTTGTTGATGAAACATAATTTATTTTCACAATCAACAACCTCTTCTTACATTAGCATATCCTTACCAACACTGTTTGCTTTCATTATATGGATCACCAAGGAACAATCTACAACTTTTTTTTATCACTTTTAATCAAATTGTGTACAAAAATTGAGCTTCATATGAGTTAACTCCACATTCAAATTGAAAAAATTGTCAATTTAATGGTAAAATGAATTCTTTTCAATTCTCTCTTTGTGACAAACTTTAGTATCTCATAACTCTCTCTCTCTCTCTCTAGCTTGCTCTAGATGTCAAAAAATTTGATATGATCTAAATCTCCTCATTGAGAGCTTTTTACAATATACTATGATCCTCAAATGCACTCTAGGAAGTCATTCATCCACCTCTTCACATTTATCCAAGAAAAAATGTTCAGGTTTTATTTCCATAGATGATTGAAGTCTAAAGAACACTATTATTATCTCATGTACTATCATAACACTTTGTGTGAAATATCAACTTTAAAAAAAATAAAAATATCATAATTTTTTTTTCATACGATTTTCATATAATAGATGCAACGCACAATAGACAACTTGACTTTGCACTTCATTACTCCGAGGTTTTGTTACTATCAGAACACTTTGTGTGAAATATCAAGTTTTAAAAAAATAAAAATATTATAATATTTTTTTCATACGATTTTCATACAATACATACATACGCACAATAGACAACTTGACTTTGCACTTCATTACTCCGAGGTTTTGTTTTAGCTCTTATTATGATAGGATACACGACCAAAAAGAAGTACAAACGGACGAGTGGTTTGAGATCTGAAACTCGGTGTAAGCATCATAATGGTCGCAATTGAAGTAAGGGATAAGCCTCATAAGCTTGGTAAAAACCTGCAGCACCTGCGTAAGCCTCATAAGCTTTGGGAATTATCGTGGGTAAATCTGAGAAATTATAATAACAAAAGGGATGGGAAGACCCCATCAAATCGTACAAGGATGAACCAAACCGGTAACATAGGGCTAGGTCCCAATAGTATCACACTGGGAAATATGTCCTACATCACCTAAAATATCTGAACTATCCAAGTCAAAAGGTCTACAAACAACAAGAGCATCCGAAGAAGCATCACCTAACGTGATTGCTCTCCTATGGATTGCACCAGCTAGTGCTCTCTGTAGAGCAATGGAAACACGTTGTCTAAAATAGGCTATACAGTAAGCTAAAGAGAGTGATACCCCATGTCGCCTAGTATGGTAGGCTCTCGCGCACTCCCTCACGAACATGTCAAAGTCGGTGTCCATAGCTCCATATAACTCCAAAGCTAGAGGAACAAAGAGGTGACCTCTTTGTATACCTCTATACTTGGAGACCTTGGCTGCTGCCACTCCACTCGCCGTCCATCCTAGAGGATGGGTGATCGCCCCCTTTGAAACTATGTCTCTAGGATCGGTAACCACCACATCAGCCATAGTGACCTGGTCCTCCCGAACCAAGTACAGGTCTGCCCTAACCCTAGTCGACTGCAAGGCATACCAACGCTCTCTCCATGTGATGTATCCACCCTCGCGCACCATAGCAAACACCACATCCCTAATGGCATCATGGGTAGCTATCCTCTGCCCTCCGAATGGACAACGAGTCATATGAACACTGCCGCATCTAAAGTGATACCACACTCACATGTGAGTAATGAAGATGTAGATGGATGGATAAAAGCCAAGACGGAACCTCATCGCTATGGAGAAAGTAGCTGGTGCGAGTTGGAAAGCCCTGATGCATGGTCGAGCCAAGATCCACAAGCCTGCACCCTTGCCTGAGCAAGAGCATAGACGAGCTCTAGTAGTACGAGGAATGGCCGGATCCACTAAGAGTGAATGTAGAGTCTCCTTAAACTATCTGTCTATCAAGATAGACTGTAGACCCCTAGTCTAATCGGTAGCCAAAGAGAAAAAAGATGGGAACTCATGTCGTACCTCCCGTGGTAAAGCATCTCTCGTATGTCGTAATAATACGTGTAAGGGAAATGATCCTGTATCAACGTCCCTCGTATATATCTCCAAAATAGGTCTATATGCGATCACGAATCGAGAAGATAACAAAGGTACAACGAGCGCCCAACTCGCCAAGAATGCCACAGGTGCCGTCTCCTCCATCGATAATAAGCCTACCCCTCCACATGAAATTGGCAAAGATGTCTGTCTCCTTGTCAAATCTCCAGTCACACACTTGAATGTCCCTGGTCCGATGATATCACCAAAGACGCCCATGATTCTCATATCAAAGGCTATCAAACGTGATATGAATGTGAGTGAAGGAGGAACCGTGCGAAGAAGATAGTTGGGTCGACAAGCAATACTATATGATAGTATACTCTGGGTTGGTGTGGAAGACTTTGAATAACATGGAGCAGACCACTACCTTAAACACGTGTAATAAAATCTGTGGCTAAATTTAGAGATAACCATCCACAGTCCAACTGTAGTTTGTCACGTGCCGAACCAACTCGTGACAAAGGATTCACCGATCAAGTCACGTCCAACGTATGAACATCCATTGAAGTTGAGTAGACGTCGATAGGTTGGAAATTTGAATAGCCCTTAACTCTTCTCCATTCGAAAAATAATAATTACTAATTCCTTGCGTCTGCAGTTTCCGTCATGACTATTACTACAACTACTTATAAAATTAGTTGGTATTTGAAAGAATCTACTGTTCATTCCACTACATTCGTGTTTTTACTCAGTAGGTGGCTAAAGGCTAGCGGAAGGCCTAGGCTAATTTCGTGAATTATTTTTGAACTATTTAACTTCAAAAATAATTTAGGTTGTGGTCCCTTTCCTTCTTTGGGGCAACCTCATCTTACGTGCTGCAAAATCGAAAAACAAGGCAAAATGAATTAAAATGTGCTGGTCATTTTGATATATATATTTTTTGGAGATAGAAAAACTGGTATGAAGTTTCTATATATATATATATATATATATATATATGAATGATAGTTTTTAACTAGGATTTGGAATAATTCATACACGTCTTTCCATGTTTTGCAATTGTCACTAAGGAATTTTACGAAGCTGCTTCACGGGGTTATCTGCTCCTTGTTTCATTAACTATAATTAATTACTCCAGATCTACAAGTCACAAATCTCAAAATACCACAGACATGTCATTGGCATGGGGACTTTCTCATGCCAATGATTATACCCAGTTCATTATAAAAAACTGTATCTGCGGAGTTTAGTCCCCACAAGACTGATAATGTTTATATGATTATTCAAGTGTAAGATGTTTGTCCAGCTTGTTAACCTATTATGCTTTTCAAGAGAGAAAGCTTTACACAAACTCGAATTCATGATACCAATAAATAGTAGGGGCATTTTAGATCTACCGTTTGCTATGAGCCTAGCCAGCTAAGGCAGTCGCCGAGTCGTTGGGCATCCTCGTGCGTCTGCTGCAGTGACACGATCGCCTATACAAAGAGTACAGATGAATGATGCATTAGTGTAGATAACAGACACCTCCCCTGCTCTTCAACTACCCCGAGTTTGTGGAAGCAAGGACCGAGAGGAAGGTCTTGATCTTATTTGCAGTCGATTGGGAACCAAGCCTGATTCAAGTGGCTGCTGGGGACGTGAGGGAGAGAGTTTAGAGTGCGCAGGGTTGTCCGTAGACAGAATTTGACGGACAGGCGCTTGAGTACCTGTGAAATTGTCTGGCACAGCGATGGCTCCAGATCCAGCGGTGAATGGGGGGCAAGGGTCATACATGGCTGCCTAATGGGCCGGCCGTGGATGTGCCTATCTGAAGGTGCATGAAGCGCGGTGCCCACCGTCGTCATAGCAGGTAAGGCCGATGATATCGATGCGGATGCTCCAGGGGCTGATCATTCACTCCGTAAACGGGCACAAACCAGAACATTCTGGCTCGTTCGCACCTTCGAAACTGTTCTCCACGCTCGTCCCCTCTATCACCCCACCACTGTCAGTTGCTTCGGTAGTAAGAATTATCGCGACCTGTAGACGTGTGCTCAATCAAACTCTTGAGCACTTGCATCAATCCCGCAGCAGCACCAGGGAATTGCCTTACTGCACGGAGAATCAATCTTGCGCACGGTAAATCTCTACTTTGCGCTTAAGTTGGTAAGCTCAACCACAGTTTTCAGTTATCTGGTATATAGCAGGGCCGAAGCATTTATGAGAGTTCTTTGTTTCCTGTAGGCCGTGGATTTGCCGAAAACAAGTATTGCGTTAGAGTAAATTTATCGGCACGGTTTCGGGACAACTAGAAATGAGGTGCAGATGCCATATACGCTGTTAAAGAGATCCTTCGTCGAGCAAGACGCTGATGTGCACGGGCTATATGCACAGCAGCGTGTAGGCTGCAACCTTCCTGTGTGAGACAATCATTTCCTCGTCACTTCATTAATTTCACTGTCATTTCGCCAAGGCAGTGGAGGAACGTGCAGGAAGGCCAAGATCGGATAGGTAGAAGCGTTGACCAAAAGGTGTGCTGGTGCGCTCGCTCAGCCAGGCTTTGCAGGGTTTGGCTGCGATGGCGACCAGCGTAGAGTTCTCGCCCAACATTGTCTCTTCTGGAGCCTCCAAGCTACCAGTGAAGGCTGCTGCTTCGAGATTGTTCGACTCCGCCCCCGTAGCCAGCTTACCGGAGGACATTCCTCTCGACGCCTTGAAAGTAATCTGCCCATCGGATCTGGGGAAAGAAACTTCGTCGTCCTCTGAGGATGAGGCTGATGTAGTCACGAAGGCCAGCGGTGCTGGTTCTAAAGTCGACTCCGATACAATGGTTCTCGGAAAGAATTTCCATGACTTCTGTCTGACGATAACGGAGCCCGAGTTCGATGATGATGTCACCGGTGAGAAGGATGCCTACATGGCTGGAGTTTTGGCCCGCTATAGAAAAACACTTGTCGAAAGAACCAAGTACCACTTGGGTATGCGCTCAAACCTAGAGTTGTTCCATTCGCCTGTGGTTCGATCCAATTGCGGTTGAGTGAAGCTTCAGAAGTGAGTTCGTGAAGGTTCAGTCGTTTCTTCTCGCGTATGGTGTGATGTCATTCTTGATTTGGTTCTTTCCGTCCGTCCTGTTTCCCTGCGACAGCTCTTTAGTACATGTTCTTGTTATTGGCTGGGATCTTGCATGGAAGGGTTTCAAAGTGAAATTTTCGATGTATTCAATCAGTCGAAAGTTCATTCCTGCACTCAAGTGTCTAATTCGTGCATCGACGTTACACATGACCAGGTTACCCCTACAATTTGGACTTCGACTACGGAGCTCTGTCCCAATTACAGCACTTCTCCATCAACAATTTGGGTGACCCGTTCATCGAGAGCAACTATGGTGTACATTCAAGACAGTTCGAGGTCGGAGTTCTCGACTGGTTTGCCCGCCTTTGGGATCTCGAGAAGGATGAGTACTGGGGTTACATCACAAATTGCGGTACAGAAGGGAACCTTCACGGCATTTTGGTCGGGTGCGTTACGGCTGACTGAGTTGAATGTTTCTAGTTTTGCCAGTACATTTTGTGGCCGGTCCTCCATCGTTGTCTGGAAAGTAGTGTTTTCTTCAATCTCAAATTTCAAGCTCTCTCAGCCTACTCTTGGACAGAGAATCACTTATCAGACGAGGTTACAAATCTGGGCTGTGTGCGGTGTCTTTTCATCAGACCGTTTATGCATGAGTGTAGTCTGACAAGATGTTTTTGTTAATAGGAGGGAGGTTTTCCCCGATGGAGTGCTTTACGCTTCAAAAGACTCTCACTACTCGGTCTTCAAAGCAGCACGCATGTACAGAATGGACGTAGTGAAAGTTGACACTTTGCTATCAGGAGAGATTGACTGCGTCGACTTGAAGCGCAAGCTGAGCGAGAATGCCGACAGGCCTGCAATTCTTAATGTGAACATTGGTATATCTCGGACTAAAATTTTTTGCTTGTCTTTGTTGACTTGTCAAACTCATCCTTCAGCGGCTCGTGTCCAGTAGAGATGTGCAAACTCCGTTCAATTCACATGTTGGTTCCCATGAGATTGGTATGTGAGTATAATTTTCCTGATGTATGTCCGAACTTTTTTGGATAGACCTGTGAGTGGCACCTAACTTCGACAACGCAACAGGTACCACTGTGAAAGGAGCCGTAGATGATTTGGACCTCGTACTCAAGACCCTCGGCGACTCTGGTTTCACCGAAGATCGGTTTTACATACACTGTGACGGTGCTTTGTTCGGTCTCATGATGCCTTTCGTGAAGAAGGTACGTACTTTTGCCACATACAACTGATATATAGTTTTATATCTACATAGCTGGGTGCGAAAAGGATTCATCTCATCATTCGTTATGATCAAGTGCTTTCATGAACGATCCGAGTCGAGTGGGATTCTTTAGCATCTATTGGCCTACATTTTTACCACTCTGTTGATGTTTTGTCATCTGTGTTATGAACTTGCAGGCTCCAAAGGTTTCCTTCGAGAAGCCTATCGGCAGTGTCAGTGTATCAGGACACAAGTTTGTGGGATGTCCGATGCCGTGTGGAGTGCAAATTACACGGATGGAGCATATCAACGTCCTATCGAAGAACGTCGAGTACTTGGCTTCTAGAGATGCCACCATTATGGGGAGTCGAAACGGACACGCTCCTATCTTTCTATGGTATACACTCAATAGGAAGGGTTATCGTGGTTTCCAAAAGGAAACTCAACGATGCTTAAGGAATGCTCACTACCTGACGGAATGTCTCAGAGCTGCGGGCTTTGGTGTTATGCTTAACGAGCTCAGCAGCACGGTCGTTTTTGAACGTCCGCACGAGGAATCATTTGTTCTGAAGTGGCAACTCGCCTGTCAAGGCAAGATAGCACACGCTGTGGTGATGCCGAGCGTGACAGTTGACAAATTAGACAAATTCGTGGCGGAGTTAATCCAGAGTCGACAGAAATGCTTCCCTGACGGTAAAGTTGTGGTTCCCTGCATTGTCGAGGAAGTCGGTCCCGAGAATTGTGCCTGCAATGAGCACAAGAATGTTCATGCCTCTGCTGAAGCACAGTCGTTTCAGTACTGAAGGGAAGAGACTGGTTTGTGTTAAGATTAGTAGTTAGTTCCCATTTGTAATCTTCATAGAACTCGTCCCTTTTGGACTACAGCAGACACTGCATCTGTCTCTTGGGTCCTCTATGTAAATATCAGGTTTGATTCAGGGACAGCAATTAGGATGGAGGTCCGGTTTCCCCCCAGTCTCACCAGTCGACTGAGTATCTTGCGGTCGACTGGTGATATCGGCGGTCGGAACTTCCTCATAGAGTCGTGGGAAGATTGTTAGAACTTAGTGGTTGTCATCATTTTTTTGTGTCACTACTACTCTTGGAGTGGATTAGAGACTGTAAACATATACCGGTCTCGAGTATGTTGGCTGGACTTTTATAATGAGTGCGAATGGTCCATTTTACTAGACAATGTTGCATATTCTTCAGCTATTTGGTATATAAATTTAACGTTTCTTGTTAGAGAGCAATAGAGTCAGCTCAAAGTTGTACTTTTAGTCAGTTGATTCAAATGTGCGAGTAAGCATCAATATGATCGATCAAATGTCGACTTTGAAATACGATACCTACTTATGGTACGTTTCATGCTACACGCTTCAAATGCTTGTAGTAAGATTTGCATCTTTCATGAAGAGAACGGACAATGGACAGATTGCTAGCATGACACACCACTGAGAAGCATGTAAATCAACTGATACGAAAATTCCCTTCAAAGACGACAGATGAATCCTCTCTTGTGCCTCAAGTGCGCTTACGAGGAAAAGTTGATTCTTGACCGAATGTCTCTGCATCGACTTGCATCAAAATGGGAGTAAACCCCAAACTCTCTATTTAACCTCATGAATGGTACATGAGCAGCATTAAGTAATGTGTACAGCTTCAAGAGCTAACCTTCAACCTCAGAGAGAAGAAAGATGTTAACAACTTCTAAGGCCGTCTATATGAAAGTACAACATACGAAAAGTGTATGTCCACCTGTAGAAAAATATATTTCCACCTGGACCTGTCGTAGCAGTCCTCGAAGTCTCTCTCTCTCTCTCTGGAAGTGAACAAGGGTGAATCTCACATACTCAAGTTCAGTAGTACCCATGCATTTAACATAAAAAAGCACTTTCGACTAGAGGTCATGCTCATACTGATCGTCCTGGACACTTTTGAGTAGTTGCTAGTTCTTGCTGTTCGTGTAGTCCTGTCGTCTCAAAGCGTGGTGGAAGATATTTCAGTACTTCTACGGTCAATGAAGATGACCCTACGCACTCTCTCTAGCCATACGTGAATCAATGTTGAGGCGTGTGTTGCTTGTTGAAGCCAAGAGGTTTCAGGGGCTCAAGAAAAGACATCTGCTACAGCCATGGCAGCAATCCTTGTACAAACTGAAGGTTGGTTTTGCCTTTCGTTACTATGGCTACAATTATACTGGCATCTGCATCTATAAGCCTATCTCAAATCTTGGGTTAAGCTTTTCTGTCAATGGATGGCATATGGCGTTTGAATAAAAAGCTCCGGTCGAGACTTTGATCACATGGATGCTTGTGTGTACTTCTTTCCGCGTGCTAGAGGTAGGTGTTGCACTGAATCATGTATAAAAAATATAACGATTATGGAAGCTAATTAAGGATTGCTTGAGGTTGAAACTATTTCTCATAACTAGTGCCCTACCGACAATTCAATTCACTCAGCAGCAGATTTTGAGTTCTCACCTCAAAAGACACGAATGTAACGATGTGCAAGCACGTAGGAGATAGACATCTGGATGCTCAATTCATATATATGAGACAAAACTTTGACGGGGTTAGGCAATGAAGCTCTCCTCCCAAAGGTACATCGTGAAGTGGAATAAACAGATTAACAACCTTTTTTTTCTTTTTTTATGTTTTTACTGATATATATTTTTATTCCCTCCTCTATGTTAGATTCACTCCACATCCGTGTATTCTTGTCTCAATCCTTGAAAGTAAATCTCGCTCCTTGTAGAACATCTCAATTTGAATGTTCATGCCTATCAGCTCTTGTTGCATTTTAATCGTGAAATCTTCTTGCAATTCACATTTTTCCTAAACTTATACAATCATTTTTTTTTTCTTTGTTATCATCTCCTTATGCACATTCATCATCAGCGTTCCTCAACATACTCCCATTAAAGTGAAATTTCATTTCTATTTCAACTCCATTCTCATACATTGTATCAAAGATGTATTCATAGTAAAAAAAAATTGTGCGGAATTTCAATCTTAATGGGTCACTCTATCATGACAATAGTCTGTTGAAAATACAACATGCATCTAGTAGTCATGTACAATAAATACACCCATTGAAACTCACTAATACAATTTAATAATTTAAGATAATTTATTGAATTGTAGATAGTACATAATGACATTCTTTGTCTTTCATGAAACAACAAACATTCACTTGCAACAAACAGATCACAACCTGTAATTTATCTATCATTATCTTTGACTGATAGAGTGATCTTACAAAATGTTTGTAAGTAAATTAAAAAAATGCTAATATCTAATTTATCATCCTTTTCAGATTTAGTGATTGTAAAGCAAATCTATACATCATATACATGTTTGTCAATCATATCAACTAAATATAAGGAAATTTAAAATCTTGATTATAAATTTGAAAGTAATATTATGGATTAAAGTATGATAACACAATCTGAAAACTAGGTTTAAAATTTATTTCAGAAAAATATGCAAAATCCAAACAACATTAGTGTTTATTTAGATTATTACCCAGAAAATTATTTAGTATTAGATACTATAATTTTGAATTTATAATCATATATGAATTATTTTCATATATATTTGATTCCTTTTATGTTCACTAAATCATTCATAATGTAAAAAAATAAAATTATATTCATTGTATGTACAGAAAATTAAACACTAGATTAACATGAAGATAGTTAAAATATAATATGATTTTTTTTTCAAAAATAAAAATCGATTGCATGAATATATTTTTAAAAAATTGTAAAAATAAATTTCATGGAATTTTAATTAATTATAACCATCTTTAGTTTGTAATAACTAAACTAAAGGTTATTTAAGAGATAGTTAGTCTAGTGTTGATTATTAATTGAATTATTTGAGATACCATGTGAGGAATTGAAATGCTATTTGTATTGTGTTTTTGTAGGTTAGTTGTTAAACTTGTAAATAAATAAATTTTATAGAAGTAAAAAATTATCATTAATTATAAAAAATAAAAAATAATTTTATTATGTTGTATGTAAGACAAAAATATAAAGTGAAATCTTTTTAAGAAATAATGAATAAAAAAATTTATTTTGATGTTTTAAAGTGTATAGTGAAGTTTTAAAGTAAATATTAAATAAAAATTTAGAAAAACTTCATATAAATGATTTTAAAGAATTTTATTTTTTTAAAGATAAAATTGTTGATTAAACATTATTTACACTTTAAAAATATGTTAAGGTTTAAATACCATGATAATTTAATATGTTGCAGGAATTATAGTTGTTACAAAGTTTTGTGTCTTCACATAGATAAACGCCGTAAGAAGATAAAAAACAGATGGCAAAAATAACACTTTTTTATATATAAATTAAATAATGATATTAAAAAATATGTTTTAATTAATAATTTTAATTTTAAATAAAAATTTAAATAAAAAATAGACCTGGTTTTAATAATTTTCATAAGATAAAAATTAATGCACTAATTTGAAATTAAAATTCACAGTTCAAAAACCTTTCATTAGTCTAACTAAGGATGGGGTCATATCACTAGCTGAAATTAAAGTTCAGAGTTCAAAATCCTTTCACTAGTCTAATTAAGGATCGGTTTATCACTAGTTGAAATTAAAGTTCACAGTTCAAAAACATTTCACTAGTCTATCTAAGGGTTGTGTAATGCAATGCCAACGCATATATTTTTTGATTTTTTGCTTCATGTTAAATTCTTTAAAAAACGGATGATATTGAGAATTATATGCTTTCAAACTTCAAAAATCAAGTCAATGCGATGGTTTAGTCTTGGTAAATTTTCTAAAATTGCAAGACAACATCCCAAATTAATTAAGCTATAATGGGCTTGACTCGCTTGATATAGGTTTCAGTTAGCAAGTGACATTTCTCATGTTGTAGTCCTCTTGAAGTTGGTATGATAACTTATTTTAGTTAAATCTTGGCTTCATTCCACCACATTCTCTTCTCTCTTTTCTCTTCTCGTTTTGTTTTTCATTAAATCATCCATGCAAGAATTGCACTATTTTTACTTTTCCTCTCCTTTTAAACCTTGTATTTTTATTCTATTTCATCATTTGGATGATTCTTATTCTGATTTAATTTGATGTTAAAAAGAGCAAATGACCCTTGTAAATATTATGAACAATTCAAAAATTAGTATAATAAACACTACTTGCAGTTGGATTTTTTGTTCTTCCCTCCTTATATATTTTGATAACTAGATAAGGGTTGATGAGAAAAAATTTCAACAACCAATATATATTAATACACACTTATTAGAGTAACATCATTATTAAATTTTAATTAGTATCCACATGAATTGGAGGTAGAGTAATAAATAAAAAAACACTTCATTAGTATAGATTTTTGAATGAAATTATATTTAACACTAAAATATTAATTTTCAAAAGTGTGTAAATTTACTTATGAATTACATTAAGAAAATTGATAAAATTTTCTTTATGTGAGAAATATAGTATTCAATTCAACTCAAAATATATCTATTTGCTTCAATGAAATTTGAAAATTGATCATATATAAAAAAATAATTTTTTTATTAATATTTTAGTTCATGTATTTTTAAAAAACCAACAGTATTTTATCTATTATTTAGCTTTAAAAATCACTAAATTTTTAAATTTTGCAACACATAAATCAAATGAAATCCATTTAAACAAAATTTTCTAAGATGTTGAAATTGTGTTATAAAAAAACATGTCATGGAGGACATCAAATGGTCAAAAATCATTTTGATACCATAAGAAATACTTTAATACGTTAAAAAAATTAGTGTACACTTCACTCGTATAATAAGTATACACAGATTACATATTTTTTTATAAATAATTTTTTTCAGTAATCAAGTGGATCATTATCAGAAATTTTTTATGTACCAAATATTGATTTTTTTTCCTAGTATGCACAACTTAATTTTATATTTAGTATGGTAATTATTTTAGCTACATCAGATTCTAAAAGTTAATGAAGATGATATTCCTCCTGAGGATTACTTGTTATCATAAAGTAATTTTTAATCATTCATATGGTGTTTTTTCAACATTCTTATTTTATTAGAATCAATGAGTATTGGTAGTACTAGTTAGTTTGGCATTTTTGTTATGTTCTCTTTTCATTATATTTTGCATTGCAACCTTCTATTTTGACTTTATGGGTTACTAACTCTCCTCGTTTCAACACTTTTTTTAAGTTTTTTTTTTGAAATGATTCATGTTAATATTAATTTCATGCAAGTTGAAATTTGAATCAGATTTTTTGCAATTATTGGTTATGAACTTGTCAAATATGATAGTATCTTATTGTTGTAGAAAAAGTAGTTGGTGCGAGTCAAAAAGCCATGATGCATGGTTGAACCAAGATCCACGAGCCTCCACCTTTTCCGGAGCAAGAGTGTAGTCGAGCCCTAGTAGTAAAAGGAATGCCCTGATCCACTTAGAGTGAATGTAGAGCTTGCTAAAATTGTTGGACTATCAAGGTAGACTGTAGACTTCTGGTCCAATCGGTGGACAAAGAGGAAAAAGACGGGAGCTCATGTCGTACCTCCGGGAATAAACCATCTCTCATATGTCATAAAAGTACATGTAAAGGAAATGATATAGTATCTATGTCTTGCACATACATCTCAAGGATGAGACTACACTCAATCACAAATCCGAAAGGTGTCGAGAGTGAACAACTAGCCAAAAATACTATTGATGTGGTGTTCAAACTCATTGGCAAGATGTCTTACAAGTTGAAGCTTAGGTCGTATTTCATGTGTCATGATTGTAAAAAAATGTACCACTACCCAAGTAGTTCATAAATCCATCAACACCACAAGCTTGCATAAGCATTATATTTTACAATACTAAGAGTTATTTTTTGATACAAAAATTTATCAAAAAAAATTATAAAAAAATTGATTTGGATATGTTACTCACATGTGAATGTGGTATCACTTTAGATGCAGTAGGTGTTCATATGACTCATTGTCCATTAGGAAGACAGAGGATAGCTACCCATGATGACATTATGGATGTGATATTTGCTTTGGCGCGAGAGGGTGGATACCTCACATGGAGAGAGTGTTGGTATGTCTTGTAGTCGTCAGGGTTAGGACAGACTTGTAATTAGTTCGGGAGAACCAAGTCACTATGGCAGATGTGGTGGTTACCGATCCTACTAGAGACACGGTTTCAGAGGGAAAGATCACCCATCCTCCAGGATAGGCGGCGAGTGGAGCGGCATCAGCCAAGGTCTCCAAGTACAGGGGTATCATTCACTTTAGGTTACTGTATAGCCTACTTTAGGCAACATGTTTCCATTGCTGTCATAGAGCTCTAGCCGGTGCAATCTATAGGAGAGTAATCATGTTAGGGGATGCTTCTTCAGTTGTAGACCGTTTTACCTAGATAGTTAGAATACGGTAGGTGTTGTAGAGCATATTTCCGAGTGTGATGATGTAGTGATCTGATGCTATTGGGGCCTAGCCCCATGTTATCTCTTTGGTTCCATATTTGTGCGATTTGATGGGTCTTCCCATCCCTTTTGTTATTATAATGTGTAGCAGGCTTAATAAATAAATATATATATATATTAGTTGCAGAACTCACACTCTGATGGTTAAAGCAAGCACCAAGAACCACTCTCCGGGAGAGGTCACTTTGAATAAGTGACAAGTGTCATGTACCTTTTTGCTTGATAGACATTGATTGTAAGGCTATACGCAGGCTATGACACTAGAGCCAATGAACATCTATCCATCAGGCCGTTTTGCTGTGAGGACAATTGTCAATTCTCCTATCAGTCCGCTTGATTCCTCTCATGAGCACGAAGACTGCAAAAGCTTCGTAGTATATAGCTCGTACCGTTGCAAATTTACGGTAGTTACATATGCAAAGCAAGCATATGCGAGTCTGATGCTGCTATATGTAATTTCCCTCTGGAAGAAGTTGTTTCAACAGCTGTGAATTTTAGGTAGGTAGGTTTCTTTTCACGGACTGAGACTGAAATTTATTCTAAAGGTGGAGTGAGAAGGCATGGAAATGTTTAGACGAGAAATGAAGCGAAAAGAGAGCATATTCATCAGAGATATTTACAATAGATGACTTTGGTATTAAGATGGTTGATATTACATAAAGCTGCCAGCAAAGTTGCGTTGGCTCGCTAGGGGAATGTTCATCGAGTCAACACCTGCCACTGACAGATTAATGTTCACCTTCACACGAACAGGACCCCAAGTCTTGAATTTCTAAACCAGCCTATCAGAGACACCTACAATCTTCCTGTAAGAAACCCTGACTTGTATGTTCCAGACCGCCTGTAAAGCAACTGTGTCAATCTGTCGTTGGAAAAGGGTTTCATTCTCGCCTCTCTAGGAATCATAACAATCATCTGACCTGTTGTACAACGTAGAAGCTATGAAGAATCGAAGAAACCGGTTCTTAAGGATCGAGCCGGTAAATTGCCATATGGTTCAGCCACCTACAATGTGTGGAAAACTGTGTGTGAACCCTGCCTGTCGTTTCTGTCCTACAATATTTCTACAATTCAATTTCGTTTCTGGGAAGGCTGGATGTAAGTTGTTTCATCAGCCCAGAATGTTTCCCACGACGAGCCGGATAAATGTGAGAGCACAGAGATTGTCTAATATCTTCAAGTGGCGAGCAACTCTTCCCACAGTTCCTAAAATCCAGCCAAAATTGAAAAAATTCTTCGTCACCTGCCTGCACGAGCCCTTGACATTCATGTACATGTGCAGGCATTGACAAGCTCTGCAGCGGTGTTTGGAGGTACCATCTTTCCTCGTGGTAATCACTCCGCCCTGCCGTCTCTCAGACATGGGCGTCCTAACAGGCGATACCAACGACGAAGAGGATGAGGAGCAGCTCGTGCTCCTGGCCATCATCGTCAACGATCTTTCGAGCTTCCGACTCTGATTATGCGCGCAAACAAATTTGCCCTCGCCTCCAGTTCCCGGCCTGCTGAAAGAAGCCAGCGACTTGGCCCTATTCAATGTCCCCGCCATCTTCCCCGGCATCTCGCCACTTCTCACCACCCACTTCTCGCTGCCCACAGCTCCTCCTCCATCCGCCAACTTCCCGACCTGTGACGATGACAATAGCATCGATTTCACCTGCACCTCGCACCCTCCGGAGTTCCCATCTTGGGGCACCATCCGGACCACTATCACTCCATCCTTAGCTCCCTCCGAATGCCTCGCGGAGTTCGCCGCAGTCTCCAATCGGGCGATGGTGGAGGCGGGGGCCGATTCGCTCAAGGTGGTTAACGAAGGGGACGATGGAGGCGGTCTCAGCGCGGCAGCAGCACCGGCGAGCTCGCGGGTGATACGCACCTGCGAGAAGGCACGGACGATGCCGTCGTGGTAGCAGTCGAGCATGTGCTCCTCGATCATGGTGACATCGAAGCCGGAGCCAAAGGCGAAATTGAGCTGCGAGTGCCAGGCGTTGAGGTCCTCGGCGCTGGTGAGGATAAGCGAGTTGCCGACGTTGACGGCCGAGACGGTGTCGAGCATGACGATGTGGCCCGCGAAGGCGTAGGAGCCCGCCATCCCCGAGGGCAGGGCGAGCTTCATCAGGCAGCGGAGCGCGAATTTGAACGCCGCGGGAATTCTCGTCTCGAGAGCCGTCAGAAAGGGCGCGATGGGCAGCCACGGCACGAAGGCCAGCGCGCTCTTGAGCACCACCAAACCCTCGAGGTGGTCCTCGTCCGAGTACACGAGCTTCTGCAGGGCCGACACGAAGGGCAAAATCTTGGGCACGCAGTCGCGCCTCGACACGATATGGATGAAGATGTCCTTGTACTTGTCGTTGATCATCTCCGCCAGCCGGCTGCTGGCGAAGAGCGGTGATCCGAAGGTGATGCAGCGCACCTGCTCGTCGACCGAGCGCTCCTTGCTCGATTCCAGGACCCTGAGCGTGAGCAGCGACGCCACGGCCCCGCCCAGCGAGTGCCCCGTGAAGATGATCTCCTCCCCCGCGTCGAGGAGCTTGCGGAAGAAATCGATGGGCACGCTCTCGGCTCTCTCCGCGAAGCCCCAGTGCGCAGCGCCTTTGGCGAACGACAGCCGGCTCTGCATGTACTTGAGATCTTGCAGCACGTCCTTGAAGCCGCAGGTGCCTCTGCAGGCCACGATCACCCTCCCGCTGTGGCTCCTCGCCACGAAGATCACTTGCTGGCCCTTGTCCCGCTTTGCCTCGAACCCGTAGCTCATCAGAGGCTGCACTCTGCCGAATCTGGACTCCAGATCTTTGAGCAGCGCCTCCTGCGTGGGCTCGTACACCGACATCGAGAAGAATAGAGACTCCAGAATGTGATTCGTCAGCGTCGGGCTCGCTGTATGATCTCCTGCTTTGGACTCCATTTCCGCCTGCAGGTAGATGGGAGTTCCTTCAAACGTGGAATTCTTGTCACCGATTTCTAGAACGTAATCAGCAGGATCGAGAATTCACTCTTCACAACGTTTTGCACAGAATTGTCGACTTCTCATCATTCTCTCGAGCTGAACTCAGTCCTCTTGTCGCATCCGGCTTCTGGCTGCTCCTCCATCCCTCGATGTCGAGACTTTCTCCAAATCTTGAACAAGAGTATGATTACAGCATTTCAAGTGAGCCCATCTAATCCCGCAATCCTGGGTTCTAGCCGACCATCCTTCCTAGCGCTGCATCTATCAAATTCATCTCTTCTCCTCTCTTCCGGCAATTGCTGCAGCAGCAAATACAACTCCTGCTCCAACAGTGGGCAATTTCACAGGTACTCAAGCGCCTGTCCGTCAAATTCTCTCAACGGACAACCCTGCGCACTCTAAACTCTCTCCCTCACGTCCCCAGCACCCACTTGTTTCAGGCTCGGGTCCCAATCGACTGCAAATAAGATCAAGACCTTCCTCTCGGTCCTTGCTTCCACAAACTCGGGGTAGTTGAAGAGCAGAGCACAGCAGGGGAGGTGTCTGTTATCTACACTGGTGCATCGTTCATCTGTACTCTTGTATAGGCGCTCGTGTCACTGCAGCAGACGCACGAGGATGTCCAACGACTCCGCGACTGCCTTAGCTGGCTAGGCTCATTGACAATCTCACGTGAAGGCGCAGCTTGGGCATGTGGTTGCTTTTTCTGTCCTTTTCATCTGCTCTTCCACAGTTTCATTCTGAAACTCCGCAGCCAAAAAGCCATTCATATCTCACGGGCTCGGTTGCTAATTAGTTACCGAGTCAAAATCTTTTTAGATTCACCTCCGTTCTGCATTTTCCTCGAGGGAGGGACTCCGAGGTAGCGAGTGAATCTTGTCTTGGTGGATTGTAGACGTGTTGGTGGACTTCGTGAAGGCCAGGGGCGAGTCACGGACCCTCTTCGCAACAAGCAGTTCTTGCACTGTTCAGCACCGAACTGGAGGTGCTTTATTTTCAGAGGAATTGTCTGATTTGATCAGATGACTGGCATTTTACTTCGCCACCGAAACGGGAGCGAAGATTCCATCTCTTCACGGCGTCTGTCTACATACACTACAGGTGGATGATGGCATGCGGGCCCACTGGGGGCCCACTGAATGTCCAAGCGTGGCATTGGCCCCACCGTTTCACTCTCAACACTCTGGACTGCAGCTTGAAAATTGGGGCTAGCCCCATATTACCTGTTTGGTTCCATCCTTGTACGATTTGATGGGGGTATTCCCATCCCTTTGGTTCTTTTACTTTGTCTCTTGAAGGCTTGAAAATGACAAGAGAGCGTTATTCTTCGCTATAATCTCATGACAACGCTATGGCCGCTCTCGATTGCACTCCGCTGGGCTGGTCTGAAGTCCACTCCACCTCCTTCCCTGCTGAAGATTCAGAGTTGAGTCTTCCCATTGCATCTGGTAATTGGAGTAGCGTATCACATGAAACCTTTATTGAGACAGTTTCGTGCACTGAACAATATTGAATCTAATGAGATATTTTAAAATCAGATGCGTCAATTTCCTCCCATCGTGATCAGTGATCGACCTACACAAGCTCCCAGTACCGTCGTAGATACTTTACAACCAGATTGATGTTGTCAGACAAAATTGAGTTGTTTCTTGTCTCTCGAACCAAGTGTATAATGACCTTTCCACGTTGTACTTTTGGTTTATTAGTTTATGTCAACTTTGAAGGAGAATCCACTGTTGCGATTGAATCTTTCATCAATATTCTGCCAATTTTATTTATTTCGTTTCTCAAAACACTTTTCTGACGTTTCCTTTTCCGCTCGTGGAAGAAACTCTTGTAATGTAGAAACTTTTCTTAAATGCGTTCTGATTCTGGAAAGACTTCCAGAACTTAGATAAAGGAAGAACATGCTTGGAGATGTGTATTATTGTTGATGTATCATGCTTGTCCAAATTGATTCTTTTTCTTCACTTTCCCAACTGATAAATATACAATTTTTCAACTCCAGAAGTGATCAATGTATATAGGAGTACAAAAGTGAAGCATGTGATAATATGCCTCCACGGACCCCGTGCTGTGCCTCCCTGCAGTGACACACTTCAGTATTCTTTACTATGTGATGATTGTTTTTTGTTTTCCATGACATTGCATGCTCGCCTGATTAGGCGGGACACGGTAAATTAGTCAATGCCACTTGTATTTCCATCAAGTAGGAGCCGGGCTGCCGGCAATATTGCAGGGTCCGTCCCTGTATTATTTCTGTCACACTATCATGAGCTGTCCAGTCTGTAGGTTTACTTCAGTTCCAACTCATGTCACGAGTAGAACTCTCACCGCCTTCCACGCTTCTAACCTGATGAGAAAGGTCGAGTTGGAAGGATTTTAGGAGTCCACTTGTTCCTACGGTAAATTGTGGAGGGGTTTCGTCCTTGTTTGAAATCGAATCTGCTCTTGTTTGCGTAGGAAACGGTAGATCTAAAATGCCCTTATTATTTATTCGTATCATTAATTCGAGTATGTGTAAAGCTTTCTCTCTTGAAAAGCATAATAGGTTAACAAGGTGGACAAACATCTTACACTTGATAATCACATAAACATTATCAGTCTTGTGGGGACTAGACTCCACAGATAGAGGTCTTTTATAAGGAACTGGGTATAATCATTTGGCATGATAAAGTCCCCATGCCAATGACATGTCCGTGGTATTTTTAGATTTGTGACTTTTAGATCTGGAGTAATTAATTATAGTTAATGAAACAAGGAGCAGATAACCCCGTGAAGCAGCTTCGTAAAATTCCTTAGTGACAATTGCAATACATGGAAGAGACCTGTATGAATTATTCCAAATCCTAGTTAAAAGCTATTTTATATATATAAACTTCATACCAATTTCTTTATCTCCAAAAAATATATATCAAAATCACCAGCATATTTTAATTCATTTTCCCTTGCTTTCTGGTTTTGCAGCGTGTAAGATGGGGTTGCCCCAAAGGAGGAAAGGAACCACAACCTAACTTCAAAAATAATTCACGAAATTAGCCTAGGCCTTCAGCTAGCCTCTAGCCACCTTCTGAGTAAAAACACGAATGTAGTGGAATGATCAGTAGATTCTTTCAAATACCAACTAATTTTATAAGAAGTTGTAGTAATGGTCGTGACGGAAACTTAGTAATTATTATTTTTCAAATGGAGAAGTTAAGGGCTATTCAAATTTCCAACCTATCGACGTCTACTCAAATTCAATGGATGTTCATACGTTGGACTTGAGTTGATCGGTGAATCCCTTGTCAGGAGTTTGAGGAGATTTGTATTTGTAAGTTGACAAACCACAGTTGTACTGTCAACGGTTATCTAACGGAATCCTACTCTAATATTAGCAGAATAACTTCCAGAAAGGGTTACAAAAAATGAAATGGAGTTCCCCAAGAAACAAGGAATGGGGATACAAAGTAGTAAACTTCCCCTTGCATGGAAAGCAAGCGCTGAGGTGGCAGCCGTGCTTGGTGTACAGCTGTTGCGCGAAAACAGACCGGCCTAGGGGCCACAGATTTTATTAGACGTATTCAAGGTCGGGGTCTGCTTCCTGTTATACAAAGTCTTCCACACCAACCCAGGGAAACTCCTAAAGCTATCCTTACTTCAATATATAATAACAAAAGGGATGGGAAGATCCTCAAAGGGTACAAGGATGAACCTGGTAACATGGGGCTAGGCCACAATAGCATCACACTCGAAAATATATTCTAGAGCACCTAATATATCCCAACTATCTAGGTCAATTGGTTTACGAATAACATAGCATCCGAAGAAGTATCACCTAACATGATTGCTCTTCTATGGATTGCACTAGCTAGTGCTCTATGTAAAGCAATAGAAATACGTTGCCTAAAATAGGCTATACATTAAGCTAAAGAGAGTGATATCCCATGTCGCCTAGTATGGTAGGCTCTCGCGCACTCCCTCACGAACATGTCGAAGTCGGTGTCCATAGCTCCATATAACTCCAAAACTAGAGGAACAAAGAGGTGACCTCTCTGCATATCTCTATACTTGGAGACCTTGGCTGCTACCGCTCCACTCACCGCCCATTCTAGAGGATGGGTGATCACCCCCTTTGAAACTATGTCTCTAGTAGGATCGATAACCACCACATCCGCCACAATGACCTGGTCCTCCCGAACCAAGTACATGTTTGCCCTAACCCTAGTCAACTGCAAGACATATCAACACTCTCTCCATGTGAGGAAACCACCCTCTCGCGCCATAGCAAACACCACATCCCTAATGGCATCATGAGGAGCTATCCTCTTCCCTCTGAATGGACAACGAGTCATATGAACACCTATTGCATCTAAAGTGATACCATACTCACATGTGAGTAATGAAGATGTAGATGGATGGACCAAGCCAAGACGGAACCTCATCGCTGTGGAGGAAGTAGTTGGTGCGAGTCAGAAAGCCCTGATGCATGGTCGAGCCAAGATTCACGAGCATGCACCCTTACCCGAGCAAGAGCATAGAAGAGCTCTAGTAGTACAAGGAATGGCCGGATCCACTAAGAGTGAATGTAGAGCCTCTGAGAACTGTTGGTCCATCAAGATAGACTATAGACCCCTAGTCCAATCGATAGCCAAAGAGAAAAAAGACGGGAACTCATGTCGTATCTCCCGTGGTAAAACATCTCTCGTATATCGCAATAATACCTATAAGGAAAATGATCCTTATGTCGCATGGACATTTCTTTGCTCTGAGAACGCCCGAGCGCCTGGTTGTAGAAGAACCCTCTAGAACCTCGTGTGAGTGGACAATCTCTTCTTCTTCTCCTCAGTACTTCACATTACAACTAGTAAAACTTCAGCGGAAGAAGATTATGATATCCGATGATTCGACTTTCGCTTCAACTTCACAGAAAATTTATCCACGACCCTTTCAATCTCTTAGGAAAGTTTCATATGTTTATCTCTTCTAGATCTCTCTTCTCGATCAGATATGCTCCTTAGTCAGCAAAGTGATGTGTCTAGCACTCTCCCATACCCTTTCCATCTTGATTGCTTTTATATCGTCGGGTCCAAGATAATATCTCTTGGAGCCTTTCCAACATCCTGATCCTACAAAGTAGATCCAACGGTGGGCTCTTAACAACCTTACAGTGCACCGTCAATTATCCTAACCTAAAGTATCGCCGTCATGACAACACCTCTGAAGATGACACATGTCATCATCTTCTCATAGTAGCCGCGTCACAACACGACATCCACCCCCTCTAAACCTGTGCATCCTCCGGTATGCACCAAAAGTTAACCAAGGTGTGTGCAGCATCAGATTAGATCAACCTGATCTTCTGCTCCAACTAGATCCTCCCCATATGACTCATCTTCACCAAAAAGGTCAAACTCCTCCTCGAGTTGGCCGAGGTTGATCTTCTTATCCCGACTTTTGAAGATCTTTATTAAACTTCCCGCAATAGGTACCTTCAGCTTTGTACCATCCAACTCTCTTAGCAAATAAGTAGCATTATCATGGACATTGATCACCACATATGGCCCAAACCACCTCTTTGAAAACTTCCTCAAGGTGTTATGTTGGTTATCCAGACTATTGTCATACACCAACACCCAATCACCTTCTTTAACCTCCTTTGGTCTCAGCCTATGACGTTTGTCAAATCTGTTCTTGTTTTTAAGGCGTGGCTCTCTAAGTCTCTCAATTGCCAATTTTACATCCTCGGTTCTCCTCTCCAGCTATCCAATGCGTATCGCCAAAAGATCTTCTCTATTTAGATTATCCTCCCAAGGCAACACACTCCATGTGGGAATGTTTTCCTCTATTGGCATAATCGGCTTTTGGCCTTCCATTAACTCTGATGGCATATAGCCGGTCACAGAGCTATGGGTTGTACGATCAGCCCATAATGTAAAAGGTAACAAACAAAGCCATTGTCTAGCCTTCCCCCTACATGACTTCACAATTGCTTTGATAATAGGTGGATGACCCCGCTCACTCTTCGCATTCCCTTACGGATTATAGCGGTGGTGAGAGAGCGCCTTGACTCCACATCTCTCAAAGAAGTCACGTGACTCTTGAGCATTCAACTCTCCTCGATCAGCGGTTATCTTTCCAACACATCCATAACGACACACAACATCTTCCAAAAGAAATCTGCAAACCCCTTCTATTGCTTTTGATCGTAGTGCTCTCCCCTCCACTTGATTGGATAGATCCTCCCTTGAAAACACCAGATACCTCATCTGCCCTAATCCCATCGGCATGACCACCAAATCTACAACCCACTTGTAATGGATAGCAAGTGGATATGTATGATGCAAACCATCACGGTGTCGGATTACAGAATACATCTGACATGTCTCACAAGTCTCCACAAATCCTATCACATCCTTGTAGATATTTTTCCACCAATATCTCTCTTTCAATTTCATGAAAGTGGCATTTATTCCCCTGTGGCCTGCCCATAAGCTTTCATGAAACTCCCACATCAACTCCTGTTGAGCCTCCTTTCCACAAATCACACGTTGTGGCATGTCACCCTTCCGCTTCGGTCTCTTCCATAGGTATCCATCTTGTAACATGTAGTTGTAGGCCTTTCTTCTTACATGTTTGAACTCATGATCACTCTAACCGCTTTGTCGTGCTAGTGTCTTTGAGATATTTTCCAATATCTAACCACTCACCCTCATACAAATCCTCCAGAAACATCTCCAAACTTTGTGTTACTCCTTGCTGATGAGCCACGGAATAAAATGTCGTTCCAACATCATCAGTATCATCAACCATTTCTTCTTCTCCCTCATATCTAGCTCTTGACAACATATCTACCACCTTGTTATCCTTTCCTGCCACGTGCCTGAACTCCGGATTAAGCGTCTTGATGTATGTTATCCACCTCAACATTGCAATATCCGGTGTATTGCAATTGGTGATCATCCCCAACAATGGTAAACAATCCGTCTCCACAATCACATGTGCTCCAATGAGGTAGTTCCTTTCCGACTTCATGGCCGTAACAACACCCCACAATTCCTTCTTCACTTTGAGGATAACATTTGTCTTTCACTCAAGACCTTGGCTCCAAATCTCATAGCATACCTACTCCCTTCATCTTCGTCATCCTGCCCCACGGTCCATCCTATGGCAATAGGACTGGTATCCACCGTCAATATCACTGGCTTGTTACCATGATATTCTATCGCCCATAACACCGGAGGTGATGACATACACCTCTTCAACTTCCTCATGGCCTCTACATGTCTATTCTCCCATACAAACTTCTGATTTTTCCTTAACAACCCATATAACGGATCTGTTATATGAGCATAGTGAGGAATCCATATGTGATAGAACACAACATCACCTAAAAACAGCCTCACTTCTGTCAAGGAGTTGCAGATTTCGCGCATCCTTTGAATAGCATCCACCTTGTTGGGATCTGGTTTTCAACCGTACCATCCACACAAATGACCAACAATGACAACCTCCTATACCCCAAATATAGATTTTGCTCCTGACAATGTAAGATGAACCTCCTCCAATCGAGATAATATCCTCTCACAATCTTCAATGTGATCCTTCACAAACTTCCGACAGCCCCTTTGATCAATGGTTCCATCCTTCTCCTCTTTTGTACATCCTTTGATTGGCACATCATCTAGAAAAGGCATAGTCTTCTCCGGAATAAAGTCCCTTAACACTTTATTCATCCCATTCATCATGTGTGCTACTGAATTTGTGGCCCCTTGTGGTAGCATGCACATCCTTACCAAGCCCAACGGTGTTCTCATTGTGGTAACATCCCTGCTTCCTTTTGATAGTTGAAACCGATCATACCTGCAGTAAAAGATCCCCATGGAGTAGATAGCTCTCCCTGCAAAGGCTTCTGCAAACTCGTCCACAATTGGTCCCACCCCCATATTCCTGATAATCACTTGATTCATCGGTTGCATGTCTTGAATGAATCGTAGTGATCCGTTCTTTTTTGGCACTGTAAACCATCGACTGGAATATGGTGCAAAGGACGGCTCCAAAATCATCATCCTCATCTTTTCCTTCAACAACTCAATTAGTTTTGGAATATGGGCTCTAGATACTCGGATCGGTCGAAAGTCCCAAGGCGCATGAGGCACAGTAAAAATGATCATGGGAGCTACTACATTAGGATCCACACACCCTATCTCTTTTGCTTCAAAAGAGAATGCTTTTCCATGCCTAGCAAGCATCTCTTTGAAACACCTTTCCTCATTTGCAAGAAGGAAACCATCAGATCCAACCTTCAACTCCTTCATAGTGGTTTTCAGTAAATTTGTGTCCCATTTTACTACGATCCCTCAAGTTACTTTCTCTGCTCACTTGTTGCATTTGTTCCTTTGAGTCGTTTGGTAAAGGAGCAACTATCGGTTTCACCTTCTTATCAACCGTTTTATATCTAGTCTCCACTCGAACCTCTGGTGCTTAGAACATCTCAATAGTGGAGTAGAGCTCTCTAGAGTGAACCTCCACTATCTTGTCTTCATCCCCAAATCCAGTCTCCATCATCTCCTTCAACGGATCTCCCAAACCAAACTCCTCATAAACTGCTGATATATATTCACCTTCCTCAAGAAGCTTCAAATCTGCTAGGTTTTCTTCATATCTATGCAGTTTGTCCTTCTCCCATCTTTTTAAATTAGCAACCTCCTTGTATGTAGCATACCCATCACGCGAAAACTCCATCAACCTTGTACAAAAGGTACCTTTCTCTTGCATAGGTGAGAGTACCTTCTCCTCCGTACCACTATATCCCTCTCTCTGGCGGTACTTCTCCAAAATCCTCAAAATCTTCAGATTTTGAGAAAGCTCCCTCTCTCAACCGTGCTTTGTTTCTCTCATGATTTCTTTGGAATTGTTAGAAGCGCGCACCAACCGCTTCCTATCTTGGCTGCGAATTCGTGCATATGTCGATCCATCATCAAGCACTCTTGTCTCCATCCTCAGTGCAATGATGTAAGGCCGACCAAGAATCAATGGGTATGATGTAGAGTCTTGCACGAAGAAATTCTGCTCAGCTACTACATCTCCAACCTTCACCGGAATATCAGGGCATGCTCCATACAAGCCCCCTCGAGTATTGTTGGTTGCCCTAATCACCCAACCATGATTGGTGTCTATGGGCCATTTCCCCTTCTTGTAGAGCTCTCTGGACATTATATTGATCTCCGACCATGATCAATTAGTGCTAACACCGGTTCACTGAGATCCCCTAGCTTCACAAGGGTTTCAATAGTCGCCCTTGCCCAATGCGATCGGGTGTAGTGGCTAGACACCTTCACACCTTCTTCTTTTGCCTCATCCTCAAAGCGAACCTTCTGAGATTTCAATCCACAACACTCTACCATGGCATATTCTTCATCCCTTGATATCTTTGTACCCATAGCATGAAGTAGAGCAGTCTCATTGGAAATCTGCCGTTTTCTTTTGATGATATCAATGATAACATCATGAAACTCCCTCTTTGCTATTCCAATTATCTCCCTCAAGGTAAACTCTACCTTGGCATTCAAAATCCTCTCCTCCAATACTCCCTTCAAATCTGTCGCCGCATCAATATCCGATTGTAGTTTGTAAGCTGGTACCTTCCCCTTGTCCTTCTCACCCCCTTTGGTTCTTTCCTTCAACCTCGAGGGACCAGCTTCCTCCATAGCGTGATCAGATGGGAGAGGTGTATCAGGTCTAATACGTTCTCTAGCCAACCTCTTCAATGAGAGTCCTTCGCCAGAATCCTCCTCTTCCCTCCGTCTCTTATCTTCCACCAATGCTTCATGTTGAGTCTTAGCAATATAAGCATGAATCGACATGGTTTCTACTGGATCTTCCCATCCAGTAGTAGCACGTATTTCCGCCGCTATTCTTAGAAGAGTCTCTCTAGCTACCTTCCCTTTCTCCATCGTACCGAGAACACTTGACCATAGGCCATTAAGCGGTATGTGGCCTTCAAACTCCTCTCCTGCTCCTCTAATCTTAGCACCATAACTAAAAGCTTCAACTGATGCCACTGCATGTGCACTATGGTAATCATCCACAATCCTTCTCATCCCTCTTTCCCAAATTTGGTTTGAATGATTGCTCCGGTGTCCTTGAGGGCTACCTTCCCTTCTTTCCAGAAAATTTCTCCACTTTGCAATGTTTATGCAAAGTCCCCACAATCCCTCCGTGCATGATCAGTGCTGTCACACCATATGCACCGTTGCACATACGCTTGCTTGGTGGAAGTCTTCTTCTCCTCTCCCATGCAAATTTGATCTTAAGCTCCTTCATCCCTCGCATGATCTCATCGATGGATGATTCTTCCTTTCTGTAATTCACAACCGGAGCTTGAATGTTGGAGGTTGGAACCACTTGCCTAGTAACACGTGCTAGAGCAATAGAAACAGCCGTGTGTAGGGGTCTTCTCATCACAATCTTCTCTCTCCTTCTTTCTCTCTTCACCAAGAGTCCAATTGCCTCCTCGACATCCTTCCAACTACCTGTTAGCCCTTCTTCCTCATTTTTGTCTTCGAGAAGCAAGTCCAGCTTCTCTTGCAACTCAACATCAGCAGCTTGGAGAAACAACTCTGTTTTATGTGACTCCAAGGTGATCTTCTCCAATCGAGACAATTGTGAGAATTGTCTCTCAAACTCCCTAAGAAGCTTAGTTGCATGAGACTTCTTATTGAGCCTTTTGACCCACTCCATGAAGGACATCTTAGTGACTCTATCAGAATCTTCTAAGAAGTACTCATCCCTCAAGGCACGGGAATATGTTTCCCAACCCTCACCAAAGTGTTCATGCAGGGATTTCACATGGCTTCTAATCTCGGCACAAACAACAAGACGAAACATTTCTATCATCTCTTTTTTTTTTTAAGCAACACGGTTCAACTCCATTTCCACGACTTAGTATCTCAAGTATTTTGAGACATCTCTACCATCAAACTGATCCATCTTCCCCACCACGACCGGCGCCCCTTGTGGTGAATTCTCCCCTTCGGTCCCGCAATTGTTGTTGTTGAAGGAAGAGCGTGAGCGCTTGAAACATCTCATTGTTGCGGATCAAGCCGCACCTTAGGTACCTCGCTTGCTCTGCTCGACCCCTCCCCACTCATTGTAACCGTCCTTGTGATCCCATAAATCCACTCAGCTTGTTGTCAATGAAAAGCCGTCTTGATCGTTGACCCCTCAAATTCCCCAAGTATCCAACCTTCTGCGTCTATCTACTCTGATCTAAATCTAGATCCCCGTGTGGTGCAGGCTTCAATGGATTGGGCAACCTAACCTCGCCATCACCTCAAGCACTCTTGGGAGAGTTGGCCATCACTTCCAACTTCTCACAAGAGAAATACGCAGCACGAACTAGAGTGGTAACCGGTGATCAAGTCCGGAGCACTCCTATAGAATCAAAAGACCCACACAAATCCCGGCATGGCGCACACACAAGAAGCCGGATATAGGGGATCCAAACACAAGAAGCAAACAGCAACCCTCCATACTTGAATTTTCCCAACCCACCCATGACTCACTCTTGCCAGCACTTGGCATTTGACATATCATAAAACGCTAAGCTATCACTATAGAGTTCTTACAATCTGATTTGAACTCATGATAGTTCCTCCACCTCAAAGGTTTCACGTCGAGTTCACCACTTATGTCGCATGGACATTTCTTTGCTCGGAGAACGCCCGAGCGCCTGGCTGTAGAAGAACCCTCTAGAACCTCGTGTGAGTTGACAATCTCTTCTTCTTCTCCTCAGTACTCCACATTACAACCGGTAAAACTTCAGCGGAAGAAGATTATGATATCCGATGATTCGACCAATAACTTTCGCTTCAACTTCACAAAAAATTTATCCACAAACCTTTCAATCTTTCAGTAAAGTTTCATATGTTTATCTCTTCTAGATCTCTCAGAACAATTGTTGATTTGTACACTATATCACAAGGCGATATGCATACCCCTGTGTACAAAACCCATCACACATCCCAATCCTTGACTTCAATTGCTCTCAGATTTCATGAGAAGGTCACTCATCATCATACTTGAATTGTTCAAAGTTTTATTGACAGAACTTTCTGATCTCAAAAGATATGATCTCCGTATTAACTTCGTGACAGTCAGTGCAGTCTTGCAATTCTGACTGTATACACAAACTTCAAGCTATCACTTCGTACTCAAAACTCGTCCAATCGAGTCAAAACTTCAATCAAAACACAAGCCTGAGTCGTAAACTATATCTCTGTTGACTCATATCTCCCAAAACCCTCGTAAGGTTCTCAGAAACTCCCCAAATACACTCAAAAGTCTAAATTTCTCACTCTAACTTTGAATCATCACTTCAGAGTGACAAATCCTTCAAATCCATCCATTTTTGATCCCACAACGTAGCTCGTCCCGTCAGCTCTCCAACCCAATCCTCAGATCTCCGAATGTTTCCCTGAAAGGTCTCCAAAACTCCTCAAAACCTCGAAGAAGTTGCCCAAGTGCCCTCATTGGTCCAAACTCCAAGACCAATGAGAATGAAGAGTGTTATTTTGACCTCTAGTGTGGCCAAATTAGCTCCCTTTTAACTTAGAGCTTTACAACTATCCTAAACACACTACTTAGCCATCCTATACACAATACGAGTTGCACTTAATAAAGAGTCAAAATGACAACTCAAAACCGGCTAAGTATGAACGGAACTACAAACAGAACCGGGGAGTTTATAACTTGAGAATAATACTCCTCGCCAAAGTTCCTAATAATCAACTCCCTATGGCTTGTTTTCGGTAAGCAGTAGTGATGGATTGGAACCCATGTGTTGAAAGCCACCACTACTGGTAAGTTCATATCCATAGCACCCAAACTAAATCAAAACGTACACTATTACGTCCCAAATCGCGCCGTAGGAAACAACTGGAAGAATAATCGGATCTGGAGAGTTTATCACTTGTTGTAGAAAGTTATCTCCAAAATGATACACTAACCACGCCCGAAAATGATCACGATGAAGACACCGGATGTTGATCACAAATGGATTGGGCATCAATACATCTGGAGGATCATGTTGTCCTCTATCCATGTCCTTGTCGGCTCCACTTCGATCAGATATGCTCCCTAGTCAGCAAAGTGATGTGTCTAGCACTCTCCCATACCCTTTCCATCCTGACTCCGCTTTATATCTGATCAGGTCCAAGATAATATCTCTTGGAGCCTTTCCAACATCCTGACCCTACAAAGTAGATCCAACGGTGGGCTCTTCTTGACCTTTTACGGTCTTGTTGTCGGTTATCCTAACCTAAAGTATCGCCGTCATGACAACACCTCTGAAGATGACACATGTCATCATCTTCTCATAGTAGATGCGTCACGACACGACACCGTATCCACGTCCCTCGCATATATCTCCAAGATAAGTCTATCTGCGATCACAAATCGAGAAGATAACAAGATGCAACGAGCATTCAACTCACCAAGAATGTTGTAGGTGTCGTTTCCTCCATCGATAATAAGCCTACCCTTCCACACGAAATTGGCAAAGATGTCTGTCTCCTTGTCAAATCTCCAATCATATACTTGAATGTCCCTAGTCCGATGATGTCACCAAAGACGTCCATGATCCTACTATCAAAGACTGTCAAACGTGATATGAATTTAGGTGAAGGAGGAATTGTGTGAAGAATATAGATGGGTCGACGAGTAATACAAGATGACAGTATACCAAACGTTGTCGTGTTGTGACGTGGCTACTATGAGAAGATGTGTCATGTGTCATGTGACATGTCATGTGTCATATGACATGTGTCATCTTCAGAGTTGTTGTCATGACGGCGATACTTTAGGTTAGGGTAACAGATGGCATTGTAAGGCTATAAAGAGCTAGGGAGATCTAGACACATCACCTTGCTGACTAAGGAGCTTATCTGATTGAAGTGAAGTCGACGAAGGACGTGGATAGGAGACAATATGATCCTCAAGATGTACCATTGTCGAGTCCATTTGTAATCAACATCCGGTGTCTTCATCGTGATCGCTTTTGGGTATACTTAGCTGGTTTCAAGTTGTCATTTTAACTCTTATTAGTGACAACTCATATTGTGTATAGGATGTCTAAGTAGAGTGTTTAGGATAGTTGTAAAGCTCTAAGTTTCAATGGAGCTAATTTGGCCACACTAGAGGTCAAAATAGCATTCTTCATTCCCATTGGTCTAGGAGTTTTGACCAATGAGAGCAGTAGGGCAACTTTTCGAGGTTTTTAGGGATTTTGGAGACCTTCCAGGGGGAGATTAGAAAATTAGAGGATAGCGTTGGAAAGCTGACGGGACAGCTACAACGTGGGCTCAAGAATGGATGGATTTGAAGGATTTGTCACTCTGAAACGTTGATTCAAAGTTAGAGAGAGAAATTTCTACCTTTGAGTGTATTTAGAGTGTTTGTGAGAATCTGACGAGGGTTTTGAGAGATCTGAGTCGACTGAAATACAGTTCACGACTTGGGCTTGTGTTTTGATTGAGGTTTTGACTCGATTGGACGAGTTTTGAGTACGGAGTGATAGGTTGAAGTTTGTGCAAGCAAATCGAGTTGCGTGATTGCACTGACTATCACAAACTTAGTACATCGATCATATCTTTTGATATCAGAAATTTCTGTCAATAAAACTTTCCAGAATTGAAGTTCGGATGATGATGACCTTCTCATGAAATTTGAAAGCAATTGGAGGTAAGGATTGGGATGTGTGATGGGTTTTGTACACAGGGGTCTGCATATCGCCTTGTGATACAGTGGGTAAATCAACAATTGTTTTGAGAGATGTAGATGGCAAAAATATCTGAAACTTTTCTGAGTGATAGTAAGGGTTGCGAAGCAATTTTCTGTAAAATTTAAGCGAAAGTTATCGGTCGAATCATCGGATATCATGATCTTCTTTCGCTGAAGTTTTACCGGTTGTAATGTGGAGTGTTGAGGAGAAGAAGAAGAGATTGACAACTCACACAAGGTTCTAGAGGGTTCTTCTACAGCCATGCGCTCGGGCGTTCTCAGAGCGAAGAATTGTCCTTTGTGACAATGTCACCTACACATCCCCTAGTAAAGGAAGGTCATCTACATACAAAATATTCTCGGCAAGTACAACGTCTAGGTAGTATGAGACAAAATCTTGAGACCCTACTGGCACTCCTAGAAGCTCGAGATGAGGCGGAATGCCCAAAGGAGACCAAGCCCTACACTTTGACACCTTCACTCTAAAGCCTACAAGATGAAGCTCGATAATCAAGTAATCAAAGGTATGCATAATGTTGTCTACAGGGCCCACAATGTGTATATCATCCACTAAGGAGTGGAACACACAACTTGGCAACGCCAAAGCAGTAGACAAAAGAGCTCTATAATGAACCACGGCAAATAGAAATCCTCCCAAAGGATCTCCCTGTCGAGTGTCAGTGACAGATTGTAGAACAGTGATTCCCTCCTCGGAAAAGCTATGCTGATAAAAGAGAGAAGAATGTGAACCGTAGAAAGACCGTACGAAAGGAATGAGGTTTGATAGAGGTCCACCAGCCTCTCTAAGCTCTCTAAAAATATATGCACATGAGACGTTATTAAAGCGTTCTCAACATCCAACTGCAAGACAACCCAATCCGGATGGATATCTAGAAGTGCTCTAATGCCCAACAATACCGCCTCACAATCTCTTGGTATGGCGACTCCAAACTGATGTGGACAAAGATGCTCCTGGAAGTGTGAGTGATGCTGCAAGACAACAGTATGATTGATGTCTTGCAGCATCACTCAAAGTGAATGTAGAGCCTATTGAAACTGTTGGTCCATCAAGGTAGACTACATAACTCTAGTCCAGTCGGTGATCAAAGAGTAAAAAGACATGAGCTCATGTCGTACCTCCAGGGGTAAAGCATCTCTCATATGTCGTAAATATACCTACAAGAGAAATGATCTCATATCCACGTCCTTCACATATATCTCAAGGATGGACTTATCTGCAGTCACAAATCGAGAAGATAATAAAGGTGTTGAAGATGTCCAACTACCCAAAAATGTTATAGGTGCAGTTTCCTCCATCAATAATAAGCCTACCCCTCCACACAAAATCGGCAAAGATGTCTGTCTCCATGCCAAATCTCCTATCACACACTCAAAGATCCTTGGTCCGATGATGTCATGAAAGACACCCATGATCCTCCTATCAAAGACTATGAAATGTGATACGAATGTAGATGAAGGAGGAATCATGCAAAGAAGATAGGTGGGTCGACAAGCAATACTAGATAAGAGTATATCAAACGCCACATGTGGATCCCATAATAGAGGAAGGTCATTTACATGCAAAATATCCTATGTAAGTGCAACGTCTAGGTAGCATGAGACAAAATCTTCATACCCTACTAGCACTCCTATAATGCGTAAGCTGTCTGTCGATGTCATACATCCATCTGAAAACTAAAGATGAGGAGGAATGCCCAAAGGAGACCAAGCCCTACACTTTGACACCTTGGCTCTCAAGCCTACAAGATGAAGCTCGACAGTCAAGTAATCAAAGGTCTATCTAATGAGATCGATATGACCCACAATGTGTGTATCATGTGCTAAGGAGAGGAACACACAACTTGGCACAGCCAAAGCAGTAGACAAAAGAATTCTATAATAAGCCATAGTAAATAGGCGTCCTTCCAAAGGATCTCCTTGCCAAGTACCAACAACGGTCTGTAGAACAGTGACTCCCTCCACATAAAAGAGAGAAGAAT
This sequence comes from Marchantia paleacea, assembly GCA_014180765.2. Classification (NCBI taxonomy): domain Eukaryota; kingdom Viridiplantae; phylum Streptophyta; class Marchantiopsida; order Marchantiales; family Marchantiaceae; genus Marchantia; species Marchantia paleacea. Next base: position 984,018 of record MUAA02000098.1, read on the forward strand.
ATGAATGAAAGGAATGAGGCTTGATAAAGGTCCACCAGCCTCTCTAAGCTTTCTAAAAATAGATGCTCGTGATACGATATTAAAAGTGTTCTTAACATCCAACTGCAAGACAATCCAATCCGGATGGATATCTAGAAGTGCTCTAATGCTCAAGAATTCCACCTCACATCCTCCTTGTGTGACGACTTCAAACTAGTGTGGACAAAGATGTTGTTGGAAGTGTGAACAGTGTTGCATGACCACGGTACAATTGACTAAACGCAATAAGACCTCCCCAATAGCAATCACTCTGATGCCCCTAGTGTCCTCCATCGCAAGAAGTCGACTAACACCATCACCTAACTAATTGACAGCGGAATATCCCCTCTTGAAAGTGATACAGCCATCTGAAACAACTCCATGAAAGCATTAGATGGATCATCCGCCTTTCAACAATCTCAAAGATGCTCATATACCATCCTTGACAAGCCCCATGAGGATAAGCGTGGGGTTGTGCATAGAGAACGGTCAATTAGTGATCTATTCAAATATAATGGCTGCTCTGAATGATAGTCTAAGACCTCTAATGATATCTCTTTGCCCATGGGTGGATGTAAAAGGCGTTAAGAGTAAATAGTCTCCTCACTAGGACTAGCCATACACAAAGGTTCTATAAACTATTCAATATGTAATTGGCTTTAGAGTATAATCATAAAATTAATAAAATTAAGAATTCTATATAATATTTTTTGCAAATATTTATCTACATTTAAGTTATAAAATATTTTTAAGTAATCATATAGTATTATTATATTGACTATTTAATTAAATTTAACTCAATATAATATCAATATTTTCTTAAATTTATTTAAACCAATCTAGGATTATTTGTAATGATAATCTAACTGTCATTGCTTTTGATTTAATCATGTCATGTTTTTTTCAATATGAAAATTCAATCAAAATTTTAATTTTATGCAGTTTGATTTTAAGTTTTTATTAAAAAAATTATTATAAATTTAAAGATATCTTATTTTTTTTTAAATATTTTCAAAAATATCTAATGATTTTTGTTGATAATCTTTTCTATTATTAATGAAGCTTTTGATGCATAATCTATATAAGATTTAGCCATATGCAACATTTTGATAAGTACATCTTATACTTGCAAGTTCATCATTGCTCAAGGCAAAAATTACAAATAAGTGCATTAATTAATTTGAAAATTTTCATCTTATAAAAATCATTAAAATTACGTTTATTTTTTATTGAAATTTTTTGAAACATTAAATTATTAATTAAAAAACATATTTTAAATATGATTATTTATTTTATTTACAAAAGTGTTATTTTTGTCATTTTTTTTTAAATTACTTACCATGTTTATCTATGTGAAGACATAAAACTATGTTACAAATATAATTCCATGGTATTTAAATCTTAATATTTTAAAAATATAAATCATATTTTATCAATAATTATATCTTATAAAAAATAAATAAATCTTAAAAATAATGTATGTGAAATTTATTTATTTAATATTTACTTTAAATCTTCACTATACATTTTAAAATATCAAAATAAATTTTTTGTTCATTATTTCATAAAAAAATCATTTTATATTTTTATCTTACATACAACATAACAAAATTATGTTTTATTTTTTATAATTAATGATGATGTGTTGTTTTTATAACATCTATTTATTTATTTACAAGTTTAACAACTAACCTACAAAAACACAATACAAATAGCATTTGTATTGCTCACATTGTATCTCAAATAATTCAATTAATAATCAACACTAGAATAACTATGTCCATCTTAAATAACCTCTTGTCTAGTTTTTACAAACTAAAGCTGGTTACAATTAATTACATTTCCATGCAATTTATTTTTAGAAATATTTTTTTATAAATGTATTCCTGCAATCCCTTTTTTTTATTTTAAAAAACTCATGTTATATTCTGACTGTCTTCATGTTAATCTAGTGTTTAAGTTTATGTAAATACAATGAAAAAAGAAATTCAACAAGAAATTATGAATGATTGAGTGTGAATAAAAGGAATCAAATATTTATGATAATAATTAATGTATGATTATAAATTCAAAATTATAGTATCTTATATTATATAATTTTCTGGATAATATTCCAAATAAACATTAATGTTGTTTGGATTTTGCATATTTTTCTGAAATAAATTCTAAACCTAGTTTTCAGATTGTGCTATCTTACTTTAATCCATAAAATTGCTTTCAAATTTGTAATCAAGATTTTAAATTTCCTTACATATAGTTGATATGAGTGACAAACATATAATGATGTACAGATTTGCTTTTCAATCACTAAATCTGAAAAAGATGATAAATTAGAGATTGCCATTTGTTAAAATTTTATTTACAAACATTTTGTAAGATCACTCTATCAGTCAAAGATGATGTCAGATAGATTACAGGTTTGTGATCCATTTGTTGCAAGTGTATGTTTGCTGTTTCATTAAAGACAAGGAATGTCATTATGTAATCATCTACAATTTCATAAATTATCTTAAATTATTAAGATGTAATAGTCAGTTTCAATGGGTGTATTTATTGTACATGACTTCCAGATGCATGTTGTATTTTCAACAGACTATTGTCATGATAGAGTGACCCATTAAGATTGAAATTCCGGACAAATTTTTTTTCTATGGATACATCTTTGATACCCTGTATGAGAATGGAGTTGAGATAGAAATGAAATTTGACTTTAATGGGAGTATGTTGAGGAAGGCTGATGATGAATGTGCATAAGGAGATGATAACAAAGAAAGAAAAAAAATTGATTGTATAAGTTTAGGAAAAATGTGAATTGCAAGAAGATTTAACGATTAAAATGCAACAAGAGCTGATAGGCATGAACATTCAAATTGAGATGTTCTACAAGGAGCGAGATTTACTTTCAAGGATTGAGACAAGAATGACACGGATATGGAGTGAATGTAACATAGAGGAGTGAATAAAAATAAATCAGTAAAAACATGAAAAAGAAAAAAAGGTTGTTTATCTGATTATTCCACTTCACGATGTACCTTTGGGAGGAGAGCTTCATTGCCTAACCCCGTCAAAGTTTTGTCTCATATATATGAATTGAGCATCCAGATGTCTATCTCCTACGTGCTTGCACATCGTTACATTCGTGTCTTTTGAGGTGAGAACTCAAAATCTGCTGCTGAGAGAATTGAATTGTCGGTAGGGCACTAGTTACGAGAAATAGTTATACTTGAACTATTTTATACTTTGTCCCTGGACAAAGTATAATAACAAAAGGGATGGGAAGACCCCATCAAAGCGGATGGGTCTGTCAAGCGCGTTGCCAAGTAAGTGTGAGAACTTTTCGTTCTTGAACCACTGAATTCCCTCTTTTCTTCCGTTGCTTCTATCAATTTTTCACAATTTCACTATCTTCCTTCCCTTTTGATTTTTGAATAAAATGGAAAAATTAGTATTTTCGACTGCTAACTGTGTGGCTTATTTCGAGACATGTGAGATCAAGTTTACAAGAGAAGTGTGTCCATGAAGAGTTCATGTTTAGAAAATATTTATTGGCCTCGGTTCACGGATTGTTTAAGCGTAGTCCATGGGACTAATTTGAGGTTATGTTCGGCATCTGGATAGGACTTTTGCGGAATTGGACGGGAGGAATGATCGACCATCGGGTTCTGGAAGCTCTCGCCCCCGGAGGACTACTCAAGCCAAGAAGTATTATTTCTCACAGGAATCTGAGGCAGCCACCTCCAGTGCCCCTCCTTTTAACCCAGCGGAATATTTACCTGGGGTTCTTGGGCGGCAATTCCTACTTCGTGGAAACAGGCTCAGGCAGAAGTTGAACCCTCTCAAATAAGTAGTTCGTAGAAATTTAGAATGGACCGTGTACAAGGAACCGAAGATGGCCACATCATCAGCGCTCCCCGGGCCTCGCTTGACGAGTGTTCACATGTCATTCACCCATCGCTGCAAGTACTGGAATGTGAAGACCCGTCAAAGCGTACAAGGATGGAACCAAACCGATCACATGGGGTTAGGCCCCAATAGCATCACACCAATATAGGCCCCAATAGCCCCATAACATCCTTAATTAGCTTCCATAATCGTTATATTTTTTATACATGATTCAGTGCAACACCTACCTCTAGCACGCGGAAAGAAGTACACACAAGCATCCATGTGATCAAAGTCTCGACCGGAGCTTTTTTATTCAAACCCCATATGCCATCCATTGACAGAAAAAGCTTAATCCAAGATTTGAGATAGGCTTATAGATGCAGATGCCAGTATAATTGTAGCCATAGTAACGAAAGGCAAAACCAACCTTCAGTTTGTACAAGGATTGCTGCCATGGCTGTAGCAGATGTCTTTTCTTGAGCCCCTGAAACCTCTTGGCTTCAACAAGCAACACACGCCTCAACATTGATTCACGTATGGCTAGAGAGAGTGCGTAGGGTCATCTTCATTGACCGTAGAAGTACTGAAATATCTTCCACCACGCTTTGAGACGACAGGACTACACGAACAGCAAGAACTAGCAACTACTCAAAAGTGCTTTTTTATGTTAAATTCATAGGTACTACTGAACAAGCATGAGTACGTGAGATTCACCCTTGTTCACTGAGAGAGAGAGAGAGAGAGAGAGACTTCGGGGACTGCTACGGCAGGTCCAGCCGGAAATTTATTTTTCTACAGGTGGACATACACTTTTCGTACGTTGTACTTTCATATAGACGGCCTTAGAAGTTGTCACCACGAGGTCTAACATTTTTCGTCTGTCTGAGGTTGAAGGTTAGCTCTTGAAGCTGTACACATTACTTAATGATGCTCATGTACCATTCATGAGTTTAAATAGAGAGTTTGGTGTTTACTCCCATTTTGATGCAAGTCGCTGCAGAGACATTCGGTCAAGAATCAACTTTTCCTCGCAAGCGCACTTGAGGCACAAGAGAGGATTCTTCTGTCGTCTTTGAAGGGAGTTTTCGTATCACTTGGTTTACATGCTTCTCAGTGGTGTCACGCTCACGGCGACCCATAAAAGACGAACAGACATAAAATGTCACCCAAAACACTGGACGGGTTTCGAAGTCGAACATACTAAAGAATGACGGAAAGAAAGACGACGTCGCAGATCGAAGAACGTGCTGACATGATACGGCATGCAGCGAATAGCTTTGACTTCGAAATTAAGACCAGCGACAGAATTTTCCACGTACTTCGAGAAACTGACAAATGCAATAAATGACGTGAGAAAGACTCTGGAAACTGCCGCGAGAACCCGGTGACAGAGTACACGTCGAGGGGCCCCCGCACTTCATGTGCTACAAGACATTGAAAACGTGGCGCTGTACGAGCGACAAGACAGTGTCAAAAGCGGCCAACACGAAGATGAAACCTTGACGCCAAGTTCGTGATTGGCGGACACCTTGCATGCAAATCACGACTCTCATTCGACACAGGCAAGCACACACATTTGTGAAGACACCTTCCGTCGTCCCTGCTGCTCTTTGTATCGATCAAACTCCATGAAAAGAGATGTCGCAAGGAAACATGACTGATGGAGAGAACCAAATCAAGAATGGCGTCACACCTTACGCGAGAAGAAACGACTGAACCTTAACGAAGTCACTTCTGAAGCTCACTCAACCGCAATTGGATCGAACCACAGGCGAATGGAACAACTCTAGGTTTGAGCGCATACCCAACTGGTACTTGGTTCTTTCGACAAGTGTTTTTCTGTAGTGGGCCAAAACTCCAGCCATGTAGGCATCCTTCTCACCGGTGACATCATCATCGAACTCGGGCTCCGTGATCGTCAGACAGAAGTCATGGAAATTCTTTCCGAGAACCAGAGTATCGGATACGACTTTAGAAGCAGCAGCACCGTTGGCCTTCGTGACTACATCAGCCTCATCCTCAGAGGACGACGAAGTTTCTTTCCCCAGATCCGATGGGCAGATTACTTTCAAGGCGTCGAGAGGAATGTCCTCCGGTAAGCTGGCTACGGGGGCGGAGTCCAACAATCTCGAAGCAGCAGCCTTCACTGGTAGCTTGGAGGCTCCAGAAGAGACAACGTTGGGCGACAACTCTAAGCTGGTCACCATCGCAGCCAAACCCTGCAAAGCGTTGCTGAGCGAGCGCACCGCACACACAAGGAATCTCCAAGAACTGGCAAAAGGTCGGAATCTGAAGCATAAAAGCTCGATCCGATCCACCAAGTCGCTTGCGGGACTTCGATGCTATCAAGTTGATGCCTCCGCAGGGATCTCAAAAACCCGAAAAATTGAGAGGGAGGGAAATGAAGAGGTTGATAGTCGAGAGCGGACCTAAGACAATCTCTGTGCTCTCACATTTATCCGGCTCGTCGTGGGAAACATTCTGGGCTGATGAAACAACTTACATCCAGCCTTCCCAGAAACGAAATTGAATTGTAGAAATATTGTAGGACAGAAACGACAGTCAGGGTTCACATACAGTTTTCCACACATTGTAGGTGGCTGAACGATACGACACAATTGACCGGATCGATCCTCAAGGGCCGGGTTCTTCGATTCTTCATAGCGTCCACGTTGTATAACAAAGCAGACGATTATTACGATTCTTTCGAGAGGCGAGAATGAGACCGTTTTCCAACGACAGATTGACACAGTTGCTTTACAGGCGGTCTGGAACATACAAGTCAGGGTTTCTTACAGGAAGATTGTAGGTGTCTCTGATCGGCTGGTTTAGAAATTCAAGACTTGGGGTCCTGTTCGTGTGAAGGTGAACATTAATCTGTCAGTGTCAGTCAGCAAGGGGAATGTTCATCGAGTCAACACTCGATGAACATTCCCCTTGCTAGCCTACGCAAATTTGCTGGCAGCTTTATGTAATATCAACCATCTTAATACCAAACTCATCTATTGTAAATGTCTCTGATGAATATGCTCTCTTTTCGCTTCATTTCTCGTCTAAACATTTCCATGCCTTCTCACTCCACCTTTAGAATAAGTTTCAGTCTCAGTCCGTGAAAAGAAACCTACCTACCTAAAATTCACAGCTGTTGAAACAACTTCTTCCAGAGGGAAATTACATATAGCAGCATCAGACTCGCATATGCTTGCTTTGCATATGTTACTACCGTAAATTTGCAACGGTACATGGAGCTGTATACTACGAAGCTTTTGCAGTCTTCGTGCTCATGAGAGGAATCAAGCGGACCGATAGGAGAATTGACAATTGTCCTCACAGCAAAACGGCCTGATGGATAGATGTTCATTGGCTCTGGTGTCACAGTCCGCGTATAGCCTTGCAATCAATGTCTGTTAAGCAAAAAGTGACATGACACTTGTCGCTTATTCAAAGAAACCTCGCCCCGGTAAGTATCTGTTGTGCGCTGTCTTTGCCTGAAGATAGAATGCAATCCACGTGTGTAAGGATGTGAGGAATGACACTACTCTGTGGCCGTAGGACTGCTTTGAGTGGATCCAAGACCTACCCTTGGCCGACACCTCATTTGCTGGGCATTCCACAGAGACACTGGCTAAATAGATTCGTTGGATGGGCTGTCCAGAGCTAAACTCTGTAAGGAAACGTCATTCTAGCACGAGAATGTTAATGTGGACGTGTGGATCTGAGCTCTGGACAAATCAGTATATCCATGCGGACCCAAACAAAGCAGTTTGGCCCTTTGGGATGCGAAACAAACGGATGAGTTTCGCCTGAAGAAAAGACAAATCTCTGCACGAGTTTGCTCATCTTAGCGCATGATGACGCAGCTGAATCGTTTGCAGATAGAGCACTTCGGTCGTCTAAAAAAGATGAGGAGTGGAGAAGACAGAGAGCGAGCTGGAAGCTTGCGAGCGATTAGGGTCGCCCAAAAATGTGTGTTCGTCTGAATAGTCAAGATTAGGGAGCTCTGCTCACCTGTCTCACTAGAGCTATTATTTTAGTAGAGGATCGGTATGAAGTAAGCCAGGAACTACTCCTCGGTCTTACCATTTGAGCAAAATGGTGAGCTTGTTGCGGAAGTGACACATCGGCCTCGAAGTAGAAAGTAAAATAACAAAAAGGACGGGAAGATCCCATCAAGTCTTCCCGTATGGTTTCATCCGGGTAACATGGGGCTAACCCCAATAGCATCAAAATATATCCTACTGCTCCTAATCTATCGAGGTCAAACAGTCTACAAACAACAGCGCATCTGAAGACTCATCACCTAGTGTGATTGCTTTATTATGGATAACACTAGCTAGTGCTAGAAGTGACACATAGGTTCCACCGATCTCGGGATGCTCACATCCCCACCGACAAGAATCGCAAGACAACGTGTAAGTATGAAACACATTGTGATCGTTTTTACGGACAGATAGCTCTAAAGATGAAAGGTACGTAGAGAACCGGACCATCTGGAAGTTGGAATGGTGAAAATCGTGCTTCACAATGTGCAGATGATGACAGATTGTGAGAGGTGACGAACTTTTACACGCTTAAAGAGCTTTGCCTTGGTAGAGAGAAATGGTGAATTCGTTGTTCACATGAACGAGTGTTCTCTTGGAGAGGACTCGCGATCAGCCACGAGAAAATTTAAATCCTTCTGAGACAAAAGAAACTTAGCAGTCACTATCTCGATGCGAGACTAGATATCTTCTACAAACCTGCTCTTGAAATCCTGTACCCATCCACAAAATATTGACAGAAAATCAGAGAATCTCAAGAGGTCCTCATGGAATCGGATATTTTGTATTCCATTTTACAGCTTCCCTTCTTCATAACATTTACAGCCAAATCGGGGGCTCTGGATGGTCATAATGCACATTTCCCAGCCGCCATACGTGCACCCCGAGAATTAGATCAGTGGACGCAAGCCTTGAACTAAAGTACGTGTTGACAAAATTTTCCAGTGATTTGACCTCACTGATGGTCTTCTAGGTCAAAAGCAGAACAAATATCCGTGAAAAGTGAGGGGAACAATTCAGAAAGGTGGGCTGCCATTATCATCCTGGAGATAACCGGTGCCGAAGTGTCGGTGGTTTTGATCACCCCTATTGACAAGGAAAAACCCCATGAACGGAAGCTGGTGAATGAGACAGGTCTCGATCTCACACGCCACACTCTTATTGGGTAACGGAATGTAAAGGAATGACGCTTCGCTGAGCTCTGCCACGGTTCGATGAACGCTTATTCGGCCTGACAAATTATCTGTCTGCCCCACATAGTACATCCCGTCCGGCCGTTCAAGAATGTAAACACACGAGCGATTGGTGATAGTGGGAGGAGGTTTCTGTCGTGGACGCACATAAAAGCACTGAATACCCCTACCAACTTCACGATCTGCTGCATCGTGCTGCAATTGACCGAGCTTCTCTTCGCATATCTTGACAAAAGCTTGGTCTATTCGGGCAACCGACCCCCGACTACTTCTGGGCGAACCATTCATGTCCGATCTAGTAATATACAAGTCGCTTTCTTTCGGCAGGTTAAGGCGCTTCACTAACAAGTCCCTCGTCATCCCCGCTTGCTGGGTCCCAATTAAGGGCTTCGTGGCCCTGGGAGAGGCATTATCTGAAGACAACGGATTCAAGTTACTCGCCGACCTTCCAGCCACCAAAAACGTGTCACTCGCAGCAGCAGTTGCAGATTGGTTGGAAAACACCGGAGGTTTCTCAGCACTTGATAACCTTGGTTCCTCAACTCCTGAACTCTTTCCAAGGGGTACACTGAAAGCTGGGTCTCTACTGGCTTCAAAGACCGATCCACTGCCTTGAAGATTTGCTCCTTCTCTGACAGGAAGAGCCTGGCTTGTAGCTCCCAGAACTCGAGGCAAACTGACGTCTACGTACAATGATTTATTGCCATTCTCGTTGGAGCCTTGGCCATTCTTTTCCGAATGAAGTTTCTTCCACACTTCGTAGAATTCCTCCGCCCGGTTCACGATACTGTCAGGAACTCCCTCCTTCCTGGCAGTCTCGAACGCCAAGCTCTCTCGGCACTCTCCGTCGACCAGCTTCCAGGTGGGTTGCAAACGACCATCCACCAGTTCAGCTCCCATGGCCTTCCTTACAACTCTCGGAGAATTCAGTTCCATGTCGAGGAGGCCATGCAAGTGTGTGGAAATCACACCCAAGCAACCAACTTTATCCAGATGCTCCAACACGCTGGCCACAATAAATGTACCCTTGTTGACTTCCGTCCCTTTGCACAATTCATCATAAAGAACAAGAGATTTTGATGTTGCCTCGCTGGTAATGCTGCGAAGTTCAGACATCTCCATCTGAAATGAGCTCTTCCCATCTGCTGGACTGTCCGATATCATCATGCGCAACATTATGGAGTCCAGCCGAGGGACCACAGCAGATCGGCAGGGAACCGTCAAACCACAAGTTGCTAGAAGAGAAGCAGCACAAACTGATCTCAGGATGCTGGACTTGCCCCCACCATTCGGTCCCGTTAGGAGAAACATGGAGGACATTTGAATCGTGTTCAATACGGCCTGCTCCCGAGTTTTATCCAGCCAGTAGGGAAACATATCTTGCAGGTACAAAAATGAGTCTCCTCCGACACTACTACTATGCACATCGCCTTCAACCGTCTTCTCGCAGTCCTCATCTTCCAAAATTTGCAGAGGTGCAGGCACGACCCATCTCCGCCTCCTTGCCTCGCTGACATGAGAGAAGAGTGTTTTGGCGATGACCGAGATCGAGGCAACAAAGACCACAGCATTCATCTTGCACTGCAACTCTTCCGCGATACCTTTCAGACAGTCCAGTACAGCAATGGACGCCGTTTCCACTGCGGACCTGTAATCACTCAGAGCTGCATCGACGCGTTTGGTGGTGTGCCATTCATCACCGACCTTCTTACCTTTAGAATCCAGCGCTGGTTTCAAACGCTTGATCTCTTCCTCCCCTGGAGTGCCACCCCAGACTGTAGGAATGAAGCGCCTGCCCTTCAACCATATCCCTTTGTGTTCACGGCTGTACAAAACCTCCGCCCTGGCACCTCCAGCTCCTCCCCCGAGAGGTGCAGCCAGAGCCCGAGTCCTCTTCACGATCGGAATGAAATCTTCGTCCAAAATCTCAGCCAAAACTGCAGCTGCTCTATCCACGTCCGCATATGCTTTCTCCACATGCTCCCTCCTCACGCGGCCCCTCCATCGGACTTCCATGTCCTGGAAAAACTCATCCGGCACTATATCACTCTTGCTTATTGCATTCTCAGGATCCCCTGCAGGAGCGAGCACATCACCTAGTCGTTTAACAAAAAACCTGCAGTCCTCCACGAGGTGCTCCCGACCGATCCTCAGCCCCGTCGCCAACCAAGTTGGATCAAGCAGCAGATCCAAAATTCCTGTCAGCTGAGGCTCTCGGTCCATCAGCAGAACATCCTCCGCCATGTTTTTCAGACGAGCGAACTCGATATGATTGGCCTCCTTCGCCCCGATCAACTTCACAAGCTTGGCAGCAGACACACAAGTGAAGTCGGGGATAGAGCAGGAGACACTGGTCATGAGACGAACCGCTTGCTGGATTCGACTCGCCACTCGATGTGGAGGTGGATTCAGGAGCAAATCTCTTAAGTAGGCGGTGCAGAGCCCATTCACATCCCTGGGAAGAAGCACTTTGAGGAGACTCGGCACTCCTTGAGTTGGAAGAACGCCGACCTGCGCAGCAGTCCCTACGTACAGAGGTCGAGGGCGCTCACCGGGAGGAGTTACGATTCTCCGAAACTCCACGTCCACGTCCAGATCATAAAGCTCGCGCACCCTCGACAGCAGCTCAGAAACAGGTTCACTTTCATACCACTCGAATTGCTTCCCTCTGCACTCACCCCACAGCAACCCTCCCTCGCCAAATTCGCCCCACCGGACTGTTTCAGTCGAGTTGTACTTCAAAGTCCTGTGCAGGAAGAGCCTTTGATATGGCTTCGCTCTCAATTTGGCTACGAGAGCTTCTTCTGTCAGCTGATCGTCGACAGAAACCGTTCGAAGCATCTCCACTACAGAGATGAAGCGATAGCCCAGAGCTGAACGGGCAATGCCGATCACTGGAACGGGGTCGGGGAAGTCGACGTCGAGATCGGCTTCGGCCAGTCCATAGACGTAAGGACTGCCAGGATGCGCGTGACCGGCGATGAATCGCTCTTTTCTCTGTCTGACATTGCTGGGGCCCTTGACTTCCTCCACGATGCAGACGGAGAATCCATGTCTGGTGAGGTCGTCCAGAGTTTGGCGCAGGTTCACAATGGGGCACCCTGCTTTGGGCACGGCGTCGCTTTTCAATCCGCCCATGGGGTTCAGACCTGCGTACTCCACCAGCACACAGGCATCGAATCCCAGCGTTTCGTAGAACTCACCGATCCGGCAGACAATTACTTCGTGCGGGAACCGTCTCTTGATCTCCAGAAGCTCCGCCGCAATGGAGCCCTCCTTCAAATTGCCCATTCGAAGGCTGGGGTTGACTCCGAGAAGGTTTGTGAAAGCCAGGCGCTTGATCAGCTCTCTCGTTGAGGACTTTTGACACTCGCTCATTCTCTCTTCCCACCAACTAATATACTTCGCATCTCCACGTTGAGAAATCCTCTCTGCCGCGGCGTGTTTGCCCACCGAACTGCCTGATCGACTGGAGCCGCTCTTGGTCCTCAACCCTCTGCTCTCCTTGATACAGGACGCCGCAGCACCAGCAGCAGCTTGAGATCTCCAGACAGAAATTGGAGGAAGGACCTGCCGAAATTGCTTTGAGGGCCACCCACGGGTGGGGATACAACCCTTCCGTCCATTCGATTTGCTCCAAAAGTGACGCCAATTTCCTTTCTCCAGCACACTGCGACCATAATCCAAACGCTTCTGGAGGTTTACATTGACGCGCTGAACATCAGAGAGCGCCCAGCTCTGCGCAGCGCAAACGAGCCGTAGACTCAGCCTGCCTTGTCCACCCATTAAGATGGGCATGGGTCGTTTATTCAGAGGCAGGCTCATTATCCTATCCCACTAACTCATGAACCCCAATCCAATGTCGACAGTATCGCAAAAGTAGAAAAAGTGGTCCTTGATCGGTCGAAGGAATCTGCAAGCCAGTAGCAACGAGTCATAGGCACGCCAATTACACAGCCATTCCCAAGACTGTCCAAGAAATCGAAAAACCCGGGTGAGATTCTGCAGTGCCCATCAGACGCTGCAACTTCAGAACATCTACAGCTGCTGGAGGTCATGCGGAAAGATTGCACCAGGGTTTAAGGTCTTGGCAATTTGTCCAAAATCCCAAACCCTCATTCGCAAAACCCACGTAACTGTAATGGTCTCTGTGTCTAAGCTCCGAAATTGAAGCGAAGGATCCCGATTTGTGTCTGCAACGTCTGACTCAAGAAACAAAACTCGGGCAAAATTGCTCAACTCAGCAGCATTTCGGGAACAAAACCTTGTTTAAGCCGGAAGATCAACCTGCTGGAAATTCAAATTCACGCTTTGTGAACCGGCTGCCATCCACACCACTCTTTTCCGAAATTCAGCTCCGTTGAAAAATCAGCGCACCTTTCTGCCCGCCCCATCCGTCGGGACCTGACTCCTCGCGCCTCCATGCTTTACTGGGCAGCAGGAAGCAGACACTCGACGCATCTATCAACGACTTCAAATTCCACACACTTCGGCGGATCATGCAGGACTGCGGAGCATGTCCGATTTCGAAGACGAGTCCCGCGCGGAGCAGGAGACAGAGCGCAAAACCCTGAGAGAGGCGGAGCTGCGGCCATGAAAGGGTTTAGGGACCGGGACCCGGTTTCAAATCTCGCGTGGAAAGGATGAATCAGTTCTCCTTCTTCCACGGCGTGCCCAATCACACATCAGCAGGAGCCGAATGCCAACGCTCTCCGGCCTCTCCTGCCGTTCCCGCCACGGGCGCCGCCAAAACTCACCGCCACTTGTCAGCTCCATCAAATCCCATTAAAAGCGCGGCGTGCTCTTAAAGTACAATGGGGCGATAGGCGCCCAGCAGCTCACGTCTCCGGCTCTCTGTATAAGCTTCTTTGAGTCTGAAACCTTGCCTCCATCATCGAGGGAAGGGAGGTGAAGAGGAGGCGGCGGGGGAGGACAATGCTGCAAACTGTCAGTGAGCTGATAGCAGTTTTGGATGGAAATAGCATCATGGGCGGATTCTCCCTCCATGATGCCCACTGTGCATCAGGTAAGTTGACCTGCTACAGTTTCTGCGCATCTGCAGATGCATCTGGTGATCACGACTCGGGCTGGGGTTGGGGTGGGTATGGAATCTGCATTCCGCTGCAGCTTTCGGGGTGGAAGATTTGGTTATCTTTTTCGGGACAAAAGGAGCCATGGAAGAGTTGAGACAAAGGCCAATGTTCACTTTTGAGGTGACGTACTACTGCTGACATTTTTTATTTCCAAAGGGCAAGCAAGAACTACTCGGAACATGTAACAAATTCCCAGCTGTGGTACGGAAGTGAAGATTTGGTCTGATATTTTGTCTTGGTTGAAATTTCCGTGCGTTCTCCACAATTTTCTACCTGGTGATAGTTTGTTATTTGAGTATGCTTGGCGAAGGAGTTTCGGTACTTCTAGATTCCTGCATATGCTCAAAGACGTCCGGCACTCCACTTATATACCACACCACAGCGTTACGACTACTGTACTTAATTCAAGTTGGGGTCTTCTAGGTACAAAACATGTCATCTGTAAACAAAGCTTGTGCAGTCGTACGTTCCGCTCTGCACTTCGACAATGTTTGCAAAAGAAGTGACCGTTTGCAAAAGAAGTGACGAGTTGGAATGGACAATTCTTTACAGACTCATTGTGTCCATGACCTCAGCCCAATCTCAACAAAAAAAAAAAATAGCATGATTTTGAAGATTTAAGACTTGATTGGCAATTGACTTATTTTCTGAACCGTAGAGCTTCGATCGGAATGAGTGTTGTTATATTGAATGATTTTTACAATCGCTCATAAACCGCTGAACATGGGAGAATAGCCATGAGAACAAAATATTTATAAGTATTTCACAGAGGTGACTCGAGTACGAGCTGACATCTTCCAGCCAACTAAAACTATGGGTACCACGAGACACCACCGACAGTAGAAAGTGCACTCCTCGCACGTAGTACCCACCTCTTTCGCTCTCCTCATCAAGGCTCGGCTGAACTCGACGGACGTTTGTTAATGACAACGTGACATCCGTTGAAACTTGATGGATCAGTGATGAATAGATCAGCTCTACTTATACCGTCCATAAATCACAGGGCCATAACTAGTCGTGAGAGTTCCACCAACACCACGTCTTCCTGATTTCAGAAACTCCCTACCTCTCCATAAGTCTACAACCATAACGTATCAAGGGTTCAAACCCAATGTTCTCACAATGGAACTTCATGCACAACAAAGAAGCTTGTTTCCATATAGTACCAGTTACCCTTCGCCTTTACCTTAAACAAAATTCCCTCTGCATGCCAGCAGATACAACAAGCAATACTCAAGACTTATCCAATGGTTAACCCAAGTATATTTCACATCCACCTGCTTGATGGAACTCCCTGTGTCATCCACAAGGACTGTCGTTTATGGAACTGCTGCTCCTTGCCTTCGCGCAGTTTGGATCTCCTAGTAATCTCTGCACCCTATTCACAGTCTCCTTTGAACTAGCTATTTGTACAGTGTATACCGGACCAGAGTTTCATGTCTAATGTCGCTCCATGACTCTGAGGATCACATCTATCATAAGGATGATTTGAATGATTGCCTTGTCACAGTAATCGTGATCTGTGACCAGCTCCAGGCACAAGCACTGCCATCGTGTTTTAAAAGGCACACGCCGCTCAAAAACATAGACCACCGGAACGGACTGTGCTGTCAGTAGGATGACAGCATAAGCTTGAGTGATTTACACTCGTTGGCGGCTATAAATCAGACTCATGATGTTGCAGAAGTGACATAACACAAGCAGAGACACCACCAGAATTGACTCTACCTGTGTTTATCTCATCCCCTGACTTCTATCCCACCTGTGTACCCACTGTGCTGTAACCGTTGTCACTGGCCTTAAGTCCCAAATGACGGCAAATATCGTTACACTTGTGAGAACTGAAGAACAGTTTGAAGCCAGCGTCTCCAAGATTGGTACGGGTGAACCGCATAACATCGGTGCAATGAATAGAAGGATCACAAAGCCAAAACATGTACCGTCCACCATTACCACTTGGCTGCATGACACCTTGTAAATCTGTAACCATCAGGAGACCATTAGAACGTTCGTGTGTCCAGTGAGTGAAGGCCTGTAATGTGGCAGCATAGTCTGCTGTGTTAACGTATCCAGCGTTGTTGGAATATCTGATCCAGTTACCCTCCAGGAACTTCTCCATGTTGTATATTTTCGATCCCACTTGCAAGGTAGACACTAGTGTGAATTCGACCTTCTTCACACCCCGGAGGCCACTAGTCCTGTGAACAAGTTTGAATCGAGCATCAATTGGCAAATGTCACTTCGTCTTGGATTGTAAGAATATTTATTGCAATAAAAAACAATGTAAGTAAATCCAAGGAAACAGGACTGTATACGAACCTGTTGTTAAACTCGTGAGCCATGTGTGCGGCTACTGTCTGCACCTCCATCTGGCCTAGGTAGCGCTCCTTCGAATGCACTTGACGGATGTTGTGGCCGAAGGGTACTTTGAACCTCTTCACGACCATATTCCTGCAGGGCAAGGAAATTCTGCTCAGATCTTGTGTATGGAAACAAATAAGTAGATGATAGGGTTTGTTAATATGGACCAAAGAAATTTCGCATGTCGAAGAATTTCGAGACTCAAATGCTACGGTACCTGACAGGTTGACCATGCTGAATGACTGCCGCATGGTAAGGCCACCTCATAGTTCCTTCCGCGCTGAAAGGATGTGTTGCAATTTGCACTTGCAATGAGTCCATCTCTTCCACCTCAAGAGCCTCTCGATTGGCAATTTTTTGCATGAGGCCATCCAGAAAGTGATACCATCTGCACAGTAAGTGTAGATGCTGTTAGTTGGGTACTCACTTCAGTTAATCTGCACAGTAGATCAGTCAGAAAACACGTGGGTCCCGAATTGTTCCTCGTACCTGTGCTTGTACTGTTGACCATTCAAAAGAGCAATACTGGCCCAATTCGGTCTATTTGGAATCACATTCTCTGGAATGAAGTTTGTTCCATGTACATGACTTCCAATGCCAGAAAGGTTACTCAGGGTCCTACTGATTGTGCTGCGCGACATAGTAACCACTTTCTGTGGAATGCCATTGATGTCCCTGAAATGTGCTTCTTCGATCCAACCAAGCTCTCCAGCTGCCTTCTTGAACTCCTGCATCATCTTCTTCGTCCCATCATTCAGGTGACAGAAGTAGTAATGTGTAATTTGGCAGTGTTCACGCAGCTGCATAAGAAGAGTATGAATGTTGCGCCCATATTTGTCCCCTTGTGGATAGTTATCCCATTCATTGTTCTTCTCCACTGGAAAGTCATGGAACTGTGTGCCGTGGCATGGGGCGTCACATATATGCACCAGCAGTCTGTTTCGAGCCTGCCAATCCAAGTTTGCGACTCGCTGCAGCCCTGTAAAAACGTCCTCCGCAGCATCTCCACCACCCTTGGCCCGGACCCGCGACAGAGCTCTTATGAAAGTGCTTCCAGAGCCATCGAAGTCGCTGGTCAAGTTGCAGCCTTTAGCATCAATATCTGTGTTAGAATCGTCGTAATCTCGGTACAAAACGAAAGCGACTCGCAAGGTACATTCAGGATATGCTTGGCTTATTCCGGCAGACATAGCAGCTACTTTATCTTTGACCATATCAATGGAATCCTGCGTTGAAACCAACGTTAAAAAGAGTCAGATAATAGATGATGGAAATATAAACCCTCGTACTAGGAAAATCTAAATCTCTGATAGGCTAACTACCACAATGGTAAACGAATTGACTTAGGGAGCCAAGACAAATTTAAAGCTGCTCTGCCTACATAGGCATAAGAATGTCGCGCCTGAACAAGAACGTTGATTACAGGTTTCTTAAGGTGCAGAATGTGGAAGTAGACCCCAGAAAATCAATTTTTGAGCGAAGATTCGAAGGCATCCTATCGGGTAATCGTCAGAACAGCATAGATTAGATCAAGTAGGAACGATCAGATCATATTCAACAACTAGCACTACATGCTCCTTCGAATCCAAATTTGATTTCGCAGCTGCCTCGGCCTCCCACAAGCCTTGATGGCTAAACGCAATCTTGGCGAACAATCAGTATCGACCCTGGTTTTGATAAGTTATCTGCAATCTATACGCTCTCTCAACTGAAATTTATGTTCACCTGCATGCTAGCGGTTGCATCCAACAAGAACGCCAGGTCCAGCTCCTGCGCTTTCATGATCATGACCTTGATTTCTTCTCGGCGGGCTTTGGTATCAGCTGCATGTTGCTCAACGGAGTAAGGAAGTCGCTGCAGATCGAACTGCCCAGAGGCTCTTTTGAGCTTCTCGTTCTCGTTTTTGAGCCGCTCGATCTCCTGTATAACCAGATGCGTGCGCGAAGACAAACTTGAGTTACTGCGAGCAGACCCAATGAAGCTCCCATTCGGCCTGGGAGGCATGAAGTAAGCGCGAGCTTCACTGGCCGACATTGCGAGAGGTTCGCCACTCCAAAAAGAACTGCAGTATTATCTGCGGCGCAACCGATAACCAAATCAGACCCTCTGTCCAAAGCTTGCCATCAGAAACAACACAATCACGCCTTGGAAAGGAACTGTACGGGACAGACTCTCCATGAACAGATATCGAAGGAAAGGAGTCAAACATTTTAACAAAGGATCTCAGAAAAACCAACCCTACGCTTCAAACATCCATGCATTCGGCACAACTCAGAGGAGCGCAAAAACTCTTCAGGACTGTCCGAGTCACTGCATGCGGGAGCGTGGCAGCTGAAAGCAATTAGCTAAGCGCAACAACCTTCGCCCTGTCTTCGCCATCAGCTGATCACACAGGAGACAGGTCGACTATCGACAGCAGTCCACTCTGCTTCATACAGGGAAGCACAGTGGTCGGGGGACAAGGCCTGCTACAGCTACTGAAAGAGCAAGTCACTGCCTCCGAGGAACACTGCGTACTTCAGCGAAGAAAACTCCAACGACCCATGCCCTGCTTCTGACTTGAGCTATGGTATGGGGACCCGTACAGTTCCTATCCGTTACTTCGCAGAAACGTACCACATACCGCGTGATAACTGAAAATCCGTCTTAAATGACCGCGATGGAAACTCGGATAAGACCATTTGGCCAACAGAACGACTCATCACAACTTTGGTGCAACTGCAATGAGGTACTACGGTACTTCACAGCAATGCACACTTGTAGAACTCGGGAAGCCCTGAGCTTCGTGAGCATTTCTCAGTTTCGTATTTACTAATTCAGCGTGACGATGGAGAGTAACATTTCAGTAAGCGCCTCCAGGCTTCCTTCTATTGGCAACTGTATTGTCGATCGAAACGAGAGACGTAGGCACTGCAATGCATACGGCGTACGGCGGTCCAGTAGCGCCAGATCGAGTCGGAGGGAAGGAGAGACGGACAATGCTGGTTGGCGACAATGCACAGAACCTCTGCTCTCTTCTGCTCTACGCTACTCAGCTCTAATTTGCCCTGTTCTGTTCGAGACAGTGGCTTCGAAGAGAGGGCATTAATGCAAAATGTGGTACACTGACGACATTGCTCGAGGTCAATGAACTTCACCGACGAACGAATAGTCCACCGACCTACCCGCCAGGCGGACGACTCATGGACAGGAGCAGGTGGCAAGGTCTCGCGGCAACGAAACGCCCACATTCACTTCCACAAGCACCTGAGCTCAAGCTAGGCGCAGCTCAGACCAACACGCAGAACGAAATTGAACAATCGGGCAATGCGGCAACGCAGAACGACGAACGGCGAGGCGGCAAAGAGCGACGACAAGCACCTGAAAACCAGCAGCTGCAGCTGCTCCGAGGCGAGGCGCTCCCCGTGCGGATCGCAAACCCGCAACGTCTAGCCTCGGGCCATGACCACGACCACGACGACGTCGACCCGGACGACGACTGTCACATCAAACGCTCCCTCCCTCACCGCCCCGGCGCAGCTCAGTCTCCCGCGGTCAAAGATGGCACATCCTCATGCGAGTTTCAATTCTCCACGCTCCCGGCGGACGAGCGGAGCAGCCTCAGCAAAGGCACGCGCACACACACACACACGCAGGAGCATCGCCCGTGGTGGTCAACCTCTGTCCCCGAACGAACAACACCCTCGCCCTCTCCAGGCACTCCCTCTCCCTCTGCCCCTCCAACTCTCCCGTCTGCCCCCTCCGTCCCTAGAGCTCGTCCCCGTGGCACAGCATTGCGACCGGGGCAATCGCCTGAGTGGAGGAGAGGCAGCAAAGTTGCCTGCAGAGGGAGGGAGGGAGTGGGCAAAAGCTCTGGCGTTCAGACAAAGACAAAAAGTGGGCAGAGAAAGGCCCAGCACCACGCCCTCTGCTGCTGCTGCTGCTGCTGCACCTCTCCTCTCCGTCCGTCCGCAACCGACAGACCAATTAAAGAATTGTACAGCCCAGGACGGACGCCCACTGCATAGCGTAGCCTGCCTGGACCCCAGGAACGCAATAATCGAAAGCTGGCCGTTCGATTAATGCAGCTCCCAAAAGCGGACCGTGAACGGGAGGGGCATGATTTCATGGAGCCTGGTAGTTTCAGCCCGACCCCAACTCAACTCAACCCCACTCCCATTCGCTCCTCCTCCTCCCGCCGCTGCAGCTCCTCCAAGTTCCAGCAGCGCCTTTTACAGCCTTCCACATACAGACCTTTGCGAAAGGTAAGAAAACCCTCCTCCTCCTCCTCCTCCTCTTGCTCCTCCCTCTCCACTTACCCCACCACTAATCAACGGCTTTGCCATCTACCTCTGCAATTAGCGCGTCCAAGTGCATCTCTTCGAGCCGACACGGACTGAAGGTGTTGATTAGCGTTTGGAAGCCCTGATTAGTTCCCGCCAGTGGAGATTACGAATAGTAAGGCATCGGGTTTGCCAACTGCGGGACGGATTGATGTTCTGTATGGCAGCGGCGGGGCCCGAGGGATTTTATACGCGTGCTTGTCATCCACTGACGCTCGTTCTTTACAATAGACAGGGGCGTACATCAACTAACAAATTTCGATTCTGTCATACAATCAAACTACCAACGTCACCCGACCCGCCCATAATGCTACACATTATGGGGAGGTTTTTTTGCTTTTTTAAAAGGGGTCATAGGAACGTAGTGTATTACGTCGTAGTCTGCATCTATCCCCATAAAAAAATGGGACAACAAAGATACTCGTAATCATTCATCATCCACCAACATATGAGGAGCATGACAGGCTTGATGCTCCGAGGCTCCGTCCTTCTTGGCGCATTCCTTGATGCTTCGGCCTCCGAGTTCTTCCCTCGGGAATTCGAGCTGCATGTGCCCGACAAATGTACAATTTCAAGTCCATGTGCTCGGAAATAATTTTCCTCTTGATGCCCTGGGGTCATACCGTCATAGGTTTCCTATTTAATACACTGGGTAATTTTTCATGATATCCAGTTCCATTATTTGTTCTGTTGCCGTAAGGAATGACGTTGCATTGGAATGTTGTGAACCTGGAAACCTGTCAAGTCGTTCGGTGGTCTTTCATACATATTTCCCACTGTGATGCTATTGGGGCCTAGCCCCATGTTACCGTTTTGGTTCCATCCTTGTACGATTTGATGGGGTCTTCCCATCCCTTTTGTTATTTTACGGTGTCTCACTCTAAGTCTTTCATCACTTCATCACCATTCTCCATAAGTAGGGCACTGATCTAAATTCTCCATTTACTGTTGCTTGATCTTTCTGGACTCAACTGAACCTTTTGTCCGAGGCCCCAGGTTTTCTCCCCAAAAAAAAATAATATTAAATACTCTTCAAAGCAACGATTTTTCGGAGTCTTTCGGAAGGAGGAGTAGAATTCAAGGAAGGAAAGAAATTTCCAATATTTCACTTGAAAGAAGAGCCAATGTTTGAGCTAGTATATAGATTTTTGAATCGTGAGTGTCCTTGAACTCCATCGCGGTCTACTACCATTTGCAGTTGCTCCAACAGTGGTCCTTACTATACCTAAAGGATCTGAGCATATATTGTTACGAGATTTTAGTTTGTCTTCTTCATTCGTGCAGAAACTCGCATTTGGACTTTGCACCCAAAGGCTCATAACGTCGTAGACGATTATTGCCAAAAGTTTGCCGGGGCAACGAGCCACTTCACTGTATTAAACTGTCAAAACTTTACAAAAAATTCAGAGACTTATAAGATGCTTGTAGTGATATGTAATTAACAAAAGCTCAAGGATCCATCAAGCTTCCTATCTAGGAGTATCACTCTGGGGTTTAGTTTCAAAGGCAATTATTATGTTCATAAACACTTAACTTTCGTGACGATATCTCCAAAGCTGGGCCCGATGAAATGAGTCAACCGGATGCTGCTCATTACATAATCTGATCATGTTGTGTGGTTTCCCAGAGAATCGGAGTTACATGAGTTGCCTTGTTCAAGGCAACTCATGTAGCTAGGTGAAATAATCAAATATCACAAACGGGAAAGATGAAGCTACGTTTTTAGTCCTAGTAAACGGAGGTGGGAATGGTCAGAAAACCTGATGTAGTTGGGCTCTTCGGGGTCAGCCTAGGTGACAAGGCCGCATGCCCAAGGTACGACAGATGTCCAGTGTGTCCCCAGTGCGATCTGACGTGCGCTAATTCCGCATATCTGCTGACTTTGGAGCATAAGGTGCGGTCCGCAGTGCTCCGCAAGATGCCCCACAATTTAGGATTTAGGATTTAGGTCCTCTTGGCAGGATGTACTGGGAGTTCATAGGGTAAGAAATTACTAAGAATAGGTTCTTCAAATAAAAACAATAATAGCAATTTTTAACCTGAAGTGAATATGGAAGAGGAGAGGAAACCTCAGATAAAAATGTGATGGGAAAGGCCATCCGGAAGTGCAGTTAAAGGAGGGCCTAGGCCTGGAGAACGCTAGACGGAAGTGAGAAAGAAAAAGTGGCCAAAATTATGTGCCACCAACTGCAGCATACATATTTTCTAAGCCTAGCTCAAAGGGTTCGCATTGAGGGATTATGGGAAGAAACATCACCAAACACTAGAACATTTCCTTCCATATGTCTAGATCAATCCCTGCGTGATGAGCAATGAGACGGTAGGACATTGACAACGGGATATAATCGGGCTTGGTGATATAATAGCTATATAGCTAGTCATAGTATACTGATAAGAATGGGCTCACAGAGAATGCAGAAATTATTTTTTAAGCCGAACAGTCCATTTAACATCACATTATAACTTTAGAGTTAGGACTTTATTCAAATAATCTCCGAGGCAATAGATGAGTTAGATTTGTCCGTCAAATTTTTTATAGAACGTCAAGTCAAAAAATAAATCATCTTTTAGGTTTACCAACTCCTAAAATGTAATCTCGTTTGCGTCTTTCCAAAGTGAATAATATGTGCACATTGTAACAGTTTGACTGTGTTCTTGGAGATAATGTTAATCTCCACACGTTAACAAAGATTCCATAAATTTTAATTAAAAAATTGGTTATAATTTGCGATTCTTCTTCAGCAGTAGCAGTATTTTGTATTGCAAGAGTCTGGCTTTCCATAGCTAAGCAAACGAAAACTAACAAAGTTATTTGGACATATATTTTTTTCTATTAGCAGTATGGAAATCGTTTTTAGAATTTCCTCGTGATACAGTTATGACCATCCATCCTATATTGCACAACCTTTATGTATGAACGTATCTTCAGTTAGTCATTTTTTAACGCTACGATAGAAAGCACTGAAGAAATTCAGAATTCCATGACAGTTTTCTCTCTAATTAGCTTAGAATTGGGCATTGGCCCGAATGCAGAAAGGTGACAATCAGTTCTCTTTCTGAATACGATGGACAAGTACCGGCCTTACAGCCGGCTAAGAAATCTATAGAAAGCAAATAAAAATTCGTTTAAATTGTAAATTGATCTTGTTGCATAAATCATCATTCACGCATAACCGTAACACTAGACCAGAGTACATAAAATCAATCATGCTTCACCAACTAAATTACAAACATTTTTTCGTTACGAGGTGCCTTTGTTTCTTAGTATTTTATTTTCTTTCATATTAACCCAGTGGTCAAGTCAAGGGTATAAAGTGCACACATTTGAGTTTTCGGAACAAGCCAAGGCAACGCTAAGGATTAAACTCTTTTCTTTTGTATGACAAGTGTATGAGACCTTCGTCTCATACAACTTTAACCATGTCAAAATTTCGAACCAATGTTTAGATTGGTTCGAAATTTCAGTTGACTGAGGTACTTTGTGAAGCGTCTTGAATCAAAAGAAGTTTCAATTGTTTCAATGGTCGTCAATTTTTGCCTCCCAAAATATCAGACTAACTGGACATGAGAACAGGAGAATGAACTTACGATCCTTCACCGACTCTGGACAGTTGGAAAAGAAGCTGGAATGGTTCAGCACGCCCCTTCACCTTTACAAAGTTTGATGCCGGAACTTCTTCCACTTTGCAAGCTTGATGAAAGTTTTATCCTCCCTTGTCTTCTCGAGATTCCATGAAAAGAAAAAAGTCATCCCATCTTCTCAGATTTGAAAGCGCCGCACCTATCATACCAGAAAAGTAGCCCACACATCGACAGCGTATCATTTTGCTTCGGACATGGAAGTAAAACGGTTTTTTCTGCTCGATCTAAGATGCTTACCTAGGATTTCATGTTTCGGACATAGACGTAAGAACTGTTTCCTCTCCTCGATCGGATTTGGTTATCTTGGATTCTATGCGACATAATTCCTCTCGCCGGACTTTCATTGGACAATGGAGTGCATGAGCTTTTGTGTTCATGGAATGAATTGTACCGTGGACCACGTCCGAGCGCGACCACAAATGTGTGAAGTCTTCCCAAGCTACATTTCTAGCTTTGTGAAAGTATAAGGCATTTTCTTGTCGCGTGATAGCTTACCTGAAAAGTGGAAGGGTTTTGATGTGCTGTATTTTCTAGACAAACCAATCTTCCTCGGAACCTTTTTACCTGAAGATGGTTGCAACGTGCGTTCGGTCTGGACCAAAACATGTTTGAGTTCTTCGAGAAGCTGTCATTGTAATAACACTTTTCCTTCTTTTTTTTTCCACTTTAGATATGGGCACCGAATGAATTGAAGAGCATCTTCTATACTCTAAGAGCAAGATATTTGATAAAAAAATTTATATATATATATATTCATGAGTAGTTTTAATGGTCTAATCTAACGGTGTTAATTTTGTTTCACGCTACCTAGACGTTACACTTTCTGAGAATATTTTGCATGTAGATGAACTTACTCTACTAGAGGATCTGCATGTAGCGTTTGGTATACTCTCATCTAGTATTGTTGATCGATCCACCTAATTTCTTTGCATGGTTTCTCCTTTAACTACATTCATATCATATTTAACCGTCTTTGATAGGAAGATCATGGACGTTTTTGGTGACATCATCAGACCATGGACATTCGAGTGTGTGACAAGAGATTTGGCGAGAGACATACATCTTTGCTGATTTTGAGTGGAGTGGTAGACTTATTATCTATAGATGAGACTGCACCTATAGCATTCTTGGCTAGTTAGTCACTCTCAACATCTTTGTTATCTTCTCGATTTATGATTACATATAGACCTATCTTTGAGATATATGAGAGGGACGTGGATACTGGATCATTTTCTTTACAAGTATTATTGCAACATACGAGAAATGTTTTACCCCTAGAGGTACAACATGAGCTCCCTTCTTTTTCCTCTTTGATCATTGATTGGATTAGAGGTCTACAATCTATCTCGATGGACCGAAAGTTTCATCAAGCTCTACATTCACTCTTAATAGATCCGGTTATTCTTTCTACTACTAGGACTGTCTACGCTCTTGCTCTAGCAAGGGTGCAGGCTCGTGGATCTTGGCTCGACCATGCATCAGGGCTTTCCAACTCGCATCAACTACTTTCTCTACAGCGATGAAGTTCTATCTTGGCTTGGTCCATTCATCTACATCTTCATTACTCACATGTGAGTGTGGTATCATTTTAGATGCATCAAGTGTTCATATGACTCGTTGCTCATTCCGAGGGCATAAGATAGCAACCCATGATTCCATTAGGGATGTGGTGTTTGTTATGGCACGAGAGGGTGGATACCTCATATGAAGGGAGCGTTGGTATGCATTACAGTCTTTGTTCCTCTAGCTTTGAAGTTATATGGAGCTATGGACACGACTTCGACATGTTTGTGAGGGAGTGCGCAAGAGCCTACCATACTAGGCGGCATGGGATTTCATTCTCTTTAGCTTACTGTATAGCCTATTTTAGGCAACATGTTTTTATTGCTCTATAGAGAGCACTAGTTGGTGCAATCCATAGGAAAGTAACCACGTTAGGTGATGCTTCTTTGGATGCTCTGTTATTTGTAGACCGTTTGATATTGATAGTTCAGATATCTTAGGTGTTGTATGACATATTTCATATGATATTGGGGCCTAGCCCCATGTTACGTGGTTGGTTCCATCCTTGTACGATTTGATGGGATCTTCCCATCCCTTTTGTTATTTACTGTGTCACTTCATTTTAAAGTTGCTTATTTTAGATTCCAACATAACTCTAACGTATTTTGACTATTTCTATTAGCTTATAATCCTTACTACTAGCTTTTCCTCCACGTGTTTCATTCATATGTAGCTCATACGGCTAATGTCCTAATGTCATTTTTAGTTTGCATTGAGCTTAACCAGTCATTTCTAATTGGTGCCGTGTGAATGTTGTGGCTTTTTTAGCCAGATATTGAGGTGGAGGGATAAGATAAATGAATTTCTGGTTAAGAGTTCTAAGGAATTACTTAAAAGTCAGACCAGCATTGACAATCAAATTCGTTCCACTTCCTAGTCATTAGAATCATGTATGTAAGTTACTCTTAGACGAAGAAAGAGTAATAAAAATTGTTTGAAGAGAAATATCTAGCAACTTTCACATCTAAGCTAAAAACACATAAATTGTGCTTCTAAGATTTTCAAAAGTATTCATCACACACAGTAAGGATCACATAAAACGTTAGACCCCACAGAAATATAAAATGGAAACGAACTCAACATTCACTCACCAACTCTGCTTCATTATTATTCCAACCACTATCGAAGAAATCTTTTGCATTGTGGATGCCTAAGTCTCCCGGATGTGGATAACAGCTCCATCAATATCTCCTTTTGCCATTGCTTTTTGGTTATATTTTAGACTTATACTCACAGTGGCATCTAATGTTTTCTAAAAGCCAAGCTGTGATGATGTGACACCAATAAAAGCTGGGCCGCTTTTCACTTGAATGATTTAGTGGACTCTGCCCCACTTGTATGCAGTGCAGTACAGTACAGTAAGCCACTGTGTTTTCAAAGTACAGTTACATACACTTGGCCCATGGCCCATGCCACTCACCATTTTCAACCTTTATTGTCATTTAATCAGTTATTTTCTTTGTGTTCACTGTACTGCAGTTGACTAACTCAATTGACTCCATGTCTGGTGTTGTCATTACTGCGAATCTACGTGCACCTTGGAGAGATGAACTCATGGATCTCTCTTGAAAATCTCTTCCTGGGCAGGATAATTATCTTCATGCAGAATATTAAAATGTATGATAAGTGGATTGCTTTTGATATAAAAAATATATTCAATCACGTGTAAACTATAACTATCCCGGATATTTTATGACCTTTGGTTCTAAGTTGATAGACATGTACACCTTATGTTTAGCTTCACTGTATCATGCAAACCAGTCAGGACTCAGGTGTAACAAACGACGAACACTCTTATATAGTTCAATCCGAAATATACACGAACTTTTCCTCCTCGGATGGGATTAATGCCCATCCGCTTTATCAATAACCTTTCATGCTTTTTTTTTCTCCTTGTATATTCTCTGAAAAAATAGTATATTTCCTTACGGAGGAATTTCAGTGAACAGGAATTGAAAGAAGGGAAAGAAAGTTACCCTTCCTGTATTGATCTTCAGATTCAGGAAAGAAGAATTTGTGTTCCAGAGTTCTGTTCTTTTGAACATTCTCGATAGACATTGTACAACTAAATTCATCATGAAAATATTTACAAGCATTTAGAGTCACTGCTTCCGAGTAGAATGTTAACTTTCCGAAGACTCTCCATGTTTTTATGAGAATTCTCCATGAACATGTCCCGACACTTGATTGTTGGAGGAAAATATGCATGCAACTGATTATGTTAGGATAATCTCCGAAGATTCAACAGACTGAAGCACGGAAAGAAAAAATGGTCAATAATTCTGAAAGTGGAATATGAAGCCCAAAAAAAAAACAACAACTAGATGGACTTCAAGAAGAGAAGACAATCACCTTCCATCCACTTCGAGCGAGATCAGCTAAGTCCACCAACAAGTTCGTACACTTGTAGCACTAATGTCGTGTGGTGGTCCCAAAGACTGATCGTAGTATATGCATGTTGCTGCGCATGGAAATCTGGCTACTCCAGCCCAAACAATCAAGTTCAAGTCCTTGTATTTCATTTCAGGGAAGGGATTTTTTTAAAGAGAAAATAAAATAGACTAAAAATATACTCGATATGCGATGTTGAGCTTCAATCATTCTTTCAAAAGATCCACATATGATGATAATATTCAGATTGTGAATACTATGACATGGACACGCAAAAAGCTGTATGTGAGTTATATATAACAAAAGAAAGTTGTATGACTATTTTAGGTAACGTGTTTCCATTGCTCTATAGAGAGCACTAGCTGGTGCAATCCATAGTAGAGCAATCACGTTAGGTGATACTTCTTCGGATGCTCTGTTGTTTGTAGACCTTTTGACCTAGATAGTTCAGATATCTTAGGTGTTGTATGACATATTTCCCAGTGTGATACTATTGGGGCCTAGCCCTATGTTACCGGTTTGGTTCCATCCTTGTATGCTTTGATGGGGTCTTCCCATTCCTTTTGTTATTATACTTTGTATTTGCCATAACAAAAGAAAACATCAGAGATTCATCTCTGAAAGTCACATGCAAAGAAAATTTTCTTATGCTACAATATCACATCCCAATTTATATATTATGGTGGATTAGGTAGAAATAAGAAAACGGCTTGAACTCAACATGTCAAACATCAAACTTTAGACGGAGTAGTGAGCTTTTACATATATATTTGCAAGTGATTGCAAAACCATGACTTAAAAATGTTCTCGAAGATCTGGCATCATGGAAATGAATATAGTTATATTTGTATCGGACATGGCATACTGTGAGTTATAACCTAGTAACATAGTAACTTGGTATAACCAGGGTATGCAAATATTAACTCCCGGCGATGGATATTGTCTTAATACATGTGAAAGGGGAGAATCCATAAATCATGGAATTATTGACGACTGCACATTCGGAGTAGCCTGAATTTATCCATCCAACCTGAAACTCATTTTATCCAGATTTCATTTGATATCGACTACAAAAGAGCTGCTATACATATGGTTATGTGATGGCGAACTTGCCAAAGGAATGAAAAACCAAATCACTCCTCTCTGAGCATGTCCTCGAGTTTCTTGCAACATGAAAGCACATAGCAACAACATGCAAGTGTTCTCCAGACCTATAAGCCGTCATATTATCGCAGGTTTGACATATTCAAAAAACTGAAGATTTCCACGCATTCGCCAGCATGCACTCCCTAAGCATCAGGACGAATTCAGAAGAACTTACAATAATTACACATTTTTGGGAAGCAACAATTTCCTTTCATAAAGGTGACCGAGTGGCTTACTATATATGAGACTGTTCGAGACTAGTAAGAAATTTTTATTGGGAGAAATAATCTCCACAAAGTTTAGAAGGAAGTCATTTCTTGCAAGTTGAACAGTGAGAGGTTTAGGAAAACTTGTTCGTCTCCTAGCGTCCAACTAATGAGAATAGTGTAGAGGCCAACACTTGGCAAAAAATTTTAGCCTCCATATATGTGTCCTAACTGAGGCTAACTGAGCCTCTAGCTATGTGCTAGGGACATTGACTTTCAATCACAACACTATTGCTCCCCTCTAGTTCGCAATAGGAGAGTTCGAGCCGGCCCGAACCGCATTCCCTCCATAGTACATGTTTTCCCTGCCATCAAATGAACTAGCATTGACCTCGAACCTTCTTTGCCATCTTCAAGTAGATGGCAAAGAAAGTTCGAGGTCTAGCATTTTAGGAGCAGTGTACAAGATCCATATTTACGTACAATGGTATTGTCTGAAGGTCACAATACAGTCATTGTGGGGCACGTGGGAGCTGAAAAAACTTTGGAGAGCATACAACAAGTGTTCTATTGGCCAAGGATGCGGGAAGATATGGAGGTATATGTTCAAAGTTGTGTCGCATGTCAACAAAATAAGGCGGGGAATAAAAAATCATCAGGTTTATTACAACCCCTTCCCATTCCCGAACAACGATGGGAACATGTTTCTATGGATCTAGTATGTGAGTTACAAAAAACCTCTTTAAGACATGATTCAGTTGTGGTTTTTGTGGATAAATGGAGTAAGATGATATACATCTGACCTACCATAAAGATAGTGACGACACCACAACTTGCTCATCTATATCTAAACGCAGTTTTTGTGAATCACATATTAAGCAAAGTCTTAATCACAGATAGAGGAATTCATTCTACTAGTTTGTTTTGGAAAATCTTGTTTGGTTTTCAAAACAAAGCTAGCAATGTCTACAACCTATCATCCTCAAACTGATGGTCAAACAGAGAAGGCCAATAGAGGATATGCTACGAGCATTCACCTTGGAGGAACAACAAGGGTGGGATACTCTTGTGACTCTAGTGGAATTTGCATATAACAATTCTAATAATGCATCCATAAAAGTATCTTCATTTTATCTAATGTATGGTGCTCATCCTTTGACACCTTCTAGTTTGTTGAGAATTCCTAAAGGGCAGTAGTTTTCAACCAAAGTTGCGGCAGTCAATGATTTTATGGAGTTCATACACAAAGGACTACATCAAGCAAAGGAGAAGTTGGCGAGGTTTCTTAGGGCTCCTGTTGCATATGAAAATACATCTCGTATTTCATGTGTCATGATTGCAAAAATATGTATCACGTCCCAAGCAGTTCACAAATCCATCAACCCCTCCTCCTTTACCTATTATGGTAGCATATCATGCAGAATTTGAGGTTGACAAGATTCTCAAAAAATAAATTCGGGGTCACAAGTAGCCAAAAATTGAGTATTTGGTTCAATGGAAGGGATATCCATCATATGAATCAACTTGGGAACCGGCAAAGAACTTAGCCAATGTACCTTAGATCGTTCGAGAGTTTGAATCTGTGCACAACGAGGATGTTGCATCTTAAAAGGAGAAAGGTTTGTAACCATCTTTAGTTAGTGAAGACTAAACTAGAGGTTACGCAAGGAGGAGATAGATAGTCTTGAGTTGACTATTAGTGGAGTATCTAAAGGTGACACGTCAGCAATTCATGTGCTCTTTAGATTGTGTTTCTTGTATGTTCATTAGTGTGTTAGTTCGTACGTTAATTGGAGTACATATCAGCAATCAGTGTGCTCATATGGATGATCATCACGTCATCAATCCACGAGGAATTGAATGGATGGTAGTTGTGTAATCTTATCTAGTTTGTACCTTTTTTAAGAGTATATATGGAGAAAGAGAAACCATTGGGGATCTCTCAACTTCAGAATTTCTTCAGCTATTCGAGTGGTCTCTCATGACTTCCCTAGTGTTAGAGTGATATGACACACAATTACACATATGATCCTTCCAAACCACACTATCATCATCCTCTAACACCCAAAATTCAAAAGATAAAACCTCATGTCATCGTAGAATTGTACGATTAATAGTAACATCCAATGTCATAGATGCACTTTGTTGCAAGTTAACGTAATCATCAACATGAAATTTGTGAATTCAAGGTCAATATTCACCTCTTTGAATGATAGCATAGCCAAAAAATATCTCTATGTTGAACAATAGTCAAGTTCTTAAATGCCATGGGCATTATTCTATAAAAGAGTTATGCTCCACAAGCACACACCCTAATCCAAACATCACAATTATTCAAGTCTACAACTTTAGTTGCCTGTTGAAGAATAATTGGAAGTAAGTATGAAATGTCTAAATCTCTATCATATAATAGAAAGTAGGTTGGGAATGATGTTAGAGATGTTTGCTAGCTAAATCCATAGTCCATGGCCAGCCATGATAGCTAAATGTCTCCTAAATGATTATTGTCGAAGTTAAACTTTTTTAGTCCTTTTTTCACTCTCTTTACTAAACCATTAGCCACATGATGATATCTTGAGGTGATATACTGATTGATTAACCCAATTACATAAAGTTTTAAACTCGCTCAAAACTCAACATCCTTTTCAGTCAAAAGCTCTGCTAGTGCATCAAATTGGTTAATCACTTAAGTTTATAACATATAAGATGTTTACTCACTTGATTTTACAAGCAATAGTTCAACCAAATCCACTTGGAATAATGCTCCACCATGACTAACACATATCAATGATATTGTAGAGTTAATGACAAAACACATGCAGAATCTAAGCTTTAACAATAATCAAATCTTATGATTTGAAGTGGATGTAACTATGGTGCAGGAGCATTGAATGATGTATGGACATAATGACATACCATGACCACAAACTATTTTATCTCAATCCACATAATTTTCCACCAATAGTGATTTTGAAATAAACTGAAAGTCAACTTTACTCCAAAATGACCTAACTATTCATTACCATGTTGACCAATTGTGCTTTCTCATATGAAAAGTGACACAACATAAACGATGTTATCTTTCCATATGAATCGCTAAGCACTTTGTAAAACTCAATCTTGCTCCTTGGGATTCAAAATGTCCACTAAAACACACGTATCAAGATACTTCAACACCATCATGTCATCATGGATGTTTCAACTTACTGCCAAACCATTCTCAGTCCCAATCTCCAAGGATAACATATCTACTTTTGAACCGAAGAGGAATATTATATAGCTCTAAAGAACCAACATACTCAAAGTGGTATATGCATGCTAACCATTCACCATCTCCTCATCAATATTACCGTTCCATCGGACCTCGGTCTTGTAATTTGACTTGTACATGGATTTTGACTTAATCCATCCACATTATGATTCATCATTTCAAATTTATGCACAATCATGAAATCATATTCTTATAAAATAAGACACTATTGTGTAAATTTTCATCTAAACTGATTCCATTAACCATTTCTATGATTAATGAGTGTGAATGAGTTTCCAAACAAATAACATCTGAAATGTGCTGCAACCCAAATGTTTACCAAAAATTTGGGTTGATACTACTCTACATGACACACATTATTACAATAATAAAATAATAAAGACTCTATGTATTTCTCTTTACTCTCTATTACATACTCAAAGCTACACATATCATTGATTTTTTAAATCATTTGTAAAAAAAAATCCATTGACTTCAATTTAAGTTCAAGCAAAAATTTCAATATGAAACCTTAGGACCATGCTTATACTAAAATTACGCCCTCTATGTTCATTTTGATATTTTTTTTATTCAAATTTACAATATTTTATATATTCAAGATGATGAATTAGATTCCCAAGTTTGAATACTAATAAATCATAACTATGCATCAATTTCATCATGAAAATATTTAATAATTATCAAAGTAATACAAAAAATATCACATGTTGATCTTGAAAAATATTATCAGTTTTATCCTATTTTTTTCATTTGTATAATATAGTAAAAATCAACCTCTATAACCTTTCATGATAAATAATCATGCACTCTATAAATGTGCATCATAAAATTAATAATAAAATTAATATTAATTATTAATTATATTTTTATAATGATAAAATTATAAATTATGTCATATATTAATTTTTCAAATTTTTACATTAAAAATTTTAAAAATAAAATTTAAATAATTTATTTTAAAAATTTTAATTTTTTGATATTTATTTATATCAAATTAATATATCTTCAAATATAAATATTATATTTCATATTTTAAAAAAATTAAATCATTTAAAATTAGTTTTCTATGATTTATTTAATCATATGAATTGTGAAATAGACAGAAATTTCATTATTTGTAATGTAAATGGATTTTTATATAATTTTTTCAAAATATTTCACTTCCATTTGAAGAAATTTTTTAAGTATTGTATTGAAATATTTTTTAAAATTTTCATGTAAAAGAATTTTTATAATATTTATTCTCTGTATGATTTTTTATTTTCATGATTAATTTTTTTTTAAGAATTATTTATCATTTTTAAGAATTATTTAATAATTTCGAATTTATTTTTATATTAATCATTCGGATCAAGCTTTTTATTTTAATTTTTTGTGATTTTTTTGAAATAATTATTTCTACATGAAAAATTAATGATCTCAAATTATTCAATTTAGTTTTAATTTTTAAAAAAATATTTTTAATGATTCTAATAAATGAAAATTTATCATATTTTTTAATCATTTTTTAAAAATTGAAATCTTTTTATTGATTTCTATATTTTAGTTTTTTGTTACAAATAGTTTTTATATAAAATTGAAAAATTCGACTGGAATATTTAAATTTTTATTTAATTATTTATCTTACTGATATAATATTTTTAAATATTAAATTTTTTCCACAGAAGTTTTTCATATTATCTACATTGTTATCATTCATTTCTTATATTAAATTTATTGATATATTTCATGATGAGTTGATGAAAAAAAAAATAAAAAAAATAATGGTTTAATGTATATAATACTATAGTATAACAACGTTAACTACACCACCTAGTCTAACTATTGTGTATGATTCTACCTAACTAGTTACATAAATCCGGACAAGAATCACACATACTTCATAGTCAAAAATACTTTATGCATCATTCTTGATGCTTTATGATCTTCTTTGACTACATCCATAAATTATGCTATTCAATAGCTCTATTTAGTACATGTAGGTAAAAAAGATATCATGTTACATTAGTTTTATCTAAAATTTGAAAGAGATTTTTACATCTCTTTGCTAAATTTACACACCATTATTGTAGAAATAATTCTTTTATTGCATTGTGCTTGAAATTTTTCAACCTAGAATTTGACTATCAAACCAAATGAAGGATTAATCATTCTTCCGAAAAATAACTTTTTGATCTCAAGAAAACATTACATCAGAGTGTACAAATTATTATTTACAAAAGAAATAAGCAATGGTATATAGTTGTGGCACACACCCTTGATACGATAGAACGATTGTCATTCAGGTGCTTATGTCGTCACAATTGTCTTTCATATTTCAAACATAAGAAAATTGAAAATAAAACAACATTAATATAACTGAGTTTCAAATGGACAATAGAATTTTGAGTTTTGTTTTTGTGTTAGAATCAGCTCCAACACTTTATATTGTGTTTTTCTCACGCAGTGCTTCCATACTGCTTTGACCGGTATTGGCACACAAAGCTCTCTCACCCATGAAAATACCGTCCCATCATGGCTATTACCATGTTTGCTTCCTCCCACCGATTTGAATGTCTTGCCTGTTCACACCAATGTATCACCATTATTCGAAACATAGATCCCGGAATCAACCGACC
This sequence comes from Marchantia paleacea, assembly GCA_014180765.2. Classification (NCBI taxonomy): domain Eukaryota; kingdom Viridiplantae; phylum Streptophyta; class Marchantiopsida; order Marchantiales; family Marchantiaceae; genus Marchantia; species Marchantia paleacea. Next base: position 1,019,767 of record MUAA02000098.1, read on the forward strand.
TCCCTGGCTTACGCAACCGCATTACCTTTGTAGAATTCATATATTGCCATGAACGATGTACATCACTCGCCATTCCCTCAAAACTGGATAAATATAACATACTAATCCTACATAGCCTCCAAGCAGGATGGCACATTGACAATATAGTAGTAGTTACAGCGGGAATAAGAGCCACAGCAAACTCCCACATCCAGGAAATCCTGACCCACTTCTTATTATCACACAAAACTCCACTAATGTACTTCAAAAATATACCATCAAGCCTTCCTTTATTCGGCCAAGTTAATCAGAAGAAGCGAAGACGGAACCGTTAGACGCTTCACACATCCCATTCTCAGATGGCCCTTTACCAATTCGGTATGTGGGATCCAACGGCTGAGGCTGCAGTAATAGGGGACATTATCTAGAGGGATGACTCGTAAGAGAGGGACCTTGTTACTAGCCTCTCTAATGACTACGTAAGTAGAGGATCCATTCAGATATTGATTTTTTGATTTTTCCTTAGAATTAGGGTTGGGGTGGGATAGGGAAGAGTAGCTTTGAAGCAGTTTCTTGTTCATTTTGAGTTTATACTTAGTCTAAAATTGAAAGTGAATAGACCATATTTTTTATTTTTTTATTTCGGTTACATTGGTATGCAAATTGAAAACCATGGAGAATTACATAGATATTAGTGAATTTATTATTTTTAAACTTTTGAGTGATTTTTCTCATATCCAAGAGATGGGTGAGGTTTCCAATCTCTTACTTTTTCTTGTCTTGGTTCTATTGAAATATAGTTGGAAAATCATGGAGATCAAAATAGAAAATTACTGAGTGTTTTTAGATTTTAGGGTTATGATATTTAGCATTTACTCATATGAGGTGGGATTTTAAGGGGTTGAAGTTTTGGAGATGGGAGTAGATACATGATGGAGTACAGTGTGTCATTATCGTTATCTTTATGCTAGCTATGGTTTTATTTCCCCTTATGGGGCCGCCTAGGATGGTGCATATATCACGTCAGATATGTGATTACTCTTTACCTTGCAAGACTAAAGACCCATGTGGAAAAGATGCACAAGGATTATGATTGGATCACTTGGGATATGCAAGTAAGGTGAGCTACAACATCAAGATCTTTCACTTTGAGGATCGCACAAGCTATGTTAATACCTTTGTTGATTTATCATTTACTAAGTGGTTAGCATCCCATTTGTTATGGGGCTTTTCAAGACTAGCTTTTCATGTCCACACTTATTCCATAGGTTCCCTCATATGCTCCATGAAGAGGCTAAATGTGCTACTCAATCGGTTGACACGTGATCCCATGAATAAGTATGTATGATTTTTATTTCTCTTATATTCACGATGATGTCTATGTTATACTGGAGGGACGTGCTAGACATAAGGAGATGACAGTAAGATTTTAGAAATTCAAAGTAGTAGATTGGGCTACATTAGAGGAGGAGCATGTACAGCCGCACAAGTTAGGAATCAAGTTCAGCCACGAGATACTTCAAATTCTACTTGATTGTGATGGTGTATGATCTTGGGAAGTATAGCAAGGCCACACGAGCCTTACATCCTTTGTCTATGACTAGTTTTACTGACGAGACAATTTCCTCTTTACGCCTTTTGCATCCACCCATGGACGAAGAATTATCATTAAAAGTCTTGGAATATTAGTTAGAGGAGCTATTAAGTCTTGATAGATCACTTTTTGCTCATTCTCTAAGTACAACCTCACGTTTATCCTCATGAGGCTTGTCAGGGATGGTTTATGAGTTCTTAGATATTTTGTTTAGGAAGATGACACTCGAGTGATTTCATGAGGTTCATCCAGATGGTTGCATCAATTGTGAGAGGGAAGATTCCTTTAGTTAATGAATTGCTAGGTGATAGTTGGTTTCTCGTGATGGAAAAAATCACAAGTATATAGACCGATTGCTTATAGGGAGGCCTTATTGCGCCTTGTTAGTCATAACATTGTCGCATGGACATTGCTTTGCTCCGAGAACACCTGAGCACATGGCTGTAGAAGAACCCTCTTGAACCTCGTGTGAGTTGACAATCTCTTTTTCTCCTCCTCAGCACTCCACATTCGAGCTCATTCCAACTGGTAAAACTTCAGTGGTATAAGATTACGATATTCAATTATTGGACTAATAACTCTCGCCCAAACTTCATAGATTATTTTTTTATAACCTTTTTATTCTTTCAAGAAATTTTCATATATTTCTCTTTCAAGATCTTTCAGAACAATTGTCGAGTTACACACTATATCACAAGGTGATATGCAGATCACTGTGTACTAAAACCATCACACATCTCAATCCTTGATTTCAATTGCTTTCAAATTTCATGAGAAGTCTGTTTATTATCCAAACTTCAACTGTAAAAAGTTTTATTAATGAAACTTTATGATAGCAAAAGATATGATTGTTGTACTAACTTCATGATAGTTAATGCAATCCTCCAACTCTGACTATATATATAAACTTCAAGCTATCACTCCGTATTCAAAACTCATCTGATTGAGTCAAAATTTCAATCGAAGCACAAGCATGAGTTGTAAACTATATCTTAATTGAATCAGATCTTTCAAAATCTTTATAAGATTCTCAGAAATATCCCAAATACATTCAAAGGTCTAAATTTCCCTATCTATTTTTGAATCATCATATCATAATGCCAAACCCCTCAATTCCATCCATTCTTGAGCCCACGTCGTAGCTCTTTTCATCAGCTCTCCAACCCTATTCCCAAATCTTTGAATGGTTTTTTGAAAGACTTTCAAAAAACTCCTCAAATCCTCAAAGAACTTATCCAAGTGTCATCATTGGCCCAAACTCCAAGACCAATGAGAATGAAGAGTGTCATTTTGACCTCTAGTACGGCCAAATTAGCTCCATATTAACTTAGAGCTTTACAATCATCCTAAATACACTACTCAGCCATTATATACACAATATGAATTGCCAATAATAAAGAGTCAAAATGGCAACTTGAAACTTGTTAAGTATGAACAGAACTACAAACGGAACCAGGAAGTTTATAACTTGAGAATAATACTCCTTGCCAAAATTTATAATAATTAACTCCCTATGGCTTATTTTTGGTAAACAATAGTAATGGATAGGAACCCACGTGTTGAAAGCCACCACTACTTGAAAGTTTAGATCCATAGCCCCCAAACTAAATCAAAACGTATATTGTTAGGTCCCAAATCACACCATTGGAAATAACTGGAAGAATAATCGGGTCTGGAGAATTTATCACTTGTTGCATAAAGTTATCTCCAAAGTGATATATTAACCACACCCGAAAGTGATCACGATGAACACACCAGATGTTGATCACAAATGGATTGGACATCGGTACATCTAGAGGATCATGTTGTCATCTATCCATGTCCTACGTTGGCTCCACTTCGATCAAAAAAGCTCCCTAATCAGCAAAGTGATATTCTAGATCTCTCCCATACCGTTGCCACCCTGACCGCACTTTATATCTGATAAGATCCAAGATAATATCTCTTGGAGCCTTTTCTTGGCCCTACAAAGTCGATCCAATCGTGGGTTCTTAACAGCCTTATAATGCACCGTCGGTTATCCGAACTTAAAGTATCATTGTCATGACAACAATTCTGAAGATGACACATATCATCATCTTTTCACAGTATCCGCTTCACAACATGACATCCATCCTATCTTGGTTAGCTATATTTAGTTTAGTCAAATCTTAGATTTGTCATTAAATCAGTAAATGACAAAATAGTGGTGTACATGATCCAAAAGTGAAAGGTAAACTTTGGCTTGTATGGATACATGACGAGGTGCTTATCATGCATTGGTTGATTATATAAGCTGTTAGATGTCTTTTAAGAATTGATTAGTATAAGATAAGGAAGCATGCAAGCTACGCATGTTAGCTTGTGGCATAGATTGGATTTTAGACACTTTTTAATCGTATAGTATATGAAACAAGGAGAGGCCTTGAGCAGAATCTCATCTTTGAAAGCCATTATAAAATAATTTTCATTGTGTTACAACTATCTTATTTGCTTTTTATCTTTCTAGACTCCCTTCAAATCAAGTTAATCTTTCTCTCTCTTTCTTTCTCTCTCTCTCTTCTTGACCATATCAATATAGGTTTTCTGGAAGATCAAAGAAAATGATCTCCATTCTTGGTGGCCACATGAACCAGAAAAAAATAACGAGGAAGATATACCTCCATTTTGTTTCTCCTCTTCACATGAGAGAAATATATGCAATATTGTCTGAAACAAGAAGTTATTTCAAGTAAATACAGTTATATAACAAAAAGTATAGAAATACCCCATCACGTTGTACATGGATGACACCAAGGGAGTAGGATGGGACTAGGTTCCAATAGCATCACAATGAGAAATTTGTCCTATTGCAACTAAGATATCTGAACTATCTAGATCAAACGGTCTACATACTACTACTGGAGCATCCAAAGAAGCATGATTGTTCTCATATGGATTGTATCAACCAGTGCTATCTATAGAGCAATGGATACGCGTTGTCTAGAATAAGCTACATAATAGGATAATGAAAGTGATACACTATGTCATCTAGTATGGTAGGCTCTTGTCCATTGTCTCATGAACGTGTCAATGTCGGTGTCCATAGCTCCATAAAACTCCAAGACTACAAGAACAAATATGTGACCTTTCTACATACCTCTACATACTTCTATAGTTGGAGATCTTGGCAGCAAGTGAAGCGGCATCAGCCAAGGTTTCGGAGTCGGTAATCACCCACAAACTATGTCACGTGTGTAGAATCTATAACCACAACATTTGCAACAATAACACGATAATTCCAAACCAAGTATAGGTTTGATCTAATCCGAGTAGAGTGCAAGACATACCAATTCCATGTGAAGTATCCATACTCTCATGCCATAACAAATAAACACTATACCTCTTTTGTAGTCATGGGTAACTATACGCTGCTATTCTAATGGTCAAAAAGTCATATTGACCTCCTCATTTAAGTTAATACCAGGCTCACAAATGTGAGTAATGAAGATGGAAACCTCTCAAGTGAATTCTTCTCAAGTCCATATGATGTTCCTTGTACATATGAGGAAAACTAAGTAGAGTTTGAACTAACTAGAGCAATCTCTAGTTAGTTGAAACAACAAGTAAAATGGTCTTATTTCAACACTTGTCTCCTAGCCAATTTAAGCTGATTGGGACTTTTTATTAATTTCCCTTTTTCACTGTGGCTTGTTTCATGTTCATCTGGATGGCTCCAGCCAAACATTCCGGCTATTTTGTCGTACGGGGACCATTCATAGAAAAGAATTGTACAAATGCACATTTAATCCCTCTAAAATGGCTTGCTGCCAAACCTGTTCGGAATAGTTGGAGGGCCTCAGACTGTGGTCCAACCACGTACATGGAGCAGGTACAGCAGTCAGGAGCTGCCCAATATACCATTCGTCAGAGGACTGCATGATCCTTTCGGCTCACAGTGCTCGTATGGAGTACAAGGGCTGATCATGTGGGATCATCGTAAATCTCCATGTGTACCTCATACCTACGGCTCCGTACTTACAGTACAAAGATCAAATTTAATGTGCGATCCACAGTGTGCGGTACGTATCATTGTCTCTCGTTAATTAATAACCCTTTGGAAAGTTGTACAGTCGTGGTTGCCAAAGCTGTATTACTTGGTTTCCCTTTCCGTTGCCAAAGCAAGTGTGCAGACTTTAAAGATTGAATAAAAATGTGCAGCAAAATGCGTTTTCATTAATGTTGTGAGTGGATGTTGCACTTGTCTGCCTGTGTGAAGTGTAGGACGCCTCGTTCATGATCTCTCCTCGTTGAGTTTTCTTATATATGTCATGATTTGTCGCCCTTCGAAGGTCACCTTGCATCACACATCTTAAACAGCTCGCTAGCTTTTCACTCATTCTTCCGGTATACTTCCACGACAGTAAGCGTTTGAGGAGGTTTCTCATTGTCAATTGGATTGGATGTGCTCCGTTCTCTTTGAGCAACAGCTTAAAATGGGAAGCTTCCATTTTGTTGAACATGTCATGCTCACACGGGAACTCAGAAGCGCACCTCTGAAAGAATGGGGCAAAAGTACTTGAAGGCTGAAGTGTCGTAAGAGAAACAGCACATGATCTAAACTAGTAGCCAATTGGTGACTAGCCCCATGTTACGTGTTTGGTTCCATCCTTGTACGTTTTGATGGGGTCTTCCCATCTTTTTTGTTATTTGACTGTGTCTCATTTCCTGAGTAGCCAGCATAAGTAAGAGTTCGGAGTGGACCCTATGAGAGTCAGCGACAACAGAGTAGAAGTTTTGAGAACACGAGGAGCCCATGCTATATGACTCTAAGCTTGAGCTGATTCGCGAGTGAAGTATGCAGGGACCTGAGATGCAGGGATATACATAACATCCACTGCATTTCCATACCTCTTGGACCTGTAAATTCATTAAACTGGTGAAACAAATGACCCCCAACCCCTTTTTGTTCTTTCCAAAACCTCTTAGTCAAGCAAGCAAGCTAGCAAGGGAAGACACATTAAAATAACAAAAGAGATGGGAAGACCCCACCAAATCTTACAAGGATGGAACCAAACTGGTAAATTGGGCTAGCCCCCAATGGCATCACACTCTGAAATATGTCCAACATCACCTAAAATATCCTAACTATCTAGGTGAAAAGGTTTACAAACAACATAGCATATGAAGAAGTATCACCTAACGCAATTGTTCTCTTATGAATTGCACAAATTAGCGATCTCTGTAGAGCAATGGAAACACGTTGCCTAAAATAAACTATACGATAAGCTAAAGAAAGTGATACCCCCGGCCTCCTAGTATGGTACACTCTTGCGCACTCCCTCACGAACATGTCGAAGTCGGTGTCCATAGCTCCATATAATTCCAAAGCTAGAGGAACAAAGAGATGACTTCTCTACATACCCCTATAATTGGAGACCTTGGCTGCTGCCGCTCCACTTGCTGTCTATCATGGAGGATGGATGATCACCCCCTTTGATAATGTGTCACGAGTACGATCGGTAACCACCACATATACCATAGTAACATGGTCCTCCCAAACCAAGTATAAGTCTGCCCTAACCCTAGTCGACTGCAAGGCATACCAACGTTCCCTCCATGTGAGATATCCACACTCTCGCGCCATAGCAAACATCACATCACTAATGGTATCATGGGGAACAATACTCTACACTCCGAATGGACAACGAGCCATATGAACACAATGAAGTGATATTACAATCACATGTGAAAAATGAAAATGTAAACAAATGTACCAAAACCTCATTGTTTTAGAGAAAATGAATGTTGCAAGAGTCAAAGCAAATCAAGTTTTGATCTTCATAGCGAGATGAGATTGTAGTCAAGCATGCATTCATTCAAAGCATAGTATCATGAAATCGACAACAGCAAATTTGATTAGAGGATCTATGCAGGGATTTCATATGTTTGTTGTGTGGAGGATATGATGAATTGCCAAGATTCTTGGAGCTCAATGAGATTTTCTGTCAGCGTTGGAAAACTGCGGGATTCGGCTGATACTCCACGCGCATTCTCGGAAAAACTAATAAGGAAATGAATAGACTCAAGGTCCAAGTGTGAAAGTCTCAAGATCCAAGTGAAACCTCTCACTTACACTTTGGGATTGGAGCGCGTGGAGAGCCGAGTGTTGAGAGGGCGAGAGGCTGCGGGTGCGGGAACTGATTTGTAGATTCTGTGGCCATACTTTAGCAAACATGGAGAGTGAACAGTTCATTCTCTTCGTCTTTCAATTTGGGTTCCATTGGTACCCTAAATTGAAGACTATGGAGAATGATATTGTGAGATATGAGTATTTTATTTTTTAGGGTTTTGAGTGCATTTTGAGTGATTTTTCTTATACTAGACATATGGGTCGGGTTTTTTTTGTTCTCATCTCTTCTTTTTCCTGCATTGGTTCTATTGGAACCTAGTTGGAAAATTATGGAGACCTGAATAAAAAGTTATGAGTATTTTTAGATTTTAGGGTTTCCATAGTTAGCATTTTCCAATGTGAGGTGGTGTGTTAGAGGGGTTGTGGTTCTGCAGGTGGGAGGAGATACATGATGGAGTCTTTGGGTTTTTTATCGTTCCCTTTGTGCTAGCTTTAGCTTGACTTTCTCTCATGGGACCGCCAAAAGCGGTGCATGATACACCATGTCCGGTGTGTCATCGTCTCTTTACCTCGCAAGGGGTAAAGACCCACGTGGGAAAGATGCACAAAGATTATGATTGGACCACTTGGGATGCGCATGTGAGGAGGACGGTCATATCGACATCGGTTTTTGTCACTACGGGGAACACGCACATTACATCGACTCCTTCGTTGAGCATTCGGGTATACCGTTGGGGTCGTGGGAGTGGTTGGCTTCCCATGCGGGGTTCGATTCTAGGGCTTTTTGAGACCAGATTTCCATGTCCACGTTTATTCCATAGGCTTCCTCGGGCTTTGCATGACGAGGCTAGACAGTACTTTTTCGCTTACCATTTCGATCGGTTGGCGCACGATCCCATGGGACGAGTTAGCATGGTTTTTTGTTTTTTTATTACTTCCGCGATGGTCTACGTTATACTAGAGGGGGACGTCTTTGGACATAGAGAAGTGGCGATTAGATTTCGGAGATTCGGCGGGGGGATGGGCTACATTGCGGGGAGAGTGCATTCGGGCCACACAAGGTTAGAAGTCGAGTGCGGTCACATGATATTTTTGATTCGGTTGACAATTGCGGCGGTGTAGGATCTTGGGGCAGTCGGGGGAGTATAGCAGGCACAAGACAGGCTCTTCATCCTTTGTCCATGGCTAGTCCTCTCGAGGAGACGATTTCCTCTTTACGCCTTCTACAACCACCCATGGGCAAGGAGATACCATTAGAGGTCTTGGAGTATCAGCTAGAGGAGCCATTATGTCTTGACAGATCATTATTTGCTCATTTCTCTATGCGCACCCCCACGTTTATCCTCCGGGGGTTTTTGTCGAGGATGGTATATGAGCATCTTCGAGATTGCTTTTTAGGCGGATGATCCCTTCTAGTGGTTTCACTGAGTTGTTGTTCCAGAAGTTGCGAGAGGGGAGATTTCGTTGTCGGTTAGTCGGGACGACTGGTGCTTAGTCGGCTTCTTGCGATGGAGAAGGACACAAGGGGCATTCGACCGATTGCTATTGGAGAGGTCTTATTGCGATTAGTCACCGCATCTTTGTTGTCTTGCAAAGATCGCTCACACTTCCGTGAGCATCTTTGTCCACATCAGTTTGGAGTCATCACACCACGCAGTATCGTTGGGCATTAGAGCACTTCTAGATATCCATCCGGATTGGGTTGTCTTTGCGGGTAGACGTTGAGAACGCTTTTTAATTGGCCTCGGCGTGCATCCATTTTTAGAGAGCTTAGAGAGGTGGTGGACCCCTATCAAGCCTCATTCCTTTTGTACGATTTTTTTTACGGTTCTCATTCTTCTTTATTTTATCAAGATGGCTTTTTCGAGGAGGGAGCCATCGTTCTATCTGCTCGGCAAGAGACTGACAGGGAGATCCTTTGGGGGACCCTTATTTGCCATGGCTCATTATGAGGCTCTTGTGTCTGCTTTGCTTTTGGTGTCTGGTCCGGTTGTGTGTTCCCCACCTTTGGCGGATGATACACATTGTGGCCATGTAGACAAAGATTAGTATGCGCCTTTGATTACTTGACTACCGAGCTTCATCTTGTAGGCTTGAGAGTCAAGGTGTCAAAGTGTAGGGCTTGGTCTCCTTTGGGCATTCCGCTTCATCTTCGGCTTCCGGAGGGATGTATGATATCGACGGATGGCTTACGATTCTAGGAGTGCTTAGAGGATCCGAGGATTTTGTTTCACGCTACCTTGACGTTGCATTGGCCGAGGATGTTTTGCATGTAGACGACCTTCCTCTACTAGGGTATACTGGCGTTTGGTATACTATCATCTAGTATTGCTCGTCGACCCACCTATCTTCTTCGCCTTTGTTCCTCCTTCATCTACATTCATATCACGCTTTGCCTTTTGATAGGAGGATCATGGCTGTCTTTTGGTGACATCATCGGACTGGGGACATTCGAGTGTGGATCGAGATTTGGCAAGGAGATGACATCTTTTGCCAATCTCGTGTGGAGGGGGTAGGCTTATTATCGATGGAGGAGACGGCACTGCGGGGCGTTTTACGAAGTTGGGACTTTGTTGCACCTTTGTTATCTTCTCGATTTGTGATCGCAGATAGACCTATTTTGGAGATATATACGAGGGGCGTCAATACGGGATCATTTCCCTTACAAGATTATTACGACATACGAGAGACGCTTTACCACTGGGAGGCACGACATGAGTTCCCATCTTTTTTCCTCTTTGGCTACCTATTGGACTAGGGGTCTGAGCTCATCTTGATGGACCGACAGGTTCAGGAGGCTCTACATTCTTTCTTAGTGGATCCGCCATCCCTCGTACTACTAGAGCTCGCGTCCACGCCTTGCTTTTTAAGAAGGGTGCGTGCTCATGGATCTTTGGCTCGACCATGCATCAGGGCTTTTCCGATTCGCACTGCCTACTTTCTCCACAATGATGAGGTTGCGTCTTGGCTTGGTCCATCCATCTACATCTTCATTACTCACATGTGAGTGTGGTATCACTTTAGATGCAACGGTGTTCATATGACTCGTTGTCCATTCGGAGGGCAGAGGATAGCTACCCATGATGCCATTAGGGATGTGGTGTTTGCTATGGCGCGGGAGGGTGGATACCTCACATGGAGAGCGTTGAGATGCCTTGCAAATCGACTAGGGTTAGAGGGAGGATTTGTACTTGGTTGGGAGGACAGGGTCAGCGTGGGCGATGTGGTGGTTACCGATCCTACTAGAGACAGATTTCCAGAGGGGTGATCACCCATCCTCCGGGATGGGCGGCAAGTGGAGCTAAAAGAAATAAGGTCTCCAAGTTTAGAGGTATGCGTAGAGAGGTCACCTCTTTGTTCCTCTAGCTTTGGAGTTATATGGAGGTATGGACACCGACTTCGACATGTTTGTGAGGGAGTGCGCGAGAGCCTACCATACTAGGCGACATGGGGTATCACTCTCTTTAGCTTATCAGATAGCCTATTTTTAGACAACGTGTTTCCATTGCTCTACAGAGAGCACTAGCTGGTGCAATCCATAGGAGAGCAATCACGTTAGGTGATGCTTCTTCATATGCTCTGTTGTTTGTAGACCTTTTGACTTGGATAGTTCCGATATCCTAGGTGCTGTAAGACATATTTCCCGGTGTGATACTATTGGGGCCTAGCCCCATGTTACCGGTTTGGTTCCTTCCTTGTATGATTTGATGGGGTCTTCCCATCCCTTTTGATATTTTACTTCGTCTTTCCGCCATGCATCGATGAAAGGGGATGATCATGCCATGCTTTTATAATAATGAGCCAAAAGCGACTCTGTACAGACCTCGGCCGTCAATGCCAGTTGACGGCAGTAGCAGCAAAGGATCAAAAGCAGGGGGTCCCATAGGGCAACTGTATCTATTACAAGAAAGTTTCAGGTTTCCGTTGATTATATACTATCCTTTCCACAGTTTTCATGCTTTTATTAGATCTTTTGTTCACACTTTGTTGACCGCATGATTATTGTGCTTTATGTCGCTAGACTTTAGGCAGTAGCTAAAAACAGATGTCCTCAGTGTGTGTTCTTATAGGGATCTGAGTTTCGATTGTTTGATTCCCAAGTCCTACTTTTGCCTCGTTATCGTTTCCTGCCCGTAGTGCATTAAGTACCGTTTTGCGTGCGAGTGAGCTCTTGATTATCCGATGTGTGTACGTCATGTACACACATCTGTCTGTTTGCAACACTGGAGTTTAGCCAGTAGTGACTGCTTTCCGTATGTGGCAAAATGCCCAGGAGTGTAGATGCTGGGCTTTGAAGTACCAGCTCAAGAAAGCCATGGAGCCTGGACTAAAGACAGCACTTTCAGTTTCGATTGAGAAGAAAGTTTCTGATGATATGGCCAATAGAGGCCTTTGCATCGGATACCAATGAAATGGGCCTTCCCATCGTTTGTGGTATGCATGTCCGCGCTTGTTCCAGTCAAATGGTCTTCTCTGACAAACGAATAGGGTTCTCCGATTGTGAAACGCGAAAGGTATCAGGGACCCAGATGAAGTAAATGCCCAAACACAGTCTGTGTTCTAGAATCGTCATATCATCCAACAAGCTATCCCAATATCGACATCTTCTGAGGAGAGTCAGGATCTTGCAGCCCGAATCTCCTGAAGTGGCAGTACTTTGCCCTCCCAACTTCCTCTCATCCAAAGTAGAGCAGACTGGAGTCTTCAGTTTTTAGAATTCCAAGGCTCTCATCTATCGCTGTTTGCGAGACGACTGGAAAGATTCAAAATCTTGACAATGGCCAATTCAGGGGCAACAAGTACAGCACACGCCAGTTGGACTTCCTTATACGCTCAGAGTGTGGGGTTGCAACTGTTTGAACTTCATGATCAGAAGTTCTACAACTCCTTTCCTTCCGCACGAAAAGGTTTCTACTGCAAAAGATTGATTGCTCGCTACCATAGACGCATCACAACACTTCGCAGTACGTCCACTACACTGATTCAGTGCACGACAATTTATCTGCTGTGCAGATAAATTTCACGATATCTCTAGGCCTTCCAGTCAAGTAGTCATGCTTATAGCAGATTGATCACCCTCGCGCCTTGCAGTCCTTCAAAATGGTTCTAACAGCTCTAACAGCCAAATGAACTTGTTTAGGATCACGAGGCTAGAAGTAAATGGCTGCTGATATGCACAGAGCTGAGTGAAGCAGGTTCACTTTAGGTCCAAGTCGTTCAGTGAATGGAGGTTGTCAACAATCCTAGGTTGAAAGGAGAATCTCAGAGGTTTTGATTGACATTAATCTAATCATTCCATCTACACTTTAGATATTCTTAATGATTCTATACCTAAAATGTGATATCTATATCTACAATGTAGACTGCATCGTCCCATGCTTTGCACGAGTTTGGTTTGACACCTTCTGTCCAGCAGATATCGGAGTCATCGACTGGAATGGTGCATTCTGCACAAATTAGAATGCTTTCTTTCTGAATACACCAGTACCATTCAATGTGTCAGATGCTTGTCTATCTATTCCCAGCTGCGAAACTTCTCAAATATTTTTTCTGGCCCATACCGTCTTATAAATCTGTTGGTGAATTGCAATCTCAAATACCTTGGGTTACCTTCAAGTTCGCTGTTATATAATCTGTGGCTACGACTAAATTCCCATTTTTTGATGTGATTCAGGCCCACCTTCAATGACCGGTAGTGTATCATAAGAAATTGGAGAAAATCGCAGTGCTTTTTTATCACGAGTGAGTGCAGAGTTAGTTCAGTATACATCAGTATACATACTGGCGTTGGTCAAAAGAATACATCTGTACATAAAGACATGCAGTATAGCTGTTATTCGCCTCAGGTCAAGCATTCGTGACAACGTTTCTGTTGGGTGGAAAACCTTACATGAAAAAGCTTCATCCGACAGGTTATGCGTGTACCGTAATACATGTTGACACGAGTTTGCTCAACTACAAATCCAATCGCTTGCTGGTCTAAAAAAGAACTCTGCTTTGAAGGACATGCGAATATGGTCAGGAAGTATACGGATACATCCGATCAGCGGACAACGATGCTCTTCCACAGTATGACAGACACGAGTAGGTTGGGTTGAAAATCTACTTGCCCACCGATATTGCCTGCCTTCCAAAACATGAAATGAAAAAACTTACTACCTAAAATGAGAGCGTATGATTTCTTCAACGTATCGAGAAATTTATCTGCGCATTACACGGATGATAAGCTTAGCAGCCTATTTGCCTGCAAGCTGAAGTATGAAATGCAAAAATAAAATAATATCATATGCTGATGTTGACCCTTCTTTCAATATTCTATTCCTTCCGGGATTCACAAGATCAAGTGTCATGCAAAATCTAGCAGCAATTTGCGAAACGGCAGACAGGTATTCTGCAAGTTCTGCGTTAAGCAATTACAATCTAAACATCGTAATGAAACATCAATACATGCAATAAGTTACTTCATGTATCTTACTAGATTTGGCGGCATGTCTGATTCAAGCATCTGGAGCACCAAGGAAAATTCCGTCATCTTTGATTTCGGTACCGTACCGACAACCGCAACTTCATTTGCTGCATAGAGTTGGCGTTGAGACCACCGCACCTCTTACTGCGGTTGAGCTACTAACGAAAGTATTAGATTTTCTCCTTACTATTCTCCCCAAGCTCCAGTCTAATTGCACCAATGTACATATAATCATTATATGTACATTGGTGCAATTAAACTTAGTAATTATTTTCTATCCAACAATGGCGTGCATGTAAATATCGACAGACTACGTGAGCAATTGAAGAACGATGAACCCTTCACTCGATCCATGCTTGGAAATCAGACATCTTTTGAAGGTCGGTGAGAGCAAGAATGAACAAATCTCTTGCGAAAGAGGAAGACATTTTTGCAACTTTATCTACAATTCGTCCACAGAAAATGTTCGGAGGCGTTTATTAAAATAGGAAATACATGCGAGACTTGCTATACTCAATCGGCGCCTACGACCCTGGATTCTTCAAGAACGGCATCTTACAAATTAAACTGATTTATTATCACAAAAGACGTTAAATCTAAGAAGAGGGAAGGCTTGATGATGTTCAGAGAATTTCGATAAGATCTCAGCATGTGTCACGATCAAAACTTCCAACAGCTGTTAGTACTCTTGAGAAAACAAATGGCAACCACATAAGTACTCAATACATTAAGCGAGTGCTCCATTTCGGGCAGCTAGACCTTTCTAGGAAGCCAGAAAGAGCAGGCATCAGCGTAGTCGAGAGGGATGAAACACACAACAGATCTCGATTAATTCGACATATCACGTAAACTCCATAATTGGTGTCAACTGGAATCAGGAAATCAATTGATTGAATCAAATACATCAAAAAATTATTACCTCAGTAATGTGAATCAAAGGCAGCTATATCTACAGTATAAATTCGGCTAATACCTGGACTAATTCTCTAGGGGCTAAAAGCTACCGCACATTGACTTCTCTACAATTGCTACATTTCAAAGTCGCAATATTTGAGTGCAAAGAAAAATGTTCTTCTACGCAAGCTTGTCTGTTACCTTATCGCTTCACTTCGCATTGTTTACTTACAACTTGAGAACCATTCGCGACATCCGGATTCACGGCGACGTTGCATCTAACATGGACCCAGAAGTGAGGAGATTTCCAGGCACCAATCTTAATACGTGCGCGCACATCCACGGTGACATACAACGGAATCCTGCCAACACTCTGCGCACTTTGCAGAGCTTGGCCGACAGTGGATTCCAAGGGCACATCACTGGCACTCAGGTCCCCGGTTATAACAGTGGTATTCTTGTGACCTTGATAAAAGGAAGGAATATCTCCAGCGCCAATAGATACTCCTTCCGAAAGCACATCAATATTGATCGCATCATAATAGATGCCGATTTTCTGGTTGGGATTGCGAGCTTCTACCTCGTACAAAGTCAGCGCATTCAGCACATATTTGCTCGGGTCCGAAGAGGAGGGGCTGACAGAGAAAGTGGCCAGTTTAACATCCTTCACGTTGTACTTGGGAGCCTTGGGGTGCACAACCAGGAAGAAAACGAGAACAGCGATGCCGACAGCGAAAATGAGGGCAACGAGAGCGCCACAGAACCAGGCAGCGCACCTACAGCAGGGGTCTCGTCTCTTGGCCTCTCGGCCGTCAAAATCTTCGGGAACGGGTACTGGCGCAGCGGTCTCATCCTTCAAATTGTAATACGCTCCATGCGGAGGAGCTCCGGAAACAACATTCTTCTCCGGATAAACACGATCTGCCATGGAATCGTTCCCGTACAATCCACGTAATCAACCCCAGCTCGTGAATCGCCTCTCCGCTTCAGCTGCGACACGTCTTCTCCACAGGAATTCCCCTTTCCCTTCCTACTCGCCGATGTTTGAGCGAAACATTCGTCAACTATCAGAAGAACTGCTCCAATCGAGATAACAGTTGAACCTGAAGTGACTTGTCTACCACAAATTGTTCTTGTAGAAACCAGTCCTCAGGCTTCCACGGAGGAGCAGCAGCAGAAGGAACGCGGAGTCTAAACCCCACTCACCGCACCTTACTTCCCTTCCCTCCCCTTCACTTCAGCGCACGCTAAAGAAACCCCTCACTAGTACCACACTTTCGGTGAGTTTGTTACAACAGGGAGACGTATCACTCGTCCCCTTAAACACGCTATTGACAGTAGTTGTACACAAATTATAACCTTTGACTTTGAAAGTGGAAAAGAACAACGTCACCCGGTTACAGAGACACAAAACGGGATGGAGAAGCGACGCGCTAGCCGTTCGCGCAGGGGGCCTTCGCACCCCCACAAAGCCATTGTGCATGACGTACGACTAGTCACTAGACCGGAACTACTCTTCTTCGTACCCCACAAAAAGCAGTATCACAGCGCAGTTGCCGCAGTCCTGAACGGCATATATCGTACGGCCAAGCCTAGCCTTGTTCCTAGCTCGGTCGCTTTACACCTTTTCCATCACACTAGACAAGCAGTAAGGCAGCCACGTCACCATGCTGCAGTCCTCGCTACATTGCACTACACTCCATCACAGTACACCTCCGCTTCAGCGGAATCTCCCTTCGTCGTGATTCCTAATTGGATACAGTAGACTACGAATTGACGCCTGGGTTCATTTATTGGGATCCGGTTGCAAGGATTCTCCATCCCATCGGACCCGTCTCGCAAATCATCGCCACAGCAGAGCAGAAACATGGCTCCGTGTTCGGCGACTTGTCGCCTCAATAAATTCTAACGCCGATTGTCTGAGCTACAAGTTCCCCGCGAGAGACGGGGTACTCGTCGCCAATTTACGCACTCCTCCTCCTCCTCCTCCTCGTCTCCAAACCGTCTCCAAACCCTTGCATCTATTGTTCCATTCTGCAGGCACGAGTGCCCAAAATGTCCAACCCTTCCTCCTTTCCTTCCTTCCTCTTTGTCTGCTGCCCGGCGATCTGTGGTAAACATTCCAGGGCAGAAGGAGTCTTCGTCGCCACGACAGGGTTTAAGTGGCTCCAGTCGCTGACCTGGCAGAGCTCCAACAATCCTCATCGCTTCTGTCATCCGACGATCGACCACCGACACACTATTCGTACCATACAAGGCCCGCTTTGTCGCGGTGCTCCCTCTACTTGCGCCCGTAAATTTCTTGTTCAGCTATCAAGATAGAGGAAGTCTCCTCCAGTGAGTGCTCAGTGCTCTCGTATCCGTCCGCCCTTATCTGCCCAATGGACCTGACTCTATGCGTATGGATGGACGGACGAATGAATCTCGTGCTGCCGCTGCTGGCGCCGAGGACATGGCCCCGAAACCCGCGGAGGCGGTTTTCGGCCCCACGCGCCTTCCTCCATTGCGGCGCGTGCGCAGTGTACGCCATCCACGTCATAGCCACGTGTTCGGATTCGAACGTCAACCGTGGTTCACAATTCCATAGAATAATTTCAGTTTTCTCTAACTCCGTAGATCATGGTTAACTGGGACGGGCGACAGGATGTTGCCTTGTTTTGTAGCATGACCGACTGACGCGCCGATGTTCACTGGTCGAACCGGAACTCGATGTTCGATGGACGGACGACGACGTTACGAATAGTTGACTGCAGGATTCTGTCCAGCTTGCGTACCGTACGGGCTGCAATTAGACAAAATGTCAATCCAGTTGTCCCTCACTCACTCTGATAGCCGTACATTGTAGACTGTTTTGACTCCACTATACGTACAGTCGTGTCATGTACTTTTCTAGAGAGTATGTACTCTACATTCTAGCTGCAACGTTTGTGTAGAGTCAAAAAAATTGTACAATTTACGTCTGTGTTTGCAACTGGAAAAAATCTGCACTCATGGTGGGGATCGGAATGGTTGAGTTTGAGCGCCAAGCAGCAATCTAAGCAATATTTCACACTTTTGACTGTTGATTTCATTCTGATCTTTACCGAAACAAGGAAGAAGAAAGATGAAAAAATTGGTATATGTGGTTAAGTAATCCTCTCGTCGATTGTTTGCCATCGCGATTTTCATTCCATGAGTCTTCCCTAGTCTCCCAGTTAATGTCTACATAAGCTATGCAAGCACTACAATTAAAGTTGTATGATAAAAAAAATCAACAGACATATAATACACATCTAATACTAATAATACACAAGAAGTAAGATGAAAGCAAGTGGTGACTGAAACATTTCATCGTGGACAGAAAAAATTTATTTGTGCACGCATGATACAGTCAAGCAGTTGGTTAGTGTGCACTAGAACAAAGTGCTATAAATTGACAACTTAAAATCCGATACCTAAAAAAGCACGATGAATACAGTGTTGTAATCTTTTAACAATTTATGCCCACTCTTCCTAGATATAAAACCTTATTTCATTCCATGATATGAATTACATAAAGTCAAAGTAAATAGATTAGATTTTAATAGATTGATCCATCTCATGCCATGTACAAGATGGTCTTATAGACGTCCGTTTTGCTATATACTGCTTACTTGGAGATTATAGATGTTTTGCAGTGATAGAAAAGTGAAATATTGCATGTACACATTATTCATCTCATCTATCTTGACAACAAAGATTAACACATACATCTTTGCTGATCTTCATGCAGGTTTTTGTCTTTTTGGTACATGCCAATGTATGCCGGGCTTTGCCGAAAGTCGGATTTATTGGTCCAGTACCATATGGGCTTAAAAAATGCAGAGTATATCAACATCAATTAGCATTTGAAGTTTTCACCAAAGAGCAATTGTTAAAGTATACACAATTTATAAATGGAAATCCTAGGCCATTAACATCCTGAAAACCCATCTTTCTTATATATCTCTTTTGTACATAATTTACATTTGACAGACATTCAATGTCTCTGTATTGTTGAGTATGATTCGACCCTGATGTGAATATTCGAAGATGTCGACAAGCAACTGCAACGCGAGGCCTACTGTAGTACAAAGCGAGGACTGTTCCAAGAATATAATCTGCCCACGGCTGTCACAAGAACTTTACACAGATTACAGGCACTAGCAGCATCCTTCTCACCTGCTCAGTGGGCAGTTGGAATCTGCTGGTTTCCAGCAACTCATCATTCATTTTATGCTTGGGAGGGCTTCAGAGAGAGATCCATTTCTAATGAGGTCATGGAATTTCTACTGAGGTCATTTTTAATCTCTATCTAGGGACAAGAAAAAGCTCAATTACATGTTATGCTCTTACAAATCATTAAAGTTAGTTACGTCACTCGCTCGAATCTGGCTGATCTAAGTGGTTTCTTACACCCTATGCTTCCTCGTCGAAAATTAATACCAAAAGGTCATGGAGAGGTAGTATTACATTATTCAGGTTGTAATTGTAGATCTAAAGGTAAACCCTAAACCCTAGAGTTGTTGGCTGTGACTTTTTCAAGAACGTCACTCCTGAATATGCTGAAGTCACTTTTGTGCTGACCATGTAGCCAACTCCTTGGCGGTTGTAGTATAGCCATTAGCTTTAGACAAGTGTTTGTGGGCGGTTATAACACTGTAGATGTGCGATACTCCTTGGTGCAGCCGTGTGTACAGGGTCATGGTTTCGTGCACGCGCCCTTGAGATCACAGATCCTTTTTTTAGATTGTTTTCTTTTTGGACACGGTAAAATAATAAAAGTGATGGGAAGATTCTATAGAATCGTTACAAGGATAGCCCCAAACAGTAACATGGGGCTAGCCCCAATAGCATCACACTAGGAAATATGTCATACAACACCTAATATATCCGCACTTTCCATGTCAAACTGTTTACAAACAACAGAGCATCCGAATAAGTATCACATAATGTGATTGCTCTCCTATGGATTGCACCAGTTAATGCTATCTTTTTAGAGCAATGGAATCACGTTGCCTAAAATAGGTTATACAATAAACTAAAGAAAGTGGTACTCATGCCGCCTAGTATGGTAGGCTCTCGTGTACTCACTCACAAACATGTTGAAGTCAGTGTCCATAGCTCCATATAACTCCAAAGCTAGGGGAACAAAAATATGACTTCTCTGCATACCCATATACTTGGAGACCTTGGCTGCTGCCGCTCCACTCGCCATCCATTTTGGAGGATGGGTAATCACCCCCTCTGAAACTGCGTCACGAGTAGGATCAGTAACCTCCACATCCTCCAGAACCACGTACAAGTCTGCGCTAACCCTAGTCGACTACAAGACATACTAACACCCCCTCCATGTGAGGTATCCACTCTCCCGTGCCATAGCAAACACCACATCCCTAATGGCATCATGGGTAGCTATACTCTACACTCCAAATGTGCAACGAGCCATAGGAACAACTATTGCATCTAAAATGATACCACAACAGAGATTTCACACATGTTCATTTCAACATAAACTTGTTTGTTTGCTAATTAAAAGCAAAATGCAAAGTTCGGTGGTTTTCTATCGAACTCCCACCAACTAACGAATTGATTCTCCGCAAAGCTTAGGACAGATCAGCAATTTATTTTATAGGCCGTGAAGTTAATTAGCTCATGATAACTCAAGGAAGATGATTTTTAAGTCATGCTCGAACTAACATGATCACTTTATGCATACTTTTACATTTATATAGGATTTATCTTTCCTTTTCATTTTTCCTCAAGCAGCAAAAAGATCTTCCTCGCAACAGAATCAACAGAATCATATTTTAAAAATGTCTATATGTGGTCACTCAAGGGCAGTATCTGACAAACAATTTAGGAATGGGGGTCATCCGTACTCTGACCTATTATTGTGAGGGTCAGATTTCCATATAAAAAGGTCGTGAGGATAGTAAGTTGGACCCCGTTCTGATCTTCCTCGTGAAATTTAGTGTTATTGAAAACTATGGACTAGACTTCTACTCCACGTTACCGTTTCATAATTAACTTTTAACACCCAATGCCTCACTTGTAGGACATACCTGATTTTTTCTCTTTCTACTTATAGATACTTGAGAGTCAATCTCATGATTCGTACGAGAGAGGACAGTATATGTTGTTGTCTTTAGATTCACAATTCAATGCAGCTGAAGGCCTATGACTCCCATGACTAGAAGAACACAAGCCAAATTGGGGTAAATAAATTAAAATCTAAGGACAAGAATAAGAGAAGCAAAAAGAAACCTAAAATGTCATTTGCTATATTTGTGGTTGTGTATGACTATATATGTATTGGAATGTTTGATGTGATAACTATGTCCGTTGTGATGCTACATATATGTGCATGAAAATGCATACTGTTACACACTCATAAGTGATGTAGACAAACTCTCTTCATCTAGCTCTTATGATACCTAACTAGTATAGCTTGATTAAATATGTATATTTTTCCCAGATTTCTCCACATAGAATCAATATTATAGTTTTAAATGGATATATCAAAATGCAATTACTTTTACCTTGTCCCTCAGTACTTTTTTTACAAATTTCAACCAATCATTTATTATTTTTTCAAACATATTCTTTTAAAAATTATGAATTTAAAAATTTAAAAATTAATTAAATATATTTATTATTTAAAAAATTAAATTTTTTAAATAATATCATTAAATTTTTAAAATTTTAAAAATAATTCATTTTTTTGAATTTTTGTTTCATATAATTATAAATTAAAAAAAGATTTAAAGATTTGATACATATAGCATGTATAAGACAGTAGATGATTTTGTTATTACTCAGAATTTCAAATTTTATCTATAACATAGAAAGAAATAAACAAAAAATTGTATTAAAATTTTCATTCATGAGTTTGCTTAAGAATTTTTTTTTTACTTTAAAGTTTTATCTCATTATTTATTAATCATTATTTTATTTATTTAATGTTTTATTTATTTAATGTTTTATTTATTTAATATATTTAAATATTATAATGTAATTTATATTTATTTATTTAAATATTATTATCATTATTTTATTTATTTATTTAGTTTTGACTCCACAACTTTGTAAAAAAATATGTTTCAAAATTTTCTTTTTAAAAATAATTAATAAACTTTATAAATTTAAAAATAAATAAAATAAATTTTTTCATCATAGTTTAAAATAACCAAAATTTTATTATATTTATTTAATTCTTTAATTTTTTTCAATCAATAAATATTTGAGCTGAAAATAATCTGATAGTAAATTATGAATGCGTTAATTTTTTTATTTTAGTATCTTATTTTGAAAATAAAATAAAATTTGGGTATTATGAGATACTATGATAATTTTAAAAAAAATTCATTAGATTAAATATCTATTATCCCAAGCTTTAACTTTAAAATATCTTTTAAAAATCCAAATCTTTATACATAATGATATATTTTATTTGTGCTATGTGTAATACAAAATATATGTGTTTTGCACCAATCTGGTTCAGTTAAACATGTCTGAAAATGTATCAAAAGTTGTTAGAACCAATTAAATCAACTTTTACATGCATAAATGGTGATAAGACAAGTGATTTAGATGTGTAATCCAAAGTGGATGAATCCACAAGAATCTTCTAGAAATAACTAAATTATCTGAAATAAAATTCAAAGAAATAATCACTATTATAAGCATAAAGTTATCATCAAAATAATAAACTGATCATATAGCCAAAACAATCAAAGT
Source organism: Marchantia paleacea (assembly GCA_014180765.2). Lineage (NCBI taxonomy): Eukaryota > Viridiplantae > Streptophyta > Marchantiopsida > Marchantiales > Marchantiaceae > Marchantia > Marchantia paleacea. The sequence goes on from MUAA02000098.1 coordinate 1,042,528, forward strand.
GTAATCACAAATATTTTGAATATTTATTCATATAAAGCATATTTTTTTCATCATGACAAATCCATTTCAAATAAATAATAAAAATTAAAAAAAAATTAAAAAATCATATATTTGATTAATCATATATTTTTTCTTTTGATTATGACTAATACCTATTATAATAATATTTAAAAAATATAATCATTAAAAAATAAAAATATAAAAAATATCATTTATATAATATTTATAAATAAATTATATATATATATATATATATATATATAATTACTATTTATTTCTATGTGGGCAAATTGGATGATTAATGTTGTTCTAATTGCATCAGAACACAATATATGTTTGAATACATGTAATATCTCCAATATGTTGTAAGCAAGTGACATAAATTCAACTAGATGGCTATGAAAATCATCCAATTTTATAATGTTTAATTTTTTTATCATTTTATTATTTAAAGGTGTAAAAAATTATCTATATACTTCGGTCTATAGAATAGTTGTTTCTCCATGACAAAGTATATTACATTTTCAATACAAACTCATGCATTTTTGCATTTTTTTTTACCTTTGATCAAAGCAATAATAAAATTTTAAATAATTTCAATATAAATTAACATAAATATTACAAAATTTTTTTAACTTCATTTAATTTTTTGTTGGAGTGTGATGAATAATTGATTTAATACCTAAGTAGATGAATCATCGGAATAATATATTTGTAATACATTCATTATTTATAAAATATATTGTATATTTATAATACATTCGTTATAATTACATATACAAATGATTGTAATTGATATTTCAATCAAACATCAAGCTAACCAATCATTTTTAAAGATAAAAAAATTATTAAAATTGACAATTAAGATGTAAACATGAAGGAGGTGACTGATATGAATATTTAAGTCACAATTATTATGATTGATCAATAAAACTAAAACACAAGTTAAATCTAATAGAATTGATCTTATTTTTAGTCAAATTTATAGAATTCTTAACTTATTGTGTGATCAAAATTATTTTATGTGCACTAAAGCTGATAAGTTAAAATAATATTAGAGCATGACTTTAAACATTCTAAATTTTTAAACTGCTGTGAAATTATATCACAGCAGTTTAAAAATTTAACATTTTAGATTATAATTAGGTTCATAAGGATGTAGATAAATTAAAACTTATTCAAAGAAAGAATGTAGATGGGGTAACTCACTCAATGCTTAGCAAAATATTTTTTCCTCAGTTCAACACGCAGATATAATGAGCATCATTAACTTCAGCATGAATTTATTAAAATTATTTTTTTTAATAATATTTATTTTATTTATTATCAAAATATGATTTTTAAAAATAGATAAATCAATTTTTCAAATATTATTATTATAACTATTATTATTTTAATTTAAATATTATTGATTTATATTTATATTTTAATTATTTTTTAAAAAATTATTGAAATTTACAATAATATAAAATCAAAAATAATTTTATATTTATATTTTTATTATTATATAAAAATGATTTAAAATTTATTAATATGTACATGATGTTATAAAATTGAATATTATTAATTAATATTATTAATTACAAATATTATATATATTTAGGATAAAAAATTAAAACGCATTCAAGAGCACATCAAATATTTCTCAATGTATATCATTATTCATTATATTTTTTTTCATTTTTTTTTATTGACAAATTGAGCATGTTCTAAATCTTTCAACTTATTTTTTAACATGATTTGTGTAAATAATCATATTTCTGTATAAAAATATCATTATATATATATATTTCATCTCCTTAAAAATAAAAAATCATAATAAATTTTTTTTAAAATAAATAAAATTGAAATAAATAATTTTTATATTATATTTTGGAAAATTTTTATTATTATATTAAATAAAAATTAACTAAAAAAATCATTTTTAGCACAATAAAATAAATATTTTTATAAATTTTTGATCATTATTTTACATCTAAGTGTTTCAAAGATTTTTTCAATATTTGAAGATTGCAACTATTTAAAAAAATTTGACTTTTGAAATGATTTAAAAATATTTAAAAATATACATCAATTGATTATTTAAACAGTAAAACCAATTTAAAAAAATTATGTTTACAAAAATTTATTTATATAATCAAATTTACATCACACATAAAATTTCATATCCAAATTGTTATAATGGACATTAATATCAAATCAATAGTGAAAATCAAAGTGTGATTATGGTCATCACTTAATACCATATTAAAACTTAATCACAAATATTTTTTGGATACCAGTAGTCAAAACTTAATCTAACCTATTAAATTTTTTATTATTTGTCATTTATGCCATTTTATATAATACCCACATGCATGAATGTGGGTAATCTATACATGTATCAATCATATCAATATAAAAATGAGAATTGTTAGACATGATTTATCATGTAGATATTTTCAAGAACCCTATAATCATAATAACATTTAAAAAAAAAGTCAATCTCTGTTAATGGATGCAATAAAAACTTTGAGATTGATTAATAAAATGTCATTAACCCACCAATACACTATGATCATGCTTGACCAATCTTTGAGTTGATATCATTTGTAATCAAAACTCTTCAAAGGTTGTATGTCACTCTCACAAAGACACAATATTACATATCTCCAATTCACATATTGCAAAAATCATTATCTTGAAATTCAACGTATATATTATATTAATAATATGAGTTAATTTATAATATTAAGTTTGAAAGCATTTTCAACTATTTTTCTTTTTCTTGAGGGTTTTGGGGAAAATTTTACAAAGGTGGATTACAAAAACTGCCATTGGTGTAAGAGAAATGAATACAATGGGTTTCATTGTTTTGATTTTAGAATGATGGCTGAAAGTCAAAAGTGAGTTGAAGTAACTAGACTTAACAATGACGGCCAGATTACTAGAGGAGCCACATCAAGAGGGATGTCTTCTAGTTGAATCTTTACAACATCTAGCTATTGGAAAACATAGAAACCAAACCCTAATTTGCATACTTCTTGTTTCAAAGTATAGTTTCACGGATAAGCTTGTCATCTTTGAGGTAACTGTCACAAAAATACCTCACGCAATCTATCGTGATCTTTGCACTCTAACCCTGATTTACTCACGACAACAGCTGCCAAAGGCTATTCGTCATCTAACAATGCATTCCAAGTCTTCACTCCTTCAGTCATGATCTTGGCATTAAAATCTCACAACCTTAGTTTTGATCTGGTTTATTCCTGATTTCTTTGTCATGTTTACTCAAGATGAATTTTATTCAAAGAAATTTGATTATTAAGAATAAATTGTTAAATATTGCAATATCACAATGAGATGGTTTGCACCCTTTGTTTCTACCACATTCTTGATATACAATATGTTTTCTTCACATACTAATGAATCATAAAAGTCCCTTCCCTGCATTCTAAAATTTGGCACAAGTGTCATGCTTCTTTAAAAACAAAATCTACTAATTTGTTAGTGCCTTGCTTCATCGTCACTTCTACGACATATCACCGGCGAAACGTGCACACAGTGACCGCCCGCCGTCGGCAATATGGCAGAGTGTAAACATAAAACCATTTTCACCTGGGACGATTGAGATTAGAGTCGCAAAGACCACGTCCACAATACATTGGCAGCGGAATGTAGAGGACGGATTTCTCCGCTTCGTTCACAGAAAAAAGTTGTGGCGCATAAACTCAAATGCCAGAGACAGCCTCTTCATGCAGGAAAATTTTACACCATGCTGCATACTTTCACCCTTTGTCCGCGACTTTCATACACCAGAAAATCGAAAGCAATCTGGCCATGTGGATGCCTTTGCGGCATTCATCAATCGCCCTCCAGGCAATTCCCACTTTTAGTTGCTGCAGACTACAGCTGTAGTGGTTCTGGGTTGGGCTCTGGGAGGTGTAGCTTGGACCTCATGATCCTCACCGCTTATGACAGATTTGTGTACCTTCCAAAGTGACTGAATTTCTGTGTACCTCGGTATTCTATTCGACCGTTTTCCACGAAAAAAAGTAGAAGATATGAAACACACCGGTCGAGCACAACGTTCAGGCGGTAAGAGTGTTCTGATGCATGTAAAACTCCCAATGAGGGCTCGAAATTCAAGTCTGAATAGAGTTCCTCGTCAGCGAAATCTAATTGACGTGGCCACTGGGTAGGCAATGCTGGCTTTGGTACTGACATCCACAAACATTCACGCTTTTTGATGGATCGACCGACACAAACAATCGCCATAAAACTAAGGGAATTCAAGAGACATCACCAACTTGTGTCAGCAGTGTTAAAGATTGAATCTCAATCGGCATGCCCATACAGTATGTGTCACAATCTACTATACAAGTTCTGTGTTGGTACAAGATTCGAATGACCATGAGGAAAGGGAAGACTATCTTTACAGCAGCTCATGAAGCACTGGTGGGCGCAGATTGGAGAACAGCTGACTTGGGATTACTCATCGGCGGGCCTTTGGCTGTGCGTTCCAAATCAGTAATCTTGAATGTGACCAATTTATCCCAATTGCCTCCTTCGAATATAACGCCTGCCCTTCCGTCGGTCACTCTTTGAACAATTCCTGTGTACATGTAGTATGGATTTCGGGGCTCCTTCACTACAACGGTCATCCCCGGTAAGAGCAATGGCGGAGCCACAGTCCTGGCTTTCAATCCCGGGCCTCCTATCTCCCCTTTCAATTTCTCCAGCTCCTTCGACGCTTTACTAGGGGGAGGATAAGCCTGCAAGAATTGCCTTAAACCCTTCTCGCCTCCAGGAAATCCACCGACCATGCCCGCCATCTCCTTACCAAAGGCATCATAGCCTTCCACTTGGTCTCTCTCCTCGTCCCCAGCCTTGGAGGAGCTTTCGGAGCTTTTCTCACCGACATTAGCGAATAGCTTCTTCGCACCCTCCTCGGTTTTGAGCCCAGCTTCTCCGCCCGGCAATCCTCTTCCTCCCAGCACCTGCCAAAAATCAAAACCTTCTGCCCTCACAGAATTAGCAGCACTCCAATTCTTCCCTTTTCCTCCGACAGCATTTCGCCTGCTGATTCTCAGCTGCTCGCCCCTGCTCCAGCTCCCGTCGCCGCATCCTCTCCCCTCCCTCGCCAGGAAAACTGCTGCTCCTGCTACACACTGTAATTGCGCAGTAGTCGCCATGGCTGGCGCTCCGCTCTGGATGGCGAGCGAATGTCGACGTCAATTCTCCTCCTCCTGCTCCTCACTCGTTCTCGAGCTCCTCTATCGATCAGCACGAACCGCGTACGTTTCCATCCCATCCACGTGGTACAGTTACTACGTCTCGCTACACCCTTCATTTCCATCAGGGGAAAACGGGGGCGCATGCGTATCAGACTGGGTTATTAACGTGGTTCGATGATACTAATTTGAATTTAGTGTGTTCTTGTAATAGCATCTCCACCCCTCATAACCTCACGCTAACAAAAGTTTAGCTTGTTTTGAAACTTGTATGTCCGTAGCGTGTATACTCGCAGCGGTCAGGGACACTCGATCACTAAATCATCACGGTTTCACTGAAGCATTTCCATCTCTTCACTCAACGTCGACTCATAGGGAAATTTTGCTTCTATTTGTGAAAATGAATCTTGTTGAATTTGTCCCGCGTTTCTGACAGACTCTCCCCAAAACAGCTATGTTTTGGGGGTTTAAGCAACAGGAATAAGGTTTAACTATGGCAAAAGCATTAATGGTCATTAAGAAATCTCTACGGTTCCACCTGAAAAACCAATGAAAAGATAACCTACATGTCCAATAAAACTATAAACTTATTGCTGGTTTGAAGTCCTATCTATCTGGCCCGTAAGCTACTATTCTATATGAATTGCCATGTATGTATATAATGTTCTAATTTAGAAAATTGCGGTGTTTGAACAAAGCCAATATAGTCGATCTTCGAAAATTCTCTGTTGCTTCCCCGTGTCACTTGATGCTCCACCCACTTTGTGAGCCTTTCGGCCCCAAACAGGCTTATATCAATCACACTTGGTTGAATGGTTGAGTCATTCCTCTTGCAAGAGTGAATACTCAATTCAAAGCCCTTACTGCTATGTGAAAAATACTTCAAGAGTTTCACTCAACTCTACATATCCCAAGTAGGATGAGGTTGCAGTTAGGTATTCAATAATACTATAATAAAGAATGTAATCTTGATAAACTTTTTATTATGTGTATACCACCGGTGAAGAATGCAATCTTGACAAATCTCCCATGGGATATACACATAACGTCAGTATATTGTGACACTTAATACAAAATTTGGGCGAATATTAGTTATTTTTCAAAATAAAAAATGATGTTATTTAATAAAAATGATTGCCATATTAAAAAAAGAACGACAGTTATGTTACAATGGTCTGAATCAAACTCCATAAACTACATTGGAGTATTTCACGAGTCTTCATATATGTCACTCATGTAAGTTATTTAAAAGCAATTGTGAGATTTGGAGAAAGCCAACTACATGTCTAGATAATGCAAACTATATAAGTGAAAGACTTTCATAACTTATACTAAATCCAAACTATGCCACATGACTAACATATGTAGGTTGTATGTTTTGTTATCTTATCCTAACCAATTCCTAAAAGATGACTAGCACACAATCCGATCCACCAATGCATGGTAGCCATCTCGTCATTTAACTTTTACTTTTTGGATAATGCACATCACTATCTTGTCTTTTTGTGATCTAGTGACCAATCTATGCTTTGGCTAAACTAACTGCGGCTAACCAAGATTGGCTACAAACCTCCCTCCATTTGCGACGCAATGTTCTCGTTGCAAGAAGACTCAAAAGTCTCTAGAAGTATCTTGGCATTTGTAAGATTTGCCAATGGTTCCCAAGTAGCTTCATAAAGTGGATAACCATTCCATTGGACTAGATATTCCACTTTTGGTTCCGCAGACCTCTTGTCCGTTTCTTGAGAATTCTCTCAACCTCATATTCCTCTTCACCATCAATCATGGCTGGTAAAGTAGAAGGTTGATGTGGGTTGCTAAAGGAAGGAGATCATGGAGTGTACTTCCTCAAGAGAGACACACAAAAAAGGGGATGTATTTTCATGTGTGTTGGCAACTCTAACTTGTAGGCAACTTCTCCAATCCGTTGGACAATCAAGAAAGGTCAAATAAACCTTTGTCGCATGGACATTCCTTCACTCTAAGAACGCTTGAGCGCCTGGCTGTAGAAGAACCCTCTAGAACCTCATGTGAGTTGAGAATCTCTTCTTCTTCTCCTCAGCACTCCACATTACAACTAGTAAAACTTTAGCGGAAGAAGATTATGATATCCGATGATTCGACCAATAACTCTCACTAAAACTTTACAGAGAATTTCTCCACAACCCTTTCAATCTCTCACAAAAGTTTCATATGATTCTCTTTTCTAGATCTCTCAGAACAATTGTTGATTTATACACTATATCACAAGGTGATATGCAGATCCTTGTGTACAAAACCTATCACTCATCCCAATCCTTGACTCCAATTGCTCTCAAATTTCATGAAATGGTCATTTATCATCCGAACTTGAACTTTGGAAAGTTTAATTGACATAACTTTCTAATATCAAAAGATATGATCACTGTACTAACTTTGTGACAATCAGTGCAATCCTGCAACTCTAACTGTATACACAAACTTCAACCTATCACTCCGTACTCAAAACTCATCCAATCGAGTCAAAACTTCAATCTAAACACAAGCCGAGTTGTTAACTATATCACAGTTGACTCAGAGCAGTCAAAACCCTCGTAAGATTCTCAGAAACATCCTAAATACACTTAAAGGTCTAAATTTCTTACTCTATCTTTGAATCACCATTTCAGAATGACAAATCCTTCAAATCCATCCATTCTTGAGCCCATGTTGTAGTTCGTCCCGTCAGCTTTCCAACCCAATCCTCTGATCTTTGAATGTCACCCTAGAAGGTCTCCAAAACGTCTCAAAACCTCGAAGAAGTTGCCCAAGTGCCCTCATTGGCCCAAACTCCAAGACCAATGAGAATGAAGAGTGTTATTTTGAACTTTCGTGTGGCCAAATTAGCTCCATTTTAACTTAGAGCTTTACAACTATTCTAAACATACTACTTAGCCATCCTATACAAAATATGAGTTGCCACTAATAAAGAGTCAAAATGACAACTCAAAACCGGCTAAGTATGAACGGAACTACAAACGGAACCGGGGAGTTTATAACTTGAGAATAATACTCCTCACCAAAGTTCCTAACAATCAACTCCCTATGGCTTATTTTCGGTAAGCAATAGTGATGGATTGGAACCCATGTGTTGAAAGCCACCACTACTGGTAAGTTTAGATCCATAGCGCCCAAACTAAATCAAAACTTATACTGTTACGTCCCAAATTGCGCCGTAGGAAACAACTGGAAGAATAATCGGGTCTGGAGAGTTTATCACTTGTTGCAGAAAGTTATCTCCAAAATGATACACTAACCACGTCCAAAAGTGAGCATGATGAAGACACTAGATGTTGATCACAAATGGATTGGGCATGGGTACATCTGGAGGATCATGTTGACCTCTATCCATGTCCTATGTCGGCTCCACTTCGATCAGATAAGCTCCTTAGTCAGCAAAGCGATGTGTCTAGCTCGCTCCCATACCCTTTCCATCATGGTTTTTTTATATATGATAAGGTCCAAGATAATATCTCTTGGAGCCTTTTCAACATCCCCGATCTCTACAAAGTTGATCCAAGGTGGACTCTTACTTGATTTTACAATGCGCCAGTGGTTATCCTAACCTAAAGTATCGCTGTCATGACAACAGCTCTAAAGATGACACATGTCATCATCTTCTCATAGTAGCTGTGTCACAACACGATATCCACCCCCTCTAAATCTATGCATCCTCCAGTATGCACCAAAAACTTAACCAACGTGTGTTAGACGTTAGATTAGATCAACCTGATCTTCTGCTCTAGCTAGATTTGTAAGACCCTGGGTTGTACATATAGGATAAAATGTAAGTGTATCTAAAGTGTGCCTAAGTTTATCTTAGTCATGGCTATGTTTAGCTAGTTATGGTTAAGTTGGAGGAAAACATAGAGTAACTTTTGGTGTGATAGATGAGAACTACTATTTTGATGTTTAGTAGGAATCAAGGAACAGATTCCATCACATGGATATCTTGACTTTCCTTGACTTGGACTAGTTTTCATTGGTTGGACTTGGTGAAGACCCTTAAATCTAGGGGCGAGATTGAATTGGTACACTAAAGTCAATTAGAGAGTAGTTGGGCTTCTAGAAGATCCAAGGGGACCAATCGTATGTTGCCATATACCCTTTTCAGTGGGATTTGTGATCTCTACCTCGTGTAAACTTGGTAAGAGAAATTTGCATGATAATTACTTGTAGTTACTAGAATAAGATTCTAAGTAGTATAAATAGAGAGGTTGAGAAGCACCTCTCAAGTAGTTTTGAATGGAAGTTAGTTTTGGGAGAAGCTAGTGTGGTGATCTTAGTTTTGGGGAGCTTGGTTCTTGGAGAAGTCATGTTCGGAATGGAGTCTTGATTCAATGAAGACTTTGATTACCAAAATATCACTTCCTTTTGAGTGATATCTTACTCTTGGTGAGAATGTGCATAATGGAGCTTGGACTTTGAGAGTTTATGTAAGAGTGTACATTAGGGTCATGGTCATAAGATGGGATTAAGTCCTTCTAAATTCATGACGAGCTTCCAAAAAACCATCAGAGGTAAACCTAAGTGAGAGTCAACCCGGAGGTCACATTTTTGGTTCCGTTGCCGGGACTTCAATCTAGATGGAGCAGAGATGTTTCGAATCCAGTTTATTGCCCGTGAGAGCACAATGATGTGAATCATATGGAGAGGACCGTGGGGGAAGAGCGAACCGAGATCATGATGCATAGTAATGTACCATTTTTGTATCCCGTAGGGAAAACTTATCTAACTTTGAATATGCTCTTGAATGGACGCAACTCACTAAGTAGGCATACTACGTGCTCTAACTTCTATATATGCTCATGCATGCACCTAACTAACTAGGGATGCCATTACATAAGTCATGACACATTCTTAATCATGTTAGTCTTGCAACTATTTGTTATGTTTCTCTCTAGTATATATGTTATATCCAGGTTGAGTCTCTCAATTAGGTTACTTCTACTAGTCACTTAAAAGATGATAATCTAAATCTTTTTATTTTAGTCTTAGTGATATTAAATTTATGACAGCCTCTTACACAAACTCATAGTATCAAAATTATGAATTGATTTTCTTCACAACTCTATCATTTAAAAAATTTCACTACAAACTTAAATATCAATTGAAAAGTCAAGATCTCTCATTGATGTTTAAGGTGACAAAACTTGAAACTTTTTACATTATAAAAATCCAACTACTATCCATTTGATTTTGGTATAATAAATCAATTTTGCCACTAGATTTAATGGTTATATTTAGTAAAACTAATCAAATCAAGAAAAGTCAAGATAATCATTTCATGGAATATGAACATTAATTTTCATAATGTAAAAAAATAGTTTAAACAAAATCCATTATACTATATCAAAAACTAACTTATAAATTTTTCAAACTTTATTATAACTAGCTAAACATAGTTGATGATTAAACTAAACATGATTATTAAACTTAATCATAGATAAAATCACGATTTATATATTATCATCCTAAAATTCTATAGGTACAATCATGGATCTTATTTATTAAACCATTTGGCTTTGTTACAACATAGTTCATGATGAAACCAAACTTGATTATTAAACTTAGTCATAGATAAAATCACAATTTATGTTTAATCACCCTAAAATTCTATAGTTACAATCATGTATCTTACTCATCAAACCATTTGGATTTGTTAAAACATAGTTCATGATCAAGCTAAACTTGATTATTAAACTTAATCATAGATAAAATCCTAATTTATTATAATTCATGATCAAACTAAACTTTGATACGAGGTTAAGCCGTATCATGTCATCTTTCTAGGCTTCATAATCTCCTCCAAGTACTCACAACTCAGTCTTCCCTCACATTTCTATCTTGTGCGCAATACAACCACTTTGTACTTCCTCACACAACTTTGGACAAATATAGTCCAAGTGACACAAAAAAAATCCTCTATTCAAGTTTATTAGACTCAATATGTTTGTCTGCTGGCAGCACAGGTCAAAACAAACTGGAGGAATTCTAATGGACTCCCAAACTTCCTACCCATTCTAAACTTTCTTCCCTTTGCTTCTAATATCACTATGCTCATAAGTTAGCTTCTAATTTCCTTGGCAACCTGTCCTAACGTCCTCACCGCTGCAATCTTGGAATCTCCAACTCTTTTCTCGTGCTAACACGCATGTTGTCTTCCACTCTCGACTATACTGAGGTCTCTCACTTGGAGTTGAAACTCCCCCACTTATTTGGTTACAATGGACTCTGCTTCTCCGTTTGCGTGAACCACCATTCATTCTAATTCTGCTGTTTGCTTTTGGAGCTACCCTTAACATTACAAATACAATCTAAAATATCACAAAAACATCAAAAAATTCTTACTTAAACCTAAACTATGCCCCTACACATCCCCATGACACCATCTCGTTGATTTCTTTGGAAATTTGCATTTTTATATGACAAATTCCATTTTAGCATGATGCTAAGTACACACTATCACACCTTTGACATAAGGACGCAGAGTGCAATCCTGGGTAGTGTGAGGTGCAAAGGTGTCAAAGAAGATATGCACTCTGCATCAGTGAAAAGTTTTACTACTCCCTCATGTAACCTATGTGATCGCAAGCATGTTGATATTTTTACCGAGAGTTACTCTCTTTGTTGTCTATGTTTGAATTTTCATATATCTATTCTCTGTCACAACGATGATGAAACAAATTTGTCATAACTGAATGTTCAAGTTATGACAAATTTGTTTCATCATCGTTACATATACATTTATCCTAATGCGCAACCATCGACGGTAGCATGTGGGCCAAATTTACACTCTACTACACTCCTTGAATTGTTTCAATCATATCTTAGCTCACCTTCCTTACCTGCATGTGTCAATGATCTAAGGAGCGCTAAGTACATATGAGATCACACCGAGATAATACTTTCCTTCTCACGACCCGTGGCCACTGCATATTTATCAATTCCTGGTTCGCCTTTGATTTGACAATCATTTCACCACAAGTTGAGGCCAGAACTATGTTCAAGCTTGTCCTTGCCCTCAAATATCCGGCTCTAATAAGGGCTGCAGTCAAAATCTTCAGCCCTGCTGAGATGGGCTTAAACTGTAAAAGCTGTGAAAGCAACGTCTTCACATCAGCTCCTTTTAAAGTGAAGTCCATTGTTAACGGCGAGCTTAAAGGAGAAGAGCTGAATATACTGATTGTATCACAATAATGTAAGTTCCCTACTGAATTATATTGATAGGGAAAAGGTTATGCATCACTGATTTCAAGATTGGATACGAGATGTAGATGAGCGTTGTATCGAACGATCAGGTTAGTGCTGTAGTCTCCTTTCTGTGTTCTCGAATTGTACGACCCAAAGCATCATGAGAATGAGAAAAATATTCACGAAAGCCTCTTCTCTACTAAGGAGAGATGCTACCTTTATCTCTTGGAGTGGCAGATCTCATGTCGAGAAAGAGGTTTGTACTCAGTTTGTGACAGCCGGTCACTCACAGCCGATCCCTTGAGACTGGCTAAATTTGTGCTTCAGGTTCGAACGGTCGTGCTGTAAGTGAAGGATAAAGATTAACAGGCTAGACCACCAGCAACACAATGACTGGGGTTCCTTCAAACCGAAGATCTTCAATCGGTCCATGTTGTTGATACCTCGTCCTCCCTGGTTAAGCACCCCTAAAAAGGAACTAAGCATATAGTGGTAGAGAAACAGTGTCAGTTGGCAAAAATATCCGATTGGATCTGATCCTTGACTTGGCAGCAAAGGCTCCAATTTTGAGAAAGTTGACTGTCTACACGAGTTATGGGAAAGAAACAACTGGGTACTAGTGTTGACTGCGAGAGTCAAAAGTCACTCTCAACGTCCCAACTTTCCAATTCTCTGAAATACGGACCTCTCACTGATTAATGAGCAAACAAACCAGCAGGGAGTTTGCTCAGAGAGGTCTTATCTGCAAATGTCAAGTATTATAAGGGTTATGGAGGTTATTAATTTGGAGGACATCGTTCTGCAGTTTCGCCTATTAGAAACTGCACAAGTATAAACAACTTCCCAAATGACGATTCTTGCAATAACTATGTGACGATACTATTCCTGAAGTTGATTATATGCTCTCGTATGGTATATCCAGAAGCTAAAGTACGAAAGCGTGTCTCCTGTCTGTGCTGGACGCTAAATTTACATACTAGTATAAACCGGTAGCCATAATTCAAATCCATGAACCTCCTCCATACCTGATCGAGATACAAAAATCAGTTTATCAAATGCCGATCTCACTTTTCTCGTAAATTGAATAACAGAGCTGCCTACCAGGCTTATATCAACACATTTACAGCAATAGAAATTCATCCTGCACACAACCAGGTACATGATAAGGTAGTAGCTTCACCTCAAAAAGAAGACAAAAACTCTTCAGTTTGTATCTGAAGAGTACCTAGGTTAGCACTGCCAAAGGCTATGGCCTATAAACCGCTCAGACCGGCAAAATGTTTCTTCATTGCCTTATCTTTCCTGTGATGATTATCATTTTCACCACGACCTCGTCCTCTCCCCGCTGAACCTCCCCGTCCTCTACCACCACGACCTCTTCCACCGTCTCCCATAGGACTTTGAGGATCTTTCCGATAATTACTATCACTTCCGTCTTGCTTCCCATCATTCTCACCATCCCCGAGCGGTCTTGGCACATTTCCTCCTTCTCCAAGACCGTAAATAGTTACTGCTTCCTCCCTCTTAATTTGCTCAGCCTCCTCCACACTGCCAACACCGATAGCACCAGCCACCTTATAGCTGTAAAGTTTTCCATCCTTGAGATAGAAATCTGATTTTGGTTGGGGTCCTCTGTTTTTGCCTCGTCCTCGGTTGCCACGTCCACCACGCCCCCGACCTGCTGCTGAATTAGATTCTGTTTCATTCAGTTGCCCATCACCGTCCGGATTTGGAGCTCCGAACTGATATCCTATGGTATAATTTGAACTGCTGCCTCCTGAATATTGCCTATCGCCTTTCTGAGCCTCAGAGGTATTCACCGCCCGGAATTGCCTGTCTCCTCTTTGTCCTTCATTACTCGCCGAAGCACCAGCTGAGAGATTCCTGTCTCCCTTTTGTGCTCCTGTAATACTACTTGGAGCACCCGTTGAGTATCTCCGTTCTCCTCTATGAGCTTCAGCATTGCTCCTGGGTGTGTTTGCCGAGTACTGCCGATCTCCTCTTGGTGGACTTCTGGGTGCAGTTGATGAATATTGCTTGTCTCCTCTTGGTGGTTCAAAACTACCCTTAGATGTAGCCATTGGATGTTGACTATCTCCTCTTTGGCCTTCGCCTATAGCAGATGGAATACCCCCTAAAGGTTTCCTATCTCTGGGACTACTGGCTGCTCCTCCCCATGGCGTTATTGGTGAGGGTCTGCCCCTATTTCTCGGATGAAAGTTATCACTTCGAGCCCTGCCTCGGTTACCAACCAGGTCGGCGAGGCTCTCAGTTTCCTCAACCCCTCCAGTGTCAGCCACGTACTGTCCTAGCTCGTCAAAAGAGTCGTCATATTCGTCCTCATACTCAACTCTAACAGCTGCAGCTTTAGTAGCTAAGCGTATGTCTTCGTTACCAGCGAGCAGGGAATTGAAGTTTTCGTCATCTCCCTTTTGTCGTCGCACATATCGCCCAGCATTTACGCCAGTTTTAACATCAGGATTTGGTATGTTTGATAGAGGAGGTGTCCCACCAGCAGATGCACTACCAGAACTGGAACTGCCTGCCAAAGACAAGGTGGAGCTCACTCCCACTAACGATATAGGCTTGTCTACCCAAACACTATCAGAGTCAAGAAATGACGTTTCATTAATCTTGCCTTTACCTTTATCTTTTACAGGTTGCACTTTTTGTGAAACCACAGGTTTTGTCGCTATAGACGTATCAAGCGACGCAAGATCAGGATGCAGGGTACCTTCCAATATCCTCTCAATCACTTTTTCAGGATCATTGTCATATACCTCCAGACATGCGTCTACGAATCCATCACCAAAGTCTGGAAAGAGATCCTTAATCTGACTGATCTTTGACTCTCGAATTACAGTTTCTTCGTCCCCGTCCCTTTCTGGCAACGTTAGTCTTAGCACCTTCTGTTTGCTCTCTACAATTTCTTTACCGCATACTCCAAGTGCTGCTTGATCATCCACCATCAATGCATAAAGATAATCATGTTGTGCATCATCAAGAAAAAGTGAACCTGCAGAAAACAATGCAGAAATCTCATTAACATAGATGATAAGTAAAAAGATGAGGTCTACAAGTTCATAAAAAGAATGATTTCCATTCTTCCATTTATGCATGACAGATAGAGATCTACTTTTCATTTATTAGTATCGTCCATCGTTTCACTAGACTCAGTAAAGTAGATTCGACCTTAGAAAAATACAGGATACATTGAGATATACCTTTCTGGCATGTTTGTTGAATCTGATACGAGAATCCATGCCGCTGTTCCATGCGCTTGAGTAACGATCCCGTACATACGAGTGTAGAGTTACCTGATCCGACAGTACTATTATCAGTCTCAGAAGGCCCCATGGCTAGGGCTACAACTGCTTGTACCAATGAGTCTCCCTTTCCAGCTGCGTCTTCGTAAGGACTATCATACGTGGTTATCGTGGACATATCATCTCCGGAGCTAACACCAAGATAACGATGATCAATCAATCGCCAAACAACATCGACTAGCCTTTCACCGAGCCTGTTAAGTCGGACTTGTGCAGAAGCTGCTGTTTCTTCAACTTGTTGTGATTGGCTGCTGGCAAGTACTGCGAATCCTTCTTGAAGGTTTGGCAACAACGTATCATGCATTGTTGCTAAAGCAGGGAGAAACAATCCGTGTCTTGAACTGAAGATCAATGAATGAAAACGTCAGCAATCATGGTTGTAAATGAAACATATAATTACAGTGACAATTAACAGTGAGAAAGCTAACAGCTACCGACGCAACCAGAAAGTGCATAAAAGTATGAAGTTTCACTTTTCTTCTAGAGCTCAACGTCTACACAACACAAAAAGAACTCGTTGATATAAAGGTGTAGTGAAGTACTTTGGATTTCCGGAGGTAACCAGGATATGTGCAGCAGGAGGATAGACTTCAATAAAGGCGTTTAGAGTGATAACGACATCAGTCAAGTAATCCACTATCTGTTTGGAACCATCCAACGGGTAATTAATAAAATACTTGACATCCTTCTGAATCCAAAGTTCAAGGCTATCAATCTCTATAATGAACAACCTTGTGTTTGTCTTTAGAACAAAGGACCCAGTAAGTCACCTCTAGAAGCTCATGATAAACAAGATCTCCACCAGCAACCGGACTTTGATCTCTTGGACCTGTAAGAACCTGTCCAAAATGAACCAAACACCAAATGGTATCAAGAAATATGATCAAAAAGTGAAGTCAAAAGTCAGTTCAAAATTATTTCAGAGATCACAACTCCACATATTACACGTTTTTGACACACTTGAGGAAATAAATTCACTGATAAATCTTAGCAGCATACAAAACTTCCAAATTTAATCTTGAAAACATATAGAAAAGAAAAAGACTTGTGTCGTCACCTGGATGGTATCACAACATCGTTGATGCATTGTGATAATTCTCTGTAAAAGGGGAGGGACATGACCAGCCAGCTCATCGGCATAACAAGGCTGTGCCTTAAATGCATTGCTAACCTTTGAATGCATACACACAAGGTGGATTAGATAACGCTCCTAATCCAGATTTGGTATGCTATTCAGGCATTCTACATGGAAACGGAACACACTTCCCCACTATCTCAACTCAAATTCAATTTTTTTACAGCAGGAAAACGAGCGGGCTCCTACCAAGCGTTTTGTCAAATCTGGATTATCGTGACCATAAATGGCACAGATGTCCATCAGCTTCGGTATATCCAACAACTTCTTCTCCTTCAAGATAGCTGAATGTTCCTTTGCAGAAAGACTCTCACTGGCTGGACTTCCTGGATCACTATTTGATGACCTGAACGGACAAGGAGGAATATTGTTCATCAAAATCTTTAGGTAGAAAAAATGACGTTGGTCTGGCTGAGATATATATACACTCGTGTGTAAGTAACGGGCAATCACTTGAATAAAGAAGCAACTTTATCACTATCAAAATCACTGAATAGGAACTGAGTGAAATCTTCAACTGAAAGGAACATGTGATACAACATGAAGATGATGACAACAAATGTAATATACCACATCCGTTAAGACAGAATGATGTTGTTATGAAAAAGCCTTACATGCGAAGAAGAACCATGAATGTGCGTCTGCTTAAGTCTCCATCCCCAGCAACTACTCCAACTTTGGATTCACTCGGGCTTCCGAGTGGACTGTCAAACCATCGCCTTCTAAAGTGCAGGTAACTGTCTAGAAATACGGACAAGCTCTCGTCCGTAACAACTGGATAGACCCGATTTACACCATATAAGCTTACGGGTTCTTTAGGTAATAGACGGTTCTACATTTCTTATTTGACCAGGATTAAAGCTCAATGCTTAAATGCGTGGAAGCCACAAATTGATCAAAGTAAATAAACAAATGTACGATAACAGTCAAAAGCTCTAACATGTCTCAATGAAAACAAATGGAAGACAAAATATGATTAACAATGTCAACGGAATGAGTAATACAAAAGGGAAGAAACTAGTAAAAATCGAAGTGAAGTTGTGCCACTTCTTTCAGCGAAATCATTACGCGAAGCACAGTTTTAACCATGTTGGTCTTGGAAAATATCCGAAAAAAATCTTACATTAGATAAGATCGATTCGATGGTTTCTACTGTGCAAACGAGCACTGATCTTCACAAATTCAGCTCTTCATGCAACAAGAAGTTCACTTGATTCATGACTGATCACAACATGCTCACCCTCGACGTGATGATACCTAAAACAACTGTGAAAGAGAAAGAATTCTGCTTGAACAAAGAAAAAACCTCAGGCTGGATTTTAGGAAGAAAACTGCAGGAACAACCGATTTTCTGCATTTATCGCAAAATTGATAAGCAACTTTCATTTGACATGACACAGTCCAATAGGTAACAAACCTTTTTTCCAAAATTGTCGAGGAGGAAGACAAAGCACGGCACTAAGCTGCTCATTCAGAAGATCGGTCACCTCCTGAGTTTCGGCAGCATCCACACCACCTTCCCGCTCTCCTAAGCCTGCCATTACTGCATCGTCCTGCGGCAAGTATGCCACAAAACTCTGTTCCACTGCCATTTCACCTTTGCTACCCCCTGCTACTCCTGAGCTACTCCTACTACTATTAGAAATAGGTTTCATGTCAACGCTATGAACTTTGCTCCATGCCCTACTACTTTCATAGGCAACCGAAGGTGTTCCATTCTGCGCAGCAAGACTGCTTCCTGCCATTTCATCAATTGCCTTTCCGCTTCCCTCAAGCCCCCTATTACTCACTCCGGCAGCTCGTGAACTGCTACTCCCAGTGCTTTCATTGGGAATCCATCTCTGCTGATATCCACCAGAATTTCGATGCCCGCCCCCATCTCTTCTGTTTGTTCCTCTCCTATATCCATTGCTGGAGTGATCCGATACAATGCCTTGTGTTTCCATGATCTTCCCTAGCTCAGCTCACCATATACATCAAATCTGCTGCAATGTCAGTGTCTCCGATGCTGATGGAAAAAACTATTCACCAACATTCCTCTCTGCTTCCCTCTCCTCTTCCTGGAGCAATGCTCCACGCAATTATCTCCAATTCAAATCCACAACAACAAAAATATGCGAGTTCCGCCCCGCAACCTTTCCTGTGCGTTTTGCGTCTGCTCGACGACAATCCACTCTACCTGCACGATAGTTGAGATTCAAACATGAGAATCAGATGCTCCTCCCCACCCAAATTGCGCTTCAGCAACCTCAAACTTCACTCGGATCGCTCTGCATCGATCTGACAGATGCAGATGGAAGTGGTGAACAATCCAGACAGCCCTTAGGTCTTGAGCTGCCTCAGGCAGGAATCTGTGGCTGTCCCAAACCTGTCGTGCAGCAAGCGGCAGTCTTTCCAATTCATCAATCTTCAATTTGGGCTTCCTTACGATGCACGTTATTGGCAGTGCAGAGGCGAAATTCACATCCCCTCTGCTGTATTGCTGCGTGCTTTCTTCTGTCTGTTTCTCCCCTTCCTCCCTCCTGCACTGAAACCGAGGTTCCCTCTCCCTTCCCTTTGGTGGTGACTTCTTGGTGGACTGCCGATTGGGCCTCCACTGTAACGCTTCTGATCGTCAATCTTTCGTCTTCGGGACTTTTGCTTCAATTAGAGAAATGTGTAAAACTCCGTCTTCTTCATTATCTTGTAATAACTTCTTTATATTCAATTTCCATTGGACGTTTAACATCAGATGATACATTGTTATGATCTACCATGAACTCCAGGATTTGGATTCAAGGGAACGAAGCAGATTCAACTGTCTTCATTCTTATGTCATATTGGATTCATGAATTGCATGTCTATGTGTATGCAGCATTTACACCGAAGTTTTCCTTCTTATATTTTCATGTGGACAATGGGTTTCGATAAGATGGTTACCTCCTAAGCTAAATGATACGACACATAATTAATTTCTTATTTTAGAAGATTTTTAGTTATACAAATGTATTGCATAACAAGTGCCGAGTTCTGAATTCTAATTTTTATTTATGGAATGCATTAACTTAAAATTTGTTCAGTTTCAATATTAAAAATAAAATTTCATATCATCTTACGAAACTACAAGATAAGTGTTCCTAAAAATATTTTTCTACTTATAACTTAAATTAGAGGTAATACTCTTTAACCAAGATATGATCATCCCAAAGTTGTAGTCTAATAAAATTCAAAATTCATAAATCCACATATGCATTTATGAGTACAATCATGTATGATATATTATCAACCCATAAACAATGTATGTTGCTGGTATTCCAGCAACATACATTGTGATATTTTAACGTTTTTTCACACATGTTGAGACATTGATATTGGTGTGAATCCATCATTATCATTTTCATACAAAAGGGACAAAGTATAATAACAAAAGAGATGGGAATACCCCATCAAAGCGTACAAGGATATAACCAAACAGTGGGTGGAATTCTTCAATAAGAGTGGGAGGATGGTTGGCATCCGGTTGCTTTTTTCTCCCGAAAGTTGGTGGCAGCTCAACAAAACTATCATACAACTGAAGGAGAGAGGAGTTAGTCATTATTCTGGCCACAAAACATTGGAAGCACTACTTGGGAGACAAGGAGTTTGTGGTAGAAACCGACCACAAACCATTGATGTATTTGGAAACTCAGAAAGATCTATCCAAACAATAAATTCGATGGGTAGATTGGCGTCAACAGTTCAACATGAAGATAGTGTATGTGGAGGGCAAGAAATAACTTACAGATGCTCTCACGCGGATACCGTGTATCAATAACATCACAAAGGTGAAAATCCAAGTTGATTGGTGGTCTCAAATGATGGTTGCAACAAAGGAGGATGAGGAGATCATGAAAACACTTCAGGAAAAGACGGCAAGGAAGGTTCGAGGTCTAGCATTTCAAGAATAGCATATATGGATCCCACAAGATCCAGATTTACGCACAATGGTATTCTCGGAAGGCCACAATACAGCCATTGCGGGGCACGTGGGAGCTGAAAAGACTTTGGAGAGCATACAACGAGTGTACTATTGGCCAAGGATGGGGGAAGATGTGGAGGCATATGTTCGAAGTTGTGTTGCATGTCAACAAAATAAGGCGGGAATCAAAAACCAGCAGGTTTACTACAAACCCTTCCCATTCCCGAACAATGATGGGAACATGCAACTATGGATCTAGTATGTGAGTTACCAAAAACCTCTTTAGGACACGATTCAGTTGTGTTATTTGTGGATAAATTGAGTAAGATGATACACATCCGACCAACCACAAAGACAATGACGGTACCACAACTTGCTCATCTGTATCTAGATGCAGTTTTTGTGAATCACGGATTAATCAAAGTCTTAATCACAGATAGACGAACTCATTTTACTAGTTTGTTTTGGAAAACCTTGTTTGGTTTATTCAAAACAAAGCTAGCAATGTCGATAGTCTATCATCCTCAACCTGATGGTCAAACAGAGAGGGCCAATAGAACAATAGAGGATATGTTGCCAGATTCACCTTGGAGGAACAACAAGAGTGGGATACTCTTCTGACTCTAGTGGAATTTGCATATAACAATTCTGTTAATGCATCTACAAAAATGTCTCCATTTTATGTGATGTATGGTGCTCATTCTTTGACACCTTCTAGTTTTTTGAGAATTACTAAGGGGCAGGAGTTTTCAACCAAAGTTGCTACAGTCAATGATTTTGTGGAGCACATACATAAAGGACTGCATCAAGCAAAGGAGAAGTTGATAATTGCTCAAAATCGACAAAAGCATTATGCAGATGCTCATCGCAAGGAGGTGAATTTCAGGAAGGAGATCAAGTTTGGCTATCCACGACCAATTTGTCACTTGTAGGAACACCAAAATTTAACCCTCGATTCATCGTTCCTTTTGTGATGTTGAAACGTGTTGGCGAGGTATCTTACAAGTTAGAGCTCCCTTTGCATATGAAAATACTCCCGTATTTCATGTGTCACGATTGCAAAAATATGTATAATGTCCCAAACAATTCACAAATCCATCAACCCCTCCTCCTTTATCTACTATGCTAGCAGATCAGGCAGAATTTGAGGTTGACAAGAATCTCAAAAAATGGATTCGGGGTCACAAATACCCAAAAATGGAGTATTTGGTTTAATGGAAGGGATATCCATCATATGAATCAACTTGGGAACTGGCAAAGAACTTAGCCAATGCACCTTTGATTGTTCAAGAGTTTAAATGTGTGAGCAACAAGGACATTGCATCTTAAAAGGAGGGAGATTTGTAACCATCTTTAGTTAGTGAGAACTAAAGTAGAGGTTACGCAAGGAGGAGATAGATAGTCTTGAGTTGACTATTAGTGGAGTACTTAAGTTCAGAACTTCACTCATAAAAACTGATGCTTCCATGCTTCTCCACCACTCAAACTAATACAATGTAAGTATAATAACAATCCAATCTCTCAAAATAGGAATCACAAAAGGCCGAGGTGATACTATTACAGCTATGTAGTACTCTTCATCATAATTTCTAGCAATAAAGTCCATCCATACACTCTTCTGTCGGTAAATTATTCTAATTTCTACATACGTGTTGAACAGAACCGGTGCGAGTGGTTCACGATTCAAATCCATCCAACATTTAGTATAGAATGTAAATGGTACAATCCCATGTTTCTCCATAACTAATAATCAGAAGTATCATTTGTACAAGTGATGTCATCACTCCAGCCATAAAATCTGCACCCCAATTCACCACAAGGTACACTTTGAAAACATCATTCTCCATGAATCGAATATGGATGTTGAATAAATTGAGAAATGGAAAGTTTGATATAGGATTTCTCTCAGGCACATCCATACATGCAGCCCACAGTTTTCCCTTTCCCCCTTACTTTACATGCAGAATAACCTCTGCCAGTCTCTATACAACTCTCAAGAACTTAAAGGTATCATCATGATCTTGTTACTCCAAGAGGGTAATCCACACTCAAGGAAAGAGCAAGTTCGCTCTAATACCATTGTAACACTAGGAAAGTGAGGAGAGACCGCTCGAATAGCTCAAAAAATTCTGAAGTTGAGAGATACCTCAGTGTGCTCTCTTTCTCCATATATAGTCCTCAAAAAGATACAAATTAGATAAGGTTACACAACCACCATCCACTCAATTCCTCATGGATCGATGAGGTGGCGAACATCCCTATGAGCACACGGATTGCTGACGTGTACTCCAACTAACACACAAGAAACACAACCTAAAGAGCACACGTATAGTTGACGTGGCACCTTTAGATACTCCACTAATAGTCAACTCAAGACTATCTATCTCCTCCTTACATAACCTCTACTTTAGTTCTCACTAACTAAAGATGGTTACAATTAGTGTGTTAGTTGGAGTACACATCAGCAATCCGTGTGCTCATAGCGATGACTGCCACATCATCGATCCATGAGGAATTGAGTGGATGGTGGTTGTGTAATTTTATCTAGTTTGTACCTTTTTGAGGACTACATATGGAGAAAGAGAAACCATTGAGGTATCTCTCAACTTTAGAATTTCTTGAGCTATTCTAGTGGTCTCTCGTCACTTCCCTAGTGTTACAGGTAGTGATGGACCTTGTGAGGTAGCCAAGAGCTGCATTATCCACATTGTTGAGTTATTCAGCTTCCTATTCCTATAGAGAGGGAGGATCTAGAGTTGTATGGGATTCTCGCTTGTTGTGGTGGTAGAATCCAATGATGATGAGAGAGAGTGGACTTTTCTACTACTACTACTACAATACCTACATTGTCAAAGGCCATGACGTCAGATGTTGGGTCAGACTATGAACCTCAACTATTTGACATGGATTCTAAGACTTGGATTGGCATAGCAAACCATATCAAAGATCTCCTCGAATGTAGACATAGCATATCGATCAAATTTTATTTATCAATTGAAAGATTGAGAGTCATCACACAAGCGTTCATATGTATAATTATCATGTATATTCTTCTTGATTAGCATCACCACAATAAAGTCATATTGTCCATATGATATCCCCACTAATCCAACCTCAAGAAGGTATTGGCACCTACATTGGATCAAATTTTTCTTCATATCCATGTATCAATAGTGACAACGGAAGACTAATGCATCAATTGTCAAATCAATCTATATATTATGTACCCTCAAATAACCTAAATCCTTCATACTAAAGGCAAAACAATTTCTGAAACTCCAAAAAAACCTCCACATACTACGGCTTTCTGCTCTTGTCTTTTTGCGACCAATCTCAATATCCCAAATCTCCTCTTCATTGACACTAGAGGTAGAAGATATAGCATATGGTTGCTAAAGGACAACGTCTTGAGTAGAAAGCTTTTCTTACTCTCTCAACCCAAGCTCCACTAGCTTGGTGTGAACAACTCTAACCGTAATAGTTGTAACCTCTTGAGTTGTATTATAAAGCTCCATTGTGATAACCACCGCTTGCTCCACGCAAAAAGATCCAACCATAGTCAAAGAAGACTTCATCACTCCTTCTCTAACATCCCCATAAGATGAAGTATGAGATATTAGACAGTTCTTGCCCCCAACTATTGGCTCCATTGTCTCGGTAGTCAAAGAGCTAACTAGTGGTCATACAATCATATTTATATACCACATGCAAAGGTTTTCAGTACATTGTATATATGAGTAAGATATCATTAGTTACGGATTTAAGACAAGGATAAGGCCAAGACTGCCTTTTGAATAATTGATTTGTACAACAAAGATGTGTTGTATTAATGGAAGTTCTAATTATTTGGATTGAAGAATACACATGATGAGTTTCAGAGAGTGATGGATAGGATCCTAGCCTGACGTGATTGTTCCCAATCCTACATAAATGATATTATGTTATATAGTGCTATAAAAGTGGAGCATGAGAGACATTTGAAGGAGCTGTTTGAGCGATTGATTGCTCATGGCCTCAAATTGCACCTTGAAAAATAAAAGTTCTTTCAAGAGTAGGTAGAGTATTTGGGTCATATCATATATCTAGGACAATTGGAAGTTCACCAAACCAAGATGGATGCAATCTTGCGTATGTCACAACCCTCACATGTGAGTAGGATGTGAGCCTTCCTTGAACTTGCAAACTTTTATCATCGATATTTACAAGGATTTGGCACTATTGCCAAGATCTTGACAAAGCTGATTATACTATCGGCTCTAATTGATGTATATACTTCTGCATGCGTGCACTTACCTAATTAGGGATGCCCCTACATAAGTCATGACATAACCGTTGTAGTGTTGTGACGCGGCTACTATGAGAAGATGATGACATGTGTCATCTTCAGAGTTGTTGTCATGACGGCGATACTTTAGGTTAGGGTAACAGATGGCATTGTAAGGCTGTAAAGAGCTAGGGAGATCTAGACACATCACCTTGCTGACTAAAGAGCTTATCTGATTGAAGTGGAGTCGATGAAGGACGTGGATAGGAGACAATATGATCCTCAAGATGTACCATTGTCGAGTCCATTTGTGATCAACATCCGGTGTCTTCATCGTGATCGCTTTTGGGTATACTTAGCTGGTTTCAAGTTGTCATTTTAACTCTTATTAGTGACAACTCATATTGTGTATATGATGTCTAAGTAGAGTGTTTAGGATAGTTGTAAAGCTCTAAGTTTCAATGGAGCTAATTTGGCCACACTAGAGGTCAAAATAGCATTCTCCATTCCCATTGGTCTAGGAGTTTTGACCAATGAGGGCACTAGGGTAACTTTTCGAGGTTTTTAGGGATTTTGGAGACCTTCCAGAGAGAGATTCGAAAATCATAGGATAACATTGAAAAGCTGACGGGACGGGCTATAACGTGGGCTCAACAATGGATGGATTTGAAGGATTTGTCACTCTGAAATGGTGATTCAAAGTTAGAGAGAGAAATTTCGACCTTTGAGTGTATTTGGAGTATTTGTGAGAATCTGACGAGGGTTTTGGGAGATCTGAGTCAACTGAAATACAGTTCATGACTTGGGCTTGTGTTTTGATTGAGGTTTTGACTCGATTGGACGAGTTTTGAGTACGGAGTGATAGGTTGAAGTTTGTGCAGTTAAAAGTTGCAGGATTGCACTGACTATCACAAACTTAGTACATCGATCATATCTTTTGATATCAGAAAGTTCTGTCAATAAACTTTCCAGAGTTGAAGTTTGGATGATGAGTGACCTTCTCATGAAATTTGAAAGCAATTGGAGTAAAGGATTGGGATATGTGATGGGTTTTGTACACAGGGGTCTGCATATCGCCTTGTGATACAGTGGGTAAATCAACAATTGTTTTGAGAGATCTAGATGGCAAAAACATATGAAACTTTTTTGAGTGATAGTAAGGGTCAAGAAGCAATTTTTTGTAAAGTTTAAGCGAAAGTTATTGGTCGAATCATCAGATATCATGATCTTCTTCTGCTAAAGTTTTACCGGTTGTAATGTGGAGTGCTGAGGAGAAGAAGAAGAGATTGACAATTCACACAAGGTTCTAGAGGGTTCTTCTACAGCCAGGCACTCGGGCATTCTAAGAGCAAAGAATTGTCCTTTGCGACACCGTCTAGTTGGTCACTCAGTTAGTTGCACATATGTTGCAAATCAAATCATGAATCAAACTCTTATATGAAGTCATTGAGCTCAATATTACCCATTGTATTCAAATATTGTTTATTGTTTGGGATCCTTGGTGGTGCATCATAGGTTTCATCCATATCTTACTGTAACGATGTGTAAAGACACTCCAAGATATCATCAAGCTTAACTCCGTCACTCTTTCACTACAAATAAAGTTTTTCTATGACATTAATGGATAAGATTGATAATGCATATCACTCTTGGTGCACCTACAACTAATTCTTTTTCAAAAACTCTAACTTTTTCAGAAAACATCAATCATGGTAACTGTACCCACAATAGGTATCCAACCAAAATCAAATTGTAACACAAGTTCTTGGAGCACTGCAAGGTGTTAGCCATAGACAGGGTGTTAGAACATGACATCTTGAAACTTGCCATTGCCATAAGCATTCACATAGTCTATATGTCCGTTAATCATGTCTCATTGAAAAGAAACATAAATAGTATGATTGGTCTGTAAGTCCACTTAGTTTTGACCGCATAAATTCCACATAGAGATACTAACACACAAAACAACAAAGCACCAACAGAAATAAAGACAAATTCAAAATAGAGATATGTTATTCATATGAAACATCAAAAATAATGCTCCACCTCAGAAACATCTATTAAAAGGATCAAACCAATTCCACGTGGATTGACATAACATTAGGAGAGCAATAAAACACTAAAACTCAAATTGAAAGCCTCATGTTAATATTAATAATATGTGTATTGATAATCTTACATAGATAATCTAGTTGTATAAGATGTCACCTTAAGCTATTTTTTTGAATTTTCTATGTACCACAATATTTTTTTTGGCACACAAATATTGTTAGTATATTTTGCGTAATGTTAAGACCTTCAACTAAAATTTTGGTTCATTAAAATTTTGATAAATTCAAAGAATTTTACACCGTTGCCTTATGCTTAATGTCTTTACCTTGCAAAAATAAGTTAATATCGTTCATGGCCTCACCTAATTTTGGATAAAATTGACACTTTATAATAATCTTACAACATGCTTTTCATATTTTTGATTCAAAAAACTTAGAATCAATAATTTTTGAACTACGTTCACTTGTTTTCTAAATTTTTTTCACCATAATCATCTTACCATCAACATCTTTTTTCATTACTATCATTTTAACACTAACATCACTATGAGCATTCACCCACTTGGTGTATTTCTAGTGATGCTTCAATCCTCAAAATTTTTCATTTGAAAGTTAAGAAATAAATACAATTTTTTTTTTGTTTGAAATCAATAATCTATTTTTGAAATTGATTTTATTTCTGGATTGTTATCACATTTTATCTTCAACACTTTGCATATTTGACACCAATTCGATCAAAAATATCATCAATTGAAACTTGATGAAACACTCTTAACACTCCTATAAGTCACAACTTGCTGGAATACTTTCAATGCTCCAAGAATTCATAATTCTCACCTTAAAATTAAATTGGAGTTGTGAAAGTAATCTAATCTACTCTCAAATATTTCAAGGGGAAGAGTTTTAATTAAAATTCTTCTCCTTGAATCCCATGTCACTTAATGACATTATAAGCAATGTCACATTCAGTGCAAAGGGCGATAATTACACTATGTAACAGACAAGTTACACAAAGATTTACCAATTGTAAAGAATTAAAGTTTATTCCTTAGGAAATGAGGTGTTAATTCACCACCAGTGACTAATATATGAGTTTACGCATCTTTTGTAGACTCTAGACATGCACAGTCCGAAAAGTGCTGCGAATAAGTAGTATTCAATCACTCATCCTGATCATCAAACCACAACCCATCCATTATATTACACGTGATTACACATGTAAATGAAATTCCACTCGTGATTTACTGATGGGAGATTGATCACTCTTTTACAAGTTGAAGTCAAGGCGATGTTCTTGATGAAGTTCTCCTGTTGAGGCGAATCCCACCATGGCTCATGGGTGAATATCCGGATAACTTTACAAGTATAAGACAACAATCTAGGCCAATTGAACGTAACATTCATCAGCTTCTCAAACACTTCGTTCTACCATGACTATACTTGCGGTTCTCAATGAACACTTGCAAAGAAAAAGATAATCCTACTCTAACTCTACTACTATTTATACAATTGCTTGCATCTATTTCTAACCGTGGCCTACACGGATTGCGCCCGACTACTTCTTCGAAAAATTGCTGGTCCCTTCGATGATATCTCTTCTCTCCAGACAAAAGCATCCACGCTCATCTGCAACTCTCTGATGTCTTCTGCGATCTCCTTCCGATGGACACGCATGGCTTCCTGGCCTTCACGACCCATGGCCTTCTACATCTCCTTTCGTCTCTCCTTTGAATCGCAAGGAGTGTTCATCACCATAGTCAATTGTTCCAACCGTTCAGTCTCCACCTCGTCACATCGGGCAAAAAGGTATTGTGAGCACTTACTCATCCAAACTTCTAATCTAGCCGGCCTCTCAACATCAACCTCGTGCAATTGGTGCTTCACTCTCTTCAATTGCTATTAAAGCTTCTCGTTCTCCCTCTCTACAAATTTCACCTCAGCGCCTCTGATCTTACAAATCTCACTGTAGGCTTGCTTCGCTGTGGTAGCTTCATGAGTCGTCTATGCCTTCTATTTCTCCATACGTTCCACCGATTCTGTCAATTGCTTGATAGTCTGCATATGATCCTTATTCCCCTAAACTGTGTGATTCATTAACTGGACCAGGTCCATGTACCCATCCTCTTGTGGATTCCACCTTTGGATATAGTTATTCCCCATCTCGTTCAACTCCATCAGCACTATCACATTCTTCAGTTTCTACGCTAACTGTAACACTGAAGAAATTGGCTCCTCCCATGTTACCTTCTTAGCTTTTACCTTAGACCGCGCTGCCTTTGGTACTAGACTACTTGACTGAGCGATGTTCTTCAACTTCCTCTTCTTACTGACGGGTTCTGCAACTACTTCCACACTGGAACTTCTTCTCTTAGTTGTCCCCACTGAGTCTTCCCTCCCGAATACGGTTTCTTCAATGTCCCAAATTACTTTGTTTAGCTCCTCCGAAGGCATCTCACCATGATTCTTCACTATTGGCGACTGCAAGCTTTCTCCTCTGTGGGGTCCCAAACTTCTGATTGCCGTCACTTTCCTTTGGCCCACCTAGAGTATCCACTATATTCAATTGGTACCTCTGTCTTTCCTGGGGTGTCAACCATCCCATTCGTGAATACATATGCACCAGATACGAAGAAATGTAGAATACTCCTTTCTCTCATGCTTGCAGCCTCTGACCCATCGCTTGCACATTCTAGGCGAAGATCTCTCCCCAATTGACCTTGATCGATCCCTTGACGAATCCCTCAACTATTCTCATCTTGTGCAATCTTACATATGTAGTTCTTTACGTCGAGAATAATTGATTCAAAGTATATATTATCTTTCTCTTGAAATCATCACGAATAAGATCGATCTTAAAGCCATTCGTGCCTTTCCTCCCCCGAGGATCAAACCACTTCGACTCATCGAAGTTGAAGCCCATATATAGTGCAGACCCTTGCCAGTCGATACTATCATTCTCCTTCGAGTAATCTCGTACTAACGCTTTATCCCAGAGAAGCGCATCCCACAAATCCGGATGCCCTCTCCATCCTATCGGATTTGTTGTCTTCTTCGCTCGAACTTCCTCACACAACTCCGGACACACATAGTCCCATCACCATGCTAGGAAAGCTCCGCCTAAGTTCTTTAATTGTAACAACTCTCCAGCTGTCCAATCTGGCTTCGGCACCAAAGGTTGATACACTCCTATCGGCATCTTTCTTACTGGCGGTAATTGAATAGCCTCTCGAGCTCCCGAACGAATGATCGATCTCTTCTTCATCTCATCTAATTGCTTTGTCGGCTTGTTCTTGCTTTTCTGCTGCTCGTCGCACTTGTTGATGTTGTTGCTAACTACCCTAATCTGATCGACACTTCAGACATTCCTTAACAACTCATTCATCTTGGCCATATTCATACTTATTTCACATTTCACTAGACTTCATCCGAATATTGCACATTTTTATTCCAAAAACAAAAAAACAGTCTCAAAATCTCTTAGTAGGGTCCTACACTCTACAAGCTCTAATTGCTTCACATGCATGCCCTTGATTACTAGGGGTGCTGCTACATGAGTAATGACATCACTTCAAACGTTATAGATCAACTTTTGTGATAATTGGAGCAACTTTCTAAAGAGTTTTTGTAATGTACAAAACTTGAGAGGAGTGAGAGTATTCAAATGCAAATGATGTAAGACAATTGCTTTGGACCTATTTGATCTTCTTCCGGATGGATTTTGACAATCATATAAGATAGCAAGAGGATTTTGACAATCATATAAGATAGCAAGAACTGTTTTGAACAAAGATTGGAAGATCTTTTATGATATAATGATATATCGAAAGTAGCATGATCTTTTTTACACTATTGTTTCCTCATATACTTCTGCATTTTTTCAGAACTTTGTAACAATCCAATGATCAACTGTTGTGATAAACAATGTAGACTTAAATTGGTTTGAGATATTAGTATATGAGTATGGAGATATACCTTAGAATATTTTGGGTTAGTTAGATGTGATGATGTATTCATCACAGTTGTAATTATAGTTAGAACAGTTCGGGGCCAGTCTTTTTGAGCCTTTATAACTAGGTGTGTCTGTGGTCCACGGGGATGAAGATGCAACAGATAATAGAAACCTTCATCATAATATTTTCTGACCTATCTTGATCTCACTGAACTAGAATTCTCCGAAGAGATAAAGGACTAGGTCTATTTTCAGCAAGATCGTTGTGAATGTACTGAGAGATCAAGATGCTGAGTAATTATCAATAACATTACAATTCTTTGGGTATGTAATAGTCTACTAGCTCCTCTCATCTATGCTTCACGATCTAAGCAGCGTCAGTCAGATTGACATCCGCTAGTCTGTAGGGATAGTAGATTATCCATGTGATTGAATTGGGTGATGAAAATATCGGGTAATTCTGAATAATCTCATTTCATGGGCTTCCGAGTCCGTTGGCACATCTTGCAGTATCATTCACGGTGTGAACATTCAGACTGAACTTTACTATTAATGTATTGTCTATGTGTTTTCATTGTTGAAGTAGTAGATACTCTAAGCCATAGAAATCGGATCCAGTGTAACCTCTTTGAAGAAGTTCAAAGATTTTGCAACCGGGTGAACCATTCTGGCCGTGAGCAGTCCAAATGCTTTCGTCTACGGATACTGAAGAGTATTCAGGTATTTATTTATTTTATACGGAGACTGGACAAGAATGTTACAACCTGTAACATTCTTGTCCAAGCTGAACGTCAGTCCACAACGTATTTATCTCATGCTATGGATATCCACTAAGAAAACTGAGCAGGGACCAGATCTCTTGCGATTCCGTATGAACTCCAGCAGATTTGCAACGCGGATGTCATGAGTCTCGCTCGGAGTAAGTCCAAGTGTGTGCGTCTGGCCATCCACACCTATGAATGGATACATAGTGAATATGGAAAGTCTGATGGACATTTATAAGTGCAGAGGGAGAGAAGTTTCTCACTGATAAGATTATACAGCAGAAATTGTTGGAGTCGACTAAAGCGAATCGTTTCGTACAGTAAGACTGGAGAGTATTATCCTGGTACCAAAGGCAGGGATGTCTGAATAACATTCTGTGTGGGGAAGTAAGTTATGGGTGTGGATTAAGATAATTTGTGTTACGGAAATGCAAATGGACGATTCAAACCTCGTGGAGCTGAAGATTATTACAAGACAGAGGAAGATTATTAAGTACACAGCTGTTGGAAAATTAAATTTGCTATCGTCGGACAATTATCACAATTTGACTTGGTACTAACAGTACCGCGAATTTCCTGGAGTAAACTACTTCGTCGTTCGCAGTCATGACGAATGCAATTAATCGCATAGTCAAACAGTGTTTAGGTCTCAATCTGTAGCATATTCATAGAAGTAGCTCCCATTATGAACATTCTAGATATCACCTGAATCTTTCGTTTGGTTCTGTATCAGAGTCCTGTCGGAGATTGTGGACTCTCATTTTCCATCGCTAGTTCCGTATGCAAAGCACTTCTACCAGTCCTCGCTACCACCAATTTGTGCAGGCGAGGCACTGAGATCTCCGACGTGAAACCCAAGGCAAATTGTTGCCGCCACACCAACACTTATTGCAGTTGGGTGGGTAAGAAATTGCATCGTACAAGATAAAAATATTTGATAGCACTAGATTAAATGTGAAAGAAATAGACACCAAATTAAATTTGAAGGTAGGTATTGACTTTGTTTTATAGCCCTCATGTCAATGTGCATTGGAACTTGTACAATAATTTTTAATGTCCGGTGTTCTAACACTATACGACTATCAGGCTAGCTTAGTACGTCACAGAAAGAAAGAACGGCATATTATTGAGGATAAAAACTAGCTGCTTATATCTCGGGTCACCTTTATCCTGTAGCATACGTTCGTCTGTTTGTTGGCTAATGGTCTAATGAGATGCGATGTCCGTTCTGATTCGTTTCGTTGTGCCTCCTCAACTCTTTAAATATTGAATTGTGGAGTCGAGAGTGGAAATGGACATGTTAGAATAAAATTTTCTGGCGTGACATCAAGTGCCATTGTGGTCTTTTGCCATAACAAGCAAAGAACCAAGTGTATAAAACCTGCCTCAGAAAGTGGAGGATAAACCCAAGTTTTGACGCCGTACGTGATGCTTAAGAAACAATCTTAGGTAGAAGTTTTTCTCCACACACGCTTACTGTTTGAGCTCCCCTTCGAAGAATCAACTTTGTATTTGTCGGCGCATTGGGAAGTACTGTATCACTGAATGCTTTTTACACGTGTATGGCTGTGAACTGGAATCGAAAAAATCTGATTCGTGTTCCAAAGTTTGTCAACTTCAGATTTGGGTACGCGAGGTGTTTGAAATTCGGGTACAAACTTCAGTGTTCTGTTAGGTGAAAAACTCTAGGCATGTGCTTTCTCGTACGCTGTCAGCTCTTGTTCCCTGTTGCGAATCAAACTCTGCCACTCTAGCTCACTTCCCTGTTGCTACTGATCTTCTTAATAATACTTCAGGTCAATGCATTTGCTGTCTAGTGGTCAGTCGAAATTTCACTGAAGTACTTGGTTCTTTCAACTACATGAAAAGTATGATAACAGTCTACAGGAAACAGTCGACTACAATGTGCAAGAGTCAAAGACTGTAAGTTATAGACTTAAGCTTGAGTTTGAACTTTTGCCATTCATCTTCCGTGTCCAGCAAATTTGCATAAAAATCTTTACCTCTGAATATTGATATTTCTGGACCTAAACTATTCTACTTATGCAGATTACTACCAGAATCTAGGAAGACAGGATTAACAACCTTAAAAGTCATGGTTAACAGTAAACAATTTTGCTTGGGAAAATATGCACAATGACAACACAAATGTATTCAGGTACTGAATGTCTGTTCTTGACAAAGGCCGAGCTTGGCCGAAAGAAGGAAGATTCAAAGTTGTGATATTTGTTCGTCAGTCTAAGCGGATATCTATCGAGGGCCTTGAGACTTGTTTCGTGATCAACGCAATGCCATGCAAAGCGTTATCTCTGGAATCTGGACTCGATCACTCTTTCGGAGGACAAGATCATTGGCTGTGTGTAGCAGTGAAATGATAGACAGAAGATGTGCATTTGAGCTCAGTTTGACCACAAAAGAATCGATTGCAGATTTTTAGGACTTTTTTCCAGCTAGTGTAAATGAGGTAAGTGTTTGATTTCGAAAGATTTATAAGATATATAGTCCAGGGGTACTGTGAAATGTTCGACAAGGGAATTCTTGCTTCTTCGAAGTCTACCCGGACTCTATACCGGTCTGTCAATGGCGGGCGAGTCTAGATCTGAGAAGACTTACTCGAAGGAACACTCCGACAAAGTCTTCAGAGGTCCGACTGTCTAGATCTCAGACTGCAGTAGTTACTCAGGCTACATGCGAAAGCTAAGGTCGTGGAAGTTGGAAAGACAAAAACAGAAAGAGTCTCTAATCAGATCTCGAGTCAACCACCGAGAAACTCCTACCTCACTGATTAGCAATCAAGCACTCCACAAAAATGACATGCACGCACTTCCACCTAGCGAAACCCATTGACGTGATACAGCACGAACAAAAACTGATTGCTGCATTACCAGCATCTGAGATGGTTTCTTCTCGTTAATATATATCCAGGATTACTTGTTTATCTCAAAAGTCAAGACCAGCATACATACATAGTTATTTCATCATGGCAGCTAGCTGCCATGCAGCCAGTTGAGGCGAAGGATTTGAAAGACCTCCACGAAACCTGGGACTACACTTCTACATATAAACACTGTAACACGAAAAACGAGATGCACTGCTTACCTTTATACGAGAATACTACTACGAGGACCGGTTTCCATGTACAAAAGCAGCAGCAGCGGATTCTTAATTTGTACGTATACTTGAATAACTTTTCATCCACATAAGTATCGTACCTCGCATGACTTTTTAAATAAGCATGAAAACGACTTTCACGTCCATTCGAATGTCCGAAGCTTTAAAAACCCCTTCCGAGCCCAAGATGTTTGCAGATGGATTTCTCGACTCCACTAGGAGCAAGGTTGTGTGAGGTGGTTCAGCTTCAAGCTGAGAAGACAGAGCTCGTTTCAGACGGGATAATTGGAGGCAAGTGCACGGAAATGGACCAGAGGACGACAAATCTGTTCAGGGTGATGATACTGTCCGTGATTGTACTGCCTGGTCCTGGCCAAGCTGAGCTCAGTTCGACCTTCTACGACTCCTCGTGCCCGAATTTGACAACCATTGTGTCGAGTCAAGTGACTAGCGCTATTGCTGCTGAGGCACGAATGGGTGCATCTCTGATGAGGTTACATTTCCACGATTGTTGGGTCAATGTGAGTAGCCTTTTTAGATGATAGTTCTCTGAGATTAACCTTGGATAAAACTAGAAGTTATCATTCGAACTCGATGACTCTGGAGCAAGTCCTGGGATTTCGAAATATTAGTGCTCATCTCGATCAATCTTCACCTTGAAAATTTTCTGCCAGAACTTTGTATGTCCACAATCCCAACCTCAAATTGACAAGATGGGAATTGAATGCTAATTGGATATATGCTAAGATCGCCTTCATGAGATTGTAATCATGTCTCCTGTGTTTTGTAGGGCTGTGATGGATCTCTGCTTCTGGATGATACACAGACATTTACAGGAGAGAAAACATCGAACGCTAACAATAATTCAGTGAGAGGCTTCGAAGTCATAGATACTATCAAAACGGATGCGGAAGCTCAGTGCCCTGAAACTGTGTCATGTGCTGACATTTTGGCCTTGGTCGCACGAGACTCTGTATTCCAGGTACAGCTGAAGGAAATCGCTGTCTTGTTATACTATTAAGAGTCTGCCGCACAAACAGCTTGGTCCTGATGAAACACGTACACTCAGTTGATGAAAAAATTAATGCAAATTTCTCTGTCGTGAACTCTGCAGGAAATTTACTAAAAGCTGATTTCAGTGCTCTTTATCAAATTTTAGCACCTTGCTCTTTGGTTCATGAACAGGATGTATTTCAAATTGCGAGATCTGAATCTGCATCTGACCGAAAGAGTGTTGTGGCCTTTGTGTCATTTCTGCAGCTTGGTGGTCCTACATGGGAAGTCCTGTTGGGACGAAGAGATAGCTTGACCGCCTCACGAGACGATGCCAACACATTCTTACCAGCTCCAACTTCTAATGTCTCCACGCTACAAGCTAACTTTGCAGCTGTTGGGATGGGTACCGACGAAGATCTGGTAGCACTGTCAGGTACTTGGACCTTTACTACAGCTCTGTTTGACTAGCTTGGGATTCTCATAAAAAGGTTCATGCCGATTCAGAGTCAGATATTACTTCAGGACATTGGTATCTCTGAGGGTAAAATGAGCATGCATGGATCAGTCAAACCTAATAGCAATCAAAATCTGCCAACTCGAATGCTTGCAGGTGCTCATACCTTTGGGAAAGGTCGTTGCAGTCTTATTAGTGCCAGAATCGGAGGAGATCCTGCAGATCCTACGATCGATCCTGATTACAATGCCACTCTTAACAGCATATGCTCTGCTGGGGCTAGCACATTAGTGGACCTGGATCAGGACACCCCGACCGACTTTGATAATGCATATTACTCAAATCTGTTGATACTGAGAGGATTTTTCACCTCTGATCAAGTTTTGCAGTCCGAAGGCGGGTCCACGGCTGATCTTGTGTTGTCCTACGCCAGTGATCAAGACACCTTCTTCACTACATTCGCAAATTCCATGATCAAGATGGGCAACTTAAGCCCCCTTGAAGGAACCGACGGCGAAATTCGTGTCAACTGCCGAGTGGTAAACCCGACTGTGGCGACTATGTAAACATTGAAACCGATCCTTGGAAAACCAGTTTCATTCTTGAAACTGATTTTCCAGGATCGGTTTCTAGAACGAATATAATAGTCTTAATATAAACGTCGTGATATAAACGTCTAAGTGGAGTTATAGACCACGAGGAATAGGGCTTTATGATTGTATTTGGCAGTTCCAACTGCCCTCGAGAGAATTTGCTCTACAAATGTCTCTTTCTACCTACGTGATCAAATCATATGCAGCTGAGCGTAAAATATTTACTGGCACTTTACGCTTAGTCAACTCTGAATATGGTTAGTTTCATCCACCAGATCCTGAGGGTCATTCACAGAGGTTTATGTCAATTGGATGTTCTTACCGTCAATTTGCGATTACGCAAATCATCCGCGGAGATGGTCAAATTCTACATTACGAATTATAGAAGCAAGCAAGGTTTTGAATCTAGTTAGCTGTAATTCGCAATTAATGTATCTAAATCTGTCGCCAGGTCAATTAGCAGTTAATCTTCATGAGCTGAAATTTTGGTGATTACGTATGTACTGTATCTCATGAAAAATTAGCAGTTTCCACATCTCAGCATCTACCGTTATGACATTGTCTTCCGCATCCTCTGATCTAGGAGCCAGTCAAAAGTGCTAGCTGCTTGCAGAACATGATCGGAAAAGCTGCCAAGCGTTTAAATATGGCTCGGAGTTAGTTGTTCGTTTTTAAAAGCGTCCACCGCGGAGCCTTATCCGCACACAACTTGACTCAAACAAAGGGTCAGAATATTTGACTCATTAGATTATATTTCCTCCACTAGAGCAGTGCAGCTTTGGGGCTGAACTCGTGATGTCACACACTTCACAAATGCACCATCGGCAATACAACGACCACAACGACAAGTCTCTCAGCAATATCTTTGCTACGAGTTACAGAGAACTGATAGGCTACATGTATTAATTGGTGGAACACAGGAGAGAAATGGAGGGTGACGCCTTTCTGCCACCTTCATATCAAAAATGAATGTTGAATGCTGAATTTTAAGGCGTCATCCACTTAAAGCTTGATTTGATGATCTGAGAGTGCACATTCAAACTTCGTCTAAAAATAGCCCAGACAAGATTGATTTTGTTTCAGAGTGGATTTCATATCAAGAAACGAACTAGCGATTCAGAACATGCAATCCGTATGAAACGAATCAAGTGACAGATCAGTACGAACCAGTGATTGGAAGGGAGCAAATTTTACGTGCCATATCAGTTGGCACGTAAAATTTGGTTAAAGAAATATGTCCTCCTTACCGTTCTTCTCGTACCATGCCAGTGGCTTGAGGCCGCATGTTTCCTCGAGGCAGTTCGCATTCTATTGAGTCTAGCAAAAATCAATGTCAACAGAGTAGTAGGTGATGTAGTATTCTTCTTCAGAGTGCTTCTCGAGGAAACCGATCTTAGAGAACATGACATTCGAAAGTCAATGTTGTGATGTCATGGCCGTAACTATAACTAACTCATGATCACTTGCGACATGTGGGTATCATGTATCAGCTCATTTTTAAGAAAACAAGTATAGAAGGACATCAGGTACAGACTGAAAAGAGGAGCTACTGATGAAAGTGAGGGATCGTTAAGGCTGATAAATTCCGACAATTTCCACATGTGCACACTTGTACATGGGACCACTATGTACATCCATTATGCTCTTCTCTCTCCTCGCAGTGAGAATTTAAGAACAAATTCCTCAAATAGAACTCATATCACCGACAGTCATCTCATAGGTTCAAATCAGGTTTTCACCGGAGATGTCTGTATGTTAAAGTTTCTCCTTGTGTTCCCCTGACGGTGGGAATTAAACGGCCTCCAAAGGCGTGGATCGATGAAATATGCCTTGATGTATCAGTAGCCATAAAAGATATTATCAATATATTTATAACTGCACGCCTAAAATTATACATGGAAGTCCCTTCGGTGCAGAAATTGCTCCTAAGATTCGTTTATGCTAAGATAAAGAAGAATTTCACGTCTTAGAATAGAGGTTATAACGTAATGGTAGCCGTTTCGACGTTAGTATATTCGTTCCATGGAGGATGCCGATTTCAGGGTGGTAGGCTCCATCATATCCGTCCTTACCCACTGAGAGAATAATCTGCAGGAATAAAACTTCTGACTGAGATAAAGCATTGTCTCTCATCGATATCCAAGTCTTTGTTCCTTCTATCCCTTAACACAAAGGGCTACCGAGTGTGTATGTTGTGCTGTCAAAGTAATCGACGTTCACAAAAGAGGAGAGTGAATATACACGTTTATGAATGCGTACAATGATTGAGTTATAAAGAAATATCGTAATACCTCAGTAGGAAATTCCATGACCACAAGTTCACCTTCAGCTTGACGGATGACAATGAAACTCCAAATTCTAATCGAAGATTACATCTACGGTTGAGGTTTTCAAACTTTTGTGCGGAAGGCTCGGATCAAATAGTTCCCTTCCCTCATATTTTACTGCTTTAGTGCTTCAGAATCTGGTCTTCAAATTATTTGGTGAGTACGGAGCAATTATACTTACTTACGATTCTCCCTTGATACTTACGTGTGTTTCTCGTTTCTCGATTTGGATTTTATCTCCTCTCTACATCCTGTTCGTATGTTCTTAACAGTATGCAAAGAATGCAGACTTTTAGTATTTACGAGTATATTCGTATATCCACCTCACTACTCATTCTGGACAGTTGGCAACAGACTTAGAATGCTAAAGGCTTGCTCTGCTGAGTCATCATCGATTTGGAAGTACATTAACCATAAAAGATTGCAACTTGGAAGTATATCTTAGCTTCAATTAGTCGTGGAAATAGAAGAAATACAATCAATAAGTGCCAACCAAACACTGCCTCATGGAACAAAGGTCGACATAGTTCACCTCCGGACTCATCACATGGTTCCGAGGAAAAGAGTGTGATATGGAGAAGACCCTCAGTCTTATTAATGAAAGTACGCAAAGAGCCATTTGCATCACTACGGAGCAAGAAAGTAGATATACTCACATAACCACTAACTTGTGCATATTATGTTATAATTACATAAGGTAGGATGTGTCTTGCAAGAAGCCATGAGACGAGAAGACGAGAAAGGAAGCAAAAAATCGGTCCGATCAAATTATGCAGTTTCTCTTTTACCGCATTTGCTGAGTTTGTTCTGTGTTGTTATTAATCATCACATGTTTCAAAGGAAGTTTAACAGCCAGAAGCACTACAATTCCAAAATTTTAAAGGTAGTCAATTATAATTCTCGGAGGACGGTAACTTTGTACAGCTTAAAGGGAAGTCCACTGTGGGCTGAGGAACTTGCTTCTTGTTTATTGCTTGCTGTGTATATCCAACCAAACACATGACATTACTGTCAAAGAGCTGCAATATAACCATCAGTGTCACCAAGTTTTAGTGGACAGCACTTTTGATATCAATTTGCCTGAGATTGATGGACTGAATGTTTTGGGTTTGTGTTCGCATGTCTCAGTGTTTGCTGTCAGATGATACGTCCAAAAATAGTGAAATTTAATTGAACAAGATTTGGCTCGTTCATGTGATTAGCATAGCTGACACCGTGATTTGAGGAATTCCGAATCTCGGGAAAGAGTTCGATGCACGGTCAAAATACTGTAAAGCCTTGGTCAAATTCAGGAGTTGAACTGCTGTGACCGCATATCCAAGAGAAACGACACAGTATAACGACCGCATATCCAGGAGGGTCCAAAGATTTCCGGAAAGAGCGTTTTACCATCATTGGTGGGGACTGCACAGGAAACAGGAACCAGCGTTGTGAGCACCCATCGACAGTGCTGGCGGCCAAGTCCGCCAGAAAGTATCGGTTATGAATATATAACGTGGAGAGCTTGCAAATAACAGGCTGCATGATATGGACCAGGTCATGGAAGTCTCCTCTGCTTTAACAAGGTTCAGGAAGACGCTCAAAGGCCAAGTCTTCAATCAATTTGCACTAAAGTTCAGTCGAATCGATTTTGATTTCTGTGCACTTTGAAAATGTTTAAAATTAAAAAATGCCAAGTGTAGAAAAGAAGGCAACTGATAAGGGAAAAGCACTTTGTCCACGAAGATATCTTGAATCGGTACGTACAGCTTCCAGTCGAAACAGACATCGAGGACAAGATGAATGATGGAGTGCATCCATAATGAAGAAGAAGTCAGGATGATACTATTCGAATTTAACACAGCAATTAGTGCAGTGGAAAAGATTCTAGCTGCACTTGATAAGGCATTGAAAGTGCCAGGAATACAGGCATGTACAACTCTACGCTCTCGCCGAGGTTTGGCATGTCATGAGCTTTTCACCTTCTTCTTTTTTTCTTTTTTTTTTCACCCACTGAAAGTCTTCACAGTCGTGGAGTCTTTGTCACTGCAATGAACCAGTCTCCTAATCGGAGCAACTGAGGGAAATATTACAACCATTAATGACGTTGTCTATCGCATTAGCTTCTCGAAGAGCAGCACACAAGTCGACATCGGCACATGAATCGAAACTCTCCTTGGAGCTGCCACAGCAGTCAGACCCTGTTCCCTGGCTGCAACTAGAAGTAACAGCATTCAGTAGAGAGCTGCAGCTTTCGGCACTGACCCCAGATGTCATAGTTGCCACTAGAACCATCTGCAACACACACACCACGACGAGAAGCTTCTTCATCTCCATCTCTAAAGCGGGTTACAGAAAGAAATTCCTCTTGGTACCTTCAGGACCCAACAGAATTGAGCAACGAGGAAGTATATCTCTCTGTATCTGTCCAAAAGAGTTCACCCTTGAAGAACTGCAAATTTTCTGATATAGAATGCTGGAGCTGATGAGCTGAGAGAGAGCTTACCACTCAATTTATTAGTCATCACGGAGAGTGCAGACGAGAATGAAAAAAATTGGATTCCAGTAGGATTTGAATCCGATTTTCAAAATCGAATGGATATCTTTGTTAACGACAATGTAGATTGGCTGGTTGCGCCTAATCACTACAAGGTGAGAAGACAGTAGGAAACAGCAGGAGCAGGAATCTGAAACAAATGGCACATGAATACATCTCTAGACATTTTGTTTTACACGTGCTCTTCGACCATGCAGAGGCTTTACGACCCTCGCTCAGTCGTAAACACAACTCACTGCTGGTATTGAAAACACTCTATTTAGAGTCATGACGGACACGTGAGATACTACAAAGTGATAAAATTCGTATCAAATCTACGTGTGGATCATGTCAACAGGCTCGATACATGCAAGGCGACTTGTGTCAGATCAGGGGGTACGAAACACTCATCCTCTTTCCTTGTTTGTTGACCGACTAATATTGTATACACCTCAGGCATCTCTTGATTGGAGAGTATCAACGGCTTCGGATCCGATATGTTGACTGAGTACGTCATATCTGCTGGCCGAAAGAGACTTCGAAGACTGTTGCTGTTTTGAGTTGTATGCATGCAGAGAACAGATGCGCTACTTCGTAGCGTATCATTTGTACTACTTTGCACGTGCTAAGCCCTCTTTGACTCAGTGTATTCTACCTGCTTCTTTTACGATCTATCTACCACATCTGATATTCAGAACTCCACAGTACTATAGTTGGTGTCTTGATCCCTGGACTGCGCTGGGACTTCAACTTGTATCACAATCCGAGATGCAGTATTCAACTACATCTGAAACTCAAAACTGTAGTAAGTGATCAGCGTGACCCATTCTCCTTGTACGATTTGATGTTTTCCCATCCCTTTTGTT
The DNA here is from genome assembly GCA_014180765.2 of Marchantia paleacea. Lineage (NCBI taxonomy): Eukaryota > Viridiplantae > Streptophyta > Marchantiopsida > Marchantiales > Marchantiaceae > Marchantia > Marchantia paleacea. The sequence goes on from MUAA02000098.1 coordinate 1,085,241, forward strand.
ATTATATTGTGTGGATTGTAACAGAAAGTTATGTTTCTTGTAAAATAATAAAAGAAACAACTTGGCAAACTTAAGAAAGTAGCGAGGCCTAAATATTGTATGCAGACAAGTATCGATAGCATATACAATAGCATGAATACATGCAGAACATAGTCACAATATATAATAACTTGCTAAACTGAATGAAAGTAGCAAGGCCTGATTCTTGTATGCACACAACAAACCATTGCATATACAATGGCATGAGTACAGGGGAGGGTGCATAGTCAAGATATAAAACAATTGCACCATCTAAACTCTATTCATATGTTGATATCCTAAAGTAAATCAACATTCAAAGAGAAAGTATCACACAAATGGGTAATTATCTATACAAAACAACGTGTGAAAAGTTCAAGAGTACAAATAATAATTTTTAATTAAATCACCACCAGTTTAGAATGAAACACACAACGAAGACATCATCAATGACCATTATTTTTATCAATTTGGAAAGTTGATAAAAAGTCTGTTGTTGTGAATCTTGCTATCATATCTAGGAGTATATTGGGTATATGGTTGAAGAGAAAGGTTAAGAGTCAATTGATTTTGTTTGATTAAGTCTCACTTCCACTCATGAAGTTTTATTTTCCAGGAAGGTATAAAGGAATGAACTTAGTCAATCTGCACTTGTCATCACAAAGGCCACTACAATATTTCTTGGTCATCACTTTGAGCCTCATAATAGTAAATTTGTGCAACAAATCAAAATTGCTGCAATACAAGAATTGAAACTTAATACCTGCACACCACACAACACCTACTAACATACAAATAATCTTGAACCACAAAAAAGATTCAATGCAAGTAAATGAACGGGAATCCTCCTTCTTTTAGTAATTGTTAAAACCCTATACAAATTTTCAACAAATCCATTCAGGTTGCAATCAACTGCAACTTTTCAAATGCATCTCTAGCTGATTTAAATATTTTTTTTCTCACATTTGCAAGTGAAGCTATGAACTATTGATAACAGACAAAAATTATAATTATCAATGTCATCGGTATATTTTAAGATCCACATCTATTAGACCTGATCCAGCCTACAATCCTCTGTCCCATTTGAAGTCTCATCATTTGTAGCCCAACGTGCTTTTGCAAACCCTTATGTACAATTGCAGACTAAACTTCTAAGACCCCATGTCCAATCATCTTAAAATTTCACAGATATCACATCAAACCTGAAAATGTATTTTTAAAACATCAGCAAATGACTCAACTTGTAGTCAGCTATCTGGTTACTTCAACTTAATTTAGCACTTGATATCCAAAAACAAGCAAAAAATATAACACATCAACTATCAACTTGTCAATGAATTTTTGATTTAAAATAAACTTGCGCATATCAATTTTTTTCTGCCTGAAATCAATAAGGTATTGAAATAACTTATAAATATTATAAAATGAATATCTTATTAATAGAATATATTATGTAAATAATGTTAATAATGTGAAGCTTGATGTGAAACAGGTTGACGAATATAAAATCTAGAGCATAAAAATAATTCCCTTCATTCGTCAATACTATGTTATCTACATCCAAACACTAATCATCAGCTAAATGCTATCAATTTTGTGTCTTCATCAGTGCATTATTAATCTTTATAAACTCTTAAATATAAAATAAAAAACGCATAATGTTTTAAATCACTTGTCAAGAAGTAAATGAATCATCAATGTTGACATTCATCTTATCATTAAAATTCATATTATCACTATGATAACATTCATCTTATCATTAAGATTAGTCTTTCCGTTAAAATTTCACATATTATTTACATATTATCACCTAGACTAAAATAAAGTAATATATTTATATAAACATATGAAATATTTATCTCATTCCATGATTTTATTGACATAACACTAGCAATCATTAACATAGTGATGAAGTAGATAAATAATGTGACTATCCTCCCATTTCTTACTTGGCTGAAAAAAATTATACATGAAAGAATGTTTTGCCACATGCAAGAATCTGATAAGAAGCATGCTTTTTTGATTTTTTTGCAAGTGAAAATTTTTCAATAATCCATCAATTGCGCAGTCCGACAAACTGAACATTGTAGTTTTCATAATTTGAGAATTTATGCAAGATGAATGCAAGTTACATCATGATGGTTAGCTGAACAATGAAAGTGATTGGCGTAACAAATTGAAAGTACGTAAATGCATCATGATAAGATAAAAAAATACATGACAAATCTAAAGTCTGTATAACAAGTTTGACCAGCAGAGAAGTGATGTATTGAAAACCTTGATTTTTTAAAATATCAAGGATGTCATGAAATCTGATCTGATCCTCCTTTTGTAAGAAGCTAGTCTTCCAAGGACATTCCAGTCTTAGGATTTACAAAACTTGCTTCAAGGGAAGAGAAGTGATACATATATTGTTAATTTTTTTTTCACTTCTTGGGTTTGAGTCCAGGTTGTTGAACTTTATTTTTTGACACTAAAATACTGAATTTGAAAGTAAAAAGTTAATACTACTATCACCTCTATGATTCATGTGTTTAAAGATGTGTGCTCCGAAAATACTTTGCTTTGAAATCTGAAAGAACGAAATGATCAAGAGGTTCTATCTCTTTTGACAATCATGCATTGTTAGAATTACCATGAAATCATTCAACATTGCAAAATTATCAGATGAGACAAAGAGAATTTTGAATGAAAGTGAAAAATTCTCTTTATCTCATCTAATAATTTTGCAATGTTGAATGATTTCATGGTGGTTCTTAAAATATATGATTATCAAAAGAGATACAACGTGCTCATCATTTCGTCCCTTTTCACGTGGATTGGCAAAAAAAGGTATTTGATTGACTCTCAAACTTCAATCCAAGGTCTAATCTCTCTTGCATGTGCATGAATTTTTGCATGCTTTGCTATTCATGTTGCATGATGACATCATAGAGTTTACAAAAAAAAAAGATGTTGAAAAAAGAAGGTAACTGATGTAGAAGTTCAAGACATCACTAGTGAGAAGTTATGAAAGTTTGATAAAAGTGATTATATATTTTGATAATTTTCATGGAGAGGTGGGAAAAATATCATACCATACATGCAGAGGCGTTGGAAGAAAACATTTTGAGTGAAGAAGTGATACATGTATCACTTCTTTGTTGATGAAAATGAAACAAGGATGAGGAGAAGAAGTGATGCAAGTATCACTTCTTCAATAGCAAAGACTCACTAGATGTCAAACTCCACTCAAGTTTTGCATTTCTCACGCACAGCCATGCCCACCATATTCCACTGTTTTGTTGAGTGGAAATAGAGCTTGGATGACATTGATTTGATAATTTTTTTGACAAAAATGCAGAATCCTTCTCCAAAAAAGGCACCTTGTTGTTCTAAACTCCACACATTCTGAAGCCATAGGGTATATCAGTAATTTCCAATATGTTGCTCTCTCCTTGGGAGAAATTCTGAAAGATGAAGACAATCTTTCAGGAAAATCTCCCATGATGTCTTAACATGTCCACGTTGTGAGCAAACTTGGAAAAAAAGGTGCATGTTGAAGAATACAATATTTGACGATATTTGAGGAGAGTGTGAGGATGTTTATATATATTATACAATTTAAGGAGAAAAAGGAGACCAAGGAGAAATGATATATAGATAAGAAATAACATGTTCAGAATGTTGTCTAAATTCAACCCAAACAATTGGAGAAGGAAGAAAAAACAGAACTTGAGAATTTGCAGGATAAGAGAAGGCCAAATCATCATGTCTCAATCTCAACAACTAAGCTCATCACAACGGCTCATGATTGACAAAGAAACCAGAAATGCAACTAGTGTTAAATCTCAACCGTTTGAATAATCATCCAAAAAGAAGTTTCTAATGATTATGACAAGAAACTTATTTTTGACCTTTGCAAAAGACTTATTGTTTGGTAAAGTTTATATTTTATATCCTACGTCTCACATTATTCTACTTCTTAAAAACACACTAAATTTTTTTTTGCCTGGTTCCACAAATAGGATCCATGTTGAAAATATTAAGATTAACAAGAATTTTTTTTATAGAGCATTTATGACAAAATATGATGTCATTGTTAAATTTAAGCAACATTCCTTACATTTATGGTACATAAATCACTTCTCTTTCATCTTGTCAATTTTTATAACATGATGCATTTATTTTGAATCTTTCGATGTGTTCAAACCAATTCAGATTATCCTCTCTAGCTAATATGTTCCAAAGTGAAAATAATGGAGATCCTGCATGTAAAGAACTCTACAAACTCTAAACTAAACTTATAGTATAGTAATGAAGATTTTCACAAATTTTGCTATTGGGTTGTTCGTGTTAGCACTTAGTACATACATATTTTTGCTTGGAAACAAAACCTCAATCAAAAGACCAGGAAGAACATGAAAAAAATTAATTCAATAAGAATTTGTCACAAGATTTGTATGATTTTAGATTATATCCCATCACATGCCTGGCACCCCCCGAAGCCAATTTAACGTGCGAAGCATTATGTCGCCAGCGAGAGGAGCGACCTTCTCCACAGCCACCGCCCTTGAACAGGGGGGCTAGTAAAAAGAGTGGATCTGTTTGCTAGAATCAAAAGGAGTGAAAATCTTTATAAAAAATCGTCATTTTTTTTTATAGTTTTTTTCGCTTTTCACAGCAGCTTTTTTCATTTTATGTCCGGTAATAAGGTATTGTCTTACCAACAATTAATAGTGAGCATTGATCTGGAAGTTAATTTTCCTTGGATGATTATGTTTCTTGGGTATCCAATAAATTAGACTAGAAAGCAAACAAAATACCAATTATGTGTGTCCCTCAAAAGCATTCTTTTCCAAGCAACTTTTTCCAAAAACTTCGTGATTGAGAGAAGAGATTGGAATCCTTTTTGCATTTTGAATGCTCCCTTGTTGGATTCATAGATAGAGATAGAAAAAACATCCAAAAGTGGATGGACTTTTTCTACTTGAATTCAGGTAGGATCCTATTTGGTTCTTTAGGATGAGATATTACCATGCACACAACATTAGAGTTAAAGAGGCAAAAGAGACATCCAATACTTTCTTGAAGGAAAAAATGGTAACAAAAAGCTCTCAAACAATTTTGAAGTTGGCAGATCAAATTAAGCTCATGGAATGAAGATTTTTGTAAGGTATTTAGAAGGAGGTTGACATTATCAGCATGCTCAATTGAATTATTTCCAAGCAGCTTTCACTAACCAAAATGAGAAAAGAGGCAGTCAAAATCAAAAAGCTCTTCAAGATTTAATTATATATCATGTCTTTGGCCAACAAGCCCAATTGGAAGACTTGCAAGGAAAATATTTTTGAACAAACAGCATCAAAAAGATTGGAGTCCTTTGCCCAATTTCTATAAGTTCATGTAAAATGTCTGCTCTTTTGATTGTTATAATGTTATTTTTCTTTTCATTAGTTTTGTTCTGCCCAAAATTATAGTTGTATCACTTTTTCAGTTACATTTGATTATAATAGTGTGCTCTTAAATTTTTTTCCATATGAAAGGTGACTACATACAAAGAAAATATAGAAAAGAAGAATACAAGAAAGAGTAAAAGAAAACTACAGAGCTTATTTCAAAATTATCCAAAAATATTCGATAATTTTTTTTTGAAAAGTTGTACACATAAAAATTGCAAGGAACAAAGAAAAAAAGACCAAAATGCAACTTGTATTTTTCATTCTTTTATTGAAAGAAGGAATGATCAGGACTTCCTTGGGATATCTATTTTTCATTTAAAAAAATTCTTACAAGTAAAGATTATATTTTCAACATTGCCAATAATCTTTAATAAAGTAGAAATGAAAAGATTGCCTTTAATAAAGAGAACTTTTTGATTTTTGTTGAGCAATTTGCTGCTTTATGTTTTTTACTGATTTGAAAATTAATTATTTTTCACTTCATCTAGCAGTCCACCTTCTTAAAAAAAAATGCAATGTTAATGTTAATGCTGTAATTTAATAATTATTCCATTTTTTCTGCATGCAAAGATGATATTTGATATATTTTGGTTCCTAGTTGTGATACATGTATCACAACTTCTCTTTCAAGATTTAGCAAAATTTCTTTTGCTTTTAAATATTTAAGAAGTGATACATGTATAACTTCTATGTGGTGATACATATATCATCACAACAAATGTTCCACAACTTCAATTTACCATGCTCACTCTTGTCATTGTTGTTATTTGATAAAACATAATGTTGGTGGTCAAGTGGAATAAAATTATTTTGCTTTCTGTTTCAAACAATGGATATAATTTAATAACATTCATCTTGACTATTTATGAATGCTCATTGTTTCAGCATCATAACAAATAATGTTCAATATTGGTTTCAAATGATTTAAACAACCAAATGATTTTACTTGAATGAAAAGTTATCTTTAATTGATTGTGTCTAAATGAAAAGTTTCGTTTATTTTTTCATTAAACATTGCAACTTTTTTTCAAAAATGTAATAATATAAAAATTTAAATACCTTTTGGGTGTGTGATACTCGTTTATGTCAACTGGTAAATAAAAATAAAATGCACTAATGTAATGTATTCCATCAGTTTTTTGTCAACTGGTGGAATAAATTGCATCAATCTTGTTACATACACTTACCATATTATCTCTCACTTTTTCACATATTTTTTAAAAGACATGCTGGCTATGTCACTTCCTTAAATTTTTCTTCTCGTGTGTTGGTGGTCAGAATTAATACTTGTATCATATCATTGCACTGATATCCTCTTGTGTCATGGCTTTTTAATTGTATTTTTTATGATTTTTAAATTTTTATTTTTTTTGAAATTATAATTTTATTTTTAAATTATTTTTTTTCAAAATTTGATCATCTGATGAAAACTTTATGCAATGTATCATTTTTATTATCACGTGAAAAAATGAAGATCAATCATCTTTTCGTCTAGTTTGTCATTCCATTTCAAGTATTTCATTCAAAGCACAAAAAAAAATTAACTCACACATAGTTTTTTTATTTATATTAAATTGATTCAAATTATTTTTCGTACCCTTTTACAAGCTGATATCTGATGTATTAAAATATAGAAAAGTATAAAAAACTTTCACTCTTGATTTGATCAAAGAACTATCTACTAATGAAGTAATTTATATTATTTATGACTTTGAATTTTGTGATCATTGGGAAGAAAGTCAAATTAAATCAACTAAAAAAGCATATAAGGCCTATAAATTTATGAAAAAGATTCAATACAACATAAATTTAAGCAAAGAAGTGAGTTTTTTGTGTGAAGAACTTGAAATATTAGCATGAAGTTGTTGAACTTTACAAATAAGAATTAGAGAAAATCAAATTGTAAAACTTGGACCATAGAATGTCTCATTTTAGTGAATAGATTGATATTAACACTTTCAACATGAGCTTTACGCTCCAAATAGTCCTTCTAGTAATTTTTTTAACTGATGATAGTGAGTTGAAATACACATCTAAAATCACTTCAAGACTGAGAGTAAGAATTCTAGTAGTACTGTACTATACTAAGAATTTCACAATTTGTTTCTTGTGATTGTAAGTTATTTCTTTATCATCAAGACCAACTACTCAACTTGTTAAACAAATCACTCTTTTGCTATACTGTTCTATATAGTCTTGAATCAAAAAGTCTTGTTTCATTGTCTTAGTTAGAAGCTCTTACTCCCATAAATTAATCTAACAATTATAGAATCTTGTAAGTTTTGTTCAATTAAACGTCAATATATTAGATTTGAGGAAGGAGGATATAGGTCTAGACTCCACCATCATATTGCACAAGTCTATTTCATAATACTCAACAAACTTGTGTTTTAGTATTAACAAATATGACTGAAAGTTTAAAAACTATCATGTATATGACAAAAGTAAAATATAGATGATGTGACTTTTCAAGGTTATCATATATATGAAGATGATAAAATAAATCATTTTAAATAGAAAATGAAATATTTTTAAACATTAATTTTTGACCAAATAACAAATTATTATTAAAAATTAAAAAATTAATTTTTTTAAATTTACAATTTTAAAATTAACATCTAGATTGATGTTGAAAACATGTCAAATTTGATGTAAGATTCTGAAACAAAAATCATACATAAAAAAGTTTGTATAAATTATTCAAACAAGACTCTTGTAAATAAAACAATTGTCTCATGTGATACAATTTTAGAACCAAATTTTTGTTAATAATTCATAAAAGTTTTAATTTTTTAATTTATTTTGATACATGAATTGAGGTTGTTTGATCTCAAATATTACTGAAAAAAATTACAAAATGATAAGATTACAGAAGTTTGTATTCCTAACGTCCTTATAGCATACGTTTAATAATTAAAATTCACACATAATAATATAATATAAAATATTAATAATAAACTGAAACATGTATATTTGAATATGAATATATCAATTTTTAAAAATGGTTTAAATTTGAAAAATGTTAAATATATATATAAAAAAATATTTTTTAATTTATTACATTCAAAATTCAAAATTATTTCAAAAAATTTAAATGTTAAAAAATTATGAATTTTTTGTGGTTATTATTTTGATTAAATAATTCTGACTTTCAAAATTAAATAACATTGAATAGAATTAAAAATTTTAATTTGTTTATGATCTGTGTTTTGACATTAAAATCCAAACTGCTGATATTACAACTTTTCATTTTTGGTTGATTTTATATGTAAGTGAGGGAAACAAATTTGAAAATATATGTATTAAGAAATAAAATATGCATTTTAACAAATAAATATCTATAAAATATATTATTTCTTAATTTAGAAATTGTAATAATCTTAATTTCAGATTTTTTTAAACATAAATTTAATTTTACCATTAGTTTTTAAAACATGATCATCCATGATCCCATTATGAAAATCTATATGTGATGTTGATAATCGATTCCTCGTTCATTTTCAATCTATGTCTTTGATTATATGAGATTTTTTTATATTTGAAAATCAAAATAATACTTTATTCAATATTTTTTATATTGCATATTGCTCATAAAAGGTTATGTTGTTACTTCTGTAAAATATATAAATTTGATAGAAGTCTAGTAAGAGCTTTAAATTTTGATAAAGTACTGTAGAAAAACATTGCATGTGTAATTATATTATGGTTTTCATCAAGGTTCATGATCAATTTCTCCTATATGGTTTACATTATATATAAGTTTCCTTGAATAAATAAATAAATTGATCATGATAAAGAAAAACCAAGTCTAAGAATTGGCTTTATCATCATAGCTGTAAATACTACTAAAATTTGTAAGAAAAATTTGTTAATAATACAGTTTGAACAAAACTGAAGTCTGATCCACATGCAAGAATATCATTCAAGTATGCATATACTTAACGTGAGTTTCAACTGTTGTGTTAGACAGTTGATGCGCACATTTAGACATATTCATGAAGGTATAAATAATCATATCTTCTCTGTTTGCGAATTGGTAAAGATTCTTTGTGAGACTTCCATGAAGGAGAATTTGAGTATGGCTCAACGAACATATTCATCTGCTTGTTCAATGAACACATAAAATATGGGACAAAGTATAATAACAAAAGAATGGAAGACCCCATCAAAGCTTACAAGGATGGAACCAAACCGGTCACAGGTAACATGGGGCTAGGCCCCAATACGAATAAAATGGAATATAAGCATCTGTTATCCCATTGCCATCGACATTATACCTTGGATAATAAACTGAATTGGTATTTAAAGCAAGTAAAGGTAGGGTATCGATTGGATATTCGTGTGCTCCATCCCTGTTCAAGGCACCTAGCGACTTGAACAAGACAGAATAATTTTCTTTGTCTTTCCTTCGTGGACAAACAGGTTTGCTTTGATAGAGCGTCACGTGGAGCTCCAACTGAAAACGCTGAAGATAACGAAAGAGTGAGACAAATTCACATGGAATTGGAGTAAAAATAGAGAAAGACTTGTGTCTCGTGGAGTCCGAATTCATACGAATTCTGTCTCGTGGCGTATGATTGAAGAAAGCAAATATAATGTGTAATTATATGCGTCCAAAGACTAAAGAACACTAGAACCTTTGAGGCTTTTATATACACTATTATATTCGTCAATCCCTCAGAGTGAATGCCATGTTTCTCAACCTGCACCCCGGTTTTGTAAATTAACTCGTCTCCAAACGAAAGCAGTGACAGTTAGAGTGGCTTTACACTACCTGCCTGCCGATCGTAATATCAATAATCATTTTATCATCTTCCAAAATGTACTTAACTCGTTCAGAGGTCTTTTCTTAGAACTACATTTTGTAACAATGAATAGCAGAAACCTGAATTGAAGTATAAAGCCATTTGAACTTAGATGCCAAAATCAGACTACAAATCGATGGGCTAATCTTCATTGATTCGGCTCCCGCCTCTTGTACTTTTCACTTTTCACCACCTACTCCACCACCTGTTGGAGCACTGCCATTAATTTTCTACTCTGACTAAGTTAGGACAATCGTTTATGAAACCGGAGATTGTACTGCAAAATATTATTTTCAGAAGTAGCACACACTACTGGAGTTGGCATTGCAAGATAAATTTTCTGAAAGATTCTCCAAATCTCATGAGCAACAGCAGCAAACCTCAATATTCCATGACAGCCGCGGAATTTAAAGCAAATAATGATAAACTTTGAACTTATATGGTGCAGATTTCATACCAGGTTTCAAGTGTGACATGTGGAGCTTGGGTGTCCATAAAGCAGCTCTTAGACCATGATCTGCTGACATGCTTACGTGAAATCGGTTGGAGGGATCGTTCAATTTGGAACCGACATCCAGCTTTCATAAACTGAAGTTCTCCAGTGGTGGTAATCACATGTATCCATGGACCTTTGGCTCCATTGACCGGTGTTGATCGAGCTTGAAGAAAGATAAAACTTCTGAGATGACATCCAAAATCATGGCAGAGTGCAAGCTAGAGACTTCTGATGACTGCGAGATTTGCTTAAGAACATATTTAAAATCTTCTGAAAAACAAGATCAAACAAAATTGTAATAGCTCACCTGCGAAACTAGCCAGCTCCGATGCTATCCTATGTTACAATGTCCAGTTATCGAATGCATAAGCAATCACATGTTATATCTCCGAGTGTCGAATCTGGGGGCATAACGTTTGAGTGTTGGTGGCTTTGATACTGGACAGTCTCCAATTGGTAGCGATCCAAATCCAATGCCTACGTAATTAAATAAGAATTTCGTGCAAATTCCACACAGTTCTAAAGGTTGTTGGTTTGCATTGTTAATTTTATTTCGCATTTGTTCTAATATAGTTCAAATTTCAGTCAAATCCAAATCTCTGGTCTCTACATAGTCCAATGAGTGTTGTAGATTCTGTACAATGTCATCGCTTTATCACTTCAGAGCTTCACATGCTCCTCACGAACAGAAGATAACTTTCGTGTATATATACGTGTCCATGGTCTAATGGCAACATCTGATGAAAATTCCTCTGGATACACTTTAGTGAGACAATTTTCTTCTTACCTCGCTGCCATGGCAGTTTGTTGTTGCAAACGCGCTGCTGATGAGAAATTTTCAATTAAATTCACTGCCGAGCAAACAGTAGGTAGTGCCATGGTTATCCTTGTGACGTGTGAGCTCAGTTACCTGTCTACTCGGAGTATGCGAGTTCTAGCGTGTTTTGAATCTTAAGACGTACTTTTCCACACGAACATCGTCAGACCCACACGGTACAGACCATTAGAAGAAATTTGATGAAGTTTCCTAGCGCAGAGAGCAAGTTAGGAACTTGTGCTCGTAAAGCGAAGATACTGAATGTCTTCGCACGCTTGTCAGCACTTTGTTCGATGAACAACATCTACTTCACGTATAGGATGTCACGAATCTCAGATGCATTTCAAATGTGGGATTTATCGAAACGACATTGCGGTTGGTAAGCCAAACTAGCAAGAAATCATGTTTAGCTTCTTTAACACACAAATGTTTTATGATCTTTACACCACAGGTGTACTTGCAAAGCAGATCAAGCCTGCCAGAATATTAAAATTCCATCTGGCCCACAGAGCAGGTCACTTAAAGAGAAGCACGTTGACAGATTTTCCCCAACTTCCAATTGTCGTTATGTGTAGTAGACAGGTTCAGCTCTCGGCCCATAGGACCGAAGCTACCATCCTTTCTTGCAGTGTACTAAATTTTCAGCTAGCATATAGTTCACTCTTCTTGGTTCAAAAAGCTACTGTCATGCTGAAGGCATGTAGAGACAGCTACACTGTCTATTTAGCCTCAGGTACATAAACATTATAGAGTAGTATATGGGTGTCACAAGAATCAACGTCAACGGTCAAGTTAACTTCCTGAAAAGATGTGAATTCTTAGTGGGTAAGAAGTCGGGTGAAAACAGTGCCAGTCAGTCAAGCACATGCATGGCCAGCCAGCGAGCCAGCCCCAAGTCTAAACTTCTCACCTGAATTTGTGCTCGTGGTCAAGACTACCATTGACTTCAAAGATCAACCTAAGAATGAAGACGTAATTATCTGGTGCTCTGGGTTTCTAGTTGCTGACTTTCGGAGGAATTGATGTCAAAGAAAAGGTAAAAGGATGAAAGTCATATCCATGGAAGAGATAGAGAGACACAGAGACGGAGTCCAGAGTTCAACTGTTTACGATGTATGGCAGAAGAGGAATATCGATAAGCCGCCACGCCAACTAAGAATCTACATGACTAGACCTCGCATGAAGAAAGCTTGCACAAACTTACTTGAAATCAGCTCAACCGAATCATTATCAATCATGCTCAGTTATAAAGAGCTGTCCGTGCATGAGGATTGACACAGGGAGAGAGGGACACAGAACCAGACAGAGTAGGTTTGAGCGTTAATTGAGACTCGAGCTTGAAGCACAAAGGATATTTCTTACAGAATGATGGCCAGAACGAAGATGAACATTTGCATGGCGGTGTTGTTCGTGCTTATTGCAGTTGCACCTGCCCATGCTGTGCTCACCTCGACCTTCTACGACAACACCTGCCCATTTGTGCAAGGCATCGTTCGACGAGTAGTGGCCAGAGCTATCGCCAACGAGACACGAATGGGTGCATCTCTTCTGAGATTACATTTTCATGACTGCTTCGTAAATGTAAGTTGTTGATGCTGCATCTATACTTCAGCTTGATCTTAGAGTTATTATTATTTAACTAGACATTATCCAGCTCTGAGAAAAGATTGTGGAAAGAACTCCGAGTTGAAACTTGCACCTTTAAACCATATTTTGAAATCACAGTTCAGATTAGAAGGAACTATTATCTAAGAGATCGATTGTAAATTTGACCAAAGTTTTGATACCTTCTGCGCCTTCTTCACAGGGCTGTGATGGTTCCGTGCTTTTGGACGATACAGATACACTGACAGGAGAAAAGACCGCAACGCCTAATCTGGATTCTTTGAGAGGTTTTGACGTTGTAGACACGATCAAAGCAATGGTGGAAGCTGCATGCCCAAATACAGTTTCATGTGCTGACATTTTAGCTATTGCAGCTCGAGACTCTGTGTTCCAGGTAAGTATAATAGTACAAAAAAAATGGTGGATATAGCTTACATGATGAACTCAAGTCCTCATGTACACACTGGCTATCGAATCAACAGGTTTTCAGTCACGAAAGTTATATCTTCCACATGTATTTCAAGCAGAAAACGTTAAGATGCAAATTTGAGCATATATATCTTCAGACTTTGTAGCAGTTGGTTCTACAATTGGTGATTATGAATTATGTGGGAAGAACTTCTGCTGGTGACCAACTAAATGAGGCCTTTGTTTCCACTGATGTCAAAATCGTGCAGCTCGGAGGTCCATCGTGGAGTGTACTATTGGGAAGAAGAGATAGTCTGACCGCGTCCAAAGAAGATGCCAACACTTTCTTGCCATCTCCCTTCTCCGATGTTGCTGCCCTTCGGGCAAATTTTGCAGCAGTCGGTTTGACCACAGACGAGGATCTGGTTGCACTCTCAGGTACTTAAATAAAGAATGCCAGCCTTGGCTTCTTAAATTAAAAATGCAAGCCTTGGCTTCTTAAATTCTAAATTCCATGCGGTTTAAGCTAATTCAGATAATCTATTGAAACTGAGAAGTATATACAGGGAGTGAATGTTGCCATTGTGTAGAGTGAGGTCCTGGAACAAGCTAACTCTGCATAGTGGATATCTGCAGGTGGACATACTTTCGGAAAATCTCGTTGCAGTGCTTTCAGCCCTCGTATTGGAGGGGACCCTCCTGACACTACAATCGATCCTGATTATAATGCCACTCTGAATAGCATCTGCGCTGCTGGGGCTAACACGACTGTGGACCTGGATCAGACAACGCCAACCGCCTTTGATAGTGGATACTACTCAAATCTCCTGATAAACAGAGGCCTACTCTCCTCAGACCAAGCTTTGGAGTCGGAAGGCGGATCCACGGCTGATCTTGTCTCCTTGTATGCCAGCACTCAGAGCAGTTTCTTTACCGCCTTTGGAAATTCCATGATTAATATGGGCAATATCAGTCCACTTGAAGGAACTGATGGCGAAATTCGTGTCAACTGCCGTGTGGTGAACCCAACTGTAGCAACTATGTAGTTCAAGGTTCCAGAACTGTAAATAGCTGCGAAGTTATTTACATTTCAACCTTGATAAGCGTAACCTAGTAAGTCTGCATTTCGTACGATGTGACAGACGTATTATGGAGCCCATTACCCATCCTTCTTGTTATGCTACTTTTTACTCCTAGTATTATGGAGCAATATCACATCAAAGTGATGAGTTCTACGAAGAACTGCCTCACTTTTGTGTTTGGTGATTTGACTTGGTGGAAATACTCATGAGTGTTGTAACGTACTAGTATACCTCACATTTACTTAATAAAAGCTTGTCTATTATTCCCCTGTTGCTCACAGATAACGGTTTAATTTTGAAGTTCTGGAAGATAATCTTTTTAAACTGAATTCTTACAATGGTTAGTTCGTAGTTGAGAAACGTTATTCTCTTGTCGTAATTTCATAAGGGACCTCAAGCATGAAGTTATATGTCAGAAGGACAAGTCGATGTTTAGCATAAGCAATCGATCAGCAGGATCAGTCTTCACAGAAATATGTGCGAATCAAATTAACTTCATTATTTCATAAAAACGGAAGAGGCTAGACCTAAAACTTGTCCAGATATTGGATTTGTCATCAAGAAAGTTGAAAAGTATCTGATTCAGTGGACGAGAACAGCATCATTCAGTTACTTACATCATATCAAAATCGATTGCAAATTGTAATCTGCATGTCAATGAGCAGTCAAGGCATTCTCTCTCCAAATTCCCCAACTGAAAACCTTAAGAGTTTGATTTATGTCTGCAGGTCGGTGGAATACTGAAGCAGAGTAGAGAGTAGAAGCCATTTTAGGACAGCAAAAGCGCACTGGGATCATGTCGGATAAAAGTGAGTTTGTCTCTCTTTCTCTCCCTCGATCTCATTTAAACATACTGACATGTGAATACAAATTGATCTTTGCATTTAAGCCATTCAAAAATATGACTTCTACCTCAGCATTCGACGTGGTTGTCGGACCAGAGTGATCAGAATGTAAATGGATGAATAAATTACAGTGCAATGAATTGATTGGTGTTTGAAGTCCAGGAATTAAAGTTTGAACAGTTTGATGAAGTGTAGCATTATGACCATAACTTTGACCACTCTTCCTGCCCTGCAATTTTAGCAAAAGACTGCAGCGTATCTCCATTGTGGCTCGTGCGGGATACTTAGATCTTATATGAGAGGGTTTGAAGCTCAGATATAGATCCGATCCCATTCCGATGCTAAGAAAATTACCAATTCCCTCTAGATTACTCGAGCTTATTTCTTCCCTGCTGAAGCTACAAGCTACAATACTCGACCAGGAAATATTCGTATATGAAGACACTAGTATGAGAAAATCTCCTACAGGTAGTCAACTAAATCTTGGACAATTTGGACAATTTGTTTCCACTCGGTCCATGATTATGCTCCTTTCACAAGGCAGTAACCGTCAGCGGCAAATTATTCTCAAGGCCTTCTACAGCATGTGTACATTACCTCAGTAGAATCGATGGGAAAGAGAAAGTTCTCTGAGCAGCTACTCAGATAACTCCTGCATTCGATCTATTTGAAGCCTGAACGATCCCATACACTGAATGGACTCTAGAATGCCTCATCTATACCATGAATCAAAAGATTTAAACGGTAGATGTAACAACTATTATATCGTCTATTGAACCCAGAGAAGAATATGAATATGCGAATGGACAAAACAAATGTCAGAACCGCTTGAACCGTCTTCTTAGATCAATCGAATGCCGTGGCAGTCCAGTTGACAGTCTAGCTGGAGCTGTGAACTGATGTGGAGTGAACGTTTACTCTTTCGGTTTTATACAACCCTCCGCAGAGCATATTAGAGGCTAACATGACCAGTCGTCGATCAGATGGGGTTCACAGTTTCGCAAAGGATCTGCATATGAACAAAGTGGTTAATATCAGCAAGAATCTGGAACTGAGGTGTAAGCTCATGCCAAGTTTAGCACAATTGCTAGAAGCCAAACTTTAAGTGAATGGTTTGCGAAACATCATCCACTGGTGTGACGTGAGTTAGACCCAGTTGGTTCCAAGCAGGGCAGTGCAGGGGATGGAATGACTGTACAATCTATTGTCTCCAGGCTGAAATATGCTCTAGAACATCGAAAGATGATTGCCAGACATCAAAACTACGTCTCTAATACCATGTCGGTCTGTATCTGTATCGTTGATAAATGCAACATGCATCGGATTTCTGCCCACGAACATAGACGTTATTATCAAAAAATTCAAAAGTCCACCCAGATCCGTGCAAAATCTTCAGAGTTTGGTTCCTACAAACGCAGTACTAAATTATACATCGAGCGTTATAGAAAGCTGATTTGAAACAGTAGGTGGACTGATGAAGTTCCAGTTATTGGACATTAACCTCCTGGATCGGTAGTAAATTTCTTGTACCGTTGAGCAAACGAATGGAAAACTAAATCCACCTACACGTCACAACGTCTAAATATTACAACGCACCTAATCAGTGAAAGACTGACATAAAGTTCAGTGTTTGAGTCATGAACTACAGTTTTCTCGTTGTGAGTTAATTACTTTCGATCACTTTTCCTGCTAAGTCAGGGCAGTTGTTACCAAGACCTCTAGTTAGGTGCGTGTAACCAGTTAGAGCCCTTAGTGCACTTACCGCTAGTTGGGCATGTGGATGGCGTTGTTTTGAGACCTAGGAATCTAATTATGGTTCTCTAGAGTACACTTTTCTCAGTGTGATTATTATGGAACATTAGTTATTGCAATAACGTGGATTCTTTAAATTCAAACTAGGTTTAGCTCCACTTTAATAATTTATTTATGTTATGGTTATGACATGAGTGTCTTGTGGATGTTTTGATAGCAGAAGATTATTTCCATAACTCCAATTTGATTATATGTTAAGAAATATTAGCTTGTGGAGAGATTTGATTATATGTTAAGAAATATTAGCTTGTGTACATAGATGAAATTATTTTGATGAGTTTTGGAGACAATATTAATATGAAAACTACATCTCTATTACTTTTGGTATTCTGTTTGGTGGGGCGAGTCTATATGACTCTAGTTATGCATTTTGAGTATTTTTTTTGTGTTTTTCTGAATAAAATATGTCATATTTGGGGGAAATAATGGATTTCGAATACGAATAAGCTTTTAAGTCCAAAAATGAATACTGCGAAGAAGATGTGTTAGCATGTTTGAGGAAGTAGAAATAGAGATGGGGTGGGAAATGTTATGATCTTTAGGGCGACAGATTTTTTGAGTTGCAATAGTGTGCAGAATTCTCTAATATCACATTGTATATTCAAGAATTCTGCACAAGGCATCGAGGCCTAAGGTGAAAGCTTCAAAGATTTATGATGATAACCCAATCTCCTTAATGCTATAGCAACTCGGCAGTTAACTTAGAATGTGGAGTGTACGGAGAAGCATAAGATGGAGTCAAAAAAGGAAGCAAAGGTTGTTCAGGTATCTTACTCAAAGATTTGCAAGATATGAGAAGTAGAAGTAAAATTAGTGAAGTTGGAGAATGAGCAACTTTAGGGCCAATTGTGGGGTCTAAAGCAAAAGTTGCATGAAGTAGATGTAGAAATTCCTACTAGATTAGAAGCTTTAGTAAGTAAGTTGAATTAGCTCCATGTAACCATTTTTTTAGGATCCCATCCTTGAATATAAATGGTACCCATTTCACTTGATTCCATAAATACTGACATAACTACATTCCCCAACTTACATCCTATGGTTGTTCCGTGCAGTCTCTATGCGGGGAAATTGTTGGTGCAGAAAAGCGTGAAACAACACTCCATGCACACTTGAGCCACCTTGATGAATTGATGAGGACATCTCAGCTTTATGGATACATTCACACTCAAACAAGATGGATTGCCCTACGTGGCAAACCACCAATACTTGATGATAGAAATGTTTGGAAGTTGTGGATGATTTTCAGGCGCTGCTGAGTGTATAGGCTGAAGATTCAGGGATGTCTCTAGCTCTGTTCATGGTGAAATCCATATTTTGTTGCGGAGGAATATTCTCTTTGGAAGAATAGTCATTTTATGTCTCATGGAGAGTTATGTGGAGAGCGGGGCGTTCTGACCGAGAATTTAATGGTCATGTGGGCATTAGTTTCTTCCCACCGAGGACTCTCAAGAAGTCAGGTCATGTTCAAAATTTCTCCCATTGGAGATTAGCCCCTATGAGGAGTGTATTTGATCATAATTCTGGTCCCCGCTACCACTTGAATCCTATGCCAATTTTGAGGAAGGTGACATTGTCAGAGAATCAAGTCCAATGCAACGTCCTTGGTCAATTTTATTTACTCATCATAGTAGGGGAGTGTGATCTCATAATATCAAACTTCAAAGCACATATAGAGTAGTCTACCCAGGCACCAGCAAAATCCGGCTGGAGAAGTAGAGCTGCGGTTTCTCTTATGGTTTAGGGATTTTCATTCAAGGTAAATTTTTATTTTTCTCATATGAGTGGGAAGAAGTCATTGGAGGTTTTATTTGATGACCGAACGACATAAGGGACAAGTTTAGGGACTAGGCGGAGCGAGATGGCAATCATGAAGACAGGAGGAGCCGGATTTGACATTGTCAAATATAATGGGCATGATGACTATCTTTTGTGGGAGACTCAAGTTGAAGGCTTCCGGTTTAGGGAAGTCATTGAGGACTAGAAGTACCTTCAAAAGCAAGCAGTGAGTATTGTTATACTCCATTTACAACCTTCATTTCTGAAGCAAGTTAATGAGTATGACAATTGTACTTTACTGTTTGAGGCTCTTCAGCGATAGTTTTATCGCAAAGAGTTATCAAACATGTTATACATCTCCTTGAAGCTGATTAGCTTTAAGATGAAAGATTTAGATATGCCAATACAAGATCACATTGATGACTTTGGTGATCTTATAATTGATCTTCACAATCTTGGAGAGGAGATAAGCGATGAGAGGAAGGCCCTCCATCTATTAAGTTCATTACCTGTTTCATATCAATCATTGTAACGAGTGTTGTTTCATTGTGATAGGCAAACAATTACTTACAATGAGATGGTAAGTGCATTATTGAGTCATGATCTACAACAAAAGATGATGATGCCTTCTTCACCACCCTCTTCATCCGGTACGGCGCTGAATGTGACTCGTGGACGATTACAATCACGTAATGATAAGGATGGGAAGAAGTTTGGATCTAAAGGTAGATCCATGTCTACGGGTAAATCCCAAGACATTAAGATGGTGGTCTGTTGGAAATGTGGCAAAAGTGGTCACTTTAAGAACTGTCTAGTGGAGACAAAGCCTAATGATCCTCTTTTGGTCAATGTGTCTCAAGATTTTGATGAGGAGGATGATTTCCTCTAAGATGGACTATGAAACCAGAGGTATGCTCTATGCAACTCACCAAAGGACATTGGTGATGTATGGATTCTGAATAGTGCTTGTTCTTATCATTTGTTATATTAGAGAGTTTTTTCATACTTTTTCAGTATCAAACGGTTTAATTTTTATGGGAAATAATCAACCATGTAGGATTGAAGGTGTTGGATCTGTCAAGATTCACATGTTTGATGGGGTCAAGCGTACATTGATTCACGTCAGATTTATAACTGACATGAGAAAAAATCTTATCTCCCTTGGAATGTTAGATTCAAAATGCCTTGAATGGAGTTCTAAACAAGGAGTACTTGAGGTGAGAGTAAGTGATAAGATTATCTTAAGAGTACACAAGCATAGAAATCTGTATGTGCTAGAAGGCAATACCATTTGTGGTGAAGTCAATCTTACCAGATCTTGGCGAGAGATGGCTCATGTTTAGCATTCTAGAATGGTACATAAGAGTAACATATATTTAATCTTCCTTCGTGATAGGGGCTTGTTACTTGGTTTAGGTAAAGTTGACATGTAATTTTGTGAACATTGTGTTATGGGCAAGAAACATAGAAAAGCCTTTGGTGTTGAAACTCATAGTTCCAAAGAGTTACTTGAGTATGTACATAGTGTTGTGTGGGGACCCTCTCCCAAAGCCTCACATTCTAGGAAGTGGTGCTATTTATCATTTATTGATGATTACTCAAGATTTGTGTTGGTTTATTTTCTCACACAAAAGTCTTAAGTCTTTCAAAAGTTGAGCCCAAGTTGAGATCTAGACTAGTCAAAAGGTGAGATATCTACATTTGGATAATGGCAGGGAGTATACTTTTGATGAGTTTAGAAGTAACTGCAAGGAGGAGGAGACCTCTTGTGACCTTACCATGGTTTGTATTCCGAAATAAAATGCTCTTTATGAGAGACTCAACCTAACAGTATTGGAGAAGGTACGTAGTATGTTGAGTCAATCTAGTTTACCATATGAATTCTAGGCTGAAGTTGTTAATACCGCAATGTATTTGATAAATCTTTCTCCTTCAAGTGTTATCAATTTCTTGACACCATTTGAATTGAGACACAAATAGAGTGCTAATTATAGTCATTTGAGAATTTTTTATTGTAATGTTTATCCTCTCATACCTAAAGACAATAGTACCAAGTTCGATACTACATCCAAAAAGTATCATTTTCTTGGATATGCAAGTGATGTGAAAGATTTTAGTCCATGGGATCTTGTAGCTTTTAAGGTGATTGTCGGGATGAGTCCATATTATTTGAGTGGGAGATATCCATCAAACTGACCTCAAATGCACATCTTGTGTCTATCATTTCACTGCTACATACAGCCAATGATCTTGTCCTCCGACAGAGTGATCAAGTCCAGATTCAAGAGATAACGCTTTGCATGGCATTGATCACCAAACAAGTCTCAAGGCCCTCGTTAGTTATCCGCTTAGACTGGCATTGCGTTGATCACGAAACAAGTCTCAAGGCCCTCGTTAGATATCCGCTTAGACTGACGAACAAATATCACAACTTTGAATCTTCCTTCTTTCGGCCAAGCTCGGCCTTTGTCAAGAACAGACATTCAGTACCTGAATACATTTGCGTTGTCATTGTGCATATTTTCCCAAGCAAAATTGTTTACTGTTAACCATGAATTTCAAGGTTGTTAATCCTGTCTTCCTTGATTCTGGTAGCAATCTGCATAAGTAGAATAGATTAGGTCCAGAAATATCAATATTCAGAGGTAAAGATTTTTATGCAAATTTGTCAAGTCGGCTGTTGCTGGACACGGAAGATGAATGGCAAAAGTTCAAACTCAAGCTTAAGTCTATAACTTACAGTCTTTGACTCTTGCACATTGTAGTCGACTGTTTCCTGTAGACTGTTATCATACTTTTCATGTAGTTGAAAGAACCAAGTACTTCAGTGAAATTTCGATTGACCACTAGACAGCAAATGCATTGACCTGAAGTATTCTTAAGAAGATCAGTAGCAACAGGGAAGTGCGCTAGAGTGGCAGAGTTTGATTCGCAACAGGGAACAAGAGCTGACAGCGTACGAGGAAGCACATGCCTAGAGTTTTTCACCTAACACAACACTGAAGTTTGTACCCGAATTTCAAACACCTCGGGTACCCAAATCTGAAGTTGACAAACTTTGGAACACGAATCAGATTTTTTCGATTCCAGTTTACAGCCATACACGTGTACAAAGCATTCAGTGATATTGTACTTCCCAATGCGCCGACAAATACAAAGTTGATTCTTCGAAGGGGAGCTCAAACAGTAAGCATAAAACAATGGTATTTTATTCTAACATGTCCCTTAGATGAAGTTATGGAACATATGGAGCAAATTTTTGAATAACAAGAATTGGAGTAACAAGTTGTCGTTCGTGAGCATCAACACATAGCACAAAATGATGAAGATCAACAAGGACCATCTACTATGAGATCATCAAATCAGATTAGTAGAGCTCCCAAAAGGTATGGAACATGGGCTGATTCATCTATTCTTGAGTATCATGATATTGAATCTGAAAATCATGATGGCAATGCGTTGATCCTGGAAGAAGTAGAACTTTGTTCATGTAGAGAAGCTCAAGCCTCTATCAATAAGCTTGAGTGGAATATTGCTATGGAGCGTGAGATGCAATCGCTTGTTGAAAACAAGACTTAGGAGGTGGTGGAGCTTTCAAAGGATCAACCATTGGTTGATAGCAAGTGGGTCTACTAGTTAAAGGATAATCCAACGGATGAAGAGAATAGGATCTTCAAAGCCAGGTTGGTGACTAAGGACTTCACACAAGAGAAAGTTGTGGACTACAATGAAGTCTTCTCACCTTTAGCATGTTGGTCCGAAAGACAGGAAATACACCAAGAATCAACATGCAATCAAGAGACGAGATAAAAAATACGTGGTTCATCTCACAGAGGCTACGTCCACGGACACACAGAGTCATTTACTAAATAACCCTAATTTGTGTTAAAGAGAGCTTCTGCCAGCCCTCTTATATAGTAGTACCAGCCTTTGTCCTAGTCTAACTAAATATAGTGAAACTAACCAGAGTTACTCAAGACCTGAGTTAACTCCTAACAATCTCCCTGTTGACTCATGTCTTGGGGTATCTAACTCTTGTCACCATATACATACTCCACGGGAAGGCCTCGAAGGAAACCTAAAGCATAGGCCCTCCTGTAAACAAGGATTAACTAGAACTAAGCCGTAACCTAACTAGGAAGGAGTAAAGCATAAACAAGAATCAAACAATTGCTAGCGTAATTCTACTAGTGCTCCTTGTGCAAAACCTGCATAGTAGCACAATGCCTCCTGAAACTCTTTAAAGGAATAACTTTGGTCAAAGAATCAGCTGGATTGAGTTTACCGTCAATCTTGACTAGCTCAACCTTCATATCAGAAACTACATCAGAAACTTCCTATCAGAA
This sequence comes from Marchantia paleacea, assembly GCA_014180765.2. Lineage (NCBI taxonomy): Eukaryota > Viridiplantae > Streptophyta > Marchantiopsida > Marchantiales > Marchantiaceae > Marchantia > Marchantia paleacea. Next base: position 1,108,692 of record MUAA02000098.1, read on the forward strand.
AGTGATATATGATGTCGATGTGCTTCACCCTGCTCTCCATCACTTGATTTGCTGCAAGATGTAAGACACTCTGACTATCACAATGGAGATTTACAACATGTTGTTTCAATCCCATCTCAGTGATAAGTCTATTCAACCAAATAGCCTCCTTTCTTTGCTTCCATTTCTTTGCTACATATTCGGCTTCCGTAGTTGACTGAGCTATGCACTTCTGCAAGGTGGATCTCCAACTAACGCATTCACCTCCAAGTGTAAACATGTACCCAGTTGTAGACTCCCTCTTGTCCAGATCTTGTCCATAGTCAGCATCAACGTAACCCAACAAGGATTTGGCATTGTCCAATAAACCATCAAACAAAAGACCAAAATCCTTAGTACTCTTGAGGTACCTGAGGATCCACTTGACAGCTTCCCAATGCACCTTCCCTGGATTTGACATGTACCTGCTCACCTTGCCCATAGCTAGAGCAATATCAGGTCTAGTGCACATCATCAAATACATGAGGTTGCCCACGGCCTTGTCATAGGGAATTAACGACATATTTCCTCTCTCAGTTGCATTAATTGGACATTGAGCTACTGAGAGCTTACAATGTGCCGCTAAAGGAGTCCACACTCCTTTAGAGTCTGTCATGTTGAAACTATCAAGCACACGCTGAATGTACTTGCCTTGATTTAATCATAGCTTCCTCTCCTTGAAATTCTTGTGGACATCCATACCTAATATCCTCTTGGATTTACCCAAATCCTTCATCTTGAATGCAGATTTCAGTTTCCTCTTGCATCTATCAACGTCGGATTGTTCCTTTGCCAAAATGAGCATGTCATCCACATACAGTACCAGAATAATGAGTCTAAAGATCTCATTATTCACCTTCTTCATGTAAACACATGGATCAAACACACTCTGTGAAAATCCTTGTGCTTTCATGAACTCATCAAACCTTGCATTCCATTGCCTATGAGCTTGCTTCAATCCATATAGAGATTTGAGATATCTACAAACTAACTTCTCATGACCTTTCTTCTCATAGCCAGTAGGTTGTCTCATGTAGATTTCTTCCTCCAAAGATCCATATAGAAAAGTCGTGACAACATCCATTTGATCCATAACTAGACCAAATATCGCAGCAAGTGCACATACCAGACGAATTGTAGCATACTTTGCTACAAGTGAGAAGACTTTGTTGTAGTCCACACCTTTCTCTTGTGTGAAGCCCTTAGCCACCAACCTGGCTTTGAAGATCCTCTCTTCTTCACCGGATTGGATTATCCTTCAACTAATACATCCACTTGCTATCAACCAAAGGTTGACCCTTTGGAAGCTCCACCAGCTCCCAAGTCTTGTTCTCAACAAGCGATTGCATTTCACGCTCCATAGTTATGTCCCACTGAAGCTTATTAATAGAGGCTTGAGCTTCTCTATATGAACAAGGTTCCTTTTCTTCCAAGATCAACGCATTGCCATCATCATTCTGAGCTTCAATATCATGATCCTCAAGAATAGATGAATCAGCCCATGTTCCATACCTTTCGGGAGCTCTACTAATCCGATTGGATGATCTCCTAGTAGATGGTCCTAGTTGATCTCCATCGTTTCGTGCTGTGTCTTGAGGCTCAACAACGACAACTTGCTCCTCCAATTCTTGTTGTTCAAGAATTTGCTCCATCTGTTCTGGAGGTTCTCCTTGTGGTGCATCATTAAACCCATAATGATCAATCTCCCCCTCAACAACATCTATGAGTGAAGATTTGCCCTTGTCAGTACGGGGAGCCTGAGATATCTCCCCCTCTTTCAATGATATGGGCTCATCGCAAGAAACATCCCTACAAACAATCACCTTACAAGCTACATGATCCCATAGCCTATAACCTTTTACACCACTTGCATATCCAAGAAAACAACACTTCTTGGATGTAGGATCCAACTTGATCCTATTCTCCTTAGGTATGAGAGGATAAGCCGTACAACCAAAAATTCTCAAACGACTATAATCAGCCCTCCGTTTGTGCCTCAATTCAAACGGTGTGAAGAAAGCGATTGCACTTAAAGGAGACAAATTTACCAAATACACTGCGGTATTTACAGCTTCAGCCCATAATTCATATGGTAAACCAGATTTGCTCAACATACTACGCACCTTCTCCAATACTGTTCGGTTGAGCCTTTCAGAAACAACATTTTGTTGCGGAGTATAAACCATGGTGAGATGATGAGTGATCCCCTCCTCTTAGCAGTTACTTCTAAACTCCTATGAAGTATACTCCCCGCCATTATCCAAACGTAGATATCTCACCTTGTGACCAGTTTGAGTCTCAACTTGGGCTCTCCAACTTTTGAAAGCTACAAAGACTTCAGACTTGTGTGTGAGAAAATAGACCCACACAAATCTTGAGTAATCATCAATAAACAATACATAGTACCACTTCCCAGAATGTGAGGCTTTAGGAGAGGGTCCCCACACGTCACTATGTACATACTCAAGTAACTCTTTGGAACTATGAGTTCCAACACCAAAGGTTTTTCTATGTTGCTTGCTCATAACACAATGCTCACAAAATTCCATGTCAACTTTACCTAAACCAGGTAACAAGCCCTTATCTCGAAGGAAGGTCAAGTACATGTTACTCATGTGTCCCATTCTAGGATGTCAAACATGAGCCATCTCAAGCCGAGATCTGGTAAGATTGACTTCACCACATATGCTATTGCCCTCTAGCACATTTCCAACAGACCACCGTCTTTCTGTCTTGGGATTTTTCCCCTAGACATGGATATACCTCTAGATCCAAACTTCTTCCCATACTTCTCATTCCTTGATTGTGACCGTCCACGGGTCACATTCAATGCCGTACCATAAAAGGATGGAGTAGAGATCATCATCTTCTGTTGTAGGTCATTAGTTAGAAGAGCACTTACAACCTCATTGTAAGTGATCGTTTGTCTATCACGATGGAGCAATACTCGTGACAATGACTGATATGATGCAGGTAATGAACTTAACAGATGAAGGGCCTTCCTCTCATCAGTTATCTCCTCTCCCAGATTCTGAAGATCAATAACAAGATCACCAAAGGCATCAATGTGATCTTGGATCTTCGTACCTGTATCTTTCAACTTGAAGCTCATCAGATTCAAGGAGGTGTACAACCTGTTTGACAACTCTTTGCGATGAAACCGTCGCTGAAGAGCCTCAAACAACAACATACAATTGTGATACTCATCAACTTGCTTCAGAACTGAAGGTTGTAGATGGAGTATAACGATACTCATTGCTTGCTCTTGAAGGTCCTTCCAGTCTTCATCATCGAATGTAGAGGGTTTAGGCCTCAATGACTTGCCCAATCCAGAAGCCTTCAACTTGCCTTTGACTTGCCTCTCCCACAATAGATAGTCATCACGCCCATCGTATTTGACAATGTCAAATCCGGCTCCTCCTGTAACATCTTGCTACGTCTAGGCGCTGAACTTGTCTTTTGTGTTGTTTGGTTGTCAAAAGGAACCTCCAAACTTAACTTCTTTCCACTCATTTGAGTACAAAAGGAAATTTATGGTGGGATAAAAACTTTAAACCACAAGGGATACCTTTGCTAAGCTTACTGCTCTACTGCTACTTATGCCCAGTCTGCAGTTCCAATCTGCCTGTGACGCTCCACAGTCCACTCTACTGCAAGCCTTGCGGAAGAGAGGCAAAGTGCATCCTATCTCTGCAACTCCTTCATTGACCAGCAATTAAGCAACGGTCTTGGCTCCCAACCTTCCCGCACTCACTTCTACTCCCTCTACCTTCTCCCTCTTCTGGTCAAGAGCTAATTTGCGAGCCTCTACCAGCCCATCTGTCATTGCTGCGGCTACCTGTTCCCTAGCTAGCAAGCTATCATTCCTGAACTTTTCCATATCAACAGCGACGCGAGAGTCCTCCTCCTCTACCTTCTTACGCTTGTTCTGAAATTCTTTAGCTATCTTTTCCAATTCTCTCCCCTTCATTTCAGACTTCCACTCTTTCAATTTCTTCTCAGCATTAACGTGACGTAGCCTCCTCCCACGCATATCATGACATGCATCAAAATTACTCGTTTTCTTCTGTCCCGCTTTGGTCACCGCAGCCCTCAAAAGCGACCCGAATCCCCCCTTGCATCCTCTCAACCACAACAACAAGCAGCAATATGGAAAAAATCCATTCGCATTGGCTACAAGACTGCTTCTTGTCACAAGCTCTCGTGTCCCTGTCACAAGCCTCTGCCAAGCTCCAGGATTACCTTCACTCACGGCCAATTCCACTTTCAATTCCGCTCTGATACCAGAAGAATTGAAAGGAGAGATTGGAGGCCCAGGGTTGAAAGACAAGACTGTGGCTCCTCCGTTGCTCATGCCAGGGGACAGTTGTAGTGAAGCAGCCCCAAAACCCATACTACATGTACATTGGAATTGTTCAAAGAGTGACCAACGAAAGGGCATGCGTTATATTCAGAGGAGGCAATTGGGATAAATTGGTCACATTCAAGATATCTGATTTGATGACAGTGAAGAATCGACAGCAATCGCCTCCAGCAGAATATCAAATCTTGTACATCAGTCCAAGTGGGGAAGATAGCAATCACATTCGACATCTGACAGACCCCTCCAAATCGAAACAAGATGAATTCTTCCGCCTTTTCTCTCCCCCGAAGTCTTTCACATTCGATTTGGTGCAATTTACTGTGATCGTTCACATCCGTGTCTTCACATATTCCCTATGAAAAAGAGCCGATTGCTACTCCCCTAGAGAAGGATGTGTGACTGCATGTCGAATAGTAATTGGTTTATCACGAATTATTCGAATCTATAATTTACCACCTCGACAAGCGTAGCGAGTTATAGCTGTGCGACCTCCTTCTATTTTTTCACTTGATGATCCTCTCAAGAAATCTGCAGAAGTACAACCTACATTTGTACCAGATTTTACTCTACTAACAACCGAAGCAGCTGCAGATGATACTCTAGCTGATGAAACAGTGGATGACATAGCTTTTCTCAAGAAATTGTGTTAACTCCCTCAGTAGATTGGTTCACCCCGATGTTCACCCCCATTGCTTCTTGCAGAACGCAAAAATTGAAACTATACCACGAGCTCCAAGAACCTCTGCATGATGTCTTCCTAACTTTGGCAGATCCTCACCTCCACAGTTCCAAATCCCAACACTAGAACTAAAATTTCCTCCACCTCTGCAGAATTGCTCTATTTGGGACCAAGCTCTGATACCAATTGTTGGTACGAAAGGCAGAAAATACACCAAGAAGCAACATGCAATCAAGAGACGAGACAGGAAATACGTGGTTCACCTCACTGAGGTTACGTTCACGGAACACACAGAGTCACTTTACTAAATAACCCTAATTTGTGTAACAAAGAGCTTCTGCCATCCCTCTTATATAGTAGTACCAGCCCTTGCCCTAGTCTAACTAAATATAGTCAAACTAACCAGAGTTACTCAAGACTTGAGTTAACTCCTAACATAGCAAAGTATGTTACAATTTGACTGGTATGTGCATTTGCTGCGATATTTGATCTAGTTATGGATCATATGGATGTTGTCATACCATTTCTATATGGATCTTTGGAGGAAAAAATCTACAGGAAACAACCTATTGGTTATGAGAAGAAAGGTCAGTAGAAGTTGGTTTGTAGGTTGCTCTATATGGATTGAAGCAAGCTCCTAGTCAATAGAATGCAAGGTTTGATGAAATCATGAAAGAAGGAGGATTTTAACTGAGTGCGTTTTATCCATGTGTATACATGAAAAAGGTGAATAATGAGATCTTTAGCATCATTTTTCAAGTACTCTTTATGGATGACATGCTCATTTTGGCAAAGGAACAATCCGATGTTGATAGATGCAAGAGGCAACTGAAATCTGCATTCAATATGAAGATTTGGGTAAGTCCAAGATGTTCACAAGGATTTGAAGAAGAGGAAGCTATGGTTAAGTCAGGGCAAGTACATTCAATGTATGCTTGTGAAGTTTAACATGGCAGACTCTAAAGGAGTGTGGATTCATTTGGCGGCACATTTTAAGCTCTCAACAACTCAATGTCCAATTGATGCAACTGAGAGAGGAAAGATATCGTCTATTCGCTATGACAAGTCAGTGGGCAGCCTCATGTATTCGATGGTGTGTACTAGATCTGATATTGCTCTAGCTATGGGCAATGTGAATAGGTACATGTCAAATCTAGGAAAGATGCATTGGGAAGCTGTGAAGTGGATTTGCATGTACATCAAGAGTACTAAGGATTATGGACTTTTATTTGATGGTTTATTAGACAATGCCAAATCCTTGTTGGGTTACGTTGATGTTGATTATGGAAAAGATGTGGACAAGAGGAAGTCTACTACTGGGCATGTATTTACACTCAGAGGTGGATGCGTTAGTTGGAGATCTACCTTGCAGAAGGGCATAATTCAGTTAACTACGGAAGCAGCAACGGAAAGAATAAAGGATGATATTTGGATGAATAGACTTATCACTGAGATGGGATTAAAACAAGATGTTGCAAATCTCCATTATTATAGTCAAAGTGCCTTACATCTTGCAGCAAATCAAGTGATGGATAGCAGGGTGAAGCACATCGATATCATATATCACTTTATTAGAGATGCAGTTTATGATAAGAAGGTTGAGCTAGTCAAGATTGACGGTAAACTCAATCCAGCTGATGCATTGACCAAAGTTATTCCGTTAGAGAGTTTAAGGAGGCATTACGCTACTATGCATGTTTTGCATAGGGAGCTCTCGTAGAGTTACTCCAGCCATTTTTCGATTCTTGTATATGCTTTACTCTTCCCTAGTTAGGCTACCGCTTAATTCTAGTTAATCCTTGTCTACAGGAAGTCCTATGATTCAAGTTTTCTTCTAGGACTTCCCACGGAGTATGTATATGGATAACAAAAGTTAGAGATCCCCAAACATGAGTCAAGGGGGAGATCGTTAGGAGTTAACTCAAGTCTTGAGTAACTCTGGTTAGTTTGATTATAGTTAGTTAGACTAGGGCTGGTACTACTATATAAGAGGGCTGGAAAAAGCTCTCTGTGACATAATTAGGATTATTTAGTAAAGTGACTATGTGTGTTCCTTGGACGTAGCCTTGTCGTGCACATATATATCGCATCACAACATAAATCGTTGTCACATCAAACATCATAACACATAGATTGTCATACAACAACACAAGTGTACCACAATAATTTTTTCTACTCTCAAAACATCCACAAGGACACTTCGCTCATAACCATAGCATAAAAGAGAGATTACAGTCAAGCCAAACCCACTTTGTGCTTCAAAGACTCCAAGTTCCTGCACTAGCTACTATCCACCATAGCCACACTCTCAAAGACTCAACTTCGAAAACTGCCCTCCAAGGAGCCCTAATTCGAACTCTACCCCTTGAGCCCTATGACCCCTAACGGCGCTGTCGGCCCTAACAGCAGTTCTAGTTCAAACAACGCTAATTGCACAACTCGCTCTAACTGTTGTATATGCTCTTGCATACGCGCAACTATCTAACTAGATATGCCACTACATAAGTCGTGACAGCTTCATTGAGGTGAATCACGTATTTCATGTGTCAATTTTTGATTGCATGTGTTTCTCAGTGTATTACTATTTCGGACCTACAAAGTCAAGGTACATATTATAAACGTCTTAGTGTTCTATTGAAAGAGTTTGTTTTTGGAAAAAAATTGAATCCCAATAATAGGACATTTAAGTACAAAGTTGCATGATTCAACAACAAGGAAAATCCATGTTGGAAGGAAAAGAAAAGCTCAAATCATTTTCTAAACATCATTAACTTTACTTCAACAACTTTGCCAAGACAACAAAAATTTGATTGTGATTGTTATTTTTAGAGTGAGACTTTAGCAACACATATATTAACGATATAAATATGTTATTTCATATGGTTAAGCATACACACAATAACATTGATGATTGATCTTGCAACTTTATCTAGGTTCAAAGAAACATTTGATTGTTTATTTTTATATATAGCAAAGATATTCAATGCAAATCTGGTGAAATCCTTATCATTTGTGTTTAAAAATTTCTAGATTACATGTTTTATGCAAATAAATTTTTTGTCAAGGAACAAGATTTAAAGTTTGCCATGCTTGATTCAATTATTTTTCAGAAATAATGTACTTGTATTTCAAGCCTTAAGGATATCAAACTTTACTTTTTTCTTTCAAATTTTATTTTTTTTAATTGGACAAAAATTTTACCATAAATTATGATGTAAACTTTTCTAACGGTCTCATCAAAAATCAATTAAAATAGATTTTTTATTTAAAAGACTATCTTGCTTATGTATAATTGATGTATCATAATTTGTATGAATACTTTCATGACATTGAATCATTTATCATGCATTAGGAATATGTCCGGATTATATCCTATACTGATGAAGGATGAAAGAAATATGTGATAGTGATGAGACATCCAATTTTTGAACTTTTATAAACTTATGTATCCAATGTGAATCCACCATGATTTTGTAAGACCTTAAAAGATTTTACAAAATCCAAGCTCCAACGATAACCAAGTTTCATATTGGTAGGTGATGTAACTATGGTGTAGGGGCATTAAATGATGCTCAAACACAATCACTTACCATACATATGGCCATAAATTCTAGCACCTAGTTTTCATACCTCTTCACCAATAGTGGTTTTGAAGTAAACTATATGTCCTCTTCACTCCAAAATGATCTGACTCCTCATGAGCATGTATGATCAACTGCGCTCTTTGAGATAGAAGTGGCACAACAAGAATAATGCCATCTCCCCATACACGAAGAAGGTGTCCAATCTAAATTTCTGAGGTCTTGGTAAAAATTGATTCTGCTCTTTGGCTCTCAAAATACCCACCAAAGCACATGTACAAACATACTCCAACACTATCATGTCATTATGGATGTCTTGGCTTAGCACCAAACCATCTTTAGTCTTAGCGTCCAAAGATAACATATCCATTGTCTGACCTAACAGAGATATCACATAGCTTTCAAGTGCCAACATACCCAAAAAGGCATATGCATGCCAATATCACCATGTCATTGAGGCCCGACTTTATCAACTTGAGTTGTATATGGATATTGACTAAACCAATTTGCATCGCAATTTATCACTCCAGGTTTTAGAACAATTGTGAAATCATACTCTTGTAGGATAAGAGTCCATCATGCAAACGTTCATGTTAGCATATCTGATTGCATCAACCACTTCAATGATTGATGATTAGTGATGAGAGTGAAGGAGTTTCCCAACAAATAACATCTAAAATGTGCCACCGTCCAAACAGATGCCAAACACTTCTTCATAGGAACTAAACCTTGACACCATTGCATTGTTGGAGCAACTTTCATAACCTACTATAAACTTGTTCCTCTAACCATCATGTTGGGTAACTATTGCTCCCAAATCCAAATATGTACTTGAAAATAATAACCTCTCACTAGTCTGCTCAAAATAGGGGTAGATATTAACGTTTACTTAAGCTCAACAAAAAATTCAAAGTTCATCTACCTAAATTCACTCTTGATCTAGCTTTGTCAACTTTGTCAAGGCTTTGGCAATAATGCTAAATTTTTGCATATATCGATGATAAAAGTTTGCAAGTCCAAGGATAGCTCGCACCCTTGTCACATCTAAAGGTTGTGAAATAGTCAAGATTGCATCCTCTTTGGTTTGCTGAACTCTTAACCTTGGGTATATGGTATGACCCAAGTACTTTATGTTCTCTTGAAAGAACTTACACTTTCCAAAATACAATTTAAAGCCATGAGTAATCAATAGCTCAAATACCTTGGTTAGCTCAACGTGAATGTTGAATATGGAGAGACAGTTAGCTCAACATGAATGTTGAGTTTGGAGAGACACTATAAGCTATACAAACACTATAAAAGCTTTGATTGAGCTTGTTCAACGACACTTTTTCTGAAACAATTTTGAGAGTTGAAGTTTCATCTCGTGCATTCGAGAGAAAGAAGAGGTGACATGTGTGTCTATGTTAAGTCTTGTGTTTGTGCTTAGGATTGTAACTATGATGCAAAACTAGATTGATTGTGTTGTGTGTGAGAAAATTGGCGGAAGAACTAAAGTTGTGTCTACAATCAAGTAGCATTTCAAAGTCTTATGGAGGATCAAATGCATATGATATTTTGATAGACTAGTAGAGTTCCTCAACATGGTATGAAAGCAAGTGGTTGAGTATAGTGATTTCTTTGTATGCAATTTCAGAAAAAAGTCAGATAAATTGAAATCAGTGTGTGTATCACTGTTCAAGAGAAACATAGAACATGAGATCACATGGCAGGTACGTCGGTGAATATGCTGATGGTGAAGCATACATTGGATGACACCAACTATGCAATGTGGAAGTACAAGTTGTGTGCTCTGTTTAGAACACATGGGTTGTATCAGTTGATGATAGGAGATGAAATCAAACCAAATCAAAGAAATGTTGACCAATTCAATCTTTGAGATGATAAAGCTTTAGCATTAATTCAACTCTCAATTCGAGACAATGAGAGAGTTCCTATCAGACATGCATAGTCTTTGAAAGAAGCGTGGGATATTCTTTTCAAGAAATACAAGATGGTATCTACAATTAGGATGTTGGTTTTGAGACCTGATCTGACAACTGTGAGACTTCAAGAAGGAGACTCAACGGTGAAGTAGTTGACTCATTGAGTCTCCTTCTTGAACTCTCACATTTTTCCGATCTTGTTTCAAAATCAAGAGTTCACTTGACTCACATTCAAGAGATTGTGAGAGTTTATTACTAAGTTGTCTAACTTTAATTCAAAGATAGAAGATATGGAATTCGTGCATCTCATGTTGAACAACTTAGCAAGATTGCCCGAAATTATGGTGAGTACATTGAGCATTGAGAAATCTTTCCAATTTTCACTAGACTCAACAATATTCTTGTGCAAGAAGAGTTGAAGAGGCAAAGAGATGATGCTCATGAAAACTAGAAGTCATCTAGTATGGAGTATGCTCTTCTTGCAATAAATAAGCAAGGTTCAACCAAGAGAAACCATGGAGGAAATTTCACTAGGAAGTGGAATAAAGATAAGTCACAAGGATTAGGGAAACAAAAAAGGGGGAAATCATCAACATTCCAACATGGAGTGAAGCACCACAAGCATAAGGTTTATAGTTAGATTTTATTGTTGAAACAAAAAGCAACATATTGCTAAGTATTGTTATAAATTGCTTGCTAAATAGAGAAATATTAGCAACAAAATCAACAATCAAATGAAAATTTTGAACATAACCAGCATAAAAATAATCTTGTAAGTTTTATTTATTTTGGCAAAAGAAAATACAAAAACTACGTGGATAGATTTTGTTGCTTTAAATAACATGATCTGTCGATGTGACTTATTTACAATGTTTACAAAAAATTAAAATTGTTCATCGGTCATAGTAAGAGTTGGAGCTCATGCATACATTATCAATGGAGTTACACATTGACAATATCAGTGCTATCTACTTCACCAACAATCCAGCTTGTCACTGTCGTATTAAATATTTGAACACACATATTTAATTTATAAGAGAGAAGTTCCAAGAAGGTGATCTAATTCTAATATGGTGTTCCAGATATGCACAAGTAGTTGATATATTTCTCAAATCAATATCAACTTAGATGGAAAGGTTTCTTACGTATCTAGTTGTATGTAGGAATTACTTGATGCAGTAATCACTATGCAGATGTGTTGAGAATTAATGATTCATTGATGAATCTTGAATTGAAACCATACTCAATAAAAATATCAGGTGCATGTTAGTTAAGAGTAAAATAACTAAAATGTTGAAAGTTGAATGATCAAATCATCACAGATGAGGAAGAGGTAGCAAAACTAGCTGAGGTACTCCTTCCTTTCGCTCAGTTAGCTCAACTCAAATGTTGAGTATGGAGACGGTATAAGATGTAGGTACATTATATGAGCTCTATGTTGTTGTAAAAATTTTGCTTCACTTTGAGAAAGGATGAGCTTCTAGTTGTGGAAAAAATTTCTTGACCCTTGTGTGAGCTGCAATCCTCTTTCTCTTTGCATCATCAATTCATATTAGAATCAATTACATCCAGTCAAAATCTCTCATAAACAACCTATTAGATTTCACAATTGGATAGTTATCTCTTGCCTTAACTTCACAAGTAATTGCACTACAATATCTATGAGTTGTTTGAAAACCTTTGATATTTTTCCGTTCTAAATCTCTCACAATAATTCTTTAAATATACACTAGATCAAAAGCTAATATACATACCACTATGTATAAAAATTCTCACAAATCTCAATCATTTACTCATATTGTTTTCAAATTTCATAAAAACAATTCTCATCATCTACATTTCAATTGTGAAAAATTTAGTTGATCAAAACTTCCAATAGTAAAAGTTATAATCAATGTATTAATTCAATGCAATATTGTAACTCTAATAATATCCATCAACTTCTGTGGAAGATTGATCTTCTGAAATTTGAAACCAATATGAGTAAAGGTTATCGAAAGCATCTTGTGTTGGCTTTCAATATGTGAGTTCCAATCGATCATTATTATTAATCAAAAGTAATTTATCATTTACTATTCAAATTTCCTCCAATTGGGTAGAAATTTTAATCAAAATTCAAGTTACTTTTGGTAAACAATAGTGATAGATTAAAATCTAACGGTTAAAAATCACCATTATTAGAAATTTTAATTCATAGCATTCAAATTAAATCAAAATGTATACTATCAGATGCCAAATTATAAGAATCAGTTGGAAGAATAATTGCATTTGGAGAGTTCATCACTCTCAAAATCCATCTTATTGTAACATAAAATTTTCTCCAAAGTGATATCGTAACCATGCTCAAAAGTGATCACCATGAACAAATTGAGTGTTGATCATAAATGGATTGGGTATGGGTACATATAGATGATCATGTTGTCCTCTTTTTATATCTCATATTGGTTCCAGTTTGATCACATAAATTCCTTAGTTAGCAAAGCGCTCATCACGATCTCTCTATTCCCCTTTGCAACCTTAGTACTCTTTATATTTGATAAGATCGAAGTTAATATCTTTGGGAAACTTATCAAAATCATCACACTATAAAGCCAATCGAACCATAAGTTCTTAACAATCTTACAATAAGTGGTCAATTATCTTGACCTAAAATATCATTGTTAGGACAAATGGCTTTAAAGTGAACAAATGTCATCATCTTTTTTTAATAGCTACGTCATAACAAAACAACATCGGCTTGTTCCACAACACTTTTTCTGAAACAAGTTGGAGAGTTGAAGTTTCATCTCGTGCATGAGAGATAGAGAAGAGTGACATGTGTGTCAGTTTTGTATTTGTATTTGTGGGCATGATTGTAACTATGGTGCAGATCTAGACTGGTTGTGTTGTGTGTGAGAAGATTAGTGGAATAACTAGAGTTGTGTATACAATCAAGTAGCAGTTAAAGTCTCATGGAGAATCAAAGGCAGATGATATTTTGGTGGACCAGTACATTTACTCAAGAGAGCACAAAGAATCCAATGGTCAAGTCAACGGTGGTGCAGGGGATGGAATATGTGTAATAGCCAATGTATGAAGTTGAAATATGCTATAAAGCAGTCGGATTCGGCCGGCTCCTTATCAAAGAAGATTCCAATGTTCAAGGGCAACAATACATCACATTACACTCTTATAATGCATTGTAGGTGATACTGATATCATCCGGTTAGATTTGTTTCGCACGTTCGATAGGTCCACTGGCCATGGTTGGAGGGCTAACACCAATACAAGCAGTACCATTGGAGTACCTCTTCCTAGGACAGGTTAGGTTTTCTAAATATTATGACAGCTGAATCCGTATATGCTAAAATTGGTGTTACTTGACAGAGCAGGCTTCCCAGCCACCACGGCATCACTATGTTTCCACACGAACACCAGATAAAATGAGCCCACAGACAAGGACATCAATCTTGAGAGTTAAAAATGGCACGTTTATGTCTGTCCTATTTCTTAATCCTAAGCTGCTGAATGTCAGTTACGAATCAGGTACATGCCTACGAGCTCATACTGTACTTCATGACAACAGTACGAAGCTAAAATATCAAAAAGGCCAAGCATGGGATAAATACCAAGCTGGTACAATAAGCAGACTGCTAATCCTGAAGTTCCAGATGAGAATATATCAATCTCCTACTCGTTATAACTCAGGTTTGTGCTAACCGTCGTTGCAGCTGGACGTTATTTCAAGTTCAGAATTTCTCCTTGGGAGGGTGTATTACTTGGATGCAAAATAGGACATGATTGGGTTTGGAGATTTTTATGAAAGCTGTTCGTGGAGCTAAATGTCCCTGTAATATAGTACACTGGTAAAAAAATCAACGTGGTTCCAGGACCCATTGTTCTAATGTTGTCAGGAGCTTATGGCTTCATGCTGGTTAACTGTATGCTTGTATGCTGGAATCGATAATATCCGTACATGTAGATCATTTCCGCAAAAAATTACTTTGGAAGCTGGACATCTTCTACGATTTGATGACCAAACAATGCAAGCATTCATGATATAGAGCACATGGATCTGGTACATGAAGGAAAGAATGTATGTACAGAGTGCACTATCAGGTTGTTGTGTTATTGAGTACTAGTTAGCTGAAGCTATCGTGCGTTTGATCACTGGTTTCATTCTGAGATTCTATGGCAGAAAATAACAGCAATGGATGTCCCTCAATGAATATGCCATTCATAGTTAGTGAGTTGATTCGGGGCAGTGGAAAAGGCGATTTTTTTAAGATGAACGTTCTTAACATTAGTACATACCATTAGTATGAACGATAAATACTCTGATAGCTGAAATCTACAGAGGCTCAGAACAGAGCACACAAGATACAGAAATACTTGAAGATTTATTTGTGCTTCTCGAACATAGTTCCAAGATTCATTATGTTTTCATGGCAACTGGACATATTTTTATGCATGAACTTCATTACACGAGAAGCTTCCTCATGATGGTTACAGATGATCCATGGAGGATCTCCTGGAGAGTTTATCTACTTTACACAGGTAGCATGAACAGTGACGAATGCTATCTTATCAAATTTATTCACATTCTGGAAAGCGGGAGCCTAGGTTAGGTGGGGGTTTCTTTCATGACAGATTTACTGCAAGACATGAGGTATTCAGGCTGCAATGGTAAATTTCCTTGAGCTTGGCTGTCGCCCAAGTTGACAAGGAGCTTGACGATCACCGTAAAATTTGTTCTCGATGATCGAGGTGATGTCAGATTCTTTGGAGATCCTGATTTCAGCCAATCTAAATCACGTGAAATACAGGTACTACGCATTGACAACACGGCAGTTGGTCCGAATCTCTCCAGAAGAACCAGTTAAGACGCCGATGCCGCCCATTTTGACCACGGAAGTTGCGAACTGCGAGAAAAATGCTGACTGATCGCTTCCGAAAGATGTGACAAGGTCCTGCGTGGTGCCTGCAGTAGTTTCAAGGACTTGGTCCGAATTCAGAAGACCCTTGCCTGTCAGCAGATTGTTGTAATAAGAGTTGTCGAATGTGGTCGGAGTTCCTTGGTCCAAGTTATTCAAAACAGCGGCATCTCCTCCATCTGGGCAAGCAGCCTGCAGAGTTGCCAGGAAGTCTGGGTCGATGGATGGATCGGGACTACCGGTACCCTGATAATCGTAAAGACGACCCACGAAGCTTCCACATCGTGCTTTGCCAAAAGTATGAGCTCCTGCACACAGATGAGATTTACAAGATTTTAGAGTTTCACATTTTTCAAAGTGAGTCTAAATCCGTTTGTTCAGTCTCCTCTCCAGAAAAAGCTCTGATATGTCACCATGAACTGCAACCAACGTGGCTGTTTCTTGATTCACTCATCGAGAAAGGAAATGTTTGTTTGTTATCTAGCACAATGTATGCACAGGATGATAACGTCAGAGTTACTATCATCCTGAATCAGCTGAATTTACGTTATCAATGAATCAGCTGTGACGGAAGTTGGTGTCTGTTTAATTTTCATACCTGAGAGTGCAGCCAGGTCAGTTGAATCCAATCCTACGTTAGCGAAAGAGCTGGTGAGTGCTGCAACATCTGTAGTCGGATCTGGGATGTCGGCCTCTGCATCGGATTTGCTGGCCGTCAGACTATCACGTCTGCCCAACTCCACCGTCCATGAAGGGCCCCCGGCCTGCAAGCAAATGAACAAGATTGGTCAGCAAAGCTATGATCCCACCGTGCGGCTCCTGATATTATCATGCATGCAGTACATTCCAAAGGTACGTGAAAGCTGCAGATGGTATTTATCATACTTGATAATTAGACTCATCAGTGTTAAAAACTTTTAGACGTGAAACTTTGAAAATCATTGCAGATGTAGAGAACGTCAGTGCATACTAAACAAGACATCTGCTCACGGGACATAGACTCGTATTGCCTTTCTTCTTTTTAATGAGAGGATAGGAAGCTTAAAGTACACACCGCTACAACTCCATCACGAGCGAGAATGGCAAGAATATCGGCGCATGACACTGTGGCTGGACAAATAGCTTCCACGGAGGCTTTGATGTCATCAACCACTTCAAAGCCCCTAAGGGAGTTGTCATTGGGAATCGCAGTCTTTTCCCCAGTTAAGGTATCGGTGTCATCGAGCAGAACCGATGCCTCGCAGCCCTGCAAAGGAGACAACATCATTTATCTTGTCAAGTCCGTGCAATGTCACTTCAAAACTACCGTAGTGATGCAAGTCTGTCGTGTTTTAGAAGCATGTAAGTGCAGAGCAGAGCATTAAATGTCGAAGTTTCAAAAACTTAGTTAAGGATCTCATCTGCCGTTAACCTCATGAACAGAAAATAAGATTTCCGGCTATCCTCTGCATTACGGTCTCTACAATTTATCGGACAGATTCTACGTACTTCGTTCAAGGTCCAAATAAGGGAACAGTTTTAAGCAAACAGCCAATTTTCAGAGCAATTTTAGGAAGACAATCTGCAGTTGAACCCCAGAAAAAAAGTACCATCGTTATCAGCTAAGACCAAAACTTGCTCTGCAACACTCTTATGACAATACTGAACCAACGTCTGAGGATTCTGTTGAAGGAAAAACTGGTAGATAGGACTCACTGAAACTCAGAAGTCAAATTACTCACATTAACAAAGCAATCGTGGAAGTGCAGTCGCAAAAGAGATCCTCCGACTCGTGAATCTGATGCTACTGCACTGTCCAGGCCCGATTTCACTGTACTTAGTAGATCCGGACAAGTGGAATCGTAGAATGTTGAACTGAGCTGCCCTGTTGCTGGATGATCTATAAGGAGAGCACCAACGAGAAGAACTAAAACCCAAGACGTACTCATTTCCCGTCCAGGATTTTCCATCGCAAAGTTCAACAAGTAAAGGTCCAGTCGCTGTATCACAACTAGCTCGTTAAAAATCTATGGAGGATCAGCTGAATTCAGGGCTTTTAAGCTTGACTCTTTTTGAATGCTGCTCCTGTTGGTCTCGGGACTTCTTCTGCTTATCGAGTAGAGCAGGCAGTGTCGAAATTGTTTAGCTCCAGCTCCAGGAAAACTCGATGCGGATATGGTGAGGAGAAATGATCTTTGCCATTTTATATGCCCTCACGCGTTGTGGTCCCTGTGACTTGTTCAACGAGGTGAAAACCTGCCTCATAAATTTCATTTACAGAAAAAAAATTCATATTTCGAAAGTGCAGATCTCGCCGATTTAACTTGGACTTCTAGTATGCCTGTATAATTGTCTGAATCGAATTTTCCTTTTAAAGATAACTTACTCTTCCAATTCACATAATATTCCGCTCCATATCAAGCGCCTCTGCATCATTGACCTCCACGCTGATCTGGCCTTTGTAGCTTTGTAACTTCAGCCCACCACGCCCCCACAGGTTCTAAAAGCTTATAGCAGAATAAAATGCCCGACCACAAGAGATCAGGCCCTCCCTATTGATCCCATGGTCCTCTTCGCAGCGCCATAGACTCTTTCTTTTCACTTTTTCAGAAACCTGCATTCCCTCCTGACCATCGGAGTCTACAGCAGAGCGGCAAAGGTCTACTGAGAATTGCCCGGTCTGTTGAGGAGACTGGGCATACGCGTGCTGCAGTTGAATCATCAGATGGGGCCCCCGCTGACTCGAGTGGGGTTTGACTTAGCCATGACGTGAGCTCGATCGGCTCTTGCTCCGGTGCTTGCGTGAACATTTTGCTTCGGTAGGTCACTGGATTCCTAGAATGCTTTGGCAGTGTGTATCCACCGCTCTCGGATGAAGACAGTCTCTGCGATGAGCCGCTGTGGATGGTCAACATTGCAGACTCGAGCTTTTCTCGCCCGTGGTGGCTAATATCGTCGCATTCTACCGAGCAATGCTTGTTCAGTGAGGAAAGAATATGTTCGGCGCCGATGGCTGCAGACTCCAGTGCATGGCTGGAGCGAGCTGTGCACTAAACAGAGGTGTAGCTTCGTCATGCATTGCTCTGAATCATCCTCCAGCTGTTCCGTCGTAGGCAGCTCTCTTTTGGTGCCATATTTACTACGA
The DNA here is from genome assembly GCA_014180765.2 of Marchantia paleacea. Classification (NCBI taxonomy): domain Eukaryota; kingdom Viridiplantae; phylum Streptophyta; class Marchantiopsida; order Marchantiales; family Marchantiaceae; genus Marchantia; species Marchantia paleacea. The sequence goes on from MUAA02000098.1 coordinate 1,127,295, forward strand.
CATTTCGTGAGCTGAACGCCATGTCGTTGAGACGTGTCCAGACCCGACAGCTTCCATGGGAAGCTGCGTGGTTTTTTGATCGAGCCATCAGAAAATCTCGAATCCGAATTCCTTGCGACGTTTTTTTCATAAAGTGATCTCAATTTAAAACTATCTGGGCTTCCTCTAAACCTTTGAAGAAATTAATCGAAGAGAAGATGTAGAGCTGACCCTGGGTTGGTCTGACAGTTTTAGGCTTGTATCTGGGAACTTCCTTGAGGAGCAGTACTGTCTCAAGCCCTGCACAAGTTTACCTTCAACTGTCCGTTTGAATTTTGTGTGAAAAGAAGTTCATCTCAGTCGTCACTTCCATTCAAGAGTCTGATGTTCACGACATTGCTCATCAGTCATCTTGCTCGCCTGTTTCTCGAGTATCATCAAGTCACAATGCTCGTGAGCAGCTACAGAGGCTGCTCCCCTGTTTTCTCATCTCGAGCTGGCCACCCGTAGCCAGCTCGAGATGCCCCTTCTCATCTCAAAAGCGCTTTCTATTTTGCAGTATAACCTTCAGATCACTTTTCGAAAAGAGACAAATATCTGAAACCATGATTCCGATAGACCCCACCCTCTACGACGACCTACTTCCTCCAAATCTAGGAGCATGTTGCTTCTGGTATTTCAGTGTTCTGGATTACCCAAATTACCCGCCCGATTAGCATACGAAACTGACGTGGAATCTTAGTTGGAAAATCTTCAAAAACCCTATGGAGAAAACTGGTGATCGAGCTGCTTTGACTCGATAAATTGAACAGGATCCATCGGCACCTGGAAAGAAGAGGAAAAAAGGATCTTTGAGGACTTTCTGTTGTCGACTTTCATCCCGACTCCGTTGTCGCTAAATGACTATGACTGATTCGGAGAATACTCTGTAGGCGACAATTCGGTCCTATCTGTCGGTTGATTACAGAGATAATTACAGCTACATCACGTAAGGACGGCAGAGCCCAGGCCTCTCGAAGTGTCTTATGACTCAAGCTCTAGGGTTCTTACGACTTCGTCTGCTCGTCGACTTTATGAATAATTAATTCTACTCGGCCAGCTTTGACTTACTTCTCGGAAGAATCTACGCCGAAAGATTCACCATCGATTCCGAAACGATTGCCTCTCGTCGTACATGCTCATCAGGGGCACCAGATTACCTACGGAGCTTCAACGACCCAATCACGTCAGGTCAACGATTCATCAACCTGGCAACCGCTGACTGCTGCTTGAAAATGAATTTTGCGATTGGAAGTCCTGAATTTCCAAGATTTCACTCTGTATTCAAACGCTTCTTTATCACAGATAGAGATATCAGAATGGTTAGAACCAATTTGTTAGATTGCTGGTGTGTTTTATGGGTGCAGATTCACTGGCATTGCTGGATCATTTGCGATTGTGTGATGGTTAATCTGAATCAGTTTCACAAGCCTTTAACTGGGAACGAGCAAACTTTGAATATGAGGGATGGTCTGCAAGCCTGCAGTACCTTAAGAAGATTCACCGTTGTGATTACAAGATATTTCCGTTTCTTATCTCCTAAAGGGTTCTGATTATGATTTTGGAAAGGAGTACGAGACAATGTGTAGATTAATACGAATCAACGATGTCGAAAAGTGAAGAATGCTTCCTTGTATTCGCTTCCAAATGGTCAGCAACTTCTACCTCAACTTTCGAACCATCGATTTTCACCTTGCACCCGTAACACGGTTGTACGCCCCAAATGCAGCAGGTGCCTGCTTTCGAAATGGAGAACGGCCACTTTTGGAATCAGTGATCGCTCACAGTCACTTTTCACATGGCATCGGAATGAACGATTCATCCAGCTTTTCTCGGTTCTCCTTTGATGAGTAGTTGGTTGCATGACTCTTAAGGTACTCTGAGATTTTGCACACTATCTTGCATGAACTAATGTCTTCCAGATTCCATCACTGACGGTCGGGAAACATTCTCCTGTCATCTGCACTCTGTTCGTCAGAGCATTCCTCGCCTTCTGCTGGGAGCTCCTGAAAATGTCTGCAGGGTCCCTGTGCGGCCTTGTGGGGAGCATCCGAGACTTCTGATAAGATCTACATCTACTTGATGCTCTCCTGGTAAGGAAGTCGGTGCCCAGACGACTTTCACATGTTACAACTACAGGGTGGAATTAATGGACGGAACACGTGGATGGGTTTGCCTAGTCCATGACAGTAAGCGATGTTTTCTTCTTCAGTCATCAATGTTATAGAAATAAAATAAAAATATTTTGATATATCATTGTTTTATCCTAAATATACAATTTATTATTGTTCTATCACATCTGCTAGACCTAGAAAAAGTATTGATTTCAAATTTTTCGTTTTGTGACCTCTCCACAGTTTCAACATCCTATGTATTCTCTCTTAGTGGAATCCGTCATTCTTTAGCTAGCTAATCTAAAAAACGATGAGATTATGCTTTGGCGTGGTACACCCATACGTATGTTCATTATTCATTTATGAGTGTGATAAGTGGCGGACAACCAAAAGATTTTACATAAAAGTCAAGATAGCAAAAGAGAACCACGCATAGCAAAAGTGTATATTTTAAATCAAATGGAGATAAAGGACAACCCTTCCAGAAACAATGCCATTTACTTTTTAAACACAAAAATTTGGACTTGATTCTATACAGGATTTATAATAGATGCCGAATTCTTTTCAACCTTTTGTCAATAAGCACAAAACTTAAATTATAAGAGGAGTTCCGTATGCCTTTTTCTTCTACTGGGGACATCCACATTTTTAGCCAGGTCATGGCAAAGAAGAATTCTCTGCCCCACAAACCATTTGTGCTTGCGGTGGCTCAGAAAGGCCGAATAGTTGTGCATGTGTTTCATTCAGGTCAAGACATGCTTTTGACCGAGAGTTGGTGGACGAGGTCCTTCATGAACCAGGTTGCTGAATGCATTTATTCCCCCAGCAAAAAAATACCGAAGAATACAATAAGTCTTAGTTTTAATGTTCTGTTGTGTATTTTAAATCGAGTTAGTCTTCGGCCATCCACGCTCTTTTGACAAGGGCTGTGGGTCGATGGTGTAGTATTAAGAAACTTTCTTGCATGACAGTGAAAGCTTGTCACAACTCTTCTATAAGGTACCAGACCGTGTGCAAAAATTTCAAAATCCGGAATTCTCATCCAGGATTCAACATGTCAACTCTTCTCATATGTCTGTCTGAGTGAAGTCTTCAGCGGCTTCATGCTTTCCGAAGTTTCTGAAACAGAGGAGGAGAAATAAGATAGTGAAGAGATCATATTCTTGGTCGTTATGATGAATGATGTGTCCCAGTTAAGCCCATAACGTTGTTCAGTACCGATTGAATAAATGAATTTTTTCAAATGCCAATTCCTATATACGAGAGAACTGAGAGGTGATTCTTGGACACAGGTATCAACAATTCGTGTGTCCCACATTGGGTAGTTAGTATAATTCCTAAACTTATTTGATGAATCATGAAATCCTGCAACATTTGGTATAGGAATTTATAATTGGTTCCATTGCTCTACAAAGAGCACTAACTGGTGCAATACATAGGAGAGCAATCACGTTAGGTGATACTTCTTCGGATGCTCTGTTGTTTGTAGACCTTTTGACTTGGATAGTTCAGATGTTTGTAGACCTTTTGACTTGGATAGTTCAGATATACTAGGTGCTGTAAGACATATTTCCCAGTGTGATACTATTGGGGCCTAGCCCCATGTTACCGTTCTGGTTCTTTCCTTGTAGGATTTGATGGTGTCTTCCCATCTCTTTTGATATTTTACTTCGACATTCCACGGAATTTATGATTCATCAAAGCCTAGGAATCTTAATCAGTTAAAAAGGGATAATACTAGATTAGAGGTGGCTTTGCACGCTGCTACATAACATGAATTATATGAATACGAGTTGGAGTCCAAGAAATTTCGCATTTTCGACCACCATCTCCAAGCTTCCTGGTGCCAATTAGACGGCTAATACAGTTTGCACGGAAAAATTAAAAAAAACTTATATTCTTCTTCGTACAAACAAAGATGGCAAGCTTGCAAAGTTCTTGGTTCCGCAGCACACTGTGACGCAAGTGAAGATGACATTGATGCAATCGAGTAGAATGGCCGTACAACGCATGGGAAAAAGTGAGTATCCTTCGGCTTGAGGTCCATTGAGCAAGCTGGTCTCATCCACTGTCTACGACAATTGTCTTGTGCGTGTAAGCATGCATACGCATCAAGGTGTTGCTGTGGGATAAGATTCAGAAATTAGTTTCAACTTGCAGGAACCGAAATCCTCTTCTATCGCCTTATCCTATTAGCGGACTTGGACGGTGCAGCCCATGTGGTTGCCACCGTTGTCTCATAAGTTTCTATATATTTGTTGACTGAAGAGTAAGAACGAACGACACGTAGCCTCCAGAAATTACTAATCCGGCCAGGATATGTCGTAATATGTCGGAATGTTTGTACTTCTTCATTCTTTTATATGACCACTGCGGGAACTGGATTTTAATAATCACCATAAGAAATGCATAGATAAGCCCAAACAGAAGCTCAAAGACAAAATCAGAAAGGATTGTCCTGCGTGGTCCTAGATGCCATTGTGTTGACTGTGTTAAAAGAAGAGGCATTCGTTTAGGTTGATTAAGAAAAGCCCACCAGATAACAAAGTATGGAGGATTAACTTGACAGTAGTTCTATTTTCAGGTAAGCAAACTCTCCAAAACTAATATAAAACTCTAAAGGTAGAGCTATACAGCGATCCGGGACCATTAAATCATATTCATGATTTCCTGCACATCACCTTCTGTGCACATCTATTACGTATAAATTTAGCCCTCCACGAGCGCTAGAACATGCGAGACTTTGGACCAACTCATGACCTGTCCAATTATATAGTTATAAAGACACACACACCTTCAGCTTAAGCTACCTAATCTGCTTTTCTATTTAAATTACGACATAAGTGCAGTCTACACACAAGCCTTATGGAAGTTCAGGATCTGATATTATACTGTTTTCAACCTGTGACCGTGCTTAGTCTTCGCTGGACTTCTGTCGTCTGACTGAAACTTGGACTGGATTTGCTTTTGGGCACACAAGTTTCCCTATAACCCTCTCAGACATCCGTCTGATATTCATTTTGCAGAAGAGGGTACGTGCTAAAAGTTTTTCTCCCCGTATGAAACACAGATCATTCCCGGAAACTGGAGTTGTTGTTTGGGAACCTGACGACAGAGAGACTACGGCTACGTAATAATAGAAGTCAAATTTCTACATGAAATTCAACTGTAGTAACTATCTCTAACTCTCGATCTGCTGTACATTGTACACATCCAAACTGCAACCTTTATTTGGAACCAGATTGTACGACCTCTGTCTTGCATAGTCTCTCTCACATTCGGTGTCATTCTAGAAGAACGGCAGTCAAATGTTTGTAAGGTAGAGAGCATCTACTCATAACTAAAGAGCGCTAGTTTCAAAACTGCTCCCAAAAGAACTCTATTGCATATGTCTTGATATTAATCCTGGGACCATCTCCGTTCAAATATTTCTCACCGTGTGCAAGGCAGTTGGAAACTTTTACTGATAAAACGTTGAAATAGTCCACGGCTTAATAAAGGAGCAAGACATCGAAAATCTCAATCGGCAATTATAAGCGTACAAGACGATGTTCTGTTCATGATACTTCACTGGATCCAAAGAGTGGAACTCCAAATATATCATTGAAACTAGCATGAAAACATTGGAGTAACAAAACTCATGTTTGCGGATGTTTGAGCTCACCCTAGTCACTGAAACTAGTTGGCACGTCTTCAAGATTCAAGTTATACAAAACAGGGTCTTTCGATCGCATGTCCACGTGCAATTATAACTCATCCAGCTCAGATACCCATTCATTGGTAAGTATTTTTGGAATCCAAAGGTCAAATTTTGTTACTGAGCTCATTGTTTCTACAGTGATGAGGAAAATGTCTTTGGCAGTAAAGATTGCTTAAGACGGTCGCTGATCACATGATAATTTATGAAGATAACCTAAAGACCACTGCAAAAGTGATCTTTAGGTTAGTTTCATCATGTACATGACTTGCCTTCGATCCATAATCTCCGTGGACTTTCAAGTCCTATTCATTTATACGGTCCAATTGCATATGTAAGAAGAATTTTGGCTCGGTATAACTTGCCAAGACTGCCCATCCCACTATACTTCCACTCAAGGACTGTCGAGAAAATCGGCAGAAGATGTCGTGCTCTTCAAACAAGCCGCAATCTGTAGTTTTTTTTTCAAATTAAATTCAACACAGGCGTTGACGGAATCAGTACCGCTTATTCTACTGACATTCTCAAAATTCGTTCGCATTACAGATTCAACCACTTGATCAAATAGTGCTCCACAGCCGGCCAATGATCTAGGCTGATTACAGATCTCAGTGGGGATAGAAAGGCAAGAATGTCCCAGATTTCATCTTATTCATTAAAAGATTTCAGTCTCCCTGTAATTAGCGGTTATGCTGCAGCAACTATTCTGACCGAAACGTCTCTTTTGGCATTGTAAATCAGACTGCTGCAGCTCAGACAATCAGACCAAAACGACCCACTCTGTCGGATCATAATCAGACAGCTGCAGGACTCGACTGCACAACCATGTACAACAGCAGTATCAAACTCTTCTCACGGAGATTCCTTTCGCTGATAAAAGATTCCACAAACCCTAATGGGTAACTGCATAAGTAGAACAGAGGGCCCAGCTTGTAATCAGCCCTGCCAACATGCGGGGTGTAACTGTGACGTCCGCACCCTCGTGTGCATGAAATATTCCTCGTATTTGGTCAGGTACAGCATTGTCTTTGTTTCCCCATATGGCTGTTCTACAAGTCAGCACTCTCCTAGCGCACTGGAGTGACTTTCGATCACGGCCAATCATGAACCCATGCAATCAAGTGCCCACCTGACCACAGACTGGTAAACTTATGTTGTGTGTGGGGATTTATCCTTTTGACCTCGTCCTCCAAAGTTTCGAAAAAGTCAACCACTGCCCCGAAGAATCTGTGGTAATTGTTCACATCTGGACGTGACATGAACTTTCTGAGTATCACAAAACTCCACCTTTGGGGAATCTTTTCCGATATTTCACTTTCGAGTGTATAGATTATAATCATCATATCTGACTTACCTGCAAGAGTGAAATGTAGTCCGTATTCTCGTCTGATCATTATCTGGAGCGAGGGATTGCTAATTGAAGCTCTTCATGACGATGGCTTGTGCACCACAGCTGCGGCTGCGCGTGCTCAAGTCCGGTTACTCCATCAGCTTACTTTCAATTCTCAGCCTTGAAGATAATGACCGCACGCGGATCATTATCAGTGTTCCAGAAATTCTATGACCGGATGGATCCACTACGAACCAGAGGATCACATATCGTCTATCTATCTGACTCTCTCACCTTTTCTACATAGACCATGACAGCATATGTATCTCACGGATGTACACCGAGTGTTTTTTAACGCGAGAAGTTCTCACTCTGGCCATGAACGTGAAAGAATATGATCATGAAAAATCAGTGCACTTAAATCGGTTCTGGTTTGAAAAAATTTCATTTTCATTTTCACCAGCAACACGGGGAAACATGGAAGAATTGGACATGAACACGGGGCCACGACTTCGCGCTAAGAGTGAAAGATTGGAGTTATCTCTCATCATCTCACGCCTTGACTTCTAGAGCGCGATTGTTTGTCAACTTCCGGTATCTAACCACAGGTTTCTGGAGATGAGGGAACTGCTGCAGAGATTGCACGCCAAGATCCACTCTTCATAATGAGGCCTGGTCTATAGATGGAGAAAAGTGGATGACATTTTACTCAATCCTTTGCAACCACAGTTCTGTAATGATTCAATTAAACAGTTGTGAAGACCAGGATCTTATCGTGGATTGGTGCTACGGTAGTCAACATAATAATTTCTTGGATCAGGGGCTTTTGCTGGCGAATATTAAGATCCTACAGCTCAAAAGGGGACCCTCTTCGAAAACCTATCTGAAAGCAGCAATGAATAGGATCATTTCAAGCATAAGAATATCTTTAAATATGTAAAAGGTCCGAAACAAAGCATTAAAACGTTCAGTTTTTTTTATTCCTAACAAGAAAAAGCTCGACTGAAATCCATTTTTTCTAAGTTACTAACTAATTTAAAAACTACTAGCTAAGTAATTAAAATTTTCCTCCGTTCATCAACAGATAATATCACAAAGATCTTGATTGCAAATAATTATTCCGAATCACTCAGTGATGTAAATAAAAATTTATTTCTGTTTGTGGCAATAGTGAGAATTCACACAAACACACGATCATGGCTATGGGACATTCAAAAGGAATAGATCAAATTTTGTAATATATAAAAGTTGAAGATTTCTGAAGTAAATTTTTTCTATTATTCAAATAGAAAGAAATTGTAATTCAGATTGATTTTGGGGAGCCTTTAATTGAATATAAATTGCTATGGGTCATTCAAAATTCATATATAGCTGTACAGCTTTAATCTACTATAGTAAGTTGTAGAACTCGTGCAGTCACATTTATATTTATTTTGAAAGCCAGAATAAAATTTCTTAATACTTTGGAAAGAGAAGAATTTATTTTTTAATAATGTTGTGTGTCCCTAGCTAGGTGCACTAGATTGTACGATCTTATTATGTTTAACTGTTGCGAATGATTAAGGAAAAGAATTATGGAACATTGGAATATTCATGATAGAATCTAGAAAGAAAACAGATTTTTATAAAGCAGTAAGATAAAATATTTATATACAAGGTCATGAGAAACGTTTTACTTCCGTGATAACTTGATCATATATATACATATATATCGCCTTAGCAGAAATATTCTTTCATGAAATAATTTCAGTCATTAAGTTTCAAACATATCTTATTATAAAGTAAAATGTAATCATCAATTAAATATTTTAAATACCAATTATCATCAATAAATGCTGTAGTAAAATCTGTGCAAACTGATATCATCTGCTTAGCTTTCACAGCAAAGAAGCAATCATTCTACACTTGACTTCTGTGTGAATCGAATTTAATCTTTAAATGAATATTAAAAAAATGTGAATGAGGTACCTTTTTCTGCGAATTCCTGTATTAATCAATAGCTTAAATCTTGGGATTCTTGAGACAAAAATAGCAAGTATTGTGTGGCATTCCATAGACTTACCTCAGTATGATTATATTACGCAATAATTGAGCGAATCCTTTATTAACTAAAATGTCTGTCCAGCTCTGTAATCTATCTTCTTCAAAAAACTGACGAAAAAAAAGAAGATAACCAAAAAATATTACTCCCAAATTCTGGTAAGTTTTAGGACTTAAGTGCTTGTGTATATGATTAAAATGACATGCTAAATGCTCACGAAATCGCAAATTGGAATTTGTGATTGCTCCGCCGGATTTTGAAAGTTAATAATAGTAGTCTCTACTGGATTCAGTCACATTAGATTGACATCTCTATGAAAAGTTTTAAGTCTTCAATGACATCTCACTAAAGTGAGTTACAACCTTGTGCAAATGGGTGGAAAGAATCATAATCTAAAACCCATTGAATGAAGAAACACTAAAGCCCACTGGGTTGTAGGGCAAGCGATAATCAAGTTGGCGCAGACTGGTTGAACTTATATTTAGAAAGTAAAAGAGTTAATGGCATACAACTGGGTATCACTTTTTACCAACCCTTGGTCTGGTGGACCATATATACAGCCATCGAAGGCAATCGAATTGAATGACTTTTATTCAAAAGCGGAATTTACGAATTCACGTTTGCAAAGTCTCACTACAAACAAGCTGGCGTCTAAGACGAAATGCAATTGGATAGTAGATATCATACATGCATGGTAGGTTCAGAACTAGGCACCAAGTGAGCCTCATCTTGGAAAACCTGCTCGGAAATAACCAGTGCTTGAGCTTTGTAACATATGAACTCTTTGTGCTCAGCATCATTACAAGCTCCGCAGGTGAGAGAATCTCCTGAGACCTGTCCTAAGGAGATCAAACTGTCCCAGGTCCAAGGAAGCAGCGAGAGATCCAAAACGAAAAACATAACTTAATGAGTCATTACGACTTTGTAGAGTTTATCTGCAGAACTGCCTCGTTCAAACAACGATTTCATTATTGTAGTAACATGTGTAAAGTAATGCACATTCTTGAAATAAAGATCTTCATTTAGTATGTTTGTCAATGAAACGAACAAATGACACAGATTTTTTTCCATTGATGACGAAATTCAAGTTTATTTGAATTATTTCCTAGAAGATGAAATTATGCTCACGGAAATTCTTTTAATGCAATATAATGCACTACAGGAAGTTGAACGCGAGAAATATTTTCGCGCCAAAAAAATAGACAGAGTCAAAGAATTTGATTCTTGTTTGTTTTTTCTTGCATAAATATAAATTAAAAAATGAAATATATAGCAACCTTCATCAATCAAATTTTTATAAGTTACAAGAATAAATATTTGAAAGATATAACCAGCAATAAATATAATTTTATATAATAATCCTTTCAACAAAAATCATCTGATAAGCTCGCAAGTATGGCCGTTCTCTCAGTTGGAACGTTTTTATCAAGATGAAATGTGTAAGTTCCTCTCCACTCTCGGTAAAAGGCTTTTATATAAACAAATTATAGTCAAGTTTAAGGAAAATGATTTTTTGGATTAGTTTTTATTGACTGACTAAGTTTTATATATTCAGCTAAGTATTTACATATTTTAGTTACAACATGCTTTAATTTAACCTTCAGAATCAATGATTTCATTTTTCAGAAAATTGTGTTTTCTAAAAGTACACATAATTTTTATATGTATGAGATTGTAAAAATCACTTGCTACATGCACAAGAGAGTGTACAATGAAAGACCATATATGTTCCATCTTCAGTGTTTTACATGATCTTCTAGGTTCAAGGTTTATGATGTTTAATCATAGTCACTCGGCTTATACACGTCGGGTGACAATGATCATAGTTCATCTTATACACGTCGTACTTTGAACTCCAAGCTAACTCTCACTAAGTTTGAACTCTTATGGCTTTTTGGAAGATCATCATATTTCCAAAAATATACTTCAAATCCGGATGACCATAACCCTATTGCACACTATCACATAAATTTTCAACATCTAATCTTCATAGTGTCCTCCCTTTACAACTCTCTTTCTTACAAAGTTTCATAAATTCATCAAATATTACTCAACGAGTTCAAGATTTTTCATCCAATGTCCAATGTACTTTCCATAACGAAGGTTTGAGAGCTGCTTCTTCATCTCTTTGTTTAAAATACTAAGAATTTAACTTTATTAATAAAAAATAATAACCATATACTTTTTTCTTACCAAGTTTAATTAAGTAATAGATCACAACTCCCAATAAAAATGGTTAGTTGATAATATACAATTGATCTAATTGCATATTCTAGAAGCTTGACTATTCTACAATTGATTTTGGTTAGTTTGTAAATGTTATTCTTGTATTTCAATATATTCATCAAGTTAAATCAATAAAATACTAGTCAAGTCAAGAAAAGTCAAATATAAAATATTTTCCTTGATTTTTACTAAATAATAAAATATTTATTCTCATCATCCACTCTATTACATAAAAAATAATCCTAATTATTCTTCTAACTTAACCATAATTAGCTAAATATTATCATCATTAAACTAAACTTATTCTTTTAACTTAGTTATAGATAAAATCACACTTTGTTATAATTATACTTTATGATATAGGTACAATATTGGGTCTTATAATACATAACACATCTTGAAGTTTCATGTATTGGATCTATAATAAATATGCCATTAAAATTTTAAAAAAATTAGTTATCTTGGTATGAATGTGTCATTCATATTTTCTAAAGCTCTCAATTCAAACAAATTATTGAAACTAGGACTTTTATATAGTTTGGATATTGTTTAAGTTCTTCAAGTCAACTTATACAAAAGAATATGTTTGAGAAGAATATGGTACATATGCCATGATGACTTTTTTATCATGCTCCAATGCAAAAATAAATATAAATATAAATAAATTCTTTTATTCTTTAATTACTTGTTCTAAAAAATCATTTGACTTGGAAAGAAGAGAGCAAACTCAACAACTTAATGCTGTTTTTTATTTTGTATGGGTTGTATTAAAAGTTTTAATTTTTTATGTAATTTTTAGTTTAAATCTCTCATTGGATAATTTAAAAGTTGTTGTAATATATCAATTAGATCAAAATCTAGTCATTTTGAATATTGATCTTCCTCAAGTGAAAGATAAGATAATGTTGGTTCATTATTTGAATATTTTCTTTGAAAAAATTGTTTGTGCATCATATATTTATATATAAAATGATGGAAAGCCAACACCACTTTGTTAGGAACTGGTTCACTTCAGACTTCTCACAACATAACAAGGTTGAAGATATAATATGATGTCATATGTTTGCTTCTCATCCTACTTTGCAATTTTTGTAACCTTTTTTTTTATATGGGCATCTTGTTTGATGTTATATAGCTCTTCTCCCATAAGAATACTTGAAGCTTAAAAGTTGCATACTCTTGATGATTGTTGAGACAATTTATCTTCTTGTATACTTTTTCAATTTTCATCTGGATTTTTTTTAGTACATCTACTATCTTCAGGATAAGGGAGTAATCATGTACAAATAGTAAGTCATGCTTCATCTAAGCAATCTATATTTTTGTATATTTTTGCACATATACTAATGTATGTTTAACAATTACCTTGAAGCTAACGTTATCATGTTATGATGCAGCTAATATGGGCAGATGATGATATGTGTCATCTTTAAAAAATATTGTTATGACGATGATATTTCATGTCTGTAAGACCGTTGGCTCATCGTAAGGCTATTAAGAGCTCATAGTTGAATCGATTTTATAAGATGAGGATGTTGATAAGATTCCAAGAGATATTATCTTGAACTTTTTCAAATATAAAGCTTGGTTAGGGTGGAAAGTGAAAGAAAAAGATCTACAACATCATTTTATTGACTAAGGAGCTTATTTGATCGAATTGGAGCCGACTTGGGACATATATAAAGTACAACATAATCATCCAAATATACCAATATCCAATCCATCTGTGATCAACATTCAGTGATTTCATTGTGATCACTTTTGGGCATGGTTAGTATATCAGTTTGAAGATCATTTTATGCAAGAAGTGATAAACTCTCCATACCCGATTATTCTTCTAATTATATTCTAATGTGCAATTTGAGACCTAACTGTATACAATTAGATTTAGTTGAGTACTATGGATTTGAACTTGCCGGTAAAGGTGGCTTTTAACATGTGGATTGCAATCCATCACTATTATTTATTGAAAGTAAGCTAAGGGGAGTTGATTATTATGAAATTTGGCGAGGAGTATTATTTTCAAGTTATAAAGTCCCTGGTTTCATTTGTAGTTATGTTCATATTGAGATGATTTTGAGTTGTTTTTATTATTATTTATTAATGACGGTTCATATTATTTATATGATGACCAAATAGTATGTTTAGGTTAGTTATAAAACTCTAGCTTATTTTCCAAAATTCATTGAGTTGTTGAACAAGAAGATGAGGCTGATGGATTTGGAGCCGTCATTTGCACCATATTCCAGTCGATGGTTTACAATGCCAAAAAGGAATGGATCATTATGATTCATTCAAGATATACAACCTATCAATCAAATGAAAATCACGAATATGGAGGTGGGACCGATTATGTACTAGTTTGCATAAGCTTTACTATGCTTTACTTTACTTTTCAACAATCATAAGGGAGCAGGAATGTTACCACAATGAAAACACCCTTTGGTTTGGTAAAGATGTGCATGTTGCCACAAGGGGCCACAAATTCAGTGGCATATATGATGAATGGGATGAATAAAGTGTAAAGAGATTTTATTATGAAGAAGACTATGTCTTTTCTAGATTATGTGCACATCAAGGGATGTAAAGAATAGGAGAAGGAAAGAATCATCTATCAAGGGGGTTGTAAGAAGTTTGTTAAGGATCATATTGAAGATTATGAGATGATATTATGTAGATAAGAGTAGGTTCATCTTATGTTGTCAGGAGCAAAGTTTACATTTGGCGTGCGGGAGATTATCATTGTTGGTCATTTTTGTGGATGATATAGTCAAAATCAGATCTTACAATGTGGATATTGTTTAGAGGATGCGGAAAATCTACAACTCCTTGATAAAATTGAGGCAGTTTTTAGATGCACTTGTGTTCTATCATATATGGATTCTTCACTATGCTCATATACCATATCCGTTATATGGATTGTTAAGGAGAAATCAAAAGTTTGCATGGAAGAATAGATAGGTAGAGGCCATGAGAAAGTTGAAAAGATCTATGTTATCATCTCTGGTTTTGCAAAGAAGAGAATATCATGGTAACAAACCGGAGATACTGACAGTGGATACTAGTCTTATTGCCCTATGATGGGTTGTGGGGCAAGATAACAAAGACGAAAGAAGCAAGTATGATGTGACATTTGGAGCCAAGGTCTTAAGTGAAAGACAATGAAATTGTTCTCACATGAAGAATAAATTGAGGAACCTTGTTACATCCATGAAGTTGGAAAGGAACTACCTGACATTTGGAGCACAAGTGATTGTTGAGATAGATTGTTTACCATTGTTGGGGATGATCATCAATTGTAATACTTCAAATATTGCCATGTTTAAGTGGATAGCATACATTAAAACACTTTATCCAAAGTTCAAACATGTGGTAATGAATGATAAGAAGGTGGCAAATATGTTGTCAAGAGCTAGATACAAGGAAGAAGAATAGATGATTGATGATATTGATGATGTATGAACAACATTTTACTTTGTGGCTCAATACGAAGAAGTAACACAGTGTTTCAAGTTGTTTTTGGAGGATTTGTATGAGGGTGAGTGGTTATATATCTGAAAATATCTAAGTACACTTGCACTACAAAACCGTTGGAGTGATGATGAGTTCAAACTTGTAAAAAAAAAAGCCTACAACTACATGTTACAAGATATATATCTATAGAAGAGACCGAAATGGAAGAGTGACATGACACATCGTATGATTTGTGGAAAGTAGACTCAATATGAGTTGATATGAGAGTTTCATGAAAACTTATAGTCATACCATAGGGATATATATTTCATTTTCATGAAGTTGAAAGAGAGATATTGGTGGAAACCATCTACAAGAATGTGGTGGGATTTATGGACATGTCATATGTATTCTATAATCCGACACTGTGATGGTTTGCGTTCTACATATCCACTTGCTATCCATTGCAAGTGGGTTGTGGATTTGGTGGTCATGCCAATGGGGGTAGGGCAAATGAGCTTTCAGGTGTAAGCATGGGATTATCTATCCAATCAAGTAGAAGGAAAAGCCTTACGAACAAAAGAAAGGGAAGGGGTTTGCAGATTTTTTTTGAAGTACACTGTGTAGTTATGGATATGTTGGGAAGATAGCTGCTAATTGAGGAGAGTTGAATGCTCAAGAGGCATGTGAGTTGTTTGAAAGATGTGAAGTCAAGTTGTCTCTCACCACTTCTTATAATCTAGAATTGAATGTGAAGAGTGAGAGGGGTCATCCACCCCGCTCACTCTTCACATTATTATTAAGTCATGTGGGAGAAAGTCTTGACAATGACCTTGTTTGTTACTATTTGCATTATGGGTTGATTGTATAACCCATAGCTCTACGACTTGCTACATGCAAGGTGAGTTAATGCAAGGTCAAAAACCAATTATGACGATAGAGGAAAACATTTCAACATGGAGTGTGTTGTCATTGGGAGGATAATTTGAGTAGAAAAGACCATTTGATGATATACATTCAATAGTTGGAGGGAAGAATGGAGGACGTATAGTTCTCAATGGGGAGACTTAGAGAGGCATGCCTTAGAAACAAGGATAGATTTGACAAACATCATAGGCTGATACCAAAGAAGATTCAAGAAGATGATTGGGTGTTGGTGTATGACCATATTCTAGATAACCAACATAGCACTGTTAGCAAGTTTTCAATGAGGTGCTTTGGGCCATATGTGATGATCAATGTTCATGAAAATGCTATTTATTTGCTAAGAAAGTTGGATAGTACAAAGCTGAAGGTACGTATTGCATGAAAACAAATCAAGATTTTCAAAAGTCGGGATAATAAGATCAACTTTGACTAACTTGAGGAGTAGTTTGACATTTTTGCTGAAAATGAATCATATGGGGAGGATCTAATTGGAGTAGAAAATCAGAATGACCTTATCTGATGCCGCATACACCTAAGTTAACTTCTTGGTGCATACTTGAGGAGTCACATGTTTAGGAAGGATGGATGTCGTGTTGTGACGCATCTACTATAGAAAGATGATGGCATATGTCACATAACAATGTTTAGGATATGGTTAGTATATCATTTATCATTTATAATCTTTGTGAATAATATTGGTAGGATTATTTGGACTTTTCAATTTAACATTGTGAAACATAAAAGTGCACAAACTTGGACAAAGTTAGTGTGAGCCATTTGGAATATTGGCATGTAAACTATTTTGAATATTTGCATGTATTAGTTGGACTTTTTAATGGAGCACTATGGAACATTAGGCTGCATAAACTTGGACCAGCGAGTGTGGACTGTTTGGATTATTGGCATGTATCAGTTGCACTTTTAATATTAGTACTGTGAATGCATCATTTTATTGAATACATATTTCTTATTGTTATCAAAATATGCTTTACTGGTATGTATCATGTACACATACACTCCTCTCTTAATTTCAGAAATGATCACTTCTTTTCAGATTCAGAGAAGCCTGATCGACCGTTGCATTCTTCCACGTTCGCGAGCATCGGATGCATACTTCTACCTGACCTGTCTAACCTGAATCACTGGAAATTATCATTATTCTTTCAATCTCTTTTACTTGGAAGGCGGTTGTGATGGTATATTTGCTTCTCCGTTAGGAATATAAATGAGAAGGGAACAAGCTCCAGAAGGCTGTCTTTTCTCCCGTTAGTCTCGTCCAGGCCTACATCTGCGGGATTCATGCCGGGAGGAAGGGAAAACTCACAGCTTTGTAAAAGCTGAGCCAAAGTGAATTCATGAGGATGCATAATTCTGGCCCGGACACATTTTACGCCCTGAACCAAATGGGATAAAATCACTTGTCTCGATTTTGCTATCTATGGCGTCCCTGACGAATCGGTCGGGGTCGAAGATGTGGGGATTTGGCCAGCCTCGAGGATTGGTTTGTATGGCGTAGACATTCACGAGAACCATGGTTCCGGCGGGAATATCATAGCCACCTAGTTTGGCGTTTTGGTATGACGTATGCGGAAGCAGCATCGCTACCACTGGATGCAGGAGCTGCTGGATTCCCTCACTACTGCCCAAAGGTAGTGCATGTGCACAAGATCCGACTCTTCCACAAGCCTTCCATTTCCCACCACGCGATACAGCTCCGCTTGAAGCTTCTCTTTAACTTCTGGATGCCGCATAATCTCAGCCATCATCCAGCCAATCTGGCCCGAAAATGTCTCGGTAGCGGCTAGAAACACATCCTGCGTTATATCGTAAATCGAAGTGATTTCAGCCTTGCTTGTCAGTGACTTGAACGTATAGTGCGCAAACAAACAATCTTCCACGAGCTGGTTTTTTGAGTGACGCATGGGGATCTTATGATCTGCCGATTTTTCTTCACATACTATTGGGAAGAAGTATATACAAAGCCTGCGACTAGACCCAGAATGTAATCAGCTTTTAGAGTTGACGCTACTTTGAATCGACTGAGTTTTGGTTCAAGGGTTCAGAGTGCAATGCGAGACATACCAGTATAGATCCCTTGATGTGGTCATCAGAGAGGTAGAAGTCACTCTTCTGTTCTACCTGTTTAGACAACAAAAAATGCATGAAATCTTCAACGGCACTTTGGTTAGTACTCTTCTTGTGCTCTTCCAATATACCGCTCAAGAATTTATCTAATTCTAGGAAAATTGCACCCATGTTGGCATCAGCTCCACCAATATCTAACTTCCTGAAAAGCGGGAACAGGTCCCCCGCAAGAAACGGCCTCATTCTCGCGACCCTGTTTATAAGATCAGAAAATTTCTCGCCTGAAGCTTTCACGGCTTTGATGGCATTTTAATTTTGAAAATCCTTGCCAAAGAGCAATCGGCAGGAATGATTGACTGCCAGCTCTTGCAAATAAGGGTCGATATCGACAAGCTTCCCATCTTGAGCTTGGTCCAGAATTCGGTGCATCATTCCCAAAACTTCCTCTCTCCTCAATACCTGTCATGCCATCGGCCGAATCAATTGCAATCATTTTGAAAATAAATCTTAAAATTTAGATCTTATCACACACATAAGACATTAAAGTTCACTGCTGTCTTCACGAGTTCTGGTACTGTACTTGGATCAATCAAGATTACGGTTACGGCTTTTCGAGAAAGAAAATGCATACCTTGAATTGCTAGATACGCTTGGGAGAAGAAAGCTCAGAAGTTACGACCTTGTGTACAAATCGCCAGTACTCGGACGAGTCTGACATTACAAATCCCTTGTTGCCATTCATGAGAACCTCCGTAAAGATTGATGTGCATCGAGAGGAGAAAATATGGCCCTTGGTCTTCAAAACCTCCTCTGCCAGTACCGCAGAATTGACGACGACAACTTTCATTTGACCCAGCGTCAGAAACATGATCGGTCCAAGCGTCTTGGAAAGATTGGCACAAGTTATGTGAGGGTTTCTCCCGACGAGATGAAAGAGATGTCCGACAAGAGGCCACGCTCGAGGGCTGGGAGGGAGAGCCATTCCCTTCGACCTCGGAATCAGGTACACAAGGACGAGCACGAGCAGCCCGGCCACCGCAACGAAGAAGTTGACACCTGCCCAGCCCGAGAATAGAGACCATAAGATGAATTCCTCCATCTCGTCAAGCCTCTTGCGATTCTGACACCCAGCGTTTCAGCACACATACTTATCACATCCACGAGGCCGGTGAATCATCTCCCACGTACATTTTCTGTTTAGCTGACTGACTATCCGTTGACACCGCCTAAAGTTCAATCACCGTAACAGGATACCAGATCGTTCAGATTGCTCACTCATATTCATATGGCCTGAAACAATCATTAATCACAAAGCGAAACCTCATTCCAGTCTTTGTTCGTGTATGTACTAATAATTTACAAATTCATCACTAATACAATATAATAATACAAAAATATGATAAGATTAGAAAAAAATTATATATACAATTATATCGACGACGATTTTGTAAATTATCATGACATACTTTTTCATTTCAAGAGAGATATTTCTTTTTTCAATTATTTTTGTCAATATGTATTAAAATTTACAAAGTCATCCTACAAATGATCTGATATGAAAATTGTCTTCATTCTTGACTTATGTTGTGATATTGACACTTTTAAAAGATTTTTTTTAGTTTCGTTGATGTCCTCACGACATTTTATATGCTGTTAGAGGTCAACACACGAGTTCTTTACATAAGAAGATTTCAAGAATGACGAAGATAGTCATATAAGAAAGAGATGAGAAGATAAGAAAAACTTCTTATGGAAGGAAAAGAAATTGAAGTAAATAAATCTTTGAGATTGTAAATTAAAATTACTGCATATTGTAGGGAATATATCTACACATACAGATATAGAAGATCACTTTCAGGGGATGTATTGAATACTCACATAAGAAGATACATTGTCATTCACACTTCTGCTGTTCCACACTACCAATCAACCCTTGTTCAATCAATAATTACACATGAATATGGAATAAAGTCATCCCAAGGTTGAGTATTTTGTCTAATTAAATATGGGAGCAAGAGACAAAAAGATCTGACATAAATAGTGAACATGGTTAAACTTGGCTCATCTCCCAATTACCACTCAACACTTCTTCAATCAATAATTGCACATCAGCACGGAATAAAGTCATCCCAGAGTTCAGAATTTTGTCTAATTAAATATGGGAGAGCAAAAGCTCGCAAGAGAAAAAAAGATCTGACGTAGATAGTGAGCATGTTTAACTTGGGTCATCTCATAACATATTCTTGTTAAGAATGACCTAGCAGTTTCAAAGAAAAACCCATTACTAACATTTATCTACCAAGATACGGGATTGGCGCTGGCGCCACATGAAACTTTTCAACTGCCCGTTATATTGGTGCATGCTTCACATATTTGTGGACCACTTATGTAAAAGATTTATCAAGCACAGTTCTTTAATATAGTTGAGTCACTTTGGGGTTCAGACCCATGATATATGCTTGTGAACGTTCAGAATGTTTTCATTACCTTGCATTCCGTGAGATCATCCATGCACACTTTGGGTTAGTTCCACAGCTATTTATGACAATCATTTGGGCAATAACCTATTTATCCCAGACTTAGTGACAATCCATGAGGGCATGTAGCCATGAAACATTAACATAGTACCATCATTATGTTCCATAGCGATGATGTTCCCGAACAAAGAAACTTCATGATGTCAATGATATCTCATAGCATAATCCAATAAACACGTCCTGAAATGTAATGACGAAGGATTTGAGGTTTGTGACTGAATTATGCAGTTAAACCTAACCCCGAATTTGGCTTTCTAAACTTTGTGTTTAAGCTTAGAAAGCATGGAGACCTACAGTCCTTGAAGGCCAACAAAAAAAATTCAATACTTTGCAGGTTTGAAATATCTACAGAAGTAAAGTGAAGGTTTGAAATTTCTTCATATGACAGATGATGCTAACCAAAAAAAATTCAGTTGTATGCAGGTCTGAAATTTCTCAATAACCAACTGGATCGAGCATCTTTTGTGCAAATGCATGATTCATTTGCATTTGTCCCTCTAACACTGCTGAAGGTAACTGAAGATGTTCAGTTACCTATGGTGTGTTGCATGATTGTCTTGATTTTTTATTTTTTTCTCATATGTTTTCGTCATTGTTAAGGTTTGCAAATGTACCAAACTGTCTTTGTTACCTATCATTTATCTCAATTCTACTGTGATTACAGGGCAGAATCAGAGAGAGACAAAAAGTTCAAATCTGCAATGCAACTATAGATACCTCAACTGCCACATATACTTCTATTGAGATGTATATAATCCTCGCTTGCACGTAACATTTTGTGGTCTTTCAACTATAACTTCGAGTATTCTGTCAGCTTCTCTTTAGATTCATTTCATACATCACTTTCATTGACATCGACGAATTACAATTGCATTATATATTGTAGATGCAAAGACTATAAAAACATAAAGATGTAAAACTAAAATCTCTTTTACCCTCGGAGGGAATACTAAGTTTTAAAAAACTTTTTTTAGATTACATTGGACTAAATTTCGCAATCTGAAACAATATTCCATAAAAAATGATATAATTATCGTACTATGGAAAAGTAAAGCAGCTTTATGTGAAACAAGCAAACCTTGTACACATGAACACATACATCATAGGGAAACTAAGTATGATTTACATGTAGATCAAAGAACTTCTTCCAAGAAGAGAAGACATGTTACTGTTACATGTCTTCTTTCCTTGGAAGAAAATTTCAGTTAGATTATGTCTTACTTTGATCATTTTGAATATCATTTTAATCAACAAAAGACAAAATAACAACGTCACAACGTTATTTTTATTCAAATTATATCATTTAAAAAATTGAAAAATTGGTCAATTTTAATAAATATATAATTTTAATTATTATATATGAGAACAAATTGAAAGAATGAAAAAATTCTTCAAATAATGAAGAAAATTCTTTAAGTAATGATGGAGAATGACATTCAAGTGAAATTTCAAATGCAGATTTTTTAAAAGATCACCATAGTTATTCATTTAGTAAAGTTGTAACATTATTTTAATCAATTTTTGTCATTGATATTTTAATTTCATGTAATTTTTATTGTATTGTGTGTAATAAATCTAGTATGATAAGACTGAACTTTTTTTGATAAAATATTATTCTGTTTATGATTGGTTTATTATTAATTTATTATTCATATAATGAATTTCTAATTTTAAAACTAAGTTGTTATTATAATTAATTTATAATATAAACAACACAATATTCAAATTGTCTTATGGTCAGTAGTTAGAAATCCATCAGGCTCCTGAGTAGTTTATGATATACGTAATAAAATTCAAATTCAGTTATAGAGTGCAAGTTGAGTTTCATCAAGATTTTTGGTATATGTGTAAGACTGTACATATGTATTATAACAAAAACACTTGCGAAAAAATTCAAAAAAAGAATGAGAAGACCCTATAAAGTCGTGGAACTAATCAAAGGGGTAGGATGGGGATAGGACCTACAAGCATTACAATGAAAAATATGTCCTACTGCACCTTAGATATACTAATTATCTAGATCAAACAATCAATATACTACAGGAGCATGTGCAGAAGCATCACCTAATGTGATTGATGTGCTATGGATTGCATCCTCAAGTGCTCTCAGTAAGGCATGTATTATTACTATAAGTAGACTTTGACTCAAGATATATCCATGTGTCAAGAACACTGTATCATCATATGTATACACTTTCAACTCACATTCATCAACATGTTATGACTTTCAGCAATGTAGTGCAATCTAATTAATTTTTATAATGCAAGTACATGTGCATAGGGTTTATCATTCCCTAAGTTATATGATGCAAATACATATGCATAAAGCTCTTCATGAATGCATGATGAGGAGAATCATTATCCTTACACATGTATAACATCATATTAAAAAGCTCTTCTTGTTTAAAAGATAAATTTATTGATTATGATTCACAATTGAAATTTTAATTGTGATATGACTCACATAAATTAATGTAAATTGTGTAAATAAGCAAAATTTTTCGTGATTAAATCAAGAAGAGATTATTGAAGCTTGGATTTAAAAAGTTGCTGAGCATCATTACTCCAATCAGAAGAAAAAGGCTCTTGAAAAATAAAATGCAATATAAGCTCATGAGATTGCAACTACAAAAAAACAGAGTGTAGGTGTATATTCAATATATAAGATGACAAATTTTGGCATAAAAAAATCAAAAATTTGATTGAAAAAATGTAATAGTTTTGAATTCTAAACCCTTGATGTGAAATGATACATCAATGATGCTAAATGAACCCTTTAGGGTATGCTCTAATTTGATACTCATGGAAAGTAGACATCATTAAAGTTGAGGAGTGTATCAATGGACATATAGTTTTAATAAATCTTTTTCTTCTCCAATATGATTATACATGTATCCTAAGATGTGAAAAGTCTGGATAGTTCTAAATGGGATAATTTTAGATTCAATGAAGTGAAAGTTAGTCACTGAAGCAAAATAATAATTAAAAAGTTAGCAAGAGCAAAAAGCTGGAATCATCAAATTAAAAATTATGTTATCATTCACACACTCAAATGTATGCTCTATGTGAGCCATATTGATGTTGTACTTTTTTTAAAGAAGCTATAACACACTGAAATTTCAATACATAATCTTTTGTATGAAACTTTATACAATTTCAAAATATAATACCTTTGCCCTAGTTTCAAATATATCAAGAACACACTTTTGAATGCTTTAAATTTCATGACAATATGTTATAAAATAAATAAATATGTGAAACAAAAAAATGAAAGTAGATGACATGTAGTTCGTCCTTTTCAAAGATGCTCTTTAAAAGATAAGATGCCTTGATAGGGATAATCAAAATTTTCATGGGCATATCGATCTTTCAAAAATACATCCATCTTCAAATACTTAACATATTTAATATAATTATAATTATATGATAATAATTTAAAATTTTCATCATAATTATAATTGATTTTGATATTTTTCATATAATAATTATTATATAATTTTTATTCATAAAAATTATACAATAATAATAAATTTTCATTGATGAATCAAAATTTTATTATTAAAATATATTCATTAAATCATAAATTTTTTTCATAAATTATAATTTTGATTTTATTATATTATATTTTATATTTTTTATATAATTATAAATATGTAATACTTTGAATAATTCGATTTTCTATAAAAACTACACAATTGATTTTTTTTATCTATGAAATAGACAAATGAATTCAATTCAACACTAATTTCTTAATTCTATAATTTAAAACTCTACCTCTAACTTTTTTTCGTAAGCTGTGATATAAATATGCCACAATATTTTCAAATCATAAAAGAATATTTTTATCAGATCATATTTCTCAAATCATCATCCAATGCACTATTAAAAGATCTCTTGTGAGTCATGTTTCAAGTTTTGTTTCCATATATGTTATTTTTGCCATAGTACAGAAACATCTCATTGATTTGTCAACACAACATCACACATATAATATTTCAAATACAACTTATAATTTAATGATAAAAAAATATAATAAAAATTAAATTATAAAAATTAAAAATTCTTAGTTATAATATAATTATAATCATATTATTTTATTAAATATATTTTCGAATTTATATTAATAATTAATTTTATTTATATTAAATTCATAAAAAAATAATATAGTTTTAATATCATAATATTACACTTATGAAATAATTGAATTTTTTATATATTAAATAATTAACAAATATATTTGATTTAGGTTATTATATTTAAAATATAATGATTTAATATATTTAATATTCAATTTAATATTTAATTATTTAATAATAAATTATAATTATTTAAGATAACTATATCATTAGCTAATGCATTAGTTTGCAAAATAGCCAAAAAATTTGAACCTTATAATTTTTTTTCTTAAACACCAATCATCATTATTGAAATATACTATCAACTTCAGCATTCTTTATGTCCTTGATATGTTTATTTATTGCAACAACGTTTATGCAATCATATACTTTAGTGATCACAATGTCTTTCGAAACCATGTTTCACACAACCAATGATCATCTCAGATTAATAATAAAACCTCAATATAATTCTTTATTTCAATATAAGATAAATTTATAGATATGTAACTTTGTACATCTCAAATATAAAATAATATGTTAATGTTAATTTATTGTATGGTTTTGACTTTGACATCTTCACAATCAATCAATATTGTTAAAAAAATTCATGATAATTCCATTCTAACTATAATTTTATTTGATTTCTCCAATAACCTTGTACGTTACTCAAATTTATTTTTTTGTTCAATTGTCCAAACCCCAGGTTGATCAATTTTATGAAAATCAATCATCAACTCGGTAAAAATAAAAAATTGCAAAATATAACAAAATAATAAAAATATTTTCTTTTATTTAATTAAAAATTTTATTTTATAACTTTGATATTATTTGAATTTTTTTATCTAAATATAATTATGAATATAATTTTTACACATCTATGGAAACATCACAATATTGCTCTAAAGATTTTATATGTTATATTTGTTTATTGCAAAAGTATTGTATAGATTCATATAATTTTGTGTGAAATTGTATCATTTGATGTAATTGACATAACGATTGCATTGTAAAGATATCTTTCTATTCAATATTATTTTATAACTCATTAAAAAATTAAATTTATCAATGGATTATCTAAAATCTGATCTTTTTGATGATACAGAGTTATCTAACACTCAATTTTTTTTCTTATCCTTTCAATCTATTTGTCGCATAAAAATTTATCACAATCATAATGAAAATATAACAAATTCACTTCATAATATATATTACCATAATTATCTATTTTTCATAAAATTAATCATAATATAAAAATTCGTAGATATTTGCAACTGATCATTTTTGTCTCAATAAACATACAATCACATTTTTTTTCTAATAATAAAATAAGAAGTCATTTATTATTTTATATTATATAATTATAAAAGTTTTCATAAATAGATTCACCTTGAATATTCAATGACTTTTAAAATAATCATGAATACATTTTTGTGTGTCTTATTCAATTTTCATGACATAATTTTAATTCGATTAGAAATTGAATGGAATTTATCGCACTTATAATTGAAATTTTGAGATATTTGGAATTAATATAAAAAATATGCATCTTTTAAAAATCAATCTCACATATATTTTTATGATTTTGTGACTGTTTAAGATGAAATTGACATATCTTTTTTCATCATTGCTAAATGTATATTTTTGTAGTCTTGATGTAAAATATAATCCACACTTTGACTTTTTATTTTTTTAAAAATGGTAATAATTCTTCATGATTAATACTCTGGTTTTAATGTACACCAAAATACTTTTTATTCATCATATATGAACAACCTTCAGGTGGTGAAAACCTAAAACTTCTTTAAAAAAAATTCTTCACAAATTTTGATCTATTTTATCTATTCCATGAAGCATATGAAATACAAAAAATGTTAAAACACAATCTCTGTAAATCATCATTCCAAATTATCATCAAACGATATTAAAAAAATTTGAAGACCTTTTAAAATTTCGATTTTTACAGTCTATATTCAAATTTTTTCTATTTTATTATTAAAATGAGACTAATCTCAATTTTTTTATAAATAATTATAATTTTAATAATTTTCCGCCAGTTTAAAGATTTGAGATGAAATTGATCTCGATATGTTTCAATCTGATTACAATTTGAATAGTCATGCCACCAAATTAGAAATTAATAAATGCACAAACTTATGACAATATCATTTTATTAAAATAAATTTATCTATAATATTAAAAAATATTTTTATATAAATTTTCTAAATTATATCATAATTTGACTTTTTGTTCAACAAGTGTACATATATTGCATAATCTAATTATAAATAGTGTTTATATAAACACTATATATATATATATATATATATGATGAATGACATGCAGATATGAGTAGATTATGATGGTTGCATGTTAATTTTGTATGTCATTCATGTCTTCATAGCTTCATGCATTACTGTCATGGGCCGATTGTAGCATTGGTTGTTGCTCACATGGTTGTCATAACCAGTAGTAGAACTAACACAAATGACCATGAAACAGTGCAAAATGCTATGTACTGCATACAATCCATAATAATTTACATATTTTAGGTGATTTGTAGTTGGGACTTTAAACATCCCAACTCTTTATTACACTAATATACACTCATCAGTGTCAGAATTGCATATTAACTAATTAAGGTACTCTTTATTGAAGTAGATAATTGAATGAAGCAAAAAGCTTCTTCCAGAAAGTTCTCTCAACTAGCAAAGTAATTACCATGGAGCGCACGCAACGGAGAATGCAGGAGACAGGGACCATAGTGGTTTCAGTCGGTAGACGTCGACCATCTCTGAAGGTTTGCAAAGCATACACCAAAACTAAATTTTCAAGAATAACTTTTCACATCTCGGAGCGTCAGTTTCCGTGGTGTAGTTCTCATCACACTGAATGTCTAAAGTTTGAACCTGCTGGAAGGGAACATTTTGTGCTGATGGTTGACCTGCAAAGTGTTCGACCGGCGAGCACTGTGACATGTGCAATTGATGTCTACATTTTGTGTTCAAGAATTAAAAGGCATCAAATCATGTAAACGTGCTCATCGCTTCCCATGTTCTCAAAAGAGAAACACCAGATTGACCTCTCCCAGAATCTCTAAACGAAACAGACAAAAATGACATTGATAATTGTGGACATTTCAAGATGAGTGTCAGCAAGGGCTCTTCAAGAAGATCTGCTGGAGTGTATTTCAAACGAGGGGACAGATTCTGATCTGACGATTGTTCCTCCAAACATAATGGGTCTATCCATTTCGAGCTTAACTAATGATTCTCTCATTCGCGTTTCTGCACCTGGAATGTGACTGTTTCATGTGAGCTTCAACTCTCCATCTTCCAGAAGAATCATGAGATAAAATCCAAGAGGCAATAAAAATTAACGTGGGTTCTTCGGAAATCGCTACATGCACGATTGTGTCATGTAGATGGCTGATGGTGACCAAAGTAACTGCAAAGTGGCCGTGGCTCCTGGTTTCACGTGGTTGTGGATGGTGATGTGGGTACAGGTAGCATGGAATTAGGAAGGAAACTAATTGGAGTTGTCAGAAGATGGTATCGACTTGACTTCGTGGTGAAAGGATTTGAAAGCTGAGAAGGGTTCCGATCAGGACCAAAATCGAGTACAAGGAGTGTAAATTAAGAGCTTCCAATGATGACAAAATGCGTGACTGAATCTTTCACCTACAGAAGTCAGACAAAATTCGAACTTCCTTGCTAGGCGGCGTTTACATGACGAAGATAATCGACGAACCCTAATCAGCTATGAGAATCTTATTGATCTTTGTTGTTTCCAACATTTAGAAGCTGCATCTTACCTCAGACTCTCGTACACAGTTGCGACGACCTCGAGCAATGTCATCAAACAAAGCTGTCCATAATTGTTTGCAGAATATGTGGCGCAGAATCAAGTCCACTATCTTACTTCAATTATGGATCAAGCGGTGCAATTGACTTCGTCTTATTCTTCCTCTCAAAATAATAAAACATCTTCTACATATATGTTACTGATTCTTTGATCTAACAATAGGAGAAGGTGTCATTGTCTTCGTCATAAGGTGGAACTAAATCAAATGCTTGAATGTCGTAGTTTCGAAAACAATTCACTAAACTGTACACAGACAAATTTGCACGAGTCAAAAACATTAGTGAAGTTGATTACTTTCAGCACTGGACTCCACTCACCGTTCATCATATTCATAGCTCAAAAGTGACACAGTGTTATCATATTCTCGGAAACAATCTGCTGTGGATCCACTCAGATCGAGAACACCTTAAATAGCACAATGTATCTCACAATTGTCCGTTTACGGACAATTGTGGGCTACTTAATAATTTTTCCAAATGACTCACTGATGTACAAAGATTTGCTATCAAAATAGTCAATGAGACTTAATAAAAATTTATTTCTCTTTGTGGCAATAGTGAGAATTCACACAAACACATGAATCATGGCTACGGGTCATTAAAAATTAATAGATCAATTTAATTATAAATACAAGTTGAAGATTTCTGCAGTGAATGTTTCTATTATTCAAATAGAAAGAAGTTGTAATCCAGATTGATTTTGAGTAGGTCTTAATTGAATATAATTTCTATGGGTCAATCAAAATTAATATATAGCTGTATAACTTTACTATACTCAAGTAAGTTGTAAAACTTGTGTAGGTCTAATTTGAATACATTTTGAAAGCCAGAGTAAATACTTATAAAACTTTTGAAAGAGGAAAATTTACATTTAATAATGTTGTGTGTCCCTAGCTAGCTGTACTAGATTGTGCTATCTTATTGTGTATAGCTGTTGCGCAGGATTAAGTAAAAGAATAATGGAACATAAAAAATTTCATGATAGAAGCTAGAAAGAAAACAGATTCTTTCTATAAAGCAGTAAAGAAAAGAAATTTCTATATAAAATCAGGAGAAACGTTCTACTTCTGAAAGAAAATGATCATATATATCTATATATACCCACCATAGCACACATATTTTTTCATGAAATAATCTTACTCATTAAGTTTTAAACATATCACATTATAAAGTGAAATGTAATCATCAATTAAATATTTTAAACACCAACTATCATGAATAAAGTCTGTAATAAAATCTTTGCAAACTTATATTATCTGCATAGATTTCACAGCAAGGAAGCAATTATTCTAAACTTGATCTCTGTTTGAATTGAACTTTATCTTTAAATGAATATAAAAATAAAATATGAATGAGGTACCGTTTTAAACGAATTCCTGCATTAATGAATAGTTTAAGTCATGGACTTGGATTTATTGAGAAAGAAATACCAATTATTGTTCAGAACTAGTCACCAATTGAGCCTTATCTTGGAAAACCTGCTCGAAAATAACCAGTGCTTGAGCTTTGTAACATATGAACTCTCTGTACTCAGCATACGACATGCTCCGCAGGTGAGAGAATCTCTTGAGACCTGGCCTAAGGAGATCAAACTGTCCCAGGTCCAAGGAAGCATCGAGAGATCCAAAAGGAAAGACATAACTAAGTGAGTCATTATGAATTTGTAGTGTTTATCTGCAGAAGTACCTCGTTCAAACAACGATTTTATTATTGTAGTAACATGTGTAAAGTAATGCACATTCTTGAAATAAAGATCTTCATTTAGTATGTTTGTCAATGAAAGAAACAAATGACACAGATTGTTTTCCATTGATGACAAAAATTTATTTGAATTATTTCCTATAAGATGAAATTTATACTGACGGAAATTGTTTTAATGCAATAAAATGCACTGCAGAAAGTTGACGCGAGAAATATATTAGAACGCTAAAAATAGACTGAGTCAAAGAATTTGAGACACTGAAGGTTATGATGATTGAAAAATAAAATAAAAAAGTCACACATCTCTAAATCTATAAATATAATTTTATACTATAAATCATTTAAATTCAAGAAATATATGAACAAAAGATACCTATTTGATAAATTGGAAAGGATTTTTTATCAAATAGAATTGAAAATTAATTGAGAAATAAAAAATTAGCAAAAATTAATTAGAATTTAAAACTTGAAATGTACATTAACCCTACGAACTAATCACAAAATTGAAAACCAAAACAAAAAATAATAATTTTGGTTTTCAAGTATTTTAAGTCACAAGATTCCGATATTCATCATCAAATAATAATATATAACAGTATATAAAATTCAATGGTTAAGAACACGTGGATACAAGTGTCATTCAGATATTAAATCATTTGATTCTTGTTATTTTTTCCTGCATAAATATACCTTACAAAAATATAAACCACCCTTGATCAATCAATTTTTTGTAAGTTACAAGAATAAATATTTCAAAGTTGTAACCAGTAAGTAGTTTTAGAAATAAATATAAATTTATATTATACTCTTTTGAACAAAAATCATCTGAGAAGCTCGGTGGTATATCCGTTCTTGTAGTTGGAACGCTTTTTAAGAGACACATTTCCTTTGCATTTTTAGTAAAAGCCTTTAATCACTAAAAATTATAGTCTAGTTTAAAGAAAATCAAATGTTGTTTGATTTTTATGGAATAATTTTCATATTTTCAACTAAGTCTTTACTTACGTTAGTTACAACATGCTTTAATTTAAACTTCAGAATCATTTATTTCATTTTTTAGAAATTTGTATTTTTTTAAAGTATAGATAATTTTTATGAGTATGATATTGTAAGAATCACTTCTTGACATGCACAAGAGGGTCGAGTATGAAAAGTCATATATAGGTACTTGTTCCACCTTCAGTGTTCGATATGATCTTCGAGGTCCGAGGTTCAAGGTTTCCGATGTTTCCGATATTCCGATGTAAATATACAAGTATGTGAAAAAAGCTTCAGAGATCTGTCTCTGAA
The DNA here is from genome assembly GCA_014180765.2 of Marchantia paleacea. Classification (NCBI taxonomy): domain Eukaryota; kingdom Viridiplantae; phylum Streptophyta; class Marchantiopsida; order Marchantiales; family Marchantiaceae; genus Marchantia; species Marchantia paleacea. Next base: position 1,158,692 of record MUAA02000098.1, read on the forward strand.
GCTTTTTTGCCCCTGCCAACATCACAAGATGCAGTCATTTTAGGCCATTGTCATAAGATGTAGAGATGCAAGTTCTTGGACGCACAGAAAATCTAATTTAGTGTTCAGATTCATACCGTGATTAATCTTTGTGTTTGGTTTTTAATTCAAATCTTGCTGCTTTCTGATTCTGTTACCTCTAGTGTCTAAATAATCTTGCAAACTTGAAATTATGAAGGTAATTTAATTCAGAAACTATCTGTATATCCAAATGGTTTGGGTTCCCAACCTGAGTTTGGAAAATCTCTGAGTAAGCTCAAACTGTTCTGATGCGTTCAAGCTATTATCATCTTGTTTAGAGTTTGGTGAAGTCTTTATGAGTTGTTAAGTAAAAAGATGGCACACGTAACATAGTCAGTCGATTTTCATTTCTAGGCGAAATGTACAACATCTAGTGAATTGATACCCGAAGAAGGTTTCTCTTTCCTGGAAGGCAAGAATGATGGGAGTGCTTGGATGAAGGGGATGATGGTCAGGTGTTGGAGATGAAGGGGGACGAGTGATGTCTACAATTAACCTGGACGTGTTACACCCAGTTCTCAATTTATTTACTGTGAAAGGTAGTGTCATCATTTATTCAGTTTATGTCAATTCATAGCAGTAGTATTTTTTTCTCTAAAGATGAGTATTTTTTAAGGCTAATGTATTCTGAGTAGACTTGTGAAGCTGTCGTTGCGATGTTTCAGATCATTATAGTGTAAACGGTGCTCATAACAAATCGAATTAGTCTCATATACTCTCAGCAAGAGATTACATTTGATCTATATTACACAAGTTTACGGAAAGCTTCTGGTCTTTGAAGACGACTGACTCGTAGATGTATATCGTTGATTAACGGATGATTTTGATAGCTAGTTTCTAATACCACCATTTTCATGAACGCTACATACTCGACCCCGGGCCGCCCTTTATCGATTCTTGTGTGCAGTTATAGATAGCAGATGGCATTGATGAGCTGGAAATTCTAGACATGTACTCAGTATGAGTGACAAATTCAGTTGCTTCTAAAGTGGGATTCAAGACAACTTTCATAAAGTGACCACGTCGTTACGTGTGTAGTTTTTGTCCGCCAATCTGCTGGTATTATATCTACATACCTCTGACGCCAATTTCATAAACAGGACATTGCAAACTACAACAAAGGACTCTTTCATTTCATGAATGACGATGAATTACATGTCGTGGTTCCTGGTAAACAACTGTTTCACGATCGTTTCAGGCTGACAGAGAAAAAATTGGTTAGGATACTCTAAATGGTCGAACAGCGATTGACGTCTATCTGGAATCGACCACAGGCAAGGTTCCAGGAATGTGACATATGGCAGTGGTATGATATGATTCAGTACTGTCGTGGTAAGTGGCTTTTGTTTTGCTGGACAGCGCTTTGTTTTTGTGGTGTAACATAAGACAAGTTCTCCGCCCTCCAACATATATATGCAGCAAGGTCCAGGCGACCGTGCACCTCTTCATGCCTTCAGCGCTTGTAAGTATCCGCTAAAAATGCAAGGACAACGCATTATATGTGTATGGGAAGTGCAGCATGGACCATTGGGATAAAATGGAAGTCATTGCATTTGAACTCCGAGACGCTTCACCACATGGTCGAAAGGAACCTCTACTGTCGAGCTGCGGACTTGAATATTGTGCAAGTTCCTCCTAGCATGACATTTTTTAAATAACTAAAATTTTTATAATAATCAAATATTTTGAACATGAGATTTTATTTTTATTCTTTACATTTCAGGTAAAATTAAAAAGCTAAAAGATAAACATTGATTATTATACCATATACTGTTGAGACAACCACACCAGGAGTGGAGATAACCTGTGCAGTAAGAAGACTTGATACGGTGGAACAATCTCAAAGTATTTGCTTCCGCCATTGCTGATATTCCTTCTTCAACTCCTGTCCGACTTTTGATTTGCGTCACACCTTGGACTTCCATTTCCGCTCTTTGCCAAATTTAACGTGAAAACATCATTACTATATTATGAAATGATAAACCTCACTAACATACAAGTAACAATAGCAATTTAAGAAGGCATTTACATTTCTGACCATAAATTGGATTACTTTTATATACTGGTCCAGATTTTTATGAATATAAGATAGGAGTAATTTAATTTATTCTGCGCCTGCTCGAACTATAAAACTAATAATTATGATTTTCATGGTATAATATCTACCAGTTACAATTATCCAACTCTGAGGGATAATTTTATAACACAAAAATCGTTGTGCCTATATATGATCAAAATTACATGACCAGTGTTATTCAAATACTCAATTTGAAATCTGGATTATTTCATAATATCTGAGTTTAGTACTCTGAGCTTTGACTTATTGTTTTCCATTAACTTAAGAGATACAAAAATATTCAGCCATAAATAGTTGACCTTGTCTTTATTCTAAAGCCTTGACACCACATAGTATTCAAAACGTCATCCTTATATTTATATCACTTTCTATTTCATCTATTTACGGTATCTTAATTTATATGTAATCAATGATTAATCTAAACATGACCTGATCGTGAAAAGATAAAAGATTCTATCCATTTCATCTTAATCCACCTAACATTTTGAGTAGAGTTTAGGCTATAAAAAGACAAAGGTTTGATGTTAGTCTTGCGGTTAAATATAATATGAACTACGCCCGGTTAACCTTTGAACAAGCTCTCCATGATAGATTTAGTCGAAGTCGCCATCGGCTACGTCATATTTTATAAATTAACTATGACACGTAGCGGGCACGAGTCTCCGTGGTGTAGTTGGTTATCACGTCAGTCTAACACAGTGAAAGTCTTCAAGTCCGACCTAGACAGAATCACTTTCGCATACCCGCTACGCAAGCTTTTTTCTTTTCTTGTTCTTACAAAATCTTTTTCGATGGCAACAACGATAACACTTCTTTTTTTAAAAGAAATTTATTATTGCCCAACCTCGCACTATTGTCTTCGTGTAGAAATGAGACCTTTCTTTGTGTTAGAATAAAAAAGATTGAAGAAAATGTACGACAGAAATTCGTGACCATGAACGCGAGCTCGAAGATGGCATAAATGCTCAATAAACTTAGTGAAAGTGCGAAATCTACACGAACAAGTAATGGATGGAAACTTGATATTCATAAATTGCAATTTGTAGGTTCGTACACCTTTCTCTCATTTCAAGATGCTGAATGTTCTTAACTTCCAGAAGGAGTTCACAAATAAGAAAATCGTGATTCTGTTTTGGTTCATTAGAACCAACTGCAAAAACAAAACTTGTCTAATATAATGTATAGATTCTTACAGTTCTCCAACTGGAGCTTCGATACTATACGTAAATAACTTGGATCTTTTCATGATTCATAATTAGCGTCTCGACCAGCCGTCGAAACTTCAAGCAGGTTGAAAATTATTTCCAAAGAGAAAAACAGAGAGAGCACACTGCTATGTATCAAACCTTATTTCCCATGATTTAAAAATTATACTTTTAAATTTTTCTTACATTTGTATTCAAATTAAACATGGCTAAGTGATAGAAGCTCGTATATTGCAGAAGCTCTTACTCTAGATTTTGAAGAGACTTTCCGAATTAAACGAAACATTGCTGAGTAATGTCCATCAAGTATCTTTCAGCTTTGGGTATATTTAAGAGAGTACGTCCAAGGTTACAATTAAGAGTACGTTTACTTTTCCACATATAAGGTATATTTTATACGTGATGATAATTCTGTGTTCCTGCTTACCAAGATAAACATCAGATTAATTCAGAGTCAGCATATGTGCATGTATCGAAGCTTGTCGGACTATGAAAATGCTTACACCTTCTTTACACAAAGACACCCACATTGTCAGCCCAGCTGATTAGGTTACAGATATCTTGGATTACTGAAGAGACCAGATACTGGCCATAGGTTTGCATGTTAGAGTGTCCAAGTGTAGAGCTTGGTCACCATCCGGTTTGCCATTGTCATTTGTCTCTCCATAAGATTTAACTCCACCTCCCCAAGGCCTTAAAGCGCGAGGGGTGCCCTTTGGCATAGACGACTTACTCTCTACATACATAGAGAATTGCCTTTTTGAGCATACTAAGTATGTCCATTTTTTGCCAAAGTTTGGAGACCCATATATTGCCTTTGGACTCCTCTATATGTCAAGCCCCTCTTAGTTGCAAAAGAGCATGCTCCCACCTGTTCCTTTAGGTACAAGTTGAGAGATGTAGACGACATACTCATGGGCATCTTTGAGAGACTCTTAGGCCATGGTGTGTTTCTAGGCTCAAAAGGAGCTCCTGCTAGCACATAGGTTTCTTGGCAGAACAAATTTGGAGGGGTAGGGCTCAAATTAGGCTTTAACCTGTATCCTATCGCTTTCTTGGGATGCCTAGCATTTGTGATCTCCTCAATTGCGTTTACATTTACAGTTCACCCCTTTTCTATCTTGCCAGATTTTGCACTTCATGTGCAGGATGGAACTCTCTCCCTTCAAATTGCACTCTAGGACTGATGAGTACAGTTACCATCTGCAACACAAGCTCGTATGCCGACATTTGTACCCTCATAGATGAACGCAAGTGCAAAAGGTCAGTGGATCATTAATATTAACATGTCTCCATGACATTCTGGGATAATGATTCACTTTCACTAGAGACTAGAGCTCGATTATGCTCTTGTGGAAGAGCTTGGCTTGCACAAAATCAAACTTGATCTTAATTTATAGCCGAAACTCTTGCCTTGAGATCAAATTCAAATATTCGTTGAAATTTTAGGGTTGAAAAAATATTTATTCAGGCCATGTCCTACAGAAAATATTGTTCAAATATAATATGAAAAATAGAGGCTAGGTTGGATTTCGTTTTAAGAAATGTGGAGATTAGTAATCTAGTTATATCTAAAGGTTAGGTTTCTAGAACAAGATCAATGTCTGATTCTTGGTTCAATTTTGTTGAGATTTTAAAGTAACATGACAGAAAGAATTCAAATATCAGAATTATTCCAAGATGGAAGTTTTTACTAGATTTCAAAGTTTGGATTGAAGTCTTCAAGCTTTTGGATAATTTGAAGAAATATTCATATAAACTCGGTTCTAGGACAAAATAAAATCCTTCCCATAAGTTTAATCAATATATTGCTCTCTCCCAGCCCCGAGGGTAAGCCCGAAACCAGCAGAGGACACTCTTTGTTAGTAGGATCCTCAGAGAGTTAATGTGAGGCTGCGCAACTTTCTCATATGTTCAAGAAAATTGGATGATGATTCTTCCCAAATCCATCAAAAAGTATTTCATCTGAGGAAAATGACGATGCATGAACTACTTAAGTTATTAGTGTTTGCTTAATATAACGCAAAGAGACAAAACGTTGATTTGTAGAAAATCAGATTTGAAAGCAAAAGGGAATCACAGATACAAAAAAACGGTGGTATATAAACTCTTGTGCTGCAAAATAATCTCTTATCAGTTTTCTGATAACTCTATTGACATGCAAATGATAAAGATGAATCTTAATAGATGGTGCAACATAAAGTTATACATCATCAAGTGCTTTAGTATCTAGATTTGCACATATATGTATTTTTATGTATTTTTTCACACATGTTGTTTGAATAAAATGAATATGTCAAAGCAAAAAATAAAAGTTTGTGACATGCATTCAAACCTTTTCATAGATGCTCTTAAAAAAAAGATGAGATGGTTTGTTACATGATAGAGATAATCAAAATTTTCATGTGCATCTAGATCTTAGAAAAATATATTAATTTCCAAAAATTTAACATATCAAATTATGTGCTCCAGTTTTAAGACCTGAATATGTTTTGAACATAATTGCCATACAAAAAACCTTTGGATTCCATTTTCTAGTCTAGTAACTGCTCTTTACTTAATCAAAGGTTATTCTAACTTAAAACACTCAAAATACATACAAAACTAATGTACCAGACCTACAGAACATCAAAATGAACCATTAACCTCATAAAATAATAAGGATGATCATATTTATATATATAACATAATTTGAATAATATAATAAAAATTATGAGATTTATTTTATATTATGATAATTATTATTTTAAAATTTATTTATGCACTTTTCATATCATAATTATAATCAAATTTATTCATAATTTAATTATAATTTATCACAGATGAGTGAAGTTTTTATAATATATATATTATTTAAGAAAAACTAAAAAATATAATCACCATTATTTATATAAAATTTATTATTATTATTATTATTATATCATAATTATAAATGTAAAATGATAGATCAACCTCAATCAATAATTACGACTAAAAAATAAATTAACCTAGCAGTAAATAATATTAGAATGAATTAATAAGTAAAAAATTATATAGAAGGAAAAAATTGATAAAACGGCAAACAAAAATCTATAATCAAGTGTTTATATCAAAGAAATTTTTATATATGAAAATTATATCAAATTATATACATTTAATAGTATAGGGTGAAAGTCATCTTGAAAATTTTTAATCTAATATATCTTATTATTTGTTTTTAATTTAAGAAATTTAGATAGATGCTGAGACATCTGTCTTGATTTTTTTAACAATCATATTATTCATCACACGTTTTGGATTCTGATTCATTACTCTATTCATTTTTCAGACCTTATGATCATAATCAATTGGTCAATTTCTGACCAAAAATCAATAGAGTAAAGTAATGATATTCAATAAGTAAATTAGTATGTGTATGCATGTCAAAAATTTTAAATTTTATTATTTAAATAAAATTTATGCATATTGCTAAAATAGAGATGAAAGTTTGTAAAAAATTTGAAGAAAAATATTTTTTATTGTATTAAGCAAAATTTTTCTTTAAAAAAATACGATCTAGTGATTTTTATTTTTCAAGTTTTTAACGTTCAAAATATAAACATGTTTATTATTTTTGTTATATATTGTAGTTCTATTTTATCATTCTCATCATAAAAATAATTTTATATTAATTTTAAATCATCCTCTATCAAAAATTTAACAATTTAAAAATATATATTAATAAATTTTTGTGAAGGATAATGTGTTTTCATTAACCAATTCTAAAATATTCACATCTCCCAAATTTGTGCTAAAAATATTTTCTTACAAATTATATAGAATTGATGATGAACATCACAAGTTTGTTACATTTTGCCACAAAAGTTAGTCCTAAGACTTTGAACCAAAGGTACCAGTTCATGATCTCAAATAATCAAATTGTGTAAGTGATGTGTGAAAAATTTTCCTAGAATAACCCACTTTTATGTAAATGATAGAAACATATTGTATATATCCATACTATACAGGTAATATTGTTGTCTTTTGAACTTAGCATAGTTGTTCTATTTGGATAATTCAAGTTTAGAAACACCTTAACTGAATCTTTTATCTATTGAATAGTCAAATAAACTTAATTCACCACTATCTTCTCATCTCTATAATTTTAAACTCTACCACAACTATTTTTTCTTAGCCTGTGATATAAATATGGTCAAATATGAAAAAACTAACCTCATGAGCTCATATTTCTCAAACCACCATTCAATGGATTTTTAAAAATAAAATTTTGTAAGTCATGAGTCAAGTTTTGATTTCTTTGCTTTAGCCATATTCCAAAATCATCTCATTATCTTTTCTACACAATATTACATATCTGATGTTTCAAATGTAATTTATAATCCTATCATCAAAAATCTTAATATAATTATAATTATCATAATCATAATATAATTATAAATATATTAAAATAAAATTTTAAATCTATATTAAAATAAAATTTTTTAAATTAAAAACCGAAATTTATTAATTGATATATTTTATCACGGAGGGAGAACTATCTTAACTCAAACACACTCTGATTTAGTGACTAACAAGGGAGGACTGCCATCCGCGGACCTCCAAATCTAGGGGTTCTGTGGAATGCTCATTCTGTTGAGGTTAGATTATTTTGACTCGGTCTGCGGTGCAGACGAACATAGTGGATGCTATGGAACTTTATTGGCCGAGTCCAACCATGTAACATCAATGAGAGCAGCCTCTTCACAAGCGTTTGACCTCGGCAAGTCTAGCAAGCTTTGTTGAGCTTCGAAAAAAGATACTGCTGAAGTGCTCCAAAGATATCTTGTCCACCCAAGTCCCATAGAGATAACAATCAATAGCCAATATGATAAAAAAATGTAAACTAAAAAGTATAAAAAATAGCAGTAAATTTTACTTTTATATTCTTATGATTTTTATTTGATAACTATAATATTACTTAAATATTTTTTCATTTAAATATATAATTAACCTAATCTAAATATAATTAAAAATACAAGTTTAACAAATCTTTTGAAATATCACAATATTGAGCTAAAAGCTTTATATGTGATCATTTTTTGTTGCAAAAGTATCATCTAAATACATAATACTGTTTTGTGAGATTGATCATTTGATAAAATAATCATAATGATTGTTTTCTAAGGATAAGTTTTTGCTCAACATCATTTTTTATGCACATTTCATGAAATAAATCATTTTTTCCATTCCTCTAAATTTGATTATTTTGCTGCTCCCGAATTTTTTTTATTCTTTTACATCTATTTTTGAAGTGAAAAATTATCACAATCATCATGAAAATATAACAAATTCACTTCATTATAAACAGTACAACTATCATCTTATTCTCCATAAAATTGATCATGATATTAAAGACCATAGATGTGTGCAATAGATCATTTTTCTCTCAAGAAGGATACAATCACATCTTTTTTTTTAATACTCAATCAGGAAGCAATTAAATATTTTAGATTATGTATTTTGAACAGTTTTTCATAAAAAGATTCACCTTGAATATTGCAATAATATTAAGTAAAATATATTTTTCAACGCATTGTGACCCAATTTTTATAACATCATTTGTATTAAATTAGCAATTGAATTCAATGTATGATGCTACAAATCAAAATATTGAGATGTTTATAGTTAATATGAATAATTTAAATATCTTTGAAATCAATTTCACATATGTATTGATGACTTTGTAAACGTTTCCTTTAAGATGACATTGATATTTTTTTACATGATTATTGAATGTAATTTTTTGTATTCTTTATTTAAAATATAGTCCAATTTTGAATTTTTTATATTTTAAAGGAGAAAAAATAGGATCTCTTAATGATTAACATTATGATTTTAATATCCATCAAAATAATGTATATTTAATTTAATGTAAACAGTCTTCACGTCATGAAATCCTTAAACTTCTTTTAAAAAATCTCTATAAATCATCATTGTAGAATGCTAACATTTTGAGTACCTTAGCAGATTTTGATTGATTTTTGTGGTCTATTTTAAGTTACTGAAATTTTAAATAAAATTTTTTTCAACATAAACTGATCTCAATTTATTGTAACATAATTATAATTTTAATCATTTTGCGGCCCACTTAAAGATTTGAGATGAAATTGATCCCGATATGTTGTAATTCCATTATAATTTATACGTTATACCACTGGATTCCAAATTAATCTTATAAATACACGAATTTATTACAATATCATTGAAATAATATTATTTTATCAAAAATGCTGAAAAAAATTATTTGTATATAAAATTCTCCTAATTATATTATAATTTGACACTTCTGTCAACAAGAGTACATAGATTGCATAACCTAATTATAAATAATATTAGTATAAACCATATACATTATGTATATACATGTGACATGCAGAAATAAGTAAATTATCATGGTTGCATGTTATTTTAGTATGTCATTCATTCTCAACCAGAAAGACAAAAATGACACCGATAATTATGGACATTTTAAGAGGAGTGTCCGCAAGTGCTCGTCTAGAAGATTTGCTGTACTGTACTTCAAAGGAGGGACAGATTCTGATCTGATGATAGTTCCTCCAAATAAGATGGATCTGTCGATTTCGAGCCTAACTAATGATTCTCTCGTTCGCGTTTCTGCACCTGGAATGTGACTCTTTCATGTGAGGTTCAACTCTCCATCTTCCAGAAGGATCGTGAGATAACATCGAAGAGGCAATAAAAATGCACGTGGGTTCTTCGTAAATCGCAACATTTACGATTGTTTCATGTAGATGGCGACCAAGGTAACTGCGAAATGGCCGTGGCTCCCGGTTTCACGTGGATGTGGACGGTGAAGTGGGTACAGGTAGCATGGAAGAACAAAGCGAAATAACTGGAGTTTCTAGAAGATGGTATCGACTTGACTTCGTGATGAAAGGATCTGAAAGCTGAGAAGGGTTCCGACATTCGATCGGGACCAAAATCGAGTAGAAGGAGTGTATATTAAGAGCTTCCAATAATGACAAAATGCGTGACTGAATCTTTTAATTACAGTAGTCAGACAAGATTCGAACTTCGTTTCTATGCGGTGTTTACATGACGAAGGTAATCGGCTATGAGAATCTTACCGTCTTTGTTATTTCCAATATTTAGAAGCTGGCTCTCATATTAGACTCTCGTACACAGTTGCGACGAGCTCGAGGAATGTCACCAAACAAAGCTCTCCATAATTGTTTGCAGAAGATGTGGCGCACCATCAAGTCCACTATCTCACTTCAGTTACGGATCAGGAGGTGCAATTGACTGTCTTATTCTTCCTCTCAAAATAATAAAACATCGTCTACATATATGTATCACCGATTCTTGGATCTAACAATACGAGAAGGTGTCATTGTCTTCGTTATAAGGTGGAACTAAATCAAATGCTTGAATGTCGTAGTTTCAAAAACGTTGACTAAACTGTACACAGAAAAATTTGCACAGGTCAAAAACAGTTGTGAAGCTGATTACTTTCAGCACTGGACTCCACTCACCGTTCATCACATTCATAGCTGAAAGGTGACACAAGTGTTATCATATTGTCGGACATAATCTGCTGTGCATCCACTCAGATCGAGAACACCTTACATTGCACAATGTATCTCGCAATTGTCCGCATACGGCTACGAAATGAATGGGTTGGAAATGATGATCAAGCTCCCGATACTAATGTATCAACTGCAACTACCACAGGTATGACGGCTGGATGGCCTGACTGTGCAGCTTGCAAGAGCCTCTCCGGTTAAAATACCGTCATGCTGTCGGTACAGTGTATCTGGTAGTCGAGTCAAGATGATCCTCGTGACAATAACTCTTAGCTGGAAAGACGATTGTTTCTGGCACTGGCGTCCAGAGTTTCATAACGATTTTCTAATTTCCACAATTTAATCCACTCGTTACTTCACTGTGGAATTATCAGCTATCTCAGAGGGACTTATTACAACATGAACGTGTAGGATCTTGTTTAATTTTCGTTCAGACAGTCTGGTGAATTTGGCTTGAGATTGATATATTACTTTCATTAAACTTTCAAGTATTCCCTCTCTTGCATGGATGTGTTTTAGGTAGACTCGCGAAAATTTTGTTTCGACGACATGCTACGTATCACTGGAAGTGAATTCCGTAATTGTGAAAATGAACTTAATACGCCCTTCATATCCTACGATACAAATTTAGTTACATTGAATTTACAAAACATATCTGGATACGAAAACTTCACTAGAGCATACTTAGAAGTGCGGACCGATGAAAGTTTTCATGTGGGCATGGGAGCGTTCACTGCAGAAATTGCCTGAAATCTATACGAGCTACCAGGAAAACTATATCGAGATGTGATTTGGATCTGTTAATTACCCGAACCTCTTCAAACCGGTAATCTGGAAACTGTCTGTAATGATCAAGGTTGGATTTTACGACGGTTTCTCCAGGACTGTCTTCCTAACTACTAACTGACTAGTCTCTATAATGGCAGTCTAGTTCTTTTTACGTGTACTTTCGATAAAATGTGTAGCTACAAATGTAAATTCACATATCCATACAATGCACGGTGTAATGTCAGGATCTTTTCTGCATACAGAAATTTCAAGTTCATATTTGGGACACATGCATGAGAGGATGATTGAACTCAAGGCCTATAGGGGAAGGGGTTTTGAGAGTGGGAGATTGATGTGTTTATCTATACAGTGAGTACAGAGACGTGCTTAGGATTATCAAGCAAGATCCATATCCACAATGTCCTGGTAAAAATTTTACGGTCAAGCCTCCCTTGGTTGCCGACGGCCCAACCAAAGAACAGAAACAAATATGTTCGAACTTTCATCACAGCTCATGATATTTATTGGTCCGTCTCAATGCATACTCAAGCGGATTTCATTGAGTCAAGTAGAGTCCGCCTTACTCAAATGTCCTATCAACGTCAATCACGATGAATTCTTTCACTGGCACTCTGAATCTCCTGGAAAAAACTCATCAATTCTAGCACATTCTGTCCGCCTCTTGCGTTGGTCAGAATTCGATTTCAATTGGTAAGTCTAAGGAGAAATTTCATCCACAGAACATCTGCAGGTACATTCAGCGGAGCTCGGAGTCTATCTCCATCAATTCTGCTGTCACAGTGCTTCAATCTTCCTCCTCGACCTTATTTCGTATTCTGGAGAATAAAGCAGCTCAGTAATCGAAGACATTGGGCCTTCAGCTGATGTTCCAAGGCTCGCTAAGGTATATGACATATTCCTGACAGGTTGGTGTGAAGAGCATAACTACCCTTTATACTCTTTTATTTCGAGTGGCAAGGTGGTCCCTCGTATTTTAATGTTTCACTGTAGATTTTCAACTGACCTCGTCAGGATGATCATGAGTCATCACAACCGACGGTGCTCTGGTTGCTTTCGTGTGATCATAACAGCAACATTCATGATCATCATGCTTTGACACTGTCTCCACATAAATCAAACCTGATCAGTGCTTAACTGTGCTCAGCTATAAACGAAACCATCGCTGTTAGACATTAATACCCATGTGATGAAGGACTTCTCAAACAATATAAAAAAAAACTTATGTTTGGAACTTGTGTTGTAAGTCGCAAATTCTTTTTGTGATTCACTGCTTTCAAGATAACGAGAATTAATTGTAAATCACCAACTAAACTTAAAAACCTCATGTCTCGAACCACAAAGACGATCTAGTCTGTTGTATGCTCAAACATGTTTGATGAGTACAAAACCTAGTTGTGCGGGTTTTTTTTCGGTTTCTACTTTTCAGGTGCTTTTGAAATTTTCCCAAATTTGGATATTTAAAAAAAAAATATGATTCGCCACATTAACAAAGGACGGATTTTTCAAGATGCACAAATTGATCTATTAAAACATCTCAAAAAAGCTGAAAAGGCATTGACACAGCGGTATCAATTTCATCAGTGCATTTAGTGGAATTACTATGGAAGTGCTAGGCATAAATTCAAGGCAAGTTAGTGATGATTTTTAGACAGTTTATTTCTAAGAGTTTTCGTTTCTGTGAAGACTATATTGCATCAGTTTACGATTCAACATCACAAGGATCACGACCAACATTTAAGTCATATTGATTTTACACGACTGAGTTTGAGCTCTTTTCAGCAACTGGTTGAACTTTGGATGATCCAAATGAGAGCTTATGCTTCCGGGATTTGCATAAAAAAATCCTTCGAGAAAACAAGAGTTTGCCATTGTTGTAACTTTTTAGGACCTTGATGTATAGCGCCATGACCTATTTTCATGACACGTAAATTCTTCCACGGTGCTTTCAGAAATGTATTAAATACATAATCTGAAAAACTCCGCTCCACGTGTAAAGAAACAAGCCTGAGCTTTTTCAACTTCTATGCACCATAGATTTCAACCCCACTGAATCCTTGATTGTCCATGGCCACTGTATGCGTGCATGACAGGACATTCTATCCAGCAGGGAACAATGAACTGTACAAGATGGAGAAAGCGATGTAAAAAGGAACATCTGAAAGTTTTAGACCACCGTAACATACGTGGACAGTGAATTAAAAATGTAAAGCAGAATCACCAAACAAACCTCGATGCAGCGAATTGATGTTCTTAGCTGCATGCGCTCTTGCTTACGAGACAAGGAAGAGCAAGACTAGCTTTATTTAGTTGCAGTCTACGTCGAACTCGCGTCTTAAAAGAAGCGCAGCATCAAGGTTAGCGAATCTAATAACTAACGATCTGACAATCTAAGCCTCCTATGCCCGCACTCGATCTAAAACCGTTACGCCTTCTGAGAGGTCAGCCTGAACGTTGGCTCGGACATTGAGACCAAAAGTATGACTTGTTTTCACCGTCTTTGGTCCAGAAACGAATACAACAATGTCACACGAAAATGCTTAAAACTTGTCAGCGACCGCAGCCACGTACAGTACCCATGTTATCGTACTAGACCCAGACTATTAATATTCTCCGATGTCGTATCCGAGTGAATGTATTATCATCAGGTAAACCGGAACGCTCGCAGGCCCCGACTCACAGAGTCTAGTATTCTGCTGGACGCCTTTATCAATCATCCCAAAGCTTTCCAATACATTAAAATAATATATATAATAAAGAAAGGACGCCGACCATCGCGACTCTGTGCGAGATAAACGAGTAGTTTGCAGTGTCCAATTAAGGCGAAAATATCACCTGTCGGGAAATTCCACCATTCAAAGACATTCGAAGAATTTGGAGACCGAGAGGGAGAACGGAGACTGGGCATAGGCCGACCACATAAAAGGGCAGAGCAGAGCAGGCCAGGGTGGCATATTATTGCGTACGAGATATAATCACGGGGCGCTCATCCGACTTCTTTTCATGTTAATGGAGACCATGTGCAGTCCTTAACAACAAATCGCTTTGCAGCTGGACTATGAGGCACAGTAGGCCATTATTTTCCGGCATGCGAGAGATCATGATTGCCCATCTTTACAATTCAAGTGATCGACGCAAGGGAGAAGAGGTGAGGGGTTCGGCGCTGAACCTCTCGAGCATGCGCTACAAATAAAGTCAACCCGGAATCCGGAACTGTTACGTGTTCCTTGCCCTTCGACTGCACGTCTATCGAGACTGTCACACTGCTCCACGATACATGAATTTACTCTGAATCTGAGCTTGTACTCGAGACTCGCTTTCTCGCAGCTGTTTGTCTTTGTATCGACCTAACTTCTTCAGAATATCCCGAACTGAATTCTCGATTGTCACGTTAGTATTCTGCCTTGGGGGACGTGAAATGGTGCGTCCAATTTTCGTAACACAATTTCTCAGACCGATCATTAAATCGAAAGCATCCGAAGCTGGAGATATACAAAACTTTGACGACGATCGAGCTAACAGATTGATGGATCTAGTTTTCAATGACTTCGGGGGGATTCGGGTGCAAGTGCTGCTAGAGTAATCAAAACACTAATTCTTGTGCAGTGCTTGCCTTGTGAAACACCACTCCAATCCCTCAAACCCCACACGCAGGTTCAAACAATACCCTCAAATTCTGGTAAGAGCTCGATTAAATTCTTTTCGTCCCATCCTTCCACGGATTGCTTCGCCAATCCTTCTACTCTGTTGTTCTCGTCAACAATAATTCTTCCCTTCGAAAAATCCGAGGACAATATAACTGGTAAATCTACTCGAACAAGATCACGAAGTCCGAAACCGAGAGGACAGAATAGTAATCGAGGAAAGTGCAAAACTTTGTTTTAGATGTTAGATGTTTGTAGGAAGAGCTTGCACATGAATGGCCATGAGACAGGCATTCGGCCCCATTTGTACAGACTCGATGTTTACAGAACCTACCTTGAGCTTCTCATAGTGAAGACCGCTGTTGACACAAGTTGGCAATCAGCTGAATACATACGATTCGCATCTCACATTCTCTCGGGTGCTTCCTCCCTTCGATCATCTCCAAGCGACTGCAGTGGCAACATCGCGCCCACGCGGCTGTGTTGGCGCTCTCATTTATCTGACTGTATCTCTCACACCATCATCAAAAAATCAACCAAGCAGCAGAAAATAATAGCTCAAATGAAACGACTGATTGCGCTCATACCAGGGCAATGGACATGAAAGTTATCATGGACATGGGATTCAGCACACATCAGGACGACGAGTGACTGGATGATCTTTCAGCTAAGACACATCTGAACTTTCGGAAACGAGCGCAAGATTGGTACGTCATCTGAGTACAGATGAAGTAGAAGCTCAAAAAGAAGAGGATAAAGAAAAATTACACCAATTATTAAAATGTAAGAATCGACTTAGGATTGCAAGTTTCTCTGCAGAGACTCTCGTTGAATCTCAGGCTGGTTAATTCCCTGCCACGACCCCGAGCAGACCTCTCATAGGACTAATCCAATGTACCGTCAGGAAGATTCACCGTATAAATTGCTATTGAGTTAGAGATTCGTACATTGTTCGAGTAAATCCACATCATTCCTGAAAGAGTGAACAGGTCCTAACTATGAGATTTTGAAATTCGTATATCAAATGTTGAAATTACACTGAGCTGGCTTGAAGAATCACATGTCTGATATAAGTTCTACGTATCATCATGGTGTGAAGGCCGCTGGTTCCAGAGGAAAGCTATGACGGAGTACAAGAGGAGAGCACTGGCGCATCCTGTAAACAAGAGCTCCACCCGGACGTAAATGTCGACCAGGGAAAGTCCGTACTTTGGTGAGAGACGGTGGACAATGCATGCCAAGATTATAGACGAGCATCCACTAGCAAACAAGGCAGGCCAAGTCGTCAGCTTCCGTACTTGTAAGGAGATCCATAGCTTCAACGCTCCGTGGATCAGAAACCAAACTTCGATCAAGTACGTTACCGCTGCTTGGCTTACTCTAGGCTTCCTGAGCATCCACACCCCGGTTGTCAAATGCAGCGTAGCGATGAGCAGAATGGCGGTGGAACCGGGAGCCTTGCGCACACAAGAGAACTGCAGCAGTGCAAGAATTCCACTGAGAGTGAGCAGCCATGGCAGCAGATTCAGAGCCCCCTGTCCGGTGATGAATGGGATGAAGATGGAAACTGCTCCCACCAGATAAAATAGGTAGTAAGCAGTGAAGCTGTGAAGCATATTTTCCGGACTCTTGACCGCGGATGAAGAAGACGCAATGTCCCCGCATCCCTCACCGATTCGTATTTCTATGGGTGTTTCTCCGTGGAAAGACACTACTCCTATTATCACCTCATGATCACCACCTGAGCTTTTTTCCACCTTCTGCATCTTCGATCAGAATTGCAAAATTTCAACCAGGTATTTCTTCGGTTACTCTTCCTTGGGGTTCTTCGTGCTAGGAGCCAAGGAGTGATCGATCGATCGATCCTCCTCGTTCCCCCAACTGGATTGTCAGGTGTATGGTCATTTTATCACTTTAGTAGTAGCCATGAACTGGACTCTCAGAAGATCTGAAACGCACGCATTCCTCATGGCCATAGATCTTCACGCAGCTTGCTTTTTCAGCCTCGCTACGCAACCTGCGAAATCATATGGACTTCGAAGCAGCAATAAGACAAACTTGTTACAACTTCATTGGCGTGTGCTTAACAGTACGCAGAATGAATCTGATGAAACATACCATAGAAACCCCAGGGATGTTATAAATTATGTAAATGTGGAAGACGGTGCATCTTGCTGTACGATTGCCATAACACTCCATTCCGATTCACGTCAAGTAGGAGGGATCACAGTGATCATGAGGCTAGCGCTCACTGACCACACATACCTTCCATCATTGTGTTGCAATGCAATTCCCTTTACTCTCGCTTGCTACAGAGGATGGCAAGATTTTATACCATTGAAACCAGATTAGACTTGGTCCAGTTGCAACACGCGAATGAATTTTTGCCATTTTATTTTTAGTTTTGCAAGTGGTCGACTTTTTGCTCGAGGAATGAAGAGTCATACAAGAATCGAACGCCATTTACAACACTGCACGAAGGCGAGATGGAGGAGTAGCAGCTTCGATTTCTATTAAATGAACCAAACGTAAATGTTTTGCATGTGTCCTTGCATGCACCCCTTTTCCCCCTTTCCGTCAGTTATATATTTCGCCACATACTTTCATAAAAGGGTAGTTATCATGCTCATGGCATTAGGTAGTTCGTAAGAGCTTGGAGCTCAAAAGTATCTAGTCTCTGGCTTTTAGTAGTTGTGAGAAGAGATAGAGTAATGTTCAATTTACGTGAGAGGAATTCAAAAGTGTATTGAATGTTTGTTGACAGTTCAGTCAGTTAGTACACATATTTCGAGTAACGATAAGGAGTTTCATAACTTACGCATGCCTTTCTAAGGAAATCCCATAAAATTTTTCATGGGTAACGGGAGAAATATTTTCGGGATGCTGAAAGGTACCCGTAAATACTATGGGTTATGTACTATTGCCATAACCATTTTGGTCAAATCCACATTTCAAGAAAAATTAGTTTACTCTCAGTTTTGGAGTATATAAAGAAGAAATTTTGATTTCTGGACTCAGCCATAAATTTTTTATGGACCTTTTCAATAATTGAAAAAGAGTAGTGAAATGAGTGTTCGCATGTTATGCGGCCTTATATCTTCAGTGAGTGAATTTATCAGATCAAACAATTTAAGTCCCTGTAGATAACACTATAAGTGAACCTTACCTTCAAAACAACAATATTTGAAAGTTGAGAGATGTGTGGTCATTGAGACCACAATGAATAGCACTCGTAGTGGAATAAAGTGGGAGATCCATGATATCAATGAATTTCTTTCAGGAATTGGGCTTTTTATCTTTAGGATACGTTTATTTCATAACTTTTATGCATATACAAGCTTTCTTTTCAATGATTCAATAGTGTTAATCTGATAATTTTCACCATCATAAAAACAAAGAAAGCAGTTGATCATTTGGAAAAGTCAGATTTTGTTAAATCTGGATCAGAAATGACATGAATGTAATTGGATTTTTTTCCTCAAACGCAAAAGTTGCCATCATAAGGAGAAAAAATTCAGTTAAAGAAATTGCCTCGACGGATTCTAAAATTTAAATTTCAACCAATAGCAAAAATATAAATATTTTTTTTATTAATTAAAAATAATACAAAAAAATATAAAAATTTATAAAAATGAATTCTTATAAATTGTTATATAATGTGAAAGCTAATAAGAAGAATTTCTCTTAAAAATAAATACAATAATCTGTTATGACTTGAAATATAACATTTTGATTTTCATTTTTTCATTCAATAAAAAGGATTTTCAATTATAAAATTTTATTTAAATGTAAATATTCTTGTGCATTATAAAATGAACAAAAAATCTGAGGGATTTATACACATAACGATATACAAATATAAAAATAAATAATTTTCATTTTCAAAATTTTTAGAGAGATTATATTTTACATTTTTATGTTAAATGGAAAAATTAAAACTTCATATTATCATTTTTTCAATTTTCTTCATTCATTGACTAGAACTAAAACAATCTTTAGTTTTAAACTAAAATTTTGAATGAAATTATAAAAATTATAACAAATGTACCAAACCATGAAAAAATAGGATAATTTATTATATAAAAAATACAAAAATCAAAAATAATAATCATTTTATTTTTATTATCTTTTAGACATAAATATATGAAAAAAATAAAATACTATATAAGAATTGAATGTGTATCAAATTTTTTAAAATCAACATGAGCTAAATAATTATTAAATCTAAACAGCTAAAACTACTTAAGCAGTAAGCATAAAGCTGAATGTAACTATTGCAATAAGCGAATCAAGATCTTCAAAAATCAGCATAAGAAGATCAATTTTGGCCAAAGTCAGTACGATAATTATAACTCATGCTATTGGCAAGCTTGATCAATGAAACTTTACAGAGTTGAAGTTTGGATAATAAGTGATTTTTTATGAAATTTGAAAATAATTGGGTTGAAAGATTAGGATTTGTGATAGTTTTAGTACATATAGGTGTGCATATCATCTTGTGATATAGGGTATAGTCCGATATTTGAGCCGAGAGATCTAGAAAAGAAAAGCGTGTGAAAATTTCTTGAGACTACCAAAAGATTACAAAGCATTTATATTTGAAGTTTGACTGAGATTTAACGGTCCAATCTTTGATTACCATGATCTTCTTCCACTGGATGCAACAAGTTTGAACATGGAGTGATGAGGAGGTGAGAGAGAGAGAGAGAGTGCCAAGGGTGATGAGAGTTCTTCTACAGCCAAGTGCTTAGGCGTTCTCAAAGTGAAGCAATGTTCATGTGACAATGCAGTGCACATCTTGGTTAACTTCTTGGTGCATACCGAAGGATGCATAGGTTTAGAGGGGGTGGATGTCGTGTTGTGACATGGCTACTATGATAAGATGATGACATGTGTCATCTTCATAGCTCTTATTATGACGACGATACTTTAGATCATGATGACAGACGGCTCATTGTAAGGCTGTTAAGAACCCAAGGTTGGATAGACTTTGTAGTACCATGATGTTGATAATGCTCCAATAGATATTATCTTGGAGCTTATCAGATTTAAAGCGCGGTCAGGGTGTTAAGGGAATGGGAGAGATCTAGAACATCACTTTGCTGACTAAGGAGCTTATCTGATGAAAGTGGAGCCGACGTGGGATATCGATAGAGAACAACATGATCCTCTAGATAAACCAATGCCCAATCCATTTGTGATCAGCATCCGGTGTCTTTATCGTGATCACTTTCGGGCGTGGTTAGTATATCACTTTGGAGATAACTTTATGCAACAAGTGATAAAGTCTCCAGACCCGATTATTCTTCCAATTGTTTCTTACAGCACAATTTGGGACCTAACAATATACATTTTGATTTAGTTTGGGCGTTATGGATCTGAAATTGCAAGTGGTGGTGGCTTTCAATTCGTGGGTTCCAATCCATCATTATTGTTTACCGAAAGTAAGCCATAGGAATTTGATTGTTAGGAATTTTGGCGAGTATTATTCTCAAGTTATAAACTCCCTCGTGCCGTTTGTAGTTCCGTTCATACTTAACCGATTTCGAGTTGTTATTTTGATTCTTTATTAGTGGCGGCTCATATTATTTATATGATAACTAAGTATTGTGTTTAGGATAGTTGTAAAGCTCTTAGTTAGTATGAAGCTAATTTGGCCACACAAGATGTAATATACAAGTTACATCAGAAACAGTGAATTGTAGTGTTTACTGATTCTTTTCCAAGGGAATGGGGAGTTAAACGAATATAAGCTGGGGAATATGTGAGTTAAACATCTTTAATCAACTCTGGACAATCACAGTCGGAAGAATGTTTCCATCTCACACTAAAACCCATCAGAGAAATTAATGCATTAAGAAATTTCCAAAGAAATCCTTTTACTGATCTTTGGTGATACCCAATTACAAGAGACAATCATTCATCATGCGTAAGCTCGTAGAATTCCTTCCGGAAAAATCCTTGATGACCAAACTCGTGGATCAAATTCCTAGCTATCTTCACGCAAATCCGATCTCTAGTCAAATAGGCCACCGCGATCTCTGCTTGGCTTCAAGAGTTTCTGTTCTACCCTGGCTACACAAGAACAATTCTTGTCTTACTCTTGCAAATTAAAGATATCTCTCCTAACTACTCAGGTCCTATTTATACACAATCCTAACGTTCTATCTAAATTGCTACCTGCACGGATCGCGCCCAACTACTTCTTCGGAAATTTGCTACACCCTTTGATGACGACTCTTCTCTCCATGCAAAAGCATCAACGCTTCTCTGCAATTCCTTGATGTTCTTTGCAATCTCACTCTGATGGATACACATCGGTTTCTAACATTTGCAATCCATAACCTTGTACATTTTCTTTTGTTTCTCTTTTGAATCACAAAGAGTGTTCATCACCACCGTTAATCTCTCCTATTATTTGGCCTCAACTTCGTCACATCGAGCAAACAGATACTGCAAACACTCCCTCGCCAAAACTTCAAATCTAGATGACCGCTCCACATTGACTTCATGCAATTGTAGATTTAACTACTTCAATTGTCTTCGAAGTCTCTTGTTTTCCACTTCCACAAACTTCAACTCTGATCCCTGGATCTTGCATATCTCACCGTAGGTCTTTTTCGTTGCCTTCACTTCCTGTCTTGCTTTTGCCTTTTCCTTCTCCATACGTCCTACCGATTCCGTCAATTGTCTGATCGTCTGTGTATGATCCTTCCTCCCTGTTACAGTGTGGTTCATTACTTGAATCAGGTCCATGTAAAGGTTGTTGTATTGTGACTTGGATACTATGAGAAGATGATGACATGTGTCATCTTTAGAGCTGTTGTTATGATGACTATATTTTAGATGAGGATGACCGACAGCTCATTGTAAGGTTGTTAAGTCGGAGTGGCAAGGGAATGGATGAGGTCTAGAATATCGCTTTATTGACAAAGGAGCTTATTTGATCGAAGTGGAGGTGACGCGGGATAGGGATAAAGTACAATATGATCCTCCAGATGTACCGATGTCCAATCCATTAGGATTGGACATCAGTACATCTGGAGTCCTAATTTTAAGTCAAAAGAATAGACTTAAAATTCCTAACTAAAGTCCTACACTAGAGGTCGAAATGACACTCTTTATTTTCATTGGTCTTGGAGTTTGGACCAATGAGGACACTTGGTCACGTTTTTTGAGGTTTTGAAAAGTTTTGAAAGCTTTTCTAGGGGACATTGGAAGATTTGGGGAACAAGGTTGGAAAGTTGATGTGATGTGCTACGACGTGGGCTCAAGAATGGATACATTTGAGTATATTGTCACTCCATTATGATGATTTAAATTTGGAAAATGAAATTCAAATCCTGGAGTGTGTTTGGATTGATTCTGAGAATACTACAAAAATTTTAACATATCTGATTAACATGAGATATAGTTTACAACTCAAGCTTGAGTTTGGATTAAAATTTTGACTTAATTGAATGAGTTTTGAATACAAATTGATAGCTTGAAGTTTGTACATACAGTTAGAGTTACATGATTGCACAAACTATCATGAAGTTAGTACAGTGATTATAACTTTTGTTAACAAAAGTTTAATAAACTTCATCAATAAAACTTTTCAGAGTTGAAGATGGATAATAAGTGACATTCTCATGAAATTTGAGAGCAATTGGAGTGAAGAATTGGGATATGTGATGGTTTTAGTACACATTGATTTGCATATCGTCTTGTGATATAGTGTATAACTCAACAATTGTTTTGAGATATCTGGAAAAGAGAAACACAAAAAAATTTTCCAAGATGACAAGAAGGTTGTAAAGCAATTATTTGTGAAGTTTGGGCAAGAGTTATTGGTCCAATTGTTAAACACTATAATCTTCTTCCGCTGAAGTTTTATCGGTTGTAATCAACTCAAATGTGGAGTACCGAGGAGGGGAAAGAGAGAATGTCAACTCACATGAGGATGCACAACATGTGCACCCATTGCTAAACCAATGAGTCTCTCCTTCTGAACTTCAAGAGATTTACACTGTGACATTAATGTATCACGTCTATAACAATATAGCAACTAGACCCCAACTTGAACCAAAAACTATAACATAATGTACATGAGACACCACAAGGTGCTAACACAAGGCTCAGCTGAAACCTGCCATCACCATAGGTACTCCAATTTCGAATCCCTAAACGTCAAAATTTTACAATTTTGACACTGTCGCCTTTGTACTAATGTTTTTTATAGTCTGCCACTCATGAGGAGAAACTACTAGAGGGTGAGGACTAACAAGCTACAAGGCTTGCAAGATTTCCAATGAAAAATTAGGGACAGTCATTGAGAGTTATACTCGAATATGTTAGTTGATTAGTGTTACCCATGGGGTGACAAAGGCACATGATGTCCAACATTGGTATAAGATATTGGACACTGAGTTGAGACCTAGAGTGAAAGATGCCACCTTACTAAAGGAGACATCACTTATGTTGGCCATTGTGTTTTGTCTTGTTGAGCATGTTGAGGTCAACATGCAAGAGGAGAGAGTGGTGACTGTTTGGTTTAGCAAGGATTCACCAATTTCATCAACTCATTCACATTAGCATTCTACAACACAAACCCATAACGGTTATGGTATACATGTAGGATAGTTTTGACCATCCAAACTTAGTGTTGAAGGTGTCAAATCAAAATCATTGCGATCCTTTTCATGTCAATAATCAGTTCTTGGGATGATGTGTTAGATATGTGGTGGACCACATCACAAGAAGTATTACCTTCAAGGTTGAAGGATGGATCTTGTTGGATCAAAATTATGTGATCATTGTCACAAAGATGGTCACATGATTGATCGATGTCTTGATCTCCATCCAAAATTATGATCAACAAGAGTGATCATGATAATTCTTTGAAGAGGACAAGGAGTTCAAGATGGCAAGGGTGGTGGTAGAGGACCAACCTCTAGTCAAGTGTTAGCCCATGAGGTTAGTCATGAGGTGAACATTGTTACGACTTATGTAGCGGCATCCCTGGTTAGGTAGGTGCACACATGCAAGATCATATACAATAATTAGAGCTTGTAGTGAGTTGGATTGCATATATATCACTAATGATGGGGCATTGTAGCACGCGATCTCCTGATCTTAGCCCCACAAAGGGCATATCATGTTATGGACTAGATGACTAGATGATGTTTGAGGACCCTAATTGTCAATTAGGGGGATGATTGTGATACACTTGTATATGATGATTTATGTAGTGTGATATTTGATATGATAGCAATGTATGTTGTGATGTGATATGTATATGCACAACAGTTGTCACGACTTATGTAGTGGCATCTCATGCATGAGGATATACAACTGTTAGAGCAAATTATGTAGTTAGCACCGTTCGTACTAAAATTGTCGTTCGGAGACCTAGGGCTCAAGGGGCAAAGTTTGAATTAGGGCTCCTTGGGATGTAGCTTTTGAAGTTGAACCTTTGAGAGTGTGGCTATGGTGGAGTGTAGCTAGTGCAAGAACTTGTAGTCTTTGAAGCATATGTGGGTTTGGCTCGATTCTAATCCCTCTTTTATGCTATGGTCATAAGTACAATGTCCTTGTGGACGTTTTGAGATAGATTAATTACTTTGAAAAACTCAAATTGGATTCTATGGTGACAATTGTGAGTTCTTGGAGCGCTATAGGTGTTTTGGCAAGTTTTGATTGATGATAACTTTGATTTATTCACTCTAGAGTGTGCAGGGTGTTGATAAAGTGAAGTGTATGGTGGCAATCTAGAAGTAGAGTCGATTTGAAGTTGGGGTGATCAATTTTGAGTATTAAACTTTGTGATACCTGTAATATTCATCTTTTTAACAATTCAAAATTTTGTATCCAGAGACACAACTTTCTTTAACATCTACGTCTCCTAAGAAGATTATCAGAATAACTAATATTGATATCACTTCTCTTCACATGACGTTTGCTTGTCAAATGCAATAGGATGGTTACAAAGATATTGTTCATTCAATTAATGTTAACCAAAAAAATGTATTCTTCTTTTCATTTTGAGTTTCTTAGATTTCTGAAATAGAGTTTCATAGACATTTTTCTTATTTCTTAATTTCTCTAATCTTGATTGTTGCACATGCTATTGATTGGTTAAGCCAACATCTTTCATGGTCCAAAAAACTATATGATGTTCCTTGCATTTATGTCATCCTTCACAATTTTCCAAATGACGATAACTAAATTGTTTTGTTTGTGGTATTGCGTAATTAACGGATGATGGAAAAATAAAATATTCTTAATATTTCGATACTTACTCTTAGTTTGAAAAAACTCCTACCTGAAGTCTATATTTCACAGAAATTCTAATTTATATTATAAGTGAGTGATTTGACCTTAAACAATTTACTTCCTCAAATAACGGCATGTTTTGAAGGATGTTGATGTCAAAGTGCCGCTCTAATGTTTTCACTGTTGGCAGCAGATTGAAATTACACCGGCTGCAGTCTGTGATTGAATTTAATCCAGTCTTCTCTACAATGTTAAAAAAAGCCTGATGACTGCACCTCAACTTGTCTTTCGTGGCTGGAGATTAAGACGGTGCCTGACGGAGAACCAATGGTGAGCGATTGGTATCACCCAATGACAATATATAGTACAGTCTGTAACTAGTCTAATTTGACACTCTATACGGGCCTAGGGTGGCACCCTATCCATGTAACTCATATGATCTCTAATCCAGGGGTTTTTATCCCTCTTCGGAATCCATGGATTAAGATCTATTTAATAATAAATTTAACTTCCGCTCGTGCTCCTACCATGTATATTTTCTTGCACAACATGGTATTCTAATGCATTCTAAGTATGATTCCCTGAAAAAGAAATTTGAAAATTTCCTCATTGAGACAACAATAAAAATAAGAAATTTGCTAACAATCATAATCTACTAAATATATATCTCAAGAACATTAGAAAAAATGGAACAGGATTACTTGTCAAACATAGTGATCAACTAGACACGTAATGTGACCAACATTCATTTGTTACTTGGATGAAAAAAATGATTTAGGAAAGAATGTTTTGCTGCATTGAAGGAGTTGGTAAGAACCATGATTTTTTTTTTCTAGATCACTTCTTTTAAAATTTTTTCAAAATTCAAAAAATAAGTGGTGAATTGAAGAGAAAAAGCAGAAAATTTTGTATGCCATTCGGATTCATTTGAAGATGGCATAACTCACCGTGGTTAAGTTAGAGTTGATTGTATTGTAACAAATGCCCGGTAACCCACACTTAATCAAGACTAATCAAATTTTTGGACTTGAGCTATGATTTAAAAACTTGTAAAGTTGAGAATAAAGTCATTTCCACTAGAAAGGAAGGATCTCAATGTATTGTTGTCTTCTCTAGCGTAAGAACTCGGTTCAAATCTGGTTCCAATTCAAACATTCACATCATATTTGAAAGACAAATTGAAACCTAAAAGATTACGAGTAGCAAGGTTCGAATTTTAAAGCTCTTATGTCCCTTTCTTTCATCTTAAAGTAACCAAGTTGCGGTTCACTTGGAACTGAATGAGTCTACTGCAACTTTGCCCAAGGAGCTCTTCTTGATAGACATTTACCGTGTGGACCTTCCTCCAGCGACTATGAAGGGAACTAGAAATCGATCAAGTTGGGATCTGCAAGCGGACACCCTTCATTTTCGCCTCTGGCCTGGTGTGCTAAGGCCGAAGGTCGCTTCAGGGCTGGGTGCTGTTTACTGCGCAATCATAACCATGATTGTCTCTGATAGTCAGGAGTTGATAGCTATTCCCTTTGAATAACGACCTTCGGAGACGTGGAACCGGTAAACCACTCGGTGGGAAGTACGTTGTGGTCGCAGTTCGGTAAGTTCGTGCAGAGGGTATACCAGACTTCAGCCGTCTAAAGCTCGTACATCCTGGTTCAAGTGCTGCTGCTATCTGCATGATTATCAGTTGCATCACTTTCATCCTGAAAGCAATTCGTACACGATTGTTCAGTACTTACAACTGCATGCCCGGGCCCATCTACAATTGGAATATGAAATCAGGTCACTAGACTCACGACTCGTTATTCCCCAACGCTTTGATCAGGAGTCTCAGTGCCGAAGTGTGCCACCACCTGGAGTGTAAGCCAAGTTCCATCCCGAAGTTGCGGAAGGAATCTTCAAGAAGCACCAACCGAACCATAGACCTCATCGAATCGATCAGTCGAATGTTTAAGCTTAGCCTGCACTTCTGGTCGGTATCGCTGCTCGCTCTGCACCGCGTTTCGTCAATCATAACATATCACCGAGCCTGTGGTACTCTATTGTCATCATAGTTGGCGTTCTAACATAATGTACTTTGGTACCCGGAAGAATTAGCTGTCACTATATGTACCGACATATAAGCTTCCTGGCTTCAACTGAGCGATGAGCTCGAGTCAACTCCGTCTTGCGGTGGGTAGTTTACATCCCTGGTTAACCTCACAGCATTGCCAGTTTAGGGGTTCTCTGCAAAATGGCTATCACGAGGCAGCCAAACACGATTCTGGGTTGCGTGCTAGAGGGTGTTCATGAGGAAAGTCGGGATCTTGGGTCAAACCCCAAGTACAGATGGGTTGGATGTACAATCTGTCACATCGCGGGACCATGGAACTGTCTGTTGGTCTAGAGTCTGAATGCTGAGACTGTAGGCGCTTCGTTAACGGATTGTACCGGCTGTTCATCCACATACGCCCATATCAACTGAGATCGTGATATTAGAGCACCGGATCAGCGATTTCGGCTTGCATCGAGTTCGAATATCAGTCCACGCTGAGAAGCGGTTTTCTTCGTGGCAACTCTTTGCATGGGTACCGTTTGTACTGCTCCCCAAGTTGACGATAGTCTGAGCCATCGAGGAGGCTGCTGTCCGGGAACGAAAGCGCGTAGTCAATTTTATCTCGATGCACTTATCTTGGGTCTGAAAGAGGCCATGGGTAAGAAAAAACGGACCTTTCTCAAGTTGCTAGCCTGTTCTGCCCGTTCGATGCACTGTCAGAAGTGTGCGCAATGCCGGCTTGTCGTCGAAAGATACAAAAGGAACTATTTTAGGATGCTAGCGAGCGAATAACACATGCGTGTTTGGCCTGATATTGTACTGTTTACCTTCAACCGAAGACCTCTCTCTTTACGCTTGTAGAGACATTATCTTGGGACTTCGTGTGACGGGATGCATCCAAACGCGTATGAAGCCAATCTATCTTGGATAATGTGACACATGACGAAGATAGGATATTCGGAACTTCGGTTTGCGCTCTAACGTAGGATGATGTCAAAGGTACGAAGACAAGATGGCCGAGTTCTGACTCTAGGAATGTGACAGTTTTCGACATCGGTAGGTAGCATAGCAAGCTGAGAGAGTACTGCAATTTTCAACGGAATCGGTCGGTAAACCTGGATTAATATCCACTTTAGGATACTCGTGCGAACTTGTACCTTGACGGCATGATCCAAGTCCGCAAGAGGTAAGTGGAACCTCTCCACCACCAGAGTATAAAGTTCACATTGCTCCATCTTGCAGTACCCACGTTTCGGTGGAGGTCTCATATAGATGTTTCAGTTTCCTTCTCTCTTTTCTTCATCTCAGAATCTGTGATGCCCCCCAACTCGGCGTTTTATTCTTAGCCGTCATTTGATCACTAAATTAATCCTTCGAAGCACGTCATCTGGAGTTGACAACGCTCACAAGCGGTTTTGCATTCAATAGAAGGTGAAAAAGCTTACGTGATCGTTAACGAGCCTGACAAACTCAGTATCAGAAAGTCTGAGGAATACAGGCAATTCATATCTGTACCTCACCAGGTCACGGTTTCTTCATTTTCTTGTACGTGCACAGTCTCTACTGCCGCCTTTGTATCAGCAATATACAGAAGAAGAGAAAGTCTCAGATCTCAGCTTCTCCGTTTTGCGATACCGATGATGGACACTTCACAACGAAGGGTATGTTATGCTGGTGTGATCGCATAGAACTCAACCAAGCCTCTGTATCTTGTGATGTATTATCAGACACATTTGTAAGTCACTACAGGGTAGACAAAAAATGGCCATGTCAACTCGATAAAGAGAGGGGCTGGGTTCGTTCTTTGTCTCCCCTGTGGCAACCTACATATGGGCAGAATGAATTGCTGTCGAAAGCATCGGCTTCAAGCTACAAATACTTTGTACTCTTACTGCACAAGAGTGGACTTCGAACAATGATGGAACCTCGGGCAAATATGCTACTCTGAAATACAAGTTGACAGGTGGGAGCTAATCTGGTGGTAAATCTTACCCAGGACATCGCTTCTCCTTCTGACAAACTCTTATTCTGTCTTCCACATCAAGCATCCTGTTACATTGTTTCTCCAATGTGAGCATCGGTGCTGAAATACTTGTGATCAATTGTGACTGCCCTGAAATGTTCGACAGCTCGGTCTGGTCCTCAGATCCATTCTTCCCCTTAGGCTGTCAAACATTACGCGGTCCGTTCATTGATTGCTACATCGTCCGCTGACGTAAATCACTGAAGGTACATGTTGGTTCTGACGACGTTTTTAGACAGATATTGGAGACACCATTGACCGGCCGTCCTCTTTGGTGGGGGTGGTGTCGTCACGGATCACATACTGATGTGACGTTATGAAGTTCAGATCCGGTTTTCTTTGTCCCACAGTGACCTCTCTCCTCTTGATATTTCAAACAAAAACGTTCAAATTTGGTAGAATATGACAGCTCACCCGTAAACAGATCGCCGTTGTCTCCTCCCGACGTAGCAGACCTTACGAGCTAGAGACCAGCAGATCCAGCCCTCACTCGCTATGGGCGAAAGCGAATCTCTCTGCTAGAGGCTATATTCGGTAAATTGCTATTTCTGTTCTTCCCCGTGGACATCCTCGTGGCCTTCTCGCCCTGTGTCTCATGCCAGCAGAAATCTCTCCAGAATCCAGAATATTATCTTACCCGAAACAAAGCCTAACTTCTAAAACCAGAAGTTAGGCGTTGTTCACTGTCTGCTTCAACAAAATCCAGATGCATAACTGGAGAAGTTTTCATTGCAAAACGTGGGACTAGAATTCCCTTCAAAACGAAAAACTAAATAACAATAGTCCTTCACAACGTTTGTATAAACCAATCGTTTCTGATGTATCGTTTTTCAGAAAGTAAAGAATTGCGATATTTGTTTTTAATAATGATAATATGATGATCTGAGGTGAAGTCAATTTCCTCATTCGCTGTTTTGTCGTCTAGTACGAGCCGGAAAAGTAGAGTCGAGAGTCGAGACAGGAGACTGACCGTGAATTTGAAGTTTACGGCGTACGAGGGCGGAAAAGGGACTGCGTGTGGGAGTCGGGCGTCCTTTTCCGCCCTTTTGGCGAGTATGACAAAGACGTGAACTGTGGCAAAACCAGCAGGGAGGGGACGACGACGAGGACGACCGCAGTGCTGAGGAGCAGGAGGTGGGTGCGACAATGGACCCTGGGTCCCTGTCTCTACCTCCTCCCGACCCGTTCCGCATCGTCCTCTGGCTCTGCTCCATCGCTTCCAGGCAGCAACAGCCTCCTTCCTATTCTGCTCCGCCTCGGCGATCATCTCGTCGTGTCTACATCGCTCTTTTGAGTGAGAGGGGAAGGTTTTCGTCCAGGCAGTCGACTCCACAAGGGCTCCAAGAGTGAGGTTTTCTCGACGGCTTGCCTTTCTTTCTTCGGTGGGTGTGTGTGGGTTCTTGCACTTTTTTCTAGGGTAGGGAGGAGCGAGCGAGCGAGGGATCGGAGGTGAGAGGGCGCGATGGCGGGGAGGATGTTGGCACAGGCAGTGGGCAGGAGCGCGAGGAGGAAATGGAGACAGGTCGCGGCCCTGCACAGCCACGCGTTGGCTGTTCCCGATGATCGATTCAAGAGGTACAATTCGCCGGTTCCACTCACTGCCGATCATACGTCCGTCCTCGCCACTCCCCAGACCAGGGTTACCACTCTCCGTAACGGGTTGAGGGTCGCCACCGAGTCTGGCCAGGCCTCGGATACTGCCACCGTCGGAGTGTGGATCGATGCCGGTAGCCGATACGAGACTGCGGCCACTAATGGGACCGCCCACTTTTTGGAGCACATGATTTTCAAGGGCACTGCCAAAAGGAGTCTGAGGCAACTCGAGGAGGAGATCGAGAATATGGGTGGTCACTTGAATGCTTACACTTCCCGTGAGCAGACTACTTATTATGCTAAGGTGCTTGAAAGGGATGTGCCTGCTGCGGTTGATATCTTGGCTGATATTCTCCAAAATTCTTCCTTCGATCAAGACCGAATCGAGCGCGAGCGGAATGTTATTCTTCGGGAAATGCAGGAGGTAGAAATTCTCTGCACTTGTATGATTTATTGTGATTTCAGTTGGATCCACTAGCATTGTAAATTTTTCGGGGTTCATTTTAAAATCCATCTGTTTGTAAAATTGATGATCCGATGAGAATAAATTTGCCTTAATTGAAAGGTAGATCACATCCTTCAATTGGCAATCAACCTTAACCGTGCTGTTGAATCTAAAGACGTAGTTCTCCTGTAAGAAACGCTTTCAAGTATAAAGTTTGAGCTGTACGTTGGCGGAGTCCACTTTGTGGCCGGAAACTGGACCAGTCTCACTGCAAGTGATGTAGATCAAGCTTCTGTGCCTCACTAGAAGTCGGGAGGGGGAGTTTGTTTTGACTCGAGGTTCATTAAGGAAGTCATTAAACTTAGTAGACGAGCATCATATTTACGGCATGTCGAAGCCACACCAGTCTTGTAGTTTGTTACCATAAGTTGAAATTACGGAAATTCCTCGTGTCTAGAAATAGAGAAGACTTTCGGTCCGTCAGCACTGAAGGAGTGGTCAACGAAGACTGCCACCTCTACATCACGGATGTAAACAACCATGGAATAATCAGATTGCGTTTTATGGAGCTTAATTGGTCGAAGAGTAGGATCCATTCGTTTATTGAAATCAGGGCAATACATCTTACTCACTGACTTGAGATGGAGAGATGGTTTAGGTCGTTACACTTGCTACACTGGAACATCTTAGAATACTCGCCTGAAATGTGGTATCAAACCTACCCACTTGGAGTGCTGGAGACACCGACACCAGCTACAGGCATAGCCCAAGGTTCTGAGAGCTTTGCATGTCTAGTTTGTGAACAACAAGGCCGGCTGATGATTGTGGAATTGGGATTTGTAAACCCTCACAGGTGGAGGGTCAGGTAGAGGAGGTTCTCTTTGACCATCTCCATGCCACCGCTTTCCAGTACAGTCCCCTTGGACGCACCATTTTGGGACCCGCAGACAATGTGCGATCAATCACCAGAGCCGACTTGAAGGACTACATCTCCACTCACTACTCAGGACCCAGGATGGTAAGCTCTACTGCTGGTTAAATTTCATTCAGAGACGGCTTTTGTTGTGAAACTGTTTGTTCACCAATGGCAAAAATGCATTTGCGAACCAGGCAACCTTGCTTCCTTTTTATCGGTGCCTTCCTGACACTTGTGGTTTAGTTGGACAAAATTTCTTGTAACTGACATGCGATAATTTTACCCTGGAATTGTGAGTGGAGTTCAGTTGTTCTTGATTTTAATGATTGTTGTTTAAACTATAGGTCATCGCAGGAGCTGGAGCTGTTGACCACAACAAGCTTGTTAAACTTGTTGAGGAGAAATTCACCAAACTGTCAACAGACACCACCACAACAGCTGACCTTATCAAGAGAGAGCCAGCAATTTTCACAGGCTCAGAGGTGATCTTTTTTAATTGTTGTGAGTAAATAGAGTTGGCTGGAGGGATGTTGAGTGTATAAACTGCGTAGGGTACTGCTCTTATTCAGACGTACCTAAAGCACGCGTGTATTTTGTTGTAATTCCGCGTTATTTTTTACTGACACCACGCTTGTTTTTCAGGTTCGCATCAGAGATGATGATGTTCCCCTAGCTTACTTCGCTGTGGCAGTTAAGGGAGCAGCATGGACAGACCCAGACTCCATTGCATTGATGATTATGCAGACCATGTTGGGACATTGGAACAAGAGTGCTGGTGCTGGAAAGCACATGGGGTAAGCTGAAGAACTTGCTTCTCATTCTAGTCTTCAACCTAGTTCTATATCTGTCATTGCAGAGTAGTCGATCTGGACGACCTGAATGGAGGTCACATTGTCGACTTAGACTTTATACCAGCTACCTGATCTCTCCTTCTCCTCTTCCTTCTTTATTCCTAATTTCTTCTTCCTCGTACCCAGCACCGCTCAGCGAAGTGCGCGAGGTCTATGATCTCCAGGCTGCGCATCGGCAAATCCTAATAATACAGATTCTACTAGCTAAGAGATCAGATTGTCATTTATCTCACCTGAAACATATAGGTGGAATATTTAATGTAACTTTTCAAATGCAGATCGGAAATGGCGCAGATGATTGCAGCAAACGATCTTGCAGAAAATGTGATGGCATTCAACACCAATTACAGCGACTCTGGACTTTTTGGAGTCTACGCTGTTGCGAAGGTCATTTTTTTATCGAGTTTTTCCGAGTGGCTGATTCATTTTTTCGAGTTTTTCCGTCGTGTTAGCTTATCTGGAATATGATTCAGGTGTCAACTGATGTTTCGCTATCATCCTTAGACGAGCCTGCCAGTTGCTACTAGTGGCTGATTTTACAAACCAATGAAAACAGCTCAAATCACAAACCATTATGGGTGTTACGATGTTTACCAGACTCGTCATTTGTGAATCACACTGTTGACATTTTATTGTTGCAAGTTATTAACGTTAGTTATTAGTTTATTTTTGCTGCTGCAACTCCGCAGTAAAAATAGTTACACATGTCCTAAGTAATAGTTACATCCTTTTTTACGTTTGAACTAGGCCTTCAAAGCCTTGGTGCCTTGATTGGTTCCAAGTATGTAGCGTGCATTACTTTCGGTTTTTTGTCTTTTGTCACTTTGATTTTTGACCGTGGCCGTTTTTGGTACAGCCCGAGGGTCTGAGCGATCTCGCTTATTGTATCATGCACGAGTTTGCCAAGCTTATCTACAGTGTTGATGAGAATGATCTTACTCGCGCACGCAATCAGGTGAACATTTGTAGTATATAGTTATGTACAGCAAGGAGTTGAGTAGCTCTTGAAAGGTTTTAAAGGGCTATTCACATTTGTCTCTTGTTTTCCTGCCTATCAAGCTGCGTGAGCAGCTTAATGGGTTCTACGCTGTTTTCATGAGTTTACTTTTGCAACTATGATATACATGGATATTTCTTTTAGTATATTTCGCAATGTCAATTTCTTACCTGATATGTCAGTTATTTAGTAGGGCCAGCGGGAGTGTTTAAAGTGCGGGGAAGCCATTGCTAGTTTGACACCTCTTATTCATGTGTATTCATCAAAGACTTGGTTTCCGCATCTACAGCTGAAGGCGTGTTTGTTGCTACATTTGGATGGAACAAGCCCTATTGCCGAAGATATCGGTCGCCAGGTAAAGATCTGCTTCGCCCTTCCATTGCATTTTGTGTCTTAAGGTTCTTGTGATGAACACTATATGTTGGACTCCTCATCTAGTAACCTTGCCCCAGGCCATGATCACAGTGGTCAGGGAACACGAAATACTATTCCTAGGGTACCTGACGGCTTTGTTTTAATTTCAGCTTTTGACCTACGGACGAAGAGTACCACTTGCGGAGCTCTTCGCTAGGATAGACGCAGTGGATGCTAACACCGTGAAGAGGGTGGCAAGACGCTTTATCTTTGACAAGGTCTGTAAGAATTTTGTTCGCATGTAATATCAGCGTGAACATTTTGAAATCTCGTTTATACGAATGAACTGATAATTGTTAGTACAGGTTTGTTCTTTGGATCACTGTCATAACATCAAATTGGGCATGCACTAATTATTATTTCCGATTTGGGATTACAGGATGTTGCAATTGCAGCAATGGGGCCCACTCACGAACTACCAGACTACACCTGGTTCAGGCGCAGAACCTACTGGCTCCGATATTGAGAAATTACTAAATAGAACATTGTGAATTTTTCCCTGCACTGAATCTATATTCGGTCCAGGCGAGGTGGAAGATGGTGTCTCTGATAAGCGGAGAGTGAATATATAGATGAAGCCAGAGTCCCATCAAAAGTTTTCCAGGCTCAGCTCTCTCACCAATGCAGAAGCTGCCGTGTTTGGTATTTTCATGCCCTCCAGCTAGAAGGCTAAAATTCTTGGAGGACTTCATAGGCCGTTCAGGTATCTGAATCTTTCACTAAAAGTTTGAGATTGATCGCAAGGGAAGTTTCCCACATAAAGTCTCTAATGGCATGTGGCAGTCTTCACATGTAATAAAATAACATGCATGCATGAATCTTGTGTCACTGTTTGGTAGAGTAAAAGTTTCTATTACAATTGTAAAATGCACACGAGGTTTGTCGAGTGTTTCAAAAATGAGAAATTTGAATTTGTAACTTATTTGAAGAGGCGAAGTTAGCCAAAGACTTCTAAACGAGACGCGAGCTGGTAACAAGTCAGTAACAGACATTCGGGACTCGCAGGGTAGACCCCGGATGAGAGGAAGATATAAAGATCCAGACGATCTTGACTGAGGGAAACCTCAGCAACGGTTTTGTGCATCTCTACCAGTGGTTTCAGCTTTTGATTGGCCGATCATGTCTAATGAGTCATCGCAAGGAAGCGTATAACACCTCATTAACGTTTTTGTTAAACTGCAAATACTGCTAGTTCAAAAGTTGCATTTTTTCTGACCTACTGGAAACGAGCTAGGAAGTATACGTTTCAAAATTAAAATTCAGTCTGCCTTACTATTTGTTGTTATTACTTGTATTTGACGTGGTCCACCTTCGTTGCATGGCTCGATTACTCTGTTGTTTTTATTGGTACGTAGTCTTTGCCTTCATTCTTTTATCTGTCATTTTATAATCTCAACGGTGAGAGGACTAGTAACGGTATTGCGTGGTTCTCTGCGTTTGCAACTTAGAAAACAGGAATGTTATGCGTGTCTCGTTATTTTGAGTAACAGCAGAAACGAACAGGACAAGTAGTATTGTGATTCTTAATTTCTTGACGATGAAGGTGGAAGGCTTCGACTCAGTTGCAAACAGCAAAGAGTATTATACCGCAAACTATCGAAGACGCGTTGTAAATAATTTGTATTCCAGGTGGCACACGTATACATAGAATTTTTTTGGACAATGTATAATAACAAAAGGGATGGGAATCACATACCAGGATGTATTCGCAGAGCAACACAACGAAGATGTGTCTAGAGCATGAATGAACACAACATAGAAGCAGAAATTTATAATTTACAGTGTGTTGACTTATCTCGGATGGAGAAAAAGGTGACTTGTGTACTGTGGAATCATTTGGACAATATGTTGTAGATATCCGTGATATGGACTATAACTAAGATGGGTGATGTCAGCGTATGAAAATTGAAGTCAGAGTAAACAGGGTTAAGAAGAAACACACGAAATAAATATCACTATGAAACACAAAGATAAGAGGACATTGTAAAGACCAATGAAGGCCAGATAAAAGCCCAATCTATGGGCTTAAAGAGGAAAGAGTCATGTTTGTGGTGATGATCAGTATGTTTCCAATTGAGACCACAACGACGTCTTCGTGCGAATCTTTGACACTAGTGGTGATTGTGGTCTATAAGAAGCATCAGCAATCAAAATAAATTTTCTCTTTGTAGAGTTTATGTTGGAGTCATGTTTTAACGCAATGCGTTGAATTACAATGCATTGCATTAAAACATGACTCCAACATAAACTCTACAAAGTCATGTTTTAATGCAATGCATTGCAATACAACAATGACTAATGTGCAACTACTGGTTTATCATGATAAAGCCCAACACATCAACTCCATGTCACATATGGGTGCGCAAATCTCCAACGCTAGTGGTGTGAATATATATTATTTATCTAGTTATTGATACTTGAGGATCTTAAAAACCTCATGGGTTCATAAGAATTCAATAGTAGATTAAAATTCTCTAGGTTGAGCCTTCATCACCAAATCCAGCATTCATCATCTTACTCCATTGATCTTCCAACCTAAACTATTCATAAATTCTTGATATACATTCACACTACTCAAGAAGTTTCAAATTTTTAATTTTTTACTATTTTTTTATTCTCATCTCAAATCATCAACCTCCTTGTATGTAAAAAATCAATAGCTCAAAAACTCTACAAGTCCTCTACAAAAACTACTATTTTCTAATGTATGCTAAAGTAGCTCCTCCACTATATCATTCTAACCTTGTTATACAATGATACCTCTCCCAAATACTCAAAAACTTCAAGTTTTGGAAAAGTCAACTCTATTGTATGTTATATTTCATTCATGATTTATTAGCATAGTTAAAAACTGCATTAGCCGTTTTTCATCTTGGTTACTAACTCTTGCATATATTGAATCATCATCAAGCATTGATGTTTACATCCTCATTGCACTGATGTAAGATTGTCCAAAATCAAAGGTTACGAAGTAAATTTTTACACAAAGATTATGTTTAGCTACTATATCTCCAATCTTCACCAAAATTTTATGACAGGCTCTATACACAAAATCCCTCAAGTGTTCTTAGCCATTGTTAATCATGCTAAGTGTCAATGGATCATTCCATTCCACTCTTTCTGTAAAGTTCTCTTGACATTATATTGATCTCTAATCCATGATCATGCAATGATAACAATAATGCACTAAGCTTTCTTGCTTAATTTATAATCGCTATTGGTTAATTTAATGAGTTGTTATGATAAGTGCCCTTTGCCCTTTCTTCTCCACCTTCCTACTCAAAGAGAACTTTCTAAGTTTTGATTTCCACTATAGTCTATCAATGTCTACTCTTCATCCATTCAACTACAAGGAATCTCGTCCTTCTCATTCTTGTATTCTAGAATTACCTCTAATTGCTTTGCAACTCAAAATCTATACCTTGAAGTAATTTGGTTGTGTGAGACTCTAAAGTGATATTTTCATCCATGACAATAGTATTTCAAACTCTTTAGGAAGCTCAATGCAATGAGAATACTTTAAGTAAAGCCTTATGAAAAAATAGCTTGAGTTAGATAAATCAAAACTTGCTAACGAGACATCTAAATGGATGTCACTCAAAATCATAATCTATTAATATATGTCATAATTGCATGAGACTTCCATTGTAATTTTCATCCACTCCATGAACAACTTTTTGATAACTTTATCAAAATCTTGTAACAAGTATTCTTCCTTCAACACATAAAGGATACATCTTCTAATTCTCACTGAAATTTCTTTGTATGGACTTTACATGATCCAATATGTGATTCTATTTCATCTATATGAGGTAATACACAAGGACTTTGAGACATAACTTCCATCATATTGATCCATCTTCCCTATACAACTTGCCACACCCTTGTGGCTGAGTTTTTTCTTTGATCATGTATTCATTGATGTTGTAAAAAAAAGTGTAAATGCTTGAATTATTTTTACCATTGTAAGATTAAGTTTTATTTTTGCCTTTTGTTTCATTACTTTGTATTCAAGTCAATGTATCTAGTTGAAAATTTCCATGCAAAGCTCTTAGATCTCACAATTGAACCATAATTTTTTGCTCAAACTTCATAAATAAATGTTCTCGACATATTTATGTTGTATATAAAGTTAAAAATATTTTTCATTTTGGATATCTCATACTAAAATTTCAAACAACCAATATATCACAAAGTAGTATGTAGATCTACGTGTGCAAAATTAATCATGAATCTCAATATTTTATTTATAATGGCTTTAAATTTTATGAAATTTTTTTTGGAAATCCAAGCTATAACTATGCAAAGTTTTATTGATCAAAATTTTTTATAACAAAAGTTGTAATCTCTATTTAACCTTGTGATAGTTATTGCAATCTTACAAGATCTTACAACTTTTCCTATGCATATAAACTTCCTATACAATTTTTAAACTCATTGAATTGAGTCAAGATTTGAATCTAAACAAAAAATCAAGTTGTAAATTATATGGTTATTAAATCTGATCACTCTAAACACTCATAGCAATCTAAAAATATTTCAAAGTATACTCTAGAGTTTGAATTCCACTCTTCAACTTCAATTCATCAAAATTCTTGAAATATAATTGGCTTGGATTTCAACAATAGATAAAACAATCATATTAATATATCAACAATCATTTCAATTATTTTCATTTTTTAATCTAGCTTTTGTGAAATTTTTCAACCATATCCCTCAATCTACAAATGGTGTATTTGAAGACTTTCAAAAGTTATCAAAATCTTAAATGAGTGGTTCAAATTGATCCAAACTTCATGGTTATTTAGAATAATGATTGATTTTTTTTTCAATATGACCAAAATAGGTTCAAAATAACTTAGAGCTTTGAACCCAATCTAAAAATACTATTTTATCATAGTATAAATAATTAACATTATTATTAAATTAGAATCAAAATTATAATTTGAAACCGACTTAGTATAAACAAAATCATAAAAAGAAATGGGAAATTTGTTACCTAAAAGTAATACTCTTTATCAAAGATTCTAACAATTAACTTCTTATGGCTTTTTTTTAGTAAACCAAAGTGATATATCAAAATCCATGTCTTATAAGTCATCACCACTAGGTTCAAACTAAATTAAATCTTATACCATGAGGTCTCAAATCATACTTAGGAAACAAGTGGGATAATAATTCATCTTGAAAAGTTATCTCCAAATTTACATACTAAACAAACCTAAAATGATTGTGAAGAAGATACAAAATGTTGATCATAAATATATTGACATCACTACATCTAGAGGAACATGTTGTCCTATATTCATGTCTCACAACGACTTCATTCAAATTAAATAAGCTTTCTAGTTAACAAAATTTTGATGTTTTAGATCTCTCTTTTTTTCTTTGCACTATGACCTCCGGACTGACTTTCATTTAGTTTTCTTTCCGATGGCTTTTTGGAAGCTCATCATGAATCTAGAATGCATGTTCCAACTTTATGATCATAACCATAATGCACCTTCTTACACAAACTCTATAATCTTGTGGCAACTCTACTCACTAATCAGTTTTTTAAGGATTCATATATCACTCCAAAAGGTAGAGAAGTTTTATTGATCAAAGTACTTCACAACTAATCTTCATCCCAAAATAAAATTTCATCAAAACAAAACTTCTTAAAACCAAGCTTCCCCACCTTGAACAAGGCTTCAAAGGTGTTTTTCAATCTTTTTATTTATACTTCTAAAAAATTTATTATATTAACTAAGAATAATTATCATGTAACTTTCTCTTATCAAGTTTATCAAAGTATGATGAATCCCAATGAGAAAATGTACATGGCAAAATGCAATTGGTCTACTTCGAACTTCTAGAAACTATCCTCCAATTAACTCTGATGTATCAATCAATCTCGCCCCTAGATTTAAGGGTCCTCACCAAGTCAAAACAATGAAATATTAGTCCAAGTCAAGGAAAGTCAAGATACCCATGTGATGGAATATGACCATTGATTCCTACTAAACAACAAATAGTTGTATTTTCATCTATTACATCAAGACCTATCCTATATTTTCCTCCAAAGTTAATCATAACTAGCTAAACATAATCATAACTAAGATAAACTTAGTCATATTTTAAATATACTCATATTTTTATTACATATGTATAACCATGTGTCTTACATTTATCCATGAACTAAGATTTCAATAGGAGGACGGAATGAAAAAATACAATCGTCGATGAAACGACTTCAACTTATCATGATTCACTCTA
Source organism: Marchantia paleacea (assembly GCA_014180765.2). Lineage (NCBI taxonomy): Eukaryota > Viridiplantae > Streptophyta > Marchantiopsida > Marchantiales > Marchantiaceae > Marchantia > Marchantia paleacea. The sequence continues at coordinate 1,199,812 of MUAA02000098.1, forward strand.
TTAAAATGTTGTCTTTCCAATTACTTCAAATTGTAAATAAAGTTTTCCCACACTTTGTGAATTATGAAAGGACCTTTTACTAGACTTAATGAAAATCCTTCATGAGCTGAATTGACTCTTCACTCTCAACAGCTTTTCTAAGTAATCCATATGTTCATTGATGAAACAACACGTTCTCTATTATGGTATAAGGTTCATATGTTTTTACCATGCATTCCTCTCTCATGAATGCATGCCTTGGGGAAACTATTCTTCCGAGATGAAATCTCATATCTCTTTGTATTCCTCTAGTAGCTCCGTTATTATGTTCTACATCAGCATATCCTCATAATGAAATGTATCATTCACTAGTTGATCTCCTTCCTCATCATATGCCCGAGACATCAATAAAATTATCTTTACTTTTAAGCTCTAAAGCGGTAGGAAGAAGTTCAATATGGTCAATAGCTCTTAGAATTTTGATATAAAACCTTCCAACAAAAAGAAGTCTCTCGGAAGCAAGAAAAAATCAATATGGAGTCGTGGATAGTATGTTATGAAAGTTTTAAGTTTGTAGACTCTGATCTTCTAACCCAACTTTTGTATTAAATTACTATTACTTTATTGAGTATTACATATAGAAAAAATATACAATCTTAAAAAAAGATTTTTATAAATTGGTAATACTATCAGAAAGTTCTGGCCGGATCCATGCTCCGTGAATTTGTGCTAGTTTTGGAGATGAGGGAAGATGTTAGAAACTTCATCAATATTAAGTTCAATTTCTTCATCAAATTTTCTTATTGGACTCCAGTGTACAGGTTTAGAATCTAGTAGGGGTGTCAACATAGAACCCCGGGCTATCGATCGTACCGTTCGTCTTTACGAGTTTGTTGGGTCGGGTCCTGACCCCGGCAAAAATGGATGCAAAAAAGTTTAAATGATCTTAGGTCACACTTGAGGATTGTGGTATGGGGGTATCGTTACAGATTATTCTCGCTAGAATGTGCTGAAATGCAACGAGAAAAGTGACAAAGGTAAAAGGGAACAGGATGGGAAAACACCCCACCACCGGACAACTTGTGGATGAGACTATTGCACGCTATGGAGGTTCTACGGAAGCCATAATAAGGTCACCATAGACAGGAGGCTTGAATTTCAACGTTCATAAACACTCGGACATGACTATTGGACACTCGATATGCATATCTTAATCAAGAACCATAAAGTGAAATGAATTCAATCCTACCAGTGACCATCGATCTGTGCAATCTGATCACAGAGAACTGCATAAATTCGTCGAGCCTGCCCATGATATGAGTCAACTTCACTCATAATTCGGTTTTTACCTCGGCCCAAAAGGCTACCACTGTATGTCTGTCCCTGTCGAGTGGCACTGACTGAGCTTTTGCCAGTCCGTCAGTGAATCTGAGTGGATGTGATGTCCAGGGTAGTAGGTACGTACAGTACTTGCTTTGCGTTTAGGGTCCGTCTCGAAGCATATGCTGTGATTTGGAGCGAATATCTGCAGCAGTGAGTATCTATGGTGCAAAAGAGGAAATAATCTCAGTCTAGACATCTACAATCATAAGTGCGCTCGGAATATGTTGTTTGATGTCGGTATTGTGCTACATTTCGTACTGATCTTGATGACGCAGTTGGCTATGAAAGTGATGGAGTGGGATTTCCAGTACGTTCCTATTAGCAGTTTGATTCACATGTTTCCCTGCGTATCACGTCTCCGTCTTCCATCTTTGTCACCAAGGGAATGGATCCAACCTCCAGATCCGTTATCCGACGATTTGCACAATAGTGATAAACATTTTGCCTTCTTAGTTCAATGCTTCTAATTCCACAATTTGCAGAATCGCCATCAACGATATGACCTCTTCGGGCTAAAATGACTTCTTTCAGATGTTTTTCAAACGCTTCTGTCCATAGAAAAAATCTACCCCAACTTGTTGAAGACTAACAAGTTCTGAGTAACCTAATCTGTCACTAATTAGTCCCTCAGCAAGATGCACCTGCCCAATGTGCTCCAAACGATCTATCCCAACTTTATTGGAGTTTTAGAAGTTCTGAATCACCTAATCTTTCACTAAACAGTACCTCGGCAAGATACACCTGCCCAATTTGCTCGTCGCTATAATGTTCCGTTGATAATGAGAACGGAGCAAAATAATGAGAACAGAGCTAAATCGGCTTGCTTAAATACTTCTCACTTCACTGTGTGGAACTAATTAGATGGAATGCCATATTTTTAGGATTAAAAAATTCTCTGTTATTCGCCGAAGAGGAGACGCAGTTCCAAGGATTGTAGACTCTACGTACCATCCTTCTCTCCTCTTTGGTCACTACTCTTCTGTATGGTTAAAATCTGCGTTGCGTTACGAGTGGGCTCTATTAATGAAAAGAGACACAGTAGAATAACAAAAGGGATGGGAAGACCCCATCAAATTATTAGTGGGCTCTATTAATTAAGGAAGTAGAACACGTGAGCTCTAACTTCTAAGTACGATACGAGTGAAGTTTGAACAATGCACAAAAGGAACCGAAAGTCAACCTCCACAAGAAACAACAACCGAGAACAAGAAAATGCAGAAAAGAAGAGAGCAATGAACATATTCCGTTTGATGCGGAGGACATTCCGACCAAAGTCGTTAGAAAGCCTTAAACAATGGACTATTAATCCCTCGCCTCTCTTTGTGCTACTTTCGCTTTATGATATTTTGCATGTGATTTCTCGTACAACGGTTGGTGGTCTCGCCATGAGCCTGGGCTAGGCAGAATCAGATACCGTACCCTAGGTCTTTACTCTCTAGCCGCTCGAATAGAACCTGGTCCTGTCTCAGGTGAACTTCAGAATCCACGCGAAGCGAACTCCAGCAAATGACAAGCTAATCCTGACTCTTGACGCAACAGTTCACTATCTTATCACACGAAATGCAATCTTATCATTCCATATTGGAGAATGTAGGGAGGAGGAGGAGTCTCGGATCCTTGTTCTGACCTCAAGTAACCACGGAAGTGAATAAGAGGAAGAAGCACACGAATCATATGACAGACAAAGCGAGACTGTGAAACAGGTTGTAGGTGGTACATTTGGCATATGCTTGACGAGATTCGAATGCTCGTGGGTAAAGCGTTATTGTAAAGTGTCAAGGGGAGGCGAGAGAATGAAATATAGTAAAAAAATATTTTTATCACATATATTATAAATTTATAAACGCATTTTAAAAGCATTATCATGAAACCAGGTTTTTAACAAATTTTATGAAGAAAAATTGGTGACTTAACTTTGGATATATAATGTTGTAACCTTGATTATAATACATTGAAAAGTTAAGTAACCAATCCTTGTAAATTTTGGATGCTAACTAGTAACGATGCACATACTCTACTATATCTGATGTTACTCTTATAAATTGAGTTAATGTTTCTTAACTCTATATTTTATATATGTTCTCTAATTGATATTTTAATTTTTGAACTTAGGTATTCCTTGATTTACTTTGAAATATCTGCAATCCTTTATCTATATGACCTAAAATCAAACGAAAGAACAGAAAATAGTTAGTTTTCATCAGACACCCCATTCATTAATTCCAAATCTTAGAAAAAGTTTTGAGTTTTTCTAAAGTTGTACATTCTTGTTTGAATGAAGAATATTTCAAAATTCTTTCGTTATAATCACATTTCTTTGTTGAAGTTCTGCATATTCTAGGTGATTCTAGCGAGTGTGATAGTGATTATGACGGGGTAAAATTACTCTAAAAAGGATCCCTTCTCGCAGAAAATGTGATTATAGCGAGGATCTGATTATAATGGGTACTGTTATACTGAGGTTGTACTGTATATGAACAATTGTGAATGTGTTTTGCATGTTAATGGTTGTAGTTTGAATGGAGGTTTCCCTTTTTGATATTGACGAGGAAGATTATGTTATGAAGAAAAGAATTTTGTGGAGGTAAAATATAATGTGAAAGAACCTACATACATTCAAAAGAAACCCTAAAAAGCTGAAGAACCCAAGACCAAAGGGGTGTTTATTTTTATTTGGATGAGGACACTCAAACTTCCCGGGGCGCTGGTAGGCTAGTCAACGGAATGTGGACCATAATAAGAAACAGATCGACTGAATGTTGGAAAGCGGTTGCAGAAGAGCCCCAACGAGCGCAAGTGGAATTGCTGGCATTGTGCGGAGCAGCGGAGGCCATTCTCCACCCGTAGACCGCGAAGTTCTTGGATAAGGAGCGAGCCATCAATCGTGCCGTGTCACCTCGCGATCTCCACCACCAGACAGGTGTCGACCTTCTGCGAAGCCTTCACACCAGTCACCCTGGAAGTGCCTGACACGCGTCCACGGGGCATTCGGAGCCCATCATACTCTCCTCCTTTTCTCCTTCGCAGCATCCTGATCGCGAATATGCGCCCTCTACGTCCCGTTCAGCTGCGCGAACAGACTGGGACAGTCCACCGGGTCGGAAGACTTAGTCCCGCCAATCACTCCCATCCGGGTATCTCCAAATCCCACGGCGCTCCCCCTCGCCCCCATATTTTGGTCCTGGCTATTTCCGCGGATATTTCAACTCAGTAAAAATGAATAATAAGAAAAAAAACAAGTCCCTCACGAACTGAAACTCTCCCATGGATATCATACTTTACTCCGCGGGCCCGAACCTGTCCAAGATCCCAAATGCATGCCAGCCGTCGAAGCTGGCATCGAGAGGTGGGGAACGAAGATTCGGGAGAATAAAAGTAAAATGTGATCGTTTGCAGGGTGGGCACAGAACGTGATTAAACTGGAGCTGGGACCCCGCGTGGCACCCCTTGGCTCAGTTTCTCGTGGCTCGGGTGCTCGAGACCGGAGGAGCGGGCCAAGAAATGCAGAGAGAGCTCGAGCCCGAGAGATTGACGTTGCCCAAAGCAAAGCACAGCAGAGCAGGGAGGAAGTGAAATCGAGGCCAGGGCAGAGGGAGAGCTGCTGCTGCTGCTTCAGGGGAGCGGAAGGGGGAGTGGAGTGGAGCAGAGAGTTGGCTAATGAAAGCTTGCGGGAGAGAGGGAGAGGCGGGGAAACACGCGGCGGTGAGGAGTAGGTGGCAAATTGGACGCGAGGGATGGAGGAGTAGGGTGGTGGGTCGGGGACGGAAGGGTGAACGGTGAGGGAGAAAGAGCGGGGCAGAGGGAGAGAGGGAGTGTTGGGAAGGGAGAAGGGACGAGGAGGTCTGGTCTGCCTGTGCATGAAGGACATGACAGCGCTTTGAGAGGGAGGAGGTTGGAGAATCTCTCTCTCTCTCTCTCCTCATTCTCTCCAAGGTAGCATTTGGCGGACTTCGGTCCGGGGTCTCGAGCAGGATGCACGCCGCCGTTTCGTGTTGCGGTTTCTCTCATGCGCTGTCTCCAATCCAGGTTGGTTCCGCTGCGTTTCTCGTGCCAATTCGGATGGTGTGTACAGGATTCCCGGAGGTGGAGGTAGATTTCGACCATGGATGACTAGGTTTGTGCGGAATTCGCGTGTTGTGTTCCTTTTGGATTTGTGTAATGGCCATGGAGCTCCTGCATTAGGGCCTTCCGTGGTTCCTGGTTTCGTCGGATGATCAGTTCACTCGCATACAGGTTGTTCATTGCAGATTTCCTCTGGCTTTTTAAATGTTTGGCATTTTGAAATGTCTGATATTCGCGGATAAATTGTTCGTTCCTGCTCGAGTCTGCGTCCTGTTGTGGGTTGTGATGAGCCCAGTCATCTTCTGACTACGAAACAGAGCAGGAATTGTTGTCCTGCTCTTAGTAGATGGTAGACGACGTATTCCGAGGATGTGCAAGACTCTCACAACTAACGCTCATTTGTCCCGCTCATAGTACTTTCTTGGTTACGCATCTGTCCGAGAGCATTGTCACAAAATTAGATTCATTTCTGTTAGTAATCGACGTCCTGCCACATCCGGCCTCTCATATGTGATGCGCTCTGTCATGTCTGAGTTACGAACGCGAAGTACACAGCAGTTAATCGTCGAGGATGTTGCGACAAATAGTTCGAGGGATTGTCGTAAACTCTTGCCTGCAATTCAGTTCGTGATCGTCCCGAATTTCAGTGTCAAAATGCTAGGAACGAAGCTGAATCTCCTGTACTCATCTGGAGAATATTCATGGCGGCCGTTTCGGTTGGCTAGGGTATTTTGGGATACGATTGTAGACCGTTGCGAAAACTGAACTTCGTGGATACATGGGTTGCCCTCAATGTTTTTTCACTTCCATCCATTCACTACTCGTTCCCACGATAATGCTGTGTTTCTTTTGCTGACTGTGGTGTCGTCATCGAATTCTATTAGCAGGGCCGGAAGAGGGAGGCCTTATTGACTGCGAGATGTACAGATTTTCAACAGCTAATTCTTAAAAGTGGCCAAGGAAGGTTGTCCGCGTTAGGCCCTTGCGGCTTCTGCAAGTCCACTTGGACCAAAGGAGGGGTGAGTTTCGATCTTTCTCGCGTCGCAATGTGCGCAAGAAGTGTTTATGAGGTTGATTCATAATCCTATGCTGGTGATGTCTTTCATAAGTGGCTGATAACTGGGGGAATGCGGTTACGATTGCGAGATTCTGCTCTGTTTATCTGATCGAAAGTTACTGCCTTCCATAATGCGTAGAGTAGAGCGAATTGATTACATCAGTCTTTCAGTACCACTGTTCTGGTAAGGCGCGACGTGAGCTGTGCTTTTTTTTATTATATCCATTAGCATCAAATGTGTCAGAGGCTCCTAGTCGTATGTTTCTACCTTAAGCGAGCGACGACAGTAGTCAAACACTGAAAGCTTTTCGCGAGTGTTATGCAGCAAGATTACAGAAGAGATTTCTCAAGGGAGCTTGTCTGTCCTACTTAACATGCCATGTTGATATGTATCACTCTCGCCTTGTGGTTTTAGCAGTCTTCTCAGCTTGCTGTGGAGAAAATAAGGATGCAGGTGCATTCTGTCCATGCCGCGAGTGTGGAGACTAACGAGCCGCTTGTCCGGAAAGAAGTTGAAGCCTCTGCAGACCGGTTAGGCGTGCTGGATGTGGATCCGGACTTGTCTCCACATGCTGATCATCTTCGATACAGGTTCAATCAGTACAAAACCAAAAAGGAGTTGATTGAGAAGTACGAAGGAAGTCTCGAGGAGTTTTCTGAAGGTCAGTTGACTACCTAGTCAATCTCACAGTGTAGATTGCATGTCTCAAAGCAGCGTTCCTTGTGAGTTCGTGTTGATTCCTTGCTAGCCACTTGTGGAGAGAAACATTGTGGAGAGAATATTTCATGACACGTTTGTGTCATGAAATGAGTGAGGGTAGCATCATAGACTGCCGATTATATGTTTCATACAGAATGTGATGCCCCGTGATGCCATGAGCTTGATATTTTATATTTACTTTATTATATTACTGCCGCATCATAATTCTTCTTCGTAGTTCTTTCGGTTTGTTATTAAACTCAATTACACATTTCTTTTCTCTTATTAATACCGTTGTCAAAAATTTATTACTTGATTCCACTGCTTCTTGTGTTGCGGTATAGAGGTCTGGATTATGTAAGTGTAGCCTTCAGATAGGATTTTCGGTTGAAACTCACGTAAGTTATATCTGCTGCAGGTTACAAGAAATTCGGTTTCAACCGACAAGATGGTGTTACTGTGTACCGAGAATGGGTACCATCAGCCAAGTAATAATCTTTTTCCATGCACATGTGATTTACTTGGGAGGCATTCGCCTAGTATCTCCACGGTGTCCCATGTGTTCCAAATGTGCTTCTGTTACCTTACTTCTCTGGACTGCATGCATACCGAGTCAAGGGACTTCACAAATTTGAACTAATATCAGCTCTCTAGTGAAGCAGGTTTCTAGTACTTCTTTGGAGGTCCCTTTTATCTTGAGATTTTTTATGGTCATCCGTGCAGCATAGAAACGATGTTTTTTATCAATCATTTTTTCACGGATTCAGGGCCGCAATGCTCGTCGGTGATTTCAACGGGTGGAATGGGGCCGATTACCGGATGGAGAAAAATGAATTTGGAGTCTGGAGCATTAGCATTCCAGATAAGGATGGAAAGTCTGCGATTCCTCATGGTTCCAAAGTGAAAATCAGATTAATGAAGAATGATGGTAATTGGGTGGATTGTATCCCAGCTTGGATCAAGTGGGCCATTGTGGATCACAGTAAGTTTGCCGCAGCGTACGATGGCGTCTACTGGGATCCACCTGCATCTGAGAGGTCGGTTTTGGTTAGTTTGTGGTTCTTAATCAGCTCAGTAGAACTTAGATGCTTCACCATGTCTATTGCAGATTTTTTAATCCAAATTATTGACTGTCTGACGAGTTGAGTGTATGGGATTTAAATTTGCTGACTTTCGCGTTTGATATGCGCAGATATGAGTTTAAGAACCCTCGCCCTCCGCAGCCGATTGCGCCTCGCATCTACGAAGCTCACGTAGGAATGAGCTCTGCGGAGCCACGAGTTGCATCTTACAGGGAATTTGCTGACAATGTGCTACCCCGCATCAAGGCCAACCACTACAATACCATTCAATTAATGGCTGTGATGGAACATGCTTATTACGGTTGCTTCGGGTATCATGTGACCAATTTCTTCGCTGTCAGCAGTCGATCTGGCACCCCTGACGACCTCAAGTACCTAATTGACAAGGCTCATGGTATGGGAATCCGTGTTTTGATGGACTGCGTCCACAGTCACGCTAGCACGAACACTTTAGACGGCCTGAACGGTTTTGATCTGGATCCTGGTAAAGGAGGGTCTTATTTCCATGACGGTGCTCGAGGTTATCATAGTCTATGGGATAGTCGTCTCTTCAATTATGGCGCGTGGGAAGTGCAACGCTTTTTGTTATCGAATTTGCGATGGTGGTTGGAAGAATATCAGTTTGATGGCTTCCGATTTGATGGTGTCACTTCAATGCTGTATCACCACCATGGTTTGAACATGGGCTTTTCCGGAAACTACCACGAGTATTTCAGTCCTGCCACAGATGTAGAGGCGGGAGTATATCTTATGTTGGCTAACGAGCTTATTCATAAGCTCTTGCCTAGCGCGACTATGATAGCAGAAGATGTATCTGGCATGCCTACTCTTGGCAGGCCTGTTTCTGAGGGTGGTGTAGGTTTCGACTATCGTTTGGCCATGGCAATACCAGATAAGTGGATCCAGTACATGAAGGAGAGAAAGGACGAAGATTGGCAAATGGGAGACATAGTTTACACTCTTCTCAACAGGAGGTACACAGAAAGGTGTATCGGCTACGCAGAGAGTCACGATCAGGTGAGATGCTCAATATCTTGGCTATCTTTGCAAAGAATATAGTGCATGTCGGCACTAGAGCTTGGATTGTGAAGAGAGTATTAACGTACTAGTTGCGACAGGACTGTGCCGTTTTCATATGGGCCCGTTAACACTTCACAGCTTGTAGTTGTTATGAGGTTGTATCGAAGTAAATTTCGCATTTCCTCGAGGTTGTGATGATGCGAACCAGAAAGGCGTCTAACTTCGGTTTTGAGCTTAATCGTTTTGTCTTTTTTTAATTATCAGTCCTTAGTGGGAGACAAAACGTTCGCCTTTCTACTCATGGACAAGGAGATGTACTTCGGCATGTCAGCTATCAATCCTTCATCACCTGTTGTCGATCGTGGTATAGCTCTTCACAAGGTATGTGTGCACCTGTGGATAACGCAGAGTACTTCTTTTTAATCTGCTTGTGTTTTCTAATATTGTTGAGATTTTGCACTTGTAATCTTATTTCAGTGCTATTAGCGCGGCATTGCTTCCATATGTACTAGTTCGACCTGGTATAGAATCAACGATGTCCAACCCTAGCAAAGACAGTTCTCACTGTAGAAAAGTAAGCGTCAAATGAAAGTCCCCAGCAGGATTTTTCTCCCATCCATTGCGTTTGCGTTTAGAACGTTTTAACCTAGATATCTTCCCTTTGTGTTACCGCAAAACCTACTATTTAGTCGTACATATAATGTTGATGAATTCTGACCGCTGTTGGATTCATCGGTTGCAGATGATACACTTTATTACCTTCGCTCTTGGTGGCGAAGGGTATCTTAACTTCATGGGAAATGAGGTATATATTTCATCAAATTGTCTTTTACCCTCCTTGTTCTGCAGTTATGTACGATTACGTCTGCGCAGGTGGGTTGTGTGTCTGATCATGCAGCGTTTGTCTGTTGCATCGTTTGGCTGTCTAATTCTTTTCTGCTGTAACTTTCTCTAACCTCAGCTTGTTGTCGTTTCAGTTTGGTCACCCAGAGTGGATTGACTTCCCAAGGGAAGGTAACAACTGGAGCTACGATAAATGTAGGAGACGATGGGATCTGTGCGATGCCGAACATTTGCGTTACAAGGTGACAACTTAATGTTGGTAGTATAAAGTATCTATAGTTCAGAATGTTCTGTCTCCTCCCGTTTCACAGAATATTAGATGCTGCTAAGGTTTGCGATGGTAGGACGTGAACAGAGCTATAATTTTGAATGCGCCAATTACGTTGCCTCCTTATCAACATATTCTGTTCGTTGTGGCAAATTGATGAGATGCGAAACCAACCCAAATTGGTTGTTATTGTGTCCAAGTTTTATAGTATAGCTCACCGACTTGTGTCTCGTTCACTTTTCTCAGTACATGAACAACTTCGACCAATTAATGAACGACTTTGATGAAAGGTTCGGCATTCTAAGAAGCAACAAGCAGTACACTTCATGTGTGAACGAGATGGACAAGGTAGGCCATATGTTCATGTTGTGAGTGGAGTAGATTACTTCGTGTCGATGACAGTTTTCGCCGTTGCACTCTAGTACTTCTTATTCATAGTTGCTGAATGTTTAATGACTTCTGAAGGCCCTTGAGCTTGTTAATTAATCAGCCGGTATTTGGTTGTGGTTTGTGCAGATGATCGTCTTTGAGAAAGCGGATTTGGTTTTTGTATTCAACTTCCACCCGTTTAAGTCATATGAAGGGTAGGTGACTGCTCTCAGTTGTCTCAGAGAATCTGTAAGGATGTATATGTTTACTTAATTAGACTAAAAGTCGAAGCTGCGGACATGAGAGCTTTGTGTGTTGGGATGTTCCTTGGAATATGGAATAAAGAAGTTGATGTTCCGAATGAAAGGATTTTGATTAAATTGCCTTCCATTTTGCAGATACAAGGTTGGCTGCGAGTTGCCTGGAAAGTATCGAGTTGCATTAGATAGTGACGTTGCGAAGGCTGGAGGCTTTAGCCGGGTACTTATCTTGAGTGCCATGCCTGTATTTGAATGGCCGACTATAAAGTAGGCACAAGAGTATCTAAGCCCTCTGACCGTCTGGCATACATTTGCGAAAATAGACATCAGTCAGTTCAAGGAAATTTCGAGGAATTAACAATCCGTCTACTGTTCAGCCGTTCTTGATTTTGCCAAGTTTTTACGGACTGCCTGACTGGTGATTTGAATAATTCATTTGTGTTAGTATTGATCAGTTGTTTTTTTGTTACTGTTGCAGATTGATCATTCCATAGATCATTTCACTTCCCCCGAGGGAATTCCTGGAGTTTCATCAACGAACTTCAACAATCGTCCTCATTCATTTATGGTGTTAGCTCCTTGTCGGTCCTGCCAGGTATGCAGAACTCAGCACCGTTGATTTGTTTCATCTGGAAGCAATGTTCAGATTACTTGCAGTTTGCGTGATGCAGAATGCGTATGAAATTACTTTCACAGTTCACTATACCATAGTTTGAACGGACGATTCTGATTTCAACTTCTAATTACATTAGTCTTTGTTATAAATAAATTAAAATTTGTTACACTCGTTCTTAGTGGTTAAGTGCTTTTCCCTCTGATGACGTCGGTGTTGTTTGAGCAGGTGTACTATAAAGTACCAGAATCATGAATCTGATATTGCTATTGTATGAGCAGGTGTATTATAAAGTACCAGAACCAGATGTAGAGCTTTTAGGACAAGCTACTGTAAATGGAGATGCCGAGTTAAGTCGAGATTCTGATAGCATTCTTAAAGATGTTGGGGACAGTCTCTTTCTCACTGCTGAAGATGATGCAGAGACCAGTGCTCAATAAATTCCATCTCGAATTGATGGTCTGTATATTTATTATGGGTTGTACAATGAATATCGTTTAGGCTTTATTTTTTTCCCCTGCATTTCGGAGTTACCTTACCATTAGCAGGTGTTAGGTACTGCATGTTTGGCAGCAACAAGATTCTGTTTTAATCCTATCTTCGAGAAGTGACGTTGCCTTCCGACTCTTCATGTACGGATTGATCGCGACGAAAGCCGGTTGTTGTTGGTGGAGTTAGATTACATCTAGGTAGTATAATTTTTGAGGTTGGTCGCAAGGTAGCATCTTCATATAACAGGAGGTAATTGCAGTCCCATGATGTGTGAGGTTTTAGCGCTACGAACGCAAGCAGACAAAAAGATTATTTAGGGAAGACATTAGCATTTGAAGGGAATGTACAATTTTCAGCATTTTTAGCACCAGGCGCTCGTCCTTCATCAGGGATAACACATCTGCGTTCCGTAGAGTTAAGAGGCATTGTTGATAACTATGTTGAGCAACAGCGAATCAATTTTGTACAACTTTCCTTATTTAAACTAGCGCAAGTTATGTCATCGCTAGAGACCTAACCATCTTGTAAATCAGTCGTGTTGAAATATTTGATATGTGGATGATGCTGTCCAAACGAAGAAATTACCTCAAATTATCACGGTGGTTAAAGACAAGTAATGTTTTCTATGCCTGGATAATTTCCCGGGAACGAGCAATTTTTGTGCGCGGAAACGGTTCGATTGATGAATCTCGTTAACCTTGAGTCCCTGTCGTAATAATGTCTTCAATGTAAAGTGTATCTCGGACGAGAGTGTTATCGGGCACCAGTCAAATAATTGAATGTAACTTCGATGATATCTATGTTATGAACTGGAAGTACACGGTCATGCAATCAAGAGTAGGCCTCAAGCTTACAGTGAGTGGTGCCTAATGTCGCCTAATGCACAATATGACGAGTTCTCAATCAGTGTGGGCCATACCAAAAAAAACAAGATGAATTATAACCCACATTAATGAAGAATTATAACCCACATAATCAGCATAACCCACATTAATGAGTTATACTCATTACCGACCAACTTGAATACTGAATCCAAATAGAATATAACTTAACTCAAATAATTCATGAATGGGAAATTTGCGTATTGTTCCAATCTCTATTCAGTGGGGAAAATAAAATTAAATTTCTGAAGTATGGATAAGTGCGATTTTTTCTCCGAAATCATAACCCTAAATAAGTGTAAGGTGATTTTGGAAATAACCAGCCCTAGATTACAGTGGCCCACAATAACCGAACACAAACTTATTACTGCGTTGGGTACAGATTGGGACCTAGCCCCATGTTACCGGTTTGGTTCCATCCTTGTTCGCTTTGATGGGGTCTTTCTATCCCTTTTGTTATTATACTTTGTACTTTACGTTGGGTACAAACAGGACATGTAAGAATACAACTTGACAATCTCTAAATGATTAGGCCAATGAAAATTGGAAATTGATAAAATGAAGTTAATTGCACATCGTGAATATTATATATTGAACAAATTATATAGTATATATTAGTATAGAACATATTTTTGAGTATCTTTAGCATGTGGTTTAGCAACGCTCTCTGAAATAAGAATTATAATCAAATGAAGACATGTTCCAGATGTGTTCCGCATTTTGCTACAGTCCATGCGCAAATCATTTTTTGTCGTGACTATGTGTTTGGATGATTTTTTGATAGAAACAATATCGCGTCTAAAATAAATCGTTCAATTTACATAGTTGTGTGAAAAAACGTTGCATTTTGCAGATAATTTTGGTAACTTTTACTATACACATGAAATTAAAATCTGAAAGCAGTAATTCTAGATTTATCATTGATTCAAAACTTTTAAATCAGTTTAGATATATATTCTTTATTTACCTTATTTACCTCATTTCTATGTCTTTCATTTCAATGTTTAAATTATGTACATCAACTTAACTACGTATTGTATTATTTTTAATATGTTTTTAATATGTTGCACTTGCACATGCTATCTACTTGAAAGGTGTAATCATTATCTTTTCATGTGCAGCCATGTAAATTATGGAATTTACCTTGAAAACCTCAATTTCAATCACATATCCAACTTAGTAAAAATGATAAACGACTTTTGTGAATATATTAATTATGCCTACGGGTAGAACTGGCCGCAAATAACTTTATATCTCCTTTTACTTTGAGCTGTTTAATGAAATTGTCTTCCCTATTTTGATGGAAGTCTATGTTCAACTAGACTTAATAGCCACAATTTTTTTTTATAAATGCTCTATGGACGTCAAGAGTTTTGAGCGATTGAGGATGATTTAAAAGTGACTAAGATGTAACCTTCAGTAGTTAGTAGCATATGAAAAGAAATTTTGATACAAAGTAATATGATCCGAACAATGAATGACTCAATATTAAATTTATATTGATAACATTCTTTTTATTTAGTCTTGTGATGTTAACTTGGTTTCTTAGTGGAGCGAAATTCTTTTGTGTAAATATATTGACATTGAAATGATAAAATCAGTTTTGATCAAGTTATAACATGCAGACACGTACGAAATACGCAAATAAATATTTACAGGAAGAGAAAAGAAGAGACACTAAGGTAAAATAAAATAAATTTCAAAATGCTGAATCCCAAGGAGCAAAAATAACAACAACAAGTCAGAACTAATGAAGTACAGCACCCATTTGGTGAATGGCGGTGCAAAGATTGGTCGAGAGCGTGTCAATTTTCACGAATTTCAACATGTCGTGCTTTTGCCGAGGACAGCGTAGAAGAGGTCCAAGTTGTACCATCCGACTCACAAGAAGATGGTGATTGGCAGAGGTAGCGTAGGCGCAGTGTCAGGGAGCCAGCTAGGACAGGGCATTGACAATGTCCGCATCCGTAGGGCTGCAGCAAGCAGCGACCCGGTTTCCGAACAGCAGGAGCTCTCGACGGCTCTGGCCAGTCGCGATCACGAGGCCTTGCGGATTGATGATTGACGCCATTACTGGACGAGGAGCAACGCAGCAGCCTGCACGCAAAGGTGAGCAACTTGCCGGAGCACTCGGATCCGTGACGTTAATTTCCAGCACACGGCATCGGGATTGCTCTGTTTTCAAACCCTAAATCTTCGAGCGAGAAACTCGACGAGAGCGATGGTGGAGTGAGGATTCAATTCGTCTCTTGGGCCCGTCGGTTCTGGTATGTGTTTGACATTTCGTAATTTGTGCTAATCTAAATTCAGCTGCGAGCCTATTTGAACAGTGCACTAGCACACGACAAGGACAGAAGAAGGTGAGGGGATGAGCAGTTTTGAAGGAAGAGTAGGGATTTTATATTCTACTTTTTCCCTGTTTTTGGTTGCTTTTGGATGTCCCAGCCACAGCACCTTCTGTGAACAAGGAAGTGGGGATGGGCGGATGGATAGAGGAGGTCGAGGAGAGGAGCAAACAGTTACTGGATTTATTTTGAAGGGAAGGGAGAATCGTGGGAAAGTGAGTCGTGGATTTCTTTATTAGATTGGTTTAGTGTAGGTCTCTCTCAGTTAAGTTTTGAGAAGCTTTCCAGAGGTGCTTGGAATTGAAAGAGGTTGACGGACGCGTTGTACAGTTAGGGGTCTTCATAGTTCGTGAATTATGGAGGAAGATCATATTTTGGGGAGCCAGCAGCTGCCCCCTCAAGAAAATGGTTTGCCTGCGGCAAATCCCACGCAGGTGCGTGGTCGCCGTCTGTTTAATTGGTTCTTAGCTCTTTGACTTGTGGAAGTAAATGACTGTAAGCTTTTGAAATTGTTGAACCCAACACGTCGAAGCGAGACGGAGAAGACACGATTGCTTATCAGATCGACCTTTCCGACATTTTATTTTTTCCATATTGCCTAAAAGCACAACATAAGCTTATGCACTGGGACATATGTAGTGACTTCAAGTTGACTGTTCTTTGAGCAACTGTGACAGATCCGATTCATATCCGTTAGTCGTGTGGCTCCTAGCAGTACTGAGTGTAGTGTGCTGATAAGTCTCTCTTAGTTCAGGAATCCGGTGCAGATATAAAGAAGAAGAAGAAAAAGAAGCCGGCCAAGGTAGCTGCCATAGATGTTACAGAAAGCATTGGTGGAATTCAGCTAAACCCTGGTAAGGAGGAGGACGGAGAAGGAGACGAGGCCGATGCCGATGCCGTAACGGGTTGGTCCTATTCTTACAAAACTTTTTTGTCCTTTTCGCCCTACTGCGATGGATGGATCATTGTTTTCAGATCTTCGATTTTCCTGACAATGCAGAGTGCGATTCACCATGCTAGACGATGACTTCTGTCGCCGAAACCCAATTGTCGCCCATTATTGAGCTTGATGTCCGCGGACGGTCTATGTGACCCGTGCCACTTGTGCCTGAAATTGCTTCATTGAAATCTTCGGTTCTTCCGATTATTGACCATGTTTTTTTTTCCCCCAATTTGCAGAGACAGATGCAGCGAAGAAGAAGAAAAGTAAGAGCAAGAGCAAGTAAGAGTTTTTTTCTTTCGTTTGTTAATCTCTCTCGGGTGCTTATAGTTGTAGAGATGCATATCTCTTATGGTTGTGGAAAGGATTGCCTTCTTGTATAGTGTCTTGAGTCTGATCATGGGCTGATTTCCCACTTCAGGAAGAAGAAGGGACTCGTACAGACAGACCCACCGAGTATACCGGTCAAGGATCTGTTTCCAAATGGAGAATTTCCAGAGGGCGAAACTCAGGCATACAAGGATGAGTAAGTTATTATGCCATGGAATCCAAGCTTAAGACAATGACCTTCTCCTTGACATATTGACTCTTGCATATACTTGCTCGTAAAATATGCACTAGTGTGCCAGCAGCAATCATGCAATCAGGCTGATTTTCTCTTTTAGGGTTCCGTGAGCGAGGGTTTATTCCTAAATTCAGAGGTCGAGTCTTTCTCGTAGAGTGGAAGTCTTTTAAATCGCACCTGTTAAGCAGGACCTCTGCCTATTTTCCCCTATTCCTTCTTTGAGTTAGTACTTTGCTATCTCAGCAACGTGTGGAGATCAACGTCGAAGGAAAAAAGAGAGCAGGAGAGGCTGGAGAAGCCTATGTACAATGCCGTGCGCCAGGCTGCAGAAGTGCATCGTCAGGTATGAACAAGCTTTTACTACACGTACATACATCATCCTGTCCTTCGTTATGATGGTCATGATCTGAATGCCACCTTCAGACTGAAAGTTTGCTGTTATATTTTGGCTTTACAGGTCCGTTCTTACATTAGAAAGTACGCAAAACCGGGTGTTGCCATGGTTGATATATGCGAGACTTTGGAAGATATGGTGCGGAAGCTCATTGCTGAAAACGGCTTGAAAGCTGGCATTGCGTTCCCAACTGGATGCTCTTTGAACTGGTATATGTGCATACCGTTTACTGCAAGAAACTTTCTTCCATTATTCGACCTTTCCATCTGCAAATTCCTGGGCGGAATATTTTCTCACTTATCTGTATGTACAGGGTTGCAGCTCACTGGACGCCCAATTCTGGCGATAAGACCGTGCTTCAGTACGATGATGTCATGAAATTGGACTTTGGTACCCAGATTGAAGGTGAGTCAAATGGTTTTGTGCTTCAAGTAAACAGAGTATAGATAATGCGGTGATGAAATTGGCCACTCTTGATAAACAGGAATATGCTTTCGATGCTAACATTTGTTTCTACAAAGAATTTCTTTGAATCTTCTCTCAAGAACCAGTTAATCCGTAGGAGTAGCAATATATCTCTTCTGCTGGGATGTTTTATTATATACTAAAAAAAAGTGATTTGTTTAGTATTTGTGCTCGTATGTCTGACCAAAATTTTCATCACAGTAACGAGTTATTTGAGTTTTTGAAACAGGACGTATTATTGATTGCGCGTTCACCGTAGCTTTCAATCCAGTATACGATCCTTTACTCGAAGCAGCTCGCGAAGCTACGAATACAGGAGTTAGGGTAGTTCTCCACACTGTTCCTCCTTGCGCCTTCCACTCCTACTGAGTCTTTTATTGCTAGAGTATCCATGTTATAGATGAGAGGTCGTCCAGAAGTTCTTCCCAATTTTGTTTAAGGGCAGAGTTTCTCCTCGTGCTTTTATGGGTCTTTTATGGAGATTACTCTTCTAGATTTTTGTCTTCATTCCACTATGTTGGTCTTCAATGGTTTTGACGCTATGCTAGGGACTTAAGGTGACGACATTCATGCCGCTGTGACTAGCACTATGTACTGGGACCTTGAAATCAACAAGGGATAAGACTAAAGAGTTGCCGTTGTAAATATGAGAAAATCCTCCCTTCAGAGAGTCATCTGCTCAGTCACTAGCACCGTCTTGGACCACCCTGTGAGATATTTAACTGGAGAGCGCGGGCAGTTCTGATACTCCACTCTTCTGCCACTTATTTATGAGTTTTGTCGTAACAGGAGGCGGGAATTGACGTTCGGCTGGGAGATATTGGAGCTGCCATACAAGAAGTCATGGAGTCTTATGAAGTGGAAATTGGTGGAAAGACGTTTCAAGGTTAGTCTTTCTTGCAATATGTCTGTTGAGCGTGAAGACGAAGATATAAGCAATTTCCAGGTAATAAACGTAAGGCAATTTGCTGACGCAGAAGACGCAATTGTCTGGAGGTAGAAGCTATTCCACAATTCGAAATATATAGGCTGGATCCAACCTATCATGGTTTCTGGTATATAGTTCCATAAGCATCATTGTTTCCTTGACAGTATTTGATATACTGCAAAGCTAGTGGGAGAACCACGGAACCTCTTTTGTCAAATAACCAAAGCTTGTGTTCTATTTGTGCAGTCAAGAGTGTGCGGAATCTTAACGGACACAGTATTGGTCCTTATCAGATCCACGCTGGTAAAAGTGTGCCGATTGTCAAGGGCGGAGAGCAAACAAAAATGGAAGAAGGAGAGTTTTTTGCCATCGAGACCTTCGGATCCACTGGTAAGCAATATTTCGAATTGAAGTTGTGTATGCCGAAAGCTGTTAAGGTTCACCAACTTATCTCAACCGGAGGACATGAAAAGTATTTGGGGACCAGTCCCTCGTACGGCCGTCTCTTATGAATCGTATCGAGGAGGGGTCCCCATCTGCCTTCGGCTCAAACAGGGCCTCGGTCTGATGGTATGCCCAGGGAACGAAGCTTGCCGCCTGCTTTAGGAATGAATTCTCTTCGTGACGGACCGAATCAAAATGATTCGTCTTTTAGTTGACGGACGACCTTCTCAACAGTTTGTGAGCTCAGTTTGTTGTTGTTGATATGAGATATGAATGCAGCTCAGGAGAACTTGAGAACGAGAATTTCCGACTTTGCTCACTATCGATGGTTGTTAGCACTGTGTTTTGTATTAACGAGTGTGGTCGTGCTGGATGTTTAGGCAAAGGATTTGTGAGGGAAGACTTAGAATGCAGCCATTACATGAAGAACTTTGACGTGGGACACGTGCCACTCAGACTGCAAAGAGCCAAGCAGTTGTTGGGAACCATCGACAAGCACTTCTCTACTCTTGCTTTTTGTAGACGTTATTTGGATCGTGTTGGAGAGACTAAATACCTAATGGCTTTGAAGAACTTGTGCGATCAAGGTGTTGTTCAGGTATGACATCGAGCATTTCAATGTCTCTTCGTAAGCTTACTCAGCTCTCCCGGTACGTACTAACGGCCATGTTATTGTATGGCAGGCGTGTCCACCTCTTTGTGATATTAAAGGAAGTTATGTTGCACAGTTTGAGCACACCATCTTTCTGCGGCCTACTTGCAAGGAAGTATTATCTCGAGGAGACGACTTTTAGTTGGTTACAGCGTAGAAAGTCATAAATTGCCAAGGACTGTGTGCAAGTGGTGTTGTCGGAAACAGACTCGTATGTGTCCTTACCTGTTTCAAAAAGTCAGATGCTTGTATCCCTTACCTTCTTATTTTTTTGGGGA
The DNA here is from genome assembly GCA_014180765.2 of Marchantia paleacea. Classification (NCBI taxonomy): domain Eukaryota; kingdom Viridiplantae; phylum Streptophyta; class Marchantiopsida; order Marchantiales; family Marchantiaceae; genus Marchantia; species Marchantia paleacea. The sequence continues at coordinate 1,219,832 of MUAA02000098.1, forward strand.
CAAACTTTGAAAGTGTTCCTGTACTGTACAAACGGTGTGCACGATGGTGTAAGCTTTAGTCTACTCCATCTTATGGCCGACTGAAGATAGAGGATGAGACGGTGCATAGTAGATCATGGTTAAGTAGGGTAATCCTTGGGGGAAAGTTGCGCATTCTCTACATTTTCATCAGAGATTTGGATGAACAGATCCAAATTTAGCTGTGACTCCAACAATGGAGAGATGTTGGTGGAAATTTTTGTCAGGAGACATGATCGTTATAAATTAGAAATGAACATGTTTCTGTATCTAACTCAAATGACAGTGAAAGTATAGTAATATGTTGATTGAGGCTTGTCAACGTGTCATGTGTTTCGAGTGATCTGAAATGATTTCGGTGAAATGCATGGAATGGAGTGAACGTCATCCATTTGAAGTCGAGGAAAGCTTTTGCGGAAGAAGTTGGCTTTTTGAATTCGAGGTTTGGAAACAAGAGCGCAAGCTTTGGATTGCGCAGTCTTTGGCAAGTTGCCAAAGGTTTTTTCTTACGATGAATTCGAAGGTTAATTTTCTACGACAAATTTCTTTGTGTGCTTGTATCGCTTGAAGTAGTTTGTTGGACGAGTACTTGTGAGGCATGAAACTGGAATGGTTGCCTGAGCCTTTCTCGTTTCTCATCGTTAGGCGTTTTGTTTCCTTTCAGCCTCTTAGGATTAGATGTGGTGTAAGCACTGTATTCAGAAATTTAGTCGTGAAAATTTTGTTGTTTTTGGAAGTGATGTAATCACCACCTTGGAAGTCCTCGAGCTTTCTGAACGTTATTACCTTGAAATCTTGTAAAACGTAATCTGGACTTTTAGTACTGGGGAAGATCAAATTACTAAACCCGGTGTCGTTCATTCTCCAAGTGGATATTTCATCTTTCCGTGGAGAGAGGACTGAATTGGACCCCGCTTTGTACTCTTGGTTATCATTGACTCGTATGACCCTTCTTTTGTCATGATCTGTGTTCGCCTATCTAACAGTTAGTTTCCGCCATAGTGAAAGCATTGTTCTTGTTTGGTTGGTACTTTGTTTCACAAGAATTGTAGATGTGGGTAGTTCATGATTATGAGCACGGGTGGTAAGCAAGTGTAAAATGACAGCGAATATGGACTCGACCCGAACAAGATATCTCTCTTTCTTGGTCATGCAGTGTCTCTCCAAAGTTTGTCAGTTGATAACGTGTATCTCTTGGGATCTTTGGGACTTGTGGATCTCAGGAGCGTCGCAAAGCTTTGCAACGCCATTAATGTACTCAACCCGAGTCGAAAAATACAACTATATTATAGAGGTAGGGTGTGATGTGGAAAGGTGGGATAGATACCTAGAGATCAACCATAGACATGCACCCTTGTCAAATGCAACAAATGCAAGCGATAGATGGTATGAATAACAATGTTGTCTCATGGTTTGTTTCTACGAGATTATGTAATCTCCATGCACAAATAATTGTCAAACCAACAAAAGATAATATTATTCTCTAGATGAACTTAACAAAGCACCTAAGGTGAGTGACATGTCACTAGACCCATAATATTTTCACAAATCCTGACAATACGTCTATCAATTTCAACCAGCTTAGACTTGACCGAGAAAGAATTCGAAATGTTGAAGTCTTTTAGTTGTGGTGAAATACAAGTGAATAAAATGTCCCTCGACACTTGGGCATCCCTAAATGTGGTCATCCGCATGCATGTGATCTTATGGCAATGACTCATCGAAATGTCATATAAGAAAGTTGTGGGAGCCCAAAGTCAGCCAACAATCTGACACCGATTGAAGCAATACAGCAATCCAATGGAATCTTTACCTCCAAAGTAGCTACTGATGAGCTCCAAAACTTGCATTTTGACACCTTAACCTTAAGTCTGATGGGGGCTAGCTGGGTCGTAAGATGATCAAACTCAACACCAACGTGGGACAAGAGTCCGTCATGAGTATATCATCACTTAGAAATGAAAAATCGTATTAATATATTCATTGTATATAGTTACAGTGAAGTAGTGTTAGTCACATTTTTCGTAATGGTATCTGGCATAACGCTATGACATTTAGCCTTGACTACTGTAAACTTCTAGGGTTGATGTGTTTGGAGATGTGGCCTATCTGTCCTTTAACTTCAAACTTCATATCGAAACTTAGGAAGCCCACCAGCAAGATCAACACTTCTAACTGTTATTCCTCCGAGCACCCATCTCAAGCAGTCCAGACTCAAAGTTTAGAAGCCAGGTATTTCATTTAAAACAGAGGTCCATTTTCGGGAGATTTACCTTCTAGGACATGCTTCCAACGAGCTTTTCTTCCCTGAAATATCAGCTTGTTGCGTAGTATGCTCTGGTGGCTCGATAGGAGGCCATGAGAGATCAAACAATTTTCGTTGTATTCTCAACAGAGTGCAAGGGAGAAAAATCAAACTGCTAGATTTATCAACATCTCAAATTTTGTAGGACAAAATTAAAATTTAAGGGGTCCAAATGACATCTAAAGGAAATTTTATCTCATAATAACTCCAACCCATCATATGTCAAATTTCACATGATTTTGAGTAAAGCAACGAGAGTTGTGGATTCACAATTTTGATTTGTGTGATATTGTGTGCATGTAAATTATTTCTTTAGACATTATTGTGATTATTACATACCACAATTTAGAAGATTAACAATTCTATGAAACTTGTATGTTTTATCTTGTCAATTGTGCTCATGAAATCAAGTTGTTCATCCATGTCTCATTTAGCGAATTTGATTACCGGAACAACATGGATAATCACAACTATACACTTGGAAAGTTGACATAATACATATATTTTTTGTAAAGTAGCTCAAATAGTTTGTGACTGAAGAAGCTATTAAATCAAAGTGTGATGACAACAATGGACCAATCTAAGATTATATGAATAAGATATATTTGATCATCATTTTATTTTGATGATTATATGAGATTTGATGTTTGGACACATTTGGAGTATTTTTGAGTATTATGGGTCCAATTCATGGGAATTTTCATAGGAATTCGAACACCAGTTAGCTAGGCCACCGCGATCTCCACCCAGCTTGGCTTCCTTGACTACTAAGGAATAATTCCTACCACAACTATTACAAATTGAAGATATCCAATCTAACTATTCTTGTTCTATATATACATAATTCTAGAGTACTACTTGAATTTCTACCTACATGAATCGAGCCTTGTTACTTCTTGGGAAGTATTCACACCATCCGATGACGACTTCTACTTCCATATGAAGCATCCATGCTCAGCATTGGAATGGCGTTACCCGGGTGTTCGTCCATGAGTAGAGACTAGTCTCTTTCACCAAGAGTATTTTTTTGAGTACCTCGCCGTGACTAAAGCTTGTAAAGATAAAGATCCTCATCTTATAGTTAAGGAATTCATCAATCCATTATGGTGTATTCTGATGAATTGATTGTGTTGATGGGAATGAGAAGTGGTAGAATAAGAAGTGTCAATTCATGTTCTCATACTCTCGAGACAATGCAGTTTAGAGTCAGTAAGGAAGTCTAAATGCACTTTTTACCTTCCCGTTGGTAAAATCCGGTCCCTTATTCTCTTGGGAACGAACCTATCTATGCAAATTCGTACCTTGTAATACATTTCCATGTTATTACACCTTAGAAGAACTAAAAGAACATCAGCCACGCGAGAGCTATATAGCTCAACAAGTGGATTGGATGGGTTTGTGGGATGTAGCTTCCTATGAAGCTGCGTTGGAAGACCAAGTGTATGTGGTCCAAGAAACCTTCATTCCCCTTGTACATATACCACAATATGTTCCGGTAGAAATGACTTCTACCACACTACAACGAAAGCTAAGTGGCCAAACAGCGCCACCAGCTCAGCCCAATGCATGCTACAACTTCAAGGTTGTGGATACTAAGGTGACCAGTGGATCACCTTAATATACGCAATCTCGAAGACAGATATCTTATCAGCCCATTTGCAGCAATTGCCGCCAACCAAGGCACACTAATGTGGAGTGTGATTAGCCTCTCCACCCCGAGTAGAGTATGAGCACTACCCTGCACAAGGGGTAGGATTTGTAACCCCATCTAAACGAGATGTGGGACTAAACCAGCTAGTTCTGGAGTATCAGTCTTCCAACATGGGAGCAGAATGGCTAAAGGAATTAAAGATTGTTCTAAAGATAAAGACTCGTATTAGCAAGTAGGCGTAATCAGTATCCAAGGTGACAAAAATCAAGAAGCCCAAGAAGGCATATGCTAGCAACAGCAATCCCTCCACCATGCATGTCAGACCAACGCAGACGCCAGGGGATCTAGTTAGCCCAGCTACCTTCCCTTCAGATATTCGAACCGAAGTCAAAGGATCCTACGAGAGTTGAACCCAGTGGCAAAGATGATTGAGCCCGAGAAGGAGAAGAACTCCCCGATCACCATTACAAGCCATCCACAACCTCAATCGGGGTATTATGATTTGGTGGCTGATCTAGCCAGAGTTAAGGCCAACATCACAATGAAGCAACTCGTGGATGACAACAAGATCTATAAGAAGATGCTTCTTCAAGCATTAAAAGCCAGTAAATCTCGGCCTCTACAGCAAGTCAAACTTCCCAAGGTCTATATTATGGACATTAGGATATTGAAGCCCTCAAAATTGAGATAGAGATAGCATGGTGTATGTTGAAATCAATGCATATTGACTCGGGATCAAGAGTTGACATTATGATCGAAGATACGGCTCATACCCTAGGGTATACCAAGTTTGAAGCCACTCATAGAGTGTTGCGATTAATGGAACAATCAAGAATAAGGTCATACTCAGGGGAATGTTGATCCGAATATAAGGGGCTCCTTTCCTCCTAACATATATTGTGCTAGAACCGCAAGAGTAGAGTGGCTACACCATATTCGGGAGAGAGGATTCTATAGAGAATTCGGATAAGAGAGACTATAGTCTTAGTGCTTACGTTGTTTAGAAGACAATGCCAAAGAAGAGAAAGTTGGAAAAACTTGTCAAACCAAGAAGCCTGGTACCAAAGGCATTACGATCTAAGGTGAAAGCTATGAAGGTTGGTGGAGGAGAGCCACTTTCCTCGATGTTAAAGCTGACATAGATGTTAGAAAATGTCATTGTGCCAGTTCTGATGGAGTTGAATGAGATGGGTTCAAACTACATCAAGGGATTTTATCCACAAGCTCATTTAGGTAATGAATAAGACATCTTCAAATAATTTGGTAGTTAAATGAGTCAGTAGAGGGTGTAGAGAAGCAGAAGACAGAAGCCGAGAAGAAGGAGAAGGATGCAAAGCTATCATATTTGGAGATTTCCAAGATCTGAGAAGTGGAAGTCAAATTCATGGAGTTGGAGATTGAGCGACTTTATAGCCAATTACAGAGTCTCAAGCGTAAGTTGCATGAGCTAGATGTAGAGAGATAGACTAGATTAGAAGCTTTGATGATTAAGTGTTTGTAATATCTTTTGCCTGATGCGATGAAGTAGAGACATAATGATTAGAGTGATTGGCCGTAGTGATGAACACTCCTTATGATTTGAAGGACAATCAAAAGGAGATGTACAAAGCCATGGGATACGAATGTCATAAAGCAATGTGTGTCCATTGGAGGGAGATTGTAAAGGATGTTAGAGATACACCAGCTTCATGAGCTCTTGTTCTATCCTGACTATGATTTGCAGTTCAACAATTGGACACTTGCAAAGAGAAAAAGATCCCACAACATTGATTCTACTCCTATTTATACACATTTGTAGTATCTACTCCTAACTGATGCCTACACAGATCACTCTCTCCAAAATCTACTCTGACCGTCTCAGCCGTATGATCGCACCTCTGCCTCTCAGATGAATGCATTGATTGATAACTGCATCCCATGCACGTACGTAACAATCTCCTGTCAATGCAGATTCATGGTATCCTAGAAATCTTGTCCCAAAGCTTTATACATCTTCTTCCTTCTTTCTTTGGTATCTACCGGATTCTCCATGGCTGTCCCCAACTGCTTCTACCGTTGCATCTCTATGAATAGGTACCAATCACACATATTGACAAGAGTCTCTAATCTAACATATGCTTCCATATCGACTTGGTTTAGACATGGCTTCAATTCATGCACAACCTCCCAAAGTTGCAAGTTCTCCTTCTCCACAAAATTCACTTCCGCTTCCCGAATCTTGCAAATCTCCATGTAAGATTGTTTCGACACTTACTTTTCCAACTCCAACTTATGCTTCTCCAGTCTCTCCACCAATTCTAGTTAACTGCCAAATAGTGTTTGTCTAATCCTACTTTCCAATAGCTAGCCGATTCATCATCTAAAGCAAATCCGTCGGCTTGAGGATCCCACCCATGCACATATCTCGATCCCATCTCATTTAGTTCTGTAAGGACCGGAATCACCACCGCCTCTAGCTTTTGTGATAACTGTAAAACAAAGACCAATGGTTCTGCAATCTTCTTCGTGGATTTTACTTTTGGTCGAGACGGCTTGGGAGGTGCTACATCTTCCACCTTCTTCTTCCCCACATCCTCTCTCTTTGTCGATAAACTGCATAAAGGACTTTCTACCTCAGCTAGTCTCTTTCTCTTTCGTGGAAACTCTATCACTTCTGTTCCGAGTCTAAATCAGGGATCTCCACCGTAACATCCCGTGCTGTTGATTTTTTGGGTTCAAGAGGGGCAAGAGCTACTATGCTTCTTGTGGACCCACAACTGGTATCATTGATTTCCATCTCAAGGTCGGACAATCCAGACTCCAACCGATACCGCTGTCATTCTTTCGGGGTTAACCATTCCATCTTCGCATACAAATGCATCAAGAAAGAGGAAATGTACACTACGTTCTTATAATCCTTTCCTAGATTATATATTCTTGGCGAATATCTCTCCCCAATTAACTCGAATAGTTCCTTCCCATGAAACCCTCCACAATCCGCACTTTATGCATGCTCACATAGGTAGTGCGGTTTGGCAAGAACAATTGATTTAAGGTGAAGGTTACCTTCCTTCTAAACACATCCTTAATCAAGTTGATCTTGTATCCATTCGTCCCCTTCCTCTCTCTGGGATTAAACCATTTTGTCTCATTGAAGGTGAACATTGTGTGCAATGCCAATCCTTCTTAATCAACACCATCTTTATCTTCCTCGTACTTTCGGCCTAAAGCTTTAGCCCACAACTTCGCATCCCACGATTCCGGTTGTGCTCTCTTACCTACCGCATGGGCTGCCTTTCCTTAGAGCACTTTAATGCATAACTTTGGGCACACATAATCCCATTGTCATGATACTCCCAAGTTCTTCAGACGCAATAGCTTTGCAGGAGTCCAATCCGCTATCGCAATCAGAGAACAAACTCTCCCCATTTGCACCTTCCTCAAAACCGGCATCCTCATGGCTTTACGACCCAACACCGCTCTTATATTCTTCCTTGGCATTTCCCTTTGACTCATGTTCTTGGCATGCCCATGAGCAGTTCAACGAGACATCTTCCTCTCGCCATCTTATCGTTAAGACATCCCCAACCATAGATTGCTCTCTTACTTGCTACACTCTTCCTATTTCTTCTACTTATCATCATATTTGTTGCCCTTCTTGCATGCGCTATGGGTTAAGGAGTGAGACTTTCTTCTCCCGCTAATACGTCCACTCCTGCTTCTTTGTTATCTGGAGGTGGGCGTTCCCAGACCTTCTTGTTCGACATGCATGGCCAATGGCAACTTTGAGGATATCGCTATTATGATAATAGGAACTACAAAAAGGTTGTTTTCTTCCCACATGAGCTTGCGGAAGTAGCATGCACAACCCTTTCTATGTTTCTTCTTTCAATTTTCTCATAGGGGTGGTTAATCTGGTTCATTAATTATAATCTTTTTAGTATGTGATATCTTCCCTTCCTAGCTTGATTGTCCGATAGTTTCATTCCCTGGCAAGGATGCAAAGAAAAAAATTGGTCTACATAATCCGGCTTATGTAACAACAAAGGTACATACTCTAAGATAGTTAATGGTATATTAGGTTCGTTTCTAAGGGAATGAGGTACCTGAATATGCCAATCTGAAGACAAAAGGTGAGTTTAATCTTCTCTCTTACAAGTTAAAGTCGAGGCGAGAATCTTGTTGAAGTACTTATGGTGGGACAAAAGCGGCCACAGCTCATGGGCAAATATACGGGTATCTTTACAGGTATTTAGCATTAGTCCATGCTTATTCCACAAGTCTCACAACAGCTTCGCAAGTTCTCGTTCTATCTTGATTATAATTGTGGTTCAATCAAGTGAACACTTGCAAGAAAGGAGATACCATCACTTTATTCCTATGCATATTTATACAAAATTCTAGTGTATACTTCTAAATGGTACCTACACATATTGACTTCTCCTTATCTTTTGTGATCTATCTACTCTGCTCAATCGCGCCTCCAATTCTTGAGTAAACGCGTCAATTCCTACTTGCATCTCTTGGAAGTCTACATCGATTTCTTGTTGGTAAAGACACTAAGCCTCTCGGAATTTCCTTCCCAATGCTTTATATATTGTCTTTCTCGTCTCCTTGGTATTTTAAGGATTCTCCATCACTCTTATCAATTTCTCCAACCGCTGCATCTCCTCCTCATCACACTACGCAAAGAGGTGCTCGGTACACTTGTAGCCATAGACTCCAACAAAGCTGACGCTTCCACATCGATCTTGTTCAGATGTCGCTTCAATTTCTTTATTGCCTCCTAGAGCTGCAGATTCTCCTTCTCCACAAACCGATTTTCTGCCCCCTTGATCTTGCAAATCTCTGCATACTACTGCTTCAAGGTCTACACATCCTTCACCAATTTGACCTTCTCCTTTGTCAACTTCTCCACATTGTCTGTTAGGAGTCTAATCACATGGGCTTGCTCCTTCCTTTATGTGGCAACACTATGCATGGTTTGAATTAGATCCATATATCCATCTGTCTGCAGATCCTATCCATGTATATACCTAGGCCCCATCTCTTCAATTCCATGAGCACATGCACTACCACAACTTTCAATTTCTAGGATAGTTGTAATATGGAGGACAGTGGTTATGCAATCTCCTTGGTCGCCTTCATCTTCGGCTTGAAAAATCGTGGAAGTACAACTTCATCGGCCTTCTCATTCGGCTTCTACCTCTCGACTGAACTACCCGGAGGACTCTCCTCACTAAATTGACTCTTCCTTTTTCAGGGAATTCTACCACAACTTCTTCCACTTCGATATCGGGCAATCATGTCTCTAATTGATACAAATATCGTTCCTTTGACATCAACCAAATCGATACAAATATCGTTCCTTTGACATCAACCATTCCATCGCTTGTAAGGGAGAGATTCCCACCATCAATAGAACCGTACTGAACGATTCATATGTAAGATTGTTCTTATTGATGGATCTGGGATTTTTGTAGAATAGAAAACTGCAAGCTCCTATTTGTTGTGCTCTTCGGATTATGTAGTCCAAAGCCTTGTAAAGAAGACTAAACTCATCATTTTCCTTTTGGGTGGTCTATTCGTGTACTTCATTCCCTCGGTAATGAACCTAATATACCATTAATTGTCTTGAACTATGTACCCTTGTTGTTAGAACAACTCCCTCTATCAAGTCTATCTAATGCTCCCCCCATTTATGGGATATGACTTTCATATCTTTGATCTTCCATGCAAACATATCTTCAAAATTCCAAAGAAGATTGAACAGGTTATGGAGATCAATTGATGGCAAATCTTGTCTTATCTTGATATGGCAGCCTGGTGTAAGGAGTATCTCTTCTCAAGCATAGGGTTCTACAACTCCGTTAGTATGGCTAGCTTCACTTCTCTCCACACGAGTATGTAATTGTTATTCTTCATCTAAGGGAAGTTCTTCTTTTACTTTGTATTATTCTAGATAATTCACCATGTTGTCTGAAGAATAACCTGAGTTTGTGGTATCATCGCTAGGATCTGCCACCCCTGAGTCTGATGATGTCTCTTCATGATATCTCAAATTGTTCTAGGAGATGGTAACTCTCCTAGCTAATGAGGCTTATGGATCAAAGGAGGACAAAGTCTTATTTTGCTAGTTGGTGGTCACTTTGACACTATACAATCATGATCACCCAATGAATACTTTGTACCCACTCTCCTCTTGAGCTTTCATGACAATATAAGTAACTGAAAAAGCAATGTCACAGATGCACATTAGCACATCTTGTAGTATCCCTATAGGTTTCTTCTATGATTGATCCGCGAGTCGCAACACCCTCTATGTGGCTTCATATTTCTTATAAACCAAAGTAGAGGCTATATTCTCTGTCATGATGTTGACTTGTGAGCATGAATCTATAGTCTATAGTCATAGATTTTAACATACATCCCACAATCTCAATCTCAATCTTAGGAGTCCTCAAATCTTCATATTCTAAGGAATACACAGTGAAAAGTTTGTCTTGTCATAAGGTCCTCAACTTACTAGATCTCAAACCTTGAATGAGCAGCTTCTTATAAGATACTTACTTCCAAGATGGTATCCTCTTATGCTCCTCAACTTCAATTGCCTTTTCCCGTGCACCTGATCGGTTGATTTTACTTCGGAGAGAGTTTTTAGGAGGGACTAGTTCTTTGATGTAATCTTGAACTTTGGCTCAAATATCAACAGTAAATTCCGGTGATGAATCCGTCTCCTTTAACAATAATATCTTATCCTCGACAGTTAGGATTTTCTTGGTGAGTTACTCTTTAGTCAACGCCTTTTTCTTTTCCTTGGTTTGTAGTTGTTCACCATCCTTAGGTGGTGGTGGAGCCTTAGTACTCCGAGTTGAGACTTGGAGCACATCCAAAACTTCTTAAGGCCCTTCAAGCCCTACCGTGGAGGGTCGTTCTTCCAAGCTTATTTGATGAACTCCAACATCTCATTTTGGTGGTGTAACAAATCGCACTCCCTAAGCCGGATATCACTCATTGTCTAATTTAGGTTGATGTGGCTAATCATATTCTACATGGGTGTGGCTTGTTTTTCTGCAATTACTACACATTGGCTGATATGTCATCCTCAAACGTGGTTGTAGGCATTCATGCAACCAATGTCCCATAGATTCATATTTATAACAGACATTAGATCAAATTGGTGGAAGGATTTGTGGTAATCCTCCTATCTTCCACTAAGATATGGTTTCCGGCATATCAATAAGAGTATACCGTAAAATTTACACTTGCGATATTGATGAGGTACTTATCATGTCTTGCATAGCATACGTTTAATCTTCGTGATGGGATTCATAGTGTTGGGCCAAATATCTATCCTTGGGCTGATGCTTAGAGTTGGTGTGACCTTGCTTCCTACAAATGGTACATCATAAATTGGCTCTCCCCTACATGGGCGATTTCCGTCGGTCTTTATTATGCACTAAATTTACCTTGAGCCCTTCTAAACTTTGATTAGATCTTCTACCTTTGACTCCTTACCTTTACGTCCTTCCTCAAGATGCCGCATACTATGAGTATCCTTACGTTTTGGCGCATATTTCCAATCTATGTCCAAAGAGCTAGTCCTCCTTGATCAAAATGGTCGATGCTTCACTGCTTGAAGGGCTCCTTCGTTATTTAGCCTTAAGATGTTTAGTCCTTTGACTCTTATCGACGGGTCTACGCGTCGATAAAATGTCTCTTAATTGGGGTCGAATTTCTCTAATCTAGAAACATATCATTCAATAGCCATCACCATCAAATACAGTTTAGTATTTTCCGTGGTAGAGGGCATTTTATTTAACATGTTGAAAAACTGTTCATATATTCTTAGGGCTTTTGGTGTTTCTCCCTCCGAATAGCACCTAACCTAGTAAGGAGTACCTTATCGTAACCCATTTCCCAAAACCTTGCAAAGAACGGGCTTTGAGACCTTCCCAAGAGGAAATTTGAGCCGCATGGTTCTACTCTTGGTTGTTCATCCAAATCCGTGTCCCTTTTTTGAATAGTTCCACAAAGATTTGACAACGATATGCATGGTCGTTTTCTTTGTTGGCTGTCAAAACTGCCTCAGAGGTTTTGATGTACGAGTTCGTGTCATTGTTGTCAATGGTTTCTTTGAACCGTGGATATTGTTGCTTGGTAATTTGAGCCACCATCTTGAGAGCAAATGTGGTCCCCACTTCCTCAGTGTTAAATTGACGCTCTAGGTTAGTATTCAAGTCTCAGATATCATTCCCCTTTTGTATGTACAAAGTTGAGACTTACTCCATCCAGACTTCTTCACCCTCTTTTTCGAAGGTGTAAATATCTTGATAGATGTATTAGCACTAGGTTTACCGAGGTCAATAAACGAATGTGATGAAAGAATTTGGGACAGTTGAGGTTTCGAGGCTAGTTGAGCCGGACTACTTGTATGCTTGGATCTTCCCTTCTTAGCACATCTTGGTGATCTTCGTAGAAGGACTTCTTCCCTACGTTTGTATGACTCCTCCAAAGATGGCACCTTCTCACACTTCTTCTTTCGTTTATGACCCAAGGACCACACCCAACTTCCTTCTCTCTCCTTCTGCCTTAGCTCTTCTCTTGCAAGCAATCTTTGTTCATGAGCTGAGGTTGTACATATGGTAGATCTGACTTTGGGTCTTTGTCTGTCATTCATATCATGTTCGTCCTCCACTAATTGATTTCTTGGCTCAGGATTGAAGACTCTCCGCTCGTCAATGCATACAAATTTTTTTTGAACTTAATTGTGTACCCCCAATCTTTGAGCAGCAAGCTCTTTCTACTTGGCAACCACCAACATCAAAACATATCTTCAGTTTATATTACAACCGCCTAGTTAATCTATTTAACAGATCCATTCCCCGTCAGTAGGCCATGAAAAAAATTGATCATTATACTTTTCATTATGTTACATACAAGTTACATTGAAGAAAGATATGTGCAGTGTTTCAGATTCGTTCCCATATGTATGAGGTGTTAAACAAATACGAGGGAGGAAAATATGCAAGATTAGACCTCTTTCATAGTCTATAGCATCGCGGTCCAAAGAGTTTAATCATTCACATACATTATTCCCATTAGTTAGATCGAATGCAAAAATGATTCATAAAATAATTTCTTTACTAAATTGGATGATCCCAATTACAAGAGTCAATCATACATTAGACGCAAGCTTGTAGAAATTCTTCCAGAGAGACCTTCAATGACCGGGCTCGTGGTTCAAATTCCTAGTTATCTTCACATGAATTTGAACAACAATCAAGTAGACCATTGTAATCTCTACCTAGCTTCAAGAGATCATGTTCTACCTTGGCTACTCAAAAGTAATTCCTATCACCACTCTTGCAAATTAAAGATATCCCATCTAACTCTTCTCATACACATTCTATTTATACATAATCATAGAGTACTACTCCAATCGCTATGTGTATGGATCATGCCCTGCTACTTCTTTGGGGAGTATTCGCACCATCCAATGAAATCTCCAACTTTCACGCTAAGTCATCCATACTTACATACAATTCTCTAACATCCGATGGACATGCATCACTTGTTGACATTTGCGTCCCATGGCTTTGTACTTCTCTTTCACTTATCCTTCGAATCGTCATGAATGCTCATCACCACTATCAATCACTCTAATTGTTCTGGCTCTACTTCGTCACATCGAGCAAAAATATATTGTGAACACGTGCTCGTCAAAGCTTCTAATCTAGGATATCTCTCAACATCTACCTCGTGCAATTGCCACTTAAGACTCTGCAATTGATTCTAAAGTCGTTCGTTCTCCAACTCCATGAATTTCACCTTTGCTCCATGGATCTTGCCTTCTCCATACAATCCACCGACTCAATTAATTATCAAATTGTTTGATGTTGAGTCTTGTGTCCTCTAGCTGTCCAATTCATGACTTGAATTAGCTCCATGTAACCGTCTTCTTGAGGTTCCATCCCTGGATGTAGTTGGGACCCATCTCTTTCATCTTTATCAAAATTGGCACAACGATATTTTCCAACTTCTATGTCATCTATAATACCAAGGAAAGTGGCTCTCCTCCATCAACCTTCAAAGCTTTTACCTTAGTTTGGAATGTCTTTGGTACATGTCTTCTTGGTTTGACTACTTTCTTTAATTTCTTTTTCTTCACCATCGGCTCCTAAACAACATCGGAACTTGGACTCCGGTCTCTCTTTCCCTAATTTTCTACCGAATGCTTTGTCATGAATACAATTTGCTCAATCTCCCTTATTACTTCATTCAACTCTTTAGAAGACATCTCGTCCTTGTTCACTTCAATTATAGACAACCGAAGGCTCTTCTCAACACTTGGAAACCATCCCCGATCAAGTCGATTTTGAACCCATTGGTTCATTTTCTTCCCCAAGGATCAAATCACTTTGACTTATCGAAATAGTTCTCAATCAACACCATCTTTCTTCTTAGCATAATATCTCCCCATCGCTTCTACCCACTAGATTGCATCCCATGTATCAGGATGTCCCCTTAGTCCGATAGGATTTGTTATCTTCTTGGCTCAAACTTTCTCACACAACTCCAAACACACAGTCCCATCACCATGCGAAAAATGCACCACCAAGGTTCTTCAATCTCAATAATTCATCTACCTTCCAATCAAGCTTTGGCACTAGAGGTCGTTTCAATCCAGATAATAACTTATGTGCTAGTGGCAATCGAATAGACTCTCGTGCATCAAATCAAGTCTGCACTTGCTTCTTCATCATGTATTCCTTAAGAATTCTATGCATAGTTGTTTCCTGTATACCTCGACAACACTTTCTAACATCCATTATCCTAAATGTCAAGATTTCTCATACCGCATTCTACTTCCTCAACACTCCATACTTATTGGTGACATCCATCTTCATACTAACATACTTATTCATATTCAGCACATCATTTTCCCCAAATATGACATATTTTATTCCAAAAAGCACAAAAAATATGCTCAAAATTTCCTAACTAAGGTTCTACGCTGGAACTATCTAAATGGAGCTAAAAAAAACTAATATGATTGATTAGATATAGGTTTATGGCCTATTGTGTCCTTGATCATTTATAACATTCTTCTAGAACTAAAACAAAAATCATTGATCTAAAAATATAATATTGTGCGATAGTTGCAATCAGTTGAAATAATTCAAACAATCCCGATAAAGGATACTTTAATACATAAACTTCTTTAAAAATACTCATACATCTATTTGGAAAGATCAATGACATTAACCAAGGGAATGTAGGAAATTCTTGAGTTTAAAAGAACATGTGTAGATCCAAAGGGTGAAGATAGTCAAATATGTGTGGAGTCACACAATTCAATGACAAAGGAAGCATCTAATGCAAAGTCAAAATCATACTAATGGGTGAGAAAAAAATGTAGCAATCTATTAGACCTCCTAAATTCTCCACCTCTACCTCATGCCTCCCATCAACAAAAACATATGATGGAAAATCATGTTACATATAATGCAAGATCCAATAACTTTTTAGGATCTTAAATTAATGAAATCGCTACACATTTTGACAACATAAATGAGATCTTTCATGCTTTGGAAAAATCTTTGCAATACGCACACATGAGTGTAGTTCTATATAATTTTCACACACTAGTAGAGCATAAGTTTCATATGTATATGTGGAATTCAGTTGAGAAAAACTTATGAACTACCAGAATAATCATGACAAAATAATTAGTATCCTTGTGAGTCATTTGTTTCCGTTGTGTTTTTTTGCATTACATGTAATGGGCACACACTTTCTACTTACCTCATTTTCCCATAAAAATACAAGCTATGTATGATGCATGTGATAGATTACTTAACCTAAATAACATGGATAGTGGAAAGAGGCCATATAATTCTTTCAATCACACCCCTTTGTGATACGTGGTGATCAATTTTTCCTCCAGGATAGATGTCATGTACCATTCCAACCGACAAGTATTTGGATGTTGTAAGCAAATGACGATTGACCCATGACAGTGCACCCCATCATTCAGGTCTATTGGTATATTAAAAGCACTCGACCGACGATAATGCACTCATCATTCACTTGCTATCATTGTACTCAGTAGTCTGTTAATATGTTTGTATACTGGCAGGGTGCCGGCGAAGGTGCAAAAATACAGGATTCTACAAGAAACTGAACATGTACTATAAATATTCCTTGGAGTGCTCTTGAAGTCCCAAATTCGATCACTCTGGATTTCACTTGGATCATACCGATGACACGAGAACTGTTGTTAATTTCTATGACAGTAAATAAATTTTTGTGGGCAGTAGTTGTGAAAATATTCGAGTGATTTGATTCTACCGAAAAGATAGCGATGGAATCAAATGTTCCGACAGTCGGTAAAAAGATAAAGTGAATATGTATAAATTCCTCTAAATTCCTCTAAATTCCTCTAGTTCTTCCTTTCTATTAATATTTTTACTGTTAGGATGGAAGCTGATCATCATAGTGAGAAGGTAAAGTAAATGGACGAAAAGTCATAGAGGAAGGAGTAAGCATGACTTTATTCAAAACATCAATGTTTTTATGTTATCTTTTTTAATATTATATTCAATACATAAAATATGAACTGAAAATTACAGAATCGGTGGAATATATCGAACGAAGGGCCAAATTTCCCTAATTAATTCTAAGTAGATTAGATAAGACCATACATTGATATGCTCTTCATTCACCACCAAATGACAGTTTTGTCATATTGTAAGCTTTACAGTTATACTTTGGTAGGAACAACGTTCTTGTTTGTCTCTCATGTTGATAATAGTTTTTTTCAAGGTTCATGAATTGGGGGGCCCATCAAATTAGTTGTTAATTGAGGTAGTCATGGTAACTGAGACACCTTGCCAGTTGTAAATGTTGTATGACTAGATTTTTATATTGATTCACACCTTAGGTATACAATCTGTCCAATGTCATCAACACAACCTGGTGATTTCCATATCCATATTGTGTTATGTGCATGATTTTTCTTTGTCTGTTGTTCACCATGCTTGCTTAACGCTGAGGCCCAGCATTGATTCATCTATTTTATTGTTTGTCAAAGATTTTTTCCCTACAGTCTAAATTTATGATTTTCAATGAGTTTAAATCTCATTATTTCAGTTAACATGCCCAATATAATCTTCAATGCGACCAAAATTACCTCAGTTGCTCCATTCGGATAATCGTTTCTTCTGCTCTTTATGTCTATGATGATTGTCCAAGTCAATCAGCAAAGTCTGAATTCAAGAAATATCCATAAAAGTTTTCCAACTGCTTCTTCCTATACGCATTAGTTTTAAAATTATTGTATAGATATTTTTATTGATTAAAAAATTTTTGCAAGTTTCGAATTCATGTGTAGATATTGAAGTGATGCATGTTGTGTTAGAATCCATCACAACTCTGTTAATCTGATTTGATTTGTCGAATATGACAATGGTTTGCACTTGAAAGTGACTATTAGAGGTAATTTTGCAGGAAAAACTCCTTTTTGATGAAAAGTGTGATCATAGTGGAGCTATGTGTACGGAAGTTTTGCTGTAAATCTGGAGTAAAACTGGGTCAAAGTTTAGCTTGAATAGCCGAATAGTGTCAAAAAAAATTACACATCACATTTCGACCTTCTAACAGATAAAAAATGGGATAGACATTAAAAAATAGGTAAAAAAAAAGAGTGTAATGGCATAATTGACGTATATAGGAGATGACATCAATAACCCACGATTCCCTATGGGCGATGCGTATATCCATAGAAAAACATTTTCACGAGGTTATGAATCCCAAGAGACTGGATTCTTGGAAGGAGAACGGAACATTCTACCAAGTTTGACGAAGGACAAAAGAGAGGTAAAGGAACACAGTCAATTAAGCTCCTCCGCAGTCAGAAATTAGGTCCGGACGGAGGAATAAAGTACAGTACAGTGCAAGCCTGGTTCGGTAAGAGTACGGGCAACACACTTTGGGCTGTTGAGAGGGAGTGTAGCGTACGGATGTGGTTCGGCTGGGGCTGGATGTAGGCCCCACGAACCACGTACATACAGAAACAGGCAGTACTGTAGTCGACCACTTTGCCGGACGTAGAACGTCTCCCCTAATTAGTATCCTCTGATTAGAGTGTCCTCTCCGCAACCAGGTCCGCAAACTTGAAATCCGGCCGCTATGGACAGAAGGAAAGAATAGTCCGTCCTTATGATGAGGAGAAGAGTTTATCCTAAGCCTTTACAGGTGGCACTTGAAAGGCCCGTATGGTTTAGGTTCAAGTCTTCCAAGTATGAAAAGTGAAGGCAGTTGAACTTCAAGCTCGACTCGAGGAAAGGATGTCGAGTGCGCGGGAGATAAAGATAAAGTCCCTTCCTTTATAAAAGAAAAGTTAATCACCCGGGCATCAGATATGAATACGGTACGGGTTAAAAAGTCTGTAGGGAACGATGTTGAGCGACGACGAGGAGTAGGGGGAGCCTGAGGAGGAGGGAGAGGGGAGAAGGGGGACCCACATTTCACCCAAGTTGACAGACACAGACTAGATCCGTAAACGCCAGCCACGTGTCTACCACCGGACCAAGGCCAAACCTCTTCCCCTCCCGTCGGCCAACCTCTCTCCCCCGAAAACAGTTCATCTAAATTCGACGAACAAAGAAAGTCCCGCTCCCCTCTCACCACGTGTCATTCCATTCCCATCCGCCCCCACCCCAGGGCACAAGCCTTTCAACGTCCACCTCCGTCTCTAAAGAATGCCAAACAATGCACAACACAACGCCTCCAAAACCCCCTCCCCCTCCCCCACCGCAGCAAATACAGTTGAAGCTGGTCCGCCAAGTGCGGGTGGTGGGATTTCGAGCTGGCCGCCTCGGCCGCGGTCGGATCGGCTCGGGGTGGCGCGGGGACTAGGCGCGGGTTGGCGCGGTCAAGGGGAGGGGTATGGAGAGGGAATTGCGGGCGGGCGGGCGGACGGGGAGGGAGGGGCCGGGAGAGCAGAACGGGGAGGAGTATGATGAGAGCAGCGGAGTAGGCCCCACCGAGGGAGCAGAACATGCCTGTCTAATGGCGGAAAGGATTTGCTTGCGCCTCGAGACAAAACAAGAACAATGCGACAGGCTCACATTCGGAAAGGGGGCGACGGAGGCCCTTGAGCCGAGAGCAGAAGGGGAGGCAGCGCAAGCACCAGGGAAGAAGCGGAAAGGGGCGAGCAAGCGAGTCAGGGATAGCCGAGGCCCGAAGGAGGACGACGACGTGGAAGAAGAAGAAGAAGAAGAAGGAGGTTTCATGGAGCAGGATTAGTACTGCAGCCAAGCTGTTGTCGTCGTAGATGTCGTAGAGCAGAGCACCACGACGACGAAGAAGGCCAAGCTGCAGAGGAGGGCGAAGGGGGAAGGAGACCGGGGAAGCGGACGAGGTCTTTCAGTCGTTGCTAGTCGTTGTTCGTTGCTCGTTACTCGTCACTGTGGTAGGATAGTTTAGTTTCTCATCAGCAGCAGCAGAGCAGCGACGTCTGTCTGTCTGTTTGTCTGTCAGTCGAAACGTGCGATCATCATCGTCGCCGTTCGACTGCGGGTGTCTCTTTGGGGGTACAGGGAGGAAAGGGAGTGAGCCTGGGAGCGGAGCTCGATGTGTACATGTTTGAACGAACACGAGGAGGTGATTGATTCTACCGTGCCAGCAGCTGAGGGAGGGCGAGAGGGTCGCCGGGCGTAGCGTATCTGCTGCTGTTGTTTAAGGAGCGGGGTCGCGTCGCGGGGAGGGGCATTATTCTCGGGGTGGTGTGAATTGAGTTGGAAAGCTGTTGGGGGCCAAGAGAGGACGAGATATGGAGGCGAAGGCGGACGACGAGCAGGAAAGAATTCAGCAGTTTATGGAAATTGCGGGAGAACCTGCCAACCTGGCACGGCAGTTTCTTCAGGTTTTCGACTTGCTGTTCCTCCCGTTGCTGGTTTTTTTCCATCCGTCGTGTCTGTTGTCCACTCGCTCATTGGAGATTGGGAATGGAAGCCATTGATTTTTGTACATTGTCAGCCTGTGATTGACATGTTCGAACAAAGCCGGTTTTGCGGTGTGTATGCCTATTCTTTCCGTGAGGCGTGAGTCCTACGTTGCTTGTTTCTTTTTCGGATTCTGTTTTCTTGTGCTCTTTAAAATTCGTACTGCATCAGGAATCTAAGGGTGTCAGAAATTTACATTTGGCATCATAGTGCTCGGGAATGTGCTCAACGTGGCCTTTGATTTAGAAATTTGATCGGGAGTCCATTAGGGCATTTCGTGATTCGTCAGGCCGTTTGTGGATGACCTTATGACTCTCTTTGGGGTCCCCCCATCTTCGCCTGTCACTCTCCCTTTTGTCGCAAGCATATATTCGGTAATGTACCTGAATCCGATCTTTGGACTTTCACTCAATAATCTCAGTTTATTATGGACATTGTAACCAAGGGACGTCTGAAAACCGGAATCGGATTGATTGAGTGGTCACTCGAGCAGAGCTACTGAGCTCTGTCATCTATAAATATCGACCACCTAGGGCGGCTCTGTAGTTGAATACATTCATTGTATTGTGTTCTCTGTATCTTTGCTTTGACATGGAGCCTGGATGGATCACGCTCTATGAGCACTTTGAGACCACTTCTTCCCTTTGCGATATATGATATTTGTAAGTTATATGGTCACTTTTTATATGCCTTTCTTACCGAATTGTTCGATGAAATGTTCAATAGATCAATTTTGTCCTAGCAGAGAAATCGACATTTCTCTTGATGTCACACTACTCCATTATGGTAACCACATCGTGACTGTCAGCGGACCGGTTCGAATTTCATTGCCCTCCAAGGGCAGAACATGAAATTAGAAATTACATGTCCTAGGGGACCAGTAGTTTTTTACTCGACTCAGACTGTCATCCTTTGAAGTCTTGGTAGGGTTTCTGTTAGAGAGAAGGGAAGAGGGCTTGTTTGATGTATGTGGCTTTGCATTGGCAAGGCTGTGGTCTCACGTTACGAGTCTTTTGATCGTAGGCAACCAGCTGGCACTTGGAGGAAGCAATACAGCTCTACTTTGCCGGGGGTAGTGAAGCGGTGGGGCTAGCTGCGGCAGCAGCTCCCTCCGCCGCTGTGCCATCAACTTCTGCTCCCGACTCGTCTCCTCCACCGGATCTTGCACCTGCTCCTGTCGTCCGTGCACCAGAAAGGTATCGTCCCTTCTATCACCTTTGAGTGGGAATTGAGTGTCGTTCTTACGATATCTAGGTGTCCTGCAGAGCAGGGAGTTTTTCTTTTCTGATTCTGCTCCTTGTGGATATGTTCCTGGTGTAATCGTTTACCTTCCAGCCCGACTTGACAACACTGACTGGTACCAGTATGTCGTACGTTTTTGAGGAATGGCACCCCGTGTATAGGCTCCTGCTAATATTTGTTACTTTTCCCTGTTCGCAGCCCGAAGGATCCGATCGGAGAGAACTATGTACGGCCACCTTTGCCAGTTAAGAGGGAGGTCCTGTATGAGGACATATTCCAGCTTAGGTGATTACATGCTAACTCCTGGGAAAAATAGTGGCATCGCTGATTTTAGATGTTTCATTTCTTGCCTGCTTACTCTGACAGCATATGTTGCTGAGTGCAGGTCATGATATGATGCCATTAACATAAGTGTCTAAACCAAATTCTAGGATATATCCTTAAGCATTAACCTTGTGGATTCACTTGGACTCGACATGACGCTTAACGGGCATTATTGCTCTACTCGATATGTGTAGGGCCCATCGCATGGCCCAGACTCCAAATCAACCTACATCTGTAGATGCGTTTCGAAACTTTGAGGACGAAGCAAATCAGCGGGCAACTTGGGGAGCGATGGAAGCCAGCAATAGTGCTTCTTCTGGTCTTGGAGGCATGAAGGACTCTTTGGCTGCTCTTTACCGGCCTCCTTTCGATCTTATGTTTCAGGGTACTTTTGAGCAGGTATCGTTGACTGCGATCGCGCATGTGCCTCCTTTACTTCTGCAGAGCAGCGAGGCAAAAGAAGACAGGAGTTCTTGTTCCACGGTTTATATTGTTCTCACTGTTTTTGAATCTGCGTACAGGCCAAAAGTGAGGCTGCAAGACAGGGGAAGTGGTTGTTGGTGAACCTTCAATCAACCAAAGAGTTCTCTAGTTATACGGTAAGGTGTTTTGTTGTAAGGCTTGATAAGACGAGTAACTGTCATATGCTCGAATGTCATACATGCGTTTAGTAGCTCATATCTGGTACGGCGTTTCTGACTTCTTTTAAAATCATGTTCCTTTGCTTGCAGTAGTAACATCGATGAATTTCTCAGAGAAAATCGCTTTCCTGCTCCTATGGACTTTCATGTCTTTCGTCCATAATATTGCTTCTTTCCGAGCCTCCGAAACTGGATTCGACAGGGGAATCAATATAGAATGTGGAGAAGGTCATTGAATAAAATGGAAACAGGAATCTTGCTCTGTTTTGTCTGCAGATACTTATGAAGTGGAACAACTCGCATCTGCACTAACTCCTGTTATTGTATGGTTTTCACGATTTTTCTGAGCAGCTCAACAGAGATACCTGGGCGCATGAGGCGGTGAAGGAGACTGTCAGCATGTCTTTCGTATTCTGGCAGGTCGGCGTCATGTATTGCCCATGGTTTGCACCCTGTCTTTCATATGTATATATATAGGTGATACGTATTGGTAAAACTTATCCTACACAGCTACGCATTATCCTATGTGTAATACCTTCATGCACTCTTGATTTTACATGCTCTCAGGATGAAACCCCATTTAGCTTCATATGTAAACACTGATCTTATGTATTGGGAAGCAAGTGAGTACATCAAATAATTATCCATTTGGTGTGCGGCATTCATCCCTTTTCGGAAGTGGTTAAATTGGTGAAAGGACATTCAGTTGGTTCTTAGGTATTGAGGGATATGGCAATGATGATTTGTAGCTGGGCAACGATGTCTGGCACGAGTGCAGATGCTCGTTGAAAATTGACATAGAATCGTCTTTTGAAAGATATTGAAGAGAAATCAAGATAATCTTCTGTTGTGGATCTCAAGTTAGTAGATCAAGTCGGATAGAGACCATGAGCTGTTACCAAATAGTTTCCATCAAGCGAACTTCCTTACTTCCAAATTGCCAGGGTCCTAGTTCTACGTAGTACGTCGCCGAACGTGAGGTAGGTCCTTAGCAGTTGAGTTGTATTTACTAGGCTTTATTCCCATTGCCATAGAAGCTCATGGGGAATTTTTGTCACCTCCGCAAATTTGATTTGCTCCATTCTTGTTTGTGTTGAGGTTGACTTTTAGAACATACAAACGTTGAAGGTCCACTGATCAGCAGGCTTCTTCAAGTGGTCAAGTTTCTTGTATAGACGCTGCATTGAAAACTGGGATGGGTTCTTGGACTGACATGGCTTCAGCTTGGACGAAGACAGTATGGAAATTCGAAGAATGTAGAAATAGTACTTTACATAAAAAACTATATCTACAGTAGAAGGCAGAGAAAAAATTGACAACATTGAGCATGTTTTGCTCTGTGAGTGGAGTCTACGTTGTAACCACCCAATTGTCAGATAGCATTCTTCTTCATCTATCCTCAGCGTGTGGTTTGTTCAATTTCAATCTTCTCGGTGAAGTTCATCCTCCCACTCTCTTTTCACTCAAGGCGTGCTCCTTTTGCGATATGTGACGAGAAACTGTTCCTTTTCCGTTAATTTGCCGCATGCACTCCATATATAGTTGATAGCTGGCGAAGAATATGGTCAAACTGGTGCCTGTATTTTTCGCCATTATCTGCAAAGTTTCAAAAGTTTCTGCGTTTTTGGTGGTCACTAAATGTTTGAATTTTAAGAAATTTTTGACTGAAACTGGAATTAAATATTGCACCCATCGTTTCGGCTTAATCAGTCTGTTATCATAAATCAAACACATCTATCAATTGTGATTTTGCGCATTTTCACCCCGGAGAAATAGTTCTTACACCTGATGACGCATTCTTGCAATGGTGGCAGGTTTATGATGACACCGAAGAAGGACGAAAAGTGTGCACCTACTATAAGTTGAATACTATGCCAACCACCTTAGTTTTGGATCCTCTCACGGGCCAGAAAATGCGAGCCTGGGAAGGCATGATTATGCCTGACCGGTTACTGGAGGTTTGTTACACAGATCTCGTGTCTTGCTTCTTGTTTTGTAATCTTGTGAATCAGTTGCATTGCAGTAACGTTAACTCGCACTCAAATCTGAGCTGAAAGATCCAAAGCTTATATAGCTTATGTTATATCTTAGTTTTGTCGTGTCACTCCCTCCTTACAGTTATATGAACGTTGTTGCTTAGCTGTGTCAAGGTGCACATGCCCGAACTAGTGAACCATTCGAAGTGACAGGCGCCAGGGCCAGTGCTCACAGCAGACTTTTGGCTGCAGGATTTGGTCCCCTATTTGGACAGGGGACCGATGGAAAGACAACTTCCAGCTATCCCGCCGCAAAAACGTCCGCGTGAGTCAGCGAAGAAACTCATTGAGATTCCCAGAGGTAATGACATGCATCAGCAGTACATCATCATGCGTTTAACATGCATTTTGGAGTTATACCTGTTGCATTGTACTGGCATAACACATGGATATGCGAATATGTGTCCATTGTTCGGCTCACATTAAGTTGATTGTTCTAGATGCAGAAGTCGAGAAAGCGGAAATGGACGAAGAGGAGGAACTTCGTCGGGCTTTGGCTGCCTCTTTGGAGGATGCTAGTACTCCTATTTCTGATGGGAAAGACTCAACACAAGAAGCTAAAGCTGAGGGAAGTGCCAGCGCTGGTGGGGCCGAAGAGCAGCGCGTCAGCGAGGCTACCGTGCCTAAACTTAGAACATATCCCATTTTGCCAGAAGAACCTGCTGCCAATAACACTGCAGCCTGCAGAGTTGCCGTTCGATTACCTGATGGTAAAAGAGCTCAACGGAGATTTCTGCGGTCAGATCCTATACAGGTACATTTCGGAGTTATGAAGCTATTGGTTCGTCCATGTTGACGCAACGAGTCAGTTTTTCTCTTTCGTGAATGTTGATCTTACACTTTTTTCTATGTATATCTTGTCTATTTATACCTTGCTATATAATATACCTAACTTGTCCTGTAGTCAAATTTTCTCCCGTCCCTCGGGTTATGGGTTATGTTATTCGTGATGGTTTGAGTTTTGAGCTTCTTGTTATGTATTGAGGTCTCTCCACACCAGTTATCACCTAGTTACCAAACCTTTCCTAATTATAATTTTGTTTGGGCCCATCTCTATAAGCTGGTACAAGTTTTCATGCTTTTGATTCAGCAACGATGGCTCAGTGAAGCACATGGTTCTAGTATGGGGTACATGGTACCATGCGCTTTTGTCTTTGGAACAGATTGTCAGGAAGGTTTCGAAGGTTCGAAAACCCATCAGTGTGTACCTTTAGTATGCCTCACTATTTTTGAAGGTGTACGTCGGTGCTTTGTATCGCTCATTGAGGGTTTCGTTTGTTGTATGGCAGAATCTATGGTCCTTTTGCTGTTCCCAGGTACCCGAGGCAGCTCAAGGGAGGTCGTTTCGATTATCGCAAGCAATTCCTGGTGGTACCCCATTCAATTACAACGATGTAACGAGCATACACGAGGCTGGGCTCGGCAATGCAATGATTGCCATGACTTGGGATTGAACTTACCCGGCATGGTTAGAATTGTTGTATGCAGAAATTTTGGTTATTATGTGTTTTAGTTTTGTCTGGCATGGAGAGTTTCTAATGTCCCCTTGGCATTGTTGGAATGTAAAGTCAGTAACTTGAACCGATGTCGTTGTCCTCCATGTATGTTGATGTTTCGATTTGAATCGTTGGATTTCAGAACTGCTAGAAGTTGATCATAGGCATCCTGCATTTGACGTACTTCAGGTTAAAAAAATTAACATCAATCATTTGCATCCAATACGAAAGCTGTCGAAGGTCTAGCTCGAAGTGATAGTGGTTGTTTATTTATCCACGTCAAGACAGGGAAGATAAGATACAAGATATTTCAGTAACTGAGGCAAGGTTGGATTACTGATCGCTGTGGTTATAGTAAGATAAATATAAGGGGAAGAGTTTGCGTGCTTGAATTGTGGACTTATGTATGAGATATAGGTCGATAGCAGAAGAAAATAGTCTCTGAAATTCATCAAACTTACCGGGAGGGACTGAATCAGCGCAGCTTTCAATAGACATGTCAAGTCTGTAGCAGTCGCCTTCTCTAGCTAGTTGGATCTGAAGTACTAGGCTGCACTCAAGTTCCAGCTACAGGCCAATTATAGGGTAAGTGATGCACATGGCCTGAAGTAGAAACATCGAACAGATTGCACGTTGGATTTACTGGCACGCGAGGTTGTTTTCAACCGTTGGAGGATAACCAATCCCATCACCCAATGCGCTCTACCTATGTCCAACTTCTTTCTTCTATCTCGAAATAAGAAGCGTTGATTTATTTGCAATGATCTGTATTATACATATCCCAAAGACAAGAATACCTATACAGGCGGTGACGAGTTTGGCCAGACCTTTGCGACACTAGGTGTCAAAGAAGTGCCTGCATTTGACGGACTGCTCACGTACTTCAACACACTGTGAAGTGTCAAGGACAGGCGGAATAGGAGTCACATTTGGCTCTGTGGTTAGATTACCAAGTCAACCGGCAGCGTCTGGAGTACAAGGGGAAACTTCTCCTGTGGGATGGAAGACTAGTTTAATTTGTCTTTCTGTACCACATTTCGATTCGAGTGAGCATTTGATGGCACATGAGTATCCGGAGAATGATTGTGAAAGGTGTTCAATGACTGGCTGTATAAGATCACGTCTTTCCTTGTGAAAGCTGGGATGCAAATTCGACAGAAGGCCTGCAAGGACAAATTTAGCCTCGCTCATGGAATGTGGAGATCCTCGGCTTTCAGACTGAGACCGGTACTAATCTTACACACTTCACAAAATCAAAGGACAACACTTTGGAAGGAGCCATGGCACCTTCGTCATGGACGAAAGTTTTGTCCCTTACAAAGTTTTGATATTTAGTGCTCGTTTCCTGATTCCTACCTAGGCTAGAAAGTCAATCACCGAAGGTGTAGACGGAGTGCGTGCACTCTCACCTAGAATCTGGTCATAGGAACTATGCATCACATGAAGTTGAAAGTCCGAGTGTGAGTTGATATTCTAAGATGTGGCATCATGATGTTTAGTAGCTCTGAGAAAAGTCATTGTCCGAACAAAGTGAAACAAAGTTGTCAGTTCTGCGCCGTTGTAGTGACGGTGATTGGACGAGGTCGTCCACATCAGCAGAGTATTTCACCAAAATGACCATGCATCACATGGGGCTTGCAAGACGGAGCGAAGATGTACATGAAGCTCCAGGTGATGATGTCTTCGTAACTAGCGAAAAGTGTTGCCCGAACAAAGCGAAACAAAGATATCAGGCGAGCGTAGTTTTGATTCTTTTGATGAGTAGAGTTAGAAACTAGTCGACAAATTACCTGGAAGGTTATGATATGCTCGATGTTTGAGCCGAGAGTCAGTCATTTCATCACCAAGAGAACTGATCTTCAACGACTCTTGGAACGAAATGCGGTGAATTGGACTCTCATTTCCTAACATGAGAACCTCTAGAGCGTCCACTAAAGTACTCGCTTATTGAACCACATAGCAATTTGCATATATACTCTATTGTACTATATATCTTGCATGACAGTCGTGTCATTTTGGAAACAAATTGAATCCAACAATCATAATGCATGATTGTTGCGCAATATTCAGACAAGGCTTTGTAATTGAGTTGACGTTGATTAAATGTCATTTTCAGATGAGCTTACTTATAATTCAACATAGCATTTACTTAATCCATTTTATCAATCATAGTGATCATAGGTATGTTCAAATTCCCACAATTGAGCATGTTGCACCGCTCGTGTTTTCATGTTGTATCACTGGAGAACATTATTGTACAATCTCATTGGGAATTATAACATGCTCAGTTGGAAGTTATTGTCATGGTATAGATATACACACTCACAGATGAAACAATCCATGTGTCTAGTGTCATGTGTCGATTTGATGGGGTCTTCCCATCCTTTTTGTTATTTTACTTCGTCATTCGTGTGTCTAGTGTCATGGACTAATGTTTTAACATCGATTTAGATCTAATCTTTGCAACTCCTCTAGCACTACGTGTAAAGACTGAGGAAGCTATATTGTCTCTAGTTGGATCCATGACCATAACTTCTGCAACGAATATGTATGTACCTCTTCAGGTGGTATTCAAAATACCTTTGCACACTCCAAACTGCTTGATCATTTTCTCGTGAAAGGGCTAAGGCAACAATCCACATTAAATAATGTGTGGTTTTGTCCGCAACCACATGAAAGCAAATGCTTATGATTGAATCAAACATGATAAAAGATATTAATTGTTGTGAAGAATGTGAACAACTTTTTATCAACATCCATTAGCCAATCTACCTGAATTAATGATAAAAACTTTTTTCATATGATATGATAGGGAAAAATGATTTTTTTTTAAATATTTGTTTTATAATCCCAATGTTACTTCACATGTTGATAATTCTGAAATTTTACAAAAAAATCTTCCATGAATTGTTAGTAAAAAATAGAGATGATAAATTTTGTTACTCATTGAAAATATTGAAAAATATTTTAAAATTCATTTTTTAATGTAAATTATATTTATATCTTTTATATTAAATTATTTGATTTTATAATATATTAAATCATTTAAATTTAAATAATTTAAATACTATCAAATAAACGATTACCATTTGGGTAAATAATTTACCATAAAATTGTAGCATAAAATGTTACAATAAATCAATCAACACCATACTCGGATACAATATCCCCAAAAGATTTATTGTGGCATATCTTCAAAAACAAAAATTACAACGCCAAGGTTATCTAAATATTTTGTTATCAGAATGTAAATAAAACTTGAATTTTTTAGTATTAAATTAAATAATGTATTAAAATTAAATAAAAATCAGTTGATTTTCAGTAGATTTATATTCATATGTGCAAACATATGTCAAAAAGTATCAACATATTATCTTTTAAAAAATATATATTATAAATGTGAAAGATTTGTTTATGTATTACACGTCAAAATAATTATCAAAACAAACATCTTGGTGTTAATTATGTTTAAATTGCACTTGATTATAAATAATACTCTAATTTATGTAATACATGTTAAAATAGTACTCAAATTAAATAACATAAATGATCAGTACATAAGAATATATGTTAAACTATTTATAATATAAGAATAAATTCAAATTTTTTTGTAACAATTTAACAAAAAAATGTCTTAAAATATTTATTTTTAAATTTTTAAAAATTTTGACAAAATATTCTACATACTATATAAATTAAATTATATATAAATTTTAAACTTTTGCAGTTTTTATTTTAATTTTTTTATATAATATAATTAAATAATTTTTAATACTTTAAAAATCATATAAATAATCATATAAATAATTAATATTATAAAAAAATATACAAAAATATAATTCTTAATAAATATTTTCATAAAATTTTGAAATTTTCTTAGTTTTATACTGCATGCGCATCTTATCAAAATAATTTAATTCATTATACATTTGTTGTATATTACTCCAGTGTTAAAAATATTTTCATAAAGATGTGATAAATCAAATGAAAAAATTGGTTTTATTTAGTAATAAATATAATATATTTTCATTTTTCGAAAATTGGAAAAAATCCTTTCTCGTTTTTTTAAAAAAAATCTTCCCTGGAAAAATTACACATATACACAATCTTTCCATATGAATTAACGGAAATTATTGTTTCCTTGTAAATTAGAAATTCATTCCATAGATTTTAGACATTTGTATTTAAATCATTATTTTGAAGCAAACATGATTTCTTAAGACAAATTAATCGATACGTAAACAATAACTAGCACACTTTTCTGAACACTGGATTCGTTGGATTAAGAAGCCCAGAAAAGTAAAACACTTTTGATAAATTTGACATAGTTACAAATTTGCTTTCAAATATTGAAGCCGAAATTCTTGGATGATGGGACAAAACTATCAAAAAAATTAACCCGGGACATCCTGGGAGGAATGTGAGGTATTAATTTTGATACGACAGAGTATATAATGGAGAAAGAATGGTGCAAATTCAGTCAAAATCTTCTTGATTTCAAAAATACACGAGACAGACATGAAAATTTAGGACAATGTGGAAAGCCGCCACATCTCAGATTCTTTTCGTATACACGCCAACTACCTGCGAAAGCAGAGCAAAAGATCTCGTGGAGAATGACAGACATGTATTCTCATTGGCCTTAGTCCTGGGAATATAAAAATTGGAGAATATCCTCAGACTTCATCCGGACAATCAGGCAATAAATATTCTCTAAATGTGAATTCCTTTCAACCATTCTCACAACTGATATTAATTTTGCGACAATACTTACCAAATTAAGATCCATGAAGAATACTTTCCTTGCATTCCTCCTGCACTACATATGGCCTCCAAAATCGAAGTGTAATACAAAACACGGTCGTTTGTAATAAAAATATTGTATATTGTTTAGTTCCATCCTTGTATGGGGTCTTCCCATCCCTTTTGTTATTATACTTTGTCCCTTTCTCTTATAAAAATACACAGAATGGTGGACTTGTTTTCTGCATTTTGTTTTGTACCTCAGATATTGCCTCCATAATAGCATCACTTAACTTAGACCAGAATACTGCGCCCGAAAACAAGTAACATCCACGGCTTGAAGAACTAAGGACAAGATGGGACACACTTTCAGTCGTCGATTTTCAATCTCGAAGTCGGAACACTAGAATGCAGTGTCTCAGAAAAAGCCTCAACCTTTAACGTGGTCATTCAGCGCGTCGCTTTATGTTTTGATTAGCAGCCTGTTATTAGTCATTGAAAAGCTGAATATTTTTTTAGACCAAAAAGATATATTATGGCGTTTCATGTACCCCACTATTGTCTTTACATGGAGGATGTAGAAAACCTAGATTAAACGTACAGTAAGTGTCGATTACAGCAGGAGATGCATTCCGACAATAGAACAAATGTCGGGTCCACTAAACTGAACCCACCCACAGGGATAGTCGACGGTCCGTTGGCTTCTTTCCACCACCCCGTTGCCGTCGTTCTTTCTGACGCTCTCTTGTGCCAGTTAGTGTCATGGCAGAATCGCCGTTCTGTCGACCCAAATTCGTTCTGCGCGCGACCCAATTCGAACCTGGAAGCGACGTTGGCGGGCCTCGTATGCTCACCAATCAGCACCAGTACCCGAGACAGAACACTTCCGCGACGGCGTAGGCAACCTGGATGAAGGTCCCGATGAGTCGACGAGTGGGGGACCCTACCACAGTTGTCGGGAAAATGCCTGACTTGCTGTTGCGGCTGGCCGCCGGTGAGGTTTCGGAGAGTTACACTTTCAGGGCTGCAACTCGAGTCGCGACGAAAGATGACAGGATTCGTGATGTCATAAGCCGACGTAGGGTCGCTTGCTTCCGGCCAATGGCAACTCCGGGTGTACAGTGCCGAGGCTCGCTGCGTGCCTGGCTGCCGTCGGGTGAGAGCGTCCATCGGAGCGAAAAGTTCAAATGTTGAAAAATATTCGAGGCTGAGGAGTCCGAGGGCAAGGGAGGGCTGCCAGGGGGGATGATGGCAGATCGCGAGGGGCAAGGGATTCTGAGTCCCGCGAGGAAGAAATTGAGGAACCCATTGAGGAGCAGCCACGCGTCCGGACCTATGCACAGTCAACGAAGGAGTCTAGCGCCTCGAAACTCTCAAAGGATTTCGTAATCTTGTGAATGTACCAACCTTGGCCCTGAAGGAATGGAGAAGAGTCTCAGGAGAAGGGAAGATAGGTGTTCTATCGTCCCCCAGATGGACAGGGAATTGCAGCGAGGGGAGAGAGAGAGAGTGACCAGCAGCGGCAGGTCGCCAAAAGATCGAGCCCACGACAACTCCTTGACTCCTTCCCGCTTCCGCGTAAGGTACGTCCGGCACAGTACACTGTACTTTACTACAGTCCTTACATCCGGAAGGAACTCTGGGACGGACAGTCTCCCGTAAAGTGGGTGGACCTTCTGGATCTCACTCACTCACTTCATGTTCCACCACGCTTCCAAATAACTCCCTTCCATGTCCTTCCGCTTCCATCTCACTCAACGGAGTACAGTACTATTTACCCTGTAGTATAATCACATTTACTTGTCAGTGGCGTTATTATTCTTCCACCAGTTCGAATGCTTGAGCTGGTACACTTCCTATTTATACTCGTTGGAGACTTCTACTTCCTTACAATCCTAAAGCGAATTTATATTTATCTCGAAAGCATTTCCGTAATTCTGTTTTATCATGGTCTAAATTTCTCCTTCTCTCTCTCTTTCTCCACTTCTTAGAGTACAAAAGTTGAACACTTTTCAAAAGGTCGCACTGAATGAAATCATACTAACAATATATGTTTTTCATTTATTTAGCATACAAAATTCCAAATTTCTTTTGCTCAGATAGTTTCGAGAGAATGTGCTAAGTGGACATAAACAATTCAGTAATCGAGAAGTCATAAATGTCAAGGGGTTTGTTTGTATTGCATGTGATTCATTATCAGAGAGAGAGGAGATTATCACTTTTGTGGTAAGTGCTCCACGACTGTGTGGTCAAAGGTGATGTTTTCTAGTACATGCAAGGTGAGGGACAATGATATATGTTATACATTTTTCTGCGTATCTTCAGCACTGTAGAAAATCTCGGAGATAGAATATGATTAAAAGGTCGATACAAGACAGAAGAGAGAAACGAAGTGTGCCAGAGGTATTTAGATTCAATGACACCTGAAATCTGGATCATACAACTTACATAGTGAATTTAGTTCGAGCAGCAGATTCAGCTTATCGAGTAAACCTAACATGTAATCATACAATTGGCCGCTAACGAACATGATTGTGGAATGTTGGACGCTACGAATTAAATCCAGCTAACATGGAACGCAAGCAGAAGTTACCAATCACCACGTTTTCCCTTCCAAACGTCGAGTTCAGCACGCATGATCTCCAGTCGTCGAATCTCATTTAGCGTCTCAATCTCAAACACTGTCATTAATCTAGTCTTATCTTTGAGGTCACTGTATTCCTCCATCACAAGAGTCACGTTCCGGACCACTTTCAACTGATTCTTTGAACTTCTGACCATGAACACGAGAATAAAGTTCGTGCTTAAATCGGGCTGGATAACCTAGATTATATTAAAAGACCGGTATTTTACTTTGTTACGGCGTTATCTGGGGAAGACAGTAAAAGTCAAAAGTTGATGGTAAATGGGGAAAATCTAGCGAGTGAATAGAATTTGGACTTTTACTGTGTGTCAGCTATGGTCGCCTATGAAGTCAAGCCTAAAGTGCTGCACTGTGGTTAACCCTGGGGTTATGATTACCTTGAAAGTGCGTGACCATGGTCTGGTACATGAGAAATGTTCTTCACTCTTTCGGAGGGAGGCAGCCAGGCCGGGCACCGCAGGGCAGGGAGCATAAACTTAACGGAGTTACGGAGCACGTAATGAAATGCTTAAGTGCTGATAAGCGCGGAGTCCAATTAGTGAGGGTAAGGATGTCCCAAGTGCAGCAGCAATGCCTTTCCCAAGGAAAATGGACACCTGGCCTTGGTCCTGGAGAGTATGTACTTTCTGCTTACAGGTGGAGGTCAGACTAGAGAGAGTGTAGTCAAAAATAAGTCCACGTGACTTACAGGTGCCCTAAGAGGGAATTACTTCGGCCGAACGTACACTGACAAAGTGAGATTGAGGACCCACCACGAATTCCCCCCCGCAGAGGGCAGGAGGAGGGAACCATTTTCCTCGGGGCAGATGACCAGCAGACCGACGTTCGTGGGTATCATGCGGGCAGCAAGCTTACCCAGAGCCAGTCTCGTTCCCGCACTGTGAGAACGCCTGCTATGAGACTTGTTGGGCGATGTCCTGTTGTCCTCGGTCCTACCCCAATCATTTGGCTCTGGCCCTCTGGGAACATGCTTGGGAGAATCTTGCTTGGAAGTCCCTGCCTTATGAAGGTAGGACAAAACCCCAACTTCTTTCGAAAAGAAGTCCTACATGTCGGGCAGGCAGGGAGGGAAGGGAAGGGCTGGAGAATAACTGATTACTGTTAAAAGTAACAGTTCTCGTCACATGCTCTCTGGCTCACATTTCATTAAGGCACGGGTCAGGGCAGAGGCGAGGAACTGACGGTCAGAGGAAACGTTTGCTTTTTGAGCGGAGGTTGAAAGTTGAAAGAACCGTAATGGGATGGTCGGACCCGTGGATTTTGAACTAATCCTGGAGATCGTCAGGAATTTCCTATGTTTGTTGGATGTACATGAACTGGGCTTCACAAGTTCAAGCGGAGAAAGAGAAGAAAGCTATGACTCTATGACCGCGTGGTTAGCAATATGTGGCTAATGTGGTGGTTACCGATCCTACTAGAGACACACCTTGGTTGCTGCCGTTCGACTCGCCGCCCATCCTGGAGGATGGACGGCGAGTGGAGCGGCAGCAGCCAAAGTCTCCAAGTATAGAGGTATGCAGAGAGGTCACCTCTTTGTTCCTCTAGCTTTGGAGTTATATGGAGCTATGGACACTGACTTCGACATGTTTGTGAGGGAGTGCGCGAGAACCTACCTTACTAGACGACATGGGGTATCACTCTCTCTAGCTTCTTCAGATAGCCTATTTTTTAGGCAACGTGTTTCCATTGCTCCCACAGAGAAGCACTAGGCGGGTGCAATCCATAGGAAAGCAATCACGTTAGGTGATGCTTCTTCGGATGCTCTGTTGTTTCTAGACCTTTTGACTTGGATAGTTCAGATATCCTAGGTGTTGTATGACATATTTCCCATTGGATACTATTGGGGCCTAGCCCCATGTTACCGGTTTGGTTCCTTCCTTGTACGATTTGATGGGGTCTTCCCATCCTTTTTGTTATTTTATTTCGCTTTTCTTTCTGGTTAGCAATCTCGGGATCGATAGAATCTTTGGCTGCACTTCGATTGTCTTGTGACGCTTTAGCTCGACACCAGGGCCGGTGCACTTTTTGGTTTGTGTTGGATATGGGGAGAAGAGAGGAGAGGAGGAGAGGGAGGGGAGGAAAAGGAAGGGAACAACGGATCTCCTCGCTTCCGTGTGCCTCTCCTCCATCAATGAAGAGGGGAAATTTCGGGGTGCTGTAGGGGAGCACAAAGACACACCTGTTCTTGATCATGACTCAATCCAAATCGGAAGCGTACAGTGGAGGAGACTTCACGTGCCCTAGCAGCCAAGCCCCTTCCGCGCCTTTCGCCATTTTCGGTTTAGGACCAGAGGAAGCCAAGATCAAGATCTCTTCTGCTCTAGATTTTAAGGATCTCGGACTCGGGTCTCGTCTCAACTCGACTCTTCAAGGTCCTGGAGGCTGCAGTTATAGAAAATCAATCAGGAGAGGACATACCGGGCCGTGAGTTCATAAATGCAGCTGCACCAGTTTGGGCTTTTGTTTTCTTCTCCTTTCCTCTGGGTCCTCTCCCAAATCTGCATGGAGGAGCAGGCGAGGAGGAGAAGAAGAGCACTGTTCTCTGTTATATTACTCGTTGGAAAGAAACATCTTCTTGTCTCCACATCTATCATTGACATTCCCATTCATTCCCATTGGTGTCTTACTTGATTCATTGTTTGTGTAGCGCACAAAGACCTAAAGAAACGAATAGTGTATGTCTTCCCCATCTCTTCATTTCCTCCCGCTCCACCACATGGCGCGATCCCATTGCCCCTCGATTTTTCTTACTTCTTCGACCACCACCTGGTCACTTCCCATTGGCCCCAACTGCTTCTCCTGCAGCAATCGCCCTTTTATCAAGTCTCTCTAGTAATCATCTACAGAGCCCTCGTTGGTTTTCCTCGTCCCCACCTTCCCAAGTCAGCCGAGACATGAAGCCCATATGCGAGTTCTGCACACACCGAGTTGTAGCCTTTCTAACCCTTGAGGCTTTGATAAGTGAGAAAGTAAAGACCGCCTGTACCAAAAAGACTCCCCCCTTGAGTATAGTGCAGACTAGACTGGGTAGACTGGACTGGAATGGACTGGACTGAGCACTTTGTCTTATACTGGGGATATATTTGTTTGGTTACCAAGAAAATATGTGTGGGTCCATTTACACACATTTGGAATTTGGGCCCATGAAATACTGGAACCAGAAGACGTCCTCTTTCAGCTAAGCACAATTCCTTTCCGGGCTAGTAATCATGTTATTAACTGTGCTACTTTGAGTCAAGGGAAAATAGTTCCAGTCGTTTCCACAGCTTCCCTTTCCCGACGCTCTGTCCCACTTTTTGCTCAGTTGCTTCACTTTTAACCTTTACCTTCACATTATTCAGTACAAACCCTAAAATCCCCCTCATATGTTACAAATTGTTACAAATCACATTAAATTTATTATGCTAAATTTGAGCACAATTCAGTCATAGTCAGAAAATTTTTATAATCTCCAGTACTTGATTAGTCCAGGTACTAAAATTGAATATAAATTTTTACTCTCCATCTTCAACATTTAGAGAGGGTGGATGATCTCTCATGTTCATACTTATCATTGCCGCTGATCGAGATGATTTGCCTGAACCGCACATATTCTGACACGCGTCCTTGTGCTTTCGTATGAGGAACACGCGTCGTGTGAAGACTTCCTCCAACATCCCATACTTTCACAGCCGTGCGATACACTCATAAAAATCTTGGTTCCTGTCACGTGGCATCCTGGAGCACTTAGTTGACCACTCAACCTTTATCGCCTCCGACGTGTCTATCTATGCCACGCAAGCGTGCTCAGCGAGGACACGAGGTACAGAAGGAGAATCCGTATTCCGTACTTACCTTTTGGAACCTCAGGCCTGCGAAAGCACTCGCTGCTGCAGCGAAACGCGAATGTCCATGATGATTCCGCTATGTTTCTGGACACATCTCCTCAACCTTACCACCTTCCAATTCATCAACTGTATCCGTGTGACACACA
The DNA here is from genome assembly GCA_014180765.2 of Marchantia paleacea. Classification (NCBI taxonomy): domain Eukaryota; kingdom Viridiplantae; phylum Streptophyta; class Marchantiopsida; order Marchantiales; family Marchantiaceae; genus Marchantia; species Marchantia paleacea. Next base: position 1,256,894 of record MUAA02000098.1, read on the forward strand.
AAAGTCTTTGCAACTCCGTTTCTCTCCTTGTATTTCGCGTCTCTCACATTGGCATGTGACCCGAATAAATTCCAAAACATTTATAAAAATATGCGTAATTATACCCATGAATCTCTAAAATACAATCTGTTGGAATATAGATAACCAACGCACTAAAGAAGTCGCACACAATCTGCTGTGGATTTACTGAAAATGTCGCCCACCAGTTCAAACTCCTCTCAGACCTACGCGGGTGGTGGTGAGACCACACATGTTGTGTTTGATCAAATCTGGCCAGACACAGATCCTTTTCCATTAACACAGACTATCCTTCTCTCCATGTGCAAATAGCCATCCCAATGGCATTTATGCGGAGTCTTCATTCGACATCGTAACGGTTAGTTACATCTTGTAGCTACAATCTCCAGCATAAGTTGTGGTTGTCTTGTGTATACATCCAAATAGTGAACAGTTTTGAACTCGGGTTTCATGCCATTGTACAGCTCTAGAAACATACCACTGTTTGAAACAGATCATTGTGCTCCATAGTGCAAGTCAATTTAAGGCATATTGCAGACATTGTTGAATGCACATGGACATGCCAATGACTCTCGTAGGTCAGCAAGAAAGTCAGACATGCACCTAGCCATGAGAGTGAAAGATTGTTTCCCACATATACAGTGCCAAAAGATTGATGTATCCATAATCCATTACCTTCTTGAGACATACTAGTCCCAGTTATTGACACTTTTGAATATATCCAGAGGTTCATTCATAGTAGCATAGAGATTGGGGCCTAGCCCCATGTTACCTAATCGTACAAGGATGGAACCAAACCATCCTTGTACGATTTGATGGGGTCTTCCCATCCTTTTTGTTATTATATATATAAAATAAAATAAAATAAAAAAGAAAAAAGAAAAAAAAAGAAAAGAAAGAAAGTAGCATAGAGATTGAAAGCCTTTCAAACAGGGCTCAAAACAAGTAGAAACATACCATGAAGCCCTCAAGTTTTTCTTCTTTCTTAACATGTATTGGAAGTTAGAACACAGTAGCAAGGCGGTGAACGTTACGACTCACTTTCTGTTAAGCGTGTAGTTCATCACTTTGCGAAGGTGGGCTGGAGAACCTGAGACGCGAAGACTATGATGAGACCAGACTCTCATGTTTGGATGTCATCAATATTGTTTCTTTTCTCTAGCTCTCAACAATTTTCTTTTATTGTTACTACGAATCAGTCAAGGATACAAAAGTCGAATCACTATTTATTACGAATCTTGAGGTAAAGCTTCAAAAGATATGTCTATCAGTGATGTATTGTTAAAGACAAATCTACGGTACAATCCTCCTTGGCTTTTCACTAGAAGGATACCCCAGTAGGACTGGAAAGTGTACGGTAAGCAAAGACGAGACTACTGCTAGATGACGAACGAATCAATGAAATGTTTGCGCATATAATGCTTGCTGCCAAAATCGACCTTTTCATGACCTCTGCCGTATTCATATCACCTGATATTGCAGTTAGAAATATCCGTATGGAGAACAGACAACACAACCCATACTCTAGGAATACATACGATGGGGGCTACATTGAGATACTCTTGTTCCCTCAGCCGTCTTCTACTTTTTAACATGACTACTCCGGTCAAAGGAATCTTCTGCTTTGTTATTTCTGTTGAAGAGTGGACTCATCTTCAACTTGACGTTGGTTGGCTTAAAAGTGACCGAACCTTTTTTTGGTCAAGTCATTCATTAGGCTATTCTAAGGTTCGTCTGAAAGTTTGCGGACATTCTTTGAGCTGTAGGTCGAGTTTGCATCCAACGGTTTAATTTGAACTTTATAAAACTGGAGTCGTCAAAGAAATGATGGTGGGAGGGAGCTCAGATATTGGGATGAAGAGGAGGTACATCAAATGTTTTATATAGGTTTCTTATACCAGTTTGTGCTGAGACGATGAGAACGATCAGTCTGCCGGTGTTGCACACATAGGCGCTTATAGAATGATGGGTAGAAGTTGGTATGACACCTTTTGTTATTGATTGACAGTCATAAACATGGACGACTCTTCGACATAATCATGCCCAGAACTTTATACTGCTCTCGATGGATGCCTACAAACTTTGATTCAAGTCAATCTCGTTATGGAAGGTGCAGTGCTCTGTAAAGTGCATGCTGATGGTTGGAGTTATGAAACCCCGCACCCCTTAGGACTAGGAAGGGGGCAGGATAGACAAAAAATGTTAAGGTTGTATGACTTTCTGAGCATGAACTAGATCAAATCAAATACTATGTTCATAGTGGCCAGGTCACCATGATTAATCCTACTTCTCAAAAAATTATGGTTGATGGTTACAATCTCCCAATTATAAGGGACACATATCCTTTTCATGCATTGTTCTTCTTGACATTCAAGTTCAACTCTTAAAGAAATGATCTTTTAAAGAAATCTCCGCATCTCAACAGTTGATACAGCTCTCGGAAATATCTGCTTATGTATTAAATGCAGATATATTCCAGGGTGCTTACACCCGCACCTTAATATTTTGATAAGTAATGATATGGTTCGTATTTAAACCTATTGATTTGCGTAGAACACAAGAACTTCTTAACCTCTGACTGGTATTGGGTTGGAGGAGGTGGATTGACTACACAGGAAATGTCAGGTTGAGCTTTACCCTCAAGCACAATACAGTACTTCCTTCTCATACTGTAGAAGTATGATGTACTGCGTGTCATACCGTGAGGCTCGATTTCCAGCCATCAAGACAAAGCGAAACCAGTCTGACAATCATATTGTAGTATTTTTCATGGTGTGATACCATCTAGAAAGATGTTTTCATGTCTGAAGAGATCATTTCTCGTCATCATCCGCCTAGAGAACTTTCTTATTCTTCTGTAACTCTAGTGCGTTCGAAAGAGCACACAAAAGTTGAACCAAGCATCCGGACCAACAAAGTCTCCTGCATTTAACCACTCCGATTTCCTCTTTATCACCATGCTGGTATTCGCAGCTCTAGCTTCACCCCCATCCTTTCCTAGTCTTACTGAGTGGAGTCTACTAGGGGTCTAGCTTCTCTGGACAAAGAGTAGTTACAACCAACACCGACCTCGCCCTACTTGCTTTCGACCATCAACCTCAGGTTACTTGACATCTGGTTACAGATCGTTTTGCGATCATCAAAATCGCTATTATGATCGGTATCATTTCACTCGTGGTGCACACCCTCAAGATATGTGCAATGCAAATCCTCCATAAAACCAGTGCTGTACGTAGGGAAAATATTCCTAAGTTCCGGTTAGTCATGACCTACGGGGATGACGCTTCCTATACTCCATCCTCTCCCAGTTCCAGTTCCCAACAAAGTTTGACCTCCTCTGACTCATACAATCTAAGTGTAGGCGTAGAGCAGCCATCGCTATAATAGTTCTTCTGTTCGCGTTTGAACAAACAGTGCACAATGTTGGCCAATTCCTAACCAACCAAACTCAGATCTGAACTTATCTAGCACCTGACCGAGATGTTTGGGTGATTCGATGGTTGCACTGTTTGTACTTTAGTATTGTCATCATCTCTGGACCCAAGAGAGTAGAGGTTGTACACTTTGTACCAGTCTTCCACCCAAAGGTGGTATTTGAGTCTCGCAGCAAGGTTCATGTGCATGCACATCTGCACATGAAGCTTGCTGCAAGACGCAGACTTTATCGAGATTTGAATCTCCAATTCAGGGTTCGTAAGCATAGAATATATTTTAAAAGTGTTGATTCTAGAGATCTCTAGGTCTCTATTTTCCCGAGGACTTTAAATACGTTGCAGATACTTGGTGATGATTGAGCTTAGAAATAAATGGTATGCCATTCATACGTCAAGGCCCAACTCGAGAATATAAACCGAGGGACTGAATTCAGTCTAGACAGTACAGTGAATGGATACTTCTGCAGTGCATGCGCGGTACCACAAAATCGGCTTTAATTCGAAAGGAAGAAATAGGTGATGTTTACACATTGAGACTTCTACAGTTGGACCCTTGTTCGCTAAAGATCCCCTGACGCGGAATGTGTAGCATATCAAGATAGCGCACAGAACCTGGGAAGACTGAATCTGGAAACAACCAGCATACTCGGGCGAAGCCTCGGCAATTCGGAAGTTCAATTTTTAAGAATTTTTACGAGTACTTTACGAGGGTTCAACATGTGGTAACCAAAAGCCTGAAAATTTAAACTTTTCAACTATAAATTCGTAAAAGCTCAAAAACAGTTCACCTTATTCCGCGTACAAAGAGGTTTCTTGTCTCGATAAAACACGCGTCGAGATGAAGGCCGTGGATAAGATGGAGTATTTTTCTGCAGTCAAATAAGTACAAAGCTCTATGCGGTGCAAATCTGAAGAAACATGTTCTTTTCCCTTCTGCTTCCCGGTTTTCCTATTTCTAGGCTTTTCTAAGGGTGGAAGAGATCTGTCCAAGAATCTGGTTACGTAACAATGCGTAACAATGCGTACACCGACCAGTACATTCATGAATTCGAGCTACAATTCAGTCAAAGGCGTTTAACATGAAATGAAAGCTTAATCGTGCAACTTATGATATATGTGTTAGTTAAAATAACGTGTGAGCACATTATGTCTACAATTGTCAATAGAGACTCATAATATGGTGATGATTCTTATCTAATCGATTTTATATTTTGTTAAACCTTTCAAGGGCGCTTGAGTGCTACTATTATCACAATGATAGGTTTCTCTGAAAAAGAAGAAGGGGTTTTATGCAAGCGCAAGAAGGGGTTTTATGCAAAAAAAATAATGTACAAAAGATGTATCAAGCGTGTTTGAAGTTGTAGATTTGTGTGCATGAGACGTTTTGTTCAATCCACGGTCGTAATACGATGAGCTCTTGCCTCCAAGAGAGAAACAAATGGAAGGAAATAGAGGCATGACAATAAGTAATAAGCCTTTCAAATTATGATGATTAGCCATTAGGACAAAAGACTTAGAGTGTGGAGGTTTTTGAGGAGTTTCAGAAATTATTATTTTCTGCGGATGGAAGAGGTGTGATTACTTTCCAGGAGAATCATCGACTTTGTCACTCTTGGAGTACCGGTGAATGTAAGCTCATGGTAGAGAATAGATGGGAATATGGGATACACGGAAGAGTGAGTGGTTCAAGAGTACGCGGATGGGAAGACTAGTTTAGGAGTAAGAAGTTTGCACTCCAAATTGTGGTGCATTTTACATTCGTACGCCTAGGTCATCGCTGATGCGAGCGCCCAATCCCCAACACACCTACAAGATTTCCACGTAGAGCTTGCAGAAGTCTAACCAATCTCAAAAATACACAATTGTTGTCTTCTTGTCAAAAAATAATGGCAGCATACGTAGTGCTGAGATAGAACCCAAGCCGCAAAGATAGAAAATTGGCTCAAGCAAGATTTTCTTCCGGTTGTCAAAGTGATTGATGACTTCTTTTATTTTGTCGGGTTGGAACGCGGGTATGGTGTAGTGGAGTATAATTTTCAAGCTTATCACCCAACCCCACTTTTTGGACTATTTTTGTAAGAATTCGTGCACCTCCTTATCACTAGAATATTTTCAAACCTTGAGTTAGACCAACTTACGTAACTACCCAACTGCCACCATATACACCCCATACCGAATGTCGAATCTCGCTTCTCTTACACTGCAAGTACTTCTCCTCATTGGGTGTATTGTGCTGGCGGTTGCCAGAATATTTGGAAAAATCTTCTCGTTCCGTTCTTACATCAACTCCAGAATCAGCTACAGTTCACTTCTGTCGTGTTGGTTGCATGTTGGCAGCTAGACAAGAACTATCCTGCATTGTTTATAGTTTCTGTACGCTTTGTTCAGTGGAAATGATTGAAGCTGCATTTGGATCAACACTGAAATTTCAACTAGCGTAACTAGTCAATCGATGCTATAAAAATCTGCATGACAAATATCTGAAGTGAAACTATTTTATTTTCCAGTCGGCACTTTGCTTCCCAATATACTCAGCAAAAGAAATTTCTCTGGGATCATGTTTGATGTTCGTGGTACACATTCAACGTTCCTTGGTCCTCATGAAGGTTGAGCGGCAATATTTCTTCAAGCTGATATTTTCTTGTCGTTGACCATCATCGAGAAAATTAAACATGTGGAAACGTCGATCATACTGTTGAGCACGAGGTTACTCGAGAGAAAAGATTGACAGTCAATCGTGCGAACTCTGAATGGACTATAATGCTGTAGAGTTTCCCCCACTTCGAATAATGCATCTTACAATTGGTAAAATGTAAGATGCATTATTCGAACTGAACTTGATATGACAAAGAAAAAACTACGAAAACTTATGTCTAATCTGGCATTTAATTTCAAGAGCTCCGGAACTAAAGTTCAAATTCGATATTTAGTCGAGGGAACAAGGAGTTATCACAAAGTCAAGGCATGCTATCTGAAAAAAATCCCAATGATGTATCAAATATTAAAACTCCAAGAAGTTGGAAAAAACTTGAGCCGAGCACTGGATCACCTCCACCGGTTCACTCTTATCCAACAAACAAGAATCGACAGGTAAACCTGCCGAGAGGAGTGTTCCAAAGGTACACGGGAAAGGAAGAAAGGATTGGAGAATCATTCGTCGCATTAAGTTCCATGAGCGAAGAAAGAGAGTTCAAATGATAAGCTCCAATGTCGCAGCAGAGTCTCCCCACGCTACGCGAACAACAGCGCAGCACTGTAGCGGAAGTGGCAGTGGAAGTGGAAGTGTGTAAGAAGTGCCGTTCACTTACTCCACAACAGAAGCAGAGGAATCAAAAGGCCCAAAAGGCCGAAGATTCACGGGAAGGTAACTGCAACTACAGAAGACCGAAGTCTCCAGTTCTGGGATGCCATCCAATTCCGATGCGGCCAAGGCAAGAAAAGCGAAATTGAGGATAACGGAACGGAGCCTGAGCCACAGCGCGCTCCGTCATGTGAGCCAATCGCCAGCGCACATGCCGATCGGATGATCGGACCCCATCTTCAATTCCACAGGAGAAGGCTGGGGAAGGGGTTACCGGCACCCTGGATACCGACCAGTTGCCGGGGAAAACGGCGCCGCCATCATTCTCCCTATATCTTCGAAGACAAGCAATGGCGATGCGACGGGAAGGGGAGGGTGGGTTCTCAGGGTAGGGCAGGGGGGAGTGGGCCGCAGGGCAGAGTGTTGGGCAGGGAGAAGGAGCTGCCCGGCGGCTGGGGACATGGAGCTGGCCCGCGTAGTCTCGGCAGACACTTTTTACGGCCCAGCCTTTTTGGGACTTCAGAGAGTCGCGCACACCGCATACCGAAACGATTTCGTAGGCTAGGGACTATTTTCGCTATTTCTTCAATTCATGGAAACTGTTGCAAAATGTCCATCTTCGCGTCAATGACTCGGTCGTGTTCCTTTTGTCAGATCCTTCCATACTCGCTTGACTTTTCCGGCCCTGAAGAGCTCAGCCACAGCACAGCGCAGCGGAGCAGAGCAGTGTACCCGGTACCGTGCTGCAGTGCAGGCCTGCTGTGCTCTGCCCTGCCCTTCCCTGCAATTACAAAAAGTGTCTGCAGCGGTCTGCTTCCTGCTGTGTTTCTGATATGAAGGCAAGAGCCAAAGGCGATGTAAAATGTGATTCAACGAGTTCACTGTATGTTTTTCACCTGCAAAGTGCCTTCCCCAGGTAACGGATGTACTTTCTGGTCCGGTATTCAATCTCGATGTACCGGCCTGTCAAAGACCTCGTACCAAAGACGTTGAAGGCTTGCAGCACGGGTGTTTCATGTTTGTTCCATGTGTGCCCACTCAATGTCAATGTTGGTGGAAACGTCTCTGTCGATGTGTAGCACTTTGAGAACTGTGTGCGAATGTCTTTCATCATGGGCTATGGATTTAGTGAAGAGAGAGAGAGAGAGAGAGGGAACACTTGGATGTAGTGAGATCAAGTGACTTCCTTGGAATTAACATAACAGTCTAGGGAATTGATCATGTGTTTCAGTGACTGTCCACCGCAGATTCATATGCGCACACAAACAGCCGAAAGAATATCCGATGGAATGTGTAGGGACATCTTCTGACTTCCTACGCTAACCAAAACAACCGTCCTCCAACACCGAGTACTATGTAAAAAGATTTGCAGATACTTCGCACCCAAGAGTAAATACAATATCAAATCCTCCATCTCTTACTGATTCAAAGTATCCCACAGAATGCCCTAAACTGACTTTTCTCACTACGCAGCATGAGGTGACCTTTGCTCGAAACTACCATAAGGGAAGTTTGTATGGAATGAGTCCAGAATATGGAGATTCATTCTACAAACTTCTAACTGACTGTGGCTTTTGGAACACGTGGTGATGTGAATCAACAAATGGGGAACTGAAAATGCACCGCCGGGGAATCAGCTCACAAAGTAACAACTTCTTAAGTACGGTTACCGCTTTGTATTTTAGCTTTACGCACAGTAATCTGTTTGGAAAGAGGATCTCTAAGATCTCTTTTCCAAGTAAATTTACTTCATCAGTTGCTAAGTTCAAGTCTTTTCCACTAGAGTGGAAGGGAATTGACGCGAAATGATCTGACAGAATTTGGAATGAATGGGAGCATTCTTTGAGTTCAAACCTGGAAATGTGTGCAACAAAAAGACCTGGAAAATGCCCTAGCATGTGTAGTTGTTTTGATAACTGCCTTGAAGCCTTACCATGAACAGCAATAAATGTACAATGCATGCACATACTGATCTGTATGGCCTTCACCCAAGTTATGAAGGACCACAGTAGTAAAATAAATTTTAATTGGTATACACTTTACAAACGACATTCCGGAATGAGTTATTCGTGCATTCTAAGTACGCGACATTACAGCTACATGTCAATAATCTCTTACTAGGCATACTAAAACTCAGCCTTGTACTCGCACGGACATGAAGTTTAGATTTTGTATATTAGTCCCATAATTCCGTCCTACACTTTATGATATTGATTTAACACTAGTTGATGTAATCTATAGTAAATCAATCATGTTATGTGATATTTCTTAGCATGCTCTTGTTGTTTGTAGACCATTTTAACTAGATAGTTCATATCTCTAAGGTGCATTAATACATATTTCGCATTATGATGCTATTGGAGGCCAGCCCCATATTACCCACTTGGTTTCATCCATGTATGACTTGATGGTCTTCCCATCCCTTTTGTTATTTTATGGTGTCCCCATTTCATCAATATTGAAAGTATGCATATAAACACATGTCTTAGAACTACAAAGAAAGAACATAGAAAGCCATCAGCACGTATCTTCCCAAATTCGAGAGTGAGAAACAGTAAAATAACAAAAGGGATGGCAAGACCCCATCATCGTGTCTTCCCAAATTCGACTTTTAGGGATGAGTTGGGCATCGGTAGCTCCTGCAGTGGTATGAGAGCACTCTAAGAAGCTCACATACTAGGGGAGACCATGTGATACTTCTAAGTTAATAAGGCCTTTTCAAATAAATGAATGATCATGATCCAACAACGTAGACACCTTTGGAAAATAAAGAGTCCAGACTTGAAAGTACATGAGAGACTGCTATAAAGTGATGTGAAGGTCCTGTTTATCATAATGTCCTGTACCTGTAAAGCTGTAGAAAGGAGGTCTCCTTACGTGTAATAACTTTCATGTCTTTCCCATAGTTCTCCCGCTGTGCTTAATGTGTTATGGTCTACATTCCCCCAAAAAGCCTGAGGAATCTTTACGAGCTGAGAGGAAATGTTAGTGATACAGTCATATAGATGAATGACATCTCGACGGTCAACAAAAACTTCGTAAGAGAATTTGTATAGAGGTAATGATGAAGCGCAAGCACGAGGCGATCTTGGAAACGCATGCCCACATTAAAAGAAGAGACGTATGAGTTGGGGGCATGGAGCTTACAAGTTGAGAGTCTTCGCCCTTTTTTGACATAAAAGTGGACTCAGAAATGTTCATAAAGAAAACAAGGATCCTTTTGATGTTGAGCTTCAAATCAATGTCAAAAGTAGTGCTGTAAATGCATGAGGAATATCCACGAGGTCATGGCAAATAGGATCTATAAAAGAAATGTAGTGCTATAAGATCTGATGGCTTCAAATGAGCCTTTTCTTGTCCTCTATGGAACCCTCACCCCTCTCTACTTCAACTGCATTTTGAAGAAGCTTTAAGTTCGTAGATACTTCCGGATCAAAATCAAATCTTCACTTGCAGGCGAACTAAGGCGTTAAAGCTAAAGGTGAGTCCATCCTTGCTTGATGTGAATTGGATATGATTTTGATGTTTACATCTTTTAGTTTTTTAATATTTTTATTTAAAAAGAATGATAAGTTGAATACCTTTTATATGTAGAGATTCATCTTTCTGACGTCGTGTCACAACAGTTAGCCTTAGACTGAAGTCGTTCAACAGGAGTATGCTCATTTAAAGTTGTTGGTGACATCCAAGTACACACGATAAAGAATTATATTTCTTTTGTGGGGTTGTAACTATTGCTTGAATGGTTATCATTAAAAAAAATCAAAATATTTTCTTAGATTTGAAAGAATTAAACATTCCAGTAGTTGGTTCCTTGAAAATTATTTCAAGACAATGAAGTGTAGATTAAAAATAAAATAGAGAATATCAATAAAACAATATGCTTGTTAGGGTTTACGTTAGGTCTTGAGCAACTTTAATTAGTCTGATGCTTAATTAAAGTTATATCTACTAGTATATATCCGGGTAGAGTAGACCCATTGTGTGGTGGATGACTTTTGCTCATTATAACGAAGCAACTTGAGAGAATGCGGGACCTTGTGGTTTGGAGAATTGATATTGCCAACACGACTAGAGTGGAAGGTTTATTATGGTTCAAAAAGAGCAAGATAAATTCTGATTCTTGATTTTTGCAAAATTCATTTTGCATATAATCTGAAATCTACAACTTTATGAACAAAGAATGACATAGCCTTCATGACTTTCGCATCAAATATTTTTGACATCAATTGCATCAATGTAAACGCATTCGTTCCATTTAAGGTTAGATTAGCTATAAAAAAAAATACATCAATAAACTTGTATGTATGCCTAATCATAAAAAATGACATCTTTTGCTCATGAACATCCTCCTTGCTTCATGTTCATTCAAAAAAGTCATCACCACTTGATTCTTCTTGTTCTTGGCCGAGTTGTCCAACTAAAGTAAAATATGTTGATGAAGTTTTGTGAACTCTTTTGTTCTTTCAACACCAAAGTTTCCTTATTGGCGCTCTGTGTGTTCCCAAAGACATAGCCTCATGAGAAATCAACAACGAATCTCACATGTTGACTATTCTCATGTATGTGTGTCTCACACCGGAATGCATGTCTAGGCCTTGTCACCCACCATTTCACAGTTCAAACAGGCTATTTGCCCCCTAGGAGAAATTTTTGAAAAGATTTTAAAACCAATAAAATCTTTATTTTGATCGTTCATCGTCGTTATGGAGGAATAAATTGTGCCAATTTTTGTGTGCATATTTCCATCAGACTGAATGTAGTGGTGTAAGAAATATTAAAAATTGAGGTAGATAACTAATTTTCATTTCTAAGTTTCTCCGGGGAGGTAAAAATGAGTAAAAAAAAGTAATATTTTTGAATTTTAACGACTTTGAAGATAAAGCATTTTTTACGTGAGCCTCAATTTGTTGAACAATTTCAGATTTGTAATGAATTATGATTTTTACCAAAGTACTAAGGGTAATTTTTCCAATTTTCTCATATGAACAAAGTCAGTGAGAGTTTGAAATGCCAATCAATATAGTAATTTCACAATAGAAGAAGCCAAAGAATTTGGAGATCAAGACATTAGATATGGGGACAACTAAGACTATGAAGCATAAATTTGAGATAGCAAAGTATGATGGAAGTCAGTTTACCTCTTATGGGAACATCAAGTGAAGAGGGTGATGCAAGCATTAAGTTTAGACAAGATGTTGAAGTCTAGAGTAAGCATTGTGAATTAAGAGGATTGGAATAACATGTATAGTCAAACCTCTCAAATTTAGTCCCCTAAAATTTAATATCCTTTTATATTTGATAATTTTTTCATCCACGGATGATGTTCCTATGGCCATAAATAATATCCTCTAAATCTAATAATTAATAAAATTTCCAAAAATTATCAATTTTAAGAGTTGCTTGTATTCTTGTTCATTCAAGTATCCAGCGATGTCTGGATAGTATTTTGGGCTCACAATGAACATTGAAGAGTACTTGATGCAAGACTCGAAGTGCAACTTTTTGGTTACTATAATTGATTACAACCACCTATCTTCCAATTACAATCCAATGTGTCTATAATTTTGTACTTCTGCCGCTTCTTTAAAATATTTCTTATTGTCCCTTATGTAGGAGACTTTTGCAAGGAAAACTCATGTGTAGCCCATTTTGCCAAAGCAGCTTGAGAAATGCTAGAAGATGTATATTTTTTGTAGATTTTGAGCTTCTCTTCCACAGTGAGATTGCGGAGGGTTGCTTCTTTTGTAGTAGAGGTGTTGGGGTCATGGTTACTTTTTAGGGGCATGAGGATTGAATGGTAAGAATGGTAGTCTTTATATATTGTATTATCTATTGTTGTGGAAAAAAAACTTCCGCATCGTATTGTTCCTGATTTATGATTAAAAATCCAGCTAATCAAATGATGATCTCACGTATTTAATAATATATCAATTAAAAGAGGTACCTCCAATAATTATTTTCCTCTCATAATTGATGCTTTCATCATCCACTGATAGTATTAAATTTGAGAGGTTTGATTGTATGAGATTATTATAAATATTGTAGTTCTTTATCTTTAGCTTAATGTCATCAAATAGATTGATGATAATCATGAGAGTTGTACTCAGTTGTTTGAGACACTTGTAATTAGGAACCATCATAAGGAGCTTTTGAACATGTTGTACACATCTTTGAAGCTAATGAGCTTCAAGATGAAGGACACAAGGAGTAAGATTCAAGATCATATTGATGCATTTAATGATCTTATTGTGTATTTATAGAATCTTGGACATGACTTAAATGATGAGAAGAAGGTACTACATTATCTTGAGCGACATTAAATGTGAAGCGTGGAAGGCCACATTGGCAAATGAATGGAGACGACAAGATATTTAAACCTAGGAGGAGATTCCAAGACAAGAAGACAATGCTTTGTTGGAAAAGTGACAAATTTGGCCACATGAAAAAAGATTATCGTGATAAGGCAAGTGATTCATCTTCAACTAATCTGGCTAATGAGACAAAAGGTGAAGATGAGGAAGACTTGTTAGATGATGATTATGTTTTATGAAGTGAGAAGTTTGCTCTACGCACTTCATCATGACTAAAGGATGATGAATGGATTCCATATTGTGTTTGTTCAAATCATATGTGTTACATACAAGAGTTTCAATACTTGATGGGAAATGATCACCCTTGTCTATTTGTGGTTATTGGATCCGCAAAAATTCACATGTTTGATAGATAGGTGCGCATATTGACTAATGTCATGCATATCTTTGACACGAAAAAAGACATAATTTCTCTTGATATATTGGATACAAATGGTCATCAATGGTATGTAGTTGATGGAGGATTTCAAGTCAAGACATGAGGAAAGGTGATTTTGAAGGGGAATAAGCACAAAAATATTCTAGAGTGCAATCCAATTTTAGGAAAAACTAATGTTTCTAGATTTGGAGTTAATTTACTTGTGGCCCTTACAATTAACCCAGATGAGTGAGAAGAACTTGACAATTCTTCAAAAGAAGGGTTATCTATTGGATTTACGGCCAATCAATTTGGATTTTTGTGAGCATTGTGTGTTTGAAAAGTAACATAAACGTGCTTTTGGTATTGGGATTTATCATTCCAAGGTGGTCCTCGAGTATATACATAGTGAAGTATGGGGTCCATCCCTTACTCCCTCACATTCTTGAAAATTATACTATGTATCATTTATTGATTATTACATCTAGATATGTGAGGATTTATTTTATATATCATAATTCTGATGTCTTTGATATTTTTAAAAGATGGAAAGTCCAAGTTGAGAATTAGAGAGGTAACATGATGAAAATTTTGGATACAAGGGTGAGATATTTATGATGGGACTATGGCGGAGGGAGTACACTTATGGAGTATTTGAAGTCTACTCTGCATAACAAAGTATAACTCATCATCTCACTAGAGTTTATACTCCCTAGTCCCTAGTGTTGTTAAGCAGCTTAATCAAACATTGTTAGCGCAGACAAGGAGTATGTTGAGCCAATTAGATTTAACACATGAATTTTGGACTCAAGTTGTGAACATTGCAGCTTATTTGACAAACCTCTTTTCTTCTAGTGCAATCAATTTCATGACTCAATTTGAAATGAAGTATAAGCAGTGTTCAAATTATCATCATTTGCTTGTGATTCATATCCTCTTAAACCTAAGAAGGAATAACCAAGTTAGAATCAACTTCCAAAAAATGTGTTTTTCTTGGATATCAAAAAGGTGTGAATGGTTATAGGTTATAGGATACTCTCACATGTAAATTAATTATCAATATGGATGTTTTGTTCAATGAGACCATATCATCAAACAAGGGAGAGAAATCTCATAATCCCCATATTAATAAGTGAAAATGTACCCTTGATGTCATTGAGGGGGATATTAATCATGATAGTTTTCATGTTGAATCACAAGGAGTAGCTCCAAGAATGGAGCTCATGCCTCAATTAGAGGTACAAAAGGAGCAAGTTGTTGTTGATGAATCTCAAAAAAGGTCAGCATAAAGAAATCAGCTAGGATCATTGACTAGAAGAATATCTAGACGTGTTAGTCATGCTCTTAAAAGATTTCGTCAATGGACTTATTCATCTCAGTTGGAGGGTGTGGATATCTCTCCTCATGATGGAATGACATTGATCTTGAAAGAAGGACAAACTTCATCATATTAGCTTAAGCAACGATATATTAAAAAGTATCGTAAATAGTCGCATGACTAACGTATTGCGTTATTTAGCGTTTGTGCCATAAAACTGTCATTTTCTCGAAGTTAGTCAAGCTTCCAAAGGATCAATAAATGGTTGATAGCAAATGGGCCTACAAGCTAAAGGATAGTCTTATGATATCACATGGACATTACTTCACTTTGAGAACACATGAGCGTCTTGTTGTAGAAGAACCCTCATGATCCTCTTGTGAGGCGATATTCTCGTTTTCTCCTCCTCACCAATCCACATTCGAGTCTATTGCAACTAGTAAAACTCCATCATAAGAAGATTGTGATATTTAGAAATTGGACCATGAGTCTTGTCCAAACTTCACAGATAATTATAATCTTCTTGTTCTCTTAAAAAATTTCCTTATGTTTTTCTTTTCGAGATCTCTCATAACAATTGTCTAATTGTACACTATATCACAAGGCAATATGCAAATCTATGTGTACTAAAACCATCACACATCCCAATCTTTCACTCCAATTGTTTTCAAATGTTAGAAGAATGTCAGTTATTATCCAAGTTTAAATCCTAGAAAGTTTTATTGATGAAAACTTTTGATATCAAAAGTTATGATCATTCTATTAACTTTGTGACAATCAATCCAATCCTGCAATTCTAATTGTATGCACAAACTTTAAACTATTACTTTATATTCAAAACTCATCCAATTGAATTGAAATTTCAATCCAATTACAAACCTAAGTTGTAATTATATCTCTATTGAACTGGATTTGTGATTTCTAGAGTCTGAATTTCACTCTTCAACTTTAAATCACCATAGTAAAGTAACAACCCATTCAATTACATCGTAACTTTTGTTATCAACTTTCCAATCCCCTCCTCAAATCTGCGAATGGTCACTTCCAAGGCTTCCAAAACTTCTCAAAACCTCAAAAAACTTCACCAAGTGCACTCATTGGCCCAAATTTCACAACTAATAAGAATGATGAATCATTTTTTTAGTTCTTATGTGACCAAATTAGCTCCATATTAATTTAGACCTTTACAACTAATCTAAATACTCTACTTAGCCATCATATAAACAATATGAGCCGCCATTAATAAAAAATCAAAATAACAATTTGAAATCGGCTAAGTATGAACAGAACTACAAAAGGAATGGAGAGATTTATCACTTGAGAATAATACTCCTCGCCAAAATTCCTAACAATCAACTCCCTTGGGCTTGCTTTCGATAAACAATAATGAAAAATTGGAACCCACATATTGAAAGTCACCATTATTGGCAAGTTTAGATCCATAGTGCTCAACTAAATCAAAACGTATATTGTTAGGTCCCAAATCACACCATAGAAAACAACTGGAAGAATAATCGATTCTAGAGAGTTCATCACTTGTCACATAAAATTATCTCCAAAGTGATATATTAACCACGTCCGAAAATGATAGAGCTGAAAACACCAGATGTTGTTCATAAATGGATTGGACATCGATATATTTGGAGGATCATGTTGTCCTTTATCCATGTCCACGTTGGCTCCACTTAGATCAGATAAGTTCTTTGGTCAACAAAATGATAATCTAGATCCCTTTCTTCCCCTTTCAACCATGACCACACTTTATATTCGATAAGATCCAAGATAATATCTCGTGGAATCTTATCAACATCCTCATCCTACAAATTTAATCCAACCGTGGACTCTTAATAACCTTACGATGAATCAACGGTCCTCCTGACTTAAAATATCATCGTCATAATAATGTCTCTAAAGATGAAACATATCATCATCTTCACATAGTAGCCGCATCATAACACGGTAACAAAAGATGTGAGAAAGATTTTCAAAGACAGATTGGTGCCAAGAGATACTCGCAAGAGAAAGGTGTGGATTTTAATGAGGTATATTTGTTAGTTGCTAACTACGCTTTGATATGATTATTAGGTGTACTTGTTGTGTTATTTGATTTTATCTTAGATCAAATCAATATTGTCACATCTTTCCTCTATAGTAGCCTAGATGAGATAATTTTCATGAAATAAACAATGGACTATATAAAGAAAGTCCAAGAGGATTTGGTATGCAAATTGCTAAATTCTTTTTATGGATTGAAAAAAACTCCTCAATAATGGAACAAATGGTTTGATGACTTCATGTTAGCACAATGCTTGAAATGGAGTGTGCTTGATCCTTGTGTGTATATGAAGCATGTGAGTAATTAGATCTTTAGCTTTATTATTTTAGTACTCTATGTGGATGATATCCTTATCACATCTAGGAATAGACTTGATGTGGGTAAACTCAAGACTATGTTGAGTATTGAGTTTAAAATAAAGAAAGTAGGGATAGCTAAAAAAATTCTAGGAATGGAGATCCATCAAGAGTTGAAAAATTGCTAGGTATGATTTACACACATAAGTATTCTAAGAAGGTACTTGCAAGGTTCAACATGGAGAATTGCAAGCTAGTAAGTACTTTTTTGGCTCCTCATTTCAAGCTTTCATCTCTCTTTGTTCAAAATATGCTATGGAGAAAGGGCTCATATCCAAGGTTGCTTACGATAAATCATGTAGTCTCATGTTCTTGATGATATGTAGTAGACTTGATATTTTCATGGCTATGGGCTAGGTTAGTATGTATATATACATGCATGAGATCTAAATCTTTTTATTGGGGACTTGGATTTCATCGATGAAATTATATGTATTACATATAGCATTATATTTCACGGTTCAAATAAATTTATACAAGAAATTTTTTTTAATTGAGATTATATTACTTCATTAGAAATTCATATCTACATTTGTTAGCTTGGATTTTTAAGAAAAAATTACCTAATTGTTGAAATGGTAAGCTATAAATCAAGATTAATGTCTCGAGTTTCACAACATCATCACTACTGGAGTTCTTATATCTAAATGAATGTTAATATTCAAGAAAAATAGAATCAATACTTGCATCAATTTTCAGATGTTTAAGAGAGTTGTAATGAAAAAAATTAATTGTTCATATGATTAGTGAATCTTCTCTTGACACACCTTTTCAAATCCATCATCCGTGCGTAATACTCTAGTTACAAATGGAAAAAATAAGAATGAATACCAAATAAAAGTATATTCATTATGAATATAAGAGATATTTTAAAATTTTCTAGTGAACTTATTAGAACAAGCTGTAAATTCAAAATGGGTGCTCTTTTCTTGCTGTATGTGGTGTGAATGTGCTCACTATCAGTCAGCGCTCATTCTCAGCGAGCACAAATCGATTTCATCAGAAATCGGATGAAAATTTCATGCCATAAGAAGCATCCGAGTAGAAAAACGACTTCGCATGAAACAGGATGAGAAAAAAGTAACACAAGTAGTATTATAAAAATTAAGTACGTCATTTAACCTGAATATACTCAAAATTACCGTCAATCACCTAACTCTATATCCATCTACCCGTCAATGACAGCTAGGTCTGTGGGTGATTCGGGGCAGACAGGCCAGACACAGGCTGCTGCCAATTAGCAGGGAAATCGTTGTCGGCATTTCCTGCCCTGCACCCAGTTGACTATACTGTTGTATACATACGATGTCCAGCGAGTACTTCCATTCTGCAAACTACTACACTGTGGCTCATCTTCAAACTATTCCGACTTCTTCCCAAATCTGCAGTCTCCAGTTGTTTATCCTCCGTCTCTTGACGTCTGTTTCAAGCATAAAAAACTTCCAGTATTGAATTAAAATATCAAACGTATAACAGTTTCTGTTATGTGGAAATTATTTTAATTATTTCAATTGATAGAAAAATCTGATCATGCCAATACATAGAATAAATATAGCTACAAATATCATAAATTATCTAAATATTATGTAAATATATATCTAAAAAAATGGAAAGGACAATGTAACCAATATTGAAATTTATACGCAATCAAAACACCTTATCCATTTAATGGTAAAAAACATCCATCAAATGAGAAAAAAAGGTTTTATTACACTGAATATTTTAAATGATTTTGAGAGATATATATGTATTTAACACACAGCAAGGATAATATGAATATTCAAAGAATCAAATAATATATTAAATCTGATATTCTTTAAGACTGTATCATGACTTTACATAGAATATTTTTTGATATTATACTGCGTATATATCATATTATACTTGCAATGTATTTCATGATGCTCTTGATCTATTGAGGTTAAATTAATCACTTTAGATTATCCATGTCACCTGAATGAACTGATAATACCTATCTTGATTTAATTTAACCTTGACATTAGAAAATAAAATTAATTTTCATCCAAAATTTTATTTTGACAGTTAAAAATTAAATTTTTACTTGAAAAAATTTATTTTAAATAAAATTTTAAAAGAAACAAATATTTTTTAATAGCATATATATATATATATATATATATATATATTTTATTAATTTTACACAATTCATCTTAAAAAATTAGGAAATAAAATATATTGATTTGTTTCATCTCTTTAAAAAATCTAAACTTATCGATCATTTAAATTGTTTGATATATATACTATTTGATTTACATAACATGTAAATAATAATAATAATAATAAAATAATTCAAGTTCAGAAATTTCATTTATTATTTTCTCTTATTAAAATAAATAATAATATATATTATAAAATATTCAATTCACTTTAAACCTTGATTTTATAGAAATTAAATTTTTTATAAATTATAATCAGAAATATAAAATCATGACTTTTTTTTGAAAAAATATTATTCAGTGTCTATTAAAAAATAAACAGTATTATTTGATAAATCTTCAGAAATTTTGGTTATTTTAGTATTTTCTAAAAAATTTGGGATTTTCTACACGTAATTAGTTTTCAATCATCTTCTAGACATATGTGAAAGTACATAATCGATTTATAATTTTGAACTTGATCATTATCAATAATTTTTAGTTTTTGGAGATAGTATACATAGAAGTTCCAATTTGTTCTCGTCTCTGATTAGCTCTGCTTTGATTTATCGTCCTTCATTACATTTTCTTTAGCCATCTGCTCAACTGAACTTTATATGTCTTAGCTTAAAGGTGAATTTAGCTCCATGACAAAGGTTTTCGCTAAATGTGCTTCTGTGGCATCTCTTGTACCTAACTAAGCTACGATAGCACCAAGATTTCGAAAGTGAGCTCTTAATTTAGAACTCGTATGATTCATATCAGATATGAAGTCTTTCCACATTATCAATCATGACCGAGATGTATGAGAGTTATAATGGGTGATCATGTGTATATCTCATATAGTGGAATGCTAGCTGAACTCTGAGCAACTCTTCTGTTCCTCCCCTCAGAGTCGTGCGCTGATGATGATAAAGTCGAGCTGGAGGACACACTAAAAGCCCGTACGAAAACTGGGAAGCCATGAATTGGAATAGAGCTGTCTTGCATCTTCTCTCGGAGAGCTGCCATTGTTTCCATGTGCCTGTGTGCAACTCGATTCATCACAAACGTCAACATACCATTCACAGTCCAGTCGAACTCATCCTGACATCGTAGTACCGCAAGAGCATAATTCTCTCTTACCTTACTGACTTCCTTCTCAAAAGAAAAGGGAATCAATTTCACCGGTCCAAACGGAGAACAAAGTAAAAGTCAACAGCTATTGCATCTCTAGGTAGGTATCTCGTGAGTACCGCGTTCGAATGCAGTCAGGCAATAAGAATACCCTAAGGAAATCTGTCAAAAGTAAGGAATGTCACCTACGATCGACTTTCTCTAAAACTGGATAAAGACTGAGCAAATAGAAAAGTGGGAAAAAAATGTATGTGTGTAGAAAGCGAGACCCATGTCCATGGAGAAAAGGAGATGGAGGAGCTCCTCTTCCGTTCACATCGTTTCGTGTTAAGGGGAGAATTTCTCTCACGCTAGTTAAGGTGGGCCTTTTTTAAGGGAAAACGGAATGCGCACACACGTCAGTTCTTTGTAAATGGGAAACTGTGGACGCATGACACATGAACATAATCATGTACAGATGTAAAATCGAGACATATTTAAGACACAGATTGTAGCTTATTTGGTGAGCCTTCTATACTCGTGCTACTAAGGATTTCAAACACCTCAAGGATCAAAAGTTACAGTCATACTTCTTAGCAATGAATTACTTTTCTTGAAAAAGGTATACATTTTTTTCTCATGAATTTCTGATTTTCTTTCCCTTCACGTCTTAATCCAAAGTCTCAGGCTACGGCCTGGATGATATAATAGGAAACATGTGCAACAATCTTGCGGAATTGGCATCTAAAGAAAAATAGTCCTTGAAGTGAAGGAAACAGTTGCATACATGTTTTGAGTATTGCAGATTGATATGGTAGAACTGTTTCTTTAGTTGTGATTTCTTTTGCTTGAGGTGTTTTCAACATAGCCAATTAATGAAATACTCAAGTTGCAACACTATAATGTGACACAAATCCCCTACCTTCGAGACGGTGGCGTGAAGTGAATACTGTTTGAACAAGACTGTGCATTACATAAGAGTTACGACCATGGCGACATACTGCGATGATTGCTTCAATTGCTTAAATAAGACGAGATCATCATTAGGCGACAACAGCAGTGAGCTGCGCCACATGCTGTACCTCAGTTGCGACACAAGCATTGAACTCCGCTGTAGTCTATGCCACAACGGAGACATTCACATCAAGCTGTGCTTTAAGCTATGCCATTGGTGAAGGCAAAGGTTGCGGAGGACAACTTCCTTCGCACAGCGGAAAAAAACATTGAGGAGCGAAGTAGGAAGTGGGATCCAATATTTTTGACGTATGTTCAGTTACGGTGTTGTCCTCTTTTGGTATTTACTATAAAAATCCCAGCAACGCTATTGAGTTTGTGAAGTATCGTTGTTTGATGGCTGTGCTCCATGGCGGCACTTTCTTTGAACTTTCTCAAGCTTTATATAGTTGGTGAGGTGCCGCCTTTTCTGCCTCCAAATATTTTGCAACTTTTGTTGATGTGCCTATGTTGTTCACCATTTGAATATGTGTTTTGCAACATCCAGCTCTTGCACTTTGCCATGACAGTGGTCACTGCTACTGCCATCTTGGTGCTGCAGTTGGTAGAAACTAACTTTTCGGGAGTGGGATTGCTGGACTTGGATGTCCAAGACCGTCTTGCACGTAGTGGGTAAGCCTTCACTCTGTAAACTCCTATAATAACCTATAGGCAAATTTGCAGACAAAGTATAATAACAAAAGGGATGGGAAAACCCCATCAAATCGTACAAGGATGGAACCAAACCGGTAACACGGGGCTAGGCCCCATAACCTATAGGTAACCTTTGCTTTCTATGAGATGGATGTCTCGTGTCCATATGTGGCATGATCAAAGTCCTTGTCCCACGGACTTGTAACCTTGTAACCTCACAGAAAGAACTTAACTGTATTTTGTTGTGAACAATATTAGCTGGAAGTGATTTTGAGTTGACAATCTTTGTGCGAAGAGGAATAGAAGGCCAATGCAAGCAACCATAGGAAAACTCCAAAGGTAGGTTGCTTCAGTGGTCTGGAGTTCTCTCGCACTTGATTTTCTAGAGTATTATCTGTGCCTTGGACGCACATTCTAGGGCAAAAAAACTTTAATTTTCTTCAGCCAAAATTCAAATCATGAACTCCCACATATCTCTACATCTCACTGCTGCTGATGTGTATATTCCATAAAAGTCAATAATCCCTTATAACTTCAAAGGCAAGCACTCATACAGCCAAATTTGTTCTCGTCATCTGCTTTTAGGAGATATTGGTAAATATATATTTAGGTGGAAGATTTTGATACAAGTACATGTGCACTATATGTGCTCAATCATTTGAACTCAGAAGAAAGTTCCAGTTTTTGTACTCGGGCATATTTCTTAAAGTAGAGAATTGCTTTTGAAGGTGCTACTTTTTATGGAGTCTTTCGTATTGATAGTGAGAAGGTCTTGAAACTTGACTTTTGCGTGCCTTCACGATGTAGCTTTTCCTTAGATTTAATTGTAAAAACTGAACACTGCAGCGAGGTATGATCATTTTACTCCACACATCAAATTTGGAAAGATCCTATGAGTGTGCTGCAAGCCATCATGATTAGAGTCTTTTAGAAAGGGATAAAGGTCTGCAGAGAACAAATTGCAACAAAGTTTGTTCGACAGTTTACAGGTTAAATATGCTAAAATTGTTTCTTGGCAGCACATGTAGGCCGAGATCATCGCTTGGAGGAGTTTGAAAGTTTACGAGGATAG
Source organism: Marchantia paleacea (assembly GCA_014180765.2). Classification (NCBI taxonomy): domain Eukaryota; kingdom Viridiplantae; phylum Streptophyta; class Marchantiopsida; order Marchantiales; family Marchantiaceae; genus Marchantia; species Marchantia paleacea. The sequence goes on from MUAA02000098.1 coordinate 1,280,079, forward strand.
TAAGGCTAAATGGTTCCCTTGAATAAAAGACGTCACCCGATGTGGTTATGATTGATCCTTAAGGAACCGGAATGTTTCTTTCACAGAAGACATGAACGATCGTTGGATACGGTGGAAATAGCTGCTGCTGCTGCGCAGCAATTTTATTTCGGACCTCCTTAAATTAATTGAAAAATATAAAATAAATAAATATTTTATAAGTCTTGACATCCTTCTCTAATCCTAAACTAACCTATGCATTTGAAACTCTTTTATAATAACCGAAATGGCCTAATGTGCAGACATCATCCTCCGGTATCGTCCGCACCAAAAATTTAAAATAATATTATATTATAATAAAAGTTTAAATTAAATTAGTTAGTGGATTTAGAATCATAAACGAGAGATATGCGACGCATGGAGAGAAACTAATATGGGAGTGATCACAATGTAGTATTAACTTGTCTCTTGCTGAACTTTCAAACCCACGGTTAGCTATGCAAATGCTTAGGAAAAAAGACGTAGATACAATGATAGGGAGCCAAGAAATTTGAGGCACCTGAACGGTTAAGAGTAATAATCAGTAATAGATACGAGAAAAAAAGAGGCTCTTCATTGGACCAAAGTAAAATAGATCGATAAAAACTTAAAGAAATTTTCTTTCTAAAAAACAGAATTTAATATATTTGGAAATGTAATTATTTTTCATACGATAAATTTTTTTTATTGAAGTCTATAATATAATACTAATTCTTGAATATAATTGATGGTAAAAGACATATTTTTGTCATTTTAAATGTAATTTTTATAATTAATAATGAAATAATTAAGAAACTTCATGATGTGATTCATACGATATATGAAGACTTCCATGATGTAAAATGTACATGTTTTTATAAATTTAAAAATTAGAAATAAATATCAAATTCATCAAATATTATTTATAATGATTTCATTAATATATATATATATATATATATATATATATAATTAATAATTAATAATATGTTCTCAATATATATTATTTTATTCAAATACTTGAAAAAATGATTTTGAAATAACATTTCACTTAAAACAAAAGCTGTTTCACAAAAGTCATATAAGAGATATGTATTTTTCATTTAAAAAAATATTTTATAGTATTTGGATTTTCTTGTCAAAATTTTATTTCAAACCTATATGTGAGATCTGTTCTTATTAATGCACTTCATAACTTTCAGATAAAATTATTTTTTTCATACAAACATCAAACATACATGGATACGATTTCTCAATTCATGCAACTCATTATTTTGCAATAAGCTTCTTCTTACAATTCAGAAATTTTCAAATCATTATATCTCTCAAAATTTTGGAATTATATAATTTTTCTTAAATGTATTACGTTATGTGAAAAGTTATTAAAATATTTTCTTCTACATAAAAATCCTTACTCCTTAAACCTCATTCATTCATATAGATTATTTATCATGAAGAAATAAAATGAAGTTGCATTTTTTTCATGTAAAAAATTATTCTATTATTCAATTTAAATAAAATTATAATATGATATCGCACAGATATTACTTTGTTGTAAGAAGTCATGAGCGTTTGGCTGTTAAAGAACATTCTTGACCGTCATATGAGCTGATGTTATCTATTTCTACTCATCACCAATCCACATTTGAGTTTATTGTAACCAATAAAACTCCATCATAAGAACATCATGATATTCGAAAATTGGACTAATAATTCTTATCCAAACTTGTCAGATAATTGTTTTACAATCTTTTTTTTTTCTTAGAAAATTTTCTTACGTTTTTCTTATCCATATTTCTTGAAATAATTCTCTAATTATACATTGTATCACAAGGTAATATGTAGACACATGTATACTAAAATAATCACACATCCCAAATCTTCTTTAAATTTTAGGAAAATATCTTTTATAATCCAAGCTTTTACTATGGAAAGTTCTATTGATGAAAACTTTTGATGGCAAAAGTTATGATCATTGTACTAATTTTGAGACAGTCAGTGCAATACTACAACTCTGACTATACAAACTTCAAGTTATCACTCTATACTCAAAACTCATCCAATTGAATAAAATTTCAATCCAAACACAAGAATGAGTTATAAACTATATTTAAGTTGAATTAGATTTGTCAAACCTTTGTACGAATTTCAGAATTAATCCAAACACACTCAAGGGTCTCAATTCCACTCTCCAACTTTGAATCACCATAATAAAGTCACCATTCACTCAATTGCATCCATTCTTGAGCTCACCTCATAGCTTTTGTTGTCAACTTTCCAATTCTTTTCCCAAATCTCTAAATAGTCCCTTCAAAAGCTTCCAAAATTCCTCAAAATCATAAAAAATTCACCAATTGCACTCATTGATCCAAACTCCACAACCAATAAGAATGAAATTAATTTTTTTTACCTCTAGCGTGGCCAAATTAGTTCCATATTAGCTTAGAGTTTTATATTTAACTTAAATATACTACTTAGCCATCATATAAAAAATATGAACTGCAATTAATAAAAAGTCAAAATAAAAATTTGAAACCGACTAAGTATGAACGAAACTAGAAATGAAACCGGGGAGTTTATAACTTGAAAATAATATTTTTTGTCAAAATTCCCAACAATCAACTCCATATGGCTTAAGTTTGGTAAAAAATAGTGATGGATTGGAACCCATGTATTGAAAGTCACCACTACTGGCAAGTTAAGATGCATAATGCTCAACTAAATAAAAATATATAATGTCATGTATCAAATTGTGACATAAGAAACAATTGAAAGAATAATTGAGTGTGGAGTGTTCATCATTTGTCACATAAAATTATCTCCAAAATGATATATTAACCACATCCAAAAGTGATCGCGATAAGGACACCAGGTGTTGATTACAAATAGATTAGACATTGGTACATATGGAGTATCATGTTGTCCTCTATCCATATCACAGGTCGACTCTATTTTGATCAGATAAGCTCCTTAGTAAGCAAAAAAATATTCTAGATCTTTCCCTTACTCTTTCCATCCTAACCACACTTTATATTCGAAAAGGTTCAAGATAATATCTCTTGGAGCCTTATCAACATCCTCATCCTACAAAGTCGACTTAACCGTGGATTTTTAACAACATTACGATGAGTCCATGGTTCTCATGATCTAAAGTATCTACGTCTCTAAAGATGACACATGTCATCATCTTCTCATAGCAGCCGCATCACAACACGATAATGATATAAAAAGTTTTCATTTTTGAGCATTAAAATTTTTTCAATGAATTACACATAAATAGAATATGAGGACATCATTTGGTTGGATTGCTATGAGACTAAAAAAATTCATTTTTTCCCAATTTGGTAAATAATATTGTTCAAATTTTCAATTTTTTTCAATATACTCTGACCCGCCTTACAACCATCCAAAATCTTATCAATTTTAATTTTTTAAATCCTAGAAAAAAATTTTTGCTAGTGAAATTTTATGATATATATATTTTAGTAATTAATAACTACTAATTGTGAAATGTATTTCCATTAATGTGTAAAATATTACCGAAAATCTATGTTCTTAATAAATTTCTAGCACATAAATAAATCTCCTCGTCTGACTTAATGTTCAGTAATTTCTGTAGATTTTTTTACTATTATTTTCATAGAGAAAATGATTACAATTCGTGTTAACATATTTTCTCCATGTGCAGTTGGATGTACTTCCTATTGTTCTTTCTACTACATGTTTTAATGTTGTGTTCCTTCATGTAAAAATCTATAACAGAGGTCAATAGTCTAATTTAAGCTACTCGTGTAAGTAATTGCGCAAGACAAGTTTGTTCATGGGTAATTGTGCATCATAGTTACAATCAGGAATGGAACAAACAAAAGTTTTTGTATGCGCAGCTAAGAATTACGGACGTTAGAATTTTCTATAAAAAGGAGCAACGGTTTTCGTCTTACGCTGATCTGGATCTAAACAAATGTCTTCCAAATCACGTCACCAAAAGACTTCAAAAAGAAGAGAATTTGAGGTTCTAAATGATGAAGTTTGTCCAGACGTCTGTAAGCGTGTTGCTGACTGATGAGAAATCTCTAAACCATGTCACCATATCTGGAGCCTGGAAATGGCATGAGAAAAGGTTGCAGCCTGTGCATGAGGAGAAATCTGTCCAGGAGAAGGGCCACCGATGAATCATCAGCGTCCTCCAAACAATGTCACCTCACCTAGAGTTTAGAAAAGACTGCTACAAACACCAAATCTATGAAGAGGATTTGATCTGGAAGCTGCTGACATACAATACGATAGATTTGCAACACATTCGCAGGGTCATGGAGACTTGGAAAGATATGGTTTTTGTGTGTGGGGCCTCAAGGGAAAATTGTGCAGATTTGGAAGACGTGGGCTACTTGTGGCCGATGCAACATTTGTAAGAATTTCTCAAGAGGCGGATTCATGAAACTGTCCTTGTTCTAAAGTAAAGACAAAGTACGTGGGTCAAAGTCCACTTTGTCTCCAAGACAGGACATGCTTCAGAACATTCAGTCACTTGTCTTATTATTCAGTTACAGGTCGAGTCAATGGGGCAGCTACATGATCTGTCCTATGTCTACTACTACTACATACAAGAACATTCCTCGTTCAGGCTTTGCTATACAGTGCCTATGAACTGACGACGGCGATGAAGACAGAATGGGTCAAATTATGTCAATCACAATCGATTTCACCATCACTACTGCAGGACTGTTGGTCAATGTGCACCATGAGAATATACGCTCCTACCCATCATACCCACTTGTACAAGTTCATACGACCCGAACTCTTACATACTCCGGAACGTTTCACATGCACTTAGCTGCAAGCTTCTTCCATTCAAGTCTCCTTGCATGAAGGATTGGAGCATGTGCACCCTAAGCTGGATACATGTGAGAATTTATTATTAATACTTTTTAACGAAAACTGAAATCATGGGAGGGAAGTTTGTAAGTAAGGGGATGCAACGCACTGTGCACATGCTGCCTTTGCAGTACAGCTATAAGGACAGTCTATCATAACACAGAGAGATGCATCATATTTCGGTTTGTTTAGTTTTTTTTAAAAGTAAAGTTAGTTTAGTTAGGTGAATGATGTATATTACTGTATTCTTATACTAAGGTAGGGAAGAATGTGGAGGTAGGAAGAGAAGATTCTAGCTCGACCATATTTACTAAGAAAGATATACTCATGAAAACAGCATTCAAAAATACAAAATTGTTTCAGATTTGTGTTCAGCAATGTCAGAATTAGAATGCAATTCTGAAAACATTACTTCATTCATTCTTGTAAGCATATTAGTCATAAGCCTTAAGAGTGAAGTATGCATTCATACAGTAAAAGTTTTTTCCTTGATGATTTTGCTATCCTCCTGCATGACAGGATGGATAGAGGACAGCAGCCACTCGAGCTTTAAAAATCTTTCATGTGATTTTTTTAGCCAACTATCTAGCACAAGAGTTCCCTATCCCATGGTTGTGTAGGTTGTATATATATTTTTTTTCTGCAGCTTTTCTCAAGAAAATAGTCTAACATCTATCCTTTCATCACAGTACTGGAAAAATATCTGCAACTTGGAGGAGATTGCAGGCGTGTTACGAGTCAGCATCCTTGCATGCGGGTATAGACCATAAGGTCATGCAAACTAAAAGCAATCGAAGTGACAATCCATGGAGACTGCACTTCTCGCTTCGAGACCAGAATACTCGACACTTCACACAATCCAGTGCTTCTGTAAAGCCCTCTTCCCTGCATGGAGGAGCTTAGTGAGTTGAAGGAAGTTTCTGCATGGAGAGAATTCATAATTTTATCTTTCAGACCTTACTCACATCCGTGCTACATCTTCAATCATCTGACATAAATGAATATTTCATGAGAAGAGTCACGTACATGTGATCCTCCATATTGCATTTGAAGGTGGATCATAAATCAACGGTGAGCAGCTGTATTACTCAATCCTGATCCAACAAGTTGAACCTGGATTATACATTCATTGCAACTTTTGGTGCTGCCAGTCATTTCATGCAGAGCTAATGCATTTTCTTGTGCCTCTAGAGAACTGAGAGACTTTGTTCAAATGTGGGAATTACTGGATTAGCTCTGAAAGTTTTAACGAATATGAAGGTGTAGTGGAATATTCGTCCTAGCAGAATAATAATGTAAGGTGTGAGATAACATTATGAAAGAGCTTGTGAATCCCACAACCAATTTTTACAAAATTTATAATGCTACTCAAGATGGAGTGAAGATCCAAACATTCGGAATAAGGAGCCATTTAACAAAAAAGTAGAAAATGATGCCTGGCTTAGGTACTCTTCGAGAATAAAAGGAATAAAATGTGAGCTGGTGACGCTAAGGTGGTCGAAGACTGTTCCACAACTCTTAGAAGCTTGAATGGGGAGGGTGATATTTGCAGCGAGCCTCCTTACTTGCATGAAGGAATTCAACATGTTAGCTTGGAGCTTCTGGAGAATTGTTCAAAATACTCACGAGAAGCACAGAAGTGGACAAGCTGTCGGTATCCAGAGACTATTGATGGGAAGGAAGTATGTTTCAGCAGCAAGCAGCATATTCAAGGAGAATCGTAATCATGATAAGGTTGTTTGGGGAGATAAATCAGGAGCTAAGCACCCACATCGAGTGGTTTACCAGAAGAGACCGGAGGCACTAACCTGTCTTCCTTGCATGAGGGAATTGGGCATGTTAGCCAACCGAGAATAATGTTCAGAAATTCCTTCAAGTTGCATATGCTTACGATTTCAAGCAGCTGGTGCTTAGGTCATTATCCTTTCACAAGAAAATCAACAAAGAGGGATGAAGATAAGGCCATCAGAAGGTGGGTGCTTACAGCAAACGGCAACTGGTTTACGTAGAGCTTGGCATGGGGAGGCACCATGGTAGTCAGCTTGATTCGCATCAGAAAGGATGGGCGCATGTTAGCCTCACGAGAAAACAATCTGATGCAGCCACAGTGCCCCGTCAGGGACTTTGATTCTTAATTCATTTAGCAAGGATCGCGAGGAGCTGAAGACCCGAAGTAGATAATTTACACCATGAGCCACATCCCATGCATGAGGGAGTTTACCATTTTAGCCCAATGACAAAATACTCACGAGAAGCATAGACGAGGTGTCGAGATCCCAACAACTGTTGCCTACAGTTTTACCATCTCTAGTCAGCTGAGCAGGAGATTACAGTGGTGGAAAGACTTTCCTCCCCTTGGAAAAGGATACTGTATCATGTATTAACTCACGAGGCAGCGTTCGAGCGGTCTCCTTCGCGACTCCTTCGCTGGGGTATCAACCATCCCAGCCCCTCGCACTGTTGGTCGCCTAAAGCAATATATTCTAACGTGGAGTCAACTAAACAGGCGATTATCAGAAGGGCTCCTTCCTTGCAAGAGTGGATTTGACATGTTACACAATGAGGACACAGTGAATGCAATCACGAGAACGTAAGACGAGAGTCTTGCTGAACAAGACGAGATACCACTATTCCATTCACAAGAAAAGACGAAGTAAAATATCAAAAGGGATGGGAAGACCCCATCAAATCGTACAAGGAAGGAACCAAACCGGTAACATGGGGCTAGGCCCCAATAGTATCACACTGGGAAATATGTCATACAGCACCTAGGATATCTGAACATTCACAGGAGAAGGGGGATGTTCCGAGGACCAGTTCTTAGGGGAACAGGTAAGAAGTGAGACATGGCTCCCTCCTTACCTGGGCAGACTGGACATGTTATCCACCCGAGAACAGTTGAGAAGCGCTCACGAGAGAGATAGCGGTGGGTTACGAAGCGTCGTTATCCCGAGCACTGGTGGTTACACGATAATGCCTAAAAGCGCGAGGATTAAGCAGGCGATTAGCGTAAAGACGTCCTGGTGTTGGCTACTACATCTGGTTTACGAAATGGCAACGGGATCGGCCTGCATGACGGGATAAGGGAGGGCCAGACTGGGGACTGGAGAGCTCCAGCAGGGAACTTAGAAGAGACTCCGCCTCTGAGTACTCCTCGTGGAGGCAGAGATGACCGTCAGATCCGAATCGGACGGCTCGTTTGGGGGGCCGGTGACTCCTTCGGTACATGCTTCTTGCCCTGCTCCTTATCCAAGTTTCTCTTTCGCACGCCGCACGCCATTATGACACGTGCTACGCGTGATGCACACCGATCTCTGCTTGAAACCTTTTAATTTAGTTGCAGTGGCAAATTGGTGCACTTAAGTTACAGTGTCCTACACATTCAAGTGAAACCTGCTAGTAACAGGTTAGTTACTTGTTGTGCCCGGTACGGGCAGCCTTCCGTTATTTTATTGCTGACTCTATCTGCGTCTTGTTCATAACTCAGAGAGTCAGCGTCCTTATCTCCACACCTGTCTATGTATCTAGCTAAATCAAGGTTATATAAAAAAGATTTATTTTGTCTTTTTTTTCCAAGCTTTTTCAGCCCCTTGTCAAATATAATGATTCGTTTCCTCCCTGAACTTATTTTCACCACTACCGGGTACTTTATAATGAAGTTGATCTCTTTCATGAAGGAATTCCGGATTCACCCTGGTATTGGTGAAGTTTCTGAGGGAATTGGACGGACAGAAAACTGAACTGCAACGTGCTGTAATAAATGACTGAATGATTGAGAAGTGAGTACTGACTTCTGAGCCCTGTAGTTGACATGTTCCTTCTGTACCTGCATGATTCACTACTCGTACTACGTAGAAGGTACACAGTGCACCAATACTTCCACATGTGGATACCTTCGGTCCTTTATATTTGCCGTCTGTATGTATGAGCGACCTTTTGCTGAACAGTTAGAATTCTTTGTTCGGTGTTATCTTGCATCTTATGAGCCAAAATAAGACATCAATATCTACTAAGAAATCACATGGTTCATTAATTCATTGGAACGCTCGCTTCCAGTTTCAAACACTGTGAAATGTGAAAAATAATATTTGTGGGAAAAAAAATTTTCTACAGTTGCTGTATCATCAAATTTTGGGGACCTATGTACTCATCACATCCATCCAGACCTTGAGAACGGTAAAGACCTTTCCATACAACACACGGAAAACAATGAAGCGAATCAAGTTCTTGAAACAAACTGAGCAGACAGGAATGGAATTCACAACGTGCTCTCTAATTTAAGGAGTGCGATCGGGAGATATTTCGCATCTCGAACATTGTAGTGTAGAGTAGAGTAGAGAGATCAGTATAATGCGGTTTTGAGTATGGAAAGTATAATACGACTATTTTATTGAAGCTTTCCATTCCATGTGAAGGCCTACTTTCACTATTGCCTTTTCCTTGTTCACTTTAGGCTTTAGATCCAATACGTGGCATTTCCGAGCATTGATCACGAGACTTTGTAAAAGTTTGGAATCTCTCCGGCTCATGAAGATCTTTAACTCGCACTACATACATCGCAGTGTACAGGAGATGATTTCCTTCCGTCTGAATTGGACGACGAGGTCGTCGTTCTACATATGGAAACGTACCTCCGGGAGTATTCTCCAGAGTGGCTAAATTGGTCACTCGAGGGGGGAGTCGGGGAACGGGGAACTAGAACCTACACGAGTTGGAGCTCGGGGTTAGACAAACTAGCGGTTAAGGGGGCTGTAACTAGGGGGTCAGGTAGAAAAATGGGGAAGGGAATCGTGGTCCCGAAAGAAGTGTAACTGAATATAACTGTCAAAACGGGATATGTGACAGACGAGAGGGGCGAGACCGGGGGGAGAGTGTCCGAAAGGAGTAGCAGGTGCATACACGTCGTCGGGGTCCACAATAACACGTGTCAGTTAGAAAAGATCAATAGATGCGAATGGTGGGTCAGGACTTACACGTGTGAAAACTCTGACGGCTTGTAAAACTTCCTGGCCAGTGACGGAAATGATAAATATCTTCCCTGATGGCTCATGAACTACGCCACGTGGACCGGGGGAGTTTATCTTCGCGACGTCCCGCGGCATCCCGCCGGTCGAGAAGAGGCCCGCCGGGAAGCGCTGCTGTCGGGAAACCTCGGTGAGAATCCTGTCGGCACGTTAGGCCGGGAAAGTTCACGGTGACGGCCGTTACCGGGCAAGGGCACGGGCAGCCCCCGATGACCGGTCACAGCCGGTGGGTCCCCTTGGAAGGACACGTGTCCATTATGGAGTCCATCGAGCACGTGAAAGGATCCATGTGAAACAGGCTGATTTTTCCGGGTAGCGTCCGGGCAGCTGGGCAGCGCCGCAAATTATGGCTGCCCCCTGACTCAAAAGGCCTGTGTCCCCTCCGAGAGCAGTCAGCGTTCCCCACTGTCCTCTTTGGCCCCTTACGTACTTACGTCTCTCCCTGAGTCACTCACTCACTCATTCACTCGCTCACTCCTCCCATTCATTCTCTCATTGTCCCATCCATTCATGCTCTCCCTCTCCCAGGGAGACTCCCCAGCTCGCCCAGCACTCAGCGGCAGGAAGCGCGATTCCAAATGAATTTCTTTCCGACTCCATCTTTCCAGAAATTCTGCATCTTCTACCGTCTGTGCTTCAGCAGTCGTCAGTCAGAGCAGTTTTGACGAAGTATGAGAGTGGTTGAAGGAATGGCCCAAAAAGTTACAGTAGACTCGCAGGCAGTCGTAGACCAGTAGAGTGGTTGTGTAGAGCAGAGTAAACTAGACGAGTGTGCCTTGCCTTGAGATGAAAACAGTAGCCCGTGAATAGGACGACCGACCCATAGACTGGGAAGAGGAGAGGAGGATCCTATTTCTAGCAGGCCCAGGTGGAAGAAAGCAAGAAAGGGGAACAGGACTGTTATGGTACTGGGCTCTGGAAGAGAGGAAAGCAAAGAGAGAGCGAGGGAGGGAGAGAGAAGGCAGAGGGCAATAATAGCAGCAGCAGGTCGAGAGCGACATTGGTGTAGGTGTTTGAGGAAAAGTGGAAAAAGTTGAGCGGGTGTAATCTAGCGGGGGAGTTGTAATCAGCTGTTACGAAATTTTTTTCGGGTTTACCTCCAGACCTGCTCTCTTCCTCCCCTCCCTCCTTCACCCCCTGCGCTTTGTTCAGAGCTACCTACAAAGGCGGATCTCCGGGTTACAACCGTCTTTCTTATTCCACACTCTCCACAGTCCCCTCTCTCTTCCCCCTCCCCTTCCTCTGCACGTTGCGGACTCCTCTCTCTCTCTCTTCTCTCTCCCCTCACCCCTCTCTCTGGGCTTGGCAAGACGCTTGACGATTTTGGATCGATCAACAGCATCACCCCTTCTCGAATCGCATTTTATTTTGAGAAGCGAGTGAGACCCGACCTTTATTTCCTCATATACCAAGAAATACTACGAGTTTTTAGACGGAGGAGGATATATCAAAATCTCCTCCGCTTACTTCTACGTAAAGTCGGAAGATAAGAAGAGTGCAGAAAGAGAGCAAAATCGATCATCAATCTCTCTCTGCCGTCAACATCAACATCAATCAGCGGCCGAGGGCGAGCAAGTTGCGCTTCGCTCTCGCACTCGTTTCCGTGGGTCTGCCTCACAGGTCATCTTTGATTCCCCTGTGAATCTACAGCGCTCTCTGAACGATCAATCATCGTCGATCTCCGTCGAGAACACCACCGTCTGACCGTGTCCTGCATACCTGGTTGGACAATCGACGACGCGAACACCAGCACCCTGTGTCATCAGCAGCAGTATTCAGCTCACTTCGCACAGCAACAGCAGCATTTGAAGCCGTCGAGCGCTGAAGAGGAACGAAGCGGACTCAGAACTCAACCTCTTTCGAAGCCTCTCTGTCCTCAGTCCTCCCTCCCCTAGGTGCCCAGATCGGTCGCAGTTGTGGTATTTTTTTCCTGCCACATTGCCTTCCTGCACTGAACCGAACCGAACCGAACCGAACCGAGCTAGTAGTCGTCCTCATTTCCTTGCTTTGAAATTGAGTGTCTGTCTGTCCGTCTGTCAGAGATTGGGATTTCGGCGTGAGTGAGTGAGTTTTCTTGTAAGGGCTGGTTGGGTTGGGGTGTCTCAGGTCTCGGGTGGGTGGTGGAAATTTAGTATTTAGAGAGAGAGCGCGAAGGGGCCCTATTTATAAACCCCCTTCGTAGACTCGCATCCTTTCAAGCACGAGTTTTTCAGTGCACATGTTCAAGCTTTCTTCCTCTTCCACCTCGGTCGATCATTTTTCAAAGTTAGTCCAGTCGTTCCAGTCCTTTGCTACTTGTGGTTTCGTCAGAAGAGTGAGAGTGAGTGGTTGGTGTCTGGCGTGTCTAGATTGAACAAAAGCAGCAGAACAAGAGAGGGTCTTTTTTACCCCCCTCTCCACAACGCACTGCACCTTTTTCTCATGTGCAGACTGCAAGATGATGTCGTCTGCCTTCTTGTTAGAGTTCTTTCGGTAACAGAGCAGCTGAAGTCTTTTTCTGTACTTCGGTCCTTCTCAACCCTGCCCGACTCCTAGCAAGTAATAGTGCTTTCATGTCTCCTTCCCCTCCTGCTCAAAGATTGATCCCTTGTCTGCTCCAACTCTCCAATTGCCCTCTGCAGTAGACATTTAGATCCCACCCCTCTTCCCCTCCCGACCCTCCCGACCCGTTGGTTCTGAGTTGTGCCTTCTCTTCGCCGTCGAATCATCAAATCAATCATTCGCGGAGGAGTTTTTTGCTGTTCGTTGAGACACTCACTACTCACTAAAATCAAATCGGTGCTGCGTTCGCCAAGCGCGCTACAAATCGCAGGAAACTTTTTTTTGTTCCTGACGATACGTTCAGAGAGCTCATATATTTTGTTACTCTGCCCCCAGAGAGAGAGGGAGAGAGAAAGAGATTCCTAGAGAGAGAGAGAAATCCGAGAGAAAGTGAGGTAGAGAAAAAAGAGTGATAGGGAGGAAGTTGACTATGATGGAACAGAAGTGCGAGAGTATAGATTTCAGCATGGAGCAGTCGCTTAGGCATCATGAGTACTTCATGTCGGCAGCTGCAGCAGCTAAGATTAAGATGCAGAACGACAGTCATCACCACCATATGATGGATCTGCCGAGTTCAACGTCGGCAACATACTCAGGCATGGTAAGAATGCCAGAGGTGTACCCGGATCATAATGCAGTGGCATTGGCTCGATTGAAACTACCGGGTCCCGAGAGCCCCGAGTCCACTTCCAGCTCCGCCTCATCTTCCTATGGAGAAGGTGCAGGAGGCGTCGAGCAACCCACCAAGGAAGGGGCCGAGGCCAGGCTGCAAAGCGGTGGGGCGATGGTCGAGAGTTTTGGTAGTGGATGTGCCAGTACCACAGACTTCCACCTCAACCTCGCATCGCAATTTTTCTCCATTTCCAACCACTTGCAAGGTCCATCGAGTTCATCCGTAGGACCCAGCGTGAGCAGCAGCACAGCTCCCCAACCGATGTTTGCCGACCTGCTTCCATCGTTTGCTGGCAGTGCGAGCATTGTGTCGTGGAATCACCAGCATCCATCGGTTGCACAGGGAGGGAACTTTTCTAATCTCTCCACTGTCACGGGCTCCGATCGAACACCCCCGCCGTACTTTCATCTCATGGGGGTCGATCAACACCATTACCACACCTCCCCACCCTCGGGTAGTGCCGGACATCCCCAGCAGCTGATGCACCAATTGCCAGCTGCCGGGGACGATCCTCGTGCACTGGTCGTCGGAGGGGCTTCCCACAGCAGTCATGAGCATCATCAACATCATCATCAGCAGCAAGTGCAGCTTCAGCAGCACCATCAACAGCAGCAGCAGCAGCAAGTGCAAGTTTTACAGCAGTTGCAAGCCGCGCAGCATTTACAGCAGCTTCTTCAGCTTCAGCAGCCGTTCAACAGCAACAACAGCAGCAGCAGCAGCATGATTCAGCAGCAGCAGCAGCAGACGCAAATAAGGCAGCCGCAACACAATTCGTGGAGCGACGCTTCGAATCTGAGCCCTCGGGGCCAGTGTATGAAATTCCAAAAGCATGATAAGCGGGTCGGGGCTGCTGGAGGCCCTCGACAGACAAAGCTGTACAGAGGTGTCAGGCAGAGACACTGGGGTAAGTGGGTCGCGGAGATTCGACTGCCCCGCAACCGCACTCGTCTGTGGCTCGGAACCTTCGACACCGCAGAGGAGGCCGCCTTCGCATACGATCAAGCGGCTTACAAGCTGAGGGGAGAGTATGCGAGGCTCAATTTCCCGGCTGTGAAGCACCCAGTGAGATTGGATGGCACCAGCTCGGCAGGGGAGGTCTGGCCGGGAATGTCTGGGAGAGGACCTCCTGATCAAATTCGTCCTCTGCCATCGACTCTCGATGCCAAGCTGCAGACCATCGCTCTGCATAACAGCAATCCGTCTCGAGATTTCTCGTCAGGAGTGCACCATCATCGGACTACCAGTGCCAGTAACGCCACCACCACCACCACCACCAACAACATGGCCAGTGATCAACAAGCTGCAAGCATGTACGCGAGTCCAGCATCGACTGTCACCACTGCGACTGCTGTGCACGATTGTGGCGATCAACAACCCACCGGAACCTCCAGGTTCGCGCCTCTGCAAAATAGCATGGAGCTCGCGCACCAGGGGGCCACTCCGGAGGGGGGCAGTTGTTTCGATGACGAGTATTTGCGGAGGTCTTCGATCGTGGATTCCAGCCGAAGGGAAGCTCTGGGAGCTGTCGTAGGAGGAGGAGGAGGAGGAGATAGCAGTAGATACATGAACGACTGCGCGAGCCTGAGCCCCCCGATGCTGGTGAGCGCCGGGGAGTCCGGATCAGCGTTCTCGCCAGGCAGGTCAGAATGTGACACTTTGAGCAGCGGCAGCGCCACGTTTACTGACAGTGGCACGATTTGGGCGGAGATAGATGACAATCTGCTCAACAACGCTCCGAGCCTCGATGTGACCAACTTGACGTGGGATGTTCTCGCCATGGCGCCCAAGGTCCAACAACATCAGCAGCACCAGCAGCATCAGCTGCAGCAGCAATCTGCCTTCTCCTCGGCGACAGCGGCAGCAGCCATCAGCACTCAGGCTGCTGTAACTCGACCGCTGTACGTTTGGAGAGATTGCAAGTAATCTTGTGCCAGTCAATTCAGGCTCCAAGTAGCTGGCTGCGGTGGCGAAGGAAGACGCTGAACTTCACTCTTTCTTTGCCGTGGATGGGCTGAGCTAGTGATGTTTCGAGGCCGCGGGGCAACGCGGGCATTCGTCCATCCGTCCTTCCATCATCCCTGATCGGTGTACAGCAGGCGAATAAGCGGATGTTGGGAAGGAAGGAAGGAGGAAAACGGAGGAGGGAGGGACGAGGAGCACAGTACTGACTGTCATTTGAAGTTTGGAGTCGGCTGATCGGTGCGAGGTCGAGGCCTTTCCCTTTTGAAGGAGCTCTCAATTTACCCTCTCGGGTTTCTCACACGGCAGCCGCAATTTTTTTAAGATCGGCGTGCACGCGCGGAAGGCCGAGGGATTAGATTTCTTTTACACATTGGGAAGTTCTTTCAGCACATTGCTGGCAGCTATTTTGGTGGGTTCTGATCTGGCTATGCCTCGTCCCACTCCTTTTTGTACAAACCTTAGAATCACACACAGAGAGAGAGAGAGAGAGAGAGAGAGAGAGAGAGAGAGAGAGAGAGAGAGAGAGAGAGAGTCACACACACAGAGAATACACACACATACACTACACACACACACACACACACACAGAGACACAGTCGACGACGATGACGACGACGACGACGACGATGACCACTTTGTCACCCACACAAGAGGGTTAGTTGGTTTCCTTTTCTTCCCGAGGTGGCGGAACACAATCATGACACAGTTACATCTGCCTACCCTCGTTCGACATCTCATTGGACGACATCGGGGCTGGTGGGTTGGCTGTTTGAAACAAGTTATAAGCAAGCTTGCTGCTGCTGCAGCAGTTGTTGCTAGCGCTGTAGGTAGTATTGTAGAGGATGCACGGCATGCCTACAGGCACTTCTAAGGCCCTTTGAGATCGACGAATCTTAGATAGATTGTAGATTCTTAGCACGGGCCTTCTCCATGATGGCTCTCTTCGTTTTTGGGACGAGCATCAGGGCGAATTTTGTTGGATTGCTAGTAGTGTAGAAATCTTGTTCTGCAGCTGGAGTGATCTTTGTATATTTCAATAAGGTCCAGTAGTATTTCCAGTCAGCAGTTAGCCAGATAGATTCTAGATTGGGATATCTAGATGTCTGTCCGTCGGAGTAATTTTTTCATTCTCCGATTTGCCTGCCACATCGACGGAGCAAATTTTAGTAGTTCCAGGTTCAAGCATAGACAGACAGACAGTTAGCACCAGAGTGACCACCCCCCATCGAGCTGGACTCCTTTTTTTCTAGTACCAGCTCGAGCTTGTGGTGGATCTGATGGCTGCCCTGCAGTCTTGCATTGTGGCATTAGCTCGATGATCATCAATCCTTTTAATGATGATGATATCGATGATGATGAATAGAATTATGTTGTTTCTGCTTTTATCACATGCTGTAATGTACTTCCCGACTTCTTCTGGATCTCCAGCCGATGAACGCTTCCATCTTCTTCTTCTTCTTCTTCTTCTTCAGCTCACACAGAGCGATCAGTCCTTCCTGAACACCTTTGAAATACATGCTCTCGTCTTCCACTTCAACCACCCCCTCACTCCTCACTCAGTAGCTGCAATCGAGCCAAAAGTATGCATAGAATCGGGTCAACGGAGGAACGACTGGCCAAATTATCTAAAGCTTTCTCTCCTGGGTGGGATCCAGCGCCCGATCTAAATATAGACTGATTTCTCGCGCTAAGCCAGAACTCGGTTGCTTACAGCAGCACTCATCGATGAGTGATCAAAGGGAGATGAAATCTTATCCGAGTAGCTGCTGGCCATACGCATTTACAGCTTTGTGACCTGAGCAAAAAATGACGAGTGGCTCGTGGCTAGGAGTGGAAGGGGCTGTACGTACAACAGACCGAGCTTTTCCACAGCTGACTCACAGCTTCCTCTCACTATCGAGCGCGGCTGTGGAAGAGAGCACGAGCTCATGACCATGTGGGGGTGCTCGGATATGCCTACGGCGTTCCCACGGGCCCTTGTCGCAACATGTTCCCCAGGCAGAAATCAGCATGAATCAGATGGGAGGATAAGTTCAAATTTCAGACCGTTTTGTATGGCCGTAGGCCTCTGGGAGTATGAGAGGAAGATGATGTCGATGTCGATGTCTTAAGTCGAACCGAGAACGATTTTCTCCAGAAAGCGTGCATGCATATGTCTCAAGACTGGATTCCAGAGGACATGGAACTGAAAACCGGCCCCTGGCTTAAAATAAGGCAGCCCTCCTTGCCTCGCTAGGCCTGAATAGAAAGAGAATTTTGGAGATCAGGAGAGCATGCAGTACGAGTGTGATATTGTGGCCCCCAGGTCAGGCATCCATCTTCCGAGAGATAAATCGGGACTTCTACCCGCATCACAGCAGTCAAAGGTGCACGGTTCTCAGGTGGCATGACATTTCGAACGGGGGTGGTCAGCACTCACTCACTCTCTCTCTCACTCAGTAGTTGCGCATTGGATCACATGTGCTCATGTTCATGGTCACATAGAGCAGGCGGCGGGGCAGTTTTAAGTGCTTGCCAGTACGGTACGAGAAGAAGGTAGAATAAGTGAACACCGTGACTCAACTGACAGCTCGGGTGTGCAATCGTTTTCCCAATCGGTCGTTCGTGAAGTTGAGATCGGATTGAAAGTCCTGGGAACAGTTCAGACTCCACAGCAGAATCTGCTTCCAACTACCGACTCTCATTGGAGGTGGTCAGATTGACAGACGTTCGTGGGATCTAAGTTAGTATAAGCGCCCATATAAGTGGCGCTATATTACTCATTAATGATGATCACTTTGCCTGCAAACCGCCGTCAAACCAAGTAGCTATGGCCATCTGCCGCAACTACAAGCAGCAGCAGGAGCTGTCTGGAAGGTCGGTCGAGTCAAAGCATCTTAGCCTAGCGGCAGGCTTTATCGGTCCTTTTTTTAACAGCACAATCAGACATGCGCATGCTCCTTCATGTTGGAAAACGACTAGACAGCAAACATCCAGCAAATTCGTCATAAAGTGCAGGGGCGGGAACTGATGGATAACCCTTGCCTGCTCGGACCTCACTATCTCTTACATGGCTGATTGAAAGATACCTCTCACTTGCTCACTCGCTCACTAACTCAGCCCGGGGCGGGCAGGGCCGGGCTGGGCTCGTGCAACAAAGTAGATAGCTGGAAATTAGTCCATAGTCTCATCATGTAAACAACCAATAACGATGTGGATACACTAAAAGACCAGAGTTACGGATGTATCTATGCGGCTTGAAATGTATCGTACATGTCTACTACGAGTGTATGAGAGAGGAGGGTACGGGGTTGTAATGAATGAAAGAAATATGAGCAACAACTTGACGCACACGACTGTCACATTTTATTTAACCTCGTCAAGTCCGCTGAGCTGCTGCTGCTGCTGCTGATGGAGCTGCAGCTGGTTCTGAGTTGATGCATTATCAGTCGGGTCGTGGTACTTGGAATATGAAATGTCCTGGTACTCCCGCTGCTTGAAGTCATCAGGACACACAGCCTCGGATGCATGACTGGCTGCAAGTAGGAATGTGGGGCGGTGCAGCAGTGATGCTTCAACGGCCTCAGCGTCGGCTTCGAGTATGGTCCAACTTGTTGTTACTTGTTTATTGAATGGAGACAAGGGGGAATTCAAGTTGATGAAAAGGATCGATCATCCACTTTTTAATCAGTCAGAGTTTCGCGATTTTCCATGGCGCCCATCGAGCTAGATTGTGTGAGAGCTCATCTAACGGTTCTGCGTGGGCTTAATTCGTACGCAGTGTTTCTATTTAAGTGACATGTTGTTGTACTGGTTGAAGTCACAGCAAGTGAGGGGGAGGGATTAAAGGCACTTAGTCTACTGTGTGTCGAGGAATATTTTGAGTTGCAGGCAAGGAGGACGAGCAGGCCAGTGGATTAGAGACCTTTTCACAGAAGCTCGATCGGATGGGCCCCGATGCCAAAAGCAAACTTGTGTCCGACTCGTACGAACAAGTTGGACGTGGCTGTAAAGAGTAGAGCAGAGAGCAGGGAGCAGAGAAGATGCCCATCTCCATAGTCAGCAGTCCACGATAACGACACCACTACGCTGGGTGTGACCGATCCTTCTAATATTCCCTACTTTGGCCAGGCATTTTCTGAAGTTTCATATTTCGTATGATATATCTATCTATCTCTCTCGCTTTCTATCCATCGCCTTTCATGCTGTTGGCGGTTTCCCACTCTGTCCGCTATATACGAATGTCATCCGACCATGGCTCAGGTAGCTTGCTAGGTATGACCAAGAAGTCATCGAAGAATTACTCCTCGTGCCGACAGATACCTGGTCGCGTTTGTAACAGTATCAGTCCTAGCACTGCTACTCAGTTTTGCCGACGTTTCTGGTCTTTGCGAGCGAGATTGTGACTATATTTAAGGCCTGCATCATCGACCACTCCTTGCAAGATGCATCGTACTCGTCGCTGTAAGCTGAGAAGGACATGCGACTCAGAAGTCTTAGACCATAATACTCACACCGTGTGTGCAGCTAGCTCTCCTCTGTCCTGCTTGGTCTAGCAATCTGTTTGGACTAACTAACGGGACCAAGGCGTTCCTCTCCGTTTTGTCGTTTGTCTCGAGTATGCGCAGGCAGTTTCGATCGTGAGCTGGGGATGGATGAACTCCGAGTCGAACCAAAGACTGGAGGGTGATAGGCTTGTAATGTCCTCATTGACATCTTCGTATGCTGCATAGTCCCCTGCATACGCAAGAGCTGACCGACCATGGTCGGGTCAGCCATGACATACGTTGCCTCGCCCTGTGCTGTAAAGCAAAAGTCCTGAGTACCGAGTCCTAAACCTTCCAGTCTACTCAGATCTCTTCGCTTGAGGTCTGAGCCTCAGTCAACTGATCATGTCATGGGTTGGCTAGCTATGGTGTCCAATGCTTGCATCGCGATCTGGTAGTCATGATCTTGTTCCAAGACTTGGGTGCTAATCGAATTTATTGTCATTCCTTTACGGATGATTCTGCACTCGCTGTTGCCAGTCGTGTTTATCAGATCTTCTGTCTACAGATCTCTCGACATGTCACGATAGCTTTCATTCTGCCGTTCAGACAGCTGCGCTCATTCCCACATAGAGAGAGAGAGAGAGAGAGAGAGAGAGAGAGAGAGAGAGAGAAAAGAAGGGATGTACTGACAAGCAATGTCTGCCGACATAGTTGGCCATGAACATGGTTGGCCGACGATCTAGGTGTCGACGACTAATGAGAAACCGAAGGAGAAAATGGAGTCTGTCGCACGTCGTGTGTTGTGTGAGTGTTTACCGCCCAAGTAATAAATATGGACCTGTCCCAATGGAACAAAAGCCACTTCGAGATGTTTCTAGAACGAGTTCGTAAAATTCTTGGGTGGAGACGTTCCCCGCATGAGACTATAGTTTCTGGTCGGTCGGCTTTCGTGCTGTAAGTTGCATCTGGCAGTGCCGTGTCCTAGAGAAGCGTAGCTCATGGGGTTTTTTATTGGGTGGGAGTCTTTTGCTTGTGGACCGTTGCTGATTGTGTTGCCCGCAGCCATCGATTTTATTTCTTTCTGATAGGTTGTAAACAGTATGCAAACGTCGGTTCTACAGCACATAGCTTTTGCGAGCTTACAGTAGACTCTGAAATCCAATTGCATCTAGTATCTGGACTATGCATCGTCGCCATTAGTAAGGCACTTACAGCGGAAGTATCTAGTAACCGTCGATTGTTTACAGCGCAAAGTTTTACAACACAATCTCGAGCTCTGCTCATGTGGACGTCGTCTTACACAGTGTTTGGTTCACGCTGAGCTTGGAGGACAAAACGGCACTCTTCGAATAAGGTGTGCAGCCGATGCAGCAGGCTATCGAAATTCCAGTTGTGCGGTAAACCTGGACTACCCATTCATTTTTATTGCTTTGTTTAGTCAGAGTGATGTGGTTTATGTATCATACCAAGTCTCTTCTGTAAGGTAGGAAAATGCAGGAATCATGGCAAATACTTGTGATTGTAGACATCCGTCTGCAGTTGCTAGTGTACAGGTAGTGGTTGACTTTTAGCTTTTCCTTCAGGCTAAATTACCGTTTTTCTGTTGGTTTGATTGGCTGCATCATTTTTGGTGATGAAAGTCCCCATCATACTATCTATCTCTGCGACTTTGAGTATCACTTGGACATATTAGTGAAAGTGAGAGAAGACCTTGTAACCGACAGTGAAGCAGTTTGTCATTGTGGACATTAAAATCGATGTCTGTCATCGACAGAGGTGCTGAGAAAATAACATTTAATACTTAATCATCCCAGTAATTCAGATATTTGACAGTTGCTTCCTGGATCATTACTGACTTTAAGAATTGCTTCATCAGCAACTCCCTGCACACCATGGTGTCCGATGGTCCTACAATTGAATCTCCTGAGGCCGACATCTACCCAAGCTCCGACATCATCCCAATCCGTTGATGGAAGCTGGATCCTGAGTGTTGCAGCTGAAATTAAGCTTGCATATTGACTAGATCGCAGTCTTCTACTGCGGATGTTACCGTTTGTCAGTGCAGAGAATCTTTTTACTCCAGAGACTGCCTCGTACGTCTTGAGAGAAAACGAAGAAACTCCTCTGAAGATTCATGCTCGATGAGTCAAGTCGTTGTTCCAGCTGTAAGCTCCACAGAATACGCTGTCAAAGCCATCATGACATGAATTCAGCTACCAGTTTAGCTTCACTAGACGGACAAAGAGCATGTCCAGTCTTAAAGTGCTCATTCGTTTGGAATGATCTGCCTTAGTGATCTGGCCGTATCTGTACATACGATCTGTGCAGATATGTTCCATCCGGGACTGAGTGCAGCTCCCTCCTTGGTTGTATACAATCGAGGTCTCCCGAACACTGCTGCCGCTGTTGCCCAGAACGAAGCATGAAAGCTTCGTAACCTTGCCTTTGCTATTTTCTAGGTCTATCAATCTTGTCACTTGGATAATATGTTCTATATTTCAGATATACGAATATAAGACTTGTTTGACATTCCTGTATGTTTGGACATGGAGTATATCAGTAAAAAGGTGAGGAATGTTTCGGATGTCAATCTCGTATGCAGGTTTCTGTTCAATTTTGAGTAGTGTGGTCTTGGACATTCCAAAGAAGGTACATATTTTATCTATTAAATCCCTTGGAACGGTATAAGATCAGCCGTGATCCTATTTTGTTTGCCTGAATGAAAGAAATCTCGTAAAGAGGAAATAATTCTTATATGAGCTTTATTTCTTCAGGGTCGTCGCGGACATCACAAGGTTAGTATGATCACATCAGATTCTCCACACAGTCTCAAACTCCACTGTTCAGCTCGTCAACGTGCTGCACATTGATTTGGAGCAGTGCCAATATCACGCAGGAGAGTGCAGGAAACATTGCTTGTCATGCTAACATTCATTGTGAGACGAACACTGTAGGCCCTGTCCCGTGATGCATCCCGTTCGTGGCTTCAGAGCTTGTCTGGAACGAGCGTTGTTGCACTTTCTGGAGCTCGCAACCCTTGAAGTCAGGTCCACAGCAGCTCACGTGAGAAGGAAGCCGCAGCAGGAAGAGAGAGCATCCATGGATGAGTATCGTTTTGCGATACATGATGGATCTTTGGGCTCCCAAAAAGACGATTCACCCGTGACGTGGTTTCTGTCTGTAGCACCACGTGCCTCAGCCGCAAGCACTACGTGATACTTTCTACTGTCATCTTTAACGCACTATACTATTCCTACTACGCCAAAAAATCATTCATGACAGCTTAGCAACACTTCCAAGTCCCGACTCCGGCCTTCCAAATTTGCCAACCCACAAAGCATGACATGGACGCGTTGCTCGAAACTTTAGAGTCCAGGTTGTACCACACCTGATCAAATTCTCATTTCCAGGCGGTAGTGTCACAACGACATGCACCACAGATTACCATAAGACAGGACTGGATCCTCGGTGCTTGCTTGATATAAAGCCTGTACATATACGAATCAAATTCTGCATTCACTGTTTTTGACGTACGTGAATATCCATACAGGGCCCGGCTCCGGCTCGGAGGAGGGCAACTTGTGTCAGAAAGTTGGAATGTAGGCAATTTTATTTCGTATATTTTCCCCTTCTTCTTTCTTGTGGAACGTGCACGCCTATGCCCATTTGGCTACACACCACCAAGACACTGGCTGGGATATTATTCCCGACGGATCTGTGGTCCTAGTATGTCATTGTGCTCACCACCTACATTCAGAGTAGCTGGTTTCGTGTTTTGAATCTCAAGGTTGTTTGGGATGCTTTGAAGCCTGCAGTTGATAAATTTATTACGGATTATGTAGTGTGCATGACAGGAAACACAAACGGCGGGTACGTTGTGTCTTTCTCAATAGACAGATGTCGCGTTAGGCATGATATGCAACAACGGACTAGTAGAATTGGTAGTTCATGCATTGAGCACGTATATGAGTCTAAATGATTGCAGTTCAGACAGAATGTTCTGCTCACATAACCTGCAGTAGCAGGCTTATCTAAATAACAACTGCCCCACATGCCCGGGACATGTGCATTTATTGATTTTGGAATATTAGTTTTTATTATTGATAATTTTAAATTTAATTTTAAAAATTATAAATATATGTTATAAAAATAAAATTATTAAAGAGATAAATTTAAAATATATTTTAAAATAATTATTTTAAATTGATCTTTTGATAATTTTATTTTTATAATATATATTTATAAATTTTTTTTATTTTTATTGATATGTATTATAAAATTAATTTTTTTAATTACAAAAAATAAAATTTTCTTTTATTAATTAAATTTATCAAATTATAAATTAATATAAATAAATTAATTTTTTTCATAAAAAAATAAATATCATATTACACATAAAAACAAAAAAAATTTAAATTTTATATCCTTAGTCCACAAGAAATGAAAAATATCATAACATATACAATAGAAAGATACAATCTATTATAGAGCAATATAGAGTAATATTATCAACAAACTCACCATATGTATATATGCATTAGGAACAAAATTGTAGTGATTACTTGCCTTGCAAAATTTAATGCCAAGTTCAGAATTAAGGCAAGTTGCTTAAAAGGAATCCATAGAGGGTTCTAACAAGAAAGCATTGAACGTGTTGAGACTAAGCAAAGGACCCAAGGTAGATAAAATGGCATCCTACGAAGTAATTTATTATCAATTGAATCTTCACCAGAGAGTAGTGGATTGAGAATGGTTCAGCGTCTCAACCACATTATAACTCAGACAAAAATATGTACCATCTTCAGTACTCGAGAAAGAGTGTGAGGCCCCGGATTAGCATTCTGACTCACCGAGATAGAGGCACTCAAATGAACTAAACCTTTGTGTGCTGCGAAAAATGACGGAGAGAAGGGACATGATTGCATCAGATGGACCATCATTTTCAAGGATACTTCTTATAAAAGTTTACTCTTGTCCTCAATCTAACAATATGAGTAGAGGAATGATGCAAAGCTTGAATCAATCATTTGCATATTCATCAGAATCGATGACCTTGCTCTTCGTAAAGATGAGTAAGTCAGTGATGGAGTGACATATGATAGGCGTCACCCGCGACTTCCCCATTACATGCCCCACTGCTCTCACATCTAAACCTGCTGATAACCGTCACCATGATGAGGGTGGTTTCAGCCAGCAGCAGTTTGCTGCATGGTGTCAAATTTTTGACAGAAGTGAAATATTATAATTATGATTTCAATAATCATAGTCAGCTTCAGATTATGATTATGGAAATCATAATTTGAAGCTGCCGGAGGATGTTTTGGTCTCAGTGCGCGTCAGGAGAACCTCAGAAAAGTGGCTCATCCTCTAACACTCGTCATCCGAATCATCCTGATACTCACTGGATGTAACAAGGCACTCCACTTAATTGGTTTACTTTACCTTCATGAAGTCAAAAACTCACCTACTCTTGACTAGCTCTAGCAACAGACTTTGCACACCAGTTGTCTTCTTCCTATTCAGAGTATGATCAGTTACCATGTAATAGCGAGTGAAAATATTAGACAAGCAATTCTTCCCGATAAAGCTCTCGTGAGGAGTAGATCAACCTGATCCTCAAGGAGAGAAGCTTTTGTGGCATCCTAATCTGGACAGGTGCAGCAACAAGGTTATGTGATTCGAGCTCTGTATTGGGAAAGGGATAATTGACTTTGTTCCAACTCTGGTCTTTGAACTGGAAATTCGCTGAGGTACATTCTCTCAAACAGCAGCCCCGTCAAAC
Source organism: Marchantia paleacea (assembly GCA_014180765.2). Classification (NCBI taxonomy): domain Eukaryota; kingdom Viridiplantae; phylum Streptophyta; class Marchantiopsida; order Marchantiales; family Marchantiaceae; genus Marchantia; species Marchantia paleacea. Next base: position 1,305,402 of record MUAA02000098.1, read on the forward strand.
GTCTCCAGGTCCGCACATACATTCCGTGTGGGACATAACTACCAGCATTGACCTTGCAGGTTTCTTTTCTGGACTCATACCTTCGCATACACCGCCTGACATATGCACTGATCTGGAACTACAAGGTTGACATAGGCATCGGATCTAGAGTTTGTTTGTAGCTGCCATCGAATATACACTCGGTGGAAAGTCCTCGCATATCAATCCTCAATGCCGTCTGCTATATGCACCAGTGTGACCATACTCACGATATACAGTCACACTCAACAGAGCAGCTTACCACGAATCATCACAGAGTATCTCAATGAAATTGATGCTTTATAGTAAGGTTATCGATGTGCAAAGTCTCATCTATATGCTGTACGGTCACTATACAATGAGCTGTGAGTAAACACTTTATAAAAGAGCAGCTTATCTTTTGATCTAGAATCTCGCATACAATGCTGGGTAAAGAGATGTATACAGGATATCCAGTAAAATAAAATAAGAATGGAGATGCAATAAAGAGAGACACGGTCATTTCCAAGAATGATAACGCAACTTCATTGTTATCTGTGCCCAACCCTCAATGTTTAGACGTTTCTGGACAGCCATATGTGACCTTGATCGACATTATTGGTAAAACGAGGAGACCCCGACAGCTTCCTGATATGAAATGGATGCTGAACACAGTAAAGGAAAGGAAAGGAAACTGTGCGCAACATATGCGACGATCCAGTCCAAAAACTACCGCAAAACTTTCCATTTTCGGTTGAGGTTGCTTGCTTTCTGTATCCGTGTGCTGTCAATGTGGCTATAGCCGTAGCCTAAGGAGTTCAGCTAATCTTAAGAACTTGCTCGACCTCACCTGCAAACGGTCATGCCCAAAAGCTGTGAGCATACCACATTTATCCTCAATTCATGTACGACTGTCTTCGTCTCGTTGCATCCATTAGATTCAGCACTATTGTGCGTCTTGGCTCCTCTGTGCTGTGTGTACTTTAGTTTTACATAATGGTGTAGTTATACAAAGACCAACTTAAAGTTGAAGATGCCTCCTAAAACGATAAGCCTGGGGAACTGAGCACCCTAAGTAGCTTCACCATCGTTCAGACTTTAAATTACGAGTAAACTTCCACAACACTCATCGACTTGCAACAAGCAGAAGTATCGTCATCACAGAGCTGTCCATGTTAGTTGGTCATGGCTCTTAAAGGTTTTATGTGTGAGGATAGGGATAACAATACTTGCAGAGTCGTTTGAATTCAGTTATCGAGTGACAACGTTTTCGTTTTCTCTGCTCCTTTTCAGACGCACTGCTTTGATACCAGACTCCTGGCTGTCATCAGGGAAATCTGCCCTTTGGATTATCTATGAATCAGATCTTGAACGTGCTTGCCAGCAGCAGAGCCAGGGGTCCGTGAGGCTGTGGCCCAGTCAGATTCATTTATTGAACTTGTTGTAGTTTTTTCATACCACTCTAAAATTTACAGGGAGTCGATGAGTCTCACTTGGGTTTTCAGTGACTTAAAAAATAAAGGGAGACGCTTTCCTGTAAAAAAAATCATGAATCTCGTGCAAACTGGATTAGTGGTGATCTGATTTCAGATGTCAGGACTGATTCTTGAATTTTAAAAGCATATCACAGATTACAGATAATAGAATCTGAATAGGAAAACTATGAACCCTGCAGTTGGTTGTAAGATTCTGTGTAAGCTCCAGGCTCAGAATCGTGGCTCATCACTGGTGCTCGTTATAGTTGTGTAGGATCGTTCAGACAAGACAAACAACGGAAACTCATGAATTTCTCCCATGGTTCTTGTTATGTTCATAACAATCCAATAGGAGCTCTTGCAGGTGGTGAACACTGGAGGTGACCGTCACTGTCCGACTTCTTGTTTGTAGTTTGAACACAATTATATACCACACACATAGTTACCGGAGCTCAAAACTACTGCAAAATGCTTGAAACCTAGAAAAGTTCAAACTACGGTACTTTCTCAAAACCGGAGGAAGAACATAACGACCTCACATTCCATCACCTACCGTACATCGGACTTGACTCCAGCGCTGGAGAGCATCCGTCATTCTAACCTACGTGCTCGATTGAAATTACTAAATTGCCAATTGAGATTTTGAAATGCCGGGAAACTTAATGGAGAATATCTTAACTTAAAGACACGAGTATCGAGTAAAATCATCGAATCTTCCGATAGATTTTCAGGAATTACCGATTGCCCTTCGCATCTAGCGGCAAAAAAAATCCTCCCGATCACTGCTTGTGTCTACTACATGCCTCTCTGGTCGTTATGGTCTAATACAAGAAATCCATCCACAAGTCGATAACCTGCTTGCAGAGTAGGTTCTGTCCTCGTAGGTTGTGTCTTCGTAAGAAGCTACTTCATTCATTCATTTTGAACTGAACCAACCTTGCGTAAATGTTTGTTGTTGAAGAGTAGTTTTCAAGCATTCAGCAGGAGTTACACTGACTTTGTCTCAGACTTGGAACATTGTGATTGTTGAGATCAGTGCCCTGCACATGAAACCTGTGTCCTAATCTGGTTAACTGCCACACCTTTGTCAGATTGACAGGGACATTAGAACACCATCTTCTCATTTGGTGGAGTCAGAAGTGTATCACAAAGTCCTAAGCATGTAGATAAATAACCGGGAAACATGTAAATTTCCTCAGGCTGTAAAGAAGATAGTTAAGATCTGGTTAAGCCTTTCTCTTTTTTTTAGTAACTTGGGACTAATGGAATTGACGAGATTTGACTGGGGACAGTATGAGAGGGACCGTCTTCACTCTCAGATTGTACTCTCATCTTCTTCCTCCTTCTTCCTCGTCCTTAGTTGCTAGCATAGCTCCATATGATATTTAGGCTATTGCAGGCAGATGCCAAGGAGTCCGTTAAGGGGAGTGATATACTACTAATGGTGTTTGATGCAGTTTGAGCTTTTGGAGTTGGGAAGACTTCATAAATTTAACCTTTAAACTCTATTATGCAGTCCTTTTCCGGTATGCTTGGTTGAAGAGAGACTACTAGGGGGTGAGGATTGAGAAGCTGAGAGGCTTGCATGAGTTCCACTCGAAGATTGGGGAGAGTCTTTAAATGCGTTGATTGATTAGTGTTACCCATAGAGTGACAAAGTCACAAGCTATTCAATATTGATATGGGATATTAAACAAGGAGTTGAGATGTAGAGTGAGAGATGTCATCTTGCTACAATAAACATCACCTACATTGGCCATTTTGTTTTGTCTTGTTGAGCATATTGAGCTCAACTTGCAAGAGGAGAAAGTGATGATGATAAATTTAGCAAAGAGTCATCATCTTCATCAACTCCTTCATGCAACTAGTCTACAACATAAACCTGAAGTGATTATGATAGATGTGTGGGATAGTCTAAACCATCCGGATTGAGTGGTGAAGGTGTCGGATCGCGGTCACTTCTATCATTTTCATGTGGGATGGTGTGTTGGATATGTGGTGGACCACATCACAAGAAGGGTTGACTTCAAGGTCAAAGAGTGGATCCTATTGGATCGAAATCATGTAAGCATTGTCATAAACATGATCACATGATTGATTGATGTTTTGATGTATATATGGAATTGTGATGAATGAGAGTTTCCATGGTCCCTTGAAGAGTACTAGGAGTTCAATATGGAAGGATGGTGGTAGAGGATCAACCCCTAGTCATATGGTAGCCCATGAGGCTAGTCATGAGATGAACATGACATCTTGACTCGAGCAGTTGGAGCAGAAAATAACGAGTATGCATATATCCCAACAAAGATTAGATTCTAGAGCTATGTCTGTACTTCCTATGATGGAGATGTTGTACATTTCATGTGTGCAACCATGTGCACTTGATGTGGCTCATAGATTATTAAGTCTAGAGGATCATTAGTGCAGTTGGATCCACAAAGAGGAGAGTTTGATTAACAAATCAACTTTCATGAGTCTTTCACATTGTGTGAGGCACTCAATACCTCATCCATGGCTTGTAGATGACATATTGGAGAGATGAGGGTGGAAGCTAGTATTGGTGTACTTGGAGATGAAACAAGTAGGATCCAACCTTTGACATCGTCTAAGATAGTCCCCAACACAACGTTGGGGGTGGCAAAGACTCTTGTTCATTCTCTTGTTTTCTCATCCAAGGATTTATTGGCATTAGAAATTTCATCATCCCATGTATTACGATTGACAACTACACTTTGCAAAAGAAAAGAAGATATTTTGGTCGCTTTTGGTACTAAGAACACTAGAATTTTTGATCTTGGGATCTAGACCGCTACTAATGGAATTTGGCAAGCTACTGCCGCTAGACTGATGGAGTTACCAAATGCAATGATCTTGGAGAATATGAGTGATGTCTTCTATTTGATGAGACATTCAAGAAAGGTTTATTGACATGTGACCTCCGGACTGACTCTCACTCAGGTTTACCTCCGATGGCTTTTTGGAAGCTCATCATGAATCTAGAAGGACTTGTTCCCACCCTATGACCATGACCCTAATGCACACTCTTACACAAACTCTCAAAGTCCAAACTCGATGATGCAAATTCTCACAAAGAGTAAGATATCATTCAAAAGGAAGGGATACTTTGATGATCAAAGTCTTTATTGATTCAAGTCTCCAATCCAAACATGACTTCTCCAAAAACCAAGCTTCCCAAAACAAGTGCTCTCCAAAACTAAGATCACAAAATTAACTTCTCCCAAAACTAACTTGAGAGGTGTTTTTCAACCTCTCTATTTATACTAATTAGAATCTTACCTTAGTAACTATAAATAACCACCATATAACCTTCTCTTATCAAGTTTAATCGAGGTAGAAATCACAAACCCTAATGAAAAGGGTATATTGCAATAAGCAATTGGTCCACTTGGATCTTCTATAAACTCAACTACACTCCAATTGACTTTAGTGTACCAAGTCAATCTCACCCCTAGATTTAAGGGTATTCACTAAATCCAACCAATGAAAACTAGTCCAAGTCAAGGAAAGTCAAGATATCCATGTCATAAAATCTATTCCTTAATTCCTACTAAACAACAAAATAGTTTATTCTCATATACCACACAAGGAGCAACTCTATATTTTCCTCCAACTTAACCATAATTAGCTAGACATAGTCATGAGTAAGATAGACTTAGTCACAATTTAGATATACTCATTTTTCATCCTACATGTACAACTATGTGTTTTACATATATCCTAAGACCAAGATTTCACTCCGTCCTTGGAGTGAAAAAATCTGATCATCGATGAAATGGTTTCAAGTTTTCATGATTCACCCAGTCAAAATGTCGTCCTCCCAACTCCTTCAAATCGTAAGTAAAGTTTCCACACACTTTGTGAACTATAAAAGGACCAAATTCATTTGGAAGAAATTTCTTTTTTGCTCTCTTATATCTAATGGAGTCGTAAAGTATTACCCAATCATATTCTTTGAAAGCCTTCATCTTCTTTGTCCCAAGTCGATTATCATGATACTTCTTATGTAATTGTTGAGCCCGCTTCACACGTACCATGGCCACAACTCGAGACTCCTCCAACTCCAACAATTATTGCAGACTTGATTTGATAGATTTTACTCCATTTGTACTCTTTAACTTCCGTTGGATAGTTAAGAAGATCATCAAATCAAATTAAATTGGAAGTTTTGACTCAACACCATATACCATACGGAAAGGTGAGTACCCTGTTGATGTCTTCCAAGTCGTCCGATACTCCCACAACATAACATGTAGACTTTTGTCCCAAATTTGCTTGCTCTCGTACATGTTTGTATTTTTTGCCAACATCATGCAAAGTGTATAGTTGGTTCGCTCAGCCAACCCGTTAGCATTGGGTTTGTAGGAAGTAATCACTCGTGCCTTGATGGAGAAATGATCTAACATGGCTTGTATTATGTTTCCAACAAACTCACCATCTCTATCTGATACAATTTCTAGAGTGCATCTAAATCTAATTATTATACTCTCGTAGAGAAATCTACCCACTTATTCATCACTAGTACATTTTAGAGGTCTAGTTTCTACCCACTTGGTTAGATAATCTGTAACTTCCACAATGAACTTGTTATTACGGAGAAGTAAGATTCAAGGGTCCATTTCTCAAAAGAACCTAAAATAGGAACTGATGTCAAATGAGGGATTTTCATAGACTTTTTAGCAAAAGCTTGACACACATCACAATAATAGTTTGCATCTAAGATCTTAAATGCAGTTACCTTCCCTGCAAAGTGTACTCCACATACCGAGCCTTCGTGAAACTCCTTCATGAGTTGGATTGACTCCTCCTTTCCAACAGCCCATATGAGTAATCCATCTGCTCCTTGATGAAACAACACGTCCTCTATGATGGTATAAGGTTCACATATCTTCACCTGTAACACTGAAGCAATGACTCCGGAATGACTTCCAAGATGAGAGATGGTATTCTCAAGACCTCTTCTTGCTTTATATACTGTAGGACTAGAGGAGTCCGAAATCCAAACTATGCCACATGGCTAACATACGTAGGTTGCATGTTTTGTTATCTTATCCTAACCAATTCCTAACAGACGTCTAGCACACAATCTGATCCACCAATGCATGGTAGCCACCTCGTCATTTACCCTTTTACTTTTTGGATAGTGCACACCACTATCTTGTCTTTTTGTGATCTAGTGATCACTCTACGCTTTGGCTAAACTAATTATAACTAACCAAGATTGGTTACAAACCTCCCCCCATTTAAGTCGCAACGTCCTCGTTGCAAGAAGACTCAAAAGTCTCTACAAGTATCTTGGCATTTGTAAGATTTGCCAATGGTTCCCAAGTAGCTTCATAAAGTGGATAACCTTTCCATTGGACTAGATATTCCACTTTGGTGTTCCGCTGCTCTCTTGTCCGTTTCTTGAGGATTCTCTCAACCTCATATTCCTCTACACCATCAATCATGGCTGGTAAAGGAGGAGGTTGATGTGGGTTGCCAAAGGAAGGAGATCGTGGGGTATACTTCCTCAAGAGAGACACATGAAAACGGGATGTATTTTCATGTGTGTTGGCAACTCTAACTTGTAGACAACTTCTCCAATCCATTTGGACAATCAAGAAAGGTCCAATAAACCGTGGATTTGAACTTTCGGACCCCTATTAATGACAAATTGGTAGTAGACAACCACACACGATCGCCTTTTTGAAACTCCACATGTCGTCGATGAGCATCAGCATATTGTTTTTGCCGATTTTGGGCAATGGCTAATTTGTGCTTTGCTGGTGTACTCCTCGTTGGACTTGTGCCACAAACTCGTTCTTTGCTTCAACTTGGGTTGATGGTTCACGCATGTGACCTACACTCACCAAGCTAGATGGTGTGATAGGGTGTTCTCCATACATCAAGAAGAAAGGGCTGACTTTTGTGGATGCATTGATTGAGTTATTATAAGCAAACTCAATCAAGGGTAAAGATGCATCCCAACCGTCTTGCTCTTCCAAAGTGAAAGCTCTAAGCATGTCCTCAATAGTCCTATTTGCTCTTTTCGGTTTGCCCATCTGTTTTGAGGATGATAAGGTTTGGACATGGCTAGTTTTGTTTTGAATAGCCCAAATAGAGTTTTCCAAAACATGCTAGTAAATTGAGTGCCCCTATCGGTGATGAGCACTCTAGCTAAGCCATGTTGAGCAAAAAACTGCATCCATATAAATTCGAGCAAGTTCAGGAGTGCGATTCTTGTGTCTTTGTTGTGGGCCTAATATGGATCATCTTGCTCAATTTATCCACAAAAACGACTATTGAATCATAACCCGTGAGGCGTCCTTGGTAACTCACATACAATGTCCATCTTGACGTGCTCCCATCTTCTAGTCGGTGTTGGTAGAGGTTGTAGTAGACCTTTGGTTTTCGATTGCTAGCCTTATTTTGTTGACAAGCCACACAACTTTGAACATAGCTGGTGATGTCCTCTCTTAGTTTTGGCCAAAAGTATACTCTTTGGACGCCTTCAATGGTCTTCTCCACTCCTACATGGCCCGCAATAGTTGAATCATGTGCCTCCTCTAACACTGTTGTACGAAGGACAACATCTGAGGGTATCCAGATCTTTCCCTTGTATAACACCAATCCCCGTTCCAATATGCTCGACCCTGCTAAAGGGCTTGTGCAATCTCCTCATCCTCCTTGGTAGCTCGATTCAGGTTCTCCCACCATTCAGAATGAATCTTCACCTCAGTGATGTGATTAATGCATGGCATCCGTGTCAATGCATCGGCAAGCTGCTTCTTCCCCTCCACATACACGATCTTCATGTTGAAACGCTGTCGCCATTCAGCCCAACTGACCTGCCGCTTGGAGAGGTCCTTTTGAGTTTCTAAATAAACCAAAGGCTTGTGGTGCATCTCAACCACAAACTCCTTATCTCGAGATAGTGCTTCCAATGTTTAGTAGCCAAGACAATGGCTAACTCCTCCCTCTACGTGGTATGATAATTTTGCTCCGCCCGGCAAAAGTTTCCGTGAAAAAAAAGCAATTGGGTGCCATCCATCTTTCCTCTCTGTTGTAACACTCCTCCAAGCGCCACACTTGATGCATCCGTAGCAAGTTTTGTTGGTCTACCAGGTTCGTTCCATTTAAGGATTGGTGCATGTAAGAGCGCATCTTTCAAAGCCTGAAATGCAATCTCTTGAGCTGTACCCCATTGCCATTTCTGCCCTTGGCCTAAGAGACTTGTTAAAGCTTGAGCAATACGAGCAAAAGCTTCCACAAACCTTCTATAAAAGCCGGTTAAACCCAAGAAACTACGTAGTTGAGTCCGATTCTGCAGGGGCAGTCCAATTTTGAATGGCTTCCACTTTGTCACTCATGACTTGGATGCCATCAGCGCTAACTCTATGGCCTAAGTAATCTACTTCATTTTTGCCAAACTCACATTTTGACATCTTAGTATAGAGCTTATTTTCTCTCAACACTTGTAGTACTTCTCGTAGATGTTTTTGATGATCTTGTAAGGACTTGCTATATATCAACATATCATCTAAAAACACAATCACTGATTTATCCAGATATTTACGAAAAATATCATTCATCAGTCCCATGAATGTAGCAGGGGCATTGGTTAAACCAAATGGCATAACTAGATACTCAAAATGACCATATCTAGTTCTAAAAGTCTGTCTTTTTGTATGTCTTCATCCGCCACTTCTCGATCTGATTGTATCCGCTTCTAAGATCGAGTTTGGTGAAATACTTAGCTCCATGCAGTTGATCGAACAAATCATCCATTCTCGGTAATGGATACTTGTTTTTCACCGTTGTTGATTTAGAGCACGATAGTCCATGCACATCCGCATGGAGCCGTCCTTCTTCTTCACAAACAATACAGGAGCTCCATATGGTGACACACTTGGTTGGATGAACCCTTTCTCCAACATCTCCTCCACTTGAGCCTTGCATTCCTCCGGCTCGTTCGGTGCAAGTCGATAGGGACTTTTACAAGGAGGTGAACTTCCGGTAAGATCTCTATCTTGTGATCCACTCTCCTTCTTGGTGGTAAACCTGGAGGAAAATCATCTGGAAAAACATCTTGAAACTCGTTCAAGATACAAGTTAACTCCTCATGTATAAAAGATTGCTCTTTTGGGCGCTTACATCTCTAATTAGACCCAAGAAACATACATCTTTGTGACTGATAGCGGTTCTTCCTATCACATAGAGAGGTAAGTTTTTGTGTCCTGATCTAAGTCTATCTCCAAAGATCCTCCAACTCATAGTTTTTACTATCTTCCTTCGCCAATCTACCTCAAGATTATATTTTTCCATCCAAGGCATACCCAAAATAGCATCATAGCGAGCTAATCGAATTACTCTCCACTCCAAGGATTCCTTGTATTGCCCAATCTTCAACTCCACTTTCCTAGGAATGCTCTCAATGCTCTCTGTTTGCCCGTTTGGCAACTCTACCTTTCACTCTCATCTTTCTCTAAAGCTAATCCCAACTTTATAGCAATAGATCGAGATATGAAATTTTCTGTAGCTCCTGGATCAATCAATACTCTCACTTTTACTCCTTCTATCTCGCCATCCGTCACAATCAAACATGTTTCCTTCTTTCTCAAACCATTTTTACCTCATGTTTGTGCTTCCTTCCCTCGCCCTTCTTCCTTTTCATCGAACGAAGGGCTGCGAGACAAGGTTCTTGGTGCTCGTCGTTTCCCAGGTTTCCATCGGTCACTTCGTCTCCACCTTCAAGATTGTTGAGGGCTCGTTGATATGGGGATCTAGCTCCTCTTGCCAGAACTCGGGTACGGCAATTCATGGCAATGTGACCAAATCTTCCACAATTATAGCCTTTGCCTCATTTCTCGTCTTCCCTCCACTCCGTCTCCTCCTCTTGAATTTGCTTCTCGATGAGGATTCGAGTTGCGACGATCTCCTCCTTGTGCGTTCACTCCCCTTGGAATGAAATCTTCTCTCCTCCTTATGTTGCCCAACTCCATAGGCATGGGTCCATAGTATTGATTTGAGGGAACTGATACCTCTCCACCGTTGTGATAAACGTTGGACATTCGTTGTGCACACGCAATAGCCTCGTTCAAGTTGCTTGGATTGTCCCGAATCACCTCCTGTTGAATCTTTTTCTTTAATCCTCTCTTGAATAAATCAAGGGCTTCAGCTCCACTCATATCTCGTATCTGAATTCGAAGATCTCGAAACTCCTCAATGTACTCCTCCACACTTCCCTTCTATTCAAGTTTCCACAACCTCATCCGTGCCGTGATGATGGGATCAACTACTTGAAAATTCTGAAGAAGACCTCGCTTCATTCGCACTCCAAGTAACCTGTTGGCCTGACTCATTGAGCTCCATCATCCAACCCTGAAACCAAGTAGATGCTTTCTCCAACAACAAAGTACGAACAAAAAGACCTACAATGTGATCATTGATATTGAACAAAGCAAGATGATACTCCATTCTCTCAATCCAACCTTCCAAAACTCCCATGGTTCGACTACTGCCGGTAAGGTTCTATCTTACAAGCTTTTGTCATCTTGAGAATCATGGATGTCGAAGATCTAGCTCTCTTGCTCGTTGTCTTTGCTTGGGCTTCAAGAGCACGGGCTTTCCTTGTTTCTTCACTTTCCACCATGGATGGTGACGTCTCCATCTCCATTGGAGTTTCTCTCATTTTCCATTCCTCTCGCTTTGATTCTTTGTTAATTCTTGAGCTAACTCTTGTACTTGAGTCGACTTTGCTCAAATGCGTTTCTCAAATCTCTCAACTCTGAATCATTTCTCTCAAAGTGTCCTCCATGATTCGTCTCCGTCCCTCTCTCTCAAGTATAGGGTTAAGATGAACACTCTCCAATTTCTCAAGATTGGCAACACAAAAAGGAATAGGTGATGCTATCACCTCATGGTAATACTCCTCTCCAAAGTTTCTAATAACTAGGCTTGAAACATAGCTTTTAGGATGATACACACAATAGATTTCACACCGTGTGTTGAATCTCACGGTGGTGGTCTATTGAGGTCCATCTCTAAACTAAAATGTAAATCGTGAGATCCCAAGTAACATCGTAGGTGGACTATAGGTAAGATAATGGGATCTCGAGATCTCATCACTTGGTCCATGAAGTTGGCACCAAAATGATAAACCAAATATTGAGTCAATACGCTCTCTCAATGTATAACAGTTTGACATGAAAAGGATTAAGAAATGGGAATCTCGGTATTATTCTATCTCCCCCATCCATAACCTGCACCCACAATAACCCCCTTCCACTACTTGCAGCTCTAACAAACACTGCCAGCCTCTAACAAACACTCTCTCTCCTCAAATAATTGTACCAACCCAGACTATTCTTCCAAGAGGGGTGATCCACACTCATAGGAACAATAAGCCCGCTTCCGATACCATTGTAAGAATGAAGCAATGACTCGGAATGACTTCCAAGATGAGAGATGGTCTTCTCAAGACCTCTCCTTGCTTTATATACTGTAGGACTAGAGGAGTCCGAAATCCAAACTATGCCACATGGCTAACATGCGTAGGTTGCATGTTTTGTTATCTTATCCTAACCAATTCCTAACAGACATCTAGCACACAATCTGATCCACCAATGCATGGTAGCCACCTCGTCATTTACCCTTTTACTTTTTGGATAGTGCACACCACTATCTTGTCTTTTTGTGATCTAGTGACCACTCTACGCTTTGGCTAAACTAACTATGACTAACCAAGATTGGTTACATCACCAATGCATTACTCTCACGTGAATGCATGCCTTGGGGAAACTCTCCTTTCGATATAAAATCCCATATCTCCTTGTATTCCACCGGTACCTTTGTTATGATGTCCATCATCAGCATATCCTCATCTGGAAATGTATCATCCACCCGTTGATTTCCTTCATCATCGTATGCCCGAGACATCAAATCAACATTGACATGCTTCTTACTGGGTCGATTTTCAATGATCAAACTCTCCCAGTAATAACTTCCATCTGGCTATCCTACCATCAGCATTAAACTTGTTGAAAATGTACTTCAAAGCCTTGTGGTCAGTAACGATAGTAAATTTCACTCCCAACAGATAGTATCGAAATTTCTTGAGTGAGAAACCTAAAGCCTCCCTTTCTGTCACTGAATAGTTTCTATCAGCCTGCATCATCTGTCTACTAGCATAAGCAATTGGATAATCATGATTATCATCATCTAACTGACTTAGAGTGCATACTATAACAATGTTTGATGCATTCGTGTAGATAATGAAAAGTTTACCCCAATTTGGTTTGGCTAAAATAAGAGCCATTACCAACGCTTTCTTAAGAAGTTCGAATGTCACAGTTGCTACTTCATCTTTGAGGTTTAAATCGTAATCTGTCCCTTTCTTCATGTAAAACATCAAGATATAAGCTTGTTGGAGAAAGAAAAGATGAACCGTCAATAGTATCCCACCATACCAAGGAACTTCCAACGTCACCAGAAAAGCTAAGTCAAGAATACGTTTCATCTTTTCTGGATCCACCGCTATACCATCCTTGGGTATGATGTGCCATAACAACAAATCTTCCTCACATCCAAAAATGCATTTTTCTAGATTGAGCGAGGACCAGAACCCCAAAATATCGATGAAATGCGCTTGGAAATTGTAGTTAGATCAAGTCGAATCACTCGAAAAAATCAAAACATGCAGCATCGAAACATCCTCAGAGCCAATGCTACATTCACGGGAAGGGAAAGTCATAGTAGAGGCTTCGTTTACGGGAAAAATGAAAACTTGCATGAATATCTCTACTCCTCATTTGGTGCAATCATGAAAACTTTGTGTTACTTCCTGCAGGTATGACTCAAGTGACTGGAAGAGTAAACGCTCCACAATATCAAGAGGAGCATGAAAACGATAAAGAGGGTCGTAAACCAGCTAAAGACTTCACTGCATCCATCAAAGGTGTCCCGAGATAAGAAATGACTCCGTCGTTATCGATTCTCTACTCCTGCGGTAGGAACGGAAAGAGGAAGTAAAATATCAAAAGGGATGGGAAGACCCCATCAAATCGTACAAGGAAGGAACCAAACCGGTAACATGGGGCTAGGCCCCAATACTATCACACTGGGAAATATGTCCTACAACACCTAGGATATCTGAACTATCCAAGTCAAAAGGTCTACAAACAACAGCAGCATCCGAAGAAGCATCACCTAACGTGATTGCTCTCCTATGGATTGCACCAGCTAGTGCTCTCTGTAGAGCAATGGAAACACGTTGCCTAAAATAGGCTATACAGTAAGCTAAAGAGAGTGATACCCCATGTCGCCTAGTATGGTAGGCTCTCGCACTCCCTCACAAACATGTCGAAGTCGGTGTCCATAGCTCCATATAACTCCAAAGCTAGAGGAACAAAGAGGTGACCTCTCTGCATACCTCTATACTTGGAGACCTTGGCTGTTGCCGCTCCACTCGCCGCCCATCTTGGAGGATGGGTGATCACCCCCTCCGACCCCCCGTGTCTCTAGTAGGATCGGTAACCACCACATCAGCCCACAATGACCTGGTCCTCCCGAACCAAGTACAGGTTTGCCCTAACCCTAGTCGACTGCAAGGCATACCAACGTTCTCTCCATGTGAGGTATCCACCCTCCTACGCCATAGCAAACACCACATCCCTAATGGCATCATGGGTAGCTATCCTCCGCCTCCGAATGGACAACGAGTCATATGAACACTGCTTTGCATCTAAAGTGATACCACACTCACATGTGAGTAATGAAGATGTAGATGGATGGACCAAGCCAAGACGGAACCTCTCATTTGTGGAGAAAGTAGGCTGTGCGAGTCGGAAAGCCCACGATGCATGGTCGAGCCAAGATCCACGAGCCTGCACCCTTGCCCGAGCAAGAGCGTAGACGAGCTCTAGTAGTATGAGGGATGGCCGGATCCACTAAGAGTGAATGTAGAGCCTCCTGAAACTGTCGGTCCATCAAGATAGACTGTAGACCCCTAGTCCAATCGGTAGCCAAAGAGGAGAAAGATGGGAACTCATGTCATACCTCCCGTGGTAAAGCGTCTGTCGTATGTCGTAATAATACCTGTAAGGGAAATGATCCCGTATCGACGTCCCTCATATATATCTCCAAAATAGGTCTATCTGCGATCACAATCTCTTGCGGTAGGTACTCGTCTAACTTACATGTCTGAGCTCTCAGCAGACGGTTTGTAATTAAAGCTGCTCTTGTAAATGACAAAGTCCTGTTGGATAATGGGGTAGGGATCACTGGTATACAAGTGGAAGATGGAGTAGCCCCGAGCACCTCTGAAGTCCTCTGTACCTCCTACAATTGTGATTTCTCGATCTCCACTGCCAATCTCCGTTCCTTGCACTTGCAATGTTCCCTGGTATTTCTCGTGATGTTCAAAAATGACGGTAAACAGAAGGTAATAATTCGTCCCGGCGAAGTTGTCCATAATAGCCATTCCCTGCCTTCTGCCCATGAGCTTCGAGTCCCGTTCATGTCATACGGTCACATCATTGTCGAACACCAAAGTGCTCCCGAAAGCCAACTTGGTCAGATCTCGACAATCCATCCCGGGCCCCGCGACGATATTGACCTCATCCGTGCAATGCACAAAGTACGTCATCGACTCTACCTCTCGATTCGGATCACTGGCCTTCAACCCGAAGATCAACACCAACAGCACTAGTGCTGCCACCGCTCCCCATCTCCGCTTCCTCTTCTTCTTCCTCAACCACCAATCAAATTTTGAGGCTCCAGAGACAGCCCTCTATGGAACAATCTTGGACTTCAACGTCGGTCTGTCAACTCAAGGTGTGAGTGCTGGATTCGCATCCACCTTGAGCTCACTCTGCCTCTCCGCGATCAACCACAATCACCTAAATTGCGAAATGGTCATCAAAACAGTGACCATGCCTACCCCATGCAGACTATGGGTATGAAAGATTGACTGATCTAGCGTCGGCTTTTCCACGATTCATATGGAATGCTTTTGTAGGGAAATATAATGCATATAGTCATAATGACTATATGTCGGTGATACATTCTGAACCCCACAATAGTAGGGAAACCGATATATAGCAAAAATAATGCGAATACCCAATCAATGCAGCGCACTTTCTCCTCCAATGACCTAACACATACAAACGCCTTCAATAGAAACAAAATCATCCCCTAATGACACTTCTCACATCTTATCATTCTCCGCCATACCTAATACTACTAGGGCTCCTGTATACACTCCATTGCTCTAGCAAAGGTGTAGGCTCATGGATATTGGCTAGACCATGCATCCAGCTTTTCGATTCACACAAGATACCTTTTCTACAGCGATGACATTGGTCCACCCATCTACATCTTCATTACTCACATACGAGTGTGATACTACCTTAGACGCAAGAAGGTTCCATATGACTCCTTGCCCATTAAGATGACACATGATAGCTACCCATGATGCTATTAGGGATGTGGTGTTTGCTATGGCACGAGAGTGTGGATACCTCACATGGAGTGAGTGTTGATATGCCTTGCATTCAACTCGGGTTAGGGCATACTAATACTTGGTTCGGGAAGACTATTGCAGACATTGTGGTTACAGATCCTACTCCTGACATAGTTTCGGAGGGGATGTAATCATTCCATCCGTAGTAGAATATGTAACCACATATCCTACTCATGACACGGGAGGGGGTGATTACCCATCCTTCTGGATGGACTACGAGTGGAGCGGTTGCATTTAAGGTCTACAAGTATAGGGGTATGCATAGAGGCCACCTCTTTCTTCCTCTAGCTTTGGTGTTATATGGAGCTATGGATACCAACTTTGACATGTTTGTGAGAGAGTGTTCGAGAGCCTATCATACTCGACCGCAAGAATATCACTTTCATTAGCTTATTGTATAGCCTATTTTAGGCAACATGTATCCATTGATCTACAGAGAACACTAGCTAATGCAATAAATAAAAGAGCAATCACGTTAGATGATGCTTATTTGGATGCTTTTTACTTATGTAGATCATTTGACCTAGATAGTTCAAATATCTTAGGTGCATTAGGACATGTTTCCCATTGTGATACTATTGGAGTCTAGTCCCATGTTATCCTTTTGGTTTCATCCATGTATGACTTGATGAGATATTCCTATTATGATTCAAGGAATTCTTGAAGTACCTTATGCATACTAACATAAGTAATTCACTGCGGTGAGAATAGCTGGTTGAATGTATACATTATCTTTCTTCTAAAATCATCTTTGATAAGATCAATCTTGTATCCGTTAGTGCCCTTATGCTCCTTCGGGTCAAACCATTTTGATTCATCGAAGTTGAACCATGTGACCATGGCTGATCCTTCCCAGTCAATCTCGTCCTTCTCTTCCTGTAGTTGTGTTCAAGCGCCTCAGTCCACAAGATAGCATCACATGAATCTGGTTATCCTCGCCATCAAATTGTTCTTTCTTGGCTCGGCTCTAGGCTGATGCTCAGAGTTGGTGTGGCCTAGCTTCCTGCAGATCGTGCACCAAATATTGGCTCGATCCTGCATGGGCAACTTCCTCCTATCCTTATTATTGACTAAATGTACCTTGATATCCTCCAAACTTTTGATAAGCTCCTCCACCTTAGTTTCTATACCTTTTTGGCCACCTTCAAGATGCTTCATTCGATGAGCATCCTTCTTCTTGGAACTATACTTCCATTCTTCGTCGGAAGAGCTAGACTACTCTTCGGCCAAAGTAGTCGACGTTCTGCTGCTAGAGGGGCTTTGCTGTCTTTGAGACTTAGGATGCTTCATTCTTTGTCCATTATATGAAGCCCGTCCTTTTAGTTGTTTACGAGGAATGTTGGATAACTTATAAGCCTCCGCGGCTTGGATTACGATATCCACCGTAGACGGATATGCTTTGCGGCAAAAGGTCCTCTGATCTGGATCAAACTTACCCAAACCGGAAACATACCATTCAATGACCATGGCCGCCGAATATAGTTTGGTATTTGTTGTCGACGACGATATTCTATCAAGTAGACTAAGAAATTGTTTGCTATACTCCCGTAGTTTTTGATGTTTCTTTCTACGTATGGCTCCTAGCCTCTTGAGGAGTACCTTATCATACCCCATTTATCGGAATCTAGCAAGGAACAGGCTTTTGAGTCCATCCCAAGAGGTGATTTCAGCTGCATGGCTTTCCTCTTGGTTATTCATCCATATTCGTGCCCCCTTTCGAAGGAGTCCCAGAAAGATGCGACGATGATCCGCATGATCATTCTCCTTATTCGCCGTCAAGATATCCTCGAAGGAATTGATGTAGGAGTCTGCATCATCGTCGTCAATGGTTCCCTTGAACCTTGGACACTGCTGCTTGGTGATCGGGGCCGTCATCCTCACTAAAGCCTGTTCTTCTTCCTTTTGTAAATTGAACTAGGTTTCCAGATTAATTCTTATTTCGAGTATGCCCATGTCTTCGGGTTTGTGAGCTGCTAAGGTATACTCTGACCAAGGATCTCCCTTATCTTTGTCCAAAGGCGTTACAACTCTTGTTGAGGTACTTGGTTCTTCTTCACTGGACGAATCCGAAGTTGGGTAGGAAGGAGGGTGCTGTCTTGTAGCTAATTGATCGGGGCTACTCGCATGCCACAACCACCTTTAAGCCCTCCTTGAAGGCGACGCACAACCTTCTTTGTCCGAACCCGTGGTAGTTGGTCTGGTTGAATGTTTCTTGGTTCTCTTCTAATCCAAGGATCGTACTCAATTTTCTTCTTTCTCCTTCCGTCTTAATTCTTCTCTTGCGAGTGAACGGCGCTCTCAAGCCGAAGATTCAGGTAAGTCCATGGATAGCTCTATCTTTGAATGTTTGTATGTCATGCATCCCCGGAGCTTTCTTACCTGGGACCTCCTTCTCCCAAGCCTGAGTTTCTTGAGCATGCCGGGTTATGTGACACCCCCTTCTTTCTCTTCTAATCGCCGAACATCCTGACAATTACTGACATTAAAACGGTCCTAGACTATATGGTACACCCACCTTGATAAGTCTTTTAACAGATCCATTCCCCAGCAGTGGCGCCAAGAAAAAGGTCATCTACATCAATGTTCTTATGTAATAGACAAGTTACACCAGAAAAAATGAATTGTAAGGTTTAATGATTTGTTCACAAGGGAATGGGATGTTAAACGAATATAAGGTGGGGAATATGTGAGTTAGACATCTTGAATCAACTCTGGACAATCACAGTCCAAAGAGTGTTTCCTTATCATACTAAAACCCATCAGAGAAATTAATGCACTAAGAAGTTTCCAAGGAAATTCTTTTAGAAAAGACTTAGACATTTCCATTAATAAGTTAAAAGAGTTGCTAGAGTTTTCTATGTAGAATTGGTCTTAAGTGCCATTTGCTTTGTTGGACAAATATATAAATAACATCCAATTTTGAAATACTTTAAGATTCATATATTGGTAAAATTAAAGAAGTCACTTTCATTATCATTAGGAGTAAACTTTCAGTTTCAATACATTTTCAAAGGGGTGAGAAGATTGAATGGCTAGTGTTCTTTGCACGGTTGAGGAGAGACTACCAAGGGGTGAGAACTGACAAGCTACGAGGCTTGCAAGAGTTTCAACGGAAGACAGGAGAGAGTCTTCGAGAGGCGTATACCCGAATGCGTCGGTTGATCAGTGTTACCCATGGGGTGACAGAGGCACAAAGTCGGTCCAATATTGGTATGGGATATTGGATAGGGAGTTGAGACGTAGAGTGAGAGATGCTACCTTACTACAGGAGACATCATCTACGTTGGCCATTGTGTTTTGTCTTGCTGAGCGTATTGAGCTCAACATGCAAGAAGAGAGGGTAGTGACTGATGGGTTCAGCAAGGATTCACCATCTTCATCAACGTCTTCACGTTACCAATCTACAACACAAACCCGGAGTGGTTATGGTAGACATGTGGGACAGTCTCGACCATCTAGATAGAGTGGTGAAGGTGCAGCATCCAGACCATTACCATCCTTTTCAGGTCAACAATCAGTTGTTGGGATGATATGTTGGACATGTGGTGGACCTCATCACAAGAAGGATTGCCTTCAAGGTCAAAGGATGGATCCGTTGGAGTAAAATTATGTGAGCATTGTCACAGACATAGTCACATGATGGATCGATGTTTTGATCTCCATCCAGAATTACGATCAACAAGAGTTGCCATGGCAGTTCCTGGAAGAGGACGAGGAGTTCAAGGTGGCAGGGGTGGTGGTAGAGGACCAGCCCCTACTCAAGTGTTAGCCCATGAGGCTAGTCATGAGGTGAACATGGCATCTCGATTGGAGCAGTTGGAGCAGAAGATAGCAAGTATGGCTATAGCCCAACAAAGATCAGATTCTAGAGCTGGTGCCTCTACATCATACTTGGAGATGTGTACATCTCCATCGTATGGAGTGGTGTGTTCTGTTTGGTCGGACCTTCAGGAAAGGTTTATCGACCTCAACGCGTGTTGTTGGATTCTAGTGCACAACCCCTTATGTTGGGTAAGGATGCCTTTGCTTGGTCTTGGTTTTGCGAAAACCGATGTGGAGAGATGTCCATTCAGTTCAGACATCTCTTGGAGGTTCTAGTGATGCCCGGCACCATACATCACCCGGATGGCGTTTGACGTGCAAGTACAACCGGATCATGTCACATATAGCTCTACAACGCGAGCACGTCTTTGTGGTTACACTTGCAGAGTCCTATGATGTATTGATGGGTGCGGCAGTGTTATACCCGATGGGGTTTAGCATTGATTATTGGGAGGAGACAACCTCTTATCGGCCAAGTTGGTAATCGGGCGAGGGCGAGTGAGTCGGTGCGTATGCGATTCATCACCGGTTCTAGGCCTTTACCAAGTGGAGGTTTGGCTTATGTTGCAGCCTAGCCATTACTTGTGTTACTTGGCGTGGTGATTTGTTGGAGGTAACATGGATGCTCATGATAGTCATGGTCGAGAGGATGTGACTATCATGCCAAGTCTTAGTGGAGTAGTGTCATCCATGTTGGATGGAACACTAGGTACTTCATGTATGCGGCTTCAACGGATGGGTGATCGGCTCATACATCGGGCTTGGGTGAGTCTTTTGCTCCGGAGAGGGAGGAGGCGAAGGAAGTTATTCCCACTTCCACTATGTTATCCCCTTTAGATACAACGCCTATTGCTTGGCAAGTATCTAGAGGAGGGTATATGTGTCTTTGGATCTGTTTGGAGGGATTAGCATAGGTTTGGGTTCTTTGTTTTGCGATGCAGTATACGAGTACATCGATACTTGTATGTGGAGCGAAATGAGATTGCAAGGCGCGTCTCATTCGCCATGTGGCCACGATTGTTAGTGCGGAGATACCCAGAATTTTTACTAGTGTTGGTAGTCCAAGGATATCAACCGGGCCTTGCCGTCGAGATATTTTGTTGTTGGGGGCGCAAAGACCTTGCTCGACATGGCACCATACATTTGGTTATTCTTTGGATGGCCATGTCGGGGACACACACGTCTTTGGTAATGGTCATGGGTTCTGAGGATTCACGTTACGGCATGTTTTGGGAGATGTTACGTGTGTTACGTTCTCTCCGATCCACATACAGACATATTCTCCGGCATACATTTTGGAGAATGTTCCCTTGTTGGGTGATCCACGTGCACGGGTGATGGCGAGTGCACATCACGTGCGGTCATGGATTGGACCGCCCGGTATTGTTGGATGCGGCGAGTAGGATCTCGTGCACACCGTCCCCACGTCTATGGTGGACAAACCTTCTTCAAGGGAGGTTTTATTGCGAGCATATGGCCGGAGTGGAGAGGCCCTCACATCTCACAGTGGAGAGTATTTTGGATGTGGGTAGACACTCCCATGCAGTGGTCTATGCTGATAGGTCACCCATGGCAGTGGTGAACCTTGTGGGTCGACCAAGAGCTGCATTACCCACGTTGTTGAGTTACCCAAACTTCCCATGCTTATAGAGAGGGAGGACACGGACTTGTATGGGATTCTCGCTTTGCGGCGGTTGGTGGAACCCAACGAAGAAGAGAGAGCGAGCTATGGGATTTTGTACCGGTACTACAGCAGTACCTACATTGTCAAAGGCTTCCACGGCGTCGGGTGTTGGGTCGCTATGGGGCGATGGGCGTTTGACATGGATTGTGAGCCTTGGATTGCAGAGACGCATGAGATCCACATGTATGACTGCAAGACCATTAGTAAGCTCTTTGCCTACCGAGGCGGTGGAGCCAAAAAGGCGAGAAGTGCCCAAGATCTCATCCTTGGTCTTATGGGGATGTTAGAGAAGGAGAGGTAGGGTCTTCTTCGAAAGTATCGTTGGAGTTTTTTGCGTGGAAGGGCGGTGGTTACCACTTTTTGACCTTTGTGATACAACACAAGAGGTTACAACTTCTACGGCATGAGTTGTTCACCGAGATAGTGGAGCCTAGTATGAGAGAGCAGAAAAAAACTCTCTACTCAAGAGGTTGTCATTTAGCAACCAGATACTACGTCTTCTATCTCTGAGTGTCGATGGAGAGGAGATTTGGGATATTGAGATTGGTCTCAAAGTGAAAGGAAAAGAAAGATGTAGGGTGTGGAGGTTTTAGGGAGTTTCAGAAGCTTTTTTGCCTTCAGTATGAAGGATTTAGGCCATTTGAAGGGACTGGCATACGGATTGACTTGACAACGGATGCACCAGGTCTTCCGTCGTCCCCTATCGATACTGATGATATGGAGAGAGATCTGATCCAAAGTAGGTGTCAAGACCTTCTTGAGGCTAGATTAGTGGAGATATCATATGGAGAGTATGCCCTCTTTGTGGTGATGCCCGATCCAAGAAGGATATACATGGCAATTATATAAGATAGATGCATGTGTGGTGACTACCGATCTATCAATCGACAGACAAAATCTGATCGATATGCTATGCCTACACTTGAGGAGATCTTTGATGCGGTTGGGCATGCAAAGGTTTTCAGTACATTAGTTCTGGCGAGGATATCATCGATTCTTATGGATTCGAGATGAGGATAAGGCCAAGACAGTCTTTTGGGCAATTGATTCGCATGGCAAAGATGTGTTGTATCAATGGAAGTTCTTACCATTTGGGTTGAAGAATGCACCTACTGAGTTCCAAAGAGTGATGGATAGGATCCTAGCCGGACTTGATTGTGCCAGAGCCTACATCGATGATATTCTAGTGTATAGTGCTACAGTGAGGGAGCATGAGATACATTTGCAAGAGGTATTTGAGCGGCCCGATTGCTCATGGCCTCAAGTTGCATCTGGAAAGTGTAAGTTCTTTCGGGAGGCGGGTAGAGTACTTGGGTCATACCATATACCCGGGGAGGATTGGGAGTTCAAGCAAACCAAGGTGGAGGCAATTTTGCGTATTCCACAACCCTCGAGATGTGAGTAGGGTTCGAGCTTTCCTTGGACTTGCAAACTTCTATCGTCGATATGTGTGAGGATTTAGCACTATTGCCAAAGCCTTGACAAAGCGACAAAGCTAGATCAAGAGTGGAGTTGGGGAGATGAGCAGGAGAGAGCTTTTGTTGAGCTCAAGGGAAGGTTGACATACGCCCCTATTTTGAGGAGACCGTGAGAGGTCGTCCGTTTCAAGTACATCTTGATTGGAGTATGTTGGGTTTGGGAGCGATGCTTACCCAACATGATGATGAGGGGAAGGAGTTTGTAGTGGCTTATGCAAGTCGTTCCAACAATGCGGTGAGGGCGAAGTATATAGTTCTTATGAAGGAGAATGTTTGGAGGTTGTTTGGGCGGTGGCACATTTCGGATGTTATTTGTTTGGAAACTCCTTCTCTCATCTTCGATCATCAACCATTGAAATGGTTGATGGAATTAGACAAGCTTACGGGGAAAGCTTGCACGATGGGCTCTTATCCTACTAGAGTATGATTTCACGGTTATTCATAGACGCAGGTGGTGAACCGTGATGCGGATGGGTTAAGTCAAAACCCATGTACAAGTCAAGTTGACGGAACCGGGGCTCGATGGCACAGTGATACTGATGAGGAGATGGTGTCGGGTTGGCATGCATCTGCCTTTTTGAGTATGTTGGCGCTTGAGAGCTATATGATATCTCTCTTGGGTCAAAAGAGCGATATATATTAGCCTTGGGCGCTAAGACTCGGGACGGTTTGATCGTAAGCGAGACATCCATGATGACATCTTTGGTGTTGGAGTATCTTCGTACCGGTGCTTTGTTGGGCACCTTGAGTGCAAAGGAGTGGGATCGAGTTTTACAAAGAGCTCGACGGTTCAGGTGGGAAGGTAGACACCTTCTTCGAGTATGGGGAGATGGCAACGTTCGTGTTGTGCCACTTCGATCTCAGATAGCACAGTTGGTCAGACATGCTCATGAGGAGTTAGGTCATTTTGGAGTAAAGCGGACATATAGCTTACTTCAAAGTCACTATTGGTGGAGAGGTATGCAAACTGAGGTGCAGCAGTTTGTGGCGAGATGTATGGTATGTGATCGTGTTCGAGCATCATTCAATGCCCCTACACCACAACTACATCCTCTACCGGTTATCGTTGGAGCTTGGATTTTGCAGGACCTTTGCCATTGACTATACGACATCATCGATATGTGTTGGTCATGGTGGAACATTTCTCCAAGTGGATTGAGTTGGTGGCCTTGCCGACAAGTCAAGTGAGGGAACAACTTATGCGTTCTTAGGCGTAGTGCTTAGCCGATTTGGTGCACCAGCGAAGTGTTGATTGATCGGGATCTGCGAGTTTTTGGGCGAGTTTCGGGCTTTGTGTGATCGGCGTTGATCAATCATCGTACCACCTCAAGAGATCATCCGAGGGCGATGGTCTAGCGAGAGAGTTGTTCGGGACGGTGAAGAGGGGCTGAAAGTTTGGCTTGGAGAAAGGTCATCCGGGGGCTGGGACATCCGGCTACCATGGTTGGCCATGGGTTATCGATTTAGCCCGGCAAGCATCTCTAGCGTCATTCTCACCGTACTTTTTATTATATGGTAGAGATCCAGAATTACTTGCAGCTATCCGTAGAGAGTCAGGTGAAGCCTTGGACTTGGATAACCCTGATGTTTGGGTTAGGGTGTGTTCTCAAAGGGCAAAACTCTTCCGTAGAGTCATGCCCATGGCATTTGAGAACCTTGCTATTGCTTTCGACATAGAGATACTTTTGCGTTATGCTACCATCCGAGGAGGTGGATATCGACCTTCAATTCGCAGATTTCATGTTGGTGATTACATTTACTTGCAACAGAGTGCACCGACCACATTGGATGTTACGGTTGGTCGCACGATTCTGATGCGTGAGGTTTTACCTTCTGGAGTTTTGGTATTGGAGGTCGTGATGGTGTGATTTGGAAGGATCATGTGCGTAATTGTGCGCCATGTCACCTTCAAACATTGATGGTACTATGGATCCAAGCTTTGGCGGTTATGCGTGCGGGCTTGAGATGTATGTTATGTGGATCGGTGGTGGAGCAGCCCGTATGTTGATTTGTGATTCTTGTTCGAGAGGATGGCATATGTCATGTTTGACACCTCCCTCTCAATGCGGTGCCCGATGGGCGGTGGAGATGTCCTCGATGCCTTTAGCGAGGCAAGCGAAGTCGACCGTTACATGATATGGATTGCGGATAGGCGACTAACGATGGGGCATTGTAGCACTTTCGGCCTCTCGATCTTAGCCCCACAAAGGGCATATCATGTTATGGACTAGATGGCTACACCGGTGTTAGAGGGACCTAACCGCCCGGTTAGGGGCGATTGTGGTACACTTGTGTTGGTGTATGACGATCTATGTGTTGTGATGTTTGATGTGGCGATGTATGTTGTGATGCGATATGTATGTGCCTGACCTGGTGTCACGACTTATGTAGTGGCATCTCTAGTTAGGTAGGTGCTTGGCGTATGCGGGAGTAGTAAGATTAGAGCCGGTTGTGCGATTAGCGCGATTCGCCGTTTTCAATTTGCCGTTAGGGCCGACATCGCCGTTAGGGGTCCTAGGGCTCAAGGGGTAGAGTTCGAATTAGGGCTCCTTGGAGGCCTGTTTTCGAAGTTGAGACTTTGAGATTGTGGCTATGGTGGATAGTAGCTAGTGCGGGAACCTGGAGTCTTTGAAGCACAAAGTGGGTTTGGCTTGACTGTAATCTCTCTTTTATGCTATGGTTATGAGCGGAGTGTCCTTGTGGACGTTTTGAGTGTAGAAAAGATTATTGTGGTACACTTGTGTTGGTGTATGACGATCTAGGTGTTGTGATGTTTGATGTGACATCGATGTATGTTGTGATGCGATATGTATGTGCACGACAGCTGTGCTTTAGGAGAATTGCAATACCTAAGTAAACTAAAGACTTATGTAAGTGTACCTTTTTGTGTGAACAACAAGATCTTGCTTATGTAAGTAATTAAGAACAGAATTTAAGCATTTTTTAGCAAATTTTATGTTATATATATATTTATTTATAATAACTTTTTAACAAATATGATTTAATAAAAGAATTTTTTTTATTTTTGACATTTATAATGACTTTTTTATGTGTGAAAAACATGATAGACTGTGAATTACTAATATATATATATATATGTATGTTGAAAACACATATATTATTTTTATTTACTTATTTTCAAAATAAATATAAAAAATTTAATTATATTAGAAATATAAAATATTCAAAAAAATGTATTAATTAATATATAAAAAAGAAAATTAAGTAAAAAATTAAGCAATGTATTTAAATTTTAAATTTATATTATAAAATAATATAATATATTTTGTCTTTAAAAGTGATTACATCTAAATAAAATTACTTTAATATTTTAAATACTAAGGATTCATGAAGAAAAATATTTTACATAAAAAACTATTAACATTTATGATTTTTTTGGAAGAAAAAATATTATAAAAATATGCATAATGAAATGATTTGTTACATATTGCATTTTTTTGGGTTAAGTTGATAACTTGGAATAGAAAAATGTGATTTTTATGATGTATGATAACTTCAGAAGGTAAATAATTGAATGATTTCAGCTTCAAGATTATGACTGAAATAATTTTTAAATGTTTATCTGTTTTATTGTAATCCTTATAACTATTTTTTTTTATCTTCAGAATTGATTAAATACAAAAGACATCTGATTTTAGGGATTTAGCTTAATTTTAATCATATAATTTTTCTATTAAAAAATTGAAATAATGAAGCTATTTTTTATAAATTTGAAACCTTGAAATCTAAAAAAAATGAGAATTAAGATTTGAAATTATGTGAATGTATCATACTTTGAAAAATATCATTAATTTCTTTAAATTTTGAATTTTAGACTAAAAATTATCAATTGAAATAAAGAATATGTATAAACTATATGCTTAATTTTCGATCTTAAATCTATATAAAAACTTATTTTTTAAAAAAATATTTATTAGAAATCTGCTCAGTTTTTTATTTTTAGATTAATCATATCATATTATATATTAAAAAAAATTTTGATAGAAGAAATAAATGTGTTTGTAGGTTATTTTTCTCTTTAAGTAAATAATTCAAATTTTTGAATAATTATATTTTTAATTTAAGAAAGAATTTTTAAAATTATACATTTTTATGAATTTTAAGAAACAAAAATGCTAAAACGATGTAAATTTTTTAAATTAAAATTTATATATGAAAAAATAATTTAAAAATAAATAAAAACAAAACGAAAAAGAAAATTAATTTACGAAAAATTTCAAATTTCAAGAGAAATTCAAGTTTGTTTATGATTTTCAAATGAATCATATATTTGTAAATGTTACTATTAATTGAAATCGACAACTTCCGTTACTTTAGTTGCTTTATTTTCTCATCCATCTCTTTGATTCCTGTTTTAATTTTTTCTTTTAATAATCAGATTTCAAAACAATCACAAAATATGTACTTTTAAGACATATTCATAATTCTCATAATTTTTTTTATTTAAATTTCGATTTCAAATAGAAGTTGATTATTTGGTCAAATTTTTTAGTCAATCAATGATTTTTTTGGGTTAGAATTAAAAATTCAAAGTTTATTGGATATTCTAATTAAAAAAAAATTCAGGTTTATTTAAATTTAAATTAAATCATGAAAATTAAAGAAATTATATCTGATTTAAACAATTAATTTAATTATAATAAAAAAATAAAATTTTGTTGTAAGCTTAACCGCAGAAACAAAATTGCCATTCAATTTTTACAATGATCAGCAAGTAATTTTTGAAAATATTTAATAAAAATATTACATTCAAACAGACCTTTGAATAACTTTCATAGTTATTGTGAACTGATATAATTTGAATTATTATCTACTTATATAAATTTTCCAATACTAGATTTTTAATTTCAATATTTTCTTAGTCTATGTCTCAGTTTATTAATGATAGAGTATAAAACTATGCACATTATGTTCTAGTATAAGTTGATGAAGAAAATCTTTAATTCGTTAACACGACCCATTCAAAGCCTGTTTACATGACTCCCGGTACTGTTACATGAAGAGAGACTTGTATCACAAGAAGACTTGTACTTCTTGAAATCGTAGGTTCTGAAGAGGGGACAGCCTCATTAGACTTCGCAGGGACAGTACAGTATACAGGTCGTGGACTCGTGGCCACGAACGACGTACAGTCCTAAGAGAGGACGAATATAAATTGAGCATGTAAGATATAAAGCATATCGAATTCGGTACAGTACATTCTAGACGCGGTTTTCTGAAGTGCCAGTTACATTATTCGTTATCTTATCGCTCACTTGGGTTGTCTATTGTCTCAGGATTTATCCCGCACTACTCCTTGCCAGGTATCATCTCTCTTCCACTTAAGGTCCTTGGAGCTAAATTTCCGAAAGCTGGACATGAGTCGACGATCGTATGATTAATTATATGATTATACATGTTGATTTGCCTCTTGAAAGATGAACAGCTTACCGGTCAGCAAATACTACTCAAAACTTAGGAGACTTTGGATTTTGTGCTCTCCTGGGTCCGGATAGTAATAACCGGAATAACTGCTTAGTTTCAATGTGCAAGGTTTTGTCTCTAATGAGGCAAGATGCAAAATAATACACCGCACAAATCGATCGGTTTTGAGAAGTGATCTACAACGGCCCTTCGAAAATAGGCGCAAATTCGAGTACCACAAATGAGACAAAAAACGGGAAGAAGATACATTTCACGTGGAACACAAGTAGGGAAGTCAAATCTTATCAGAAGAAAAATCGAAGCAGAATTTGAATACCACGCTCAATTTGCAATCGAATGCTGATCATGGACTGCAAACGTGATGTAAACAAAACTTGCAAATCTTGAACAGCCCTCGGTCTCAAGTGCAGGCGTTCCAAAAAATTAGCGATGGGCTGGTGGGAAGAGTCCCGAACAAGGTCCGCAGATACTGTAGGCGAAGAACTGCTGTGCCCTCTACTGTACGGTACGGAATGCAGAAACGACAGATCGCGTCGTAGACAACAGCATTCGGACCACAGTAGACGTTGGTGTCTAAACGTCGAAGCGGGCGAACATGGTTAGACCGACGGACGTGATGATGGCGTCGTGTAGCGCCATAGCTCTAGATTCCTTCTCCTGCTGGACAGGAAGGAAGGAAGGGAAGGAGGAGACTTTCCTTGAGGGAGGAGACCACGTGGTAAAGACAGAATCTATGAAATGAACGACATTTCGAGCACCAAGAAAGCTCTGGGCCTCTTCTGATCGAGAAATCAGAATCTCGGGGTTTCGTGCTCACGAATGAAGTATCTGCGGCCGAGAGACGAGTTGTAGGTGTTGCAGTACGGAGGGAAGTTGGAGCCTTAGCAGCAGCAGGTGATCGGCATTGTTGGGCACTGATCATGATGAGCTGACGAAGAGGAGAATTTTAATCGTCGGAACGATCTTCCCCATGACAGGAGCATAATCTGAATCTCGGCTAGGTAGCGAAATCTGCAGTGCAGCTGAACAATTCGTGAATTTTTTGAGAGAGTATTCGAGTGCGTGTATTCGTGGCGGGGCGGGAGATCGTGAATTTTTGCGTGGAGATCTGGGAATTTATTCCGTGAAAGGCTTTGCAGCGTAGGGCACAAAGATTCTGCAGAGGCTACGTAAAGGGTTGTTGTACTAAGGGGATGGCATTTTAAAGAGGGAGGGAATTTTAGGCTTGGAATAATGACGTCTCTTTCGGAGTGAGTTTGTCGCGGTGCTTTGTGGTGATGGGAAGCTTTAATCTATGTTCTTTATCGTCATAAAGTTGTCAAATGATTCTTGTGTGAAGTCATACTGTGCCGATTGTGTGATGTGGAAGCGTTCGACTTCGCCCTCCTCTTTTTCCGTCTAAGTGGAGGGATAGCCTTCGGTAAATGCTCGTGTCCTGACTGTGGGAGGTCGTGCTCATTACTCACGTCCAAATTGTCGATCTTCGGCAGTTAATGAAGACTGGACGGATTGAGGAGATACGCACCACGGACATTGCCTCTGCTGCTGCATTGTGAAGCTCTGTCTGGGGAAAGTGTCAGTCTCCAATCTCAGCGCTGTCGGAGAGCGAGACACAGGTGGGCATTGCTCTGAGAGGTCTCCGTTGGAACTTGCCTCGAGTTGTTCGCACGATCAGGCCCGGGTGTTTGTGGGATCTTCTGTCAACGAGGTTTAAGAAGTTGTACGTCTGTCGAAGGCTTCGTGCCTTCGACGGTTCTCTCTAGGCTTTCATGCCTGGGTCTCCGCACCATCGCCGAAGAACATCTTCTCCCAGACAGGGGGGAGCCGACGATATTTCAGGTAATTCTTCTCCCAGTGAGAAGGAGCACTTTTTGTCGTTTGCACGAAAAGCTTTTGTCATCACATCAGGTCCACCTTTCTATGTCTTGGCTTGGCATTCTCTGCGTTGTAATTCGCTCATATTTGTAGGTTTTCGTTGACCTCGAAGTGTGTGTGTGGATTGCGAAACCTATGAATAGCAGCCGAAGTTGAAAGTGTGGACACTTTGGAAGAAGGTCTTTTGTGACTTTGCAAGCAGGACTGTACAAGAAATTGAGTGATGAGTGGTGAGTACCTGCCGAGCTGAATGCACTTTTATCGCATCATAAGGAGACCCGTGCTCACGAGCTAATCGTCCACAAGCAGTTATCTCCTGACTCCTCTGACTGTACTATATGTCAACGGTTTATTACTTGGCACTACAAGAATCTAAATTTGGAGTGCCGGTTAGGTTGAGTATGAAAATTTGTTTCCCTTCCCAGGAGTGTTTGTGAGTGGACCAAAGTATGTCGAGGGTTTGTGCAACGCACTCCTGTAGTCTGCAGCCAGAACCTAGCGCAACATCTCATACAGTCTAGGATTATGACCTGAAACTGTGCAAAACATTCCTTTCCGGGACAGTCTGGCACAGGAATTTTCTTGTGATTTCAGATCAGGACATTCTGTGTTGTCTTGCGAGGCCTTTCCTCAAGTGATTTCAAGGGAGAGATGTCGGAATCTGATGCGGGTAATCTATGTCCGAAACTCGTGCCAGAGGAAATTCAGTGGATTGTCTTACTCGTACGTACATAATTTCCATGGATAATTATTCTTGTTCGGTTTTGGTTGATCAGGAATGGACTACGGAGTTTCGCGCCCAAGATCGCAGCTGGTCGTGAAGGTCTTCGTGGCCGCTTCCCTCACGGCACTATGCATGTTCATTCTAAGACAGCCATCTCCATCCGCGGGCTCTGAGATGGTTAGTACTTGCTTCTTTCTCACCGTCAGACGGATTCATATGTTTAGACTTAGACGAATCGAAAATAACTACGATATTGATTGATGTGTGCCTGACAAAACAACCATCTTTTACTGAAATCGCAGTTCACCAAACGGGAAAAGGGAGTAACACATGTGCTGGTGACAGGCGGAGCAGGGTATATCGGATCTCATGCAGCAATGCGGCTCCTAGAGGACGGGCATAGAGTAACCATTGTGGTCGGTCACCTTTTCCTTACGTCATGGTTTATGTTTCTTCAATTTTGAGCTCAGAACAGAGTGATTCCATTAGATTTCCCCTGTTTTTATTTGCTACTCAATCTACTCGAAACTTTCGATGTTGGAGAAATTATCTGTCTCAGCTAGGATTTGCTTTTCTCTGTAGTACAGAAGTACTACTCCATGTATCAGTACTGGCTGTTAAAACTTTGACGTTCTTTTTAGGAGTAGTTGATTCCAGATGATGACAAAGCCTATAAGTTCCTGCCATCAATCTGCTTGCATGCACTGACTTCTGCTATTGTTTGGTATACAGGATAATCTCTCCAGAGGTAATCTGGGTGCAGTGCATGCATTGAAGACATTGTTTCCCCGAGTGGGTCGCTTGCAGTTCATCAATGCCGACTTGGGAGATCCGAAAGCTGTATCTACTTATGAGCAGTCTTCTTAATAACTAGACTGAAAATCTAACAATACCAAGATGTGTTGTCGAGTGTTGTTCTCAAATACTTTCTTTGTCAACACTGTTGCAAGTTCACCAGGAGATTAGACATGGTTAGTCTGACGGAGGCTTGATACGTCACGTCCTAGTTGAGTCGTCCATATTTACAGTCAGTGGTGTTAAATTTTACTGATTCAGTTATGTGATACAAGAGAAATTTCCTTAACGTAATCTTCCAGGTAGATGAAATCTTCTCAAAGAATGCAATCGACGCTGTAATGCATTTTGCAGCCGTTGCATATGTTGGTGAGAGCATGGCAGAACCTTTAAGGTAGTTTTCTTCAAATCAGTTGCTGTGCTTCAAAATTAATGTTCATGTTCAATTTTTAGAATGTTTCTCATGACTCAGGATTCGAGTTACCATATGTGAAAATGCAGCACGGAATTGTATGAAAATATACAAACAAGTTATTAAGTGACGTCAAGTTGCATTTAGAATGTCAACTAGAATGTGTTATACATTAGTTCCTGAATAGCTGTTACCTCCTTGCCTCACCATTAACTGAATGCTGTTTTGGGCTTCTACTGAGTGATACCTTTTATGGAAATAGTTTGATTGATATCATGTGGACATCTTATCATGGAGACTTCTTACTATGGATTTTATCATCACATTCATCATATTGCATGCAAAGGAGCTTGATGATAGAAGGTTTTAAGCTGTGATGGTTTGTATACCTGTTTGCTAATACTAGCATCTACCGCGTTCTATGGTTTTCAGGCCGTGACTTGCAATTACTAATGACTACAATTTCATGTTGAATTCTACGACCTCCGAAGTTGTTCAGCATTTTAATGGAAGAGTTTACATTGCAGGTATTATCATAACATAACGTCCAATACACTTGGGATTGTAGAAGCTATGGCTAAACATAAAGTGACAAAATTGATATACTCAAGCACATGCGCCACATATGGAGAACCCAAAAAAATGCCCATCACAGAAGCAACTCCACAGGTGATCATCCTGCAACTTTCACTTGGTGTGTTGGTGTATTTATCATAAGATCTCTTGCTCGCACAAAGCAGATCCGTCAACCATCCAATAGTTGGTCAGCACATACAGACATATCTCAAGTTATTTGGTATTGTTTTCTGTAGGTGCCGATCAACCCATATGGAAAGGCGAAGAAGATGGCAGAGGAAATCATTATGGACTATGTTCATGTAAAGAATGCAGACTTGGCAGTTGTAATATTGCGGTGAGTTTTTTCTTCAATTATCTCCTAACCTGTATTTCAGATGTATATCCGTTTGATGTTTTGTGATAATGATAACGCGAAAGTTATAGTTATCCAACAAACGCCCCCAAATGTAATTAGTGTTTGACAACCTGTTGACACATGTGCGTGGTTCAATACTTCTTTGGATAACGAAGGCAAAACGAGATGCCTCGTGTCATCCATCTGCTTTTGTAATGATGATCGGAATAGTGAGTATGAAAATTTTGGTCTTTTCGAGTGAAGTCCATGCTCAAAATAAGCTGGGTGGGTTGTAGGTACTTCAATGTTATAGGGTCTGATCCTCGGGGGAGGTTAGGAGAAGCCCCGAGACCAGAATTGAGAGCACACGGTCGTATCTCGGGAGCTTGTTTTGATGCTGCCATGGGCATCATTCCAGGATTGCAGGTAAGTGAAGAACTTTAGTCATAGTAAAAAGTGTGAGTAAGAGACAAATAGGAAATCATTTCATTTTGTAGTGTAGAAGTAAGAATCACTTTAGTCTCTTATAATTACGAGATAAAGAAAGGAATTCTAATCACTTTGAGTTGAAGGTTGGATGCACGATTATCTGTTGTAATATGTTTTTGAGTGGAGATACTAATTTTCTCATTATATACTTCTCTTTTAACTGCGGTATATATTGTTATGAACGCAGGTGAAAGGAAACGATTATGAGACAAAAGATGGAACTTGTGTACGAGACTACATACATGTTACGGATTTAGTTGATGCACATGTCAAAGCCTTAAATCACGCCAAGATGAATACTGTTTCTGTGTATAATGTCGGCACTGGAAAAGGTAACTCGATTCTTCTTTACAATTGTGCCGGTTGATATAAAAGAACGAAAAACCGTATATGGTGTGTAAAATTGTTACCAACAGCTACCCATCAGAGTTGAGAAAATTATTGTCTTCTTTTCTGCCCTTGCAATATCAAGAGCCCATAATGTTTTTATACTCCTCAGGTTGGATTCAAAGCCCAAAACTGCTGCTCTGTTGAGTATTGAGTTCAATACGAGTTTTGAGTATTGAGTACAGTAAGAGAATTTCTCTTCACCCTCCAGTAGTTCTCTCTCATTTTCTTCTTCCCCCTTCTCCTCTTACTTTTCCTTCGCCTTCTTTATCTGATGACACTATCACCGCCTAGCCAGTGCTAAGGTCTTCGGTCTTCAGGCCATGACAGGAAAATACTGATGAGTACAGTATGACCTTGCGATTGCCAGGAATTTCTGTTCAAGAGTTCGTGGAGGCTTGCAAGAAAGCAACAGGAGTCAAGATTGATGTACAGTATTTGGGGAGAAGACCTGGAGATTATGCTGAGGTTTACAGTGATCCAGCAAAAATCAAGTTGGAACTTAACTGGACAGCAACTCATGTGAACCTTACAGAGAATCTAGCAATCGCTTGGAAGTGGCGAAAATTGCATCCCGAAGGTTATGATAATTCCATAACTCTTGTTTAAATGCTTACATAAGAACATTTAGTTGTCAATTTGTTGATTGCACGTGCCCGCCTATAGAATAACAAATTACTCTCAGGAACCTTACCTATGTGGGGAATAGATTTACCATGTTAGATTTCAAGGATTACTGAACAACACATGTATTTTACCATTCTTTATCTTCTTCTGCTTGCGTATTCACTCTTTTAGGAATAAGTCCCTTCTGAAGAAGTTTTAGCTCAAACATTAAGAGGATCAGACAGTTTTGTAGGCCCATCAATCATCATGTAAGTAGCAGAGTTCTTTTCTCTGATCACATTATTTAGTGAAAGAACGAAATGTAATAATTTTCACTCTCTTGGTCGGCATCTGAAACTTTATCTTTGTACCTATGGTTGTCATTGTTTTCCTTCAACTCGATACGGAGGATCGTAATCTGGACTTTTTATGAGCAGAACCTGTAACTAAGTATCTGATCTCAGAGGAGTATGTAGACCTCATAAAGCTTCACATATATTGTTCTGTACGTGTGACTCGAAAGTTCCATATACAGTTAGCTCGTTGATTGAAATGTCTTGTGATTTTCACTGGGATACATCTGTTTACTGTGTTTGAAATCCTCTTCGGTAATCCGGATCTAGTGTGAAAGTTTCTGCAATCGTCACAAAATGTGAACTCCATACGTGAGTCTGTAAAACTCTCCAAGGTCTTGTGTTGTACTTCCCATTTTCAAATCTCTCTCTTATTATCAGAACTTGTTCAAAGTATTCCTTAGTTATCTGGCTGCATTTGAATAAATCACGTGTCCTGTTTAGCAGTGAAGAAAGTCAGACTCTTGACTATTTTGAAAAATTTACGCGAGGAAAACGACGAAAATTAGAGAATAACATTCTACAAGCAAGCATGCCTATTGATAAGAAAGCAAACTTTGTGGACAAAACTGTAATCCTGGAATCTTTCTTGATATCCTGTCTCTCCACTGGTCTTCTCAAATTCTACATTGTCTCTGCAGGATTTTGCTCAATTTCTGGTATTGTATCTAATATAATCTAAAGTAATGTCCTATCTCTCCGAGTATAGTGCAATGTTCTAGGAGCGTGCCCAACGCAGGCTGCTCCAAAACACCATGCATAAGAAACAGCGCCAATCTTTAGAATTGTCTTAATTTAACGTTGAGTTCCCACTTGGGGTGACAAACCCTTGCAAGTACTTCAATAAAGACTTCAAGTCATGCTAATAAAGACACAAGTCATCACGGAGAAAGAGTAGAATAGTGTACTATATTTTCTTGCATATGCTGGTGTCATATTTTGTCAAACATGGAGAGTGAATAATCAATTCTATTCATCTTTCAATTTGGGTTCCATTTGTGAAACCCAAATTGGATCACATTGAAGATTATGAGAAGATATTATCTCGATTAGAGGAGGTTCATCTTACATTGTCAGGAACAAAATCTATATTTGGAGTGCGGGAGGTTGTCATTGTTGGTCATTTGTGTGGATGGTACGGTCAAAAACCAGATCCCAACAAGGTGGATGCTATTCAAAGGATGCGCAAAATTTGTAACTCCTTGACAGAAGTGATGCGGTTTTTAGGTGCTGTTGTGTTCTATCATATATGGATTCCTCACTATGATCATATAACAGATCCGTTATATGGGTTGTTAAGGAAAAATCAGAAGTTTGTTTGGGAGAATAGACATGTAGAGGCCATGAGGAAGTTGAAGAGGTGTATGTCATCACCTCCGGTATTGCAAAGGATAGAATATCATGGTGACAAGCCAGTGATATTGACGGTGGATACCAATCCTATTGCCATAGGATGGGCAGTGGGGCAAGATGACGAAGATGAAGGGAGTAGGTATGCTATGAGATTTGGAGCCATGATCTTGAGTGAAAGACACCGAAGTTATCCTCATATGAAGAAGGAATTGTGGGGTGTTGTTACGGCCATGGTGTCGGAAACGAACTACCTGATTGGAGCACATGTGATTGTGAAGATGGATTGTTTACCATTGCTGGGGATGATCACAAATTGCAATACACCGGATATTGCAATGTTGAGGTGGATAGCATACATGAAGATGCTTAATCCGGAGTTCAAGCATGTGGCAAGAAAGGATAACAAGGTGGCAGATATGTTGTCAAGAGCTAGATATGAGAGAGAAGAAGAAATGATTGATGATACTGATGATGTTGGAACGACATTTTATTCTGTGACTCATCAGCAAGGAGTAACACAAAGTTTGGAGATGTTTCTTGAGGATTTGTATGAGGGTGAGTGGTTAGATATTGGAAAATATCTCAGCACACTAGCATGACAAAGCGGTTGGAGTGATCATGAGTTCAAACATGTAAGAAGGAAGGCCTACAACTACATGTTACAAGATGGATACCTTTGGAAGAGACCGAAGCGGAAGGGTGACATGCCACAACGTGTGATTTGTGGAAAGGAGGCTCAACAAGAGTTGATGCGGGAGTTTCATGAAAGCTTATGGGCAGGCCACAAGGGAATATATGCCACTTTCATGAAATTGAAAGAGAGATATTGGTGGAAAAACATCTACAAAGATGTGGTAGGATTTGTGGAGACTTGTGAGACATGTTAGATGTATTCTGTAATCCGACACCGTGATGGTTTGCATCCTACATATCCACTTGCTATCCATTACAAGTGGGTTGTGGATTTGGTGGTCATGCCGATGGGATTAGGGCAGATGGGGTATCTGGTGTTAGCGAGGGAGTATCTATCCAATCAAGTGGAGGGAAGAGCACATGATCAAAAGCAACAGAAGGGGTTTGCAGATTTCTTTTGGAGGATGTTGTGTGTCATTATGGATGTGTTGGGAAGATAACCGCTGATCGAGGAGAGTTGACGGTTCAAGAGACACGTGACTTCTTTGAGAAATGTGGAGTCAAGTTGTCTCTCACCACTGCTTATAATCTAGAAGGGAATGCGAAGAGTGAGCGGGGTGAAAATCAATTGTGAAGTCACGTAGGGGGAAGGCTAGACAATGGCCTCGTTTGTTACCTTTGTTACCTTTTGCATTATGGGCTGATCGTACAACCCATAGCTCTGTGACCCGCTATATGACATCAGAGTTAATGCAAGGCCAAAAGTCGATTATGCCAATAGAGGAAAACATTCCCACATGGAGTGTGTTGCCTTGGGAGGATAATCTGAGTAGAGAAGATCATTTGGTGATGCGCATTCGACAACTGGAGAGGAGAACGGAGGATGTACAATTGGCAATGGAGAGACTTAGAGAGTCATGCCTTAGAAACAATGACAGATTTGACAAACGTCATAGGCTGAGATCAAAGGAGGTTAAAGAAGCTGATTGGGTGTTGGTGTATGACAACAGTCTGGATAACCAACATAGCAACTTGAGTAAGTTTTCAAAGAGATGGTTTGGGCCATATGTGGTGATCAATGTCCATGACAATGCTACTTATTCGCTAAGAGAGTTGGATGGTACAAAGTTGAAGGTACATATTGCAGGAAAGCGAATAAAGATCTTCAAAAGTCGGGATAAGAAGATCAATCTAGGCCAACTCGAGGAGGAGTTTGACCTTTTTGATGAAGATGAGTCATATGGGGAGGATCTAGCTAGAGCAGAAGATCAGGTTGATCTAATCTGACGCCGTGCACACCTTGGTTAACTTCTTGGTGCATACCGGAGGATGCACAGGTTTAGAGGGGATAGATGTCGTGTTGTGACGCTGCTATTACTATGAAGATGATGACATGTGTCATCTTGTTTAGTTGTTGTCATGACGGCGATACTTTAGTTTAGATGATTGACGCACGCATTGTAAGGTCATTAAGAGCCCACCGTTGGATCAACTTTTTAGGGTCAGGATGTTGAAAAGGCTCCAAGAGATATTATCTTGGACCTTATTAGATATAAAGCGTAGTGAGGATAAAAAGGGTATGGGAGAGAGCTAGACACATCACTTTGCTCACTAAGGAGCTTATCTGATCGAAGTGGAGCCGACGTAGGACATGGATAGAGGACAACATGATGCCCAATCCATTTGTGATCAACATCCGGTATCTTCATTGTGATCTTATTTCGGGCATGGTTAGTGTATCATTTTGGAGATAACTTTCTGCAACAAGTGATAAACTCTCGAGATCCGATTATTCTTCTAGTTGTTTCCTACAGTGCAATTTGGGATGTAACAGTATACGTTTTGATTTAGTTTGGGCTCTATGGATCTGAACTTACCAGTAGTGGTGGCTTTCAACACATGGGTTCCAATCCATCACTATTGCTTACTGAAAATAAGCCATAGGGAGTTGATTGTTAGGAACTTTGGCGAGGAGTATTATTCTCAAGTTATAAACTCCCCGGTTCCGTTTGTAGTTCCGTTCATACTTAACCGGTTTTGAGTTGTCATTTTGACTCTTTATTAGTGGTAACTCATATTATGTATATGATGGCTAAGTAGTGTGTTTAGGATAGTTGTAAAGCTCCAAGTTAATATGAAGCTAATTTGGCCACACTAGAGGTCAAATTAACACTCTTCATTCTCATTGGTCTTGGAGTTTGGGCCAATGAGGGCACTTGGATAACTTCTTTGAGGTTTTGAGGAGTTTTGGAGACCTTCTAGGGGGACATTTGAAGATTGGAAGAAAGGTTAGAGAGCTGACGGAACGAGTTACGACGTGGGCTCAAGAATGGATGGATTTGAAAGATTGTCACTCTGAAATGATGATTCAAAGATAGAGTGAGAAATTTAGACCTTTGAGTGTATTTGGGGTGTTTTTGAGAATCTTACGAGCATTTTGGGAGATCTGAGTATCTGTAATATAGTTTACGACTTGGGCTTGCGTTTGGATTGAAATTTCGACTCAATTGGACGATTTTTGAGTACGGAGTGATAGCTTGAAGTTTGTGTATACAGTCAGAGTTGCAGGATTGCACTAACTGTCACGAAGTTAGTTCAGAGATCATATCTTTTGATATTTAAAAGATATGTCAATAAAACTTTGCACAGTTTAAGTTCTGATGATGAGTGACCTTCTCATGAAATCTGGGAGCAATTGGAGTCAAGTATTGGGATGTGTGATGGGTTTTGTACACTGGGGTCTGCATATCACCTTGTCATACAGTGTGTAAATCAACAGTTGTTATGAGAGATATAGAGGAGAAAAACATCTAAAACTTTTCTGAGAGATTGAAAGAGTTGTGGAGCAATTTTCTGTAAAGTTTAAGCGAGAGTTATTGGTCGAATCATCAGATATCATAATCTTCTTCCGCTGAAGTTTTACCGGTTATAATGTGGAGTGCTGAGGAGAAGAAGAAGAGATTGTCAACTCACACAAGGTTCTAGAGGGTTCTTCCATAGCGAGGCGCTCGGGCGTTCTCAGAGCAAAAAATTATCCTATGCGATAATGTTATCTAAAATAGTCCCTCGCGCACTCACTCACTCACATGTTGAAGTAGGTGTGCATAGCTCCATATAACTCCAATACTAGAGGAACAAAGAGTTGACCTCTACACTTGGAGACCTTGACTGCTGTTGCTCCACTTGCTACTCATCCTGAAGGATGGATGATCACCCCCTTTGAAACTGTGTGTCATGTGTACGATCAATAATCACCACGTCTACCATAGTAACCTGGTCCTCCCAAATCAAGTAAAGGTATGCCCTAACCCTAGTCAACTGCAAGGCATACCAATGCTCCCTCCATGTGAGATATCCACCCTCCCTCGCCATAGAAAACACCATATCCCTACTGACATCATGGGTAGCAATTCTCTGTCCTCCAAATGGACAACGAGTCATTTGAACTCCTACTGCATCTAAGAGATACCCCCACTCACACATGAAAAAATGAATATGTAGATGGATGGATCTCATAGCTTGTGCAAGTTGAAAAGCCCTGATGCATGGTCAAGCCAAGATCCACGAGCTTCCATCCTTGCCGGAGCAAGAAGCAAGAGCGTAGATGAGCTTTAGTAGCACGAGGAATGGCCGAATTCACTAAGAGTGAATGTAGAGCCTGTTCAAATTGTCGGTCCATCAAGTATGGCACGTGCAGACTCCTCCTACAATATAGCCCAATCCACTTCTCAAAATCTTCAAAATCTAGGTGTCACCTTCCTATGTCCAGCACGACCTCCCCCCTCCTCCCTTGTATAACATAGACATCATCGGATGGTAAGTGAAATAAAAATCACACTAATTCCTCCATGAGATCATGTGCCAACCGATCGAGCAGTAAGCAAAAAGCATGTCTAGGCTCGGTCTAGCCTATGGAATAAACGTGGACATAGGAATCTTATCTTGAAAAGCTCTAGAATAGAACATTCATGGGATGCTAACCACTCATACCCACAACCCGATTTTTTTTTGAATTGATAAATATTGATGTGATCGTATTCTTCGGATGCGTATCCCAAGTGGTTCAATCATAATCTTTGTGCATCTTTCCCATGTGGTTCTTTACCCATTGTAAGATAAAGAGACGATGACACACCGGACATCTATATCACACACCGCTCTAGGCAGCCCCATGAGCAATGGTCATTGGTTTCTATACATTGGTCTGATGACTTTCAATAGGTTGACTCATGGAAAGTAGTGTTTGTACACTTCTCAATTACATTTACTCGTTTAGTGGGCTGTGAAAAGGTTTAGAGAAATCTAAATGAAATTTACACTTAAGTTTTTTGGTGAAAATCTAAATCTAACACACTTAAAATATGCAGTATTAGTTTTTAAATCATAAACTTCAAATTAACAAAAAAACTCTTCATATTATAGCAAGTATTAGAAAATTATATTAGCAATTAATATAAATTTATCGGATTGGAAAGTTTCAAAATTTTGAGTATTTATTTGTAAAACTGAAGCATTTTTATTATCGATGACATCTCAATATATCTCCTATTTTGAAGGAGTCTCATATACGGTTAACAATGTCAACATCCTCGGACCAAGATCATTGTGAATTCGAGGGAAGACTACGCCAAAGCATCAAAATACAGGCAAATACCTACCCCCTTTGGTTTCATCCTTGTACGAATTGACGGGGTCTTCCTATCAATTATTCCTTGGTACTTTCACAAGGTAAAGATTAGTATCACATCATGTTATATGTAAGAGAAGACATCAGCACAACATTTTCAAAAGTATTGTATTTCCGGAAAGGAGGGAATCGAGACAAAATGACAAGCCCGTAGAATAAGACCTGTACTGCAAAAGACAGCAGCGAAATTAAGTATATATCTAACGAGTTCCATTATTGTTATAAATGGAATCGCTCCAACTGTATATTGCTCCACGTAGCAATCTACATCCATCATTCGAAACATCTGCAGGTACTGTAGAGAGATCCTGAGCTAACAGAAGGAACCTGCCAAATCATCCATCCGTCTTTGCTCATTTTGTTTCTAACATCTAATATC
Source organism: Marchantia paleacea (assembly GCA_014180765.2). NCBI lineage: Eukaryota > Viridiplantae > Streptophyta > Marchantiopsida > Marchantiales > Marchantiaceae > Marchantia > Marchantia paleacea. The sequence goes on from MUAA02000098.1 coordinate 1,347,430, forward strand.
AACAAAATATAAAATCCAAGAAAAATGTGAAAGATATTTTAGTTTGCTATAGTCCGGTAATAGGACGAATTCTTAGTTTTAAACACAAAATTAGTTTTGCTGAAAATGTCTTCATTACTGTCTTCTAGAAGGGAGACCCCCGAAAGCTTACGTAAATTGGTGTGGAGATTTTCTGCAGATACTGTATATTGCGTCTGGATGACATTGCACATTGACTTTACCTTTACCGCTTGTGATATGTGTGTTGCAGGTTTGTCGTTCAGTTGGTGGGCAAAACGCCAGCGTATGGAACATGTCGAGAATTGCCGACGAAGAGCTTCCCTTCGGAGATATAATTCTGCTTATTACGCGCTGATATCACCAGCGAAACCTACCAAACATCGTGCTTGCAGTCCATTTCTGAAGGCGCTGGCGACTAGAAATGTCTACTTCATTTGAAATTTTGTTTCTTTCGTCTCCAGAGAATATCTTACTCTCTTTTATTAGTCACAATACTGCAAGTCCCATGAACATGCAGTGTATGGCCACAGTGGTCTGAGTACCTTAAAGTTTGACGAAGTTTGAAGCATTAAGATCGAATTTGTTAAATGTATTCTGTTCTGAAGACCCACATACAACCGTCATGGTTTTCATTATCTGTAGAAAGAAAATGGAATCCATACGGTTACCGGTTTGGTTCCATCCTTGTACGATTTGATGGGGTCTTCCCATCCCTTTTGTTATTACACTGTCTCCTATACGTCACAGTGTTCAACTTGCTTGTGTTGGACTTATTCTCATGGTACGAGAACCAATATAAGTTCTATGGTTTGTAAACTGGTCAGTGAAATCATTGAAATATGGACGTAGAGGTGAAAATACCTTACGATCAAGATCCGATAAGATTCTTAAAATAGAATAACAATGAGTGAGCCGAAGTCTCCTGGATCCATCCTCTTTTCTTGCAGGTAGGGTCATTTGTACCCATTCAGGTAAAAGATTCTTAAGCCGAATAGAATTACATGGAAGCAAAATTTAGAACAAAATTGAGGTCTCATAGAATAAGTCAAACTCAGGCTCAGGTCCAAATATCTCATTTCGTTCCATAATGTTAAAACCGCTGACTCCGCTCCAAATACCTGTCACACCACAAACAAACGCACCGCCTCTACGCCTGCCAAATCTCACTCCCAAGAAACCACCTTCCCACAACAAAACTCAGCTTAGAGTACTTGTGACGGCTCAGAATACCCGCAATTGCAAAAATAGACATGATTCTTCCGTTGGGAAGGTAACACTTGCCACCCGTCGCCCAGCCTCCCTCTCTGATCTCCTCTCTCTCTATGTGTAAATAATCTCTCTCTGTAAGTGCAAACTGCTCTCTGCCTTCGAGGACAACCTCTCTCTGAGTTTGACAACCTTGACTAGTGATAGTGATAATGAATGGTGATGCTGTGTGCCGGCTGCCCTTTTATATCCGTGGGAGGGGAAAATCCACCTCCTAATTATGGCTTTCACACCGCTTATATTAACGACACACGTTGCACCTTGGCGTCAGTGGGCAGGTGAGCTGGCGTTGGTGGGCTGTCACACATAAAGAGAACAGAGTGACCAGCACGATGGTGACCGCAAGACGCGCTCAGGCTTTCAATCCTTATTCGTCAATAGGATATTTGAGTCCGACTGGAGCTGCTTGACTTGTCCTACCAGATTGTAGTTGGCTCTGGACAGTAATTCAGATTTCATTTGCAACTGAATGATAAGTTTGCCGATATGAAATGTATTCATGGGATTTCAAAATTTTATACAATGTCTTGTGTATTTTTCTATTATTTTTTGGAAAAATATCAATATTCTGAATCTTGAACGAATTAATTTTTTAAAGAAAAGTTCAATTTGTAAGCCATTATACTTAAATTATGTACAATCATCTGATTGGTGCAACAGATTCACTTGTGAAAAAAATAATATTTTGGGTTTACATAAATCAAGAACATGTAGTCTGATATTTTTTTGAATCATTTTTTAACCTTTTTAGTTATTTTTTTAAGGACATATTATGTTGAATTATAATTTTTTTATAGTCAAGATTTTTATTTAAACTCGTAAATTTTTGAATTATTTTTTACTTTTAGACATATTTTTAATTTAAATTATATCAGAAATATATGGATCAGATGAAGAATTAAATACATATTTTAAAGGAAAATTTCTTAACTATATTATTATAGGAGTAAAAAGAATGAGAGTGCTTTTCAAAGTGTAAATTTTTTTTTTGCATGTAAGGTATTTCTCGTGTGTTTATAGGTGAGATTAATAATTTCAAATTCTCCATCGAAATCAAAATATTTTCATTTTATTTTTTAAAAAAATCCTATAATGTCACATGTATTATCTACTACTTTTGAATAAACTTCAGGTGATGACAACGTAATTCCACTTGACCTTTACAACCCCGCACTTGCACCAAAATATTTATGCTTCTATGATTGTTGCAAGTCAATCAATATATTTTTCAAGTATGTGTCTAAATTTTTATAAATAATATGTTTTAATATTTTATTTATTTTATGATTCTTCAAGTGTTTGAAAAAAGTCTTAAAAGCAAATGTCTAGTGGCATGATCAAAGCCTATGATGCTAAACTAAGTTCTGCATTACGATCTTAAATGAAACAATCCATGAAACCTTTAATTCATCATTTTTAACCTTATAAAGAAAGCTTTGTGGCCGTGAATATTCTTAACAATTTATAAAAATATATTATTTTTGAATTCACATACACGACCTACATTTGTTCACATATTTCACCAAAAAAATATGTTTTTTCAAGTATATACTCAACCAATGAGCACTTCAATAAAAGATTCAAAGAGTTCAAACAAATCACAACCTTGCAACTATCTGTTGAGCCTTATGTTGCTCTTGATCCACAATTCATAAGTGTCAATACTCACATTGTTAAAACGTTATTCCACTTTACCTTTACAGCCAGCATCCACACCAAAATTATTTTTGGTAAGATTGTTGCAACTAAATCATTATATTAAAAAAAAATAAATTTCTAACATTTCATAAATTGAAGACTATGGAGAATGATATAGTGAAATATGCATGTTTTTGGTTTTTTTAGGGTTTTGAGTGAATTTTGAGTGATTTTTTTAAAAATTAAACATATGAGTAAGGTTTTTTTTGTTTCAATCTCTTCATTTTCCTGTATTGGTTCTATTGGGACCTAGTTGGAAAATTATGGAGATTGGAATAAAAAATTATGAGTACTTTTAGATTTTAGGGTTTTCATAGTTAACATTTTTCCATGTGAGGTGGTGTGTTAGGGGTTGTGGTTTTGCAGGTGTGAGTAGATATATGATTGAGTACTCGATGTCTTTATCGTTCTCTTTGTGTTAGCTATAGAATCACTTTCACTCATGGGGCAGCCAAAAGCGGTGAGTGATACACCATGTTTGATGTGTCATCATCTCTTTACCTCGCAAGGGGTAAAGACCCACCTGGGAAAGATGCACAAAGATTATGATTGGACTACTTGGGATGCGAACGTGAGGAGGAAAATCACATCGATATTGGTTTTTGTCACTTCGGGGAACATGAAGGCTACACCGATCGGGTCATGGGAATGGTTAGCTTTCCATGAAGTTTCTATTCTAGATCTTTTTGAGACTAGGTTTCTTTATCCACGTTTATTTCATAGACTCCCTTGTGCTCTCCATGACGAGACTAGACATGCTATTCGCTTACCTTTTCGATCGGTTGGTACGTGATCCCATGGACGAAGTTAGCATGATTTTTGTTTCTATTACTTCCGTGATGGTGTCTATGTTACACTAGAGGAGCACATGCTGGACATAGGGAGGTGGTAGCTAGATTTAGGAGATTTCGAGCAAGGGATTGAGCTACATTGCAGGAGGAGTCTGTTCGGGCCACACTTTTCAATTCTACTTTTCTTATGTTATCATGACTTATGTAGCAGCAACCATAGTTAAGTAGATGGGTGCATGCACAACATATACAACAATGAGAGCCGACAGTGCTGTTAGCGCCATTCTCAATGAACCTGCCCTTAAGGTCGACAACTATGTTAGCAGGGATAGAGTTTGAATTAGAGCTCTTTGGTGTGCAATTTTTGAAGTTAAGCTTTTAAGAGTGTGGCTATTGGGGATAATAGCTAATATGGGAACATGGAGTTTTTGAAGCTCAAAATGGATTTGGCTCCATTTTAATCTTTCTTTGATGCCATGGTTATGAGTGGAGAGTTCTTGTGGACGTTTTGAAAGTAGAAAAGATTACTTTGAAAACTCAAATTATGGTAAAAATTGTTTGTTCTTGAAGCGTTGAAGGTATTTTAATGAGTTTTGATCCATGATAGTTTTGATCTTTTTGCTTTAGAGTGTGTAGAGTATTGATGGATTGAAGACCATGGTAGCGATCTTAAAGTAGAGTTGATCCAAAGTTGGTATGCTCGATTTTTATTTTAGTGCTTAAAATCTGAATCAAGAATTTGAAGGAAAGAAGTGTTGGTAAAAATTGAACAAGTGTATCAATAATTATAGTTACATTGTTGCTTAGATTCAAGATTGGTAAAAAAAAAATTTTGGACAGAAGTGCTTGAAGTAGAAGATTTGGTATTTAGTAGTTTCCATATATAAAATAAACTATAAAATTATCATATAATGTCCTTTTGATTTGAACTTTGGTGAGATCATAAAAGATGTAAAGTATTTCACTTGGGGATAGAGATGTCATGAATAGGGCATGCAATGTCAGAATATCAAAATTTTGACATTTAGAGGTTTGAAATAAGAGCCAAATATTTTTGAAATCCCACAGAAGTTATAAACTTTGTTAGTTTGAGAAGAAATAAATTTTTTTTAAATGGAGAATTAAGGCTACATCCTATATAGTTAGATTACCAACATCAGCAGAGTAAAAGCCTACAAAATTGAGTTTTAGTGTTTTTACTATCACACTCTAGGTTGGATTGGTTTGACATCTTTGATGAAGGTAGTGATTATGACATGAAACTTTAGTAATTCTGGAAAATAATGTAACAATAAGTAATCATCCGGTCTGTGAGGCACGGGATGGGATTTGATGGGAAGATTATGACATGAAACTTTAGTAATTCTGGAAAATAATGTAACAATAAGTAATCATCCGGTCTGTGAGGCACGGGATGGGATTTGATGGGAAGACCCCATCAAATCGTACAATGAATGAACCAAACTGGTAACATGGGGCTAGGCCCCATGACTACTTAGAGACATTTTCAGTTGACCTGTCATTCGTGGTATTCCTGTTGTTCTCTAGCGACGAAGACATCATTAATTATGAAAGCTAGACAATTGTACAAATATGATGCGCCGAGGAGCGGGTTAAAGCAGCACCCGTGCTACCCTTTAGAGTAGGTCACGGGTTCGATTTGCATCGGCTGGAACCCAACCTTCCTCCAATCATTGGAGGTGTGAACCCTAGGGCACGAGACCCTCTCCTTGGTGTTCGTGCGCAGAAATCGTCAAGACATTTCCGTCCTTCGGCGCTTCTTTCGCAAAGCAAAAAGAGGTCTCCCTATGGTTCTGAAAGAGCTTACGCTCCATAGGATCCATAGGGAGAGCAATGCGTTTCCATTCGAGCGATCAAATAAGTGAAAAGGGATCCACCTAACAAAAGTCTCGAGGCAATTGCGATTATGAAGAATCTAGGGAAACATAAAAAGTTCCTGTCACGGCCATGCCCCTGAAGACGCACATCGAAGACAAAAACACAACAAAGGCGTTACACTTTTCATTTCACTTCCTCCAGTGCATATCTGCTGCCTGACAGATATGAGTTCGTGTGACTCATTCAATATACACACATAAAATCTATAGGTTCTTGCTTAGGCATCACATCATTACATGGTAATTGGCTGAGAGGCATGCACAATTTGGCGACTCAGTGCAGAAAAATGCGAACATTAACGCAGCGTCGCAGCATCTTCAGTTTAGGATGGCCAGATTCAGACACTCGTTCTTTCATCATTTGTCCTGCACTTCGATCAGCAAATTGTTGTGGTACAATTGTAGTTATCTCATGTGTTAAAAATGGTTAAAAATTTAACCAGTACACTGGAATATTTGTATCGTCATGTCCTTCGGTGGCACAGGTTGACAATGAGTATGGAATCGTGGAGCAGGAGTGCGCAGATGGTGGATACAGGTACATGAAGTGGGCGGCGGAAATGGCCGTAAACCTGAATACTTCAATCTAAGTTTAGTAAAAAACCTTTGATTATACTGGACATAATGGAAGACATAGGATGTGTAAGTATAAAATACCTTATTTCCTATTGTGTCGAAGTCAACACAAGGTAGTGACGATGCACTCATATGGAAGATTGTATGAATCCTCTGTCTCCCTAGACTGGCTAAGAAAGTTATCACTTCCACGCTCCAGCAATTGTAGACAAAGATATACGTGCCACTTTCACCCAATCCTCTTCATATAAAAACTGCCACTTGTAACCTGAGTCTGATGCTGTGTTCTCCCTTCTCAGATTTTTTCCTCTATCTTACATAGAGGTCTTGAAAATTTTACCCAGCAAAAGTCATGTGCCACTCGTGAGTTCCAGGAATCCAATCGCGACATGTTTTCATGTACCGGTCAATTGCGGGGTGGAACTCAGGAGAGGCCACAGATTTTAGCTCTTCATACGCAAGCTCCATTTCAGAAATTCTGTCATGCAGTAGTTCGAGTACAAGTTCTCCTGCTTGTGTGTAAGAATGACAGTTGTATTGTTGGGACACGATAAGCACTAAATTGTGCACATCGCCATCGCGTAATATTTCCTGTATAACAAACGACAATCAGAGATAAGTAAGCTCGAAGTCAAGAGACTATTCCGTAAGTTTATCAGGCAATGTTTACGTCAAAGAATGTAGTACTTTAAAGTCTCGCCCTCCCGGACGTGTGAATGTGACAGATACAAATGATACGGAGTGTGCTGCACTGAACCTACCTTCTGGAAGCTTAAGGCGTCATTATGCCACCCTATGCAGTCAGCAGAGGCGGCAAGTAGATTCTGCATATCTTCTCCGTAGAACAAGCTATCGGGAAGATGAGAAATTGGAGATTTCTGTCTTCTATGCTCAATGATCAGATCTGTGCACACCTGTCCACGTGCAGTAGACGAAAACAAGTCAACACTTCTGAAATGGTGGTTTTTATCCTAACAAAGGAAGAAAGAAGAGAAAAGGTCCGTGATATTGGTTGAAACTCACAAGAAACGGCAGCACACACCCAGTAGATCGGCGAAGGGTGATGTAATCAGGAATAGTGATTTCCTTTCCTGTCTTTTCGATTGTTCTGTTCCCAGAGACACGCCGACAAGTAATCTTGTAATGCCTCAGCCTGTCTAGACGCAAACTCAGCAGGCACAGCTTCGATATATTCCAGCCACAGATCTCATAATCCCGACGCCAACGCTCCCATCTTGACATCGAGAACTGCGAGCGTTGGAACAATAGTTAGTCAGCTTCACAATACAGTCAATAAATGAAGGTGGATTGAAAATTACATCTGCTGCCGCGCAGCGTGGACTTATGAATCCCTAATTCTCGAAGTTGGCTTATCTCGAAGCTCAGGCCCTCATAGCTAGTTGCCAGTGTCTTTCCTTGTAACATGCCACTCACTCTCAGCAGGCTTATACCGCATTGCCCGTGGCTATTTTCCCTATACTGAATCAGTTCCAGCATGACAATACAACTTCAGTGGACAAATCAATAGGTGAAGACAGATGATAATTGGTAGAAATTTTTTATCCAAAGATTAGCTTACGTGATTTGGATTTGTTCTGGCATGCACCATATCTGCATGAAATGTGTGAAGCTGTAAGGCGAGTTCTGGAAGCCTCGGTTGCCATCAACCGATCCAAAATGGATTTCAAGCGTTCCAGTAATCGCTCGTTCTCAGGGTCATTCCATAAGAGAACCAAATTCATATCTAAAATTGTATCACAGGACAATTCTAGAGCGTCTGTCCAGTCAGTCTCATCCAGCTTGGTATCAATAGCAAAAATCAATGCAATGAGTTTGCAGAGCCAGAGGAAATCTCTGGGCTCTATATCGTTGTAGAACACATAGCCCATAAGCTCAGGAGTTTTGGACGCCAGAAACGATGTCCAGAAACTTGGACCCAGCTCTTATCTACGCCCAAAGAAACCAACCAGTCGTTAGTAATGTCCATGTACTCGGCAGTCAGGGGTTTAGTTGGGCCTTGGGGGTAAGGGTGCTGGAAATCTGGGATTCTGTAAACGTTTTTTCAAAACTGCTGCGGCTGCCGTTTCTGTACAGTTCGCTCTTCAGCTGCCTTTGAAATCGTCCTTCTGTGAAATCAGATCTGATGCTCAAGACGGTAGAATCCGAGTTTAAACGTGGAGCCATCGCAGTAGTGTTCCTGAATGTGAATCTTTCCGGACAACAAGCTGGTTGGAAGTAAGGACTGGAAAACCTCAGTGATCGAACAAAGTACTCAAACAGCTTCCTTTAATACAAGAATTGTTTACCTCACTTCCCCTCAATTCATCATCCCAACAGAGTCACCTATTGTGCAGGGTCCAAGAATCTGGTGACCTTGAAGAGATTACGAGTTTACACTCAAATGCACGGTCACTTTTGATTTTTTTTTACGACCAGTCGTAGAATCAAAACACCAGGACTACTAGCAAGTTGTAAGGCTGAGGGTAAAGGTCCAGCTGAGTGCAAGGACCTACTCCACGTGGCTTAAGACCTTATTGGCATTTCAGCTGGAGCAAATGTGTTCTTTTTACATTGTTTTACTTAGATAACTCATACTATACATAAGGATACAATCAATCAAAATATAAATTTATCTATAGATTAACTTATTTTTCTGGAGTCATATTTTCCACAGGATCAAGTGGATTGACCTATTGTATAGTGACCATACTGCACAACACATTAGCTCCGAGAGTATTCCCTGCAATGTGCCCAGCGGGAGATTAAGAATAGGAGATTAATTCCAGACAGAATTAATCTTTAATGTGCTACCCTAGCTCCTCCATTTCAGAAATAAACCAAAAGGAAATTTGATTTGAAGTCATCATCGTTCAAGTATCGGGTACTTTTATCAAAGAGATACTCCCAAGATGTTTTGTCCGATTTTTTTGTTTAGATGATTTTGTTACTCCCCCTTGCTAGCCTAGCCAAAGCTCGTTGTTATTACTCTTACAATATTCAATTCAGATAATCATTAGTTTATTACATAACACAATTGCCTATAGATTGTGAAGACTATAGCTTATGTTCTACTTCAGCAAGTTAGTTCACTTTAAAATCTTGCTGTCTAAAAAGAAATTCTTACTCAAACTACATATTGATTCAGAGTGATTTTTGCAAGTAAATAAGTATGAATGAAATCAGAACATTTCAAAGATTACATTTCTCAATGTGGAAGAAGGTTAAACTTGGCCAAGTGAGTTAAATCATTAATTTTATAAGGTATTATAAAATGTATGTAGATTTTAAATATAAACTTTGCACTTATGATATGCTTCTAGTGGTATCTTTATGGGAATTTTATTTATCGCTGTAGGTTTTTTATTTAAGATCACTGCAGTTCCTTTTCGGGCAGCCGTTAGACGCCCTACGGATACCGACAGATTGCGACCAATCTCAATACTTTCGGCAGCGCATAGGTCGTAAACGAGAGAGAAGGCCGAAAGAAGTGCCGAGAGGTCGGAAATGGAAACGCACACGATATGCGTATCGGGTATTCGTGTGCGTCGTAAAGCCATTTCCGGGCCTTCATACCCTGTTAAGCCAAAAAGAAGCATTATCTGCAACCAGCAACACACTCTTATATCATAAAAAATTTTGCATTTTAAAACTTTTGAAAACTTAGTATGCGATTATTATATTTCACTATTTCATATTAATTTCATTGTATAACAAAAATATATTTTTGTATGTCATTTTAATAATCAGATATTTGGATTATAAATAAAGAAATAATAATTTTTCTATGATTGTAATTAAATTATTTTTTTTTTAATGATATTGGTGACAATAGTAGTCTTTTAATCTGAAATAAAAAAAAATTAAACTTGATTTATATTATTTTAATTAAAATATTTTTTATTTTAATTCAATTCATTATAAAAAATAATTGTTCAATAATTACAATAAACAATTTGTGAAAAATATATAAATTGAACACTTTTGAATTTCATTAAAAATTATATATTGATAATTAAATTGTATTGTTAATGATATGACATTCATTATAGATTAAATGAATAATATTTTTTATTCGATCTTGCACTAAATAATATTAGTAGTTAACTCAGGTCTTGAGTAACTTTAGTTAGTTTGATTATATTTAGTTAGATTAGGGTTAAGGCCGGTACTACTAGATAAGAGGGCTGGCAAAAGCTTTCTATGACACATAGAATCAGTAAAGTGATTCTATGTGTTCCGTGGACGTTGTCGTGTTGTGACGCGGCTACTATAAGAGCTGTTGTCATGACAGTGATACTTTAGGTTAGGATAACCGACGGCATTGTAAGGTTGTTACGAGCCCACCATTGGATCAACTTTGTATGGCTTGGATGTTGAAAAGGCTACAAGAGATATTATCTTGGATCTTTATCGGATATAAAAGCACGGTCAATTTTGAAAGGATATGGGAGAGATCTAGACATCACCTTGTTGACTAAGGAGCTTATCTAATCAAAATTAGAGTCGATGTAGGACATGGATAGAGGACAACATGATCTTTCGGAGGTACCGATGTCTAGTCCATTTGTGATCAACATCCGTATCTTCATCGTGATCACTTTCGGGTATATTTAACCGGTTTCGAGTTGTCATTTTAACTTTTATTAGTGACAACTCATATTGTGTATAGGATGTCTAACTAGTGTGTTTAGTATAGTTGTAAAAGCTCTAAGTTAAAATGGAGCTAATTTGGCTACACTAGAGGTCAAAATAACACTATCCATTTTCATTGGTCTAGGAGTTTTGGCCAATGAGGGCACTAGGGCAACTTTTCAAGATTTTGAAGGGTTTGGAGATCTTCTAGGGAACATTTGAAGATTTGAAGATAGGGTTGGAGAGCCGACGGTGACGAGCTATGATGTGGACGTAAGAATGGATGGATTTGAAGGGTTTGTTACTATGAAATGGTGATTCAAAGATAGAGAGAGAAATTTACAACTTTGAGTGTATTTGGGATTTTTCTGAGAATCTTACAAGGCTTTTGAGAGATCTAGGTCAACTGAAATATAGTTTACAACTTGGGTTTGTGTTGGAATTGAAATTTTGACTCAATTGAACGAGTTTTGTGTACAAAGTGATAGGTTGAAGTTTGTGTATATAGTGGTTACAAAATTGCACTGACTATCACGAAGTTAGTACATCAATCATATCTTTTGATATCAAAAAGTTTTTTTCAATAAAATTTTCCATAATTGAAGTTCGGATGATAAGTGACCTTTTGATGAAATTTGAGAGCAATTTAAGTTAAGGATTCAGATGTATGATGGTTTTAAGACACATGGGTGTGCATATCGCCTTGTGATATAGTGCGTAAATCAATAATTATTTTGAGAAAGCTAGAAGAGAGAAACATATGAAACTTTTCTAAAAGATTGAAAAGATTGTAGAGCAATTTTTCGTGAAGTTTAAATGAGAGTTATTGGTCCGATCACTAGATATCATAATATTTTTCCGCTGAAGTTTACCGGTTGTAATGAACTCGAATGTAGAGTGATGAGGAGAAGAAGAAGAGATTGTCAACTCACACAAGGTTCAAGAGGGTTCTTCTATAGCCAGGCGCTCAGGCGTTCTCAAAGCAAAGAAATGTCCATGCGACAACATAGCCTCACTAAAGTAAACCACATATTTTATGTGTCGATTCTTGATTGCATGTGTATTCATGATTCGGAGCTACAATTGATATATGATCTACATTGGGTCCAGATTCTTGTATCTTCTCTCCACATCTCGTTGAGCCTATGATAGACATCGAGTAAGCAAGGGAGCAAACACGGCGTAATAAGCACAACTAGTGTGGGATACATATGCTGCTACTACGCCCAGCGTAGCATCAAGTAGGATTGTTCGTAGTCATCCTCGCAAGGAGATGCGTTGTGTTGCGTGCATGTTGTCCGTCGAGAAGCATCATACGGGACTTTTGTATGTAAAGAGTCTTGGAAAGGCAAGTGACGAACAATGCTACCGAGGGAGCACAACATTCCGCGACTCATGAGATAATGAGAACGAGAGCGAGAAGGAATGTAGCATGTGCATTGTCTAGAATGATCAAGACTTGAAGTCCCGGTGTTGGCGCTGCGGTAGATGATTTTAGTGGTCGCATGTCAATTTTTGATCTTGATTGACTAACCGACCAATGTTCATTCGGAGGGCCAGGCACATCAATCGATTCTTAGTTTTCTTTCATGGTGAAAGCAAGCGGAGTGGGGATTGGGTTCAGCGGGAAAGAGGAGGATGAAACGCAAGAGGACTGAGGAACATGCAACATCAGCAGCATTTCAGTTTACTACGGTTATGGATGTGGTTGGGAATCTGCGAGCCAAAGTCGCTCATACTCTCCAACCAGCCTAAGAAAGAGCACCTGCATTACGAGGACCAAATCGTTCAAGAGTGGACGCAGGATTTCTCCTACGGTAGATTGTTTGAGAACGGTGAAACGTTGGAACAACCGAAGAAGGCTAGACCAAAGCAAGATCATATAAGGCCAAGCAAGTAGAGCAATTAGCCACATTTCAAGCAGGTTCATTGCCATCAGTTCCTAAGAGCTGATTCCAAAAATACTGTTTGCGTGGTTGAGCGTGGAGATTATGTCGAGCAACACCGTGGGGCTGGATAAGGTGGGCGTCTTTCTTTGTAAGGAATTGGGGTGTGAGTGACAAATATTCCTGATGTGTTCATAGATTGTACTTCCCCATACTGCCCTAGCGTTATTGTTGGCATGCATGCGTTAGATTCCCGCCACTCATCAGTATGTTTGTGAGGAGAGATGTCTCAAGGAGGGTGACTACCCGTTGACAAGTGGGGTGAGTGGGAAGGGAGTCGGTGTAGTTGGTCTTGGACAAATTGGAGCTGCCTTAGGTAAAAGGCTCGAGGGTTTCGGGTGCACGATAAGCTACTATTCCAGATCTAAGAAGTCACAATTCCCTCATTACAATTACTACAATAGCGAGGTGGAGCTTGGACAAAATTTTAATGTTCTCATAGTGGCTTGTGCACTGGAAAAGGCAACAACGAAAATAATTAATCACAAAGATCGAGATAGGTTTCATAGTCTATCCGTCCGCATGGTCGGTCTCGTGGCTTTGTTTCAGCATCTGAAGAAGATTTGATTCTGAAATCGTTGAAGATTGAGTGACCATAAAGCGCCAAAGTGTGAAAGTACTGCTGTTGACCCACTAATTGGAACTGAGTGCCAGTCAGAAAAAGGGTCTTGCTTGTTTTACCTCGATGGGAGCTGCTGGTGGTCAATTTGCCACATCAAAGAGCCAACCTTTTTGTTACTTCTCAATTGCCACCAAATTCACAACGTTCCTTCGTTACCCCATAGAAGTACCTAGAAACAATCAGTTAGCAACATCGAGTAACGGTATCTCTTGTGGCTTAGAGATTTTTACCCGGGGTAAATTTCTTTTTTCTCATATGAGTGGGGAAAAGTCAAATTTGGAGGTTATATTTGATGACCAAACTACACAAGGGACGAGTTCATGGGGCTTGACGGAGCGAGATGGCGATCCATGAAGACAGAGGAGCCGGATTTGACATTCTCAAATATGATGGGCGTGGTAGTATCTTACGGGAGGCAAAGCCATTGAGGCCTAAACCCTCTACATTCAATGATGGCGGGGAAGGACTTTGAAGAGCAAGCGGTGAATTGTTATACTCCATCTACAACCTTTAGTTCTAAAAGCAAGTTGATGAATATGACAATTGTACTTTTATTGTTTGAGGCTCTTAAGTGACGGTTTTCATTGCAAAGAGTTATCAAACAGGGTTGTACACCTCCTTGAAGTCGATGAGCTTCAAGATGAAAGATCTGTGTACAAAGATACAAGATCCCATTGATGCCTTTGGTGATCTAAATTTATTGATCTTTAGAATGCAGTAGAGGAGATAAATCGATGAGAGGAAGGTCCTTCATACGTTTAGTTCATTACCTCGCTTGATATCGGTCATCGCCACGAGTGTTGCTCCATCGTGATAGACAAACGATCACTTACAATGATGTTGTAAGTGCTCTATTAACTAATGACCTACAAGCAGAAGATGATGATGCCCTCTACTCCATCCTTTTTTCATTTTAGTGCGGCACCTCGAATGTGACTCATGGGCATCATCATAATCACGGAATGACAAGGATGGGGAAGAAGTTTGGATCTAGGGTAGATCCATATCACAGGATAAATCCCAAACAAGAAGACGGTGAATGGTCCGTTGGAAATGTGGAAAAGTCACTTTAAAAAAGAATGTTGTGTGAAACCAAGGCTATGGATCCTCCTTTGGCCAATATGGCTCAAGATTTTTGTTGAGGAGGATGACTTGCTTGAAAGATGGACTATGAGCCGGAGGTGTGCCATATGCAACTCACCAAAAGGGGCGTTGGTGATGTGCAGATTCTAAATAAGTCTTTGTTCTTATCACATTTGTTACATTAGAGAGATTTTTTCATACTTTTTAATATCAAACGATTTAATTCTTATGGGAAATTATGAACCTGTAGAATTGAAGGTGTTGGATCTGTCACGATTCACATGTTTGATGGAGTTAAATGTCGTTGATTCACATCAGGGTTTATACGAAAATGAGAAAGAATCTTATCTCTCTTGGAATGTTAGAATAAAAAAGGTCTTGAGTAGAGTTCTAAACAAGGAGTACTTGAGGTGAGAAAGTAGGTGATAAGATTATCTTAAGAAGTACACAAGCATAGAAATCAGATGTGCTAGGGGGCAATACCATTTGTGCAGGAAGTCAATCTTACCAGATCTCGGTATGAGAGTGCTCATATTTGGCATTCTAGAATGGGACACATGAGTTACAGATACTTGACCTTCCTTCGAGACAGGGGCTTGTTACCTGATTTAGATAAAGTTGACATGGAATTTTGTGAGCATTGCGTTATGGGCAAGCAACATAGAAAAACCTTTTGGTGTTGGAACTCATAGTTCAAAAGAGTTACTTGAGTATGTACATAGTGACGTGTGGGGATCCTCTCCTAAAGCCCCACATTCTGGGAAGTTATACTATGTATCTTTCATTGATGATTATTCAAGATTTGTGTGGGTCTATTCTCTCACACAAAAGTCACAAAATCGCAACTTACAAAGTTGGGAGAGCCTAAGTTGAGACTTCGGACTGGTCACAAGGTGAGATATCTACGTTCGGATAATGGCGGGAGTATACTTTTTGAGGATATTAGAAATTCTTTGCAAAAGAGGAGGGATCACTTTCGTCACCCCTGCCGGTTTATACTCCGCAACAAAATGCTATTTCTGAGCATTTTTGTTACGAGCATAAACCGTGATAAATGACGAACAACTTTAGTAATTGTTTGATTTTTGTATATGTTTTACTCCTTCCTATTTAGCCTCACGGTTTAGTTCTAGTTAATCCTTGTTCTGAGGGAGGGCCTATGCTTTAGGTTTCATTCTAGGACTTCCAGCGGAGTATGTATATGGATAATAAGAGTTAGAGACCCCAAGACATGAGTCAAGGGGAGATTGTTAGGAGTTAACTCTGGTCTTGAGTAACTCTTGTTAGTTTGAAAGTATTTTAGACTAGGGCTAGGGCTGGTACTAGTATATAATCTTTGAGGAAGCTCTCTATGACACAATTAGGGTTATTCAGTAACATGACTATGTGTGTTTCGTGGAGGTAGCCTCAATCAAGTGAACCACATATTTAATGTGTCAATTCTTGATTGCATGTGTAATCCTGTTTGGGACCTATAAATAAAAATAAAGAATATAACATGCTAAATAAAAAATCAGTGATTTATCATGTAATTATTTTATATACACTAAAAAAATCATCGATTATTTTATATTTTAATTGATCAATATATTAAATATAAATATTGATAAATAATTTGTAAAATATTTATAATGTGGTGCATGCTCATTAGAGCATGCACCACATTACTATGTCTTTTGCATGCAAGTAGTATGATCTACAAGAAATATATCATTCCCAGATGGCATCACATTAATCTTCTTTTTCTTTTGTTGACGCTTATACTAACACTTTGCTGTGCGAAACGATAAGGATAGACGTGGAGAACTCCACTTCTCGAATAGTGCTCGACAGAGTTGACGATGCAAATATCGGGTGAAAGGCGTCATGATATGTATGGCCGTAATAGACAATCTGAAGCAAATTTGTTATGGAAATCATCATTACAATTTGTTTAAGTATCCTTCATGTGCGCCTACTTTATAAGTACCTGATCTGCATAAATATTTCATCACTTTCGTGGGAAGTAAAGCAAACGAACAAGTCGGGCCTCGTCAGCCTCTGCTATCTAATTAACCTTAATCGTGATCAGAAAATGGAAAGGTCAGTGCAAAGGTTGCAACTCTTGAATCCAGATCATCGAGGTTCTATTTTGCGTAAGTCGTCTGATGCCTTTCGTTGAGGCCTTCTTTGTAGAAGGTTGTTACATAGTCGCTGAAGTTGCAGACTTTGTAGAGTTGCGGGTTGGAATCGTTTATAAGCTCGGGTATGGGGCCGATCACTGATTCCTTATGGGGGTAGTACGCGGCAGCCAGGGACAGGCGTTCACGAGTCTTGTCAGGTAGCCCTCTGTGCTCCACGCTCTTGTATCTTCCGTTGGTCATTATCTACAAGGGGACAAAGAATTTCAGTATCATGTACTTCACGGCACAGAAAGTGACAGAATTTTGACAAACTCATAATGAGAAGTTTAGAAAAGATTTCTGCAAACTGAAATTCGAAAGAAGTTGGACGAGAAGTGGACACGAATACATTGCAACAACAGAGGACGAGCTCGAGGTTTAAAAGTGATCAGAGTAAATCATTCGGATATTTCTTCTAAGATTTTATATCTGGTTCTCTATTTGTAATAAAGTTGTGAGGCATTGTTCATATCTACCTTCTTTGGGCAGCGCAAATTGTTGAGAAAATGTTAGAGGAGGAGAAATTCAAGCTCTGCCTAGAAGTAATTGTTCTAGAGAATCAGGCTGGATGATATTCAGTAGGATTGCAAAAACGACGTAGTCAGACGGATGAAGAATCCGGCCATTTTCATCGTCATGATGACGGATACAAAGTGAAAGCATGACTCAGCAGAGATTGAAAAAACAGACAGAAATTTAGAAACTGAAGAGTGGGAACTACAGTCAAAAAGGTGAGAAGAAAGTACTGATTGCACTTGGGCAAAATAAGGGGCTTAATCAGTATCGGTGTTCGATATCTCCTTCAGCAGCATACAAGAGGAATCTGCTCTCACCATTTCCTTGTTGAGCAGAGTTGAACGGTCTTCAGCACAAATGTTTTGTTGTTTCTTTTCTGCTTCTTCGACTCGTATTCAACCATTTACACGTCAGATATTGAAAGTTTGACATGTAGCTTTGTCCAGATCTCATACCTCATCTGGTCACCCAGATTTACGATGAACGCGTCGGTGATGGGCTCAATCTTTACCCACCGACCATCCTTCTTGATCTGAAGCCCTGCCACCTCGTCTGAATAAAGCATGGTAAGAACGGTCCCTGCATCGGTGTGAGAGGCCAGAGACCTTTTCCTTTGTTGGCTCGTCCTCGCTGCCCCAAGGTTGGTAGTAGTTCATGCGTGCTGCTGATCGGACAGGTCGAAGGATCCTTCACTGGCTTTTCTCAGTGCATCTGGCTCAAGACCAATTGTCTCTGAAATCAAAGCCAAAAGTTTCTCATGAGGTTCTCTAGCATTGATGAGGTATTGTTCCTAGTTTCCCTGAGAGTTCAAGTAGAGGCATGGTCAGTTGCAAAAACTTCAGATTCAGAAATTACGTGGATGAAATCCTTGCCCACAGAAACTATGACTCTGAATTTGAAATAAATGATAATCTTACACATAAATCTGAACATCTATGAAAATCAGGGAATAATTTGTGGAATGTGAGGTCTATAAAACAACGTGTGGTAGTATAGGACCTAAATTGGCGTCTCAGCTTTGATTGTAGCATGTAATAATGTTTAGGCCTAGTTTGAGTCATTGCTAATGAAGAACACAGACCCGGTTGCCTCCACCGCAGGTCAATGCAGGGTTCCCAGTGCCTGGAAGAGCATAAAATCTCCAGGTCGAAATATGCGACCAAAAAACTAGAAACAAATAATAATAACACAGAGTTCGTCTTTATATCTGATGGCTTGGCAGTGCTAGACGAAAATTCGAGACTGTTATTCATATTACATGCCCTTGAATTGTGAACGGACTTTATGGATCACCATAATATTTCACAATATGGTCAACTATCAAGGAACGAAACTCTGATGAATCTATCCCCCTAAGGGATGTTATGTCGAAAGAATCTACGGAGAAACCACGCTTTTCAGATGCTTTTACCACTGGTAAAAAATTTGAAGCTGACGCCAGTCTTGACAATCTGTGGTTTGAGGAACAACTTGGCGATAAACAAAAACTACAAGCTTTGGCACAGAATTAAATGTGAATGTTTCTAAGCTAGGGAGGAGAAATTCCGTTAAGGCCTTCAAAAAAATGACCAAAAAACTGAGGTCAAAATCAGCATTCAAGCATATCATATGCTGGAACCAGAGCACCTGCAGCTGTACTCAACTTAGCGCTTACTCAGTGCTTGATGACGAAGAGAGCATATATAATATCGAACAAATATACCTGAAACCTGGAGGACAGTCAGGCCAGTATTTCTGCTGTTTCTTTATATCTTGGATGTCCAAAAATATCAAAACAAACTCAGTGGATTCTGCAGGCTTGACTTTCCCCACGGAGTCTCGGAGTTTGGAGCAGCAGTAGCCCTCGAAAACCTCTTCCGTCACTCTGAACTTCATCTTCTGTTCTTCGGGCTGCTTAAAGAACTCCCTTAGCCAGCATCTTCGCCTTCCTCATTAGCGACGAGTCGAATCCATGATTGATAATCTGGAAAGCCCCCCACTTCTTGCAAGCTTCATCAATCTCATTGCCAATTCTTGCTCGCTCTGGGCCGTCGAGCCCGCTCAAATCTATCAGAGGAGGGTCCTCTATCACCAACTCCCCATGCCAGCACAGGCCTGATCCATGACAACATATTCCCCTTTCACCACGGTTGCTTCTCCCATGTAGTCAAATTCCGAAAATTCCGAGACCTCGAGCTGCAAAACCGACCTCTCCACACCTGAAAACTTATCGACGCAGCTTGAACCCAGCATCAGGGCCATGAAATATATAATGGTCGCCCGCTCTATGATCGAATCTACAACAACCTGCAAAACTCTGTTCAATTCCACAAGTCTCAGACCACCGTATACTCTTACAAGTCGGAAGACGTCCGCGAGGTGGGGCTGCGGGTTGGTGACGACAGTGTTCAAAGGGCCCCATCTGTCCGAGCTCATTGTCTCTGCTTGTCTGCAGTTTGGCGACATCGATATCGACATCTTCTATTGACCATACCGAGGTACAGTAAAAATTTCTCCTGGGATCCATGACGACCTTCTACTGACACTTCTTGTCGGCCTGGGCTCAGGCTCTGCAGCCACCGTACTGCTGCGCATCTGGTTGAATTACCTTAGCACCGTATTCGATCTTCACTCTTGTTGTGACTGGCCATGCCACTGCCATATCCGAGCTCACCCAGTCACAGTACGATACGTTACCAACAACTGGGAACGAATCTTCGGAAGAACTCGGCCTCGTCTTGAACCATGTACCGGTTACTTACATCTGACGAAGAAAGTGTTGCTAATTGGTACACGGTCTGGGCGTCTGGCTGGCGTGCAACGAACAGGCAAGAGTAAGGACTCAAATCGACCCGTGCTGGTGTACATCTACCTCTACAACATCCAGCACCCAGATTCGGCGATGGTGCGATAGTCACGTGATGTTATGATACAAACCTGGTTCGTATTCAGATGTGAAATTGCTTCAAGTCCGACGTCCGTTCCGTGCCCATGCCGAGCCAAGAGCCCGGTGGCCACCGAGAGATTTCTTTTGACTTTGACTTACGTATCTATCTATCTATCGTAGGTCGAAATATGTTGCTGGTCGCGTTGCCAGTGGAATGCAGAGCTCTGTCTGTCTGGCCGTCTGTCACCGGCCAGCGTTCAAGTGTTCATGAGTCTAACGTTCTTGTCGTGGTCGGCCTCACGACATTTTGGTGCTTCGGAGAAAAGATGGAGAAAGCTGCTGTACATACATACGATCTACTGTAGAGAATGATTATCCGAGTTATGAGAGTGGACTAGATTTCGAAAGGCGAAGAATTGGACAATCCATCGTATTATACCTGTGCGTTCACAATGAGATCTGGTTGCCGAGGGGGGTTTTTGGCGTTACGGGGTGGGCAAGCAGTGACCGAATTATGGTCAGTACTAAGCTAGCAGTTCAGATTTTGTTGATGTAACTGAGGAGTATCCAATGTATTCTCATTACGTGGAAACACGTACAAAGCTGATCGCGATGTTGCAGGTATTTGTGAAGACATACTTTATAGCGTGTCGTGGATACGCCAGAACGGAGATTAGACGTCAATGATAAAAGGCAAGCACTTTTTAACCATTGGCACTCATTTTACTTCCGCTTGAAGTTTTGGGCAAAACCGAGAAAGTATAAAAACAAAAGGGATGGGAAGACCCCATCAAATCGTACAAGGATGGAACCAAACCGGTAACATGGGGCTAGGCCCCATGTTGAAGTTGAGGGCGGTGATGGTGGTGCCACCGTCAGGACATTGGCATAAGCTTATTTGGGTGCCAACCTGGCAATATCCAACTCTAGCGATGATATACTCCTTCGATTTGGTGTCATATGAGTTCAAGGAGGGCGTTTCAGAACACACCGTAACCCTCTATGGCAGTCCAGTATCAGGGCTTTACTAGTAACTGATAAGATCATTTCAACAATTTACGCGCATTTTCCCGGAATTTTTTCTCACTCCTCCTATTTCACAAAACTTTATCTACTTCAAGTTTTGGATATTCTCAAGAATTTTTTTTGTGGACTATCCAAAATATAATTTATAGAACCATTTCGTAAAACTTTCTCGAGTACGCGATTTCATTTTTTAAGGAATTAGTATTACATGCCATTAATATTTTTATGGATGTATTTATGAGACCCCCTGTTGATTAGGAGCTTTTCAAAAAAAATGGTGAAAATTCAAAATTCGAATGAAATAATTCTTTAGTTTTATAAATGTTATATGGCTAGTTCAATTTTATTATTATTATTATTTTATAGAGAACTATGAGATGTGAATTCAAAAAAGTGCTTTTGATTCGAAGAGTATAAACTTCGTCCAACTGCAGATGTGAATACTCTCGTTGTAGAATCAAGAATTTTCCCCGTTACCCATTAACTAATAGTACAATACTGCCATAAAATTTTTTCGTGAGAGGTAATCAATCCCACCATGTTATTTTTAGCATATATATTTAGATTGAAGATCATAATCGAGGTTATAACCTATAAATAATCGAGGTTAACCCCCCGAGCTTAGCCCTCTCTATAAACTATCCCATCTGTTATAGAAATAGACCATTTATTTTGAAACAAAATATTGAGTTAAAAATTCAAATTTTATTTTCTCAGTACTTTACAATTTTTTTTCTGGTGAATGAGTTATTTCCTTAAATAAATAAATAAATAATGGTTTACGAAATTATAATTAGTTTAATTGACATAATTTTTTACTTTTTATTTGATAAATTTTGGTAAACTAAAATTCCAAAATAGAATAGGTGCAAAATGTTCCTGGGTCAAGAATCATAGAAAATATGATTTGAAACCTCTTTCAATTTGATTTAAATATGAACAACATAATTTTTATAAATTTACTTCTTTGGTTTCACCAATTTCCTCAGGTATTGAAGTGTGAATATAAAGTATGAATCAGCACTGTAATCAATAATGATTTTTACATTTTTTGAGATCATAACAACTATGATATGAAAAATAAAAGTAATATTAAGCTCAAACTTTGCTTTTGAGCTCGTTTCCTCTTAGCCTTTTTCAAGAGAAGACTCGCGAGGTGAAGCTGAAGTTGAAGTCCACTTTCAAACAGTGAAATTTTGACCCTACAGGCCTACTCTTCCCTTCTCATGGAAGATTTCAAAGTTCTGTTGACGTTGTCAGCCTTAAATGAAGGTTTAATATTCCAAGCAACCACAAGGTGGATTCGATGGAAAGACAAGTCTACAAGTGAGGAGACTGTCATTGACCATCTCTTATGACAGGTAACTGTTTTCTTAGTCTAACTTCAGTGTTACTTAGTCTGCTCTATGAATACTGTATAATGAAGACGAGCAGGTTTATGAAGATAATCATGCAGGATAGTTGAACTCTTATAAAATAGTCAGTTCTCTCTTTTCGTTGACTGCTCACAAGATTAGTTCTGTACGTAAATAAGAAGATGTCAGTATCACATGCTTAGCAAGCTCTTGCGACTGCTGATAGTATGTACAATACTTTTAATTTTCTTTAAATTTAAATTTCTTTATGTTAGATTCAACTTCCTTGGTATGAAAATAAAGGATATTATTTAAATAGTAGGAACTCATAAATTTAGGAATTTCAAAATCAATAGATGACTAAGAAGATAATTGAATATGGTTGCAATCCAACCATATTCAAGGATTATTAACCAATAAATTATTTGTCTTGTACCTGCACGGCGGAAGCTGCTGAACAGTCAGCACTTCATTGTGTTGGACTTTTCATTACATTCTATGAATCCATGAAACTGAAAATAATTCTCCCTGGTAAGAGATTAAAAGGATACCCAGATAATTCGGGAATGCATTAAACTTCATATGTTTGCTTCAAGATTTAAAATCTGTGACCAAATTGTAAAAACTGTTTGCACCTTGAACTGATGTTCAGAGTATGGAATCGAGTGTACATGTCAATGTATTTCAGCAGTTGATGCTGACCTTTGTTTTCATGCCTTGAACGCAACCTCAAACACTCCCGCCTGATTTAAAATTGTTTGCTGATAATCTTATCAACTCGGATATAAATCATGAGAATAAAAATCATAAATCCATCGGAGAAGCATGGAATAAATCACGATTGCTTATCGATATTACTTTAATTTCCTAATATCATGTGAATAAATAAATAAATAAATAAATAATCAATCAAAAAGGAATGTCGGTTGCTGTATGCTAAGACATTGTAGGCAGCTCATTCTCATCTTTTGTTCTTCCCCGTGGGAGTAGGAGGCTCTGCTTATACATATACGAAGCTTACAGGGCCGAGATGAAAACTTTGATTTCATAAACTTCGGTCAAATCAGAAAAGTACCTCTATGAGCTTCTTCCTTCTTCCTTCTCTCCACGTCTGTCAGCTTGAAGCCCAGACAAGCAGCTCTCAGATTAAGATGCAGGAACGTGTTCGTGTGGATCTACACCACTTTCTCCTTCCAACCCCACGGCTGTAACCGGAGGCTCGCACATGCAAGAATCATGATCAGTGTGAGCAGCTTCTATTCTTCCTTGTACGTACAAGTGCTGTTAAATCACTTTCTACGTGTACTGGAGAATCGTAGAGAACGAGGGCTTCTTCCGAGGGTAGGGGAAGACAAGCCGACCTTGAATCTTCGATGTCATCCGACGACGTCGTAGTGTCATCTTCTAGGCGTCCTGTGGCCTCCATTGCTCCATCCATCGAAAAGAAACTTTCCGTATTAAAGTACCACACGGGCTTTCTGCTCTATTCGATATGTCTGATCGTTTTTGCTGTCGTGGGTTCACTGCTGCTCCTGATTTATATGAGGAATAAACGTCCAGTTCGAATCAGAAGCATTGTGCACTCCGCAGGATGTGAAGTGATGTTACCTCCGCACTGGTTTGATGTTCGGAGTTTTCGACTTGGACAGTTTCTGAGGGCTTATGGGATGGAAGGAGGAGGACGAAGAGGAGGAGCAGGAGCAGCAGAATCTTCACTACCATGCGAAGATAAAGGGTCGATTGCAGTACAGGGAACTGCAATTAGGCTTCACCTTGCACAGGATAAAACTTTAAGATCAATGCGAAATGCAATCTCTAGCAGATCCAGAGTTATTGAGAGTGGATTTTCTCAAGGCCTTTTATTGGAACTAAAGGTCGACGTCCTTTGAGATCTTTCTTCTGGATATTGACATTTTTTAGAACTTTCTGTTGAAGTTTAGTGCAATGATTTAAGGTCAACATTCAGCACATTAAGCTTTACATAGTCATATGCTTTTAGGTTTTGTGTGAATTGAAACTGCCATAAGCTCTGCATCCCAGCAAAGTATGCTCGTTCAATTTTGTTGCTTTGTATTTTTTGGTAATTAAAGAGTAGTCTATTTTTCCTCCACAACGTACATATAGAAACCAGACATGAATGTTTTATGAAGATTAATATGGGCTGTATTAGGATCTGGAGTTGAGTAAATCTTCAGAAGAGTATGATGGCATCTCGGTTATTTTTATGTCCTTGTAGTCAATTTCTTTCTGAGCGCTGATGCTCGTTGCAATTCCCATTTAGTATTTTGTGGCTATATTCGGTTCGGAATCAGCCTAGCGTAGCAATTAATTATAGCACAGTAATATTCTTCTACAGAGCCGTAATTTCATCTAGCTAGCTATCTCTACAATTTGTTAAGTTGTCAGCACATGTTTCTGATCTTATTCCACACAAAGTATATGAGCCATAATTTCGTCGATCAAATTTCATGTGGAGTTTCCTGTCCAGTTCATGATATTTCAAGCATTTCCTTCCATTGAAAGCAGGTAATACTTGAATATTTCGTAGATTTCTGTGCTAAAAAATCTGCACCGGTGATCTCTATACGAGAACAAGAAGTGGAGTAAACTTAAAGTATCCTGAGTCACCACGGTCTTTGCCAAAACTTGATGTCCAATTAAAGCTGGAAGTTGTATGTTCGGAACCTCATGTCATTATAAGTTTGCAAATCTTGTTTTCTCTCAGATTCTGTACAAGCTCTTGTTCTCAACATTGATTTCATCAGACAGTGGCGGTTTCTATGCATGCACAAGAAGCTTACACGAATAACCTGTGAAGCAGAAAAAATGTCCTGAAAGTTACGTCAAACTTTGAAATTCAGAATCTGAAAATTTGAAATTCTGTACGATAATACTCTAGGGTACGGAAAGTATTGGCAGGCTCTGCAAGACTTGCTTTGGTTGACCCAGGACCTGAATGTCTGAGAAGCTGGAAATCTTCTTCAAAATTGAAAGTCCATGACATATGCACATGTTCATCTGTTTTGTACCCGGCTACACATTATTGCTACTCGATGAGTATTTAAATTCGGACTGTCTACTCCAAAATGAGACAAGCTAAATCAACCCATAACTCCTCCATTTTTACAATTTTCAAACGAAGGATTCTCAATCCAAATTAAATCATAACTCAACAACTTATAAAATTGTCAATCAGGGGGATTCTCAAAAGGCCAAAGAGTGGCACAAAACAACCAAATAGCGCGACTGGCGTAACTTTTAGTTTTCCTCGAAGGTATTAACTCTGGTAATAAAAGTCCGGACTGGCAATATATAATTGGCAATAACATTTTCGGAACGTTCTATACGCATTCGTCTAGAGGACATGTAGTCTCCTAGAATCAGTTACTCATCTTTGAAACTGATTAAGTAAATTATGTTTATTGGTTCATCCTTCGATTTGTTGGACATGCTAATGTATTTTTCCTTCAATTGGCTCTTCATAAAGTTCCAAGAGTATATCTCGTGATTGTATTCGGAAGTGCTGATGGGTGCTTGCATCATCTCTTATCTCCAGCTCTTGAATCGCCAAGATTACAGTATTCTCAAAAATTGAAGATCTCGTTCTTTAGTTATATAGCTGACAAGGATTTCCATACACTCGCCTTGAGTGTAAGAGGTATGTCGTGAACCAACAAGATATACACATATACAAGGGAATTGTAAGGCACGGGGTCGGAGCACAAGAACTGGGCCACATACTCCCAACAAGAAATAATTTAACCATGGTAACTTTGGAACACCAAAAGTCGATGAATCATTTTTCTCTACTTCCGATCTATTGATCGGATGTCGAGAAAAGTTCACTTGATTGTAGAATTCAAACGAGTTGTTCTGCTTCTATTGGAGTTCAACATTTAGCCCCGGACCTCCAAAATACTCTCTCTGCCTGCATGGCCATTGTTTCAATTTTGTGAAGCATGGCGAACAGTACCTCCCAAAATCCTCCTCTTTTCATAAAGTAAGCTGTAAATCCCGGATCCTGGAGGTTTCTGAAGTGCAGAATATACAACTAGACCGAACGTGTTGAATTGAATTAGGTTCAAGCTTCAAATTTGATATCTCAAGTGTAGACAGTTAAAAGCAACAGACATTTTACTGTATTTCGGGCTGAAACTTCTTAGTAAGGTCTCAAATTGAACTGCTTTTAGTCACTGACTGATATTGATCATAATGTGACACTATAGGGCTCTCATGATACTGATGGTAATTGGATCTTTTGGATACAAACTTATGAGACTTGAGTCTAGAGATGTGAACGTTCAGTTCTTGGTGACAGTTCTGTGTGATGCAGTGTGATATGCTTTCTGTTTGAGGTGACATAACTCAAGTTGTAGATGTCAGCTTGACCTGAAACTTTTTGTGAGATGACAGTAGACTTCGTGCTAAGTACTTTGAATGTTCATTTGCCGAGTTTGTTTCTGACAGCTTTGTTTGTTCAGTGATTATCTTTGCTGCTGCTGTTTGTACCCAAGCACCATCATACCTGAGAAGGGTTTGATAAACAATTTCAAATTAGCAGTTAGAATGTGTGGAATTTCTGGTTTGAAGCAAATGAGAATTTCCTGTGAGGGCACAAAAGCTCAGAAGAGCCACGGCTTACAACTGGCTCTCTTGTTCAACTGCCTTCTTCGAATTCATAACCGAGAGCTGAACAGGGACTGCATTCGATCTCCTTCATTCGACAAAGAGATGGCGACGTTCTCCTAGATGCTCGATGAGCTGTTAGCAGCTGACCGCATCTCGTCCATCTCACTGGCATCCATTGGATCGAAAATTTGTGCAGGAGATAGGTTTCTAGGTACAGCGGGCAGGGGACTCCACGAACTCAGGAGTAAATGTAACGGCACCAATTAATGCTCTCAACTTCATCATGGCCTCTGGTAGCCTCTTGTGCAGGTTTGCAAGCAGCACGAGGCTTTTAAAAACCAGCCGAAATGCGAGAATGAAAAGCTCACGTTGCTAGATTTACTCGCAAGGAAGAAAGAAATCAGAACGCTGCTGCCTCTAGTGCTTGTCACAGGGCCAGCCTCCTGTAGACACCTTGAGAGACATATATCCCAAGGACAAAGTAGAACGAACACGATTTCTCAGAATCTATTGTTCCGGATCCCTGTCGGTTCTGCTACATCCAAGCTAGAAGTTCTAATATACTTGAAAATTCTCTGACCTACCTCACCTTTTTGTGCCATGGCCTTTTTCTCTCGACTAGCCTCGTCCGGGTCATCCGTTTTACTCTCATCTATCTCAGCATCAATCGCTATAGAAAATCCTTCGAATCCTGCAGTGAAAGAAGCCGTAGCTTTTTGCATTTCACGACCAAGACTCTTTATGCCAGTCCCAGGATTTCTCCAAAACCGTTCAGTGCATACAACGCTGTTGCTGCATAGCGGGATTTAGGATTTTTATAGCCGGGTCGATTGAGGAGTGCAATTCCTGACGTATGTGATGAGTTAACTCCTGTCAAGGGCAATGTGTGGGATAGCAGCCACTAACCGCATGTTGACTATCAGCATGGTGATATATGGGGCTCAAACCAGCAATGTGTTGTCGTTGCTGGGTTGGCGACAGAGGTCGTGAGGGATCAAGCGAGAAATCAGGCATGATTAATGGCAATCAAAGTGCTGATTTTCTTGTTGGATTTCCAGGAATCTGCTCCAGCTCTCTAAGCTTCCTGAAGGTGTAAAGTCATGAGTTACACAACTGAACGAAATGGAAATCTTACTGACATGTTGAAAGTCATCAGAATCCAAACTTTTGGCCATCAGCAGGCCCCGCTCTGCCTTTGTTTCGGTCCAATGGTTCACTCTGGACTCTGGTGAAATTTAATGAAAGACTCTTAGTCAGGTGCGCTGTTCAATCAGTGACGCATGCATGACATTCCCTAGATATACAGACTTTTGTACAGAATATGCTGATGCAATATTACGTATGCTCAGATTTGTTATAGCGTAGATCAAGGTCAGGAGCCGAAATCTACTGGAGACTAAGTACTGGTCCAGGAATCATATGTTTTCGGAGCATTCTCAATGGTTCAGAGAGTGGCAATCTCGATTGGGTCTCGCATTTCGCATACCCCACTCTCGTATTGATATATCAGAAGCGAAAATTTTATATATTACTACTCAAATGATCCAACGTTTGATTACTAAATCTTGTGTGTTCCTGTGAACATAGAACTTGTCTTATATTTTCCTGTCTTATTCTCCTCAAACCATAAAAGTTGCTTATTATATTTAGCAAATAGATAGAGGTGACTGACTGGAAGTCCAATAATCCAATTCAAAGGGGAGAGAGCGTAAGCATTTCTGTTAGAACTCACAAACTGGAGATATTCGTATTTGGCGTGAACTATTTCTTCGGATAAGTGTTGTGAACAGAATTTTCCAAATTTCAGGCCACTCTTTCTTCAGGGTATTCAGACATAACGATGTTTGTAAACAGAATAGACTATACGGAAGTTTTTCGTTAAATTTATTAAAGTTGGTGTGGTCTGTATGGCATTTGATATTTCAAATAATCCATGACCTTCATACTCCATCATGGAATCTCGATGATTTTTTTAGTGAACCGTCGGGGAATAATATCGATCTGAACTGAAGGAGATTCTAGCAGCCAAGTATACCTTGTATTGATGGAAAACTTACAATCGGATAGCATACGCGTTGAGAGTGGACAGATTTATTCATCACAGTTGCGGGCAGTCAGTTGATGAAAAGTTATCTGTCTGTAAACCACTAACGAGAGCACTTGAAAGTACATCAGACTCTCACATCGCATCCGGACGCACAATATCGTAACGACGTCTAGTACACTGCTCGAAGGGACAAAAGCAGGTCCTAATGCTTATCCACATCCGCGGACAAAAGCGTGTCTTGGATAGTTGATATAACTGCGTGCACATCAAATCAATAGGTGAACTATACATTTTATGCGTCGTCTCGTTAACAGAAACTCGTGAGGCATGTATACCTTTTATTCTCTACATCCGGAACATTGTGGCCTTCGCTATGCAGCTCCAGACGACTTTTCATTTACACGAGGACTGTGGGATCCTCGTCATCCTCGAAAGTACGTGCTGACATAATAAATAAATACCTCCTGCTCTCTCAGCATATTCTAACAAGGTCCATATTATCGAAGGCACCTCCACTTACCTCCGCACTTGAAAGCTTTTTGGTAGGCGGCAACTCTAATACTCCTACTGAGCGTTCCTTGCATCCAGAAGTTTGCGGCACACGCCTTGTTCCTCCAGCATCAGTTCAGATCGATGAACAAACATAACAACTGAAGACAACTGAAAACAGCAGAAGTTCTGTTCGCTCAATGCACAGCATGGGAACTGTTTCTTGAAAAGGAGGAATCCACTTTCTGGATGAACACGCAAACACTTGTTTCTGTGCGCCATCCTCAAAGGCAGCTCGATTAGGGCACAGCTTGCGGGAGAATCCAGGTGTTGGAAGGACAGGGCACTTTTCGTTGCCAGCTTACTGAAAGTAAGAATTTCGGTCCGACTGGAGGGAGGGAGAAAGCAAGAAATAGTTGGCGTTGTTGCAGCTCTTGTATTTTGTTTTGTCTGTTCTTGGGGATGCCAAATTTTGGGTCATTTTAGATCGGAATAAAATGCTGTTGGTAATGTTTCCAAATTGCTGGAACTGGCTTTAAAATGAGTACGTACTGCGCATGCATCTCTTGCTTTGTGTTGCGCCGTTGAGAATTTGGTGCTTGTTAAAATTGCTATATTTTTCAGAAAGATCTGTAGCTATCTCGTTTCCAGGTTATTGATGTGCCTGTTTCTGCCACGGAAACTACAGTTTTTGTTACATGATGAGCTCTTTCGATTTGATCGCCTTTCCATACTCCAGGACTAGCCCATCTGCTTCACCGTACTTCAAGTTGAAAAGGTTCAAATTTTGTGTTGTCGAGAGTGGCCGTCAGTACTGATTATCATTATCTGTCGAACTTAGCTGCGCAGAATCTCACGAATAACGGAGACGTCGTTGTCCCAACCCTTTGAAGAAAGTGTAGATGGACCATCACTAGCAAAGTCAAAATGCCGGCCCAGCGGCCGGAATAATCCCAACGATTCAATAACTAGGTCTCAAGCGGCGCTTCCTTTTACTCAGTTGAACATGATTAAACGGGCAATTTCGCCAGCCTGTTTAGCCTGTGCATTAGTTCATGTGACCTGGCCTTTAATCGACCATTGGTGAGTTCCTGAACGATGAACTCTGCATCTCGGTTGTTGATTTGGTGCCAAACTCTGTATATGCCGGTCTCTGACCTCATTCACATTGTGTGAGACTAAACTGACTCGTGATTATGGCTGGTGTTCTCACATTAAGATGTGATTGCTCCAAACTTGTGATCTTTTTGCAGCTCAACGATGCTGTGTACGAGTTTATAGACCTCCAAAGGATCGATCGATTTACGGGTCATATTTTTTCACGGGTTTCAGAGGAAGATTGTAACGATGCCTATTTGAAAACCTGGATGAAAGGCTGACGAGTCAGAGAGCTGGTTAAACACATGGCTGGCAGAAGCCTTCCCTCAGGCTAATATTATCTCGGTTTCTTATGATTCCAGCAGAAATGTATCGCAGAGTGGAGGAAGATTGGGGATGTACGCGGTCAGGGAGAGTCTTGCACGATCTATTGTTGAGCTTGAGGGCAGCGGCGAGGATGCCCTGTTGTGCTGGTTAGGTATTGTGTCAGTGGGCTGGTGCTGGAAGGAAGTGTGCTTGAAAATTGGTGACTTGGGAAGGTTAGGCAAGGGCTGAATCGGTACGTGAACTTTCTGAAGATGATGAGAGGTATTTTTTCTTTTCGACAGCACACAGCGGATCTCTTGAAGGGGCCGAATCATATGGAGGGAGCTCCATTGGTCGAATATCTAGAGGTGCTGAGCGAGAAGGCTGCTAGAATAAATGCAGAATTTTCAGCCTTGCGCCATCAACACGGTTGGACGACGTTGGGTGTTTGTGAAGCCAATGAAAGCGCCATCGCTTGTGAGTATCCTTCCTGACCTAATCTTAAATCTCTGAAGTCTCTTGGGAAAACACTGGCCTCATTGTAAACCCTTGTGGTTCTGTACAAAGAAGTCCATCGTGAAGTTTCTCTTATGCGTACTGCAGATGATGTACAGATGATAGAAACAGTAGTTTGCTCTTCATACGCATTTTCCGATCTAGAGCATCTCAGTTGACTGCCTCAACAGGCGCAAGCATCGACATCCCAGAGCAATATAAAATTTTTCTTCACCACTCGTGGAGACTAAACAAAACAAACATGAAATAAAACCCATAGTATACTCCCTC